>CM034147.1:327714636-330114636 GCA_019776745.2 Taxus chinensis
GTATGTGTGCCATCAAAGAGTTGTTTAAGAGTTAAGGTGATGCAGGCGGAGAGGGGAAATAATGGGTTTGTAACCTATAGACGTATGAATCAAAGAAACAAACGCAGGAAAGATAACTGGAGGTATGATACCATGTTTGTATCGGAGAAAGAAGAGAAGAAGACTTGATAAATGATGTTGCCACAATGTGGGCTTACGTGACAATGAAAAGTTGAATTCAATGATAAGGAGAACCAAGGGGTTCATGACTATAGAACATATGATAACAATGACACAAAGAACTGAGTATTCGTGAAAAGACTGCAAAATATTAGGTTTTAGAGTTGATATGGATTGATTGATTCTGATTTCACATAGGCTTGGGACCCTAAGAGGAGCAAAATAATGGGAAAAACTTGCTATTTTTGGAAAGGGATTCGTAAGATTAAGGTCATTAGAAATTATACCAAAACGGTGATTTTATTAAATTTGATTGGTTATGATAGATTTGAATTTAGTTGGTGGATTAGATTAATTTTTGATTGTTTTGGTGTTGGTGTAGGATTGGGGGAGAGACTGACCACAGGGGGTAGGGTCTCAAAGATCTAACATTGGGTCTGAAGCATTGTTGTCACTTTATGATTGGATTCAATAGAGAGGTTTGGATGGGTGGGGTGGGGAGGATCTATGCATCATTATAAGTGTATAAATAGGGATCATGGGTTTTTTATTTGGTGTGTTCAAGCCTTGGGGGGACCATGCGATGGAACAGTATAGTGACCTACCTGAGAATGACAATCATTTGGAGGATCTTGTGCCATCCGAATTGACACTTACCAAATACAAAGGATGATTTCCCGATCTATGTGATTGATTGAGGATGGTAGGGGGATTGATAACTATGCAAGGTTTATATGGTGATTGATGGGGGTACTTTGGATGGCTACTTTAGGGTTTCTCTATGGGGCCCTATTCATGATGGTGAGGGAGGGGAGGGCCTTGGTGTGATGAACAAGGAGGGTGATGAGTTGTATAAATTACTTTCAAAACAATCATCTTTTGTATGTTTGATAAGCCTATTGTAACTCATTGTCCTATGTAATTCTCTGTGATTATTCATTGCTGAACTTTACCATCCCAACCGTGCACTCTTGGCATAATGATTAATTAATATAGTTATCTTTAATTGTGTTTATTTTATCATAATGTGTGTGTATTTATTCTTTCTATCCCAATAAATTACTTGGATGATTTTATATGTGTTGATGTCACTCTTGGTTTTGAGTAATTTTCCATATGTAGTTAAGTAACCTATCCATAGCAACTCGTCTGCAGCCTACGGACCTATCCGTAGCAACTCGTCCATAGCCAAAGGAAGTCATCCACAACAAAGTGCCTGCATTTATGAAGATATTTTGGAAACATGGAGTTATGAAACTCAAGTCTTTACACGTCATAGAAGAGGCAATTACAACAATAACATGTAAAACTAGGAGACAAATCAGTCTTTGATTTGGTCATTGATGAAGAACTAATTATTGGATTAACACTTTTTGTGTGTTTCATGAAGAACTAATTGATTAGTTGAACACTTGTTATGTGTTTCAAACATATGTTGAATCTTTCAATCGTTTTATTAAAGAATCCTTGTTGTATTCTTCTTCTTATCGCTCGCTGTAATGATGAGGTATAAAGGAAAAGGTCATTTCCAAGTAAAGTAGTTCATTGTTCTTAGTTGGAAGTAAGTAAGTTATAGAGTCAAAGAACAAAGATCACTTTGATCTCTTGTTCCTAGATGTAATGTTTTCTGAAGATCAATAAAATATGAGTTTTTTTATTTAGTTCTTAGTCACAAGTTATGAAGGGATTAGCACCCAAGCCAGGGCCCACTAGAGGTCTGCTACATCCACTCCATTTTTTTTCTTTATGCATGTTTAGTTAAGAACTATTGTTTTTATGAATCCACATCTATTATTTCAGTTATAAGCATTTAACATTTGTTTATTTATAACCATGAATTTTGTTTTTATTTCCAGCATTGTTTTGTGACAAGTTATTTCATTCCCAATCTCCTAAATTAACTGTAATTGTGCATAAAACACTGGTAGTATTTCAATTTCACATCCGTTGGTTTGAAAATTAAATGAATGAAATTAAATGTACAACATATTAATTGCTGCAAGTTGACTTGCACCACCATTTTTGGCGCCATTGCTGGAGATTTTTGGCTTCTTTGTCTTAAGCCTAGGAGAATGCCTACACCATGGAAACAAAAATGTCAAGACGAGGGGGTAAATGAATATTTATTAACCTTATGAAATATTAGGTTAGCATTAATTAATACATACAACATAAATATGCACATAAAATTAAATAAATAACAACATAAAGTAAATAACAAATTGACACATCATGTAACGTGGAAAAATCCAATGACGTAAAAAACCACAGAAAGACAGAAACTATTACAACCAGTCCAATAAAAACTCCCTCCTCACTTCTACTCCATATTTTTACCAGGATCATTTGATATATTTAATATTCAAAATATATATCCTGAATATGACCTTTGGTCATATTTAAATAACCCGAAGGGTTATGACCTTCTTAAGTGACAGGGCGCACCTCCCTGATTCAATGTTAGTTAATTAAATAGCTAACTACATAATATAAATTTAATATTTAAATAATAAGAATATAAATTATCCTATATTATTTAAATATAAACTAAATATTATGATTCACTTAATATTATAGTTTTAACACCCCCCCTTTACTATTAAGTGGGGATCCATATGCCAATACTACATGTTTGTACAACATGATTTATAAATGCATAAACCAAAAAAGGTTTAGGCTAGCATATATATTTTTGAAGGAATTATAAACCTTCATCATGCTCAACTTACCTTTTGGTACAAAAGGATTTGGAATCCATAAATAAAAAGTATGATTTAGACTAAGTATGATTTGTGAGATTAAATCCCACCATTTCTCATCGAAAAATTATTATACCGCATCTTCTATGAGTATTTTATAACACAAGGACCTCCTTTACAAATAGATGCACACACTGGACTACATTTTCTGTAAAATCTATCATTTTACTGTAATCTCTATCAGTTTACATAGATCATACAAGATATTTTTACAATGCTTTAAACTAGAATAGAAGTATAAAGGAGTCAACAACCGCCAGTCGTTAGGAGGTGGCATTGCCATGCACACTCCCACTAAATGGAAACTCTAAAAGGCTAAACATTACACAGAACTTCACAACACATAATGGCTTTGTAAAAATGTTTGCAACTTGATCTTCAGTTGGGCAGTACTAGAGATCTATATCACCGCAAAGAACCTTATCTCAGATAAAGTAAATATGTATCTCGATATGCTTTGTCTTTTGATGTTGAACTAGATTTTTAGCAAGAGAAATGCAAATTTGGCTATCACATAGAAGAGGAGTACTTCCTTTAGCTTCCATGTACATATCTTCCAACATCCACTTCAGCCACATATATTCTTTGTTTGCTACTGCCATTGCACTTTTATATTCTGCCTCAGAGTAGAAGAAATGGAAAATGGTTGGCTTCTTTTTATTGCTCTAAGTAATGGCACCTACACCAAACTTGAATACATATCCAGTTGTTAAACTTGTCAATCTATCACATCACCAACTTGGTTAGAATCAAAATATCCATATAAATATGTATTGTTAGAAGAAATATAATGCAAACCAAAATTAATTGTGCCCTTAATATAATACAAAAAAATAATGGATAACTTCCAGTGATCCTAATAAGGCTCCTCACATAAACCTTCAAGCAATCCCTACTGCATAAGCAATGTTAGGCCTAGTAATAGTTAGATAAATCAAACCACCTACAAGTTTCATGTATAAAGTATGATTAGATAAATTTCACATGCAGGTTTATGAATCAATTTTACATACAAACTTCTATATGAATAGCAATTAGTTTACAATCAAGTATATTAAATCATTTTAAGTAAATTATTTACATATTGTGATTGATATACTACAATAGAATTTTTTATCCTAAAATATAGCCATGCCCAAAAAATGATGCAATAATTCGAAGTCTATCATCTCAAAATATTGCATTCATTTTGCTTTAATTTTTGTAATTGAACTGTTAGAATTAATAGTGATAAGTAAATTATTAACATACAATACAATGATAATGATAGTTTTTTCTTCAATTTTAACAAATAAATTATTGTCAGATGAACAATTATAAAACCCAACTTAATTAAAAATATTGTTAATCTTTGCATACCAATCTCTAGGAGCTCATTTTAAACCATATAAAGATTTTTTAATTTACAAACATACATTTCTTTACCTGGTTCTTCAAATCCTTTAGGTTGGGTTATATATTTTTCTTCTTTTAAATCACCATTCAAAAAGGAAATTTTAACATCCATTCGATGGATATACCAACCACATTGAGTCGCTAAGGTAAATGACCTAGGATGGGTTGTCTTTTTATTATTATCTTTGTTACTGGTTGTTACTTTCATCAATGTTGTTAGTTTATCTGTGTTTTTTGTTTATGTTAATTCCACTTTATGGGCACCGGAGAGCTCTTATTACTATGAATAGTTATATTATGGTTATTTTTGTTATTGTAATGTTGTTTTCTTCTCTCATGGAGAGTGTTCGATGTTCGGGGTAGGGTCCCCTCAACCCTTTTTTACCTCTAAGTAACTAAAGTAATCAAATATCCTTATTGTGCTCATTTTTACAACTAGTGCAAAGGTTTCAACGTAGTCGATACCGGGTTTTTGAGTAAACGCTCGAGCTACTAATATTTCAGATTTGAATTTATCTATACTACCATATGTTTTATATTTAATCTTGTATAGCCATCTAGATCCGAATATACTAAATTTTTCAAAAGGAGGGACTAACTCCCAAGTTTTATTTTTAATCAAGGAAGAATATCTTAAATATTTCATAGCATCTATCCATCTTTCGTCAAAAGAATCTTCTTCGAAAGATTGGGGTCTCAGTTTCATACAATGTCATTAAGGAATGATATGTATGATGACTTTTAGTCATTTTTTGAAGGTTTCTAGGATTATATTTTTGAATAATAAACTCATGGCCCATCTAGGTATTTTAGTTATAGAGGAACTAGGAACTATCTCATTTTGAAACTATAGGTTCAACACTAGTTTCTTCCTCATTTACATTATTTTCACAATTTTCAATTTCAATTTCATTAGAGTCATCATGAATAACAAAAACAAAAGAAGAAGAAGAATACCAAAAAGTTTTTTTCTAAAATTTTAACATTATCCTGTCTTTCTATAAATTATCTTTTTTATGGATCAAATATCCTGAGACCTTTAGTTTTGATACTATATCCTACAAAGATACAAGGAAAAGAGGTTTGAACAAGATTATTCTGTTTTGATTTCAGAATGAAGAGGGATGTTGGGCTAGAAAATATTCTTAAATGGGATAAACTTGGTTTTTAATTTGACCACTTTTCTAGAGGAGTGGAATTTATTAAGGCTTTAGTGGGAACTCTGTTCAAGATATGAAAACACTAATGTTCATAGCTTCAGCCCAGAGGAATTTATGAACCTGTGTTGAATGCATCATGATTCTATGCCATTTCTAGAATGGTGCATTTTTTCCTTTCCAAAATCCCATTATGTTGAGAGTGAATAGGGAGTAGTTAGTTCCCTTTGAATGCCACATTCGACACAAAATGATGTCAAATTCCTTACTGATGTATTCTCCCCCATGATCGGTCATAAGCCTCTTAATTTCATAACTAGAAGAGTTTTCAACTATAGCTTTAAATTCCTTAAATTTTGACAAAACATTAGATTTCTTTTTAATGAAATAAGACCAAATCATATGATTGAAATCATCAATGAATGTGACAGCATACAGAGAACCATTAAGAGATGTAACTTCTAGGGATCCTCGAACATCACTATGGACAAGTTCCAAAAGGTTCAAAAGAATTATCGTTACGATGACTGTGAAAGGGGTTAGACAGATTGATTACCATGTAAGCATCCTTCAAATGTTTCATGATTTTTGGAAATAGGTGGCAGATTAGTCACTAGGTTTAGTCGATACATGTCATACATTCTTCTGAAGTTGACATGAACTTAGTCTCTTGTGTCACAATTGCATGTCACTTCTTTGATATGTTAAACAAGAAGTAGAAGGAAATCCATTAAACACATATAAACCATCTCTTTGAATGCCTTCAACTATAGTAACATTATGTTCATTTTTAATAAACCATTTATCTTTTAATAATTTTACACTATAGTTATTTTGAGTTAACTGAGAACAAGAAAGAAAATTCATTTTAACTTTAGGAACTAACAAAACATTGTTAATAAATTCATTTGAAAATTTTGCTTTACCCTAACCCTGAAACATTGAGAATGGAATGATCACCCAAATATATTTGATCATTACACTCACTAAGTTTAGATAGGATATCAGATCTAAATTTCATGTGCCTAGAGGCACCACTGTCCTTGATATCCACTCATTTTCTTTTGCAATGAAAAAGGAAGACATACAAAACAATTACATTTGATTTTTTACTATTTTTCTTATTCTTGTTTTGGTTTTGTTTTTGGTTTTGGTCGGTCATATTTGTTACCCATTTGATTTTTGAAATTTGTTTTGTTATTTATAAAAAATTTACAATCCTATTTCTTTTGGCAAAAAAATACCATAGTAACGATATTTACCATCAAATCTAACTCTTAGATTTCCAGGTTTATTGTCTTTGTTAGGGAGGTTTAAAAGTCATGGATTTTGATTTTTATTAAATCTAGAGGTTTTAACTTTTAATTTCTGACGCAATAATTTCCTGAGTGGAATTCTCCTTATAATAAAAAAAATTGAAATTACTTTTTCTTCTTGTATGAGGAGAGCACTAAGGGTTTGCAAATCTAGAATGTCTTGTTCTATTTGATATTTAGAATTCAAAATTGAAATTAAATTTCTAAATTTCTCGTGAATATTCGAATTGAATAATGAAATAAAGTAATTTATCCTTAATTAAATTATTGTCACATCCATTTAACTGCGACTTAATATTTTTGATTTTTGATAAATAATTTATCACTTTTTCATCTCCCTTCATGGGATTTGTCATCATTTCTAAAATCAATTTGATGATTTTTGACAAATGCATACCTTCGTGCATCGATTCCAATTTAGCCCAAGCCTTACTCAGACTTTCTTGATTTCCGATATGAAGAAAATAATCATCCTATACGCTTCGTAAAATGATGGACATTACCTCTTGTACTTTTTGTTGATATGCATCGACGTTATCCGTAGTTGTTTGTCTTCCAGTTGGAGCTCTTTCAGTTCTATTCACAACTGCCCATCATTTATGAGCCATAAATTTTTCCTTTAATCGAATCTTCTAAATGTTGTAATTGTTCTCACTCAACATCTAAGATTTATCAATTGAAAATTGATTAGACCCCATTTTGCGTAAATAGAAATAAATAATAAACAAGGATTATAATAAGAATTTAATAGAAGTCCCCCAGTCATTTTTTAATTTTCGCAATTGAATACTGATCAGTTTTATGCCAAAAAAGAGATCATGTTAATTGGATATTCTATACACGAATACGTTAGTATGATATCAAAAAATAAATTGAAATGTGAGTGATTTTTTTTTAGTTTTCTAACAAAATGACGACGATAATTTAGTCATCGTATCGTAAGAATATATCATTTTTAAACAAAATTATATTGTTTTACTATTTAACACAAAAAATAACTCTTATAATTAGCTTATATTTTCAAGAAAATAGAAAACAATAATTCATATATTTTTTTTGAAAAGAAAAAAAATTATTTAAGAAAAAAATTGGGAGTTATTGCTCCTTATTGGGTATGAATTTCTATCAACTAGAACTAGTTAGGCTAGCCAACTCGGTGAGCTTATCACTGAGTTAACCATATTCCATATATCATTTTCAACTGAATATAAATTTCAAACCATATTTATAGCCAATATTTGAAACTATGAAAATTAGCTGAATTAATCATCCATTTCCTTATTTACCAGCCAATCGAGCCATATATGCAACCATGACTGAGCCGCACACAGACCATATAACACAACACAAAGATCCACTTGGGCGAGTTGAGACGATTCCTTAAAGATCTCAAACAAAAGGCAAACAAAATGCAGTGGTGTGACTTAAGTCACACCACCATACACTGGTGCATAAGATTTTAAAGCCTTTAACATACCCATTCCATCCCCGCGTGAGAAAAAACATAGCACATGAGTAGGGGGCCCGATTAGTAGGGTGGTCGTAGGGACACATGGAGGCCATGGGGCGGGCAGTGAGAGGCATGAACATTCAATGCCATGTGACACATGGATATATGGGGGGGGGGGCGGTGGGAAGGGGGCCGCCCCCCTTATATAAACTTTGATTTTAATATATATATATATATATATATATATATATATAAATCATGTTGCATAGGTAGGTTTAGGATTACATAATATAATTTTTTTTATAAAAACTATATACTATAGTTTCGGTTTTATATAAAATATAGTTTATAGTTTATACGTTTTTATATATCAAATTTATATATATTTTATTATTTTTGTAAAACACAGAACTTTTAAAAACTACAGAAAATTAAAAATATATTGTTTACATTGATTATAAACTATAAGTGTAAAAGATATTTAAGGGGGTCAATACAGGACATGAGATAGGTTTTTGAAATTCAAAGTGAAAGTAATTATTTTTTATTACTAGGGGACAAGATGATCTAATCAACCAATAAGAAAATTTAAAAACCCCATTTTTTTGGATTCTTGTTTCATGTGTGAACTAGGTTTCACTTGAATTTTTTTACTCTTTTTTTTTTATATCTTAAGTTAACCTACACAATTTTATAAAATATAGAAGAATATTTCACAAAAAAAATTCAAACCTTACCTTTATTTCCCGACCCTTGTAATTCTTGAATTCCAATTTTTCATGTGCAGTTGAAATCTCCAATTGAATTTCCACATGTGCACACCACATTCATTTCACCCATATGGAGAGAGATGGGGGGTGGGGGTGGAGGTTAAATAGGATACTAACCAACTAACCACCTAACTTCCCACAACATTAGAATTGAATTAGATTATTTAATCTCACTCTGGTACTATGTCAGACGAGGGGGTGAATGAATATTTATTAACCTTATGAAATATCATGTTAGCATTAATTAACACATACAACATAAAAATAAATAACACTTTGACACAACATGTAACGTGGAAAACCTCAATGGGGTAAAAAACCACGGAAATAATTATTTCCACTATATGAGAAACTATTACAACCAATCCAGTAAAAACTCCCTCCTCACTTCTACTCCATATTTTTACTATGATCATCTAATATATTTGATATCCAAAATCTATATCCTGAATATGACCTATGGTCATATTTAAATAACCCGAAGGGTTATGAGCTTTTTAAGTGATGAGGCACACCTCCCATATTTAATGTTAGTTAATTAAATAACTAAACACCTAATATAAATTTTATATTTAAATAATAAGAATATAAGTTATTAAATATTATTAAAATATTAACTAAATATTATGATTCACTTAATATTAGAATTCTAACAAAAAATATGTTAGAATCTTTCTAGGCCATGTTGGATATTATAGAAGGTTCATACAAGACTTCAATTGTTGTGTGAAGGATACTAATTATTTATTATGTGTCTTCCACTCACACATGATGGGTCATCTTACTTAGGTGAGGTCATAGGTCATTAGGGTTAGGGCTCGTGTGTCATGCACTAGGGTTACTCAGCACTGTATATGTACTATTTCATTCTTGATTTATGAGTATGCTAAGACACTCTGTTGTCTTTCTCTACATGAGCATATCTGTTTTATGTTGTATGATTTTCCATTGTTGTTCGAATCTTGTTGATTACGTTGGAGCTATTACGTTTCCATTGAAGTGAAACTTCATCGTGGTGCACCATTTTTACATCGATTCTCGTAGAAACTCTTTCATGGTATCAGAGCTTCGAGATCCATTAAACGCGCATTCGTTATTTTTGTGAGTTGTTGATTACCCCTAGATTTGTTTTTAGGTTCTGGTGCAAGTTTTTCGATTATAGAATCTTGCTAATGTTCTGAACAATTGTTCTTGGAAAGTTGTGTCGGTTTGCATGTGTTATTTGTGTATGTGCAAGTATCCTTTTGGATTTTTTCAAGGGTTTTGCAGCTAAATTTAACTAACTGCGGGTAAATCTGACATATCAGCTAAAATAGAGGTTGTTTTAAATCTTTGGTTTTAATCTAATTTTTAACCACAAGTGAATTTTTTTTGGATCTCTATGTTTTTTTAGCTCTCTCTGTTCTTGGATATGTTGTATTTTCCCCTGCATTGGCTCTTATGTGGTCTCAAGTTGCATTGAGCAGTTTTTGGTTCATTGGCTCCTTGTTGCATGCATTGGGTTGTTTTGTGGTTTATCAAATGGGTTCACCATGTTGCATTTCATTGTTGCCTTTTGGGCCCTTTGATTACACCTGCATTACCGTATCTGCATTTAACTCATTGCATGTTATTTGTTTACCCTCCCTGCATGTGGGTTTGTTGTCTTAACCTTTCTCTGCATTTCCTTAAACCATTATGGCTCGCTTTACCTTGACCCTGCATTGGATTTGGGTTTGTGGTGGTGATTTTGCTTCCTCGTGGGCTGTGTGGACGTGTTTAACTTGTGCATCATTGAAGCCGAGCCGTGTGGGTGTGGGATGTATTCCCCACCAGACTGAGTCTCGGTTTTATTAAAATGTTCCCGTTTTTTCAAAAACAAGGTTTTATTATATTCTCGGCGTTTTTTTTAAAATAGTGGGAGGTTTATAATTTAAATGGCAGTACTAAATAGTTTGTCTGGTGGTTATTCAAATCCGTGGGGGCTTTAAAATTTCCGCGGTGGCTTTATTAATTTTTTGCTGTGGCTTTTCAAAAGAGGGGGGGAAATATAATTAACAGTCAGATTTTTCAAAATTAAAGTGGCCTTGTTATGAGGCCTCACACATTTCCTAGCTTTAACCGTCCTCTCTGATCACTCAACTAAACCTTCCGCCTTTAATTTTGGGTGGTCAAGTTTTCTTTTATGAGGTATTAATTGTGGTCAGTTTAAATAAGTGGAGTCTTCTTTTCAAAGGTTGGATTATTAAGGTGGCGTTGCTTTTTCTAAAGTCGGTGGTTTATTAAAGTAAATCCTTTATTTAATGTGAGCCCAGTTTTTTAAAAAAGGGAGGATATATTTTTAAAGTATAGTAAGCCCATATACGTGGCCTTTTTTAAATCAGGTAAGTTTTTAAGTATTATAAAGGTAAGACCTTTTAATAAAGGTATTTAATTTTAGGCATTTTTTTATATAAAGTTATATTTAATTAAAATTTAGATCTAATTTTAAAAAAAGTTCTTAACCTTTATTGATCTTCCTTAAGGAGTCTTAATATTTAATTAAGTATTTAATTAAAAATTATAAGCTATTTTAATTTTTAGATTAGTTGAGTAAAATAGTCATAATTTACGTTTATGGACTTTTTAAAGTCTTTTTGTGCTTTAAAATTAGTCAAATTAGACATTTTCGAAAGGTCATTTTAAAAAGTGTTATTGGCTATTTTTTTTCCTTTAATCATGTGTTCAAGTGTGCAACGACATTTTGAGTCTTTTTTGCCTTCTAGGATCTTTTTTTGGCGTTTTGGAGGTCATCTAGACTCATCTTAGGCCATATTAAGCATTGTAAATACCCTTATTATTGCTTGCGACTAGTGAGCGCATCCGCAGTAGTCATGCAACAAAAGGGTTTCTTTCTTCGACATGAGACGCTCTTTCTCACAACCAGAATTGATTTCGCCCCTTTCATTGTTTTTAGCTAGTTGTGCTTGTTTACAGTTTCGATTCATTGCATTCCACAAAACTTGATTGTGGTATCCTCTCTTGTGCGTTATTACGTTGATTGCAAGGTGAGTGACCAACTATTTCACGACGCACACTCACACCAGATTATATCCAACACACTAAACTATAAAGTGCCGAAAGTAGGGGTCACAATATTGTCCTAGGTAGTTGTGTTTATATTTTCCCATTCCTTCATTATCTCTTCACTATGGATGCACTTTAAATTCCTTTGCTTACGCCGTTCAAATTCTTCGAATTGAGATCGAAAATGATTATGAAACTAAAGAGTAAAGGGTTATTTCACATCACCATGGGAGGTGAGATTGAACCTGCTGATGAGCCTGAAAAATCTAAGTGGTTGAACCGTAGTGACGAAGCTTTAGGTTTACTTTGCATGTCTGTTTCTCCTGACTTGCTCTTCCACATTGAGTCGTCTGAAACACCTAATTTTGGTGGAAAATGTTAGATAAAATGTTTGATAAAATATTTGGATAACAAGATGACATAAGAGCACATGAGTTGGAAAACGAACTACTAGGATTAAATCCTAGTGACTTTGAAAACCTACAAGCATTCTTCTCGAAGTTGATTCACACTAGATTGTTGTTAAAGGAATGTAAAGTAGAAAAGAAAGATTCCCAGTTGCTCTTGTCGATTCTCTCTAAGTTAGGTCCCGAATTCTCCGTCTTTCTGACAAATTTTTATGCTATAAAATCTGCTTTAGGCAATGCTTGGAATATGCCCTTCTTTGACAGTTTTTTGTCCCAACTCATTCGAAAACAGGAAAAACTCTTTCAAATGGGGTCTCTCAAGTCCAAGTCACATGCCCTTGCAGTAATTACTAGTAAGGAAAAGAAGACTGAAAAGAAGATAAAAAAAAGGATCAACCTAAGAAGGGAACCAAGACCAACCAAGCCAAACCCAAATTTAACACAAACGCTTTGACTTCTGAGCCTAGAGCAAAGAAAGACAAGTTTAAGTGTTCCTATTGCAAGAAGCATGGTCATGAAGAGCATCTATGTATGAGAAAATAAATTGATCCCCTTACTCATTTACTTGAGAAAAATCATATAGGTGTTCTCGAGTCTATCAAACAAAATGCTCCGAAAGCCGAGTCCTCCACTAAAAGAGAGTCTAAATCTAATAAGAAGAAAGGAAAGGCCCTCGTAGCTCGAGTTGCTCCTTCATTGACGTGGATTATAGATTCTGGTGCCTCACACCACATGGCTTCTTCGCATGTGTAGTTCTCCAACATTGAACCTTGTGATATGTCCCAAATCACATTGGGTGATGACACAAAAGTGTCAGTTTCCGGTAGTGGATCGGTAGAGATGGATGGGGGAACATTTAACCGAGTGTTGAGTGTTCCTGATCTCTCTACCAATCTCCTATCGGTTTACCAAATCACTCACCTTGGTGAAGGAATGCGAGTGGAATTTTGTCCCAACTCAATGATTATTCATGAACTTCACAATGACACTACAGTGGCTGAGGGAAAGACAGATCACCGTTCACGGTTGTATACATTTTCCCACTTTACTTTTGATTCGACGCCCATTGCCTTGCTCACTCATTCATATGAGATTAACAAGCTATGACATAAGTGTTTTGGGCATCTAAACTATCATTACCTTGAACAATTGAGCCAAAATGAAATGGTCAATGGGTTACCTCACGTCAAATTTTCTAAGGGTTGTACTCTTGGAAAGCACCCTGAAAAAATCTTTGAAAAAGGAAAATCCTGGAGAGCTACTCGTCTCTTGGATCTTGTTCATAGTGGCATTTCCGGCCCAATTCTGTCTCCTTCATTTACTATAGCTCTATATATACTAACCTTCATCAAGGAATTTTCACGTTATACTTGGGTATATTATCTTAAGCTTGAGTCTGAAGTCTTTGAGCATTTTAAGGACTTTAAGGCTCTTGCTGAGAAACAGGCAGAATGGTCTATCAAGGTTCTTCGAACTGATAATGGAGGTGAGTAGGTAAGCAATAGGTTTGAGGATTTCTGTACTTCTGAAGGGATTGCTTTGCAACGTACAGTAACTTAAAACCCTTTGCAAAATGGAGTCACAGAAAGAAATAACTGAACGCTTAAGGAGATGGCCACTAGTATGGTTCATGTTGATGATGATCCTTATAGATGAACCGTCAGAGTCATAGGAAACCTTAGGTTGGTGAGACGTTCGCCCTAAGGTGACCTCCAGGTTTTAAAGAAGCTAGTTCTTCTCTAGTTTTGAGGAGTAGGTTTAGAGAAAGCATGTAAATGACTAAAATAAATAGGCGATGTGCCAAATTTAAAAGAGAGGCAAACTATAGAATACTTGGAACCCATATCAAAAGAGTTGAAGGGCTACACAAAATGATCCACTATTTCAATAACGCAAATAACAAGCAGCTGAAAGATTGAGCTTTAGATAATAAACGAAGCAAAGAAATTCTAAGGGCACTACACACGATCAATTTCTTTGATTCATTTAGAACTACTTATAAAAGAATAAAGATTTAACACATACATAAAAATCCTATTGCACAGAATAAGAACTGTTTATTCATATAGAGAATGGGTACATAAGGATTTCGAAAAGCACAGATTATACTTCTCTTTTACGATAGAGACTTACTAAGGCTAGACTCTTACAGAATATGCAGAACCCTTTTCTTCTCCCTTTTCTCTTCTCCCAACTCTCTCTCCTAGCTCTCTCTTCCTATCTTCTTGTATCTCACCTCCTTTTATAGGAAACATTTTTTCCTCTTTTAGGTTTCAACTAAGACCCTTTGAGTTCAATTCTAGAATGGGAAGGCTTGCACTTATCCTTGGGGCTCCTACATTCAAATAAAAATGGAAAAAATAGAGAAAATTCTGGAACACTGTCTTCCCCATTAATTTAGATGGCCTTTGGGATTCTTAGATAGTTGAAAAATTCCAGATAAATATGGAAGAAATTTAGGGAAAATCTGTGAAAATCTACAAAATCCCTTCCTAAGGGTCTAAAATAGCTCGTCGAGTCCTATGTAGGATTAGCTACTTTTCAACTTCAGGCGAGTTGTGAAAGAGCTCGAAAAGGCTCACTTAGGCTCTACCTAGGAAATCCTATCGAGCTAGTATCAAACATACGTCAGATCGAGCTCATGAAGTAAGTCTATGCAAATGAGTTTGATAACCTGGTGTGACATGCTAGAAGACACGGTGATTTTCATCAAGCCCAGACACAAAGTGGAGAGTGGGGTGTAAAGTATTTCATACTTAGCCCAATTACTAGCTCTGAGCAAGCCAAGGGAGTTTCTTGTTTGGCATAAGGACTTCAATGAGTTAACAAAAGGGTGCTGCGATGTGGCTGATGCATAATAAGTTGGAGCACGAGCTCACTCAGGGATAACTCAGTGCCTACCATGGAAGAATCTGGAGGTGGCTCATACATAACCAGAGGGTCAAAAAATACGGCTAACCAAAAATCATTTAGAGCATCCACAAGGTGAGTTGGTGGAATAGTCTGAGCCAGGGGGATGTTCTGTGTGGTAGGTTGTGGCACTGCAAGGCTGGGGAATCTCAGTGCAACTCAATGGGCTCCCTATGGGAGGTACCTAGGTCAAGGCTAGGTGCAGTCGAGCCTACATGCAAGCAGAACTCTAGGATGTATGATAGGATTAACAATGGCCTCAACCTCAACAAAACTGGATTTTTCCCCACATAAGACTGGAAAAACATATTTTCTTGGTGCTTAGCGATCAGAAGTTGTTGAATTTAGACTTTGGATAAGATCATAGACACGTCTGGGAAGGGAGAGGGGAAACCAAGTTGTACCAATTCATTAATATTCTATTTTCTTTTCCTCATACCCTGACGAAGCTGTGCCAAGAGATTCTAACATTTGACAGAAGCTTTGTCACAACTCAGAATCTCATTGATCTTTGCCTCTGTCAACTGCCTGTTAGTGATTCCTAAGTTTTGAAGAGCAAGATCTGAGGTGTCGTAGAGTCATATTTTCTTGGTGCTTAGTGATCAGAAGTTGCTGAATTTAGACTTTGGATAAGAACATAGACACGTCTGGGAAGGGAGAGGGGGGACCAAGTTGGGGAGGTCAATTAATGCACATGGTAATGTGGATTCTTCAGTCCCGGCTGAAACGACAGCTGATAGCTCAAGTGATTCTAACACCTGAGTGAAGCTTGGCTCACAAATCAGAATCTCAGTCAGCATATTAAACCACCCCCACCCCCCAATGTTAGTGAATTCCTACGTTTTGAAGAGCAAGATCTGTGGTGCCCCTCAAAGTTTCTAAATTAGGATATTTGACTTCCCAGAAACCGTCAAAACACCATAAAAAATTATTAAGGGGGAAAAAGGGTAAAATGCACTTATCTTCCAGTAGAGCACTAATTCAAGTGCATCAGATATAACACTTTGCAGCATCAATGGCCATATATTTTTATCAGTGGTGGCGATCCTATCACAAAATTGGAAAAAATTATACTCCTTGGAATCATAATTCCATACAATTCTACACTCAATAATCAAGAAATCATAGATTAGTTGACCCATTATGTGGATGGAAAATGTAGAAAGTAATCTCAAATCTAAATTATGAATTCCAGACAGTTGTAAATGCATTTAACTTGAAGCATTGGAAGGCCATTTTTTTCTGTGTGAAAGTTACAAGATATCAGGGGATCGATGGTTTTGCAGGTTTCCCACTGCTAGACACAAAAATTTGGTATCGCTACTTCTTGGGATTTCCCACATGTGCATTGTTTGGTCCATGTTTCCTAGCTATAAGTCCCATTTTAATTTAATTTGACCTCATTTATTCCTAAGTGACCATCTATTAGCTCAACCATGCAGCCTGCTGTTGTAGCGTCTACCTTAATTAGAGGTTGGCCTGCACCTTTTTCAACTGGTATGTTCATCTCTCAGGTAATTAGATAATTACCTACCGCCGTGGATTTCATTCATGGGACTCAAGTTTATCCCTGAGGCCAGACCTCAATCCACATCCCTACTGCGATAGTTCTAGATTTAATAGTAACCCATGGCGCATCTCCTATCCACGGGCATGACACTCCCTAAGGGACAACCCTTACCCACCTACATGATTTAAGGAGCCATGTTGATCCAAATCATAAAAGGATCCCAATATCCTTCTTAGTTGAAATAAGTTTCCATCTCCTTACCATCTAAGGAATGATCTCCTTCCATCTCAGGCTGGCTTGGCAGACCTCATGCTAAGCTCCAAAACTGTCGACCCTATAAGACTGATTTTCCATCCCTCTTCCAAATAGGATATACAACCTAGGTGGTATTTCATATGGAACACTCATTGGTGAACTTGAGATACTTCAAATACTAAGCATCCTTACAGGGGGCTGTGATCAACCCTGCTTGGATTCCATTGAAGCTTTTGGGATGGTATCGCTGGTGGATTCTTTTGAAGTAGAGGTTTACCAGACGGATTTTGAGGCTTATCTATGTTATCACGTGTTACTACATTGTTATTCTCTTCTGGAATCTAAATTCTTACAGGTGGAAGCATTACAGAGAGTCGGAGCCTCAGGTGGTGGGCTTCTAGGAATCGCAACTGATTTTAGGTTACAAGTGGGCTTGGATGGAGAGCCACTCTTCCTTTACCTGTCAGATTTTTGTTGCAGCTTCCCAGGTTTTCGTCGAAATTGTCAACCCAATCCTTTGTCATCATAGGGACTTTCTGTTTCAAATTCCTCTCAATGTTTTCTTCATTCTCTTCGATTTCTTACAGGACCCTGAAATCGGTTCCATCCTAAGAGGTTTCTCTAAATATTTTATGTTTTCAGTGCATATCCATTCTAAGCTTTGTTATCTTGCATTCGGATTTCATGCTCTTTATTTCATTTATCCTCCTCTATAGGCTTGTTAGTGAGATACTTCCTTGAAGCTTCTATGATCACCTCGCAGATCTGACCATTTTCAGATTGTTGTTTATTTTTAATATCCTTAGGTCTTCCATCGAATTCTGAGTCCTGTGCATCTTAAGGTTTCCGTCGAGCCCTTTACCAGGTATAATTTTATTTTTGTCAAATTTATATTAGATTGGATGATTTTTGTTTACCTCTATCAGTTATAGATTCAGTTATTTATCATTTTGTACATGCTATCAGATGAATATATCTTTTATTTCAGCCTTGGGGCTTCGTCGTGACCAAATGAGGGTCTTACATCCATGAAAGGAAGGTATGTAGTCATTTTTACCCCCATCACAAAGGAAAGAAATCCCATGCGCACCGGCCTATCACCCAACAGGCGCTGGGTGCTCACTTGAGGCACGCACGGGTGCTGAGTCTCTCTTTTATGTGAGTTTAGTGGGAAACATCATCTATGATATGATGTTTAAAAGATTTGAAAGGAAGTAAAACCTACAAACACCATAGAGCTTAGAACGACTTCTAGATCCTTGCAGTCATTCTAGACAGAAAGTGCTTAACAGATTATAGAACTTATACTAAAACAGAAAAAATTTGTACAAGCATCCATACTTAGTTCATAAACATAAATGAAAAAGAACTATGAGAAAGATGTATGCATCAGAATCATCAATGTTCATATTCATATAAGCTGGTAACCTCATTACATTCATGGAGCCATTACAGAATGTCACAGATAAGCAGACCGTAGTCATGCATTATAACTGGACTTATGTGGCTAGGCTCTCAAAAGAAATTTATAACACCCCCATACCCTTGATACATCCTTTCCTAAGCACAATTACCCAACTAACAGAGTTCTTGTAGTATTTCTACAGAGCTCCGCCCTCTCTCTATTTCTCTATATCTTTACTTCTGCAGGTGCTTGTATATATAGCCTTTCTGAGCTGCCAACTCATCCTCCAATGGCCTCAGATCCGATGCCAAGTGTCTGAATGTGGTCCTCCATGAGAGCATGCTCCTCCAGGCCTGAGATTTCCACTTTTTACCATGATGTGCTTCTAGAAGCTTCTACCACAGGCATGCTCCTTCCTGGGCCAACCTGTTACCAGGCTGGCACCTTATCCACTCCGCATGCATAGTTCGGGTCATGCTTTTCATGTGTCCTACCCAAAATTCCCAATATGGCTAAGTCATGAACCTTGGTTCTTTCCACGTGCGTGCCACGGGTTTCCTTAAACCCCACCCTACGCGCTTTATCCTTGCACACCTTTCTTCAACTAGGCCTTGCATGCCTATGCACCTTTTTGTACTTAGCCAATATTTTAGGGGCCCAACATCACCCCACACTATTCCTGTTCTCCATCCATCAGGAACACTTCTTAGTGAAAATAAATAATCATAGTAGACTTATGCCTTGGAACAAGAATAAGGGGATGAAGAAATTGGGAAAGAAGAAAGAATGGGAAAGTGATGGCATCACTGCAATAAGCTAGGAAAATATTTTTGCAAGTCGGCCTCCAACTTGTTCCAGGCATCAACTTCGTACTGCGCTCTCTAACATAAGTCACCGACTAAGGCGCTCACCTCCCCAAAACTTAGTCCATCTCCTTGTGTGCTCATGGTGTCAGTAATTTTCTCTAACTCCTTGCCTACATCCTCCAGTGCATCCATTCTTCGTGTAATCTGTAGGTACAGTTCCTTCAACTGGTTTTTGATTGAACCCCTTAAGGTTTCAATGGCCTCAGATTTATTTTTGACCTCGGCAAGGATTTTGTCCCTTTCGTCCCTATTTCCCTTATTCTTCTCTTGAAACTCCTTGAGTTTCTGCTTCATGAGTATGACCAAGGTGCCTACCACTTTGTCTCTATCCATGCAATTGTCGTACGTGGCCTCATCATTCCAGGAAGCAATCTTTACATTTGCAAGAACCTTGCTGTACTCAACTATGAGTGCCACAACCTTCAATTTATCCTCTTTCTCTAAACGAGCACAGCCACTTCTTCTGTAGATTCCAAGGCTAGCAGCTGCCTCTCCATGGTGAGGACTCTTGTTAAGTCCTCCAGGCATCCAAGGCAGATCCATACTTCTGCGCGGGAGGTGCTAGGTCTGGATGCTTCAACACTATTGCATCATTAATGGATTCCACCTTTTTGTATACTTCACATACCCTAGCCTTCTCATCTTTTAACTCACGCTACCACTGGGCACTGATCAGCTTCTCTTGACTTAGCTCCTTTGTCCTTGCAGCTAGCTCTTCCTCTTTCTTCTTCAGTTCATCCTCCAGATCTTTGATTCTATCATTCCACCCAAAGAGTCTAGCTTCGATCTCAATGGAGACCTTGTTGAGTGCGTTGCACAATTGTTCATCCGAGAGCTGCTGAGCATTCACCACTGGGTTGTCTTCTCTTGGTCTTGGCAATGTTATTATTGCCCCATGGCTTACTTCAAATTCTAGCTCATCAAGATGGGACTCAATTGCCCATGAGAGCATCTTCCTTGTCCACGGGTATGCAGCCTCCTTATCAAAAGATGACAT
Source organism: Taxus chinensis (assembly GCA_019776745.2). Lineage (NCBI taxonomy): Eukaryota > Viridiplantae > Streptophyta > Pinopsida > Cupressales > Taxaceae > Taxus > Taxus chinensis. The sequence goes on from CM034147.1 coordinate 327,735,038, forward strand.
TTCCATGAGCTCCTCTGCTGGAATCGTGATTTGGAACTGCATGTGAAACACTTTGTTGGGGTCATCAATATAACCCATCACTGGCATCTCCCCCTTCTGTGTGCTTTCCTCCCATGTGCCTGCCCTTAGGAATATATAGTTAAAATGGGGCCTCTAGTGCTGCTGTGGTCCTTTTCTATGCTCTCCTTCTTTTCCTTGTTCAACACCAGCTCAACGTTGTGTTCTAACTTCTCCTCCACCTAGGTCTCAATGTTCTTTGTTTCTTCTCCTTCTATTGCCGCCTTGTTTATCTATTCCTGTGTGTAGGCTTGGAGCCTTCTGCTTCTGCACACCATCCTCCTCACTTCTTCCCATGTCCTAGGTGCCTTCCCCCTCCTGGCTATCCTTGCGCCGCATGAAAAGGAACCCATGTTCCTCTTCTCCACCTTCTTCTTTTGAATCATGCATGTTGAAGACAGGTGGCTCTTGATCATTTTCAAGATCTTATTCTTCACTATCATCTTCTTCATTGCCATCTTCTTCATCGTCATCCTTTTCACCTATGTATCTCTCCAAACTCCCAGTTTCTTCCAAGGTGGTCTCCTCTTCTATCCTCTGCTTCTTCCTAACCGGGGATTCTGGTGTAGGTGACTCTGTTTCTTCTTCTCCTGATGACTCCTTGTCTGATGAATTTTCTGGCTCTGGAGTCTTCTCTTTGACTATGGGCCTCTTCTTGCATGAGTACATACTTGTTCTGGTGCTTGTCCCAGGGGAACCTATTACCTGTGTATCCACTACACTAGGTTCTTTCTTCTTTGGTCTCTTTTTCCTCTCGAATTTGGGCATGGGTCTCTTCCTGCTAGTTGGGTCCTTAGGTATAGACACCTCGTTCTCTAGATACATGCCCTTATCAGATTTGGGTCTTATGCAGATGTATACACACGCCATAGATCCTCCTGTGATGGGAAAAGTCATGGGGCTCATCATTTGAACTTCATGCGACATGTACCTCTCCACGTACGTGCACTTGCCAGGGTAGACCAACCCTTTGCGCATTTCCCTATGGTCCCAGTCTAGATTACCAAGGTCCAACCTCAACTTCTTGGATTCTTGAACCTGTTCACTCCCACTTGGAAGTGTTGAGCTATGAAGGAAAAAGGGAGCTTGCACCATGGGCTCCATGTCTCATCTATCAGTTTGAATCTGCCCAGGTAAAAATGTTGGTACATAGCAAACTCAACCTCTCCCTTGGTGGTCACTGGCAGTTGTTCAGGGATCCTCCATTCCGCCCCGAACACGTTCCTCAAGTACATATACCATTTCTTCAGGCGCGCCTTGTGCATGGTCATCATAGTGTCATAGGCATATTTTTCAAATCTCTTTGCGGGTGAAGGGTCCTCAGCAGGGTACTCCCACATGAATTTTTTTGATGCATCAGGTACTCCAATCTCTAAAAACACAATGGTTAGCAGGACATTACCGAAAAGGATTATGTCACCTTCCTTTGCGCAGCTGAACAATCTCATCCGCGATGAATGCAGACAAGTTGTAGATGGTGCCCTCTGAAATTTTTCCTGCAAACATGCAACCATGGCTTATTAACCTGGGTCCATCTCTCCTGGCCATTTATCTTTGTTACAAGGTGTGTGGCCATCTTCATCACCGGGTCCTTGATGTCTGTGATATCATAGTACCTTGACCCCTTTTTGTATGCATAGGCAGCGATAGTCTCCTTAATTGCCTCTTTGTCACTTAAGTCATCCTCCAAACTATCTCCTTCATAGATGAGGCCTGTGAAATGTGAAATGAGCTAAGGGGTAATGCGCATCTTGCACCCTGCGAAGTGGAAGTAGTCTTCATGCACGCGCGACATCAACCATTGATATAGGCGCTCAGGCTTCCCGAAGTAGATGGGAAAACCCTGACTTCTCCAACTTGACCTTCACATCATCGTTATAGATGGGCAAACCCTCTGGTGTCCTTTTATTTGTTGGGCACACTAACTCCAGTGCCATCTCCTTCTCGATTGTGCTCATACGATGATTGTAGTCATTTACAGACATGTTTCTTAGATGGGAATCCCACTCCTTCCCCAACAACACTCCATCTGGGTACTACATTTCTGCATACCACTCTTCATTTGTATGTGTGTCAGTTTCTTGTTGCTTTCCCTTGCCTTTGCCCTTTCCCTTCTTAGGTGTGCTAACTAGTTTCTTGGGTGCCATTGTCTAGGTCCTCTTATCACTTCAATCACTTCTTGTTACTCTGTTCTTCCACTCTCTCCAACCTTAGATCTTGAATTTGTGAAGAAAAATCCTTAAACCATGCCCTAGTTCTTCAAACCCTAACTGGGATAATCCCTTCACAAGATGGTGCCTTCTCACAACTTTTCTTATGCCCATGAAATCCCTTCCTTCTAGTTCGTCAAATCCAAACTAGTTACTCACGCTCCAACTCTTCAAATGTTTCTTCACACGGATCAGTTCGTGAAGCCCTAGTTTTCCAAGATGCAAAAGTGCTTCTTTCTCCTTATACGCAAAGTGAATAATGAAATGCCTCGACCCTTTATTTATAGTTTTTCCCATTTTTAAGCATTAAATGCTACTTCACCTACCACCATACTTTTCACGTTTAATGCAACTTTTTCAAACAAAGTCTGAACTTTAGCGCTTTAACTCATGTGCCCAAACCTGCGTGGACAATATTCCAACCTTCTGGCACGCAACCAATCCATCTTGACAGGATACTCTTGCGTGTGCACGTCACCAGCGCACCTAAGGCACTTCTTCTATCCTGATTTTTTCTCTCACCTACCTCATGTTGCTTATGCACTTTTTCCTCCTTTTTATGTGGGATCTAAAAGTAGCCTTATCTTGACACCAACCATCCTTTTCCATCTTTTCTTTCCATGCACCTCTTTCAACAAGGCCATTCAACTGGGATTTTTAACACAAACTTCCTTGGCACTTTACCCATGCTCTCCTTCACATCACTCCACCCCACACTAAAATGATGCGCATGGTCCTTTGCGCACTCAAAAAAAATCCTTAAAAAGTAATAATGTTACCAATGTGCAAGGCATAAAACAAAACAACAACGTGAAAGTGAAACACAAGAAAGGAAAATGCATAAGGGAAAATTGTAAATTAACTGGCAAAACTACCTTTATTTATAAACACCAAGGATCCTTATTTATAGTAGGGCTTCAACCTACTCCCATTGAATTGTCTAGGAAATTTCGTTCCATCCAAGCACTTGTAACTGGCATGCCCGAATCAAGGATGTACGAGATTGTGTAGGGACCCATCCAATGGACTTTCCACTTCCTAGGATGGTGCAGAAACTTAGAATCATACAGTAAGACCATCTTCCCAACCTCAAACTTCTTGTTCCTAATGTGGTGATCATGCCATGCTTTTTGCTTTGCTTTTTCTTCTATTTGGTTCCACTTGGTGAGTGATCGTCTTTCATCTAGCTTCATCAATTCATCAATTCTCTCTTCCAGTGCTTGCTCATCAGCCAGCCCTCCTGCGCGTGCTATTCGCAGAGAAGGTAACATGAATTCAATCGAAAGAACAGCTTCCATGCTAAAGACCAATTGAAATGGTGTGGCTTTGTTCAACCTTTTATAAGTTGTCCTATAAGCCCATAATATGGTTGATACCTTGTCATCCCAATCTTGTCTTCGACATCACATATTTTTGTTAGGGTATGACTGAGTATTTTGTTAAATTCTTCAGTGCGGTTCCATTTTCCTTTGGGTGATAGGGTGTAGTCTTGTGATGAGCCACCATGAACTCTGCTAATAGGATCCTCACGGTCTCATTCAAGAAATGTGTACCCCTATTGCTGGTTAAGCTTAAAGGACATCCATACCTCGTGATAATGTTCTCCCAAAAAAATCTTGTTGTTGTGGTTGCTGTGCAATCTTTAGTTGGGGCTACCTCTGCCCACCTTGTCAAATAGTCCGTGCAAGTGATTACATAGCGTGATCTAGTCCTACGCATTGCTGGTGCAATAGGGCCTACAAAGTCTATTGCCCATTTCTCAAAAGGTTTAGCGCTAGGGATAGGGCGCAAAGGCATTTCATCTCTCTTTCCTGGCTTGCCAATGTGCTGGAAATGGTCACACACTTTACAATATTCCTTGTAATCCTTAAACAGAGTTTCCCACCACAATCCTGCCATTAATATTTTACGTGCGGTGGCATCACCTGCATAATGTCCACCTACACTTCCTTCATGTGCTTCCTCTATGATGGCGAGGTACTCATGATCTAGTACACACTTGCACAAAACTTCATCATGCCCTAATTTGTATAAGTCCCCACTGATCAACATGTAGGGTGCGACACGTATGGCTAGTTATTTCTTCTCTAATGCCTTCATCCCTTCTGACACCACACCTTCCTTTAGAAATACTGCAATCTCCTCCAAATCTGAGGGCGCATGCCACAACCTAAACAATTTCATGTCTGGTATTGTCCCTTCAATACTCTACGCATCCTCCCCTAAATCAATTCTTGACAGATGATCAAGTCCATAATTACTCTTTCCCAGGCTTCACAACTACCATAAACTCAAATTATTGAAATAATAGCACCCACTGACATATGCGCCCTTGTAGAATGGGCTTGTTCACTAAGTACTTTAACACTATATAGTTGGTGTAAAATACAAAGGGAGTTACCAGCAGATGCTGTCTGCACTTGAAAAGGGCATAGATCATTGGAAATGCTTCGTGCTTAGTCATAGTGTAATTTTGATCTGTTGGTGTCAACTTCCTGCTTGCAAAACACAGAGGATGATCAATAATTCCTTCACCCGACTGTGCAAGCACTGCTCCAATGGCGATTCTTGAGGCATCAACATGAACATGGAAGGGTTTGTCCCAAGAGGGAAAACATAATATACATGCAGTGACAAGCCTATCTTTTAATGTGTCAAACACCTTCTGTTGTGCCTCTCCCCAATGGAAGACACTTTTTTGTCTAAGCAATTCTTCTAAAGGTGTAGCAATCTTGGCATACCCCTTGATGAATTTCCTGTAATAACCCATATGCCCAATAAATCTACGCATTGCACTTTGGCTAGTAGGCTCCCCCAATCTCACAATAACTGCAACCTTGGTAGGATCTACTAGCAAACTATCATTACATATGATATGCCCCAATAACGTCCTAAAGGGTATAGCAAAGACACACTTCTTAATGTTGAGGGATATGCTCAACTGCCGACACCTCTCAAACATCAACCTTAAATTATCACAATGGTCTTTTACTAGCCCATATACCATCCAATCATCCAAATAGACCTGAAGAACATTATGGATAAAGTCTTGGAACACCTGCACCACTATGCGCGAGAAAATGCTACGCCCTTAACCTATTGCTTATATTAGGATATGAGTAGTTGACTTGTGGCTTACCATATCATTTTATTATATCATTTATACTTTCTCATGCTTAGTAGGTCGGCCTTGGTGATGACCATAACATATGAATAGTATATATACTTTCATCATCATTTGAGCATTTGAGTATTATTGTATGGTTTGGAGGTTGCCTCCTCGAAGTGGCGAAGCTATTATAATTGCATATTGAGATCATTATTCTAGAATATTGTGTTATTTTGTGTTATAATTCTTCTCATGATTTGAATTATACAAGTAATTTCATTACAAGTGGTATCAGAGTTGCGATCTGGGCCAAAATTAGGGCAAAAAACCCTAATTTTTGTTTCCGCCATATATTATGAACCATAGCGAATTGGTGGGAGATATTTATACCAGGGTTGAGAAATATTTCAAGGTTCACTGAAAATTTTAGGATTTTTAAAATTTATTTTTCAAAAGTTATTACAAATTTAGGTTTTTTCATAAAATCACTCCCTAGGGTGAAAATTGTGGAATTTTTTCAAATTCGTTACATTTTCGGAAAGAAAAAATTATATTATTTGGGGTTTGTTCTTTAAGTTTGTTTATATTTTTCCAAATTTGTATCGAAATCTGAAACCCTAAAATTTGACTGTGATCCCTACATCCTACTATTTTGGGGCATCATGGCAGGGCCTTTCACAAGAGGAAAAAATAATCACATCACTCTAGGTAAAAAACCAGAAAAGGATGAGATATTAGTTGAGGATTTGGAGACAGAAGATATAGCTACAGATTCCTCAGGGTTAGGGTTTACTTCGACATACCATAAAGTTAGCCAACTTGAGTTTAACCTGAGAGACCTCGAATCTCGGGTGGCCAACAAAGACGATGTGGATAGGATTGGACAAATATTGGAGGATTTCATGCAAAAATTAAATATGCATATGATGGGTAATCATACTTATGTCAATCAAGGTGGAACCTCAAGTCAACATAATAAACACATGAGCCAGAGTGGTTCTTCGAGTGTGCACAATCCAAATACAAGCACTCTATAGGCCCGTACTATGTTTCCAAAATTATATATGCACAAGTTTGATGCAAATGATCCACTCTATTGGATCAACCAAATGGAGAATTTCTTTGAAATACATCAGATTCTATTAGGAAAAAAGGTGACCATGACAACTTTGTATCTCGAACCTGACCAATTCGTTTGGTATCGATGGTTATGTGCTCAAAGGCAAAAGAGTGGTCTTAATGTTACATGGAAAGTATTCACTGAAGATTTACAATTACACTACAGTTCTAGTGTGTCAGATAATTACTTCAACCAATTAGCAAAGTTGAGACAAACATGATCTATTAAGGATTGCATTCATCACTTCCACAACCTTTCTCTGCGGGTGGAAAATATTACTGAAGAGAATCTGAATGACCTATTTCTTGGGGGTCTTAAGGATCACATTGAGCATGAGGTGCATATGTTTAATCCTTATAAGGTTTCTGATTCAATGATTATGGAAAGAAGGGCAAAGGAGAAATTTGTTTCAAGCAGGAGACAACATTTCACTTATACCAGAGATCGTAACACCTTGGCCCCAAAACTCCCTCGACCAGTTAGATTGAAACCTCAACAAATTGAAGACAAAAGAGAAAAAGGGTTATGTTTTAACTGTGACAGTAAATTTGGACCCGGACATAAGTTTGTTGAAAAGAAGTTGTTCTACATTGATGGGCCTAGTGAAGATGAAGAGAAGGATGAAGATTCAAAGTCCGAGGTCTTGGTTGAGCTAGAGGATGAGTCAGGAGATCCTCAGCCAATGATCTCATGCCATGCAATTTTAGGTATTAGCACCCCCAAACCCTAAAGGTGGTTGGATTCCTAAAAAAACAGAGGGTCATAGTGTTGATTGATTCAGGAAGTACTCACAACTTTATCAATCATAAGTTAGTAGTGTGCCTAAATTGTTTCATTTATCCAGCTCTTGAATGTCAAGTAATGATTGCTGATGAAGGTATTGTTACTTCTTCTGGAAAATTCCATAACATTAAGCTTGTCATGGGAGATTACATACTAAATATTCCCATGTATGTCATCTCTATTGGAGGAGCAGACATTGTGTTAGGAATGCAATGGCTTACCACTTTGGGAACCATTGAGATGAAATTCCAAGACTTGTTCATGTGATTTCACTCTAAAGAAGGACTTTTGAGCTAAGAGGCTTAAGAGCAAAGTCTCCACAAATAGTAAGTTCTCAATAGATGCACAAAATGCTAAAAAAGGGTTATAGAGGGATTTGTGGCACAACTTTTTTAATGGAGGCTCATCCTTCTAAGGAAATTATACCATCAGATATGCAAGCAGTGTTGGATGCACACTCTGTTGTATTTTAAATTATACCAAAGGGCTTACCTCCAAAGAGAGATCATGATCATGCTATTCAATTATTATCAGGAAGTCAACCACCTAACATCAGACCTTATAGGTACCCATATGTGTAAAAGAGTGAAATTGAGAAGATTGTACACGAGATGTTGGAAGTAGGAATCATCCGTCATACTTAGAGTGCTTATTCTTCTCCAGTAGTGATGGTACGGAAGAAAGATTACATGTGGCACATGTTTCCTGATTATAGGGAACTTAATAAGTACACAATCAAAGACAAGTTTCCTATTCCTGTAATTGATGATTTGCTTGATGAGTTGCATGGTGCTGTTTATTTTACAAAGCTTGATCTTCGTTCGGGATACCACCAAATCAGAATCAAGGATGAGGATGTTCATAAAACCACCTTTCGGACACATGAAGGCCATTATGAATTCCTGGTAATGCCTTTTGGACTCACAAATGCACCTTCTACATTTCAAAGTTTGATGAATTCTATTTTTAAGTCATTCCTGCGGAAGTTTTTCTTAGTGTTTTTTGATGATATATTAATTTATAGCAAAACATGGGAGGAACATTTGCATCATGTAAATAAGGTTTTGGAAACCCTTGAGCAACATCAACTTTATGCAAAGCCCTCTAAGTGTTCTTTTGGACTTAAGGAGGTTGAATATTTGGGTCACATTGTCTCTCATGAAGGGGTTAAAGTGGATCCTAATAAGATCAAAGCCATGATGGAGTGGAAGGTTCCAAAAACCCTCAAGAATCTACAAGGATTTTTGGGGCTTACAGGTTATTTCCAAAGATTCATAAGGCATTATGGAAGCATAGATACACCTCTCACATCTTTATTAAAGAAGGAATCCTTCCATTGGAGTGAGGATGCAACCAAAGCATTTGAGCAACTAAAGGAGGGCATGTGCACCACTCCAGTCTTGGCTACTCTAGATTTTTCCAAAACATTCATTGTTGAATGTGATGCATCAGGGGTGGGTATGGGGGTAGTTCTCATGCAAGAAGGTCATCCTATTACCTTTTTGAGCCATTAATTCAAAGGTAAGAATCTTTCCAAGCTGACTTATGAGAAGGAAATGCTAGCCATACTTCATGCAGTAAGCAATGGAGACCATATCTCATAGGAAGACACTTTAAAGTGAAGACAAATCATGATAGTATGAAATACTTCTTGGAGAAGCATTTATCATTTGAAGAACAAAAATGGGTCTCCAAGATGTTGGGACATGATTTTGAGATTATCTATAAGAAAGGGAAGGAGAATGTTGTTGTGGATGCTTTGTCACAAAAAGATGAATCAACTGTAGCCTTGTTATGTGCAATATCCATATTACAAGAAGATTGGAAAGATGAGGCAAGGTCCGAATGGAGAAATGACCCAACCACACAAAACCTCATTCATCATCTCCAGAATGATCCAAGCATGTCTAAAAAATTTGTACTGAAAGGGGATGCTTTATGGTATAAAGATAGACTATACCTATGTAAGAACTCCACTCTTAAAAATAGGATTCTATCTGAGCTTCACGCTTCTCGAGTAGGGGGCACTCTAGATTCTTGAAGACTTATCATCGAGTCAAACAAGATTTCTTCTGAGAAGGGCTCAAAGGGGATGTCCAAAAATTTGTGGCAAAATGCATGGTTTGTTAGTAAAATAAGGGCGCAACAGTTCGATCCCCAGGTATTTTACAACCTCTATCTATTCCTAGCCAGTGGCGGGAAGAGGTTTCCATGGACTTTATCATAAGATTGCCTAAATCTGAAGGAAAAAATGTCATCATGGTTGTGGTGGATAGACCTCACCAAATATGCTCATTTTTGTGCCTTGGCACACACCCATTTTTTGCAAGCACGATAGCAACAGCCTTCATGGACACAGTTCAGAAGCTTCATAGGACACCAAAGATTATAGTAAGTGATCGAGACCCTATATTTACTAGTAATTTTTGCACTGATTTATTCTCATGTTTGAGTACTAAGTTAGCTCGTAGCTCTTCTTATCATCCCCAGTCTGATGGGAAAATAGAAGTTGTAAATAAGTGTTTGGAGGGATATCACCATTACTTTACGTTAGATAAACAAGCAAGATGGGTCCAATGGTTTCCACTTGCAGAAAGGTGGTATAACACTTCCTTCCATACTTCATCTAAAAATTCTCCTTTTTTGGCACTCTATGGGTACCATCCACCATCCATCCCATCATCATTGAGAGGAAAACTGCGGGTTAGAGCAGTAGAAGAACACATTCAGTATCAACAAGAGGTCCTCTCTAGTCTCAAGGAGAACTTGGTCATGGCACAAAACCGTATGAAGCAACAGGATGATCAACATCACACAGAAAGGAATTTTGAAGTCGGTGATTGGATTTTTGTGTGGTTAAAACCATATAAACAAATGTATTTGAAAAAAAAACAAAAGGATAACAAACTTTCACCAAAGTATTATGACCCCTATCAAGTATTGCAGAAGATTGGTACTGTAGCATAGAAATTAGAACTTCCACAATCAACCAGAATACATCCAGTCTTTCATGTTTCTTGCCTAAAGAAAGTAATTGGACAGAGAGTATCATCCCAAATAGTGTTACCTAAGCTCAATGAGGAGGGGAGAGTCATCTTGGAACCCAAATGCATCCTTCAAACACGCACTAAAAGATTGAGGACATGGGTTATTACTGAGTACCTGATCAAGTGGAAGAATATGGACAATGAAGATGCAACATGGGAAGATATGACATTCCTGCAACGACACCCAGAGCTTCTCAACATTAGGAACAATGTTGCTTTAAAGGGGAAAGGCATGCTACACCCTTAACCTATTGCTTATATTAGGATATGAGTATCCGACTTATGGCTTACCATATCATTTTATTATATCATTTATACTTTCTCATGCTTAGTAGGTCGGCCTTGGTGATGGCCATAACATATGAATAATATATATACTTTCATCATCATTTGAGCATGTGAGTATTATTGTATGGTTTGGAGGTTGCCCCCTCGAAGTGGCAAAGCTATTCTAATTACATATTGAGATCATTATTTTGGAATATTGTGTTATGTTGTGTTATATTTCTGCTCATGATTTGAATTATACAAGTAATTTCATTACAGAAAACAACAGGAACATTCTTTAACCCAAAGGGCATGACCGTATATGCAAAAATTCCCCACTCAGTAAAAAAATTTGTCTTCTCCTAGTCTTCCTTTGCAATCTGGACTTGGTGGTACCCCAAAAAATCCATCCGTAAAGGAATAGATTTCATGCCCAACAACTCCCTCCAAAATTTCTTCAGTGAAGGGGGTTGGAAAAGGATCGATGACACAAAAAGCATTCAACTCCCTATAATCCACGCAGATCCTTATCCACCCATCCTTCTTGATGTTGATTACCATTGGACTTATCCATTCCGATTCTTCAACAAATTCAATGATCCCAGATGCTATCATTTTGTACCCTAAAAAATCCATCCGTAAAGGAATAGATTTCACGCCCAACAACTCCCTCCAAAATTTCTTTAGTGAAGGATTTTTCACTATGAAATTTTTCCCTAAACTTCCCTAAAATTGGACCATGCTGAAGGGTTTATTGAGACCTTTCCGACGGTATGATGAACTCCAGAAACAGAGTCCGTATGCAAATTCTATCACGGTCAAAGATGGGCCTCCAAACGGGTCAACTCTGGTCAATAGGTCAACCAGTGGACCAATGACAGCCTGGTGACACGTGGAAGTTGGTGATAAGGAAAATGGATGTTACTGTAATGTTTCAAAATCAGTTCCATGGTATAGAGCTCATCGCAAGCTTTCCGACACATTTTGAACGGACCAAATCTGAGTTCATATGCGAAAGATATGCATAGTCAATGATGCAGTCAAATGATGATGTGGCACACTCTTACGTGGACAAATGGCGTATTATGGGCGTGACAATTGGCAGGTTTGTAGTGGATTTATATTTAAAAAATAATTGTAAAAATCTATTTAATCCATTCCATGTGAATAAACTCAAATCCCATGGTATAAGGAGGAATTTGTGGTCAAAAAAGCTATTTTAAGGCTTATCTTATCTCTTTCCCACCAAACGTGGGGTCAATGGCTAAATTGGGCGCCTAAACCTATGGAAGGGGGATTTGAACCCTTGCCAAAATAGTAATCAGCCTTCCCAAGCTGCCACTTTGTAGCAAGTGATAGAGAAGGAGATCACATCTATTTAAAGGGAAGCTTTTGGTAGGTTGGAAAGGGGGACAGCCAAGGACCAGTTTGCAGAGATCACAATTTTCGAGGCACTTATGGTTCGAATTAGGACTTGGTGTAAAAATAAAAGTTGTTCAAAATTATGAGAGATTTACAGAAAGGTAAATTTTTTTTCATGAAGTGCTATAGATTTTTCTATGTAGGCATTTTTCCATCGCAGTTTCACAGAACTGGCACGAGGGGCAAGCAGAGATCTGTATTTTGCATCCACTTCTGATCCAAATCAAATCATGAAGTAAAAAGGGAAGTTTTTAATAATTTCCTAAAGTTTCCAGAAATGTAAACCTTATTTGTATAGGTCTTGTATATTTCAAGTTGTAGACGTTTTTTGAACATATTTGCACAGGGAACAAACAAAAGAAATACTGTAGGAGCCACAAATGAACTTGGGAATGATTATGGTAAATTGCAGAGTGCCATGAGGTTTGAATCAGCTCATTTGCAGGTATAAAGGTCTGTTAAGTTAGGATTGAAGGGATATTGTACTTCATTGGACGTTTAATGGATCGATTCACTTTTTGTGAATCCGGAGATGTAGCCTTCGGGTGAACTCCGTTATCGATTTCTTGTTTTGTGGATTTGTGCATTTCAGTTTTTAAAAGATTTTTATCAGTTGAAATTCATCATTGGATTAATTTTATTAATTGATTAAATAAGTATAAAATTGGAGTAAATGGATTGAAGGAACTTTCAGTATCCATAACCCACAACAAGATTTGAATACACTTATCATCTTAGATTCAAATGTCAGTTTGAGTGTATGATTAAAAATCAACTGTGAAGTAAAATGGATTTGTATTAGATTCAAGCAATTCACTTAAAGTTGAAAAATCAGATTAATTGGTCTTTTTGGAAGAGTTGAGGATTTGGGTTTCAAGACACCTAAAAATTGGATCAAATTAACTCAAGATCAATGTTGAGTCTGTAAATTTCAAAATCTGGAAATTTTCTAAGTACTTCAAAAAAAAATTAAGTACCATTTTCAGATCACGATGTTAACCTTCTTTGTCTTTAAGGGCTCATGGTAGGCACACACATGAATATCAGCACTATCCACTACCTTGCATGTCCCTACAGAATGGTTAACATCTAAGCTTTCTACTTCCTCCCCATCAATAATGTATACCAACTTCCCTTTCTCCTTTTCCAAACACACGCGCTCAAGCTGTATCTCTTCTACTTCTTCTGCCTCTTCTTCAAAGCGTGCCTCCAAACCTGGTCCACCTAGAAACTCTAACAACCTATCTTCTGCCATGGCACTATCCCCCATGGTAAGGCGCTTGAAAACTTGTAATGCCTTATCAACTGATGGCTTGGTACTTCGATAATCAAATGTTTGAATGAGGTCAACCGCTAGCTCTTGCTGATTCCCTGTTTGGTGACGTGTCTCTGAATGTATGTACCATGCATGCGTGTAACCTTGCAGTGTAGAATATAACTTGTGTACCCAAAGGGATGGTGGCAAAACTTCCATGCCTTCTCTTTAGACCTTCTCACAATCCTAGATATGGAAAGAGGTGGGCTCCTTCCCATGGTAGTCCTTGATGGTGGTGGGCACGTTACTTATAGATAACCTAATAGAAAGAGAAATTCTCACCTTCCACCATTCCAAAAGGCTCCCCTAATGTGTAGCGCACCATCGTTCTGCTGTGCTAAGCAAGACATAACTTAGCATCCCTCTCCGTTCCTTCTCCTCCTTCCATTGAGCTTCCATCTCCTGCAAAAAGATCTCAGGGAAGGCTCCTCCTGAATACTTAGGTAGCTCCTTTCCTCCTAGCCGCTGGACTATATGAGCCTTCATTACCTTTGTCACTGATCCTCTCAACTGTCGTTTGATCAATTCATAAATTCCATTCACCCAGTTATCACATGCTAGACTAGTGGCGTCACTTACTGACCGAGCATCCTCAAACGGAATAACTCCATCGGTAGGATGGATTATATCTGGACCCCTAATTGAGCGCACATATATCCTATCCAGGGCCTCTTCCCCCAAAGGTTCAGTATAGGGTGTTGACTTCCTATAAGCCAGGGGTATAATGACCCGTTCCTCATTATTTTCAAAGCTGATGTACCCCTTGTTGAACTGAAGGTCCGCATTGTTCTTGTAACACCATGGGCACTCAAGTAGTGCTGGGAAATTGTCTACCTCAGTGAGCACCAAGACTTTGAAGTCCCCAGTAAACTTAGCTCCCTAGATAGTGATAACTACATCCTTTAAGACACCGATGGGCATTGCCTTCATCTTGTTTGCCATATACAACACATTTGAAGAGGGTTGTAATACAAGTCTCCCCATCTTATGCCATGCATTCAAAGTGAGAAAATTGACCTCCGTACCTATGTCAATGAGGATATTACTAAGGAGCCATCCATCTACAACTGCATCTAATGTGATCTCCTTGTCATAGTCAAGGTTGTGAGGGGGAAGGTTTGCATGCAAGACATACCTCTCAAGCTCTCCTCTGGCATGTGGTAAGTTCTCTCTCAAACATGATCCTAGCAAGGGAATAATATTCTCTTGCCTTAGCATTTTGCATAATTCCTTGACCTCATCTAGGTCATCCTTTGGCACCTGGACCTTCCTTCCTTGCTCCTCCCTCTTGGACTGCTCCTTTAGACACTAGATTTTTCCTGGTAAACTCTGAATGACATCCATGGTATCTTGATATACCTCCTTTTGATGTGCAGGGTTTGGGTACTTCCCATGAATCACTTCTTCCCTTGAAACCAGGTTCTTCTACCTAGGTATTTCCTTTACGCGCGTGGCTTCTACTCTTGTTGTTACCAAAACAAGTTCCAAGCCTACATCACATGTCACACATGAAATCCATTGCATGTCTACCTTTTTAATGCTGACCATTATAGATCCCTTGTCTTTCCAGTGCTATTGATTCATGTGATCAAACAACTTCGGGAACTCCTCATACTTGTGCTTCTTTTCACACCATGAGCATTGAAATAGGTCTAGAAACTCTCGTTTGTAATGCTCTGTAGACCCATAATTAAAATAGGTTCCATGTGGGAACTCATTTCTTCCTCTGTGGCTACCATGACCATGGAATCCTCCACAAAATCCCCTTCCGCGCGTGCCTCCATCTGCGCGCTCCTCATACCAGTGATCATCACTTTTAGAACTACTGACAATGCTGATTTGACGCACCCCATGATCAATGGCCTCATGGATCTGATCAATGAGCCTACAGTCCTTAGTATCATGGGTTGTAGAGGTATAGATATTACAGTAGCAAGACACATTCTTCCAAATCATGGGCTGCAATTAGGGGCATCTACTTACATCATGGTCCCCATGACAAATTTCACAGTCTACTGTCATAATGCGTACTATCCTCTGGGGGCAACTATCCTTGGCATTCCCCTCTACCTCACAATCTGTACACCACAAACCACTGCGAGTCTCATGGGATGAGTTCGTAGACAACTTCTCTAGCTGCTTAGCCATAGCAACAATTTGAGCCTCCATGAATAGGCTAACACTAGTATCCACACTTCCAACCACCTTGGCGCGCAGAGCAGCTTCTAACGCCTCACGTGGGTTTGTGAAAGTTTTATGATATGATTCCCTTCTAAAAGGTGTGATTAACCCTCTAACAAACCACTGAGCATGCTACGAATGATGAATATCATATGATAACTTAGACAAGAGAGTTTTAAAATGTGCATCATACTCCAGCACACTCTCCGCCATTCCTTGTTAAATCTCCTTCAGGGCGCTGATGCTCTTCTATTCAAACTTAGGGATGTGGAATTCTTCCAAGAAGGTTTTCTTTAAATTAGTATAATCCACCACCATTTGATGAGGGTCATATTTCCTATACCAGCTATACGTGCACCCTTGCAACGTCATTGGAAACTTACTAGCCTTCCGCTCTGGGGTTGTGATATCATTTGCATGCCATAGGAGTTCACACTTGTGAACATGTTCTACAACATCTTCAATGCCTCTATAATCTAGCAAATGTAATGACATTTTAAAGAATACTTGAGGGGGTGGCTGGGGCCCGTGTCCTCCTAAGCCAGAGCCTTGGTTCCCTCCGGTGTTTCCTCCACCACCTGATCCACTAGATCCACCAGTTCCTGTGCCTCTTGATCCACCAAATCCACCAGGTCCACCAGGTCATGTTCCTTCTGATCCACCATATCCACCAGGTCTTGTTCCTCCTAACCCCTCAAATCCACCAAATCCTATAGTGGTCGTGCCAAGGGTCCCCACAATTCCACTGAACTACGTGCCAATGTTCTGTGATAATGCCCCACTACTAATAGTATATATCGCACCACTCCTAGATGCAAGACCAAAAGCTTGCATGTCTATACCTTGTTTGAAAATTCCTCCCAACATTGGAATGGTATTTGCAGCCATAGAAGTACCAAATGTGAAATTGTATCTCTTAGGTGTAGATCGATCACGTCCAAAGATACCAACTGGACTAACAATATTCTCTCCTTGATCTGGAAAACCAAGTGCCAGGGTTTGGTCACTAAGTGGGCTCAGATGCGTGCCAATGACTGTTCTCTCTCTGTGCGATGAAATCTCATCAGAAGCCGAAGGTTTCTCTCTTATGTGCTTTCCAAGATGGGGTTACACAGACTACTCAAGTTTCACATCCTTTGTGTGAACCTCGAATCCTTCCTGCAACGTCTACTGCCATATATCCATCACACATGAAACCTCACATTGTTTAACAATCTCCCTTTCCGGTGCTTCACTATATTTGAGTTGTCTCTCCTTCCTTTCTTTCTCTGTTGCAACATTTGCCATCTTCCTCCACCCTAGCTTCCTCGCCCAACACTCAGAATGGTTTAGTCAGCCATTGGAAATGCCTCTAAACTCATGGTAACCATCAAGATCTTCATTTCCAGAGGGATAACATGTAGAAATGATCCTCTGGGCTCCCGCAGAAACTCAAACTCAGCAACCTCTAGACAAGAATATGTGGAAATGGCGTACTCCAAAGTGTAGCTAGCTAATACCCCTTTCTACCAATGATCCACAACATGAGTCCACATTAGATCTGCATCCTGCAGCCTTTGGTATTCTTCTTGGGACCACACACGTGATCTATAATACCAACTTGATCTAGATGCATAGGATGAGATCCACTCATACAGTTCTACTGGGAAACAACAAAAAAAGTTTCATATAATTCATGGTAAAGGTTCTCTTCTACCCATCTACGTGCATCAAACTCAAGTCCAGTGTTGAATCTCTGAGAAAATTCATCCTTCGTGCTCTTGAGCCATGATTCAACACTTTCCAAAGTTAACCGCTCTATCATTACTCATTACATAGATCATGATGTATGTCATTTCCCACTACAACTTCGAAAAGAGGTCCCAGAAATGGAACCAAGATGTAGTCATTTTTACCCCCATCATAGAGGAAAGAAATCCCATGCACACATGCCTATCACCCAACAGGCATTGGATGCTCACCTAAGGCATGCGCGGGTGCCGAATCTCTCCTTTATGTGAGTTTAGGGGGAAACATCATCTATGATCCATGTTTAATAGATTTGAAAGGAAGTAAGACATACAAGCACCATAGAGCTTAGAATGGCTTCTAGATCCTTGCAGTCATTCCAGATAGAAAGTGTTTAACAGATTATATAACTTATACTAAAACAGAAAGAACTTATACAAGCATCCATACTTAGTCATAAACATAAATGAAAAAGAACTATGAGATATATGTATGCGTCGGAATCATCAATGTTCATATTCACGTAACTTGGTAACCTCATTACATTCATGGAGCCATTACAAAATGTCACAGATAAACAGACTGCAGTCATGCAGTATAACTATTATGTGGCTAGGCTCTCAAAGAAATTTTATAACACCCCCATACCCTTGATACATCCTTTCCTAAGCACAATTACCCAACTAACAGAGTTCTTGCAATATTTCTGCAGAGCTCCGCCCTCTCTCTATTTCTCTATATCTTTACTTCTGTAAGCACTTGTATATATAGTCTTTTTGAACTACCAACTCATCCTCCTACAGCCTCATATCTAATGCCAAGTGTCTGAATGTGGTCCTCCATGTGAGCATTCTCCTCTAGGCCTGAGCTTTCCACTTTTTACCATGATGTGCTTCTAGAAGCTTCTACCGTAGGCATGCTCCTTCTTGGGCCAACGTGTCGCCAGGCTGACACCTTATCCACTCCGCATGCACAGTTGGGTCATGCTTTTCACTTGTCCTGCACAAAATACCCAATATGGCTAAGTCCTGAACCCTTGGATCTATCCACGCATGCGCCACGGGTTTCCTTAAACCTTGTCGTGCACACTTTATCCTTGCGTGCCTTTCTTCAACTAGGCCTTGCGCGCCTATGCACCTTTTTCTACTTAGCCAATATTTTAGGGGCCCAACATGTTTGTAGGGGACTTTGATTTTATTTGTAGACAAGGTTTCAGGTATTTTCCTGTCCAAATCATACCTCCACGAGTCTTGAATCAAGGCAAAGCCATAGGAGGCCAACTTCCAAAATAGACAATGGTCTACCTACCTCTTGATTACAGTAATCCCTCCCCTACTAAAAGGGAGGTCAAATATTTTTTTCTTCTTTCTGGGGTATCCGACCTCCAGGTCTAGCACAAATAGCTGTTGGGTGACTTCGAGACCTGTTATTCGAGGTGTGAGGATCCTCGGGAGCATGAAGGATTTTCCTCTGAATACATGGACTCAAATAATAGAATGACCTATGGAAAAGAAGTAGTCAATGGGGTGAAATGGTTCTGAAAAGATAGACTGTACAAAGTCATTCATTATGTTATCGATCCCTTCAGGATTGAGCTCTAGCAAAAGAGGCTCCACAAAAGCATTAAAAAATTCGTAGACATCCGAATAACGAGATAGTATATGGGTCCACGCATATTCTGGGATAACATTTGGGGAATTCACCTTAGTATCCCATAGGGTCAGGGTCATGAATTGACTAAAATACTGAGCATTTTTGTACATAATGAGGTGAAAAAGGAAAGACAAATACCTGAAGGTGAACGTCATTGAGAAATGCTTGAGTTGTTCAAAAATTGACCCTGTTATGACTTCTGTGAAGTCAAATTTATATCTTTGATTTGTGATGACAGTCCTCATTCGGAATATAGCCACCATCCACCAGTCCTCAACATCTTTGTCAGAGTCCTACCTGAAAATAAAAGCCAACATAGAGCAAACATCTTAAGTGTCAGGCATGAGCGACTTTAAGGGAATGGGGAAACGGGGAACCCCCGATGCGTTGGAGTATAATAGTCTAAGTTCCTTGGTAAGGGTCGCGGCCTTTGTTTGACACTAGATCCATACATTCTGGAGCTTGGTGATATCATAGAAACTGGCTGAGTGATCATAGTTCAGGGCTAACATGTCCCCTATGGCCTGCGGTGTGATTACAATAACTAAATTCTGACCCTTAATGGTAAGGTTTCCTGAGTTGAAACTTGTCACGCACATTTGTATGAGCTCTGGGCACAGGTGTGTGAGAGGAACCATGTATTGGGAAAGAGTAGTGCTCCAGGTCCTATCACCGAATGACTCTGAGTCCCCCTAAAGGTTTAACCTAGTGCATGCCACTTCTCTCAAATCTTTAGGCCTTTTGTTGAGACTAGGCTCGAATATATCGTTGGCGGGGTCAATGACCAACGAAGGGTCATTGTACTAAGATAATGGGTCTGGGTATTTTAACTTTGGATGGTGATTTCGGGGAGGAATGGGTTGTCCTGTGTAGGACTTTGTTACCTGAGCAGAGTCGGAGGTGGTGTCGGCCATGGTGATCTAAATTTCTTCGAATAACTCCAGAGCTTTTGGAAACTTTGATACTCGCCAATAAAAATATAAATGCATCAGAATGATCTTGCCGAACAGAGCTCAATGGGCCTCTAATAGCCATTGCTTCCTCAAGATCAAAAACTTGCACGTGCCTGGAGATACTTCTCATAATGCTTCCTTTAAGCGAGAGACCCAAGGCACCAAACTTGGTGCCTTTGATAGATCTTGCATTGATTGTTGATCTTTTATTGAGAAAAGAGACCCCTACCTTTGATGATGACTTTAATGTGAGAAGACAACATGAGCACTTTCTTCTATATATGAAAAGTGACATGGACAGAGGCAGTGGAGCACATGGAAAAAAATTTGAATGAAAGCGGAGGCTCAAAACAAAACAAAAACTAAAAAAATTCAACAATATATACATATGATACAATTTTCAGAAGATACCTAAACATAGGGCTTCAGATGAATCCCATTTACCAGAATCGCCAAAGTATCTCCTACCATGGTTTCGATCTCAAATGAGTTATGATGATTGCATGCACTAATTATGAATGGTCCCATCCATAAGGGGTCAACCTTTCCATGATTCCCGGGTTTAGCTGCTCTAGCATCCCACTTTAAAATGATAGTTTCAATTTAGAAGTTCGGTTCCGATGTCTTTTGATCGAACCATGTCTTAAATATTTGTTGGTGATTAATCATGGCCTCATGGGTGAGTTCACACTTTTCTTAGAGTTCTACCAGCTCGATGAGCCTTACTGACATTGCTCCATTCTCCTCTAACTCAAATCCTTTCAGCAGTTGTAATGCGGGAATCTTGAAAGAAATTGGCATCACAACACTTTTTCCATAGACCATTTCATATGGCAAAGCTTCTAGGATCTACTTTGGAGTGATCCAATCGGCCCGTAAGGTTGTTTTAACATGCTCATGCCACAACCTTTTATGCTCATGTCCCATCCTTTTAATGATTCTTATCATATTCTTATTTGTAGACTCTACTAGGCCATTCCCTTGTGGGTAATAGTTAGAGGATGTTTGTAAATATATCCCATGTTTGACCACAAAATTAGACACCTTAGCTCCCAGGAAAGCTTTAGCACTATTGGATATAATGGTGTGAGGGGAACCAAAATGAGTAGTGATATCCTGCAAGAGTCCTAAGATCACATCTTCAGTAGACTCCTTAAGTGGGACTGTCTTCGTCCACTGGGTAAAATATTCAGTTGCCGTGAGAATCCACCAGTGTTCGACACTTGAAGTTAGACTAACCATTCTTATGAAAGCAAGACCCCATTGTGTGAAAGGTTCCTCAATTAAAATGGGGTTGAGGGGTAGCACAACATTTCTTTGGAAACCTGTGTAAACTTGACAAACCTTACATTTTTTTGTTTCTACCTGACTATCGTCGAACAAGCTAGGCTAGAAGTATCCTGCTTGCAAGATATTTTTAGCAGTGGTTTGGGCCGAAAAGTGACCGCTCGAGTCTCCGTGATGCAATTCGCTTAAGTCTCTTTTGGCCTCTTCTTCTTCACGGCATCTCAACATTAACCCATTAAAATTTATCTTAAAAAGGAAGCCATTAATTATAGTGAAATGAGTCCCTTATTGCCTATAATACCTCCTCTTTTTCAAAGGGATATGATTTTATATTATACCACCAGCATAGATCTGACAGATCTATCCGTTTGGTCCGAAAATCTATCGCGTGGACAGATCTATGGACAGACGAGCCAACAGTGTGCAGGGCTTAGCCCCTCTTTGAGACAGCAAAGCGAAACTGGTTTATTGCTATTTCTACTAGCAGGAACCTATGCAAGTCTCACAGATTCTGCCTTCGGGGGTTGGGATCTCATCCCAGTAGAGTGTTCCAGGCTGCGAAAAGAAAGGAATGAAAGAGGGAGAAGAGAAAGAACAGATCCGAAGGGAGAAAAGAAATGAATTCCAAAGCAGAAAGGTCAGAAGATTTATGTTTTTAGTTTGGTAGTAAACAGAGCCAAACCTACTTGCATAAATAAACAAAGCAATACTGATAAACAAATGACGGAAAAGTAGATATGAATCCAACAGATTAAACACATACAGATCTAACGTAAGAAAGATCTAATGTATAACACAGCTATTGAGCACAAAGTCTGAATAATTGTATTACTGTTCTTTTCTGTTACAAGAAAGCTCAAAGTCTTTCTCTCCTCACTTCTATTTCTATCTAAAAAATGTTCACCTTGAATACAACAAGTATTCTCATATTTATAGAAGATGAGGGAGAGAGAAGGCAAAATGGAGCCAACCACTTATTTACAAAGATATTTACAAAATATCTAAAAGTCATGTTGACTTTGACAACTTGGTGGATGACATCATCCCATGATGCAACATGGATGATGTCATCATTTGTGCCAACACATTTTAGACATTTCGAAAAGAAAGTCGGAGAATAGAGAGAAGAAGAAGAAGAAGAAGAAGAAGAAGAAGCTACTCATCATCATCATCCTGCGGCCGAAAAGGGGTTGCCTGTTTCTGATGCTGCTCAGGTGATGATATGTGGAACTGAGCGCGGTATTCCAAAAACTTGCTGATCATTGGCCCAAATTGATCCTGTGATGGATCCTTGTGCCGTTCACTGATTGCTTCGCAAGTCTCCCGCTCGTCTATGAGCTTTTCCGGGAGTTTGGAATAATCTTTCTCCGCCTCGATAAGGAACCCGATGAAGTCCCTACAGGCCAGTAGGTTGTTGATAGATTCAGTGTCGAATGTGACCTCTGGCCCTGTCCCTTGAGAAGCTATCTCCTTGAAGATCCGGATAGTGTCATCAGCTGATCTCAAGGTAAGGGAAGGAGTGAGCAACCCTGGAGTCATGGCGAGGACAATTTTCTCCATTTGGTGCATTGCATCCAGGGCCTCTTCCTTTACCTTGTCTATCTTTTCTAAAACAAATTCCAGCTGATCTATCTGATAGTCCAGAGTGGACATAGTTTTGTTGAGGGCCCTTGGATGACCGAAGACTCCGAACTTGACCAGATCTTCGACTGAACAGTCGAACATTTGTTGGAAGGTCTCGTGCTGGAGTCTAGCATGTTCTAACTCTTCTGATATCGGACCTGCTAATGCTTGGAGTTCCTTATTCGCCTTCTCGATGTTTAGGTATAAACTGATATACTCGGCGATTACTCTTTCACTATCCTTGAGGATCTGGCTCCTCCAAGCAGAAACAGCCATACCCTGCTCGCCGATCTTTGAATACTCATTGATCTTCTCCTGACTGAGCAGCTCAGGAGTCTCGGCGGCAGTTGTGGGAGGTGCACTTCCCATCTTCTGTAAGGCTTGAAGCAGGTACTTGTTCTGCTCCTTCAGTAGCCTTTTCTCCTCTTTCGTTTCCTGAAGCTTTTTGCAGAGTGCATCAACTGCGGAAAGAGCTTCCCCCTGGAGACTTTCTGAGGATGTCCCCATTGTGACTTGGGTCACGGTGAAATCTGTCGGAGACAGATCTTCTTTCTCTTTGAGGGGGTTGGGGTACGCTATTTCCATGACTCTCTCACCTGCAGCGCTCTTTGAGAAGCGTGTAACCGGCTTGTGCTTCTTTGCTCCTTTAGCCGGAATGACCGAAAAGTCCATCGGAGCGATGGGGACTTTCCTCTTTTGTTGGCTCAGCTGCTGAGAGATCCAAGCTGGTCCTATAGAAGAAGGACCAGAGACAGAGGGGGAGGCAGCAACGGTAGAAGAGGGGAAAAACGTGGAGACACGCGGCGGCGGCATGGAAAGAATAGCCGAAGAAATGTCCACGGGAGGAAGGGGAACCGCAACTGCAGAAGACATAGGAAGGGAAGGGAGCTCGGAGATGAGGGAAGAAATAGAGGAAGACAAATCAGCGAGGGAGGAGAAGATAGATGAAGAAGCAGGGGAAAGGGTAGAAGAAGGGGCAGAGGACACGACCAAAGGGGTGGTCGTTTGAGTCACTCGAGGAGGGGAAGGAAGAGAAGAAGAAGGGATAGAAGGGACCTCTGAAGTTGTAGCGACGCCAACATCCTGGGTGGATGGGCGTATAGGACTATCCTCTGTCAATTCCTCATCAAGAGTTATGACTTGTTCAGGCTCTGAAGGAAGAGGACTTTCAGGGGCTTCCTCCTGAATGGTGCTAGGTTCACCTTCTGCACCTTTGCCTTTCAGCTGCTTCTTTGACCTTGGAGGTGCGTTGCCCAAAGGGGAAGTTGTGAAATCTACCCCGAGGTAGATTAGTCCGTTCATGCGGCACCAATGCTCTGTTCTCCGCATAGTCTCCTTGACCCTCTCCTCAATTGTTTGAGGAGCCTTGTTCCTGTCAATGGCCGGGAAGGGCCAATTGTCCCCATCTGTGTCATTATACACCTTATCTACTTCATCTTCCGTAGTCTGGAAGCCTTCGGGGACAATGGCCACTCCGTATTGGATGATTTCCGCCAATGCTAAGCGAGAGTGATCCTTTCTTCTGAGTTCCACCTCATGGAGAACGTCAATGTAAATATCCTCAATTTGAGGGACATGGATCGGATCGAGCTTCGCTTTTGGCAGGCAGCTTCTTGGGTCGAAGGTAGGCCTGGCTGGGAAGTCATGCTTCAAGTTGAGTAGCTCCAGCTCTGCGAACATTTCCTTCGCCTTATGGTGGGTGGAGCATGTGTATCGGCCCACTTTGAGGGGGAAAGGAGTTCCACCCTTCTTTCTTTTGAGGCACTTCTCATGGTATGTGACCAGCTGTCTTGACAGTTCTAGTAGAATCAGCTTAGGCCCAGCATACCTTGGTAGCCTGGTTGGCTCTCCCAAAAAGTTGGCAGCCCTCAGATAGGTGAACGTGGGAAATTGGGTGAACAGGGCCCCCCATTTCTCTGTGACTGCCACTATGTTCTTGGTCGTCCGGCTATGAGTCATGTTTGGCCTCAGTAGGCAGATGACATGATAGAAGAATGCATCGTTAACTTTTGCGAAATGTTGGATGCTATTCTCCAGCCTCAGCTCTGGATAGTAATCAAATATCTTGGCCTGAGGCCATACTCCACTTCGGTTCAGCCCCGGATAATCCCTCGCCGATGCTGCAGCGTAGACTACATAGGAGTTCATATGGAACACTCCTGTTGTGGCGAACTGTTGTAGCTGCTCAGATATGGTGCTGCTTATTATTTCCCCCCAGCAAAAGCGCTGATCGGGCAAATTCTTATTCATTGTCTCCAGGTACCGCAGCATCCACTTATGGAAATAGTGGGCATCTGAAAGCCCGAAGACTCTGCTCAGGAAAGTGATAGTATCACTGAGTTCCTCTGAGAAATCACTTCGGTGGATAGTCTGAGGCCACCGGGTCACCACCTTCTTGTTCTTTAGGTAGACCTCATTCATCAACTGCATGCACTGGTCTTCGTTGTCTTCCCAGGCCTTGATGCATTCTCGTTGGCTAACAGCCACGTAGTTCCGGTGGTGAGGGATGCCAAGTATTAACTCAAAGTGACGGGCAGTGAGGTTTATGACTGCCTCGCCCTTACTGTTCTCGACACATCTTGTGTCTTTGTTGTAACATTGCGCAATCACCATCATGAATTCGTTGTTGACAGCGCTGACGGGGATTCCTCCGGCGAAGTGCAGGGCACTGCCTATTAACTTGTCCATCCATGGACTTCTTGTAACTTTTTGAGTCCTAACCCAGAACTCATCCATGTCAATGTGACCCAATTCAGAGTCTCTGACATCCATACTGCACTCAGCCTGTGATTCGGGCATCCTGACCCTCTGATATTTGTATTTCATCTCTTCTTCTGTCAGCTTAGCCTTTCCTCTTGGTTTGGTGGGCTTCTTGCTTGACGTAGACATGTGTTCTTTCGAACTCAGTTGCTGATCTGCACGAAGAAGAAGTGAGACCCAATCCAAAAAGGTTGAATTAGTCATTTGATCTTCCATTGGAAAGCTAGCAGAAGAAAGAGTTAGAGATTTTAAGGCTCAGGGCGCGGGAAAAATGCAACTGGCAGGCCAAATAGATAAGGCGCACAGAAAAGGAATGTTGCAGAGGTTATACTGGCGCCAAAGGCGCATGGCGCATGGATGAAGCAGGTTGCATTTTATAGCAGGGCGCACAGGAAATGCGTGTTACATTGGGGTTCGGTGCGCCTTTTGGCGCATGGGAAGATTGTGTAACATTAACAAATGGTGCGCCAAAGGCTTTGGCGCGGCGCATGAAGGTTTTACACAACATCATGTTACTGCAATGGAGGGTGCGCCCGCGCCTTTCTAACTTTATACTTGCGCGAATAAGGCTTGTGTTGCATGAAAGCTGGGTGCGCCCTTTGGCGCATGAAAGCGGGATGTAACATGGAAAGAAGGTGCGCCAAAGGGTTTTAAGGAAGCGCGGGATTTATACTTGTAGCATGCAAAAAGGGCGCGCTTTGAGGGCGCATGAATTCTAACTGCAGCAGGACGGAAGGGTTGCGCCATAGGCGCGGGTATTGATTATGCAACAGGGGTGGTAGATGCGCCGAGGGGCGCAACTGTCTTAAGTGCAACAAGACGCGCCAGTGCGCCATGGAACTACACTAACTGCTCAAATCTCTCATTCTTTTCTTCCACTTCAAAAGTTACTTGGTCATATAAGGTTTTTTACAAAAAGGTTTTGCAGACCAAGCCCTTTCAAAACAGCTCCCCTTCCAGCAGATCTGGAAAGAGGGAGGGAGAGGAGGAGGAAAAGAAGAAAACGTGATGGAATAGCACAGGGGGGAAAAACTAGCTTAATCATATTCCATTTAAAACTGGCCAGCAAACCAAAACCCCGACCAAGAACACAGACCAAGCACACAATGAAAAAGAGGGAGAACCTCTTACCTCGAATATATATCAAAAATTGGAGAGCGGGTCCACAGGGCGATGATAACGACAGAGCAGAGCTGACAAGTCCAGAGCGATCACGTGCTTTGACAAAAAGGAATGAAAATGACATTGGGCGCGCACTGATATTTATAGAAAAACTTGTCATCAATGCGCCAACCACTTTTGAAATGGCGCATGAAAACTGCTGTCGACAGGGGAAAGTGTGCGCCCTTTGGCGCACGGAAGTATTTGACAACAGAAGAATGAGTGCGCCTTTGGCGCACCATATGCATTGTCGACACGAAGTTATGTGCGCCCTTTGGCGCACCAAAACTTGGTGTTGCAGAGAGATTATGTGCGCCCTTTGGCGCACCAAAAAGTGATTCAACATCCTTTGGCGCACCGAAAGACGTGTTAACATGGAAAACCATGCGCCAAAGGCTTTTAAGGGGGCGCACCAAAACTTGGTGTTACAAGGAAAATCCATGCGCCCAGCCAAAAAAGGCTCAAAAAGACTAAGTTCGAAAACTAGATTTCCCGGGAAGGGATTTTACAACGTTTCGAACGCAAGGGATCCCTAACGAGGGATCGAAACAAAAGTTTCGGTATGGTTATCGGTAAAATTGCCCTTGTCAATTTTACGGGATAACAGCTGGCTCTTTCTGGGGACTACTCCTGAGTGAACTCGGGGGTAGAGAATCCCAGATCACATGTGCCTATCCATTGGGTAACAGAGTCAAAAACAAGGGGGACCGGAGGGAGAACGAAAGAAACACACGACAAACCGAAAGCAAACACACGACGAAAGCAAACACACAACTAAAATAAACTGTACAAAGAAGAGAGCAAGCTCTACTTCCTGAAGATCTTGAGATGTTGCCCGCTATAGGGAAGCGGGAGCTCAGCTCCATCCAGATATGAGAGATAGAAACTATTCTCTCCATTGAGTTGCTTGATTTTGAAGGGCCCTCTCCACAGGGAATCAAACTTTCCGTGCATGCCCTTTGGCTCTCTTCGTTTGTCCCATAAGAGGACGAGATCTCCCACTTGAAAATTTCTCTGCTTGGCCTTCTTGTCAAAAAGCCTCTTTACTTGATTCTGATGTTCAGTGATCCTGTCGACCACTCTTACTCTCTTTTCTTCAAGTTCCGCCAGATACATAATTCTCTTTTCTAGAGAACTCTGAAAAGTTTCATCTTCGATCACTCGTGCCAAGCGTAGAGCAGGAAGTTCAGCAGAAATGGGAAGTTCGGCATCAGTGCCATATAACACTTGAAAAGGTGACATGCCGAGAGATCTCTTGGGGGTAATGCGGTCCGCCCACAAAGCGTCGTACAAAGACTTGTGCCACATCCGCTGATTCTCATCTACTAATTTCCGTATGATGGTCACCAAGTTCTTATTACTGGATTCCGCCTGACCATTTCCCTGAGGGTAATAATCCGAGGCATGTGCTAAAGTTATTCCATATTCATAGCAAAAACTAATAACTTCTCGGGAGGAGAAGTTAGAAGCATTATCAGCAACGATTTTGTTTGGAACGCCGAACCTGACAATGATATTTTCTTTGATAAAACTGCAAACCACCTCAGAAGTGGCATGCTTGACAGGTATGGCTTCCACCCACTTGGTGAAGTAATCCGTTGCTGTAAGGACATAGCTATGTCCAGCACTCGATTGAGGATTGAGTGCGCCAATAAAATCAATTCCCCATTGCCTGAATGGTTCATTGATGATGACCGGCCTTAGGGGAAGGGCAGCCAACTTGGGCTTGCCGACAAATTGCTGACAGGGTTCACACTTTGCCACCCAGGTAGCGGCATCTTGAAAGAGCGTTGGCCAATAGTACCTGGCTCGAATGATTTTGTGTGTTGTCACGGAAGAAGAAAAATGGCCTCCACAGGCTGAATTGTGAAAACTTTCCAGCAGTTTTACTTGCTGGGGCTTGTCAACACATCGCAGGAAGACACCGTCTATCCCGCGCTTATATAAACCGTCATCCCAGATGACATATTTAGCTGCTCTGAGCTTTATAGTGCGCTTCTCCCTTTGCAGTTAGGTGCATTGGGCATTCGCCGTAGGTAAGGAAGAAAGCAATGTCGGAGTACCACTCGTCACTAGTTGCAACAAACAGAACTAGAGGCAGAGAATCAGGCTCCTCTAGAGGGCTTTGCTCTTCGTCGGTACAGTCCTCTTTTCCTTTAGGGTCTTCTAAATTTTCATTTTCAGCCATTAACTGACACAGGCCCTTGCCCCTCACCAGCTTGGTAGGTTTAATATCCAGGTCATATTCCTGGACCTTTGCGATCCAATTCCCTCTCAAACTTCCTAACTCCTGCTGAGTTAGAATTGATTTCACCGCCGTGTCAGGGACCAGCACTACCGTATGCGAGTTTAGAATGTAATACCTGAAATTCTTCACTGCTTTGACAACGGCAAAAGGCATGCTTTTCCAATTGAGTCATCTTCAACTCGTGAGGCTTGAGGGGAGAACTCATGAATGCAATCGGGGATTCAATGTCTTCTGAATTCTTTTGCATTAAGATTGCAGACACAGTATGTTCTGATGCGTAGCTATACATGATGAAGTCCTTGGAGAAGTCGGGACATACCAGGACGGTGCATGAGCAACAGAAGTTTTTATTTCTTCAAATGACCTTTTCCCTTCCTCACTCCATCTGAAAGTTGGTGACCCCTTCATCATGTTCAGTATGTGGCGAGTCTTTTCGGCAAAGTCAGGAACAAAACGCCTAAGAAAGTTCACCTTTCCGAAGAAAGAATGAACACCAGTCTTGCTTGTAGGCAGAGTAAGGCTCTGAATAGCTTTAACCCTTTCAATATCTATCTTCGTTCCTTCTTTGCTAACCACATGCCCTAGCAACTTCCCTTCAGTAACTCCAAAAACAGACTTTTTGGGATTTAGGGAAATTCCATGTTCTCGGCACCTGGCCAATACTTGCTCCAAGTGATCACAATGATCACTTCGTTGTTTAGAGAACACGGTTAAGTCATCTAGATAAACTACAATGACTTTTCCCATCATACCTTTAAATGCGAAGTCCATGGCCCGTTGAAAAGTAGCACCTGCATTAGTTAGGCCAAAAGGCATCCTGCTGTAGGCAAATGTACCCCAGGGAGTAGTGAATGCTGTTTTGAATTGATCTTCAGGCGAGACTTCAATCTGATTGTAGCCTGAAAAACCATCAAGCATAGACAGCATTTCTGATCCAGTTACTGCTTGCAGAACTTGATCCATTATCGGAAGAGGGTAGTTATCTTTCAGTGAAGCTTGATTCAAATTTCGAAAGTCTACGCATATGCGTATCTCGCCGTTTTTCTTGCGCACTGGCACAATATTCGCCACCCAAGTGCTGTGATGGATAGGGAAGATGATTCTTGCATCCAGCATCTTCTGAATTTCTGCCTGGATGGTGCCCGAAATCTTCGGATTATAGTGCCTTTGCTTCTGGCGAAAGGCTTTGACATCTTCTTTCAGCGGTATGTCATGCTGAACGTCCTTTGGCTTGAAGGACTTTAGATCGGCATAGGACCATGCCAACACATCTATATATTTCTTCAGCAACTTGACAAATTTCCGCTTCTCTTCAGGCGTGCAACATTTGCCAATGTTTACAAATTGCGGATGTGCCTCAGAACCTATATTGACTGGTTTTGTTTCTGGGGATGAGTCAGGAACGTCTTGCTTCTTCTTTTTCATAAAACGGTCGTGCCTGTCAAACAAGCGCTCCAGAGAAACCAGGCCCTTCGGAATTTTATTTCCTTTGAGCTGACATATGCCGTCCTCCTCTGATTCATGGTTTTGACTGTTGATTGATTCACGGCATGTAGAGGTGGATCCTTCAAAATACAACTCATCAAAATGTTCTGATTTTTCTAGAAAGGCAATGAGGTGATTATCATCGTTGAATACCTGCCAATGCTGAGAGTTGTCTGGCACGCTCGGGCGGAAAACCACTTCAATGGTGTATTTGTTCGTTTTCAAACCCGGGTGCGGGAGCATGAGAGATGCTGAAACGGCCAATGAATCGGCCATATCATTTTGAGCTCTTGGAATTGCCCCTATCGAAAAGGCATCAAATTCCTCAATGCTGTCCCATACTGCGTTACGGTAGTGCCTGAGCCTCTCATTTTTCACTTGGTAAATCCTTTTGACCTGATTTACAACTAGCTCAGCATCACCTTGAACTTTCAGATTTTTAATTCCTCTTTCCTTTGCGGCTTGCATACCGAGCAACAGAGATTCATACTCAGCAGTATTGTTAGTGTTGAAAAACTGCAATTTGAAAGAAAGAGGAATTACCTCCTCTTCGGGAGATATTAGCACGATTCCGGCGCCACACCCACTAGTCGCGCAACTGCCATCAAATTGCAAGGTCCAGATCTCATTAAGATCCTTTTCTTGAACAAAAATGCCCTTTGTACCCGTCTCGGTAGATAAGAAGTAGTTCCCCATCCCTGATGATTCAAAAAGGATTTGGGCTTTGGGGTCCTCAGAGCTAGTAACCAAGTACTTCTTTTGCGATTCTGGTTCTAAAGTCTGCATCACACCTTTGACGGGTATTCTAGCTTTAGACCAGTCCATGTGAATTTCTCCACCAACTTCGCTGCAGAAACTCCTTCCTAGCAGAATTCCATAGGCTGCTGGAATGTCAGCAACGAGAACGGTCATCTTTACCCTCTTTTCAGGGAATGCTGCGAACGCAAATTGCGCGTCTTTGATTTGACCAATCAATGGCACTTGCTTGGTTTCCAATGAATAACATCTGCCGAAAGGTTTGGTAAGAGTGAGGCCTAAAGCATGGGCGACTTTCGCCGGCATGACATTATCAGAAGCTCCGGAATCAATTATACAGTTGCTCAACTTATGGCCGTTGATTAGGAGAGAGAGATAGAAAGGTTCTATCTTACCTGATGCAGATGTTGAAGCAACATTTATGCGGGATTCAGGGGGAGTGGAAAGGATTCCTTTTGGGGAAACCTGTTTAGACGTAACAGCTTGACTCTGAATATATTTAGTTAATCTTACAAGCTGTTCGGGATTTGACTGAAGGTACTCAGCTTCAGACATTTGGATCTTGGTCTTTTTAGCATGATCTATTATATCAAACGCGGCCAAGGGTTGCGTTGGTGAGGGAATGAGTCCTTCACTTCGCGATGGTGGAACAGGGTTACTGATCTTGATAGGAATATGAGGGGGCTGATTCGGAGGAGAGATGGGCGGAAAGGACTTCTTTGGAAAAGACTTAGCAGGGAGTTGAGTAGGAAGGGGATTACCTCTTTTAACAATGGTTGGAGGCGCGTTTGACACGACCTTCTCTTTCTGCGCATGGGCAGCAACTTCTGCTTCTTTTCCTTGCGAGCGGGTAAAAACAGCATATGATTGTCCGCTTGCATAGCCTTGAGTACTCTCTTCTTCATCAGATTCATCCTCATCAAATTCCATGTATCCAATAGTAGAGTCGCCAGTCGGCTCACCGACATCTTGATCATCTTCGTCTTGAGGCGAAGATTCTTCATAGTACTGCTCTTCCTCTTCAATTTCGGCCAAAGCATTGACCGGAGGAGCTTCAAGCGCCAACCGTGGAGCAGTTGCAGGTAGACGCGGTCTTTGTGAAACATTGTTGGGAACAAAACTCCTTCGTGGAACGTCTCGGTATGAGGAACTAGGAGCCTGGGCCAACTGCTTTTTCAATGCGAGCAGATCATTCGCCATCTTTTGGAATGCCGGATCAGACGAAGTAGCAGGCGAGGGATCTGAAGATTTGGACTTTGATGATTCCTTTTTTAACTCGCCAGATATTATCAAATTGTCTTCTATCCGAATGGCAGCAGCCTGAGCGAGTGTCAGGGTAGCTACTCGCTCTTGAAGGAGCAAGAAGCTAACTTTTGAGCTCATGGCGTTCACGAAGAAACACTTTTGATTCTCCGGTGTTGGAAGCATGGCAGTAGGGACACGGTTGATTAATGCATTGAACCGGGTGACAAAATCGCGCATAGTCTCATTGGCCTCTTTCTTCAGGTGGGTGATCCGTGATAGCAACGCAAATGCATCTTCTGAAGGCTTGTATCTGTCTTCAAAAGCTTCCCGCAAGGTTGCCCAACTGGTGATAGATGCGGCCGGCAAATGCTGAAACCATTCAGCTGCGGGCCCTTGTAGAGTCTCCAGAAAAAGGCGAACCGACACATCTTCGTGAGTCACGTCCAAAATACTGCATGACATAATGAAAGCAGATATGTGGGAATCCGTGCTTTGATTTCCGCTCCCGTCGAATTTGGGAAAATTCTTTCTGTTTCCGTGAGGGAGCGCGTGAACTGGATGTGGTAATGCGAGAGGACCCATAGCATTTCCCCATGGTACCGCCATTTGAAAGGCTGGAAAAAGCACACGAGCTGGGAGGGTGGTTCCACTGAGCAGCAAGGCACTACAAAGGGATGTAGATGTTCCTTGCAAAAGACTTTTTCTTCGTGGAGGTGAGACACTCCTGGATGACCGGCTAGCCGAGCTTAGCGCTGAAAAACGTGCCGGTGTTACGCTGAAATTGTGCCTTTGAAGCAGATCGAAAGTAGGATCAACTTCTCCACGGGCTCTCCTGCTGCGCGTAAAAGGTTCACTTGCCAGCGTACCTTCCAGATCTGCGATATTATGGCGCAGATTTAAACTTTATTTTTGGGTGTACTTGCTGATTTTCTGGTTTTTCTGACAAAAACCAGCAGCATGCACTTTTCAAGATATTTAAAAACTATCCTCTTCGAAAAACCGATTGCGGTTAATGACAAATAATAGCGAGGATAAGATGGCAGGGAAGAATAGCAGGCTGATTTTCAGATCTGATTTTTAATTTTTCAGAGGGTTTTGAACTTTTTGGAAAATAGTCAAAAACTCAGATCTACGGAAAAATGTTAACTTTGATAAAAACTCAGCGAACTAAAGATCTGTAACTAGGCCCGATCTATGGATCTCAGAAGAAAATTTTCAATTTCGGGCACTTTTGCAAATTTTTTGGATTTTCAACAAAAAGTTCAGATTTGCAAACAGGCAGTGATTTTCTTATATTTTTCTGATTTTATATTATACCACCACCATAGATCTGACAGATCTATCCGATCCCCAGCGGAGTCGCCAAAAACTGTTGGTCCGAAAATCTGTCGCGTGGACAGATCTATGGATAGACGAGCCAACAGTGTGCAGGGCTTAGCCCCTCTTTGAGACAGCAAAGCGAAACTGGTTTATTGCTATTTCTACTAGCAGGAACCTATGCAAGTCTCACAGATTCTACCTTCGGGGGTTGGGATCTCATCCCAGTAGAGTGTTCCAGGCTGCGAAAAGAAAGGAATGAAAGAGGGAGAAGAGAAAGAACAGATCCGAAGGGAGAAAAGAAATGAATTCCAAAGCAGAAAGGTCAGAAGATTTATGTTTTTAGTTTGGTAGTAAACAGAGCCAAACCTACTTGCATAAATAAACAAAGCAATACTGATAAACAAATGACGGAAAAGTAGATATGAATCCAACAGATTAAACACATACAGATCTAACGTAAGAAAGATCTAATGTATAACACAGCTATTGAGCACAAAGTCTGAATAATTGTATTACTGTTCTTTTCTGTTACAAGAAAGCTCAAAGTCTTTCTCTCCTCACTTCTATTTCTATCTAAAAAATGTTCACCCTGAATACAACAAGTATTCTCATATTTATAGAAGATGAGGGAGAGAGAAGGCAAAATGGAGCCAACCACTTATTTACAAAGATATTTACAAAATATCTAAAAGTCATGTTGACTTTGACAACTTGGTGGATGACATCATCCCATGATGCAACATGGATGATGTCATCATTTGTGCCAACACATTTTAGACATTTCGAAAAGAAAGTCGAGAATAGAGAGAAGAAGAAGAAGAAGAAGAAGAAGAAGAAGCTACTCATCATCATCATCCTGCGGCCGAAAAGGGGTTGCCTGTTTCTGATGCTGCTCAGGTGATGATATGTGGAACTGAGCGCGGTATTCCAAAAACTTGCTGATCATTGGCCCAAATTGATCCTGTGATGGATCCTTGTGCCGTTCACTGATTGCTTCGCAAGTCTCCCGCTCGTCTATGAGCTTTTCCGGGAGTTTGGAATAATCTTTCTCCGCCTCGATAAGGAACCCGATGAAGTCCCTACAGGCCAGTAGGTTGTTGATAGATTCAGTGTCGAATGTGACCTCTGGCCCTGTCCCTTGAGAAGCTATCTCCTTGAAGATCCGGATAGTGTCATCAGCTGATCTCAAGGTAAGGGAAGGAGTGAGCAACCCTGGAGTCATGGCGAGGACAATTTTCTCCATTTGATGCATTGCATCCAGGGCCTCTTCCTTTACCTTGTCTATCTTTTCTAAAACAAATTCCAGCTGATCTATCTGATAGTCCAGAGTGGACATAGTTTTGTTGAGGGCCCTTGGATGACCGAAGACTCCGAACTTGACCAGATCTTCGACTGAACAGTCGAACATTTGTTGGAAGGTCTCGTGCTGGAGTCTAGCATGTTCTAACTCTTCTGATATCGGACCTGCTAATGCTTGGAGTTCCTTATTCGCCTTCTCGATGTTTAGGTATAAACTGATATACTCGGCGATTACTCTTTCACTATCCTTGAGGATCTGGCTCCTCCAAGCAGAAACAGCCATACCCTGCTCGCCGATCTTTGAATACTCATTGATCTTCTCCTGACTGAGCAGCTCAGGAGTCTCGGCGGCAGTTGTGGGAGGTGCACTTCCCATCTTCTGTAAGGCTTGAAGCAGGTACTTGTTCTGCTCCTTCAGTAGCCTTTTCTCCTCTTTCGTTTCCTGAAGCTTTTTGCAGAGTGCATCAACTGCGGAAAGAGCTTCCCCCTGGAGACTTTCTGAGGATGTCCCCATTGTGACTTGGGTCACGGTGAAATCTGTCGGAGACAGATCTTCTTTCTCTTTGAGGGGGTTGGGGTACGCTATTTCCATGACTCTCTCACCTGCAGCGCTCTTTGAGAAGCGTGTAACCGGCTTGTGCTTCTTTGCTCCTTTAGCCGGAATGACCGAAAAGTCCATCGGAGCGATGGGGACTTTCCTCTTTTGTTGGCTCAGCTGCTGAGAGATCCAAGCTGGTCCTATAGAAGAAGGACCAGAGACAGAGGGGGAGGCAGCAACGGTAGAAGAGGGGAAAAACGTGGAGACACGCGGCGGCGGCATGGAAAGAATAGCCGAAGAAATGTCCACGGGAGGAAGGGGAACCGCAACTGCAGAAGACATAGGAAGGGAAGGGAGCTCGGAGATGAGGGAAGAAATAGAGGAAGACAAATCAGCGAGGGAGGAGAAGATAGATGAAGAAGCAGGGGAAAGGGTAGAAGAAGGGGCAGAGGACACGACCAAAGGGGTGGTCGTTTGAGTCACTCGAGGAGGGGAAGGAAGAGAAGAAGAAGGGATAGAAGGGACCTCTGAAGTTGTAGCGACGCCAACATCCTGGGTGGATGGGCGTATAGGACTATCCTCTGTCAATTCCTCATCAAGAGTTATGACTTGTTCAGGCTCTGAAGGAAGAGGACTTTCAGGGGCTTCCTCCTGAATGGTGCTAGGTTCACCTTCTGCACCTTTGCCTTTCAGCTGCTTCTTTGACCTTGGAGGTGCGTTGCCCAAAGGGGAAGTTGTGAAATCTACCCCGAGGTAGATTAGTCCGTTCATGCGGCACCAATGCTCTGTTCTCCGCATAGTCTCCTTGACCCTCTCCTCAATTGTTTGAGGAGCCTTGTTCCTGTCAATGGCCGGGAAGGGCCAATTGTCCCCATCTGTGTCATTATACACCTTATCTACTTCATCTTCCATAGTCTGGAAGCCTTCGGGGACAATGGCCACTCCGTATTGGATGATTTCCGCCAATGCTAAGCGAGAGTGATCCTTTCTTCTGAGTTCCACCTCATGGAGAACGTCAATGTAAATATCCTCAATTTGAGGGACATGGATCGGATCGAGCTTCGCTTTTGGCAGGCAGCTTCTTGGGTCGAAGGTAGGCCTGGCTGGGAAGTCATGCTTCAAGTTGAGTAGCTCCAGCTCTGCGAACATTTCCTTCGCCTTATGGTGGGTGGAGCATGTGTATCGGCCCACTTTGAGGGGGAAAGGAGTTCCACCCTTCTTTCTTTTGAGGCACTTCTCATGGTATGTGACCAGCTGTCTTGACAGTTCTAGTAGAATCAGCTTAGGCCCAGCATACCTTGGTAGCCTGGTTGGCTCTCCCAAAAAGTTGGCAGCCCTCAGATAGGTGAACGTGGGAAATTGGGTGAACAGGGCCCCCCATTTCTCTGTGACTGCCACTATGTTCTTGGTCGTCCGGCTATGAGTCATGTTTGGCCTCAGTAGGCAGATGACATGATAGAAGAATGCATCGTTAACTTTTGCGAAATGTTGGATGCTATTCTCCAGCCTCAGCTCTGGATAGTAATCAAATATCTTGGCCTGAGGCCATACTCCACTTCGGTTCAGCCCCGGATAATCCCTTGCCGACGCTGCAGCATAGACTACATAGGAGTTCATATGGAACACTCCTGTTGTGGCGAACTGTTGTAGCTGCTCAGATATGGTGCTGCTTATTATTTCCCCCCAGCAAAAGCGCTGATCGGGCAAATTCTTATTCATTGTCTCCAGGTACCGCAGCATCCACTTATGGAAATAGTGGGCATCTGAAAGCCCGAAGACTCTGCTCAGGAAGGTGATAGTATCACTGAGTTCCTCTGAGAAATCACTTCGGTGGATAGTCTGAGGCCACCGGGTCACCGCCTTCTTGTTTTTTAGGTAGACCTCATTCATCAACTGCATGCACTGGTCTTCGTTGTCTTCCCAGGCCTTGATGCATTCTCGTTGGCTAACAGCCACGTAGTTCCGGTGGTGAGGGATGCCAAGTATTAACTCAAAGTGACGGGCAGTGAGGTTTATGACTGCCTCGCCCTTACTGTTCTCGACACATCTTGTGTCTTTGTTGTAACATTGCGCAATCACCATCATGAATTCGTTGTTGACAGCGCTGACGGGGATTCCTCCGGCGAAGTGCAGGGCACTGCCTATTAACTTGTCCATCCATGGACTTCTTGTAACTTTTTGAGTCCTAACCCAGAACTCATCCATGTCAATGTGACCCAATTCAGAGTCTCTGACATCCATACTGCACTCAGCCTGTGATTCGGGCATCCTGACCCTCTGATATTTGTATTTCATCTCTTCTTCTGTCAGCTTAGCCTTTCCTCTTGGTTTGGTGGGCTTCTTGCTTGACGTAGACATGTGTTCTTTCGAACTCAGTTGCTGATCTGCACGAAGAAGAAGTGAGACCCAATCCAAAAAGGTTGAATTAGTCATTTGATCTTCCATTGGAAAGCTAGCAGAAGAAAGAGTTAGAGATTTTAAGGCTCAGGGCGCGGGAAAAATGCAACTGGCAGGCCAAATAGATAAGGCGCACAGAAAAGGAATGTTGCAGAGGTTATACTGGCGCCAAAGGCGCATGGCGCATGGATGAAGCAGGTTGCATTTTATAGCAGGGCGCACAGGAAATGCGTGTTACATTGGGGTTCGGTGCGCCTTTTGGCGCATGGGAAGATTGTGTAACATTAACAAATGGTGCGCCAAAGGCTTTGGCGCGGCGCATGAAGGTTTTACACAACATCATGTTACTGCAATGGAGGGTGCGCCCGCGCCTTTCTAACTTTATACTCGCGCGAATAAGGCTTGTGTTGCATGAAAGCTGGGTGCGCCCTTTGGCGCATGAAAGCGGGATGTAACATGGAAAGAAGGTGCGCCAAAGGGTTTTAAGGAAGCGCGGGATTTATACTTGTAGCATGCAAAAAGGGCGCGCTTTGAGGGCGCATGAATTCTAACTGCAGCAGGACGGAAGGGTTGCGCCATAGGCGCGGGTATTGATTATGCAACAGGGGTGGTAGATGCGCCGAGGGGCGCAACTGTCTTAAGTGCAACAAGACGCGCCAGTGCGCCATGGAACTACACTAACTGCTCAAATCTCTCATTCTTTTCTTCCACTTCAAAAGTTACTTGGTCATATAAGGTTTTTTACAAAAAGGTTTTGCAGACCAAGCCCTTTCAAAACAGCTCCCCTTCCAGCAGATCTGGAAAGAGGGAGGGAGAGGAGGAGGAAAAGAAAACGTGATGGAATAGCACAGGGGGGAAAAACTAGCTTAATCATATTCCATTTAAAACTGGCCAGCAAACCAAAACCCCGACCAAGAACACAGACCAAGCACACAATGAAAAAGAGGGAGAACCTCTTACCTCGAATATATATCAAAAATTGGAGAGCGGGTCCACAGGGCGATGATAACGACAGAGCAGAGCTGACAAGTCCAGAGCGATCACGTGTTTTGACAAAAAGGAATGAAAATGACATTGGGCGCGCACTGATATTTATAGAAAAACTTGTCATCAATGCGCCAACCACTTTTGAAATGGCGCATGAAAACTGCTGTCGACAGGGGAAAGTGTGCGCCCTTTGGCACACGGAAGTATTTGACAACAGAAGAATGAGTGCGCCTTTGGCGCACCATATGCATTGTCGACACGAAGTTATGTGCGCCCTTTGGCGCACCAAAACTTGGTGTTGCAGAGAGATTATGTGCGCCCTTTGGCGCACCAAAAAGTGATTCAACATCCTTTGGCGCACCGAAAGACTTGTTAACATGGAAAACCATGCGCCAAAGGCTTTTAAGGGGGTGCACCAAAACTTCGTGTTACAAGGAAAATCCATGCGCCCAGCCAAAAAAGGCTCAAAAAGACTAAGTTCGAAAACTAGATTTCCCGGGAAGGGATTTTACAATGTTTCGAACGCAAGGGATCCCTAACGAGGGATCGAAACAAAAGTTTCGGTATGGTTTTTTTGAAAAGAAAGCAATGGGGTGTTCCTCCCCCTGTCAGTCTCCCTTTTGAGTTAACACATATCCCGCAACCATTTGTAAAATCTGTTCCATAGAGGGCAGAGGGTAATGGTATTTTAGGGAGGCTCTATTAAGATCCGTGAAATCTACACAGAGTCATATTTCATCATTTTTAGTTCTTACTAGAACCAGGTTGGAGACCCACATTGGGTGCTTGATTGGAAAAATGATGCGAGATTCCAACAATTTTCTCAACTCCTCAGCCATGAGGACCTCCACTTTAGGATTCACAAGTCTCTGTTTCTGTCACACAGGATTAGCCCCTTCCTCTAGATCAATGGTGTGCTAGATGATATCCTTATCAAAGCCATGAAGATCATCGTATGTCCAGGCCATCACCTTGTCATACTTATGACACAAAGCAATGAGTCGGTCTCCATCCTTTTGGTTTACTGACTTGCCGACTTTCAGTCATTTGTCCCTGGCTATTTCCAGCTCTACATAATCCTCTTTTACTACTTCAAACCTCCTTCAATCTGAGCTAGCATCATCTGAGTCAAAAAGGTTTTCAAGCGTAATTAGTCCTCTTGGGAGCTTGTTCGTCTTTAACTATATTATCTAGTCTCCATATGCTTCTTCAACCTTGAACTGGAGTTCATTAACAAACTGATCAGAGTCCTGGAGGAAATGTATGACCTGTCGGTCATTATCAAACACCTGCCAATGATGGAGGTTGTCAGGGATCGAGGGACAAATGATTACCTTTATGATGTCTTTATTTTATAGAAGGTCTTGGGTTGGGTCAAACTGAGACCCAATGGTAGCCATTTTTCTACCTCTACATTCTGCTCACGGGGAACTACCTTAATGTTGAAAGCTTCAAAATCATCTATTAGATCCCAGACCCAGTGCTGGTAGGATCTCATCCTTGGGTTCTGGTGGTGGTAGTATTCCTTACTTGCATGACCACTAATTCTGAATCACCGAATACCCTTAGATGGATGATACCTTCCTTCTGAGTGGTGCATAAACTGTGCACTAAGGCCTCGTATTCCACTTCATTACTGGTACAAGAGAACTTGAAACATACCGTCTGGAGAATCTTCCTACAGGTCAGAGAGGTGAGGTAAACTTTGGCTCTTGATCCGTTCTTACTTCTAAACCCATCAAAATATAAGCTCCATATTGGAGGGTCACCGGGAAAGCTTGTCCCTAATGCGTCACCCTCACTTTTTAACTTTGGGATGGTGGGGTTTTCGTTAGAAATGACGTAAGTTCCCAGGCCGGTTGAATTGATGTTTCCAAATGGATCTCTAGGGGAAAGATTAGATAGATGGTCAC
This sequence comes from Taxus chinensis, assembly GCA_019776745.2. Lineage (NCBI taxonomy): Eukaryota > Viridiplantae > Streptophyta > Pinopsida > Cupressales > Taxaceae > Taxus > Taxus chinensis. The sequence continues at coordinate 327,775,902 of CM034147.1, forward strand.
CCTCTTGGGGTTCTCTGTCCTCTATGTATAGCTCTTATTCTCTTGTGATCATTGTATGGGAGGCCTCGAAACTAGAAGGTACTTGGTCTGTTATATGTTCCTTAGAGAGTAGTTCAGATAAGACCTTCATCTTAGATCCATACTTGGTGCATAGGATTAAGTGGGACCAATCCAAAGACATGTACCCACCAATTTTAGCTATGAAGTCTCGGGAGAGGCAGAGCCCAAATATCGGTGGGACATTAATCACTATAATATCTTGGTGAACAATTATATTTGGACAAGAATAGAGTTGCAATGGGAGTCCCTTGATAATTCCTATGGTTGGCACAAACTTCCCGTCCAGTTGCATAACCCCCTTCTTCAAGGGTTCCTATTGGACTCCTAAAGTGTCTACTATTTCCTGAGGCATGACAGCAGTGCTTGCACAAAAGTCTATCATGGAATTATATAGGAACTTCTTTCCTATAATAAGAGTAAAAAAGAATGGGTTAGGCCTTGGTTTACTCACTTCTTCCTTTTGATTTAGCAATATGGCTTCTGAAGGCACCCGTGCATCTTTGACTTGTCCTTTTGTGGGACCCGCCACAATCGCATCCTCCTCCAATATTAACACCCCTTAGAGCAGCTCCTTCTACTCAAGAATTTTTAATAGATCCGACAAGGATGCGCTGGCTGGTGCCTTTTTCAGCTGTTGGACTACGTTGATGGGTCCAGCCAGCTATGGTTTTAGAGGTGGCTGATGCTTCATCCTCTCCTTCTGAAGGTGATGGACCTCTTTCTCCTGTATAGTTGGTTGAGGAACTTATTTTTTCTTTAGTAATGACACGCTTATAATAATCAAAGGCTCTTTATACACCTTGTCGTCCGAAATGGGAGCTAGTGTGTCTACTTCAATGATCCTTTTCTTGAAGTGGGTATTATATTTGAACTACACAAGTTTTAGAACAGATACCTCATTTATAAAAATGAACTCCTCCCCCTCTACCTAGGAGAAAAGGGCATGCTCTGGTGCAATCTCGACCTCTTGTTCTAAAGACATTTCTTTCATTTGGGTAGTGAAAGCAGTGCTTTGGGCTCCCTCAGATTGATGAGGTCTAACTGCATGTGTGTCATAACCCTCTCTTTCTCGTTGCTCAACTATCCTTAGTTGCAAGTTCCCTTGGGGATAGTCTCTCGGCATGTGAGGATTATTGCAAGGGAAGCACCAGACGTTGGGTTCCTCGGCCAGATGATTTTGTCTGGGGACGAGCTCTCTACTACTATTTGGGGAGCAGTTCAAAGCGGTGTGGGTACAGGGACTATTTGATTTGATGGCTGAGTGGTTGGTAGCCTTTGAGCATTCTGGTATGTAGACGGGTAAGTGGGTCAGCTACTTTGGACATTCTGATAATTTTTCTTTGGATAAGCAGCCTGATTTCTCTTAAGGTTTACTATCTTGTTTGAGAGATTTCTCAAGATGTTTCTCATCTCGTCCATCTCAGGGAACAAAGATGAGACGGTGGCAGTAGGAACAGGAGCCGCAACTATTGGGCGGTAATTGTATAGAGAAGCATGGCTTGAGGTTGAGCTCTGGGCTTGTACTTGCAGAAAGGGGGTTATCTCAGGATTTATGGGAAAAAATGTTCTAGGAGGAAGCTTCCCTGCGTCTATTAGATTATTCTCAGCTTAGACTGCAAGGCTATAGGCTTGCGGAAAAGAATCACCTCCTAATGACTAAATCATTACCAAAATATCTGAATTTAAGGCTTTTAAGTAGAGAACAATAACCATACCTGAAAGTGGTCTAGCCAAGACTGGAATCATTTGCCAAGTTTTTTGGAACCAGGTGTTGAAATCTATCATCATCTCTTGCCGACTCTTTTTTATACCAATTAATTGTTGTAGGAGTGGTGACTGGTCTCCTTTCTCACTGAACCTTACTAAAAATGGTGTTCCCAAATGGTCCCAAGTACTGATAGTGTTAGGGGTCTAGGCTTGGTACCATTCCAGGGCCCTCCCCTTGAAAGAGGCAGCCAGTAATAATAAGGCAACATCATGCTCCCTTATATAATGTACCAAACATATCTCCGCTACATCTTGGAGATGTTCCTCGGGGGTTTTGAAGTGTTCATAGTTGAACTTGGGCAATGTTTTCAACACATTGGATGGAATAGGATTCCATACTACTAGGGGCATGGGTAAAATGAGTGGGCTTCCCTAATCCCATGAAATAAATGGTCTCAGAATTAGAGGCTGAAGGTGCATCATAGTGATAGGTCTGAGGGTTCTTGTTGACTAAGTGAAGGGCCTACCTAGTGGAGGGGTTGAGAGAGTTCAGTCCTAGGGGATGGAGACCTTTGAACCTATCTTCATCTTCTGTGTTGTGGAGAGGATAGTTGTAAATAGTCGATGAGACCTTCTTCCCTCGCTTTTGATGTCGTTCACATTCGTCGATAAATATTGAGTGCTGCTTTTACCTATAGGAAGGATTAATGTCCCACCGGGTGTGCTAGGAAAACTGTTGATGATGATCCTTACAGATGAACCATCAGAGTCATAGGAAACCTTAGGTTGGTGAGACGTGCACCCTAAGGTGACCTCAAGGTTTTAAAGAAGCTAGCTCTTCTCTAGTTTTTAGGAGTAGGTTTAGAGAAAGCATGTAAATGACTGAAATAAATAGGAAATGGGCAAAAATTAAAAGAGAGGAAAACTATAGAATACTTGGAACCCACATCAAAAGAGTTGAAGGGCTACACAACACGATCCACTATTTAAATAACATAAATAGCAAGCAGCTGAAACATTGAGCTTTAGATAATAAACAAAGAAAATAAATTCTAAGGGCACTATGCATGATCAATTTATTTGATTCATTTAGAACTACTTATAAAAGAATAAAGCTTTAACACATACATAAAAATCTGATCGCACAAAATAAGAACTCTTTATTCATATAGAGATTGGGTATTACACTTCTCTTTTACGACAGAGAATTACTAAGGCTAGACTCTTATAGAATATGTAGAACCCTTTTCTTATCCTTTTTCTCTTCTCCTAGCTCTCTCTTCCTATCTTCTTGTATCTCGCCTCCTTTTATAGCAAACATTTTTTCCTCTGTCACTTTCAGCTACCACCCTTTTCCTTCAATTCTGATAAGGCCTTGCACTTATCCTTTTGGCTCCAACCCCTAGTATTTTAAATATAACATTGCCACTGTCTTCCCTATTAATTCAAATGTTTGACCTTCATGGTTTTGGAATAAATACTTCATCCTTTATAGAAATCCATGCATCTAATCCCTTCTTGGTATTGCCACTAAGTCATTATATGATTAGACTCCTCATTCAGGCCATGTAGAGGGCTCATGCTTGCTTAGGGTCTTCCTTCCTTTTGGGCTATATCAAACATGCGTTAGATAGACACATGGAGTTTCTGTGTGAGTTTGATAACCTGCTTGAATGCTCAAACTTGGGGATGCACCTATGAGACACGTGGAGACCCCCATGAGTATTTCATACTTATTTGTTACTAGATTTGAGTAACCGAGGGCATCTAGAGTCTGGGGAAAAAATAATTAACAAAAGAGTCATAATAAAATAATATAACTAGTTCACTCGAAGTCCCGTCCTCCGTAGTATTGGGTCGAAGCCGTGAATTATGCTTGTTACATTTAGAATCGTGTTCCACACAAGGCAGTAAGAGGGATGACACCCTTTGAATCTTGGTTTGGATGCAAGCCTGATGTTGAGCACTTTCGAGTCTTTGGATCCAAGGCTATGTCTCAGATTCCCAAGAAGAAATGCAAGGCTTTGGAACCACAATCCAAACCTTGTATCTTTGTAGGGTATCCTGATGATGTGAAGGGATATCAATTGTTGAACCCTACTACTCATGAGCTTTATATTGAGGAAAGTGTTAAGTTTGACGAGTCTTCCTCAAATTCTACTTCTCTACCCATGGTTCTTCAGCTCCCTGATTCATATTCTGACTCATCAGATGACGATGTTGTTGAGTGTGTTCCTCCTCTTGATCCTCCCGATCATCATAATTTTGAGTCTTTCGATTCTGACAGTAGTGATGATGAGGACTATGTCCCTTCTCACTCAAGTGATGAATCTTCTGACTCTGAGCCTGATCCTCCTGGTCCTCTTTGGGCTAGGGAATCTTTGTAAAGTGTTAAAGATTTAGTTGGAGATACTTCAAATGAGATACGTACTCACTCAGATTTCATTGGACCCCACTCTTTCTTCTCCTTTTCTTCTAATTCGTAGTCTTTTGGGAGGCTTCTGGTATTCCCGAGTGGGATTCTACCATGGATTAGGAGTATTCCTCTCTCATGAAGAACGATACTTGGGATCTCACCCTCTTCCGAAAGGAAGAAAAATCATTCGGTGTAAGTGGGTGTTCCGAACAAAGTATGGAGTAGATGGAGATGTCAAAAATTTTAAAGCATGATTAGTAGCTAAGGGTTTCTCCCAGGTAGCTGGGGTTGATTACACTAAAACCTTTGCTCCAGTTGTGAAGATGACTTCTATTCAACTAACCCTTTCCATTGTCGCGGCTAATAAATGGAAAGTTCATCAAATGGATGTTAAGAGTGCCTTCCTTTATGGATTCCTAGAGGAAGAGATCTACATGGAACAACCTCCAGGTTATGTCCATGATCCCTCCCTTGTTTGTAAGTTAAAGAAGTTTTTTTATGGCCTTAAACAAGCCCCTCGGGCCTAGTATGCCAAGATGGACTCCTTTTTACTTACATCAGGGTTCACTTGGTGTCACTCTGACCCAAATGTTTACATTCTACGGCAAGATGACTCCATACTCATCCTTGTTCTGTATATTGATGAATTGTTGATCACGCGAAGCTCTTCCTCTATCAATGATTCTATGAAGATTGCCTTGGCCAATAAGTTCTCAATGTATGACTTAGGATTGCTTCATTACTTTCTTGGGATCCAAATTTCACAATCTAACTTGGGAATTGTGATTTCGTAACCTAAGCATGCTCTTGATTTGCTCACTTGGTTTCATATGTATGATTGCAAGTCTTCTCCTACTCCTTTTCTTTCCTGGGTTAAGTTTGTTTCTTATTGCTCTACTCCCTTGGTTGATGGTACCCTTTTTCAGAAGTTGGTTTGGATCTTGATTTACCTTACTCACACTCAACCAAATCTATCATATGTTGTTGGGATCATGTATAGCTTCATGCAGGATCCACATGAGTTGCATTGGAAAGAAACTAAGCGGATCATTCATTATGTTCGTGGCAGTTACAGTGATGACATTCACTATCTTGGAGGGGTGGATATTGACTTGGTTGGGTTTATTTATTCTGATTGGGCCGATGATTTAGATCATCAGAAATCTACTTTAGGATATAAATTTTCTCTTGGTTCGGGTCCTATTAGTTGGTCTAACAAGAAGCAGAAAGATATTGTGATATCTTCTACAGAGGAAGAATACAGAGGAGTAGTTAACGCTACCACAGAAGGTGTTTGGTTACAGGGTATCTTGATAGTGTTTGGTATTCACTTTTGGTGACCTACCATTATCTATTGTGACAATATGAGCACTATATCGATTTGTAAAAAATCCAATTTAGGATTAGCGGACGAAGCACATTGAGATCCACATGCACTTCATATGGGAGATGATATATGAAGGCATAATTGACATAAAATATGTTCAGATACCTGATCAAGTTGAAGACATATTCACCAAGCCCTTCACTGAGGTGAAGTTTCTTCACTTATGGTCTCTTCATGGGGTGAGGTTTGCTGCAACCACCCATCTTCTTTGGGCTATATAGTCCTTCTTCTCCTCTTCTTCTTTCCAAAAATATGTTGATTGTATATGGGCACCTTATCAGGCCTTTAGTTGCCGAGCCCCATTGACACATCTTTGTTAGTTTTTTAGGATATTGTTCTTGTAGAAGTTATGACTTGTCATAACTTCTACCCCCGCTTCTATGAAGGGAGGGTGTTGGTGTGAGGGATACTAATTATTTATTATGTTTCATACACTCACATATAATGGGTCATCTCACTTAGGTGAGGTCATAGGTCATTAAGGTTAGGGATTGTGTGTCATGCACTAGGGTTACTCAACACCCTATATGTACCCTTTCATTCATGATTTATGAGTATGCCAAGACACTCTATTGTCTTTTTCTACATGAGCAAATCATTTTTATGTTTCATGATTTGCCATTGTTATTCAAATCTTGTTGATTACAATGGAGCTATTATGTTTCCATTGGAGTGTATGTTCATCATGGTGCACTATTTTCACATTGATTTTTGTAGAAATTTTTTCATCAACTAAATTGCAATGCCACTTTTTATATTATTAGGAAAGGATGTTGATTTTATATGGACTGAAAGATGTGAAAGTTCTTTTCAAACTTTAAAGAAAATGCTAACTTCTTCTCCTATATTGAGAGGACCTGACTAGAACCTTCCTTTTCACATCCACAGAAATGCATCAAATCAAGCTATTAGAGATTTCCTAGGACAAAATATGGAAGTCTAAACTATGCAATATACTATGTCAAAAAGAATTTGTAACATGCATAATTGTACTATTATGGAAGTTGTATATTCTATAAACAAATTCAGACATTATATCAAAGGATAACCATTTTTTATTCACACTGACCATGCTGCAATCAAGTATCTGATAAAAAACCAGTAGTAAATAGCAAGATCATAAGATGGCTGCTCCTCTTGCAAGAATTTGATGTCACCATAGTGGAAAAGCCTAACAAGGACAATTTGGTAGCATATTTCCTCTCAAGGATGGAGACCACTAGTGAAGATAAAGTATTTGATGATTCATTTATAGATTAGCACTTGTTTTCTATTTCTACAAGAATACCCTAATAAGTAGATATAGCCAACTACTTGGTCTCAGGTAAAAAACCTCCACACTTTTCATCTTCTGAGAAAAGACATTTAGTTGAATAGAGTTTACCCTTCTCTTGGATAATTGGACTTATCTTTAATACATGACAAGATCAAGTAATGAGAAGATGTATAGATGATGAGGAGATATTTTATGTTCTTATACCCTACCATAATGAACCTTGTGGAGGGAATTTTGTTGCAGAAAGAAAATAACTTAAGGAGTTGACTACTGACTACTATTGGCCAATATTACACAAGGATGAAACACTATATACTAAAAAATGTGACAAATGTCAGAGAATGGGTAAAATCACTAAGTTTGATGAGATGTCATTGCAACCTCAACTGGTTATGAAACCTTTTGATAAATGGAGCTTATATTGTACTGTCCCTATAGTCCCTCCATCTCAGCAAAAGGATTATATCCTAGTATGTACAAATTACCTAACCAAGTGGATCAAGGTGAAAGCATTGCCAAGACATAAGAGTAAAAAGGTAGCTAAATTTATATATGATAACATCTTCACCAAACATGGAGTCACAATGGAGATTGTTACAGATCAAGGCACACATTTTACTGCTGATGGAATTTCTGACTTGGTTAGTGAATATGAAATCAGGAATAGTAATTCTACACCATACCATCCCTAGTATAATGGCTAAGTAGAAGTTACAAATAGAGAGATAGAGGCCATATTGAAAAAGACTATAACACTCCATAGGAAAGACTGGGAAGAGAGGCTTCAATAAAAATTTTGGGCATTCAACACAACATGGAAGACCACAACTGGCTTTACACCATTTAAACTCTTATATGGAAAGGATATTGTTTTACCAATATAGTTTCAGCATAAAACATTGAGAATTGCACTTGAGCTGGGAATAGATTTATCAGAAGCTTAGAGATAAAATTCTCCAACTAAATGAGCTGGATGAATTAAGGAAGCAAGAAGTTCATAAAACAGAGGTAGTGTAAAAACAAAGAATCAAATGGCATGACCAGTATATCAAGACAAGACAATTCCAAGAAGGTGATTAGGCACTTTTGTTTGATTCAAAATACAAAGATCACATAGTAAAGATCAGAACAAGGTGGCTAGGACCCTATGAGATTGATAAGATATTCCCTAATGGATTTGTGAATTTTAGTACTATAGATCCTATAAGATTCAAGTTTTTGGTGAATGGCCATAGGTTAAGGTTGTATAAAAATACATTTGATAAGGGCTCATTTATAAAATTGTTCAAAGGAGATCAAACAAACATGGAGGAAGGAATATAAAAATTTACTTCACAAGTTGAGCCTAATGGATAACCTTCTAGGATTGTAGATAATTGAGAATATTTTAGTAGCCTTGGATCATTCAACTCGCTAAAAATTCCAAGGCCAAATAAAAGTGTTGGGATCTACCTTTCTAGGTGTTCATCAACAATCTGATAACCTATTTTCTTTATAGATTTTTTTGTTTTGCAGGTCTTATTGACATGTGATTGTAGAAGGGCATGATCTCCATCATAGGAGAGAGTGTAATAATAAATGGTTCAATTTGCAGCCACAAGAAGAAGGTCATGTTTTTTTGTAGTGTCTGCAGAACTCATAATGACCTAACAACTATCAAGGAAGCATGAGCACGTGGATTATTTATAAAGTAAATCTAACACCCCAACCATTTAGAGTTCCCTCTCCAAAACATATCTGTTTGCAATAAGTATCAATCAACACAAGTAAAATTCATGTCTGTAGCATCATAAGGAAATCACATGTAGCTAACACTCTAGTTCATACAACATGCACATCCATCATTGCAAGCAAACAATGAGATAAGTGCATCCATCATCACTTTAATAAAGTATGATTATTTTAATTATATTTGATTAGTAGTTATACCAAGTCATCATGTATATGCAACATTAAAATACCATCTCCTTTCAAGCTATGATGTGTCCACTTTACCTCCTCCACGTAAGCCAATGTTGTCACATCACTTTTATTCATATGATCTATGTTGTCACATCCATTGATGATTAGTAATCCTTGCGTAAATTATTTGTTCCCTCGGCAATAAATTTCAAGTGATGACAAGCCATCAACATGACTCATTTGTGCAAAGGTCTTTCAAGAGAAAGTTTTGTTGTTGCGTATTATGCCTGGAGAAGCTACATATCCACCATGGGAGGTGATTTGATCAAACATGATCCCTCAGTGCATTTGTAACTCCATAATCATCCTGTTATTGTCCAGTATTTCAAGAATCATGGTTGGATGGGGTATATCAACAAGTTTAAGGGTTTTGAGGAGGAAATTGTAATAGAATTTGTGAACACACTGAATGATGGTGAAGTGAGAGTAAAAGGGCTAACCATAAGAGTAAGTGATGAATTTTTGGCAGAGATTACTAGAATACTAGCTCAAGGAGAGCCATTTCTAGATAAAACCAACCAAGAGGCAACAAGAAGGGAGTTTATAGATGTTGATGATGAATTAATCTCTGACAGATTAGGTACATTTAGAACATCCCTCAAATCCTTATGGGCACAAGATTCCAAATTTTTAATTCAGTACTTTACTTATGAAGGGAGGTATTCATGAGTAAAACACACTCCATTTCAAATTTTTGAATCATATGAAGAATAATAGTCAAATAAATGTCCCAAATTTCTTACATGAAATGATCAAGAAGATGAGCAAAGAAGTTCAAAGGGGTAGAGCAACATTGTCCCACCATTATATCATAACCCTAGTGGCTCAACATGATTTGTAGAGGGAGCACCCTCAAATTTCTTGGGATTACTTTATAAGGGTAAACAATATTGACACTTTATTGGAAAATAGGGGGAAAATAAGGAGCAACACTGAAAGATCCTTTGCACATATGTAAGAGGCTGTACCATCCACTTCCCAAGCTCTAGAAACCCTATCTTCTACAGGTATGTCTCATAATGGAGAAAAACCTCTACCTACCTCTCCAGCAATAATTTTTATAGCTGAAACTCTATTAGAGTTATCCTCTCCCAAAACTTCCACTTCCAAGGCCAAACGAAAATCTTCTCATTCTGATCCTGAAAAACCTAGGCATTCTCATAGGATTAGGACAAAGAATCCAAAAATATCCATCCCAACACAATCATAACCCATCTCACTAAATAGTGTTTTGGAAGCAATAGAGGATAAATTTGAGCCTTAAAAATTGGAGACAGAGAAAACAAATACTAATACTGAACAACCCATGGTAGAATAAGAGGATCCTACTCAAAATGTGGAAATGATTCATGAAGTGGATAAACATCAAGAGAGATAAGATGAGGAGACTTTAGAAGGAGGAATTACACACCAACAAATTCCTGTTGTCTTCAAACCAATCATTGTAGAAGTAGTTCAACAAAAACAAACTAATTGTCTGCCAGAAGAAGATGTAGAAAAAAACCATCCCCAAGTTTTTGTTCATGAAATCATTAGGCCACCTAAGAAACCATCTTGCAATGAGATGGAAAATTAAACCACGGGGTCAAATTTATTGAGATAAATAATGAATTTGATTATGAGTGGTTTCCTATAGGTTATCATCTTCCAATATTTCATTTTCAAATTCCACCATGGATAGGAAACTTACCGATCAATCAGAGGATCCAAGACAGAGTTTGGGACAAATTCATGAGGAATGGTGGGTATTTCTTATCAAAAGAAGAGGGCACAAATACACTCATTTATTTTAGGCAATAATACATCTTACAACAATGAATATATGAAGTACTTGAATGAGGACATTCAAAAGTTTAATCTTGGAGGTGTGATGAGTTGTGTAAACTATGTCTATGTATTTCTTACTGAACATTGCAAAAATTTACTATCCCAACTTGACACTTTTGGCAGAATGATTAATTGATATAGTTATCTCTAATTGTATTTATTTTGTGATAATGTGTGCTAAGTTATTATTGCTATCCCAATAAATTATTTTTATGATTTTATATGTGCTTATGCTACTCTTGGTTGTGAGTAGTTTTCCATATGCAGCGAAGTAATCTATCCGTAGAAACTCGTATGTAGCCAAAGGAAGTCATCCATAGAAAAGTGCCCACATTTATGAAGATATTTTGGAAACATGAAGTTATGGCTCTCAATTCTTTGCACATTGTAGTCATGTTTATACCTTTAGATTAGAAGTAAAATCCCATGCGCTTCAGCCTATCACCTAGTGAGCGCTGGGCTCTCACTTGAGGCACGTGTGGGCACCAAGTCTCTCCTTTATATGAGTCTTGTGAGAATACATCATCTTATGATAGATAATCAAGTGCAAAAGAATATAAAATAACTGTGTAACATTCTGAGAACCTAGGATGAGTTATCACATCAAGGCATCCATAGAAGGGAAATAACAAACAATATACAGAAATGGTTCATACATAAAGGAAATGAAAAAATATCATACTCATGAACGTATATATGATTCATAACAGAGCCTTATATTCATATTGATGAGTCCAATAACCACATTACATTCCTTGAGGTCATAACAGACCCATATAAACATGTAGAGAAAAGTCATGCATTAGAACTACATTATGTCCTTCACACTACAAAAATGAATACAGACCCATCCCTCTAACTCTGTCATCACTTCTATATTTTCCTAATCCCAACCCATAAAATTCTCCATTATATTTCTGCAGGGCTTCACCTCTCTTCCACCTGTCTACCACACTAATCACTCTTTATCTTCTGTCCTTTTTTCTATTGTCCATGCACCTCTATATATAGCTTTCCTACTGCCACCACCATGCCCTCTAAGGTAACAGATCAGCTGCCAAGTTTCCAAGTGGTCCTCCAATGGAGCATGCCTCATTTGATTTGAGATATCCACTATGTGTAAATATTTTCTTATGGAACCTTCCATCGCATGCATGGATTATTCCTTTTTTCATCCTACAGTTACCAAGCTAGTACCTTATCCACTTTGCATACTAGATGGGTCATGCTTTTCTTGTGTGCTTCATGGGACGCTGAATATGGCTAAGTCCTCAAAATTTGTCTTGCCTTGCACACTCACTGTGCATTCTATAAAACCATCCTAAAACCCTTCCCTGCGTGCCTTCACCCTGTGTGCCCTTCTTCAATATGTCCTGTGACCCCACATGCCTTCTTGTACTTAGCCAATATTATGGGGCCCAACATCACCCCACACTACCCCTGTTCTCCATCCTTGGAAAAACTCTTCAATATAATAAAGAATGGAAGGATATTACAATGGTTGAAAAGAAAGAATAAAGGAATGAAGAATTGGGAGCAAGAATGAAAGAATGGGGGACTTATTTATTACTGGAGGAGGAGAGGGAAATCCTTCCCTCGTTCTACCTCTAACTTATCCCAAGCGTTTACCTTGTTATGAGCTTATTGACAGAGGTCACCCACCAGGGCCCTCACCTCCTCAAAACTCAGCTCCTCCCCTTTGGCACTCATGGTGTCAATAATACTCTCCAATTTATTCCCCAAGTATTCAAAGGCATCCATCGTATGGGTGATCTGTGGGTATAGTTCCTTTAGCTGAATATTGATCGAGCCTCATAGGGTCTCGATTGCTTCTGATTTCTTCTCCACTTCGGCTTGGATCTTATCTCTTTCCACTCTATTCCCCTTATTTTACTCCTAGAATTCCTTGATTTTTGTTTCATGGGTGGAAACCAAGATGCTTGTCACTCTATCCCTATCTACGTAATTGTAATAAACAGCTTCAATGACTTCCAAGATGGCCTTCACTTCTGCAATAAGTTTGGTGTATTACGCCACAATCTCGACAACCTTCATCTTTTATTCTTTTTCTTGGTGTACCCGTGCCTCTTCTGTGGACTCTAAAGCAAGTGGTCACCTCTCCATCGTGAGAATGCGATTCAGATCCTCCAGAAATTTCAAGGACGATTCATACTTTTGCTCAGGTGGTGATAAGTCAGGGTGCTTCAGGATGATAAAATTTGTAATCATCTCCACCTTCTTGGAGACTGCGTGAGATTTTTCTTCTTTCATCTCACCCCTCTACTGAGTGTTGATAAAATCCTCTTACTTTATGTATTTTCTCTTCCCTACGATCTCCCTCTTTTTCTTCTTCAATTCCTCCTCCAGGAATCTCACTCTATCATTTCTTCCGAACAGTCTGGCCTCAAGTTCGATGGAAACCTTATTAAGTGTGTTACAAACCTGTTCATCTGATAGTTGTTGAGCATTCACCAATGGATTTATTACTTTGGTTTATGGCACCTTCATTAGTGCTCTCTGACTTACTTCAAATTCTGGTTCATCCACATGGGACTCAAATGCCCAAGATAGCATCTTTCTTGTCCATGGGTATGTGCCTTCTTCATCAAACGATGACATAGCTAAGAGTTTCTCTATTGGTATGGTGCTCTAGAAGCATGCACGTAGAACCTTTCTAGGATCATCAATGTATCCTATTCCTTTCCCTTGTGCCACCACTACGCCTTTCCCACTTGTACGTGTAATTTTTGGGAAGCTTACTACCAATTTGGGATCCCCACCCATGTTGCCATACCCCTTCCCAATGCTCTCTTCTTCCATCTCCTTCATAATTTCATCTGCGTTCCTTTCTAATTCTTGTTCCACCAATTCCTTCATGATGCCAACCACTTCTCTCTCCATGGATTTCTCCACTTGTTCCTTGGTGAGGCTTGGGGTTCTTTGGCTCTTGGTTCTTACTTCTTCACTTACCCCTTTTCCTTACCTCAGCTTCTTCCTTGATTCTTCCTCATCTTCCTTGTTATTCCTCTTCATCTCCTTCCTCCTTGAAATCATGTACATCATATACTAGATGGTCTTCACCTCCTTCAAGATTGTCATCATCCTTGTCACCGATGTAGGCATCTAAGCTCTCTGTCTCTTCTGAGTCTACCTCTTCTATCACCTTCTGCTTCTTCCTTACTGGAGATTATAGTACAAAATATTCTCATTTTTCTTTCTCCTTGACAGGCGAGCTCTTCATTGGTGATTATTCATGGGTGAGGTGCTCTTCATGCTCTAGCGCCTCTTCTTTTGGGGTCTTCACCTTGACAGGAGACTTCTTTCTTTGCGTGTAAGTGCTAGGCTTCACGACTTCTTCAGGCACGCCCACCGATTGTGTGGTCTACACACTTGGTGCCTTTTTCTCTTACCCCTCTTCTCTTTCTCTCTTCTTCAGTGTGAAATTATTTTCCTCCTATGGGTTCTTCTGGAATGGAGACATCACTCTCCAAATAGGTTCCTTTCTCAAACTTCGGCCTTATGCAAAGCTATATCCTTACTGCAGCCATTCTAGTGATTAGCAATGTTATTGGCTTCATCATTTATACTTCATGGGAGACATACTTCTCCACGTATGTGCACTTTTTAGGGTACACGAGATTTTGGTGCAGCTCATGGTGGTCTTAATCCACCTCACTAAGGTTAAACCTTAGTCTTTTGGTCTCCTTGAACCTGTTAACCCCTGCCCGGAAGTATTACTCGGTGAATTAGAAGGGTAGATTACACCTTGGACCCTTAGTCCCATTTATCAAAGTGAACCTACTAATGTAGAATTTTTAGTAAACCGCAAAGTTTTATTCTCCATCCACGAGTGTGGGAAACTACTCTAGGATCCTCCATTCTGCCTCGAATGCATCATGCATTCTTTGATACCACTTTTCCAAGCGCGCCTTGTTAGCGGCCGTCATGGTTTCACAAGTGTACTTTTAAAACCTTTTTATAGGTGAGGAGTTCTCCTCTGGATACTCCCAAACAAACTTTTCTAGCCCACCTGGCCCTCCAATCTCTGAAAATACAATGGTGAGGAGGACTTTACTAAATAGTATCTTCTCTCCTTCTTGCGTGCTGCTTATGATCTCATCCGAGATGTAAGAGGATAAGTTATAGATGGTTCCCTCTAATATCTTCCAGCATACATTTAGCGATGCCTTGTTCACTTGCGTCCATCATTCTTGATCATTAAAATTGGTCACCAAGTGTGTGGCCATCCTCATAATAGGGTTTGGAATCTCTGTAATGTCAAAGTATCGCGAACCCATCTTGTAGTCATACACTGCTATTGTCTCCTTGATTGCCTCCTTGTCGCTTAGGTCATCATCTATACTTTCTCCTTCACAAATAAGTCCTGTGAACTTGAATATCAGTTGCAGTGTTATGTGCATCTTACACCCTGCAAAATAGAAGTGATCCTCATGCATGCACGACATCAACCATTGATAAAGGTGCTCAGGCTTACTAAAATAAGGCAACTTATATAGTTGCAATAACTCTACCTTCTCCAATTTGACTTTCACCTCTTCATTGTATATAGGAATCCCATTTTGTGTCCTTTTGTTAGCTGGACAGAGAAACTCTAATGTCATTTCCTTCTCAACTGTGCTCATGTGATGGTTAAAATTGCTCACTGTCATTTGTCTTAGATGCAACACCCACTCCTTTCCTAGCAATACTCCATCTGGGTATTTCATTTCTGTGTACCATTCTTTATTGGAGCCTATTACGGTAACAATTTATTTTCAATTACCCTTTCCCTTCTATTTCTTTGGTGAAATGGTCACCTTCCTAGGTGTCATGCTTTTTGTTGGGATAAACTAAGAACTTCTTACACTACTCTGATACTCTTCTTAACTCCAAACTCAACTCCAAAGCTCAACTCCTGGAATAAATCCTTCTATCTTTGTGCCCTAGTTGCCAAACCCTAATTGGGAAAACCTTCCACAAGACGGTGCACCAAAAACAACCTTCACTCACGTCTGTGTACTCCCTCTCTGGTATGTAGATCCACTTTAGTCACACACTTAGATTTCTCATATTCTTCCTCCTTCACACAAATCTCTCTGTATGCCCTCGTTTGTAATAGCGCTTAAAATTCGTAATAGCAAGGTAAAATAATGAATTACCCGACCTTATATTTATAGTTTTTGCTTCCCTCCAGTAATAAATGTTATGCCACCTACTAGTGTACTTTAACATTAAATGTGTGTTTTTCCACTAGGCAAATTTTAAGTGCCCTTAACCATGCGCCACATCCTATGTGAAAAATCTTTACAACCTTCTGGTGCGTAAAAATCAATTTGAACGAAGACTCTTACTCACGCATCTACAACACCGAAGGCACTTCTTCTATCCTTTATCTGATTTTTTCCCTCGCCTACCTCATATTGTTCCTGTGCTCTTCATCCTTTGTACATGGTCTTTGTTACAACCTTCTTGACACCATAATTCATTATCCATTGTTTCCTCACGCTCTTTCTCAACCTTACGTGATTCCTTCTATAGGGCCACTCAACTTGAATTACATGCATATCCTTTTGTTTGCATTACTCCACCCCACACTAAAATAGATGAGTGGTCCTCTACACATACATAACCTTGGAAAAATAATGTGGTTACCAATGCACAAGGTGCAAAATGAAAAAAATAGAAAGGAACAAGAAACGACAAAGGGAAACACAAGAAAATAAAAGCATAAAGGGAAATTCTAAGCTAACTGAAAATACTACCTTATTACAAACACCAAGAAGACTTATTTATAGTAGGGCTTCAACATACTCCCATTGAAATGACCTAGTAATCTCATCCCATATAGCACTTGTAACTGACAAGCACCTGAATCAAGGATGTATGAGATGATGTAAGGTCCCAACCAATGGAATTTCAATTTCCTGGGATGGTGTAAGTACTTAGAATCATATAACAACACCATCTACCCAACCTCAAACTACTTGTTCTTGATATGATGATCATGTCATGCCTTTTATCTTGTTTTTTCTATCTTCTGACTCCATCTAGCAAGTGATTGCCTTTCATTTAACTGCATCAACTTATCAATCCTCTCTTCCAATGCTTGTTCATCAGCTAACCCTCCTGTGCACGCTATACGTAGTGATGGTAACATGAATTCAACTGGCAAAACAACCTCTATGCCAAACACCAATTGAAACGGTGTGGCCTTTTTCAACCTCTTGTAGGTTGTCCTGTATGCCCATAGAACGATTGATACTTTTTCATCCCAATCTTGTCTTCCAACGTCACAAATCTTAGTCAACATGTGACTTAGTATTTTTTTGAATGCCTCAGTAGTTCCATTTTCTTGAGGGTGATAGGGGGTAGTCTTGTGATGGGCCACCATAAATTCTGCTAACACAATCCTGATTGTTTCATTGATGAAATGTGTACCTCTATTACTTGTTAAGCTTAAAGGACAACCATACATGTTGATTATGTTCTCCCATAAAAATCTAGTAGTTGTCACTATGGTGTAATCCTTTGTAGGTGTTGCCTTTGCCCATCATGTCAAGTAGTCAGTGTAAGTAATGATATACCGTGAACCAGTTCTTCGCGCGGCTGGAAAAATTGGCCCTAAAAAGTCGATTGCCCATTTTTCAAATGGTTTAGCATTGGCTATTAGTCACAAGGGAATTTCATCCCTCTTTCCAGGTTTGCCAAGGCAGTGGCAATGATCACAGGGCTTGAAAAACTCAATACAATCTTGGTAGATGGTTTCCCACCAAATCCCTACTAGTAAACTCTTTTGCGAGGTATCATTTCCTGCATAGTGTCCTCATGCAATCCCACCATGTGCTTCCTCCATAATTTCCACATGTTTATGTTCCAATACGCATCGGCGCTAAAACTCATCACAACCTAACTTATATAGGTCTCCACTAATCAACATGTAGGGTGTAGTGCGTATTGCTAACTGCTTTCTCTCTAGAGCCTTCATCCCTTCTAGTGCCACACCTATTTTTAAGAACACTGCGATATCTTCCAAGTATGAGGGCGCGTGCCACAACCTAAATAGTTACACGTCTAACATGGTATCCTCAATGCTTTGCGTGTCCTCCCCTGAGTTAATCCTTGATAAGTGGTCAAGTCTTGAATTACTTTTTCCTGGTTTTACAACCACTGTGAACTCAAAATCTTGAAATAATAAGACCCAACGAGATATGCACCCTTATAGAATGGGCTTGTTGACTAATTATTTCAATGCCATGTGGTTCATGTAGAATATAAAATTTGTTACCAACAGGTACTACCTGAACTTATACAACGTGTAGATCATAGAAAATGCCTCACGCTCAGTAGTTATGTAATTTCTCTCTGCCTAGTGTCAAATGTCTACTAGAAAAACACAAGGGAGGATCAAAAATTCCCTCACCAGGTTGTGCTAGTACTACTCCCATAGTTGTCCCTGAGGAATCAACATGCACATGGAAAGGCTTATCCCAAGAAGGAAAATGTAATATGGGAGTCGTGACAAGCCTATCCTTCAAAGTGTCAAATGCCCTCTATTGTGCCTCTCCCCAATGAAAGGAACTCTTGTGTTTTAGTAATTCCTCCAAGGGCACGGTGATCTTAGCATACCCCTTGATGAATTTCCTATAGTACCCTGTATGCCCAAGGAATCTATGCACTGCGCTTTGACTAGTAGGCTCCCCTAATCCCACAATAACTGCAACTTTGGTGGGATCCACTAGTAAGCCTTATTTGCATATAATATGTCCTAACAAGGTTCCAAATGGAGTAGCAAAGACACATTTCTTAATGTTGAGGGATATCCTTAATTTTTGACATATCTCAAACATCAGCCTCAAATTTTCACAATGGTCTTTCACCAATCCATACACAATCCAATCATCCAGGTAAACTTGAAGAAACTTATGGATGAAGTCTTGAAATTCTTATATCAAGATGTGTGAGAACACAATAGGTGCATTCTTTAATCTAAAAGGCATAACATGTGGGAAAAACTTCCCCATTCAATGGCAAAATTTGTCTTTCTCTGGTCTTCCTTTGCAATCCTGACTTGGTGATACCCTCAGAACCCATCCGTGAAAGAGTAGAATTCGCACCCAACTACTCCTTCCAAAATATCTTCAATAAAGGGGTTTGGAAAAGGATCGATGACACATACTACATTCAAATACCTGTAGTCAACTCAGATTCTTATCCTTCCATCCTTCTTGATACTGATGACCATTGGGCTTATCCATTATGATTCTTCCACTACCTCAATGATACCAGACGCTATCATCTTTTCTATTTCCTCCTTGACCCGTATGCGCAAATTTGGATTCATCCGATAAGGTATCTTCTGAATCAGGCGTGCACCTTCCTTCAACTTGATCTTCATCTCCCCTAAGGAATGGTGGATGCCTTTGAGTTCATGGTACCCATGAGGGAACAAATCTTGGAACTCGTGTAATAGATCAATGACCTTTGAAACTTATTTTTCGACCAATAGTCCCCAATGATAGCTTCCTTAGGTTATGTCTCTATCCCAATGTTAACCTTCTTTGTTTTCAAGGGCTCATGGTAGGTGCACGTGATTGTTCATCAGTTCTATCTATGACTTAGTGTGTACCTTCAGAATGGTTAGCATCCAAACTTTCCATCTCTTCACTGTTTACTACATAGACCATTTTTCCTTTTTGTTTTTCCATGCACGTGCGCTCAAGCTGTACTTCCTCTGATTCTTCTTCATTGAGGCACATCTCCAAATAAGGCTCACCCAATAATTCCATTAGCCTATCTTCTGTCATAGCACTATCTCCCATTGTAAGGTGCTTGATTACTTGCAATGCCTTATCCACTGATGGCTTTGTACTCCTATACTCGAAAGCTTGAATGAGATCAGCCGCAAACTCCTGCCAATTACATGTTTGACGACACATCTCCGAATGAATATACCATGCACACACACAACCTTGTAAGGTGGAATAAAACTTATGCACCCATTATGAAGGTGGTAATGTTTATGTGCTTCCCATGTAGGCCTTTTCACATGCTTGGATATGAAATGAGGCAGTCTCTTTACCATGGTAGTCTTAGATCATAGTAGGCACATTTCTCCTAGAGAACCTTACAGAGAATGTGACTCTTACCTCATACCATTCTAGGAGGATCTCTTGATGAGTGGCCCACCAATGTGCTGCAGTTTTGAGAAGGTTGTAACTGAGCATTCCCCTTCTCTCGTCCTCATTCTTCCACTGAGCCTCCATTTCTCACAAGAAATTTTCAGGGTATACTCCTCCAGAGTAACTTGGTAACTTATTTCCTCCAAGGTGCTTGACCAAATGCACCTTTGTTACCCTTGTTACATATCCTCTCAACTGTCACCCAATTAACTCATAAGTCCCATGCACCCAATTATCACATGCCATGCTAGTGGTATCACTCAAGGACTGAGCATCTTCAAACTGGATAACTCCCTCCATGGGATGAATTATCTCTGGATCTCTGATGGAGCGCACATAGATTATGTTGAGGACTTCCTCTCCTAAGGGCTCATTATAGGCGTTGATTTCCCATCTATTAAAGGGATAATCACCCTTTCTTCCTTGTTCTTGAAACTGATATACCCCTTGTTAAACTGCAGGTCAACATTGTTCTTATAACACCATGGGCACCCAAGCAACACTGGAAAGTTGTCTGCCTCAGCGAGTGCCAAGACTTCAAAGTCTCCAGTGAACTTGGCCCCTTGAATGGTGATAATTGCATCCTTCAAGACTCCAATGGGCATTGGCTTTGTCTTGTTTTCCATATACAACACATTCGAAGATGGTTGTAGTGTGGGTCTTCCCATTTGATGCCAGGCATCCAAGGTAAGAACATTGACCTCCACTCCCGTGTTGATGAGGATATTACTTAGAATCCATCCATCAATAACTGCATTCAATGTAATTTCCTTATCATAGTCATGGCTGTGAGGAGGAAGGTTTACATGCAAAACCTACCTTTCGCGCTCTTCTCCATTGCGTGGTACATTTTTGCCTCATCCATTCTCCTAGCAAGGGAATAATATTCTCTTTCCTTAACATCCTACATACTTCCTTGACCTCATCTAGGTCCTCCTTTGGAGCCTCAACATTCTTCCTTTGCTCCAACTACTTTGATTGCTCCTTTAGACATTGGATCTCCCCTTGCAAACTCCTAATCACATCCATAGTTTCTTGATACACCTCCTTCTGATGAGCATGGTCTAGATACTTTCCATATACCACTTCCTCTCTTAAAACTAATGTCCTTTGTCTTGGCATCTCCCTGGCATGCATGTGACCTCTGCCCGCGTTGTCACCAGTACAGGTTCTAGTCCTGACTCACGCGCCATTCTTGGCATCCACTATGAATCAGCCTTCTTGATACTTACCATCCCAACATCTTTGTCTTTTCGGTGTTGTTGGTTCATACGATCATAAAGCTTTGGAAACTCTTCACACTTATGTTTCTTCCCACACCACAGGCATTGTAACAGATCAGGACACTCACACTTGTAATGCTCTGTAGATCCACAGTTATAACAGGTTTCTCACGGGAATTCACTTCGTCCTCCACTGTGGTTACTGCGACCACAAAATCCTCCACAAAAAACTCTTTCATGCACTCCTCCATTTGCACACCCTTCATAATGATGATCATCATCCTTGGAACTGCTTGCAAGACTAGTCTGACACACACCAAGATCAATAACATCATGGATCTGATCAATCAATCTATAATCCTTGGTATCATGGGTCGTAGAGGTATAAATATTACAATAGTAAGAAACATTCTTACAGATTGCACACTGTAGTAGAGGGCACCTACTTGCATCATGATCCCCATGGAAAATTTCATAGTCTACCGCTAAGCATGTACCAAATTCTAAGGGTAACTATCCTTTGCATGCCCCTCTACTTCACAATCTATACACCAAAGCCCACTATGAACCTCATGTGCTGAGTTTGTAGACATTTTCTCTAACTGCTTGGCCATTGTAACAATTTGAGCCTCCAGAAAAGGACTAACACCAGTATCAACACTCCTAATAGCCTTGGCGCGCAAGGCAGCCTCTAATGTCTCACGCGGGTCTGTGAAAGTCTTGTGTGATAGAGCCCTCCTAAATGGTGTTATCAATCCTCCAACAAACCATTGAGCATGTTGAGAAGGGTGGATGTCATAGGATAGTTTTGACAAGAGAGTATTGAAATGTGCATCATACTCTCACACACTCTCTACCATTCCTTGCTGGATCTCCTTCAGAGCACTGATGCTCTTTTTCTCAAACTCAAGGATATGGAACTCTATTAGGAAGGTGTTCTTCAATGCAGTGTAGTCTACCACCGTTTGATGGGGGTCATACTTTTGATACCAACTATGTGCATGCCCTTACAACGTCATTGCAAACTGACTTGCCTTCCACTCCGGGGTAGTGATACCTTTCACGTGTTATAGTAATATACACTTGTGCACATGCTCTGCAACATCTTCAATACCAATGTAGTCTGGTAAGTGCAATAACATCTCAAAAAATACTTGTGGAGGTGGTTAAGGCCCTTGTCCTCCTAATCTAGAGCCTTGGTTTCCTCTGGTGTTTCCTCCTCCACCAGATCCACTGGATCCACTAGGTCCCATTCCTCCTGACCCACCAGATCCTCCAAATCCACTAGGTCCACTAGGTCCTCTCAGCTCCCTACCACCATTAGATCCACCTCCTGCAGTTAAAAAATGGCCTGAAATGGTCACACCTAGTGTTCCCAATGTCCCACTAAACTGCACACCAGATTGGTTGTGATATGGTCCCACTACCAAGTGTGTGTCCTACACCACTCCTAGACATGATACCCAAACCTTACATACTTACACCTTGTCCAAAAATTCCTCCAAATACAGGAATGGTTTACGCAGCCATGGATGTTCCAAACGAGAAATTATATCTCCTGGGCACAGATTAGTTACTCCCACCGATACCAACTAGGTTAACAATACTTCTCCCTTGATCTGGAAAACCAAGCGCCAGGGAATGGTCATTAGGTGGGTTCAGATGCATGCCGATGGCTCTCCTTTCTCCATGTGACAAACTCTCATCAGAAGCTGAAGGGGATTCTCTCCCATGCTTGCCAAGATGGGGTAACACAGACTGCTCAGGTTCCATGTCCTCTACGTGAACCTCAACTCCTTCCCGTAATGTTTGCCTCCATAGATCCATCACACTTGCAACCTCACATTGTCTATTCATCTCCCTTTCATGAGCTTCACTATACTTGAGTTGTCTCTCCTCCCTTTCCTTTTCAGCCGTAATGTCTGCCATCTCCCTCCACCCTAGCTTCCTCTCCCAGTGCTCAGAGAAGCTTAGCCGGCCATGGGAAATGCCTCTAAACTTAAGGTAATGATCAAGATCTTTATAGCCATAGGAATAACACGTAAAAATGATCCTCTAGGCTCCCTCAAAAACTCGAACTCAGTGATTTCTGGGAAAGAATACATAGAAACGGTGTATTCTAGAGTATAACTGGTCAATACTCCTTTCCACCAGTGATCAACAACATGTGTCCAAGTCATATCTACATCCTGCAGCCTCTGGTAATCATCTTGGGTCCATATGCATGATCTATAGTACCAGCTTGATTTGGATGCATATGCTGAAATCCATTCATATAGTTCTACTAGAAAACAATAGAAGAATGTCTCATACAACTCATGGTATAGGTTCTCTTCTACCCATCTACGTGCATCAAACTCAGATCCAGTGCTGAATCTTTGAGCAAACTTGTCCTCCGTGCTCTTGAACTGTGCTTCGACACTTTCCAAGGTCAATAGTTCTATCATCACGCATCACAGGGACAAAGATGCATGCCATTTCTCACAATAACTTTGAAAAGAGGTCCCAACAATGGAACCAAGATGTAGTCATTTTTATACTCCTAGATTAACAATAAAATCCCATGTGCATCGACCTATCACCCAACAGGCACTGGGTGCTCACCCAAGGCATGCACGGGTGCCGAGACTCTCCTTTATGTGAGTCTTGTGAGAATACATCATCTTATGATAGATATATTCAAGTGCAAAAGAATAGAAAAGAGTTGTGCATCATTATGAGAACCTAGGACGAGTTATCATATCAATGCATCCATAAAAGGGAAATAACAAGCAACATATAGAAATGATTCATACATAAAGGAAATGCATAAGGATATAAACTCATGAACACATATATGATTTAGAACAGAGTCTTATATTCATATTGATGAGTTAAGTAACCACATTACATTCCTTGAGGTCATAACAGACCCATATAACAATGCAGAGTAGAGTCATGCATCAGAAACTACACTATATCCTTCATACTACAAAAATAATACAAACCCATCCCTCTAAATATGCCATCACTCCTATATTTTCCTAATCCCAACCCATAGAATCCTCCATTATATTTCTGCAGAGCTTTGCCTCTTTTCCACCACCTCTACCTCTCTGAGGATGACTCTCTATGTATATCTCCTTTTTTCTATTGTCACGTGCACCTCTATATATAGCTTTCTACCTTCACCGTCATGCCTTCTGAGGTAACATATCAGCTGCCAAGTGTCCAAGTGGTCCTCCAATGGAGCATGCTTCCTTTGATCCAAGCTCTCCACTTTTTGTAATGATGTTCTTCTGGAACCTTCCATCGCATGCATGGAATATTCCTTTTTTGATCCTACAATCGCCATGTTGGCACCTTATCCACTTTGCATGCTAGATGGGTCACACTTTTCTCATGTTCTTCTTGGGACTCTGAATATGGCTAAGTCCCAAAACCTATCTCACCTTGCGCGCATGCCGTGTGTTCTGAAAAACCCTGCTAGAATCCTTCCCTGCTCACCTTCACCTCATGCACCCTTCTTCAAATAGGTCCCACATGCCCACGTGCACTTCTTGTACTTAGCCAATATTATGGGGCCCAACACGTACCATAGAAGAGGCAATTACAACAAGAATGTGGAAAACTAGTAGACAAATCATTATTTGATAAAGAACTAATTGTTGGATTAACACTTGTTGTGTGTTTCATGAAGAACTAATTGATTAGTTGAACACATGTTATGTGTTTCAAACATATGTTGAATCTTTCACTCATTTTTTGAAGACTCCTTGTTGTATTCTTCTTCTTCTCACGTGTTGTAATGATGAAGTATAAAGGAAAAGGTTGTTTCCTAGTAAAGAAGTTCATAGTTCTTAGTTGGAAGTAAGTTAGTAAGTTGCAAAGAATAAGTTATAGAGTCAAATAAAAAAGTTCACTCTGATATTTTTTTCCTGGATGTAATATTTTCTGAAGATTAATAAAATAATCTTAGTTCTGTTATTTAGTTTCGAGTCACAAGTTAGGAAGGGATTAACACCCAAACTAGGGCCCACTTGAGGTCTGCTACATCCCCTCCATTGTTTTCTTTATGCATGTTTAGTTAAGAATAGTTATTTTTCTAAATCAATAACTATTATTTCAGTTATAATCATTTATTAGTTATTTATTTCTAAGCCTGAGTTTTGTTGTTATTTCCAACATTTTTTTGTGACAAGTTATTTCATTCCTAACCTCCTAAATTAATTGTAACTGTGCATACAACACCAAAATTATTTCAAGTTCACATCCCCTAGTTTGAAAATTAAATTTAATGAATTCAATATATAACATATTAATTGTTGTAATTTGATTTGCACCACCAATGGGTATCAAGTGTTATGCTTTAATGGTTTTGGTGAGAAATTTTTTTGGGTTGACAAATTGGTGGTTATCTTTCCAACGCTTTGGGACTCTAGGTTCCTATGATTGCGTGGTGCAACTCTACTTTATTGTGAATGGATAAAAAGGGAAATCTATTGTTGGCCAAGAGGTCGGGCACCCAACAGGAACACTCCACTGTATCCATGGAAAATGCTTGCAATGAATTGCAAGAGAGGAATTTTCTAAAATAGGGGAGAAAGGGAGTGAGAAGTTAGGTAGGGGGAATTAACTCTGCCAGTAGAAAATAAAATTCTTTACAAATCTAATTAGAATTTTCACATTTATAAATTATGGAAAAGAAACAACCAATTTTAGAATATCAACGATGAGAGGAAACCATGCACCCAAAGTTGCACACATTCATGCAGCATGAAAAGAATAAAATCCTTTCTTTATTGACATCTTCACAAGTTGTAAAATGCTAGAAGATAGAGGAAAATTATATAGGTAAAGTGGAAGAATGCTATCTCTTTTTCCTTGCTCAAAAAATATTTCCCTTCAGTGCACAAAATTGAGAACCCTTAAGAATGAGGGTGTCATTACATTATATAGACATCGAGAAGACTCTTCGTCTACCCCCACATGACATTTCACTTGTATTTTCCACTCGTGACTTTTGAATTTCCTAGGAAATAACATTAAGTCCCCTTTTATAAAATAAGGGAAACTTATTACATTTTTTACTATGGTCACTTTAATGAATAAGAAAAATGTCATGACTGCTCACAGCAAAGAATTAGAAAGGTGGGTAAAGATGATGAGAAAGAATGAAGAGAGAAGGCGAATAATGATCCATATATTGATTGGGAATACCTCTTCCTTCGATGAAGAGATTTTTGATGATGATTATGCACAAACATCCCGAACCATGAAAATAGTGTTTAGAAACATTATTTCAAAACCTCCCGATATGAGCTCAGGATGAACAAAAATAATGCTCGCAATGATCCTTCTTGAAACTTGATCAATGAATTCCCTTAGGTCATTAATCTCACACTAATCAACTCACTTTGAATCACGCATATCCTCGAGTGTTGAAGATGAGTTCACTTGTTGCACCTTGCGATGCTCTATTTTGCCTCTGAATACAATTGAACTCAGGATGATACTTCCAGAACCTTTGTGAAGTTTTTTTTCCTACATTTGAATCATGTAAGAGTATTACAACCCCATGAAGAGTCCAAAAATTGGAAATATGAGTGAGAAGGAGTCCATCTACAACTTTATGCACTCAACACTGAAACTTTCTATTTTTAGAATATGAGATCATAACCTCCTACTTTAGGACATATCACATGTTTTTCTCCCATTTCACCCTCTAAACATTCTGGAACATTCAATCCTCTTTTGTTATTGATGCATTGTTATTTTTATCACATTTATATTTTTAGCAGGTTACTTTTTGGGGACCTGTTATTCTAGGAAAATTATCGTTTTTGTCCTTCTTCTCATTTTGCAAGCTTTCTTGACTGTCCCAGATGATAAAACTTGCAACTCAGGGGGAATTACTATTTTTAGCATGTAGGGAAGCATAAAATATGCTATTTTAGTAAGTGGTAAAATTGACCTTGGTTTGTGATGTGAGAAACATTTTTGGATTTGTCTCTTCCATAATGTCGTGCTCTGAATTTCACTTGGTTTTGTCCACCAGAATGCTTGGAAATAAAAAAAATCCTGGTGAAGCTTTAGGCACGAAGCTACTAGGGTATCCATTAATGGATTCACCAATATTTTGACATGTTATTTTTACACCTCTGATTGTAATGAAATTAATTCCATCGGGATAGGTTTTTCATTTAGAGTTTGTGTGTAAAAACCTAGTTTAATCCGACTAACTGATTGATGGGAAATATGATGAATGAGAGCCAAGGAAAAATGGAGTTTTTATTCCAGTTAATAATATAGGGAATAATTTTATCTTCCATT
Organism: Taxus chinensis; assembly: GCA_019776745.2. Lineage (NCBI taxonomy): Eukaryota > Viridiplantae > Streptophyta > Pinopsida > Cupressales > Taxaceae > Taxus > Taxus chinensis. The sequence continues at coordinate 327,803,251 of CM034147.1, forward strand.
TTTTCATCTTGAAGGCATCTGAAAATAAGGAAGTGTGCAAAAAACCTCACTTCAATCAATGCTTTGGATTGTGAGATATGAGCATTTCACCATTTTTTTCATGAGGGTTTATGACACTGAACGGACATGGTGCCAACTAAAAAATTGATCTTTTTGGTTCTATAGATGAAATGGATCAAGTGGAAATGATGTGTAAGGAAAAATGGAGGTGATGGAAGCAGAAACAATGGAGGAGAGAAATATTTCTCAGACTGAGCTTCACAAATGCACAGGGAAGAAACAACAAAAACAACAAGGTAAGTTAAAAACTCAGTGTTTTTTAATCTTGGAAATGAATGAAATTTTTTGTCTCAACTATCCCAAATGTTTGGGACAGTTGGTGAAAAAAAGTACGCCCATGTCCCATTGGTCCACTTCGCATGACATGGTTGGTTGAGGCAAAAGGATGAGGAGGTTGGAAAATGACACGATAGTCACCTTCCTAGGTCACATGGATGATTAAGGGATCGAATGGGAGGGGAATTTTTTTTTTTGCAACCATACAAAATGTTTAGGATGGTTGGTGCACAATTTTTTTCCCCTTTCCCATTGGGCCACATGGCGCTACATGACCGATTGGAGCTGGGAGCTCAAAATCAGTGCATGGGGGCTAAACTAGATTAGTTAGGATCAATGGAGGTTGTATGAGGGTTTAGGGGCCTAAAATGACACTAGGAAACTTTTTTTTTCCCAACCATCCCAAAAATTTGGTAGGTTTGGTGCACAAAAATGTGCCACCTTCTGATTGGTCCATTTTTTCACCAAAAAATGGCTAACTCCTTTACCTTGTGGAGTAACTTGTCGAAGGCATATCTTGAGCTCCCAAACTACGTTTTCTAAAATTATTTATATGAATTTGAATAAAAAATTATATTTTAACACAATGGTGATTGTATCATACCTTGATTCTTCCTAAAAATCCCTGAAAATAGGATTTTTATTCAGGCTCAAATGTAATGCATGTTGAAAATAGGTTGTGGACTGAACCACTTGACTCTTGTGAAAAATGTAAGACCACCACCTCTAAACATATGAATTATATTTCCAACGATATTTTTTTGGTTCCTTTAACTCCTTACGAAGCTCCCAGAATCGCTTCCTGAAACTCAGGAGTTGTTTTTACACTGCGCACTGCTTTACCCTCTAAGACCCACTTTTGTTGAAACTGCACTAAAACTTCTTAAACTTCCCATATTCTTCCAAAAAAAATTCACAAAAATATTTTCTCTCTGATACACCTCCTTGATGATTTTGAGTCTTTCGTTTCACTTCATGAGGTGTGCACTAGCCTTAGGAAGTCTAGAGAATAACCTTTCCTTAAGCTCCTCAAAGATCCTGCCTTGGAGAAACTTGTTTGGGAAGTACCTGTTGTAAATATCTTCCCCCCGAGTAGATATAGACAAACAGAAGGATATGGAAATCAAAGAAACTCGGACCTCGACATTTATTGAGTCACCTGCAGATCAGAAGATGTCGACATGCAAAATTCATGCCATGGCGTAGGTCTGAGGTGCACAGAAAAGAATGTCGACACGAAAATGGATGCGCCCATGGCGCAGGTAAGTGGCGCACAGCAAAGAGTGTCGACACTAAAATGGATGCGCCCATGGTGTAGGTAAGTGGCGCACAACAAAGAGTTTCGACACTAAAATGGATGCACCCAAGGCCCAGGTTAAGGGCGCATGAAAATGGGTGTCGACATGTAAATGGATGCGCCAAGGCGCAGGTTAAGGGTGCATGAAAATGGGTGTCGACATGTAAATGGATGCGCCAAGGCGCAGGTTAAGGGCGCATGAAAATGGGTGTCGACATGAAGGTAGATGCGCCCATGGTGCACAACAAGAGGTGTTGACATAAAGATGGATCCTCCATGGCGCACCTTTAGGAGGCGCAACATTTTGAGCGCTGACAGGAAGCAGACCCTGGCGCAGATATTCAGATGGCCATAACTTTTGACAGGGAGCTCAGATTCATGCAAGGTTGGACTTTTTGGAAAGCTTACGAGGTCCTCTATCCAACTATGAATAAGTTCTTAAAAATTCAAAATACAGTTCACCAATTTTTGGGTTTGCTAGGGTTCTCACCTACCACCATAATGAGATAAATTAAATACAACTTGGAGGTGGTTGGGGTAGATTTGGATTTCCTCTATCTTCCCTCTCTCATTCTTCCTATAAATTGTAAGGAGGGGCTTCTTTCTAAAGGTTGGAAATTCTTGTTTTTCCCCTCCCTTCTTCTCTTTGGTAGGTGAATCTATGGAGTTCAAACCTCCCATCTAAAACTGTAAATGCAACTTTGCCTCTTGGCACTTTGTAGTGTATTGTATCAATATTTGGAGCAAATAATGCATGACTGTGGATGATTCTCAACCCTCTCTATGTTCATTTTGCATCCTTTTGATCTTTCACTGCAATCTAGTTATCTGTGCATGATTTTTGCATTACATTTCAATGGTCTGTGTTTATTGGCAAGACAGGTGTTCTTCATTCCTCGGTGCATCACCTTTGTTAGTTTAGGTTTGTTTTTATGCATTTTCTTACCCTGTCTCCTTGGAAATTTAGTTTAGGTTTTGAGCAAACCCTCTGCATTTTTTACGTGAGCATCTGAATAGAGGAATAGGAACCGGCCTTCATCCAGAGAGCTTTTCCGATTTCGCAAGGTCCCACACTTGGGAAAAGCTCCATGTTATGCAATCGCACTGAGAGTCTCAACCCATCAAGTTGCAGACATTCAGGGGTGCTATGATTCACCATCAACAGTACCCAAATGGATTGTATATCCATAAATAACCTATGAACATGATGAAACCACTCATTATAATACTAATAGAGGTAGGATAATACTAACACAGGGGTTAGGGTGATCTGGAGGAGGGCTCAGAATTACCTTTAAGAAAAAAAAATTAGGTAGGGTATGGTTGTCATGCTTTCAGGTGTGAATTTTTCCCTTACAAAAACTCATGACAATAGCTAGATCTGAATTCGGGACATGTTGTGGATCGAGCGCAGTGAGGACATAACATGAGAACTCTAGAATCTTAATACATAACATTGATCAATGCCTTATCCATTGGGCTTTAGAGAACACACAAATTGCAAGAGATTGACAGAAAAGGGGGAACACACAAACACACAACTAAATGGAAATACACCACACTTAAAAGGTAAAGGAAATCAAAAAAGGGAAAGGGGAAACAAACCTAGATCCAAGGTTCATTTTAAGAGACCTATGAGAAACTGAAGGTGGAATATTCTTGGTGAATATCCCTAAAACCAATTTTGTGAACATGGAAATTTTTTTGGGGTTTGTGTGAAAAGATTTCACCCAAAAGAAGCTTTCATTTTCAATTCATGTGATAGGAAGGCTGTACATTCATGACAAGATATTTTTAGTCATACGACAACAAGGTTATTGTCGTGCAACAATAAACCTCCTATCGTGTGGTAGTAAGGTTGTTGTCATGCGAAAGCAAACTTGTTATCACGTGACAACAACCTTATCGTCACACATCAGTGAGGGTGTTGTCATAACAATACCCTCACTAATTCATGAAAAAAAGGTTGTTTTCACGCAAAAACAATTTTGTTGTCACACGAAAACAACCTTATTATCGCACGACAAGAGTTTTTTTGTCACACGACAACAACCTTACTGTCATACGACTACAAATCTCCTATCGTGCATCTGCAGTCTGCACCCTCCTGTTGTGTGTCCACAACATAGGATGTTCACGCATCAACAACCTCCCATCATGCGTCAATAACTTCCTTACATGCATAAAAAATCCTCCTTTCGTGCGTCAACAAACTACCCTGCAAGTTCACAGTACTTTATATGATGGTACCTCAATAAAATAGTAGTAAGTTAGTAGTATACTACTTGACAAATCACCTAGATTTTTATAGGAGATGTTTTCAAATGTAGGTGAAGCCGACCCCTCAAAAATATATATATTGTAAATTTTAGGTGAACAGGTCACTGACCTGCTCCGAAAAATTCACCTTTTCAAATTTTCCTAGAATGGAATATTCACCAAATTACGAATATTTTCCACTAAAAAAATCCATTCCTAGATCACCTATAATACAATGCAGGGGGCAACCCACTTCGATTGTAGCACTTTTATATTCATAGGTTACCCCTGAATTGGTAACACTAAGAGATGATGATCTGCAAAGCCATTGAATGGTCAAGAAATTAGCCTCCTTTACTCAACTGCTTCTGAAAGCTAGGTGCTTTTGTGACTACATGTGTACTTGGGAGGATAAAGCCTATGTTACCTCTTTTATTTTTGGAGCTTCGCTCAAAAAATCCATTTCCTTTACTATCTTTGAAATCAGTTTCAGAATGCCAATTTCCTTCCATGTTCACCCACATTGTTGACTTTGTATTGAGCATCTCATCGTTGCCCCAAGGATGATTTTCATTTAAATTATTTGAGTATTCTAATTTTTCTTCTTTCCCACATTCACCCTCATTGAAAACCTTTTCTCCAGAGGCCTTGATTTTATTGATCTCATTATGAGGTGTTTGGAAATAAAGTGAGGAGTTAGAAATAACATCATACCTATCTTTCATGGCCATGAAATGAGTTAAGAGGTCAAGACTCATCTCGATATCTTCTATGCCTTTTGCTACATCCAATATTTCTTGTATAAAATTATTTTTTGATACTACCATGAGTTCACATTTGCATTCATTCAAAAATTCAAGGCAACCATCAGGAGGAATTGCTTTATTATCTTGAAGATCATAGAATTCTACAGCTTCTTTATGGAGGTGAGCCTCACAATCGAGGGCCTCAGAATCTTTTCCCCATTTGGGGATGAATATGCTCTCGATCATGTCATCCATGAAGAGACAAAGCCAAATTTTGAGGAGGCCTCGAAAGGTTTGAAAGAAAAATCTATGTAAGATATCCTAAGAGCTACTAAAGAAATGAAATACGCCAAGCTCAGTCTCAAGATCCTAATGTGAACTCTAGATCTCTAAGACAAGCATGAATTTAATTTGGGATGCTCAACTGATTCAGAGATTAGTTATGATATAGTGAAGTAAGGTGAATAACTTGATCTCCTTCATGAGAAAATGGGTGATGAATGTGATAATAAAGTCAAAGTTTTCTCCTTCCCATTCAAAGCATAGAATCTTATTTCTCCATTTGAGATTCACCGAGAACCATTTGCTCTTCTTAATACCTCACATCATCTGGAAACTCATGGCTACCCTCTTGCAACTCAAAGTTCCTCAATGCTTATTCAAGATCAATACCCCTCTGGTAAGCAATGTTTGGTCCTATTAAGATGGGAATCTCATCTTCTTCCTCAGTTGCTATGAAAATATTCATCTTCCCGCTACTTTAGCACAAAAATTTGGCTCCAATATTTCCTGATTTTTGCACCGTGTACCTCATCTTATTCTTTTGAAGAAAATTTTCCATGTCTCCCTTAAACTGAATGGTTGTAGAAGATTAATTCATCTATATTTTACCTCCCAATAGATGACAAAAGATTTTACTTAGAAACATTCCAAACGAGGTCGGAATGACTACTAGTAAGATCATTATTGCAACCTTCTTTTCTTGAAATTTGGCTACAACCACCTATGCTTTTTTGACCATCCCTACAAGTGGGACCTATTTTGACTCCATGGAGTAATAAGAGCCACCGCATTGAGTCATGACATGTTTGAGGGCTTTGACGACATTCACAGGCATTACATTGTCAGAGGAACGAGAATCTATAATGCAATTTTTCAATATGTATTCTCTAACGAGAAGGGAGACATAGAAAGGGTCGAACTTATCAAATTTTTATGCACTTAGAGAAAGCATGTTCTACAATGGAGGTGCAGGTGGGTTTGGTAGTGTGCCTTTAGAACTAGGGGTCATAATATTGGGCTTTGAACTATTACCCCTGATATGATGGATAAACCTCTCAAATTGTTTCAGATGAGTCTGCAAATATTCAGTTTCAAAAATATGCACTATGGTTTTGTTTTCATGTTGAATGATGTCAAAAGGGTCAGATACATATAGGGGAGATGAAGCCACTTCTTTTGGATTCATGACAGGCTTGGAAGCAGGGGTATATGCTTGTGGGACAAAAACTATTTTGAAAGGCACACTAGGAACTTATGAAGTACTAGATTTTTCAGGAGTAGATTTAGAGCTAGTAAGAGCATTGGAGGAATGAATTAGAATTACCCTATTACTTGCTACAGGATCAAGTTTCTCCAATGTAGACTCTATGCAAGGTGAAACTAGATATCGTCGACTGATTATTTTGTTTGGTAGATTTTCCATAGGAGGATCTTCATTCTTCTTCTTTGCGAAAATAGGAGAGGAAGATTCTCCCTTTTGATACTAAGAGTGAGTGAATAAATCACATGAGAAACTAGATGCATATTTGTTATCATCATCATCACCTCTAGAGTACTCACAGATTCTGATTTTTACATCATTCTATACTTCTTCAACCTCTAGGAAATCATCGTCTACGCTTTCTTGTTCAAGTTCCTCTTCATCTTCTTGAGTTATACAAACTATGTTGACAAGTGGGACCTCCAAGGAAAGCCTTCAAGGTACTCCTATAATTTGATTTCTGTTATTTCTTTAGTGAAATATTTGTTCAAAAATTTCCCTCTTCAATGATGTCATTTCATTTACCAATTTATGCAACCATGGATCTGTTATATTGTCTTTTGGATGTTAAGCTTTACCATTTAAAGGGTTCTTGATCTTCCCAGACATGATGAGGTCATCTTTAACTTAGATGGAAATTTTTTGTGCCTATGCGAGATATCTTGGTTGGAACCTTTCTAGGAAGAATCCTACCTCTGGTGATTAAACATTAATGAAGAACCTTTTCAAATTATTGTTATAAGGTGAATCATCTTCTGGTATTCTCTTGAGTAACTTGTTGAAATGGGTCATGGAATCTCTCATAGTCTCATTTGCTTCTTTCTTAATTTTTACCAATTAAACGATGAGATCTTGGTAGTCTTTATTTGATTTCAATCTTTCCTTGAAGACAATCTTGATGTCATCCCAGCAAGTGACTGATCTAGTAGTAGAATATAGAACCATTCTTCCACTTTGTCTTGGAGAGATTACATGAACAATCTTACCTTAAATTTCTCATGTTAGATTCCAAGAATTTCAAAAGATGTGGTGAAGGTGGAGATGTGTTTTTTAGGGAGTTGTGTATCATCACTTTTGAACTTTGGAAAGTTTTTGTGTGATCCTACTGGTAGATTTTGAAGAGGTTGTGTGAGAGTGAGCGGGCTTGTATTCCTTCCCCATGGAACAATGGGTTAAGGTATTTCTACTTCATCTACAATTGTTGTTTATGTTTCCATTTTAGCTCTTGCTTCTTCAAATTCTTATTCTAGTATTTATTATTCCTCACCAAGGAATCCAATGTTCAACGGTGGTTGAAAGATGGGAGAATTTGTAGGGGGAGTATCAATAGGTGTTTGAATAGGATTACCAGTTTAACTACTTAATGAACCAAATGGGGATGAGGCTTTAAAAAATAGTAGGGATTATATTTGATTTCTTCTTGTTGATTTTGCAAATCCTAAAAAATGGGATCAACAACTCCCCTCGATCTATTCAACTTGGTGTATCTCCTTTAAGCCATATTTTGGAAAATCTTGCAATGGGAATACCAAAGGACACTATGGAATATGTAAGGTCACTTGAATGAACCAATAATGTGTCCTTTGAAAATGGCTTTCAATCAAATTTTTTTAATTTTTTTGGTATTTTCTTGAGGTCATGTTTTAGGTGCAGATTGCCGCCAATTCTACCCCACGGTGGATGCCAAAAAGTGTTGGCAAGAAAATTTTTCATGTAGACAAATTGGTGATTATCTTGCCAACACTTTGGGACTTTAAGTCCCCCTGCTTATGTGGTGTAACTCCACTTTATTGTGAATGAAAAAAAGGGAAATCTGTTATTAGCCAAGAGGTCGGGGATCCAACAAGAACACTCCACTGTACCCGTGGAAAATGCTTAAAATTAATTACAAGGGAGGAATTTTCTAAAATATGGGGGAAATGGAATGAGAAATTAGGTAGGGGAAATTAAATCTGAAAGTAAAAAATCAGATTCTTTCCAAAACTAATTAGAATTTTCACATTCACAAATTATGGGAAAGAAACAACCAAGTTTAGAATATCAATGATGAGAGAAAACCATGCACACAAAGTTGCAGACATTCATGCATCATGAAAATAAGAAACTCCTTTCTTTATTGACATCTTCATAAGTTGTACAATGCTAGAAGATAGAGGAAAATTAGATAGGGAAAGTGGAACAATGCTATCTCTGTTGCCTTGCTAAAAAAATATCTCTTGAGTGCACAAAATTGACAAACCTTAAGAATGAGGGTGTCATTATATTATATAGACATCGGGAAGAATTTTCATCTACCCCCCACATGAACTTTCACTTATATTTTCCACTCGTGACTTTTTACATTCCTAGGAAAGAACATTAAGTCCCCTTTTATAAAATAAGGGAAACTTATTACATTTTAGACTATAATCGCTTTAATGAATAAGAAAAATTTCATGATTGCTCATAACAAATAATTAGAAAGGGGCTAGAGAAGAGGAGAAAGAATGAAGAGATAAGGGGAATAATTCTCCATAGCTTGAATGGGAATACCTCTTCCTTTGATGAAGAAATTTCCAATGATGATGATGCACATACATCCCAACCCATGAAAAGAGTGTTTAGAAACACTATTTCAAGACCTTACAATATGAGCCCATGATGAACACATGAAATTATCATGATCATACTCCTTAAAACTTGATCAATGAATTTCCTTAGCTCATTAATTTCACTCTAACCAAATCACTTTGAATCACCTAGCTCCCTAAGTGATGAAGATGAGTTCACTTGTTACACCTTACAATGTTCTATTTCCCCTCTGAATATAATTGAACTTAGGATGATCCTTCCAGGACCTATGTGTAGTTATCATTCCTAAATTTAACCCATGAAACCATCTTACAACCCCATGGAGATTCCAAAAAGCTGAAAGATGAGTGATAATGAGGCCATCTGCAACTTTCTATTTTTAGAATATGAGATCATAACCTACTACTTTTGGACATATCACCTATTTTACTCCCATTTCACCCTCTGAACCTTCTGACACATTCAATCCTATTGTTTAGTGATGTATTGATATTTTTAGAACATTTCTATTTTTAGTAGGTTACTTTTATGGGACCTACTATTTTGGGAAAAATTTCATTTTTGTCCTTCTCATTTTACAATATTTCTTGTTTATCCTGGATGATCAAACTTTCAACTTGGGGGAATTACTTTTTTTAGCATGTGGAGAAGCATATAATATCTTATTTTTATTAAGTGGTGAAAACATCCTCAGTTTGTGACAGGAACAACATTTTTGGATTTGTCTCTTCGTCATGATCTCGTGCTCCGATTTCACTTGGTTTCACCCACCGGAATGCTTGGAAATAAAAACAAAATATTTTATTGGTTAAGCTTTAGGCATGAAGATATCAGGGAATCCATTAATGGATTCACCAATATTTCTATAAGTTATTTTTACACCTCTGATTGCAATGAAACTAATTCCATTAGGATATATTTTTATTTAGATTTTGTGTGTAAAAACCTAGCTTGATCTGACTGCTAGATTGATGGGAAATATGATGAATGAGAGCCAAGGGAAAAAAATAGAGTTAGTTATTCTAGTTAATAATCTAAGGCTTCATTTTATCTTCCATTTTTTTTCATCTTGATGGCCTCTGAAAATAAGGAAGTGTGTAAAAAACCTCACTTCAGTCCGTGCTTTGGATTGTGAGATATGAACATTTCAACATTTTTTGTTCATGAGGGTTTTTGACACTAAACAGACATGGCACGCCAATTGAAAAAGTGATGTTTTTGGTTCTATAGAATAAATGGAGAAATTTAAAATGGCATGCAAGGATAAATGGAGGTGATGGAAGAAACAACAATGGAGGAGAGAAATATTTCTCACAGTGAGCTTCACGAATGCACAAGAAAGAAACAATAGAAACAACAAGGTAAGTTAAAAACCTTAGTTTTTTTTATCTTGGACATGAGCGCACTTTTTTTTCCCAACCATCCCAAATGTTTGGGATGGTTGGTGCAAAAAATTTCACCCCTTTCCCATTGGCTCATTTGGCATGATGTGGTTGGTTGAGGTAGAAGGATGAGGGGGTTGGAAAATAACACGATAGTCACCATCCTAGGTCACATGGATGATCAAGGGCTTAAGTGGAAGGGGGTTCATTATTGTGTCCCAAACATCCCAAACACTTGGGATGGTTGGTTCACAATTTTTTTCCCCTTTCCCATTGGACCACGTGGCGCTGCATGACTGGGTGGAGCTGGGGGCTCAAAATCAATGCAATGGGGCTAAACTGGCTTAATTAGGCTCAACGGATGTCGTATGAGGGTCTAGGGGCCTAAAATTATTTTGGTCACACTTTTTTGTCCCAACCGTACCAAAATTTTGGGACGGTCGGTGCACAAAAGTGTGTCACCTTCTAATTGGTCCAGTTTTTCACCAAAAAATGGCCAACTCCTTTACCTTGTGGAACAGCGTGTTGAAGGCATATCTTGAATTGCCAAATGATTTTTTCTACACTTATTTATATGAATTTGATTGTAAAATTAATTTTGAACACAATTGTGATGGTATCATACCTTTATTCTTCCTAAAAAATAGGGTTTTATTCAATCTCAAAGGTTGTGCATATTGAAAACAGGTTGTGGATAGAGCATCCTGAGTCTTGTCAGAAAATTGAGACAACCATCCTCTAGATATATAAATTATCTTTCTGAATATATATTTTTTTCTCCTAACTCCTTACAGGGCTCCTGAACCTGAGGAGTTGTTTTTACACTGTGTATTGCATTGCCCTCGAGGACCCACTTTTGCTGAAACTACACCAAAACTTTTGAAACTTCCCATATTCTTCAAAAAAATAATTGCAAAAAAATCTTTTATCTCAGACACACCTCTCTGATGAGTTTTAGTATTTCCTTCCACTTCAGTGGGTGTGCACCAAGCTCATGAAGACTAGAGAATAACCTTTCGTTAAGCTCCTCATAGATCCTGTCTCAGAGAAACTTGTCTTGGAAGTACCCAAGTGGACTAGATATCCCTAAATTACCTATGAAAATGATTATACCACATGTTATACTACTCATAGAGATGGGATAATACTAACATAGGGGTTAGGGTGATCTAGAGGAGGGCTTGGAATGACCTTTAAGAAAAACATTTCGGGTAGGGTATGGTTGTCATGCTTTCAGGTGTGAATTTTTCCCTTGCAAAAAATCATGACAACTAGATTCAGTTGTAGAAGATATTCATAGATAGTGATAGGGGTTTTGGTAGATATTTTGGTACAAAATACGTTGTTTACTTGGGCCCCTATGTTTTTGGCGCAAGTTTACATGGAAATGTGGTCCTGGAGCACGAGGTAGAGGTTTGGAGTAGATATATATTTTTTACTAGAGTGTTGGGAATATGAGCACATTGTAGTGGCTCGACCTCAAGGTGTACCATGGACAAAATGGGTGGAATTTCTATATCCAGTATGTTTCATAAGGTGGAGATAAGATTTTGTAGATATAAGGCCTGTTCAAGGGGAGGACCACTACATGAAGCTCTTATCCGGTTTATAGGGAAGATATGTTGTTTGGAGGGCTTATACAGGCTTTCCAGTATGGCCTAATATAGAGAGGGAGTTGGTGGTTATGCAAAAATATAGGTGGATGTAGGGGAAGAGGGAGGGTGAGTGGGAGTTGATCAGATTTGGCCATGTTAGACAATAATTTGGTTTGGTACAAGATGTGCCAGAGGTAGCAGTGGCCTACCATAGGGACTATGCGGAGATAGATGTGGAACTTTCGACTATTAGAGAGGCATTAGATATGGATGATGAGGAGGTGGTTGATGTAAGGGTAGATGTGCATGGAGTATTAACAAGGTATGATGATATTGATGTGACCGAGGGCTTCGTTAAGTGGTGGTAAGGGAAGTTTGATGGGGTTGAGAGGTAGGTGTGATCCCGAGTAGAGGTGGCACCTCTTAAGGGTGGTAGTGATGTTGAGGGTGGAGATGAGGAGGATAAGGTGGTAGTTTCAGAGGCTAAAGTGTGTTGTTTATAGGTTGAGAAGACTATATTGGTAGCTGAGAGAGATGGGTTGAGTCAGAAAGTCACCACCATACATGTGGAGCTTATACAAGCCATGACTAATAGGGATAGATACGACAATAGAGAGAGGCATCACGAAAGGAATTCAAAGTGAAATTTACTTCTATTTCAAGGGCTAACCTACATGCAGCTAGATCTCAAGTTAGTGGTTAGATGGGGTGATGTGATAGTATGGGTGTGGCTAATTACCAGTCATTGTGCGAGGATCTTAGGTACTATGAGGAGAGAGTATGATAGAGGCTTCCAGATGAGCCTTGCTATATGGTGTATCTAGCATAGAGACAAGAAACACCATTGGGTAGTGATGTGAGTGTTGGAAAACCACCACAATGTCCAAAGTGAGGTCCTAACAGAGGACCAAATAGAGGCCCAGGTGGTGTTTGCGAGGTGTAGTGGGAGTGTTTGCTTGACAAACGTCCAACTTACTCAGTAGATGTATAGATATGGTTTTGATGTATGAGGATATTTTGAAGCCATTTTTGGATGATATATATTTTTGATAAATGTAGTTTTTTAGACTAGTGATGTTGTATAAACATGTGTGTGTGTGTAATTTTGTCATCTTGAGTTCTATTTTGTGAGTTTTGTGCAATGTGATGGTTATAGATATGTTTGATAATGATTTGAATAGTTATTCTATTAAGATATGATGTGTTATGGAAATATTTAGAATGCATGATTTATATTGTAAATGTCTATGTTATAATATGATTTTTATGTTTTCATGAAAAATGATGATGTTGTTGTATGATTCATGCACTATAGATGGGTAATAATAGAACATGAAATGTTTTCATTTTTACTGTCTTGATTATACATACTGTGTGATGGTAAACTGATTTGAAATGTATGATACTACACATACAGCCCTAGACTAGATGTTAGCATACGTCTTACAATGGTTAGTCATACTAGGATCATGGATAGAGGTGGGGTCATCATATTCATCCTTTTTGACATAGACAAAGTTTCTATATAGCACGCATGGGAAAAAAAATTCTACATGACAATTCCCTAGGTTCTTCCCTAAATCTTTATATTTGAACAAGATTATCTATGTGGGTGGCTTGCATTTAATGGGAAAGTTGATCGATGCAGGAATTTTTAAGGGGATGATGTTGTTTTTCTCTGATTTTGACATGAGGACTAATCGATGCGGGAAGTCTTGTTTACAAAAAAGGAGTAATCAGTGTAAGAATTCCTTTTCTGGATATGTATTTTGATTGGGTATCCATCCTTCAAGGGAGTGGTCTATAATTTTTATTGACTTGCTTTTGATGGTATCCATACTTTGAGGGAGTGGTGTACAACTTTATTTGATATGATTTACTTTTGAATATCCGTCCTTCGAGGGATTGTTATGTATCTTAATTAAATACATCCCATAGATATTTGTGACTTTTTAGCTAAGGGTATCTTAGGTAACCATTAGAAGGGGATAAGGTAAGTGCATGAGGTACACACATATATTTTTAATGTAGAACAAGATGAAATATGGGGATGGTGGAGTAATGATAGAGGGGTTCCTTAGCCATGAGCAAGGAACTTGTCCATGAGGAATATGCTATGAGTAGAGCCATAGTTCCCATATTTAAGGTTTTGACAGGTATGTTGATGGAAGACCACATGATTCCATATCATTATGGGAGTGATAGGGTACGTGAGATAATAAATGGAGGACATAGTCTAACTAAGGTCTCGTAAATTGATAAGTTAACTGTGGAACGACTGTAAGTGTATTTCTTTAAGAGTATCCTTTTCAAGTTTACCATTGAGGGAAGATAAACAAAAATCCCTAAATCCATATTTATGAGTGATAATGTACAGTCCAAGCCAGATTGAAGAAATTTTAATATGTTTTCTCTTTTCCATGTTTGACATGTTGGTTTTATTTGAGAACAAGATCGCAAACATTCAATTCGCATTATTCAAGATGTTTTTTATAGCCATGTTTGATGCATTCTTCATATAAATTGATATGTTCAAGTGCAGTTAGATGACATTCATCTAACATTTCTAGTTGTGATAGGTTCTCTTAATGACAATACTCATCAGAGATTAAATCTCTGAGAGATACACGTAATGACGAGATTCAGAATTTAAGAGGAAGAATGACTTTAGTGTCGTAGACTAACGATATGGGTGTAGTTCCTGTAGGGGTTTGAAAGCTGGTTCAATAAGCCCATAAGGCAAAGGGAATTTGGATATACCAATCCCTTCCAGTTTGATCAAATGTTTTCATGAGGATTTTTTTGAGTGTTTTATTAGAGGCTTGTATTTGACCATTTTCCTATGGATAATAATGATATCAAAAGATGAGTTTGATGTTATAAATATCACAATTTTTTTTAAATATTTTTGAATGATTCACCATTGTCTGTGATGATTTTGTGAGGAATTCCAAAATGAAAGATAATGTGATGATAGATGAAGTCAATAATTTTATCAACTTTAGTAGATATGAGAGGGATATATTCCACCCATTTTTAAAAGTATTTAGTGGTTGTGATGATATAATTATGTCATTGTGATGGACAAGAGTTGATAAGGCCAATAATGTTAAGCCCCCATTGAGAAAAATGTCATAGGTCTTGTGTTGGTTGAAGAACATGGCTAATAACATGCGTAAGGATGGAATGTTGTTGATATTTGATATAATTTTTAATGTAGTCACAAAATATTGATTAAGTGTAGGCCAGTAGTAACCCATGTGTAGGATGTGTTCAACAATAACTAAACTATTGAAGTGTCTACCACATATGTCATTATGGACCTCTTGGATTTCTAGATGAGCCTCCAGAGTTTTCAGACACCAAAGGAGGCTGTCAAATCCTCTTTTGTAAAGGATAACTCTTAAGATGATGTAACAAGAAATACTTTGGTGGAAATATCGTTTTCCATTTTTGGAAAGATAGGGAGGTATTTTTCTATCAGATAGGCACTCGTATGCTTGTGTATACAATGTGTCAGATGAATCTTATTCTATATGACTAATAGTAGGAAGATCAATATTAGTATAAGATGGTTGATCATGTTTTTTATAACAACAAATAATTTGGAATCGTCCGGTGATAGAGGAATGAGAGAAACAAGAGAAGCCATCATGTTTGCAAGTTTGTTAGATGATCAAGGGGTGGTTTGAATTTTTTAAAGATCAAAGAGATGTAGTAAGTATTTGATGATGGTTTGATATTTTTGAAGGGTCTCATTTTTTAATTTGATGATGCCTTTGATTTGATTAATGATGAGTTATGAGTCACTAAAGATATAAAAAATTTACACACCTAGAAAGGAAACAATCTGAAGTCCCATGATAAGAGCTTTGTATTCTTCCATGTTGTTAGCACATTCAAAATTAAGTTTGAAGGGTAATGGTACATGAATGTCCCAAGGGGGAATTATGACTATCCTGGTGCCTCCCCCTTGTTTTCACTTGGACCTATCAAAGAATATGGTAATTTTAAGAAATGATTTTTCATGATTGAGAGTGTTAATTAACTCATCAGGAAATATTTTGCAAGGTAATTGATTGGTAGGAAGGGGAGCTTCAACAAGCTGGTTGGAAATAAATTCAAGGTTGAATTCAGTCATAATCATCAGCCATTTGGTCATGGGATCATTATCATATGGTTTGGAAATCATGGTTTTGAGTGGATTGAAGTTTTTGATGACATAAGTTTTGTGATTGAGGAGACAGTGAATAAAACTTGGAAGTCGCGAAGTATAGCACACAAAAAAACTTTTCAGCTTCAAAATAACAAGTTTTGTACTCATGGAAGGTGTGCATAATGTAATAGACAACATTTTCTTTACCTTTTTCATCTTTTTGTGTGAGCATGACTCCCAAGGCATGTTCTTTCATAGATATGTAAAGATAGAATGGCTCCCCCTCTCGTGGAGCTATGAGCATGTGAGGTGATAGGAGGTATTTCTTGAGAGCATCAAATTCCTGTTGACAATTATTATCCCACTAAAAGTGGATGTAATTTTTAAGAATATTATGGAAAGGTTAATAACAGTATGATAATCGAGAAATGAATTGACAAATGGATTGGAGCTTATCTTGAATGCTACATAGTTTCTTAAGATTAGATGACGGGGGCATTTCAATGATAGATTTGAATTTGAAGGGATCAAATTCAATACCTCTGCTAAATATGATAAATTCAAGGAGTTTCCTTATGAGAAATCCAAAGACACACTTGCAGGATTACATCGAAGGAAGAATTGTAAAATATATGCAAAGATTATGTCTAGAATGACTATATGGTCTCTTCGGTGTTTGGATTTTCCTAAGAGATCGTCAACATAGTATTCCACAATTTTATGGATAAGTTCATGGAAGATGTAGGTCATGACGTGTTGATATGTGGCTCCCACATTTTTCTGAAAAGGAATTACTCTAAAGCATAAAGTTCCCCATGGGGTGACGAAGGATGTCTTGTGTTGATCTTTAGGCACAATAATGATTTGATTGTAACCAAAAAAATGATCCATAAGAGATAACATCTCATGGAATGTTGTAAGATCGATGAGCTAGTTGATATTGGATAAAGGAAAATTGTCTTTAGGGTGATTCAAGTTAAAGTCTCGGAAGTCTGTGTAGATGTATAATTTTACAATGGATTTAGTGACGGGTACGATGTTAGAAACCCATTGTGGATAATCAATGGGTAGGATGAATTTGGATGAGAAAATATTCTTTAGTTATTCTTTGACTAGCAAGGCAACTTAAGGAGACTTTTTCAGAAGTTTTTTTTTCACAAGTTTAGCACGTAGGATTGTAATGATGTTGTGGATGATGGTGTTAGGTTCTATGCCCAACATGTCACTATAGGACCATGACTGTGTTTGTATAGGAAGGCAGTGAATTATTAGATTTCACACATGTATAAGTCTAGCTAATCTTAACAATGTGTGGTTCTTGAGGTGTGCCAATATTAACATTGGTGGTTGATTTATTAAGGAGTTTGGATGTGTCAGGGGGTAGGGATTTTTTAAGGTGGAAATAATTAGATTTCATGTAAGTTAGGATGACATCATCCTCATGACAATGTAGAATATCAATAATGGGGGATTCCTTGTCTATCATGTGTGGTAACGAGAGAGGAATAGTTATAATTTTTTCATGGGCTTGATACATTAATGATCCAAGTGAGATAGTATTGATTTAAAAAAATAAATGGAATGGATATGGTGTCATCATTGTTAGAGGGTATATTTGATGAGGATGATGAAGTTGTTAAGGGTTCTGTTGTGGTGGATGATTGATATGAAGACAAGATCTTGAAGCCGATACCCTATTTCTCATGACGATTTCTCATATTTTCAAAGGGGAGGTCATGGGAACCTTGTTCATAATGACCCAAAAAAAGGCCTTTCCAGCTATAACGATAAAGGTAAGTATGTGCAAAATAAGGCCTATGTAGGAAATAGAAGTCCAAGGAGAAAGGCTTAGCATGTGGTTGGGTGTCAAGACGAAATGAAGGATGATCGATGTCACCATATACAAATGATGTTTGTAATAATGGGGGACCTAAGGGAATGATATCTCCAACATTAGGCTCATAGAGTGGTTGTTTGTCAGGTCTCTTATACATTTTAGGTGTAGGGAGTGAGTTGAGGGCTAGAAGGCGGTACTCCCCCAGTGAGAGGTGTTGCATAACATCTTAAAAGGAGTTATTATCTGGTAGCTTATATGTGAGGATGAAAAATCTTGTTGAATCTTGCTCTTAGAATGTAGAATTTTGTAGTGGAAACATCACATCATTGGGCCTGTAAGTCATGCGACAAGATTTGAAAGGATTTGGATTGGTAGGAATAGTAAAGGTTTTACCTTCATGTTCATACTTTAAACAATGATGTAGTGTTGATGTGATACAACATGTAACATGTATCCAAGGGCATCCTAACAACATGTTATAATGAAACTCTCCTTATATAAGATAGAAGAGCTCATGGATACTCTTAACACCTAATTTAACAGGTAAAATGACCGCGCCTAATGTAGTAGTGATGGTGTTGTTAAAGGAGTGTAATAAGGTAGGTGACTAAGCAATGATGGTGTTGGGTAACTAAATTTGTTTGAAGGCATGAGATGATATGATGTTGATACTAGCACCATTTTTTATCATAACTGTCTTGACAAGAGTATCGTTGATTTTGGTGGTAACAAAGAGGGGATGATCATGGTATTTAGGTTGTAATGATGGGATTTCAAACTTATCAAAGATGATAGTACCCAACATTTTGAGGGTGCTAGAAAGGTTGGAAAATGGTTGTGGGCCATATGATGGTACTGAAATGGATTGAAGAACCTCAATCATTGTTTGTCAGTGTTATGGAGAATTTTGAACAAGCTCATAGAGAGACATCTTAATAGGAGCTTGGTGTAATTTTTTGATGACATTGTTTTGTATAAATGTGTATATTAGGTGTTTGGGAGGCAAGGAAAGATACTTTGGAATTAGAAGATAACATGTTAGGGGACTAAGGGGGAGAAAGGGAGATAGGGATTTCGGGCCCATTTTGATTTGGGGGCTTCAATTCTTGTGTATGTGCTCTTGTGGTTATATAAACAACATCTATATGATGGAATGGGGTTTTTCTTGAGGAATATTCACTCTTGTTAGATTTGGAAGTGGTGATGGGTGATGGTTTGGAATCAATGGATTTCAGGATTTGACAGGTTGGTTTGATTCAATGATGACTAGGTTTGATTACATCTGGATGTTTTGGATATGCGGGAAGAATTCCTTTGCTAGTAATGCTTAAAATAATAGCATTGATGGATTTAAAATCCTCAATGGAGTGTCTTGGTATTTGATGGTATGTATTAAACACTTCATAACATACAAAGAGGGATTCCACCCTTGGGAGTCAGAAGACTTAGTAGGAAGTAATGTTATGAGAGACTATTGGATAATATTTTTGAGGATTATAGTATAATATCCTGTGATAGATAGTTGTGATGATGATGAGGGTGAATGGATCTATTTATCATTTGATGATTTAAAGGTTTGAGACAATGGGGTTGTGTTCTCTATGGCATGTTTAGATACTAGTTGAGGAATGACCGTAGATTCTGTAATGGTAATCATGAACTTAGATGATGGATGAGACCCTAAGATGGAAGTTAAGGGATGTATACTTTTTGATAAGGTTATATTACAATCATGTGGTATTATTTTTGTTTTTCTAGATGAATGATTTGTGGATTTTCTAGTGAGATTATTAAAATTATTGATGTAGTGTTGGGTGATGTGGTCTTTGAAAGAGATTTATAAATTTTCCATGATGGGTTTGTTTTATAGGGGTCTTGGAGGCATGGTGAGGGATCTTGAAGGTGATGTGATCGATTCTATGTGTTTTGATGTCAGTGGGCTTATGGTTTTGGTAGTGACAAAACTTGAAGAGTCAGACAATTCAGCTAGTATCTCTGTCATAGAAACACTAAGCGCTGAGGGTGTAAGTGGTAGATCTTTGAAAATATTGATAGTATGATCGGAGTTTATGGAATTGGATTGGTGTTGAATTATAGGAGGGGGATGATTCAAGAAAGGATGTTTAAACACATCCAAGTTTTGATTTAGAGGCATGTTTAGATTATCAAGTTGTAAGTCACCTCAGTCAATGAGATCTTGAAGGACATTTCTTAATGAATGACACCTTTTGATGTCATGGCCTCAGACTTGATGGTACTTACAATAATCATTATCTCTATACCATGAGTGTTTAGATGTGGATATAGCAATAGGTTAGATAGGATGGATTTTAATCATGCAAGCTTCTAGAAGTTTTTCAAATACATCCCTATAAGAATCCCTTATAGGTGTGTAGTTATGTTGAGGTCAAGTTCATTTCGAGTCCTATCAGTTTTTAGACACATATTTCACCATGACTGTCTTAGCCGGTCCTTTAGATTTTTCGTTGCTAGAAGAATTTTTAAATGAAGACTCAGGTTTGGGTTTCTTATACTTGAATTTAACCTTAGCATCTTCAAGTGAATGAAGATTTAATTTTTAGGTCATGGTAAAGGATTCGTTGAATTTCTGAAAGGATTATATATGGAGGGTTGATGATATGTATTTGGCGCAGGATCAAGAAAATAAATCAATCAACTTAGTTTATGGAAGAGATAAGGATAATTGATTGATAATCCCCCACCATCTGAAAATGAAATCTGTAATATACTTGTCTTTAAATTTTCTAATAGTGTAAATATCAGTGATGGAGATCTTATGAGAAATATTGATGGAGAAATTATCTAGGAAAAATTACGTGAGTTGTGTGAAAGAGAAGAGGGAATATTATGGGATGTTGTTGCACTAGTAAAGGTAAAACCTTGCTAATGACATGGGAAATTTCATCAACATGAGATCCTACTCATGGGCAATAAGATATCATGCATGGCAGAAATCTCTGATGTGTTGTTGCGGGTTCTCCTTACTATAGAACTTAATGAATTTTGGTAGTTCCTATTGTGGAGGATATGCCTTAAAATTTACTGATGGGTGGATAGTTTGTTACAAATTTGTTTGTATGAAAGGGTGCTCTTGGGTCCCATGTTAGCAATATCAAGGCTTGTTATTCTTCTGAGTAACACCTACATGGGATCGTTCTGAGGTTGTTGTGTGTGTGAAGAAGAGGGAAAAGATCAATTATAAGGATGGGGGTTTGATTTCTAGTACAAATGATATGGTAAAGGGATATTATGATGTAGAGGGATGTGGTTGCGATATTATAGGTATGTTGAGATACTAAGGGTTGTGAGGGTTGGACATATTGATATGTAACATAAATGTACGGATTGATAAGAGGTTGGGATGTATGTGGTATATATTGAGAAGGGATGGTGTTGTACTAGCGATGGAACTCATATTGATAAGAGGTATAGACATGGGGATAGATAAAACTAGATTTTGGATTGAGGATGTAGTTTTTTATGGTGGGATAAATTGAGATGTGATAGGAGGGGTTGTAGTGAGAGGAATACTGACTGAGCTTGCAGGAGGTGTAAGTGGAGTAGTGGAAGCGGTGGTACTGGATGTGGATGGGGTTTTGTAGTGTGGTTTTGTGCGAATGATGAGCTTGATGAAGGATTTGATGACATAGATGTTTTTTGGTTAGATGTGTCTTATGATGAGATGACGTTAAGATAAAAACTAGCAATAAGAGTTGATGAAGCATGTGTTGATGTGCATACATCACTAGTGGAGGGGTAAGGGGAGATTTGTTTTATGATGGTTTGATAATCGAAATCACAAAGGTTAGAATAACCGTAAGTGGTGATTTCATAGGTTGGTCCATATTTTAGATAGGGGAAAAATTGATACGCATGCCCTTGGCCGAAAGGTAGCTAGAAAGGGAAATCATATTTGTGTCTAATATTTTAGTGAAGATGGGGTCACCACTTTGAAAAAAATTGAGGAGGGTCAAGACATGGGGCTTATGATGTCACACAATGTGTACTGGGAGAATGAGGATGCTCCATGTCTATTTCTAAGGGAAGATTTGTTGTGCTTAGGATGTTTTGAATATGGGACTGAAGTGATTCTACCATATTTGAAAGATTCTAAAGGTGAGACTATAGTACAGTTAAGACCATAAAATTAAAAAATAGTCAGTAAAGAAATGAAAGAGTTGTTTTAGAAAAGAAAAAAGCACACAATCTAGGGAAAGTTTTAATTATCTTGATTATCTTGAGTGTGAAAAGAAAAATGGATGGAGGGGAACTAGAAAAATTCTAAGGTTAGTTTTAGGTAAGTTATGGCTAGATTCTTTGATATCCCTTATGGTACTTCAGGCCCGAATCTATGTTGGTGTCAGTATGAGGTATGGTATTGGGGCCTATCCCCTCACTTCACAGTCCTAGAATCATAAGGGTGTCAGGTTCTTAGCTGATATACCACCCACCAGATTGTTTATACTTGGCCAAAACACTGAGTCATCTTTGTAGACACAAAATCACACACTTTGGGTAATTATCTAGTCTCGATTGCATACTACTATTCATATGGTTCCTAAGTACAAAATTAATAGTTAACTCATGTCTTTGGCCATATTTTGTTTCTTTCTATTGTTACTTTCAGTCTTACACCTTTATTGGCCCAGTCTGTCTTTTCATACTTCAATTTTACCTTTTCTAGACTGGAGTGCTTAGCCAAGATGCCAGCGCTAGGTTCCATTGTCCCCTCTATGTGCCCCTATCCTCTTTACACTTTACTCATAATTTTTGGGTCCTTTCTAGTTGTTTAAGCATCTTATCTTTTTGGTATTCAGCCTTTTCAGGGTTATTTATGAAATTCAAGCAAAGGAATCATATAAATATAAATTTATGTGATCATAATAAGGGACCAAGCACTAAGCACTAGCTATCAACACCTAAGGTTGCATCAATCAAAGCATATATAGCTCCATTTTCATCCATCTAGCTCTATCAAAAGGGATAAAGGTTGGTTATTCTGCATCACACTTCATAGGAGGGGAGTTTATTTTATTCCATACACACATTATTTACATTCTACATCCAGCAACTTGCTCGCTACTTTAAGTGTGACACACATGAGAGCAACAAAGGGGACAATTCCACACACACATAGAAATAAATTAGGTCTGAGATGTAGTGCAATGCTCAGTTTTAAGACCACCATTGTGGCATCTGAGGATAGTTTAAACCCTTCATTTACATCTTTATTTTTTAGGGTTTGATGCTTTGTTTGGGGTTTTTCCTGTGATTTATTTATTTCCAATTTACGGTGACATCAATGATCCAAGTGTGACATACATGCTATAAGAAGTGAAGGATTCACACACTCTAGAGAATCTGTGAAATTGGCTTCTAGACCTTATACGTAGACCAAAGTGCCCCACGTGTCCTAATCCCTTTTCTAGGCACCCTAGTCCAACCAAATCACCTAGATCTACATCTTCTCAGGCTCCTAGGTGATGGTCTGCCATTCCTATTTAATCATCTTTCACTACAACAAAGTCCCGCAACCTCTACGAATCAACTAAGTCTCTTCTAACTCTCTTTACACATTAGGGTTTCTACATTTCATTGCTTAGCTTGCTTAGGTTAAATTCTATATTACATTATTCATTCATTTTACTGCTGCCATAACATTTAGATTAGGCTAGGATATTACATTTTAACATAATCAATCTTTTCCCCTTGGTGATGCAATCCGAGTAGTTTTTCCTGGAAGGGACTATTTAGATGCAAATTTTGATTTGATATGTGATTTGTTTGTGTGTGAAGGGATTTTTTGTGAATGCAATTTGTTCGACTCCTAATTAGACTATGTGAACGAATAGGATTAGGGTTCATTATTAAGACCCAAAGGAAATGTTTTTTTATTATTAGTAAAAGGTTTTGGTGGGACCTTACCCAAGTTTACAGCAAAAGGCTCAACAACCCAAATAAGAAAATAGAAACATTATGGTTTTTTTATCTGCGGGGTCCATACCCCAGCCATAAGAGAAAAAATCAGTAGAAAGTAAAGGTAGGGGCTAAATGCCTATAAAGAGCCCAGTAATAACATATCAACAACAAAACAATATCTATACAACAACATAAAAAATTACAACACCGAAAACAGGGAACCGACAATATTATCAAACAGACTTGCTAAAATTTTTGACAACCACCCTGAAGGACTGATAGAGTTTCAATGCAATGGTTATGGTGGGGTCCCAGTTAGAAGCTTTGAACTTCCTTGTGATCTTTCCGTTCTTCCAAGCCGTGTCCGAGATTCCACTAGTGTCACAAATTTTTCTGAATGTATACCTACATAAGGTCCATTATAGCACTATGCATAGCTAAACAATTGTTGTATTTATCCTCCAATGCCTTAAACTTGGTTTCCAAAGTATAAATTTCATCTTTGAGGCCTACATTAGGATCTGAGGATGTCTCTTTGATAGTATATTTGAGCAGAAAATCCACATTTTCTTCAAGGGTTTTAACCACACTAGTCTGCATGTTAACTTTATCCTCTAAACGAGTGCTAACAACAATATCAAGGAAAGAATAGGGGGGCTATCATCAACCAAAATTTCTTTTCAGTTTGAACCCTAGCCCACCGCTTCCTTACCTTTGCTGCTACTACGGAGAACCTATTTAGTGGGTGGTTAAGAGACATGGTCTCTGTACATAGGATTTTTAGAATGGATACAATTTTTCTTAAGGAGGGGATAAACCACTACAAGGCATGGGTCATTGCCAACAACACTAGACAAGTATTGACTAATGAGATATATGACATATTGGTGGAGGGGATAGTCCTCTTATGGCCCTAAACTTCTAGGATTGACTTTTCCATTGATTTCAGAATGTAATATGAGAGGTTTACTTCACCTCACATCTAAAGTGGTTGAGTAGAACAAGATGGTACTGTGGAATGATGGAGAACCTCCCTTCTATAGTGACATAGCGTACCATCATCCTTGTCACCTCATCATACGGTTGCAAGATAGAGGAAACTAGGATGCCCTTCTTCTTGATGTCGAGCATTTCTCCATCATCCAAGAATAACTTTTCTTTTTCTTCCTTGTCTATTTTGTTCCTAAAAAATTTATTCCCTTCCATGTTAAGACTGGTGATAAATAAATGAATTCCTTAGTAATTTGAAAGCTCTTATCTCCAAAGGAGACATTATGGTCTTTCCAATTCACCTCAAAATGTATGGAGATATATTGGTCATGCCCTTTTATGCGTTGGATAAAATAATTGAAGCCCTCCATATTGCTGGTATCCCATAGCTCAACTTGTTCCTACTATTGGGGATCAAATTTAGGTTCCTCACAGCAAGGGGCACCACCCATTCTAAAAACCCCTTGAGAATTCACCAGATTAAACTAAGAATTGTGAGTGGTAAGCTTCCCAATAGCCCTTCAGCAGCCTATAAGTCTATGCAAAGTAGAGATAAAATTAACTTCTTTCCCCCTGAAATACTTATTGTGACCAATTTTTGAGGTCCTGTAAGAGTAAATTCAGGCATGCCCAAAATTCCAATGCAATCTAAACTTGGGATTGCACACCTATTTGCACCATTGAGTGGGGTGTACTGATGGGTGAGATCGCTTCATTTGAAATGATGTTTTGGACTTCAGTAGGAGTGTCATTGATATCATACCACTCTATGTAATCATTACTACTAACTCCCATATTAGCAAGAAAAATTGCATATTTGTTTTGCTCTCTATGCATGTGCTTGAAAATAATATTTAAACCATTGCATAAGTTGTGAGCTTCATTAGTAAAATCCTTGATGGTCTAACTAAGATTTAATGAATTATTGAGAATGTAGATGATATTCACAGAGTTACCTTCGATGATGATGTTTCCCATGCTGAGTTTCTTAGCAAGTCTCATTCCCCATAGTGTAGCTAGAGCCTTAGAGAAGTGATTAGTTTGCTTGCCCATGGGACCAAAAAATGTTGTAATAAGATGATCCTTGTTATTTATAATCAAACCACCTCCTCCAGTTAGACTAGGGTCTCCTTTAGAGGCACCATCAAAATTTAGCTTAAACTAGCCTTTTGAGGGGGACTCCATTGCATAGTAGACCTGTCAATGCTTTGGATGGGGGTGGTGCTCTTTTTAAGATCAATATTCCATGCCTTAAGAAATCTAACCTCCTCCTCCTGATAGGTGGATTTTTTTGGTGGTTTAAAATTCAAGATGTTTTCCTTCGTAGCCACCGTGATTTTGTTGAGGATGATTTTTATGCTCTTGCTAGTATATCTAAAAATGATTGTGTTTCTAGCTTTTTAGATTCTCCTGATGGTGTGAGGGAATATGATTTTCCATATCCTGAAAATAAAATCATGTTTAAATGGAGGCTTCCACTACAGCCAAGCATGTGTGATATCTTCAGAGAAAGACCACTTAACATCAAATATTTTGAAGATGAGTTGCCAAGAGAGAATTAAAAGTTGGACAGTGGAGGAACAAAAATTTTATTGTTTCATTGTCCATCTTATAATGATAACATTTGTTTAGTATGTTGATCCTCTTTTGATGAGGTTGTCTATGGTGGTATCCCTTTGTTGAGCACAAACCATAGGAACTGACTAATTTTTGGGGTAAGCTCTTTGAACCAAATATTGTCCGAAGGGAAGTTGCTAATGGGTTCGTTGGAAAACAAATGATATCCTGATCTCACCGGGTAGTTACCATCAAATGAAGAAACCCAATTAAACTCATCTTGATTTTGGGTTTGACTGATGGGTATGAGGTTTAAGTTGGTTTGGAGTTCCCCAAGGAGATCTATGTTGTTTGATGGGAATGCCTTGAGATTTTTCCAGTGCCATTTTCCCTCATTGTTTTGAATGTAGTTGCAAACCTGATGTCCCAATGTTGTAGAAAGGTTGTCTTTGAGTTACTCTTAATGTTCACTATTTGATAGAGTGCTAAAATTAGCCCAATTGTCCTACCAAAAACTTAATTTCTCACCCATTCTCAGAGTCCCTTTGCATCCTGTAGCTAGTTGTTTCCTGATCTTGACGATGTTATTCTAGAACATAGATCCTAATAGGTGATTGTCATTATTGAAGTAGTCCATGGTGCTACCTTGATTTAGATATTTGAATTTAATGAGATTGGTCCACGGTTGTTCCTCCTTCACCAGTCACCACCCCATTTTAGAGACGAGATCAACATTCATGGTCTAAATTTTTTTTGGCCAACACCTCCAACTTTTTTGTTGTTACATGCTTTGTCCCAAGCTACCAAGTGCATCCTATTCTTATCTTTAATTCATGTCCAGAGAAAGTTTCTTTAGATTTTTTCTATTTTTTCCATAACAACTACATGAATAAAGAATAAGGACATGATATAAATTGGAAATTTTTGAAGCGTGCTCTTAATAAGAAGGAATTTCCCATCACTTGAAAGAAGAGAACCCTTCCAACCAACAAGCTTTCGTTGAAACCTATCTAGCAGGGTATTCCGCATGCTCATTTGGACTTTGTTGGTGCTAAGAGGTATCCCAAGGTATGTAGTGGGTAGAGAGTTGAATTCACAACCCAAGATTTGTGAAATTTTCCATTCTCTTATAGGAGTGTTAAAGAATTATAACGAGATTTTATCAAAATTGATTTTCTGCCCTAAAGTTACAGAAAATGCTTCATAGTTTTGGCTTCAATGATAGAGGCCAAGAGAAGCAAGACGGTGTCATCTGTGAACTACTAATGGGAGACCGTTAAGTCAAAGGTGGAGGGTCTAAAACCATTGAGATATCCCAGCAAAATAGCTCTATTAATAGTGCGGATGAGGTTTTCTACCATGATGATGAAGAGAATAGGAGAGATGGGATCACCTTACCTGATGCCACAAATGCTTGGGAATAAATCCACCAGGATTACATTGATAATCACTGAGAATCTTGGTGATGAAATGCAGTTCCATATGATTTTTCTAAACCTCTTGTCAAAACCAAATTTTTTCAGTACTCGGTTAAGAAAAGACCATGAAACTCTGACGAAAGCTTTGTTCATGTCCATTTTTATCACCATACCTTCCTTTTTTATTTTCTCCATCAAGTGTATTGTCTTGTGAACCATAATTACTCTATCTTGGATAAGTATCCCTTTTACAAATCATCCATGTTAGCTAAAGATTAATTTTGGAAGTAGCAGTTGTAGCCTTGAGGTTAGTATTTTAGTGAATATTTTATAAAGCACATTTGAGAGACTTATGAGTCTAAAGTGCTTGAATTTCTTCACCCCAAATTTTTTTGGAATTAGAACAGTGAAAGTATTATTTATTTCCTTGAGAATTCTATTTTTTTTAAGAATTCATTAATAGCTTTGAAGAGGTCGTCCGCACAAGTTTCCTAGCTTTTTTGGAAAAAGAAATCAGAGAAGCCATCTAGGCCCGAGAATTTGTCACCTTACATGGAGAAAAATACCTTATGCAGTTCTTCTATTGTAGTTGGTTTAACAAGAGTACCAAAATATTTAGGCCTAACTAAGTTGTTCTGAATAGAGTCCAACAGCTTGTTTGTAGCTTCCTAAGACAAAGGAGGACTATCATTCAACAAGTTTTTATAAAAATAAATAGCTTCTTCCTTGATGGAGTTGGAATTCAAATTCGTGAAGCCAACTTTATTTGTAACCTTAAATATTTTACTTTGGGATCTATGTTTTAGGGCTATCATATGAAAGAAATTCGTGTTCTTATCTCCATCTTTGAGAAAGATTTCTCTAGACTTAAGTCTCTAGTAGGCTTCTTCCCTGGCACAGATGGTATGGAAATTTACTAGAATATTTTTTTCATGAATTTATTCCTCTTGACTCATGCCATAAACAACCACTTTCTTTTCCAAAGCATCAATGTCTTCTTTGAACTTTTTTTCTGGTTGAAGATATTGCCGAAAACTGCTTTGTTCCAGTCTCTATTTTTTTAATATTTTTGAGCTTCTAGACAATTATGTATTGAGCTATGCCTTCCACTTAAATCCCCCACCACTCTTTAATTATTTCAATAAGATCTGGGTGGTCGAACCACCTTTTTTGGAATTTAAATGAGGACTGAGAAGGTCTCTCATTAGTGACCATATTCAGGACAATGGGATTGTGATCAGAGGGAATTCTAGGAAGAGAAGAGAGGTGAAGGTCTTAAATAAGGATCCAATCAACATATATGAGTGCACAATCCATCCAAATTTAATGATATTGTTGTCAATTCACTTTTTGGACCCGGTAAAAGGATTTTTATTAAGTTCAAGATCTAACATTTTTTCCTAATCAAAGAAGATTGTAAGATCATTCATACCAACAGTGTGGTCCTGAGCTACCCCACATTTTTCAGCAATGGAGAGGGGGGATTTGAAGTCTCCCATGAGCAACCAGTTCCATCTAGGATAGGAATTATGGAAGGTTAATAGATCCTTGTAAAGTTGTCTTCTTCGATGGAGAGTGTTAGGCGCATAAAGCACCGAGAAGATACATTGCCATTTTTTATCAGCAATATGAAAAGAGAGTGTAAAATGGGATAGGGAGGAGAGGATAAGCTTACCAGTAACCTTGGAAGGATCCCAAAAGACCACAATTCCTCCTGATGCTCCTCTAGAGTTGACTGTTTCCCGTTCACCCTTTTTCTATATTTTTTTACAACAAAATTTTAAGTTCTCAGAACTCATTTTGGTTTCTTGAATAACCATAATAGAAGGGTTGAAAATTTTCCTCAAATCCTTGAGTGTACATTATTTTCCACTTCCATTAAGGCCTCTGATGTTCCAGAGAAGACGGAGTGCCATCAACCAAGGATTTGTTGATCCCCTTTTTCTCTGATCATTTTTGGAAGGTCTACCCTTTAAATTGTTAGCGCCTATATTTACATGTATGATAGTGGACCTGGTTACCCTTGATGTGGACGTGACCCAACTACTAGGAGACTTTTTCTTATAAAAAAATAGGGCATTATATTCTCAAATCCTTTAGATTTCTTATTTTTTATGCAGAAAAGCGTAAACTCAAGAGATTTTTTGTTATCTTTCAGGACTATACTACAAGTTGGGGTGATCTCTCTATCTTCCTTGCCAAGAATGGGAGACTTCAAAAAACCTTCATAAATTTTCTTAAAGGGGTGTGAATCCACCAGATTGTAAGAGTATTATTTGATTAGGTGTGAATCAACAAGCCTTTAGGAGTTAGGATTTGGCCACATAGCATCTGATGTGTGTCTTTTAAAAGGATCTAGTTAGTTTGCCCCATACTTATATTGGGACTGCCTTTTGGAATGGACGGTGTCTCTTTGGGTATGGGGTTCCTGGGAGCTACAAAAGTGCTGTCAATCTAAGTCTGAGACTCAACTTGCGAGAGGATTTTTGGAGATGGAATTTCTTCTTGAATAGTAGATAAACCATTGTCTTTAGTGTTGTCATTATCACAAGGTTTCAGAAGGACCTTGACAATTTGTGAATCCTCCTCATACTGAAGACCTAGGGCAACCAATTTATCACCTTTCTCCTTGGAATCTTCCTTTAGATCTATTTTTAGAAGAGTCTTGGCGACCCATAGGGATCTTCTAATCGGTTTATTCTTAGTGGGTGTTTTGAAAGCAATATCCTTTGATTGACCTTTTTATGGCATCATATTTCTAGTTTGCTTAATGTGTTTTTTCTTTTCATGGAGGGTCTTTTTACTAGGGTAGTTTTTGGTGAAATGTCCAAGTTTATGACATTTAGCACACCTCATTTGAAAAGATTCATAGATCAAAGATTGCATTCAAGGGCCAAAATTTGTTTAAAGAACAATGTGGTTTGGGATCTCTTGATCAATATCTACAGAGACACAAAATCTAGCGTAAGCCAGTCATGATCTATTCCTAGTTGAGTTTTCCGGCCCAATGGGAGAGCTGATCAAACTTGCAATATTTAAAAATATCTCATCATCCCAAAAATGCAGAGGGAGGCTAGGTAGCTGACACCAAAGGGGTATAATATTAATGGTTTTTTGGGGGGATCAAACCCTGAGTACCACCAATTGATGAAAAACCCCATATTTCCCAGGAACCAAGGGCCTCCCAACAACACAACATCCATATCTTCTTGGGAAGTGAATAAGAAAAATAAAAATCCATATGACATCAAATAAACAATTACCTCCCCGAGAGGATGCCATTTCCTTAAAGCCCATCTTTTAACAACATATATGTTAGGTCTAGGACTTAGAAACTTACCTGTAAGCGCCATTTGATTCATTTGAATAGCTTTGTTTAGATAGATTTATGAGAAATTAATGTGGTGTATACTCTTCTCATCTCTAGAGCTCTATAAAATAGAGGGGGTAGCCAAGGGGCCCCCAATATATTGGGGTCCACATCTTTCCTCGATCCTTTCTTGAATATTCCCACCCACGTGTCTAGTCTGTTCTGAGCAGGGACAACATGTCTGAGATTATTTACATTATTTTTTCCCCTAATAATATGACCCACAATTTTCAGTGAAGAAATCACAAACTTAGCTTTGGGTACCTTGACCGATGTGGAAATATTTTGTTCCACATGTTTCTTAAGAGATTGTACAATAGGAGTCTCTTTCACACCCGGGATTTTAGGAGGAACTACAACCAAATAGTGGCACTCAGAATATGTCAGGACAGCTCCATCGCGACCAAATTTCAAATTTTTAGTTGATAAAATCACATTAACTTCACACTCAGGTCCTTCATGAAAAGGTACATCAGGAATCTTTGACGTAATCGGGATTCCAGGTGGGTCTGCAACCATACAATGCCTCTCAGACTACACCAGAATAGTGCCATGGTAGCCAATATTCAATTTTTCAGCCATTAGAAGTGCATAAACCTCACACTCAATGCTCAAATTTTTCACCGAAAGGAAATGTTGATTTCAATGAGAACAGATCATAAAATGATGTAGTACTATGATAAAATGAAAGAAAGAACATACCTGTGATCGTTATTCCTTTTTTATTTTAATTTTAATTTTTACGTGTTTTTGAAATAACAATGGGGCACTCCACTATGTCAAGTTAGATTATATTGATAAGAAAATAAACAAAAATATATAAAATCTAATAAAAAAGGGACTAAGGGTCCCACTAGGTGTGCCAAGATGTTTGAGGTGAATTTCAGTTCGTTAAAATTATAATGAAATACCAAAAAATCTAAAAGTGGCAATGGTTTAATGATACATGTGCCCAAAAACATAATGTCGAGGTGAGTGGGTACACGAACAATGCAGAAGACTCCTCCTTCTACCAAGTGAGAGGAACTATATGTAATGACAACTAAATAATGCACATATTAGATAACAATTAAACGGGTTGTTTGGCAATGGCCGATCCTAGTAACCAATGAGATTCCTTAAGGGGTGTCATGTTGTGTTTATAGTCAAGTGATATGATATACAATAAGGTAATGACAATATGATTAGAATTTGAGAGGAATAGAGAGATCATTTTTTGCTTGACAAGTAGCCTAGGAAAGGGATACAATGAGCTTGAATTCCAAGAATTACTCGAACCATGCTTGTTATGCTACGTCATGTATTTCACATATCACTTAAATTCAGTCTTCGACGTCTTCAATCTCAAGAGTCAAAGTAATGACACAGAGGCTGAGTTTGTGTAACGTTGTCAAAATGTTCCCACACAAAGGGTTACTGCATAATTAGGAGGTCATAGACACTTGTAATGGGGTTGTTGGGTAAATATATTATTACCTTATTTAATTATGTACATATTAGTTAGTTTATTTATTAAATGTTATATGGTTATATCTAATCATAACCATCTTATTATTTTTATTCAAACACTAGGGGAGTTGTTATATTGTTTTAACAATATTATTATTTATATTAGTTCACGGGTGTACATGTGCAACATCCTTTATTGTTTGTATCCGGCTGTGCAATACATATATACATACATACATACATATATATATATATATATATATATATATATATATATATATATATATATATATATATATATATATATATACATACACACATATACACATACAGCACACGCACACGCACACGCGCACACACACACACACACACACACACACACACACACACACACACACACACACACACACACACACACACACACACACACACACACACACACACATATATATATATATATTGCAGCCTGCATCTGTGTAATTAAATGATTTCACATTAATAAAATTATACAATCTTCCATCCCTATTTGTGAAATTACATTTGGTACCAAATCTGGTTGAAGTTCCTAACAAGGTTGGAGAAAAGTTGTAGAGGAAGGAAAAGTTTTGGAGAAGAAAATTGCTTCATCGAAGAGCTCGGTGCTACCTCCTGCAACTTCCCAGAACTCCCTGCAGTCTCACAACCTCCTGTGTGATCTTCAGGTAAACAAAAATCAATTTTCTTTTTCCTTGGTTCTCTCTACACTAGGAAAATTTGTTTTCTGGAGCTAATACATATACAAGAATTTTTTTTAAAAAATCAAATTGTTTTTTCCCCATTAGGGGTTTTGTTAGTAAATTTGGTGACAATATTAGCTTTAGCTAATACTAGTAGGCTATTGTAATTGGCGGGCTATGTGCTTTTTCTGGAAGTGTCTCTCCCCCATCGAGCTGCATAGATCAACATCAAGATATCTCCACAACAAATGTCAGTCCCTGTCATTCAAACGAGTTGTGTCATGCATCACATTGCAGTTGTATTGGCAGACAAGGATCTGACCCCCCCTTCACACTTGTTTGAACTTACAGCGACAGCGTGTCATTTGTACACCAAGCTGAGCCATAGGAGAACATTTTCCACGCTAGCAACCTTACACACAAACCTCAGATCTATTCAAACAATTTTGCAGCCAGGATATAGAGTTCAAACATTGCCAAGAAAGGGAGGAGGGAACAAGTCCTACAAAATCATGCTAAGTATTGGCATAGATCCATTGGAGTTTGAGCCACAAGTGACCTGCCCTACATCCATTCTTGCGACCAATGCATAAGTAACAGAGCCTGCAACAAAGATAGTGAGCAAACGGATAGGTAGCATAAATCAATGAACCAACATTTTTTGTGTGAGCCAAAGCCAACCCCCCTCCATGGTTGAGTGTGTACCATCTTGTGACTAGACCAAGCCCAACAACTTGCAACCTACACAAAACAAAACATAGAGGCATCAGTAAACCATAAGAAATGGTCGTGCCAACAATAAACAAAGGACGATAGAAGAAATTAAGGTATATCAAATAAAGGAATGTAGATCCATTTTTTTAGAAGGAAATAGAGGACCTCAAATCTGGACTCCTCCAAGTAGACACAACCACGTAGATCCTTCATCCAAGCATGCCAGCCATGTGGAATCCTCATGCAATGACCACGGCTTTTGTCAAAAGGTTAGTTGGTTGATTTACTTTGCATACAATAGTCTATACATTCATTTTTTAGCATAAGTGCTTACGATGGTACCACAACATGGATAGTGCAAAGGTGCTAGGTGTGGAAGGTTTGGGGTTTGACCCCCACCCCCAACTCAATTTTTTAAAACCAATTGGAACTTGGCGGAAAAACTGGTGAAACCACCAAATTTAGAGGTCCCTAAAAGCCTTAGTTATGACTAAATAGGATTCTAAAATTTTAGTGAGAAAAACCCTATTTTAGGGAAAAAATTGTTTTTTCTCCTAGACCTCTTATTTTTTCATTCTCAAGCAACTTTGGCTAAAGGAAGTAGACCCAAAAATTGCATTTTCAGTTTTTTTTTTGCAATTTTTGGCATAAAGGGTCGTATTGGGCTCTGGAGGCCACCAGGGCCCGAAAAATATATTTTTTTACATGTCATTCAATTTTTCCAATTTTTTTAATGTAATTGTATGCTTCAGTATATTTTACAAATTTTTAGGTTGCCATAGTCAATCTGCAAACATTGTAACTACTCAGCAATTGGCAGAGATATAGTAATACAAAATCAGTAAAATTTGGTTCTAAAACACTCACGAGATCCTAGATCTCATTCACAGTGTTTGGTATATATAGTGCCTTTGGGAAGTGCTTACGGGTAAAGCCATCGCGACTACTACTGTACTTAATGCCTAGTATAGTTGTAAAAATTTCATCTAGGCATCAACCCTTTAAATCAATGGGGAGTAATAAGGACACAATGCACACACTATGAGCCTTCCCATCCATCTGTGAACGATTGCACAACATAAATCCAGATTGAGAAATTATCCAAGTATATAGCAAAGTTACGCACATGTATGAGGATATTTCTTTGAACTAGTGTTAATAATCGTACACAGACCCCTTTCACTACTATCTTGGTACCATGTATTGAATTCTTTCACATATGTTAATGCCTCTTTCACATACCACTAGGTAGATAGAAAGGGTGAGCTTCTTCCACATATTGATGGGTATATCAAAAGGGCACGTATATAGAAAGGTTCAGTATATAGGACTGACAGTATATATATTGGGAGACCTTATACATTAAGTGATAAGAGCCTAACCCTATCTGTGATTTCTACAAAATGGGAACCAATTCCCCTAAATTTTTCTTCTAGATTCACAACTACTCAAAGAAAACAACTATGCTGCATGGAAGAAAAAAATCAAGACACAACTGGAGTTTGAAGAGATTTGGCATATTGTGAATGGTTCTCTTACCAGATCAGCTACTGATACAACATAATAATGATAGTTTGATAGATCATATACGAAGGCCAAACTCATCATCTTGTTTAGAGTGTCCAACAATGTGCAACCCCGCATTCGAGATGCCAAAACAACCAAAGAAGCGAGGGATAAGTTGAGCACAATATATGAGGCCAAAAATAAGAATGTCATATTGAATTTACAGATTCAGTTACACACATTGAAGTTCAAGAAAAATGATAAAATCGAAGCTTTCTTGAGAATAGTTTTAGAGTTGAGGGCTTAACTTCTAGCCCTGGGATAAGCGGTCACATATGAATCTCTCCTTCCAATTGTTCTGGGATCTTTCCCTTCTTCTTACCGCATTTTTTTAACAACACTAAACTTGTCAAATACGACAGTTAGTTTGGATAAACCGGTAAACCTACTACAATAAGAGGAAGCCGTGCATAATAAGGATGATGAAGAGGAGTAAACACTTTCTTCTCATAAAAAAAGGAAAGGAAAAGGAAAAGGTAAACCTAATTCCTATCAAAAGTTCCAAAATCAGTATTAGCATCAAGGGGAAAATCAACAGAAGAAGAAATGTCCAATTTGTAAAAGAGGACATGACTTAAAATATTGTTGGTATAATACTTATAAGAAAGGTTCGTCAAGAAATTATGGAACTCAACACCAAAAATATCACAAGGGACATTCTAACTACAATCAAGGATAGAAAAATGGTAACTAGAAAAGAAAACCCTATCAGCAAGGAAATATTGTTGAGCAACAAAAATAGTCAGATAATGAAGACTACTTATACATTGCTCGATCAAGTGAACCCTCCACGTCATCTAGTGATGTTTGGTATGTTGATTCGGGAGCCACTCAACACATGGCTAACCACAGAGATTAGTTTACTTCAATGAGGGACACGCCTTCGAAAACCATGTTTCATTGGGTGATGATTCTTCTTATATAGTTCAAGGGATTGGGAACATTTTTTTACCCCTTGGTTCACATAATTGTAGAATATCATGTCTTATATGTCCCTGGGTTGACTAAAAATATGCTTTCATTCAGTAAACTCCTAGATCACAACTTAAAAATGACTTTGATAGTCATTTCAACAAGAAAATGTGTTTAATTCAAGACAAATTATGAGGCTCGAAAATAGTTACAAAATCCTCCAATGTGGGATGCATGTTCCAGCTTGATTTTGTCCGCGGAGATTATCAGGCACTTGTGGATAAGAACTCTACCTCTGCACAGTTGTGGCATTGGATACTTGGTCATGTTAGTTTCAAGTATCTTGAGACACTTCCCCAATGCAATATGGTACATGGTTTACCATCTCTTCAGAAGGATACATACAATTTTCCTCACTGCATAACAGGAAAACATCACAAAGCTTCATTCTAGAAGAGTAATTTTTGAGCTCATGTTAAGCTTGACCTGGTTCATACCGATCTTTGAGATCTATTGCAACTGATCCATTCTAGATTTCAGTACTTCATGCTTTGTGTTGATGACTATTCTAGAAAAATGAGGATTTTTTGTCTTCGCAAGAAAAGTGAAGATTTTTAAACCTTCAAGAAGTTCAAAGTAGCTGTTGAGAATGAAATTGGTCATCACATCAAAACTCTCCTCTCAAATTGATGGAGGGAATTCACCAGTAATGAGTTCAAATACTACCTACAAGCTCACGCGATTCACCAACAAATTCCTCCTCCACACACACCACCGCAGAATGGTGTTTTTGAGAGAAGAAACCATACTATCATGGAAATGGTGTGAGATTCTAGACTTGCAAATACATTCTGGGTAAAAGTAACAAAGAAAATTATGTATTTGTTTAACAGAGTTCCCACAGTTTCTCTTGAGAGAGTAATGCCACATGAAGCATGGTCAAATCAGAAACCATCTGTTGCACACCTCAGAGTATTCAGGTGTAAATCAAGTATGCACATACCCAAGCAAAATAGAAATAAAATAGATATTAAGTCACAAAGAATCATTTTCATTGGATATAGTGAAGAAACTCTTGGGTACGGATTGATGGATCTAAAGACCAGGAAAGTCTACACCAGCAGAGATGTTGAGTTTTTTAAGAAGGAAGAAGAGTCTCCTTCTTTAGACTCACCTGATGTATATTCTTCATCAGTTGTAAAAACTAAATTTGATGTTCCCACAAATGATTAAAGTTATGATGGGGATGATGGTGATGATCTGATAGAACCATGACCCACAGGAACACTTCAATGTATGCCCAAGTGGCATACTAGCACGTTACGAGATGCAAGAATGGATGCTCCACCGGATACATCCACCCTTGGACCACGAAATTGTAGTAAAGCAAAAGAAGAAGTTAAATTTTCTTTGATGAGTAGATTCATTGAATATGATGAGCCCTATATAGTCTAAGAAGCCCTACAGTCAAAAGCTTGGAAATATTCCATGGACTCTGAATATCAGCCAGTAATGAAAAATAACACTTGACAGCATGTCAATCTTCCACCAAAGAAGAAACCCATTAGATGTAGATGGATATTCAAAAGGAAGTACAAATCAGATGGGACAATGGAAAATTATAAAGCGAAACTAGTAGCAAAGGGGTGTACACAAAAAGAGGCATTGACCACGAGGAGACATTTTTCTCCCAAAGCTAAGATCAAAACAATCAGGATGATCTTTTCTCTAGCTACATAGTTTGGTTGGAAATTCCATCAGATGGATGTAAAAAGTACCTTCCTAAATGGAGATTTATAAGAAGAAGTCTATATGACTCAAACTGAGGGATATGTTGTACCTGTTCAAGAAGCAAAGGCACACAGACTCAAGAAATATTTGTTGGCCTCAATCAGGAACCCTGGGCATGGTACATCAAAATTGAATAGCATCTTGTACAACATGGATTTGTTAGAAATCCATACAATCCCAATATTTACCTCAAAAATCAAGGATGAAGATTGTCATTGTCATTGTCTATGTTGATGATCTAGTCATCATTGGTAGTTCAGTGAGGATGATCGATGCAATGAAGAAAGATCTTAATCGATCGTTCGACATGATAGATCTCGGGCTAATGCATTATTGTCTTGGATTGTAAGTATGGCAGAAAGAGAATCACATTTTTTTCTTAGATGAAATATACCAAGACAACGCTTGAGAAATTCAGGATGATGGATTACACACCGATTGCTACACCTATGGAGAACAGATTGTAGTTATATCGTTCAGATCCATCTCCTGAGGTAAATTCCACCCTCTATCGGCAGTTTAATGGGAGTCTCATTTAGCTAACCTACACTAGACTAAATATCAGCTTCATAGTAAGCTATCTATCCAGGTTCATGCAAGAGCCCAAATTTTGTCATTGGAAAGCAACAAGGCACATTTTGAGATATCTCAAAGGAACAATAGATATTGGTCTAGAATACAAGAAGAATGACAACTTCTTCTTGTCAGGATATTCGGACTCAGATCTTGTAGGAAATATTAATGAGAGAAAATTCACTTCAGGGTTTGTGTTCTTTATGGGATTTGGACCAATATCATGGGGAAGTAAGAAACAACACTTTTTTTCTCACTCTTCCACAGAAGCCAAGTATCATTCTGCAGGTGAAGTTGTTTGTGAAGTGATATGGCTATGTCGCATACTCAAAGGACTTGGAATACCACAGGACAAACCGACCACCATGTATGTTGATGATGAAGGTGTTCTCAAACTTGTTCACAATCTAGTTGTTCATGAAATAACAAAACACATTGAAGTACATGTACATTACATACGCGAACATGTCTTAAAGTACGATATACAACTTCAGTTTTGTCCAATAACTGAACAATGAGAAGATATCTTCACAAAGTCACTTGCATGTGACAAGTATGAGATTTTCAGAGAATTCCTCTCCTCATCCCTTGAGGTAATGTAAAATTAATGGGGGAATGTTAGGGTAAATATATTATTACCTTAATTAATTATGCATTGCATAGTAGTTAGTTTATTTATTAAATGTTATATGGTTATATTTAATCATATCCATCTTATTATTTTTATTCAAACACTACGGGAGTTGTTATATTATTTTAAAAATATTTCTGTTTCTATTAGTTCACAGGTGTACCTATGCAACATCCTTTATTGTTTGTATCCGGATATGTAATAAATATATATATTGCATCCTACACCTATGTAATTAAATGATTTCACATTAATAAAATTATATAGGCTTTTGTCCCTATTTGTGAAGTTATAGGGGTGTGACCCACCTGACACTATCATCTACAAGGAGACATGTCTTGAAACAAACATATTAGACAAAAAATGAATGACGAAATTACTAAAAGTATGTAAATGTGGTAGAATGATAAAATGACATTAATCATGGGAAATTCAAGTAGAATCACTGGTGATTCACACAAAATCACTGGTGATTACTGATGAATTATGATTTCTTTGATAATAAGCTAATTGAATACAAAAATATGAATATGATGATTTGGACATGATAATAGATGATGTGTAAGGAACTTGGGATATGATTGAGACAAATATAGGTACCTTGATAGCATAAATGAAATGACAGAGCTTGAGGGAGCCTTAGAGAGGTTCATGAATGTTTTTGGGGCTTGATTGAGCTACCGAGTGTTCCTTGATACTCGTATTAGTATCTTCTTGATGGTGAATGTAACAGAGATTCTATACAAGTGATTAAAGATCTCAAAACAAGGAGTTTGGTTTTCAATTTATCATTACTCGTGATTCTATTAGAATCATTGGTGATCCAATAAATGCGGAAAAATGGATTAGAAGTGGTCTTAACCACTTCCAAATCAGGTTTTTTAGGTTTGGGTGTGAGTGGAGGAGGTTAGGAATAGGTTAAGGGGGTTTATGGGGTTAGGATGTTGGGATAAAAATGGGTTAACATGAGTGGTATATAGTTAGGGATGTTTAGGGTGGGTAATTAGGATAGGTAGACTGGTTTTACAGAAGGTGAATGTGATGTTATGAGGGTAATTCATGATTTATGTAAATAAGATAGGTTTTTTGGATTTTCAAACGAGAGTGTGAGGGGTGTGACCAAGAAATAGGTCTCTATGCTACATCCATCAATAAATGGAGAAAAATGTATACCCATATATGAGAAGCAAAGAACATGTGTATAACCATGTATGAGAAGCTAAGAACATGTGTATAACCTTTACAAAGTTTAGGTGGTGGCCACCAAGAATAAACTATATCTCCAAAGGGATGTGCATGTTAGAAATCCTGGTGTAAACAAGAGAAAAAACAATAAGAATCATGATAACCATAATAGTATTGTTGTAAAAAAAATAAGAAAAACAATAAGAAAGCATATGTTAGTAAGAAACAAGAGCATATAATGTAGAAACAAGTGCAAACATGTCAAATGGTGTAACACAATTGGTGAAATGATTTAAAACATGGGACACCCATGGTGTTGTAAGACTACAAACAAGAGATACATAACCACAAAAGGAATGATACATCAAACATAGGATTCCCACAATGTCACAAGACAATCAAGGCCATTAAGCCACAATCAGAGTAGAAAATAAACATACACACACAACTAGCAAGCTTGTAGGAAAAACAAATGTATCAAATGTGATGAAAAGTACATAGCATATGATAGAAAAGAGGTAATGAAGAAATAACTATGAGATGTACACAAAACACATGTGTTAGTCCTGTTTGAATAAAAGATAGAAAATACACAATAAATATGTAACCAAGTGTAATGAGGAAAGAAATGAACTTTAATGGAAATATAGTGTCTAGATAGAGTATGCAAAAGTAGATGCCTCTAGAGGTTAGTAGTCTAGGTAAAGGACATGCCAACACATGTCATCATGTATCCTTGTGTATGTTTTGTATCATGCTCAGTATACCAAGTGAACGCACATGTGTAAAGAAGAAATTCCATCTATCAAACCAAAGTAATAAACATGTATAATGTAAAGTGCAAACAATATATGCCATAGAAACATGTCTTAATTTTTTTTTTTGTAAATATTTTAATGTTTTTTATATTTCAAAAATATGTTGTTGATATAAATTATATAACTGAAGATGGGAAATAAGGTTTCCCCGTGTGTGTGTGTGTGTGTGTGTGTGTGTGTGTGTGTGTGTGTGTGTGTGTGTGTGTGTGTGTGTGTGTGTGTGAAGTGAGGTTCGAGTGGGGAACTATTCCCTCAATAGTCAAATTGAACCTATAAAAAGAGTGCGTCATCTAGAAATGGGGGGATAACATGAGAGATATTCCAAGAGAACCCTACAAGGAGGTGAAACAATTGCCAAAGGTGATAGAGGCTCAAACCTCAAAATGTATCATAGACAATGACTCAAGCATATGTGAAACCATGGTTTAACTATGTTCTATAAGGATTTATTTAACTCAAGTGTAATAATGTGGCAAGTACATATTGTTTATAGGAACTTTAAGAGGTCTACCATTGAGAGTGGATAGATGATAGACATATGATCCTAATCACTCAATAATAGTGTAAGGGATTAACAAATTAGGATAAAATTTTCCTTTTAATTTTGCCTCAACGTTAGAGTTCTTTTAATTTTATTTGAGAACTAAGTCAC
This sequence comes from Taxus chinensis, assembly GCA_019776745.2. Classification (NCBI taxonomy): domain Eukaryota; kingdom Viridiplantae; phylum Streptophyta; class Pinopsida; order Cupressales; family Taxaceae; genus Taxus; species Taxus chinensis. The sequence continues at coordinate 327,845,255 of CM034147.1, forward strand.
CAACGTGAAATTCATGTGCATGAACCCTTTTTTGTAGGCAGGTTTGATAAAATCTTGGTACATACGAATGTGATCCAAATCCTAGACCCTTTTGGATTCAAGCAATTATAACTCATGAATTTATTTTTCATAGTAATCATTGTCTTTAATAAGATCTTTGAGTGACATGTAGAGTGAAGGAATTTCTAACACTAAAGGTAGAACATCATTTGTCCCATAAAATAGGTGGAATGGTGTAGCATTATTAGGTGTATGAGTGATAGTCCGATAATCCAAAAGAGCATATACAATCTTATTATGCTAGTTTATACCATGTTTATCAAGGGTTTTCTGTAAAATGTTCACAATTATTTTGTTAATAGCCTCAGCTTGACAATTGACCCAAGGATAATAAGGTTTAGAAAATGTATGTTTTATTTTAAACTTAGCACAATTTTTTTAACAGTTTGGTTCTTAAATGATGAGACATTTTCAGTAACAATGTCTGAGGGGAGCCCAAAATGAGTGATGATATGTGTAAGAAAGAAGTTACAAATGTCATTAACAGTGGTATTTTCTAAAGGTACTTCTTCAACACATTTAGTGAAATATCCAATAGCGTTAATGATAAATTATGTCCTTTCATGGATTCAAGGTCAACCATACTAATCAAAATAAAGCCCCAAATAAAAAAGGGCCATGGGGAAAAAATAAGATGCAATGCGTGAGATGGTGCACGATTAATACTATTGTCATTGACATTGATCATATTTTTTGGCATATTTGTGACGATCTTGTTCCATAGTTGGCCAATAATAACATTGTCTAAATAATTTTTGGGACATTAACTTACCACTAAAGTGACCTCCACGTCCGCTATCATGCAATCATTACAAATCTATTTGGGCATCATTAGTTCACAAACAACATAAAATGATCGTTTGAACAAGGAACCTCCTATAAGGACAGAATGAATGGCCTCATGTCATATACAATGGCCTTCTTGTGGAGAATTATTTTCGGGTAATTTTTTCTTATAGAGGTAATTATAGATGTGAGTAAACCATTCGGAATTATCCACATTAAGCGTAGTAACTAAGACATGAAGAGCATAAATTTTGGTAGTATCAAAAAATGCCTTGCATAATTACTAAATAGTATAATTGGCACAATCTTCAATGATATCTAAGGGTATTAGTGAGGTAGCACTTTCCATAACATTAACATGTTGATTTTCCTTATGAGGGATATTATCGATAGTGTAGGAATTAAATGTTGATAATAAGTGCTTAACCAAATTGTTATAAGGGATGAGATGTTATTCTTTTTTGTTATATACATCTTGCACCTAATGAATTATGAGTTATGAATCACAAAAACTATGTAAATGTTGTATTTTCAAACTTCTAGTCGTATAAAATCCTAGGATGAGTGCTTCATATTCCGTGATGTTACTAGTGCATGAGAAGCCCAACCGGTAAGCTAAGGGCATAGTTTCCCCATGGGGCGTGACTATAAAAATTCCATACCCTTCTCTTTGTGGCATATTGGGATCCATCAAAATACATAGTACAAACCTCTTTGTTAATTTTATAAGTGGTGAATTCATCATGAAACTCGTCGTTAATTGGCAAGGGGTCAAAGAGTGGCAACTCAACAAGTTGGTCAACTATTACTTTCTCTTTGATGGATTTTTGGGATATGAACTTAGGATAAAATTTAGTTAATAACATTACCCATCATGCGAAGCACCCTAAAATTTTTGTGCGAGATAGAAAATAGTGTAAAGGATCTACTTTAGTAAGGACATACACCTCATTGTTAACCATATAGTGGCATAACTTATCGATTGGGGTGTATGTTTTGGTAGATTTTTGGATTCAGTTTTATTATATGAAATAAATCACCAAAAATCAGAAATGACAGAGTTAAGTGATACCTGCTTGGATGAAGATGAGAGAAGGTAGATCCAAATGTGTGCATAAAGCTACCTTTCCAAAGATCCATGAAACTGCACACAGATAGACACATTTGAGAAGAAAATATTAGATACTAACGGGATGAGTTGTTTGGCAAAGGCCAATCCCAAGAACCAAATGACTTCCTTTGATGAGTGTCAACTTGTTTTTAGACAATTAAGCTAGAAATAATGATGACAATATAGATAATAATTTATTTGGATGAAAAATGATATATATGTAACACTTGGATGTCAAGAATCAATCAACATCCTCAGTGATAGCCTCATGAGGCTTGTATATGTTTTCCCAGTAGATATTTCCTTCATCACTTTTCTCCATAAGAATCTCTAACTTATCATTGATATCATTTGGGTTACGTGTGAAAGCTATGACACAAAGACTTAGCTCATACTCGATGTCAGATTGGTAGATTGCTCCCACATAAATGGTTGTTGTATGATCGATAGGTTAAAGATATGTTTGGTTCATAAAATTCTTGTGAGAGTGTAATTTAATAGAAAAATAATCTTACAAGTGATGACATATTAGGTATGATTATAGGATATTAGGAAAAGAAGACAAGAAATATAGGAAATGTAAAATAAGGGGATTTTGTTATAGGGATCGACGTCAATGCAGTAGATCGATGTCGATATAGGCGATCGATGTCATCACTGTGAAGAAAGTATTTGACAGAATATGATTTCTAAAGTCTGTTATTTTTATATGAAAAAAAATATTCTTTGAATGAAAAAACTAATAATTTATGATATTGAATTTGATGATGAAAGGTAGTTGTTTCAAATAATAAAGACTTACCTTGATGGGGGAACCAGGTTGGTTGCTTGTATGTACAAACATATTGCTCCAAAGGGAGTATGAGACCGTAATATCTCTTAATAACTTCTTGACCAAACCTGGAAAGCTTTAGACCTGTTGCGCATGAGCTGGGAGGCTGGATGTTTGGGAATGAATTTAGAATCCTTGGGCAAGGACTTGAGCTAGTTTAAATAGGATTGATTTTGTTTTAACATATCCACACCGATCAGTGTTGGTTTAGGAAAACTATACCAATTTCTATTAAATTAGAGGAAAATGGTTGAATTTGGTTTCAACCATTTTATTTTTCAATTTTTTTATGGATTAGGGGTTATTTTGAGTTCATAGGAGGGTTTGTTAGGTTATATTACTTGTTTTTTTTAATTTCTTTTCATTAATTTAAGTTTGTTTATGGTTGTAGGTGGTTATAGATGGTGGAATGGTGAATGTAAGTCAATAGAACTATGAAAATGAATGTATGGGATTACAAAGGGGTGTCCTAGAGTGTCTATGGGAATTAGGGTGTCTTAAGTCTGATGTCTACATTTTCCCCTTTTTGTCAAGTGGTTTGTGATAGATAGGCCACTAGACAAAAAATGAGTGAGATGGTTGGATTTATGTTGGATAAGATGATATGTAGGTGATCCCCCCTCAAATTGGGGGCCATTGCAAACTAATGTGATAGTCACCAGTTTGAATGTATGGATAGATAGATAGATGCAAAAGTGTGTAGTATTTTGTGGGATTGCATTGGTAGATAGATGTGTTTTAATTTATGATGCCCCAAGTCTAGGTTTGAAATAATTTTCCACAAGGGTGGACTTACATGACAAAAAAATCAAGTGATAGGGAAACCACATTTTTTGTACCTATAGATGTATGACTTGTAGGAAGAAATGAGAAAAGGTTCCTGAGAGGCTGTGGAATCCACGGTGGATTTGGGAGACAAATTATTGGGATGAGATATATTTCTAGAAAGGTGGGATTATGTGACTGAGAAGTCAAGTGATAAGGGAACCAATGGTTTCTCACCTTATAGACATATGACTTGTAGGAAGCAATGGGAAAAGGTTCCAAAGAGATGTTATACAATCTGTAGTGGATTTGGGAGACACAAGCTTGGGATGTGATATGTTGCCACAAAGGTGGAATTAACCAACTTAGAAGTCAAGTGATAGGGGAACCAATGGGTTCACGACCTATAGATATATGAATTTGCTGGAAGTGGTGAAAAAATGTTCCTGAAAGGTTGTGAAATCTATGATGAATTGATAACCATTGTTTTTTATGTGTAGGATAAAATCTGAGTTGTAGAGGGTTCTTGGGGGAAAAAAATAAGCATAGTTTTGAGAGCATGCCATTAGAAAGGGGATCAATATCGATTTGGCTAAGCAGTTGAGATGTGTTTCATTTTTTATTTAGTTAAGAATTTATATGTATATGTCATGGTGATTTTGATATAAGTGCACTTGCAACCCTCATTACTGATAATATATAATTTACAATAATTAGTCCATTTTAAGGTTGTGTGATGGATTTAGAATGAGATGGTATATGTTATTTGATTGTTGGAAATGTATCTTGTACAAGGAACCACATTCCTCATTAGACGTTCTAAGTTGTACCTTATCTTTTATAGTGTGCAAATTGAACAATACCTGAAGCTTGCATCTATTAAGGGAATGTTGACTAATGCAAAAAGCTTTCTTGTGATGATAAAATATTTTCAAACATGTTAAAAAAGTTGACCAATCCATAAAGCTTCCAAATTTTTGCCATATATATTTTGTTTGAGCTTTGGGTAGTCATTCGTCAACGGAGTGGTCTATGGTAATATTTTGATTTTGGTGGCAATAGCTAGTATATATTTTGATAGATGTCTTTCGAGGGAAAAATTTATAAGATGTTTCAATCCCATAGTAATTTTTATTATTTTAGTTGAGGATGGGCATAATAGACCATGTGAAGATGTTGGGTTTGATATGTAAGATAACATGTGTATCATTAGCATGTCATTTGATGGATATGGTGAAATAGGGGGGTAATGATTACAGTGTCCCCTACTGAAAAAGGGAATTTTCCATGTGAAATAGTCTATGAGCAGAGCCATGGTGCCCATATTTAAGGTCATATTAGGCATACTGATGGAAGACCACATAACTCCAAATCATTACTTTGGTGAGGGATTTTAATATTTATTTTTGGAGTGAGGGATTATAGCTACACTAAGGTATTGTATGTAGATATGTTAATAGTAGAAGGGATGCACGTGTAAGCCATTATGAGGCTCCTTTTCAGGATTATCATCAAGAGAGGCTAAGCGATAGGCTCCAGAGCTATATTTTTGGGTGATGATGTAGGGTCCAAGCTAGTTTGGAGTAAACTTTCCACATTTACTCTTTTCCATATTTGTGAAGTGTTGATTTTGTTTGAGGACAAGATCACCAAAATTAAATTCATGTATTTTGAGATGTTTATTATATGCACATTTGATTCATTCTTGATAAATTTTGATGTGCTCGAGGGAAGTTAGTTAGCATTCATCTAACAATTTAAGTTGTGATAACCGTTCTTGATGATATTATTCCTCAGGGATGAAATATTTAAGAGAAACACATAAGGATGGGATCTAGACTTTGAGTGGGATAATGAATTTGGTGTTGTAGACTAAGGAGCAAGGAGTAGCACCCATAAGAGTGTGAATACTAGTCCAATAATATTATAGTACAAAGGGGATTTGAAGGTGCCAATATTTACCATCTTGATCAACAGTTTTTGTAAGGATTTTATTGAGATTTTTATTATATGCTTCAACTTTTCTATTAGCTTGTGGATAGTATGGTGTGGAGAAAATTAGCTTGATATTGTAAGTATCACAATTTTTTTGAAATTTATTATTTTTAAATTATTTACCGTTATCTGTAATAATTTTATAAGGGATGCCAAAGCGATAAATGATGTGATTATGGATGAAATAGATGATCTTATCTGCTTCGGTGGAGATAAGGGATATAAATTCCACCCATTTTGTGAAGTATCCAGTTGATGTGATTATGGAAATAGAGGGTTAATAAGGTTAATGAGGTCAAGTCCCCACTATGAAAAAGGCCATAAGTCTTGAGCTAGTTGAAGAGCATGACTGGAGACGTGTGTAAGATTGGAATGTTGTTGAAATTTTATGCACTTATTGACATAGTCACAACAATCTTGATTAAGCGTAGGCCAATAGTAACTCATGCGTAAGACTCATTTAGCAACAACTAAGTCGTTAAAGTGACCTCCACATATTCCATGGTGGACTTCTCAAATAGCTTGGTAAACCTCTAAATTTTTAAGGAAACAAAGGAGAAGGCCATAAAACCATCTTTTACAAAGGATAACCCCCTAATATGACATAATGGGATGCAAATTGTTAGAAGGGTCTATTACCATTTGTAGTAGATCTAATGGTATCCTAATTTGGGAAATATATTCATATATTTGTGTGTACCAAATGTCAGAGTGGCTATCTTATATATGATTGATGGTAGGAAGATTAATGTTGGCATAAGATGGTTTATCAAGTTTTGGTACAATGACGAAGAGTTTAGAATCATTTATAGATAAAGGAATAAGAGATGTGAGAAATTCCATAGTATCTGCAAATTTATTAAATGATCATAGATTTATTTGAATTTTAAAGTGATCGAAGAGCTTCAAAATATATTTGACAATAGTTTAATATTTTTTTAGGATTTCATTTTTACATTGATATGTCCCTTTGATTTGATTGATGACAAGATAGGAATCTTCATAGATATCAAAGATTTATATGCCAAAAAATGTGGTGGTTTAAATACCTATGATGAGGGCTTTGTATTCAGCCATGTTATTTGTGTATTCGAAATTTAGTTTGAAGGATAGCAAAATAATATTTCCCAATGAGGTATTAGGATTATTCCATAACCCTCCTTGTTTGAATTTAAACCCATTGAAAATTAAGGTCATTTTGAGAGGGTTGTTATCATGATTGAGGTTGTTGATAGATTCATCAGGAAACCATTCACAAGGTAGTTAATTACTAGTAAGGGGAGATTTTGTGAGTTGATCAGCAATAGCATGCCCTTTGATGGAGTTTTTAAGAGATGAATTCAAGATAAAACTCTGCCATGCACGTGAGCCATCTGTTTATAAGATCATTATGGGTATGGTTTAGAATACATGTATTTTAGTGGATTGATTTTTTTGACTACGTAGGTTTTATGATTAAGGATGTAATGACGAAGTTTGGAAGCTGTGAATTATAAGGCACACCACAACTTTTCTACTTCTGAATAACAGGTTTTATAATCATAAAGGGTCTAACTTATGTAATAAACATCCTACTCCCTACCTTTTTCATCTCAATGTACTAGCAAGGCTCCTAAAGTGTGATCTGTAGTGGAGATGTACATATAGAAAGGATCCCCCTCGCATGGAGGTAAAAATACTAGTGGTGATAAGAGATATTTTTTTAGGGTTTCAAAATAAAATTGACAATCGTCATCCCACTTAAAGTGGATGTATTTTATCAGAAGGTGGTGGAAGGGTTGACACTGGTCTAATAACTAAGAGATGAAGTGATGGATAGACTGAAGCTTCCCTTGGAGGCTATAGAGTTGTTTAAGATTAAATGAAGGAGGAATTTTGATTATGGATTTTAATTTGGCGTGGTTTAATTTAATTCCCATGATAGATACTATAAATCCCAAAAAAATTCCTGTGAGGACCCCGAATACACATTTAACAGGGTTGAGTCAAAGGAAAAACTGGATTATACGGGAAAATATTAAGTCAAGGACGGCAAGGTGGTATTTTCAGTGTTTGGATTTGTACTAAGAGATCATCTACATAGTCTTCTCTAGTTTTGTGGGTAAGGTTAGGAAAGATGTATATCATAACACATTGATAAGTTGTTCTTGTATTTTTCATGCCAAAGGTAATTACTCTATAGAATAAGATTCACCACGGGGTGATAAAATATTTATTATGTTGATCTTCTAGTACGATGAGAATTTGATTATAAATAGAGAAACCATTGATAAGAGACAACATCTTATGCACTTACATTAATAGACAAGATGATATATGTTAGGTAAGGGAAATCATCTTTTGGACAAGTAGGGTTAAGATCTCAAAATTATGTACTGATGCACAAGTTCCAAGAGGTTTTGGTTATAGGTACGATGTTAGAAACCCATTATGGATAATCAATAGGTAAGATGAAATTGGCTGAGAGAATATGTTGAAGTTATTCTTTGACTAGTTGCACTACACAGGGATGTATTTTACAACTATTTTGCTTCACTAGCTTAACATCAGGAATGGTTACGACATTATAAATAATGATGTTAGGGTCAATACTAGGCATATCACTATAATACCATGTAAATACTTAATAATGATTAGATAAGAAATGGGTCAACTCGTGGAGTTCTTGTGGGTCCAAAGCTTGACTAATTTTTAATATGTGTGGTTCTTGTGGTGTGCCTATATTAATGATGAAGGTGGATTCCTTGAGTAGTGTAGACGTACCATAAGGTAGGGTTTTTTGAGGTGGTGATATTTAGCACCCATATAGGTTAGGATGTCCTTATCGTCACGATAATGAAGAATATCGACACTAGGAGAATCCTATTCTATCATGTTAGGTAATATTAATGAGAGGGATTTGGTCTTTCCATTAGCTTGGTAAGTCAGTGGTTCTAGTGTGATGATATTGATTAAAAAAAGTTGAGAGGAATAGATATGGTGTCATTAGTATCGAAGGGTATGTCTAATGATGATGAAGAGGATGGTTAATATTTTGGTGTTGGTAGTGGTGGATTTGAAGAGGGGATTTTGAATCTGAGTCCATGTTTTTCACGGGGTTTTATAAAATCATGTAAGAGTAACTCATGTGGGCCTTGTTCATATTTACCCAGAACAAATCCTTTCCATATGCAATGGTGAAGGTAAGTTTAGGAAAACTTAGGTTTATCTAAGAATAAAAATTCTAAAGTAAATGGTTTAGCATGTGGTCGGTTGTCGAGATGACAAGAGGGGAGGTTGATGCCTCCATAAACGAGTTGTGTTCGAAGAAAAGGTGGACTGAATGAAATAATATTTCCAATGTTAGGTTCATAAAGGGGTTGTTTATCATTTATCTCATATGTTTTTGGTGTATGGAGTGTATTAATAGCTAAAAGTCGATACTCCCCCAGTGAGAGGCATTTTATTATGTTTTCAAAGGATTAATCATCTGGTAATTTAGATGTGGGGATAGAGGAACTTATGGAATCTTGATTTGAAGATGAGGTGTTTTGTAACAGAAGCAACATGTCATTTGGTCTGTAATTCATATGATAGACTTTAAATGGATTAGGATAAGAAGGAACCATAAAGGGTTTACCTTCATATTTGTATTTTAAGAACTAATGTAAGGTGGAAGGGACACAACACATATCGTGAATGCAAATAAATTATGATATTGTATTGCATTAGAAATCTCCTTATCCAAGGTAGAAGAGTTAATGAAGGAATTTCACAAATATTTTGATAGGAAATATTATTGTGCCTAATGTGGGAGTGATAGTATCATTAATAATGTGCAAGAAGACAAGTGTTTGAGCTAAAATAGTCTCATGTAGTTTCAGTTGTTTGAAAGCATGGGATGATATTATGTTGATACTGGTGCCATTTTCAATAATAACTCTTTTAACAAGAGTATCATTGATTTGGGTAGTGATAAATAAGGGGAGGTCATGGCCCTCAAGTTGTAATGATGGGATTTCAGAATTGTCAAATGTGACGGTCGTAAACATTTTTAAGGCACCAAAAATGTTGGAAATGGTTGAGACTCATCTAATGGTACCAAGATGGATTGAAGGGCTTCTATCATAACTTGTCAATGCTGAGGAGAAATTCAAATGAGTTCATAAAGGGACATATTGACAGGTGCTTGATGTAATTTTTTTAGGAAAATATTTTGAATAGATGTTGTAGATTGAATCTGAGAGGTTGTAAGGATGGAGATCTTAGATATAGGTGATGATGGATTGGTTGATTCAGGGGGAGCTATGGAGATAGAAATTTTAGGCTTATTTTGGTTCTAAACTTTCAAATATTGGGTCTGAGCTCTAATGGTTATGTGGATTTTATTGATTTGGAATAAAGGGGATTCAATAGAGGAGGCCGCACTTTGTTACATAGGTCACTATGTGATGTTTCAATATTGTCAAACTTAAGGAATTTAGGGGTAGACTTGAAACGATGTTTTGATTTTGTTGTTTTAGGATTGATAGTTGGACTAGGATGCTTCTTGTTCTTTTGGAGGATACACTTCTTTAAAATACCTCATATTAGGTATTGGAGAGATTTACAGTTCTCAATGTGGTGCATTGGTGTTCTATGATAAACAAAACCTACATCATATTTGTACCAGGTAGGTTTACATTCCCAGGGATTAGAGGGCTTGATCAATGGCAATGCTATGGTTGATGATTGAAAAAACTTCTAACGAATTGTGATATGGTATCCATATGGATCTTGTTGAAATGATGATAAGACTATAATACTTTGAGTTTTCATTGGATGGTTTAGAAATGTGAGACACAAGAATCATATCTTGTGCCATGTGTTTAGGCTTAGTTTTGGATTTGGATTCAAAAATAGTGATTGGAAGTTTCAATGAGGGATGTGGCCCTAGGATGGAAGGTAGGGACACAATATTCTTAGGTGTGTTTGTCTTGTGATTATCATGTGACAGTTTCAGCTTCTTATGGGGGTAGTTATTGATTTTTGTACATGATTACCAATACCTTTTATTTTTTGTCAAGGGTTCTCAACTGTGGAAGGGATGTTTATGATTTTCACAATAGGTTTTTTACCTTACAATCCCCAAGAGATAAGATTATGTATACTTGTGGCAGTAGGTACCATAGGGGTAAGATATTGTGTTATAGTTAGACTTGGCGTTCCACCAGTAAGGAGATAAAAATGATCTACTTGTTTGACTAGTGTTTTGGTCACAAAAGAACATGGTGAGGTTGAGGTAATATTCCCCAAGGGTGAAAGCTTATTGATGGTATTGATAATGTGAGCGGTAGAATTTTGGGACCCTACAACATTATTCTAAGCTGTGTTATTGGTTGGGGGATGGTTTGGAAAAGGTTTTTAAAATACATCTATGGATTTTTTTAGAGGTGTATTGGGATTTTCTAGTTGTAGATCACCTCATTCAATAAGATCTTGAAGGAAATTTCTACAAGAACGATATCTTTCTATGTCATGTCCTCAAACCTAGTGGTGTTTCAAATAATATTCTTCTCTAGAGCATGATTGATTAGGCCCAGATTCATTATTAGTTTAAATAGGAGGGAGTTTTATCATGTGAGAAGCCACAATTTTGTCAAAAATAGATCTATTATACTCCCTTAGAGGTGTTTATTTTTTAGGGGGTGGGGAGTGTCTAGGGTCTAAGTGACTCTTAGACGTGGTTTTCAAAATAAATGCATTCACCAAACTTTTTTATTTTTCACTATTATAAAAACTCTTAAAAGATTTAGGTTTGGGATTTTTAGATCATAGTTTAACTTTACCATCTTCAAGGGCTCGTAGTTCCAATTTCTTGGACATTGTAAATGTTTCATTGAATATTTGAAATGAGTGGATTTTAAGGGTGGACAATATGTGTTTTACATAAGACCAAACGAATAACTCAATCAATTCAGTTAGGGGTAAAGGGAATAATAACTGATTGATGTTTCCTTTCCATCTAGCGATGAAATCAACAATAGATTCTTCCTCAAACTGTCAAGGATTGCATGGGATCATTCTAAGGGGGTTGAATATACATTAAGGAAGGATTATCATGTCCATATATAAGAGAATTTGATTACTAATACTAATGGTATGGTGAAAGAATATTTTTAAAAGGGTGACGTTTCCTGGTATGTTGTAATTTTGTTGAGAAAATAACGGTTGTGAAGAAGAGTGGATATACTGGTAAGGCTAGGGAATAAAAGTATTGATAAGGGGCTGCGAAGGTTGTGGGTTCTATTAAAAGGAGAGATAACCGTACTATGGGAACATTTTTAGATGTTGGTTTCAAAAGGGAATTATCACTAGTGATAACACTCATGTTTATATGGAGTAAGGATGTAAAAATAGATAAAACTAATTTTTGGATCGACAATGTGGATTTTTGTGAGATAACAGGTTGAGATGTGACCAGAGGACTTGTAGATTGAGGCACACAAATAGAAGCTATCGAGGGAGGAAGATAAGTAGAATGGGTGAAAAATTGCAGGTGATGAGGTAATAGTATAAGTTTGGATACCCTAAGGAATGGATGAGGAAGTAGATGTAAAGGGTCCTTGTTGACTAACCATGTTTTGCAATGAGATAGTGTTGATTTCAAAGCTGGATACATGATTGGATGAAATAGGTGTGAGTGTTTTTGTATGGTAAATGATAGGGTAAGGAGTAATTTAATCAATAACTAACTGATATGAGGGGTTGATGAGCCATGAGTAATAATAGATAACAATAATAACAGATGTTTAAGGTTCTAGACTATAATAGGTACGGTGGATGGCTCATGAATCAAGGTAGCTACTAAAAGTGACATGATTGGTGTTGGGGTTAATCACAATAGTTATACAAATATATATATATATATATATATATATCATATCTAAGCATACAAGCAATAACTACAGAAATAAACTAGAAGAAAAAAACTCAAGGTATAACATGGTTCGCCCAGTGTGGGCTAAGTCCACCAAGAAATAGCTAATATATTATTCAAATATTTATAGAGGATATACAATGAAGATCTACAATCTTCCACACCTCTCCCAAATGTATAGTACTTTATTCCTCACAAGCATCTCTTTTTCTCTCTCCAAGAATTCCTTCTTACAATTCTTCTAATCCTCACTTCTAACCCTAAATTTCTAGCTTATATAAGCATATAAAAACTTAGGTCACTTTAGTTATGCAATTACAACCATTAGATAAGATTTATCAAAGGTTGGATCTAATTCCCATGAGTTAAATAAAACAATCAAGCACAGGAAACTGATTATGGTTACCCTAACTGATGTTAGTTCCTCCTTTCTTTGATCGATACATGTCCCCATGTTACCAACGTCAGTCTGTCGACTTAGACCGGTTACTGTGTATTCTAGAAAGTTTATAAACCATGTTATTTATGAAGTAATTGAGCTCCACAACTCAACAATATACCACTTGGACATAAATTATTGCACTATACCGTACAACTCCATTCTTAGATCCTTTCCTTGGCCTGTTTCTTCCCTTCAAGTCTCAAAATCGAAAACCAAAAGAAGTGGAGTATAGCTCCAAGTTCTCATTTTCTAATGACTTTGTTAGCATATCCGTAGGGTTATCTTTCATATGAATTTTCTCCAGTTTCAACTGCCCATCCTCCAACACCTGCCGTATGAAGTGATATCTCAACTGAACGTGTTTCATTCTTGAATGAAACGTTGAGTTCTTTTCCAGATGAATCACACTTTGACTATCAATGTACAATCTAAAATCCTCTTGCTATTTTCAAAAATCTTCCATAAACCTTCTCATCCATATCATATCTTTGATATCCTCTATAGCTGTAACATATTCGACCTCTATAGTAGACAAGGCCACAATATTTTGCAACCTTGAAATCTAGCTAACTTCTATCCCACCTACTATGAATACATATCCAATGGTGCTCCTCCTACCATCCAAATATCTAGCCATATCTGAATCAACATAGCCACATACTGAAATATTTGACCCTCCATAGCATAACTACATGCCAAATGCCCCTCTCAAATACCTAAGAATCCATTAGAATGATTTCTAATGCTCTTTACTTGGATTGGCCATAAATCTTCTCACAACTCCCACTTCCTGTGTAATGTCAGGTCTAGTAAAAACCATAGCATACATGATACTTCCAACTACTGAAGCATATGGAACTCGTTCCATGTACTCAACCTCCTCATGTGATGTAGGACACTAATATTTACAGAATTTAAAGTGTCCATCCATAGGTGCAATTACATATTTTGAATTCTACATATTAAATATTTCCAACACCTTATTGATATAATGTTCCTAAGACAAATGAAATTTCTTGTTCTTCTTGTCTCTGTGAATTTTCATGCCAAGGATTTTCTTTGCAACTCTCAAATCCTTCATTGTAAATGTATGAGATAACTTTTCTTTAAGCTCAACAATGTCCTGCATACTAGATCCTTCAATAAGCATATCATCCACATAGAAAGATATCACTCTTTTAGAATTTTCCTTTAAGATATTATTGAATGAGGTGATCTACAATTAGAAAATCCCAATACACCTCTGAAAAAATCCATAGATGTATTTTAAAAACCTTTTCCAAACCATCCCCCAACCAATAACACAGCTTAGAATAATGTTGTAGGGTCCCAAAATTCTACCGCTCACATTATCAATACCATCAATAAGCTTTCATTTGGGGAATATTACCTCAACCTCACCATGTTCTTTTGTGACCAAAACACCAGTCAAACAAGTAGATCCTTTTTATCTCCTTACTGGTGGAACCCCAAGTCTAGCTATAACACAATATCTTACCCCTACGGTACCTACTCCCACAAGTATACATAATCTTATCTCTTGGGGATTATAAGGTAAAAAACCTATTGTGAAAATCATAAACATCCCTTCCAGAGTTGAGAACCCTTGACAAAAAATCAAAGGTATTGGTAATCATGTATAGAAATCAATAACTACCCCCATAAGAAGCTGAAACTGTCACGTGATAATCACAAGAAAAACACACCTAAGAATATTATGTCCCTACCTTCCATCCTGGGGCCACATCCCTCGTTGAAACTTCCAATCACTAGTTTTGAATCCAAATCCAAAACTAAGCCTAAACACGTGGCACAAGATATGATTCTTGTGTCTCACATTCCTAAACCATCCAATGAAAATCAAAGTATTATAGTCTTATCATCATTTCAACAAGATCCATATGGATACCATATCATAATTCGTTAGAAGTTTTTTCAATCATCAACCATAGCATTGCCATCGATCAAGCCTTCTGATCCCTGGGAATGGAAACCTGCCTTGTACAAATATGATGTAGGTTTTGTTTATCATAGAACACCAATGCACCACATTGAGAACTGTAAATCTCTCCAATACCTAATATGAGGTATTTTAAAGAAGTGTATCCTCCAAAAGAACAAGAAGCATCCTAGTCCAACTATCAATCCCAAAACAACAAAATCATAACATCGTTTCAAGTCTACCCCCAAATCCCTTAAGTTTGACAATATTGAAACATCACATAGTGACCTATGTAACAAAGTGAGGCCTCTTCTAGTGAATCCCCTTTATTTCAAATCAATACAATCCACATAACCATTAGAGCTCACACCCAATATTTGAAAGTTTAGAACCAAAATAAGCCTAAAATTTCTATCTCCGTATCACCCCCTCGATTTTAGAATTGTCAAATGTGATGGTCGCAAACATTTTTAAGGCACCAAAAATGTTGGAAATGGTTGAGAATCATCTAATGGTACCAAGATGGATTGAAAGGCTTCTATCATAACTTTTCAATGCTGAGGATAAATTCGAATGAGTTCATAAAGGGACATCTTGACAGGTGCTTGATGTAATTTTTTTAGGACAATATTTTGTATAGATGTCGTAGATTGAATCTGAGGGGTTGTAAGGATTTATATCTTGGATATATGGGATGATGGATTGGGTCCTTGTTGACTAACCATGTTTTGTGATGAGATAGTGTTGAGTTTAAAGTTGGCTACAAGATTGGATGAAATAGGTGTGAATGTTTTTGTATGGTCAATGACAGGGTAAGGAGTAATTTATTCAATAACTAACTGATATGAGGGGTTGATGAGCCATGAGTGATAATAGGTAACAATAATAACAGATGTTTAAGGTTCTAGACTATAACAGGTAAGGTGGATGGATCATGAATTAAGGTAGTTGCTATAACTGACATGATTGGTGTTGGGGTTAATTGCACTAGTTATACAAATATATATATATATATATATATATATATATATATATATATTATATTTGTATATCATATCTAAGCATACAAGCAATAACTACAGAAATAAACCAGAAGAAAAAAAATCAAGATATAACATGGTTCACCAAGTGTGGGCTAAGTCCACCAAGAAATAGCCAATATATTATTCAAATCTTTACAGAGGATATACAATAAATATCTGCAATCTTCCACACCTCTCCCAAATGTATAGTACTTTCTTCCTCATAAGAGTCTCTTTTTCTCTCTCTAAGAATTCCTTCTTACAATTATTCTAATCCTCACTTCTAACCCTAGATTTATAGCTTATATAAGCATATACAAACTTAGGTCACTTTAGCTATGTAATTACAACCATTAGATCAAATTTATATCAAAGGTTAGATCACATTACCGTGAGTTAAATAAAACAATCAGGCACAGGAAACCGATTATGGTTACCCTAACCAATGCCGGTTCCTCTTTTCTTTGACTGATACATGTCCCCATGTGACCAATGTCCATCTGTCGACTAACGTCGGATACTATGTATTCCAGCAAGTTTATAAAGCATGTTATTCATGAAGTAATTGAGCTCCACAACTCAACAATATACCACTTGGAGATGAATTGTTGGTCTGTTTATTCCTCTTTAAGTATCAAACTCAAAGACCAAAAGAAGTGGATTGTAGCTCCAACTTGTCATTTTCCAATGACTTTGTTAGCATATCTGCAGGGTTATCTTTCATTATTTCATATTAATTTTCTCCAGTTTCAACTACCCATCCTCCAACACCTACCATATGAAGTGATATCTCAACTGAATATGTTTCGTTCTTGAATGAAACATTGAGTTATTTTCCAAATGAATGACACTTTGACTATCAATGTATAATTTGAAATCCTCTTGCTCCTTTCCAAACTCTTCCATGAACCTTCTCATCCATATCATCTTCTTGATAGCCTCTATAGCCGCAACATATTCAGCCTCTATAGTAAACAAGGCCACAATCTTTTGCAACCTTGAAATCTAGATAACTTCCATCCCAACTACTATGAATACATATCCAGTGGTGCTCCTCCTACCATCCAAATATCTAGCCATATCTAAATCAACATAGCCACATATAGAAATAGTTGACCCTCCATAGCATAAATGCATACCAGATGCCCCTCTAAAATACCTAAGAATCCATTAGAATGATGTCTAATGCTCTTTACTTGGATTGGCCATAAATATTCTCACAACTCCCACTTCCTGTTCAATGTTTGGTTTGGTAAAAACCATAGCATACATGAGACTTCCAATTGGTGAAGCATATAGAACTTGTTCCATGTACTCGACCTCTTCATGTGATGTAGGACATTGATATTTGCTAAATTTAAAGTGTTCAGCCATAGGTGCACTTACATATTTTAAATTCTACATATTAAACCTTTCCAACACCTTATTGATATAATGTTCCTGAGACAAATACAATTTCTTGTTCTTCTTGTCTCTGTGAATTTACATGCAAAGGATTTTCTTTGCATATCCCAAATCCTTCATTGCAAATGTATGAGCTAACTTTTCTTTAAGCTCAACAATTTCCTACATACTAGATCATGTAATAAGCATATCATCCACATACAGTAACAAAATAATATAGCTTCCATTTTCAAACCTTTTGAAATAAACACAATGGTCAGATTCACATCTCAAATAACCATACTCATGCATTAAAATGTCAAACCTCATATGACATTACCTTAGGGCTTGTTTGAGCCCATACAAGCTCTTTTTCAACCTACACAAAAGTTTCTCCTTACCCACGACTTCATATCTAAGTGGTTTCTGCATATATATCTCTTCCTCCAAATAACTGTGAAGGAAAGTTGTCTTAACATCAAGTTTCTCTAAATACAAATTGTCTACTGTAATTAAACTCAATATAATACATATGGAAGTAATTTTTACTACAAGAGATAATATCTCACCAAGATCAATACATGATTTATGTGCAAATCCTTTTACCACAAGTGTTTCCTTTTATCTTTTCTGTCCACCCTCTTCTTCCTTGATCCTGTAAACCCATTTAATCTACAATATTCTTTTACCTACTAGAAACTTAACCAAATCCCATGTTTGGTTTTTGTCTAAGGATTCCATCTCCTCATCCATTCCATACTCCCAATTCTTGTGGGTTTCATCATATATTGATTCTTCAAAACTTTAAGGTTCACCACTATCAGACAATAATAAATAAGATAAGGAAGGTGTAAATCTTTCTAGATGTCTACTTACCCTTTGTGACCTTCTAACTGATATCTGAGGTGTTGGAGGATCAATCTAGAAATCTTGTATATTGGTATCCACTTTTGTTAGTGACCAACATCGGTCACATGTTTCCCATGTCATTTCATCTAATCGACTTTGGTAGTGCTCTTCTGTAGTTTATTTCAGTCCTAAAGACTGACGTTAGTTCTATTCAACCAATACCGATTTAAGTTTATCGACATCGGTACCTATAGATGTCTTTTCTAAATCCAAGAATGAGTTTTCTTCCACAAAATTTCCAACCGGTTCGTCTCTGGGTACCAAAACTTAATCCCTATACATTCTCTTTTCATTACATTCCATGTCACGACTCCTAACAATATTATAATCTTCTAAATCCCAAAAACAAAATCTAAAATCACCAAATCCATAACCATGAAATTGCATCTCTTGGATTTAACATCCAGCTTATTTCTATTTTCTTTATCAATATGCACAAAATCTTGTCAACCAAATACTCTAAGAAAAGAAATATCTACCTTTTTCCAGTCTAAATTTATTTTTTTATTCCACCATCCAGTGCACTTGAAGGCCCATGATTAATTAAATAAATCGTCATGTCTATTGCTTCTACCCAAAATAGTAAGGGTAATCCAACATGTATTCTCATGTTGTTTGCACTTTCATGATTGTCCTATTAATTCTTTCAACAACACCATTTTCCTGTGGTAATCTAGGAACCATTATTTCTCCTCATATTCCATTCACTAAACAATAATCATTGAAGGCCTTATTTCAGTACTCACCACCATTATCAGATCTAAGACATTTTAACTTTGAATTTGATTCATTTTCCATAAGGGCTTTCCATATTTTAAAAGTATGAAAAACATCATATTTACGTTTAATACAATAAACCCATACCTTTCTTGTGGCATCATCAATGAAAGTCACATAATATTGGGATCCTCCATGAGAAGATACCTGGGCTAGTCCTCATACATCTCAATCCACAAGCTCTAATTTTTGCTCCTTATTTGTTTCCCCAACTTTGAGAAATATCACTTTCTTTTGCTTTCCAAATATAAAATGCTCATAGAAATCAAGATCTACATCTTTCAAATATGATAACTTATTTTTATCACCAAATTGCTACACCCCCAAATGGCCTAAATGTGGATGGGTCATTCAGTGCAATTTGTGAAACATTGGGCTAACTCTCAAGATGTGGGACTTACGAGCTTGAGATAGCCCAATAATACACAAATTACATTGAATTCCCCATCCACATTCAGGCCATTTGGGGGTGTTGTAATTTGGTGATAACAGTTCTGGCATGCCCGATGGGATGGGAAGAAGTCTACATTTTCTCATTACAACAAGTTTGATGTGCTTTTGTTGTTAAATTCTAGCTTGTAAGAGGCTTTGAAATAGCTCATCTGGTGACTTCAAAGGGAAGAAGCCATTGTTTTTAGCAGCCCAAGATTGTCAAATTTATGAGAAAAATTCAAACAAGGTCTAAGGCAAGAGAATAAGGTGGTTTAAATACTTATAGATATCCCCAGGTAGACGAAGAAGAATTGAAGAGCTCATAGGTCTTCATCTCCACCAAATAGAACACTCTCTACACCTCCACCTAGTAGGCCTTTCATTTAATCAACTAGAGTCCTCAGAAAAATTAGAATGGTTCATAAACCACCACCACCACAAAATCCTTTTGTGAATTTCACAGGCAGCAACCCACTTTATCTCAATGCACAAAATCTAATTCCAGTTTTTTTATTGAAGAACATCCCATATTTCAGTAGGGAAAACCAAACAACTCTGATTGATCACATTCAAGGCATCACAAATGTATGTGTTATACATGAGGTTAATGAAATGGATGTGGCAATAAAATTATTGGATTTTTCTTTCAAGGGCAAGGCTATATAATATTTCAGAGGCCTAGAGGTATGATCAATTCAAAATTGGGATCAGTTGTGTGCATCTCTTTATGGTCAATTCAGGAAAAGGCAGATAATTTATCTCTCATGGAGTAAATAACCACAATCAAGAGAGCACCAAATGAGTAGATGGTTGATTTCAACTTTAGATTTCAAAGGAAATGGGATATGATTCCACTTGTTGTGAGACCAATAGCATAAGGTGCCTTCCTTTACTTTCTAAAAGCTTTAAATTCTGATATTTCCATGATGATACAGTCTATGAGAGGTATAACTTTACTTGCAGCCTATAACATTAATATCAGAGCTGAAAATTATCTGATTCAAGCTGGTAAACTTTCACCTAGGCTACCTATACCTCTTTATCTAGAATTAGGGAGTCTAAGCACCTACATTAGCTCCTATTCCTCTCCCAAAAAATCATATCTCTATTGAAGCTTCTACCTCATCTTCTAGTACCTCAAATGAGCTCTAAGAAGTCATGAAACAATTGCAAAACTTAGACAATGAATTAGTGACAATTAAGAGGCAACAAGCTCATAATTTTAGACCATACTAGCCTCAATCTTAACCCAATAGGCCTTTGTATCAGCCTAATAGACCACATGCTCAGGATACAAATTAGAACTAGGTAAAACCTCCTTCAAATAGGCCATTCTAACTCTTTAATCTTAATATTGTATCTACATCCAGAGCCTTGATTCTAACTCAAAACAACATGGCACAAGATTATGAATGGTGTTTCCCATGCAACCAACATCATAACCAATCAACATGTGAAAGGAATGATAACCACATTGTACCAAGCCAAGAACACAGATGTTAATCAAACACCACGATCAATAAGATGAAAGTAATTCACCAGAATAACTTTACATAAACCTTTGCAAAAAATGAGTAGCAATATCATATATTATTATGGAACTCAATGCAATACATTGAGAATGGGCCTTGCTTAAATAGGAAAGGAATAACAATCTAAGAACCAGTCAAGGTCGTAGATCAAGCCTTAAATCATGGAAAGAACTAGTCATCAAAGAACTAGTCAAGTCCATAGATTTATGAGAGAACTAGACATCAAAGATCTAGTCAATACCATAGATCTAGGAAAGAACTAGTCAATACCATAGATCAAGGAAAGAACTATACCTAACAACCAAATAATATCTCCCAATATCTTAAATAAGATAAAAGTAAATATCCACACACATAAGTGGGTGAGGATAAATACAATAAAGGTAAATAAAGTACCTAGGTGAACATGAGCTAAGGTAAATACCTACTCTAACACCCCCTCTCAAGTGAAGCTAGGGGTCAAAATAGAAGTGGCATGTCCATAGTATGAGTCCTGGTAACTAGGCCTGATGAGGTACTCATGTACAATAATTGAGAAAAAAAGGGACACCGCAAGGTACCCAAAACCAGTAACAACAAAGTAAAGAGAGTAAAAACCCACTCCAAGGCATCCCAAGAAGCTCAGCTCAAAAAAATTGTACAATTCTGAAGAATTTTGGTGTGCACTGTGGTTTGGATCCACTGCTCGATCATAGAACTCAAAAACAACTAACACTGGGCTTCACCAGAATAGCTCCATACAAGGAGACTGTCAATGGAGTGATGTCGAAAGTGTAAAAAAACACCAAACATAATTCGATCAACTGCTGCAAATAGGTGTGTCACGATCCAAGAACAATAACCAAAGCAACAAGGCAAGGACACAAACTCCAGAGTGTCACGATCCAAGAAAAACCAAGGTAACAAGGCAAGGACACAAAACCCAAAGAAGTAGGATCAGCACCACACCCTCCCATACTACTAAATGGGTGGAGTGACGCTACAATTTTCTATATGAGTTGTCAAAACAACTACTTGAACACTGAAAAACTAACACTAGAATGCACCATTCTGTTAAATAGATCCCCCATAAGAGATACTGTCAACATGCCAAAAGTGTCGAAAATACATATACAAAATCTCTCAACAAACAAGAGAGATACACTACACCTGCTAAAGAAAAATTCTCAAAAAAAGAAGCATCACAATGCATAAGGTATAGAAAGTGGAGCAAGAGGTCAAATGGTGGAGGATTCATGCCTGTAGATTCCTCTTAACGAATGCCTATGTCACCACCACAAGTGATTAGATATCCACCCTAAATCAACACGGATGGATGAAGAAGATGCCTGCATATGACTTGGTGCAAAATGCACAATGGGTGCATGCAAAAGAATATCAAAATGTGTGTCAGGTTGATCATGTCTAACAGCTGAAATCTTAGGTTTCTCAAGCCTGAGTGAAGGTGTAGAACTCATGTGTTGCTCATGATCCTCAGAAAGAGTCAAGTGAATAAAAAAGGAGCTCTGTCAATGTGTGATCCCAATGAAGTATCTGCTCGAAAACCAATGGCATGATGATAATTCCACTTAACATGTGGAATAAAGGAAATAATACCCTGTGAATGTCTGCCAATGACTCTCATGCTAGTTCGAGATTCCCATAGAATAGAGCATGCGAGATCTAAATGCAGTGGTATGCTTCTCAAAAATGCCATGCAGCTGAGCAAAAGTAGGATACACAACATGTGGTACTGTAATAGGCACATATGTGGAAGAGCATGTAGTAACAAGCTTCATACGTGTATGAGCATCAAGAGTAGGAATAGACTCAAAGACTGACAGATCAATGTTAGTGGGTTCAGGAGCAATAGCTGCAAGTGGACTAAGAGCATGGATATGGCTGTCCACAATATGATGGTGATGTTGTAGGCTATAAATTTTTTTCTGCAGGGAGTGCATTATTGTATCCTTATCGTGAATGAGTGATTTTAGAAGAGAATTTTACTTCGTGAGCGATCTATTTTTTTCCACAAATTTTACAATATCCTCTTCAAGTCCACACACTTCAGAGAAAAGCATATCATTCTCAAAATCCATGATAGATACAAAATGTAACTCCCAAAAGTTTAGTATGTCGGGCTCAGCTAAAATTGCGTCCACAATTGATTACAACACTCCTCCATTTTTAACACTTTATAATTATAGTGCAAGTCTCAAAATAAATATTTCCAATGGAAAGAGCACAGAAAAACAAGCAAAAAATGGCACTCAAAACCGAGTTACCATCAAAAGTTACAAGCTTTTTAATATTTTGCTCTGTTATTTATTTTAGTTGCCACTAAAACAAATAAATCGTTGTTGCCTTTACCACAAAAATAAATATAAAGGGGGCTGAAGTTAAGAACCTAAGCCCTAATAGGACCATACCATATGACAAGGGCTAGATTTTAATGGAGCAAGTGGAACAAGAGGCAAGTCAAGAAGAAAATCAATAACATGCTAGCACATCAGAAGCACCTCCAAATAAGACCATGTTTGTCAATTGGCAAGTGGAGGATTTATGTGGTATAAATCAAACTCCTTCTCAAGGTGTGGTAGCTAACACATGGTCTAAGAAGAGGAATATTGAGGAAGGGTAGTCATCAAACCCAAGTTCTACTCAGCCCTCCTTCACTCCGCAAGGAATTGGCAATCAAAGTGCAGCTCCAAATGTGTAAAATCAGCCTAGACCCTCTTCTAGACCAGCTCATACATTAGTTGTAGTAACCAATGTGAAAAATAAGATTGTGAAAAATAAAGGGAATCGAAAGGATAGTGATTCTCCATTCAATATCATTGATCAAAAGAAGAAAACAAATGTAAATATCTCAATGTGGGAATCATTGGATATACCGGGACAAAGAGATCTATTGTAAGATGTCAAGGAAAATTGGTCCGCATTAAATCAATCATCCAAAGATCAAGATAAGGTGCTCAAAAATGTAACTCAGTAGGAAGGAAATCAAGGGGGTCAACAAGTTAAAAATTTGAATCCCCCACCATTCTACATCTCATTAATAATTGGGGATAAGTTGGTGCATAATTGCATGATTGATTCGGGAATAAATAGCTCGGTAATGCCCAAATAGATAGCTCATCGGGTCTTTAGTATGAAGTAATTTATAGAGGTGTGGTGCAACTAGATGGGACATAAGTGACTACAGTTGGAGTAATCAAATGATTGAGCCTCACATTGCATGTTTGTCCCAATGTTATGGTGTTGCAAGATGTTTTAGTCATTGACTTGCCACCACTCTTCACTTTATGCTTGTCAAGGGACTTCACTGCCAAAATTAGAGGCTACTTGTCTACAGATTGGTCACATATGTTATTTTGAACTAGGTATGGAGCTAAGGCTACAATCAGATCTAATCTAATTGCTAATTTTTATATTAAACCACATAAACCAAGTCCAATCAATACAAATTTCTTAGCTTTTGATCAAGAAGATTTCCTAAGTATTTATGAAGTAGATACTAAAGTTTGAGACATTCCAGACTTGACTCTTGATGATTGGGCCAACAAAAGATATGCTTTTGATCCTTATAAATAATTGGAAGAAGCTGAGCTAGGAATCTATTTCTTGCACGAAGAAAATCCACCTTTCCCTAGCATCACTAAATTAGATCACAAAGATAATAATGACGTATGGAAACTATTATTTGATGGTTCAAGGAGTAGTTAAGGTGTTGGAGAAGGAGAAATGCTTGTGTCATCATAAAGTATCAAATATTACTCAACTTTTCATTTTTAGTTTGCTTACTCAAATAACACAACTGAGTAAGAAGCATTGATTCATGGGTTGCGTTGGGCAGGAAAAAGAGGCATTAAAAATTGTAAATGTTTGGGGATAGTGAGCTAATCATAAACCAAGTTAGATGGGAAAATGTTTCTAAGAATGATCTTTGGAAGAACTACAAAAACCAGGTATGGGATCTCATCGAATATTTTGAAGCTTTTAACATCAATTCCATCTCGAGGAAAAAAAATGATGTAGCAGAAAAACTTGTAGCTATTGGGGAAGCATTTGATGTCATTGAAAGTATCAAGAGAGATCAAACTCAGCCACATATAAAAGTGATTGTAAGACAAAATGTCTTGGAAAACAATACAAGTTAGCAATTCTTCGAAAATGATAATAAAATCATCAATTTCTTGCAAGAAGAAATTCAGTTCTCTTTAAGGAATCAAGATGAATTAGAGAAACAATATGGTGACCAAGTGGTTCAGCTGAAAACAAACAAATTTCCAAAGGGTCTTGTGACTTTGGAGTCAATCTTTAACCCCAATGACCAATTCTAGAAAGAAAAGGAAAATATTCAAGTAAAGGGTGAAGATTCGGAGCCTATCTCAGTAGGTGAAGGTAAGGTGTTATAAAGTGGTAAAGTGAGTACTCAACAAGAGAAATCATAATTTATTCAGCTTTTTCAAGAGTTCCCTGATGTATTTTTTTGGAATTATAAATATTTAAGAGGCTTTAACCCAAATTTGGCACAACATACTATCGAGTTAGGTCCATAATCTAAGCCCATCAACCAAAAGCAAAGGCCGGTGAATCTGCACACTGAACCTCTCATGAGGAAGGAATTAAACAAGCTAATTGAGGCCATCATCATGTTTCCAATTAATCATTCAAGTTGGGTTGTAAACTTAGTGCATGTGTGAAAGAGAAATGGAGAAATCAGATTGTGTGTAGACTTATGTGACTTGAATAGAGCTTCACTAAAAGATCATTATCCACTCCCTTCAATTGAGAAAATTTAATAGGTTGTAGCTGGTTTAGAAAAGTTCTCATTGTTGAACAGTTATTCAGGATACAATCAGATTATGGTGAAAGAAGAATATCGGTTCAAGACAACTTTCACTACAAAATTGGGCACTTATGCTTATAGGAAGATGCCATTTGGATTGTCAAATGTCGGAGCTACATTTCACTGAGCAATGGATATGTCATTCAAAGGGAGGATCAACAAGATAGTGCTTGTTTATCTTGATGACATAAAGATCTTCTCTAAGAATGCAACAGACCATATCTTTCACCTCACACAAGTGTTTCAAATATGCAGAAGGTTTGGAGTGTCTTTGAATCCAAAAAAAATTATTTTATTAGCACACGAAGGCAAGTTATTGGGCCACATAGTGTCTAAGGAAGGATTGACCATTGATCCCAAAATATTTGAGGCTATCCATGCTCTTCCATTGCCAAGTCACAAGAAGGCTCTTCAAAGCTTCTTGGGAAGGATAAATTTTGTCCACAGATTTGTGTCTAATTTTGCCACCTTGGTGAAGCCATTGACCATGATGTTAAAGAAGAGCCTTGCATTCAAATGGAGATCTAAAGGTAAGGATAGTTTTGAGGCCATCAAGTATACAATATTTCAATCCCCAACTCTTATTAATCCAAATTTCTCCAACGATTTCATGTTATATGCTTTTGGGGATTTGGATACAATCTCAGCCATTTTATGGTGCAGAAAAATAAAGAAGGCTTGGAGAAACCCATTGCATTCTTGAGTCAAATTTTAGAAGACTATAAAGCAAGGTATTCTTTTATTGAAAAGCATGTCCTTGTTGTGATTAGAATTTTGAAGAAGTTAAATCATTTGGTTTCTAACAACAAGATTCAACTGTTAGTATCTCATGTCGGAGTCAAGGACTTTCTTTTGAACAAGGATTTGAATGAGAAAATGGCGGGTTGGATCACATGAGTAATGGAGTATGACATAGATGTCAAAGTGACCAAGCTGGTCCATGGCAAAGGATTGTGTGAGTTGCTTGCTTCTAAACAATATGCTAATTTTAAATATGAGAAGGAAGTTGTCCTAGTGCTGCAAAATGATCAAGAATAATCAGTTGATGATACACCCATTCCATGTTGGACCCAATACATGATGCATTACCTTCAAATGGGCCTATGTCCTTTGGAAATAACAAAATCAAAGAGAATACACTTCAGGTTGCAATCCATTCCATATGCTCTCATTCATGGAATCTTATTCAAGAAGGATGTGAATGGAGTTCTCCTAAGGTGTGTCCCTTCAAATCAGATTGAGAAAATATTGCATGAATTCCATGACAGAGATGTGGGAGGTCACTTTTCTCCACATGTAAAAAATCTCAAGATCATGAAAGTTGGCTACTATTGTCCCACACTCTTTAGTGATTACAACACTTGGATTAAAAAATGTAAAAAGTACACACTCTTCACAGGAAAAGAAAAGTTAGCAGTGTTGCCACTTTGTCATATTTCAGTTGATCAACCATTCATGCCATAGGGGCTGGACTTCATTAGAGTTATCAACCTAAATTTGAGCCAATGCCACAACGGGATACTCATGAAAATGTACTATTTCACCAAGTTGACTGAAGCGGTGGCACTCAAGGAAGAAAATGAGTTTAACATCTTGGACTTCTATAAGGGGTTAGTAACTAGATTTGGTGTACCTACTACTATCATATTAGATAATGCATTGGCATTTCTTGGCACAAAGATCACTGAATGGGTTGTCAAGAACATGATTTATCTTATCACTTCTTCTAGCTATTACCCCCAAGGTGATGGCCAACGAGAGTCCACAAACAAGAATTTACTCACAATTATAAGGAGAAATCTTGATGAGAATTAGAGAACCTAGAAAAAAATCTCAAATCATCCTTGTAGGTTGATAGAATCACACCCAAGAGGTCTACAGACATTTATCCATACAAGATAGTATACGGAAAAGAAGCAATGCTACCTATATCACTTGAGTTACCGACATTCAAGCTCATGAAATAGCCGGAACTAGCTGAGTTTGAACCTATGGAAGAAAGTTATACATAGCTGATGGAATTGGAAGAAACAAGAGAACATGCAATGTAGACCATGGAGAAAGATCAAGCACTGATTAAGAGAAGATTTGACAAGAAAGCTAAAGCAAGGACATTCCAAGAGGGAGATTTAGTGCTGAAGTGGGATGTAGATCAATCAAAGCCAGGTAAGCATTCCAAATTTGATACAATATGGAGTGGCCCGTACATGATCACAGAGTGCAAGAGTAACAATGCCTTCCAGCTGGCTAAGTTAGATGGTGAAGAACTGCAGATTCCAATCAATGGGATCTACCTCAAACATCGCTACTAGAAGATATATTTCTCACCCTTGTACATATTAGCTTAGAATCTTTCAATTCCTCTAAGTGCTTGTGCACATTGTTGTTGTTATAGATTGGTTTTCAATTTCCCTAATTGTTAGTGCACATGTTTTATTACTTCTTATATATGCCTTGTATACATTTCATCATGCTTATATAAAATAAATTATAGCAAAGATATTTAGAGTTACAAACAACAGTTACTATCTTCAAAAGAACCCAAATTTCAGGATAAGGAGAAAATTTCAAAGGTATCATTACTTGCTCCTTCAAGTTAATAATTGAGTTTCTTAGCTTCCCATAATCAAAAAATTACTTTGGGGAAATAGTTTTTAATAATGCACAAATGGTAGTATCATGAGTTATAGGCATGCCCAAGCAGGGTTCCAAATCCTCATGCTCCATTCTAAAGCTGAAGAGAGAGAGAGAGAAGAGAAATGTTTCAAGTTTGAATTTTCTACTCGCATAAGTCCTTCTCTTAAATATTTTCTTACAAAATATGAAAATCAGTGGAATGTGGGAAGTAGTGATCAACAAGGCTTTAGAGTGCAAAGATCCATGTTTAGACTAGTTCATGTCGAGCAGTGAGACTCCATGCCCAATGGGTAATTTCAAGCAGCTGGTCATGCTCAATTTAGTAGGAAAATGGCCCCGTAAGTCACCAAATTTTTTATCGAAATCCACTCCCTAGGTGAATTTGAACAACGAGATAGGTTGCATAACAAAAGTTAAAAAAGGGGGCCACATGCAATAAAATGATAAAATTCGATGAAAGGATCTAGGAAACCTTCATGCAACCTCCTCATCCTTACTTCACATAGGAATCCAAAATTTTCATAAATATATAAGGAAGGTATAATTTGTAAGAGGATAGCATGCAACTCAAGGACTAGCTCATTGAGCTCACTGGTAGAAGACCAAGTTATTCCTTGATGAGCTGAGATAGTTTTGTAGAGGAACAAATTCCATATGAACCGACATATCCACATGGTTTGGGATGGACTATTGAAAAAAAGCATTTCATACTGAGTCTTTTTGTGGGTGATCAAGATACTTGCACCATGCAACGAACTATGTTTAAAAGGGAGTGAGATCATTCGTGTTACTAACTAAGTTGTTCCACATGGACCAAGCTAGATAGTTTTCTGAGCCATTGCACTCTAGGTTGAGCTATCACAAAACTAAATCTCCCTAATTATTAATCAATATTAACCAAGTTTTCTCTATATATGACTGGGCTTGTGACAACTTATGTATTCAAAGCCATACAAACAAGCACGAGGTGAGCTCCAATGTAGCACAAAAAGATAAGACCTAGCTCTACAACCTTTGGCAAGCTATTAAAATAATGTAATGTAGTTGGATTATTTTACAAGTGGAAACTGGATTACGGTATGACCAGGAACACATCAAGCTAGTTCTCCATGAGATGGACCATGCATTCAAACTATTTCACAAGAAATCAACAAGTGTTAGGTTGTTGCATGATCAAGTTGTTCATTGAGGGAACAAGTCGTTCGAACATCCATCATGAGTTGTCACTGCCCTTTAGTGAGCTGATATATCATAGCTCATTGAGTCAATTGGCAAGTAAGCTCATCAAACCAACTAAGTAGGATCATGGGAGACCATGCTACATTGATATGAATAAGACTTTGGTTTTAAGGAGGAACCCTTGAGAAATGGAATAAATACACCATGCCCATATAATGAGCCAGGCTCGAGCTACATGATTGATTGATTGACACAAGGGAAATCCCGACCAAATTAGTGGATTTGGGCCAAAATCCATGCAAGTCAAAAGTGAGTTGAAATTGAGACAAGAAAGGAAGAATCAAGTTGAGCTCAGGTAAGACATGCAATGAAGACCTAGACTTAGTAAATTCTAGGGAAAATAGGTAAGTCAGCTTGCTGAGACAACTTGGAAAACCCATGGAGCTCGAGGTGACAAAGTCTCTACGCAGACCACATATGAGGGTGGAAGTAGGCCAAAAAAGGTCGCCCACATGGCCCCTCGGTTTTTTTCTGAAAACTAAATAAGGTAAAGAAAAAGAGGAATTCCCAAGATTTACGGGACCTCCACATGGATCAAGGTGCTGCAAACACATCATAATTCAACCCAATGCGGTCAAATTCCTAATGTATTTAGACGACGAGGATCAAAGGAGACACAAGCGCCTCGGGACACGGGTGCGGCTAAAACCCACAGTTCTCACATAGCAAAGGTTGTAATGTTGAAGTAGGGTAAGTGGCCACCAATATGGCAAGGAGAGTGAGTCTATGGCCCAATGTAAATAATTATTCAACGTGGCACTAAGTAGAGGTAAGGAGGAGAACTCGACACAATTGATGGATTCACTAATGCACGTGAGCCACACATGATTCTCCACGTAGGCAGCAAGGTGAGGGGTTCGATGTATGAAAGGATAATGTGATGCCATCAAATTTTATGGGATTGGTAGGTAGTTGACAATTCCAAGTTGATATCTTGACATGCAAGGGTAGAGTAAGAGCCCAATAATGAACAGACAAGGTGCCAGCTCAGCCAAGCTAGTTCAAATATGACATTTTAAAAAATTGCCCCCAATGCAAGCAATGGAAATCAAGGTAGGCCCCAGTTTTTAAATGTAAAATCATTTCAAATCAGGTGTTTAATTGATACATGGAACACTAGAAATAAGGCATATATCTTCATGATGCATTTCAACAAAGGAATTAATTACCCAGTCCTATAACAATGAAGAAATTCCCGGGAATAACCAAATAGTTGCATCTGCTCATGAGGCCATAAATTTGGTGTTTCTCAGCCAAATTGCACAAAAATTGTCTCGTTGGAATCATGGCTCCAAGATATATGCACAACAGTTAAACACTTCAGGTACTATCCCCATTTTGAGTTAACGACGAAATGGTTGGATAACCCCTACAAAATTTTCTTAACACTTTTGAGTTATGACCTCTTTATGAGTAAATCAGGTTTTTCGGAGGTATCTAAAGCATCGGAACATTCATGAGTTCCAAAACATGCTTTGTATACGCTATGATTCTCCGATTCCCGAAACCCGCCTTGTATTGAGAAAATTCTTAGTAATTCGGGTTTTTGGAAGCTTCAAAGCATCGGAACATTCAGTGTTCCAAAACATGTTTTATATGCCATGTTCTCCGATTCCTGAAACCCGCCTTGTATTAGGAAAATCCTTTGTAAATCGGGTTATCGGAAGCTTCAACGCATCAGAGCATTCATGTTTCAAGACATGTTTTTTGCTCCATGTTTTCCGACGCCCAAACCCCGAAATGCACTAAATCTCCTCCTGTCGGGTTTTCGGACTCCTCGAACATGCTGACGTGGCATACATGCCAAGCAGTCAGTGCATTGGCACGTGCGGAGCTGATGTGTATTTATTACTGATTTTCTTATAAATATGCGTAGTTTTTACATGTCATTTTCACCGTTCATAATTTTACATCCGTGGATTTTTGCGCATGCTCCTCCTGCTCCCAAAACCCGCAAACTCGCGCTATCAGACTGGATCGTTTTTTTTTCGATTTTCACCTGTCTCGAATTGGAAGGTATTCTTCGTTCCTTCTTTATTCTCGATTTTTAGAAACGTTTTGCGTGTATTTTCTTGCCGATTGTTGAGGGTTTTTCTTCCTTATTTCCTTCTGTAATCGTTTTTGAAAGAGTTTTGGGGTTTTCTAGGGTTTATTTTCTTCTTGCAGACTATCAATTGGTGCTGTTCCTTCTAAATTGCAATTACTTGCATGATGTATGGAATATGAAAAACAAAAAAGAAAGGATGTTTTATATGTAAAAATTCAAAGGAAAAACTCTGTTTTGTGCTACCCGGATTTTGAAATCTGTTTCGCAGGCTTTCCTTAAAAGTGCCGAAAGTACAAAGGAGAGCTCGAAGTGACGGGGTTTCTCAACATTCCGACCTCAACACTAAGCGTACCGGATTTTCTCAAAACGTTCCGTCAAGGATAGTGGGTGCCGGGTTCTTAAAAATTTCCGTCAAGGATAGTAGGTGCCTGGTTTCTCCGGATTTCCGCCATTTAAAGCAATGTCGGGTTTCACCAAAGTTTCCGACATATCAGACCTGTCGGGTTCCTCAAAAGGTTCCGACATCTTCTTTGGCGTGTCGGGTTCTTCCCATCTTCCGGCGCATTCATTCAATCGGGTTTTTCAGTGTGCATAGCATCTCCAGAGTTTTCCAAGCTTTTCTTCATCCAATTTTCTTCATGACAGACCCCGGTCCATCACAAGAGAAGGCCGAAGAAATCTAGCAGGATGAAATATAAATTTAAGAAACCAGAATCCCCGTCATATGTTCGACTGTAATTACGATATTCGGCATACCGAACTTCGGTAACATTGACATGGATGATTTCTGGAATAGGGTGAGAAGTCCTTCAGTCAAACCCAATGGATGACCTCCTTAGCAAACAGTGGCTTGCCTCTGGCAGCAGGATTTCCTCTATCTGCCCAATGTCCAGAGTTCATTCTGGCCTGTGCCTCTAATTATGACTCTACTTCTCGTTCCGTTAGGAACCCAAGCAGGAGAAGTAGTGATCAAGCTAGATGGAATTTATCTTGACGACCTCCTGAAATTACCCAATTTCGAGGAGTATGGGAATTTGAATATGAAGTCAGCCCAGAAAACTTGGGACACTAACCAGGAAGAATTATATAAGAGATGTTAACAAGAAGTTCCTGGCTAAAGCTAAGCCAGCGGTATCCAGATTTCCTAGGACTATCCCTAGGGTGTGACTTTATACAGGAGATAAATGATATCATCACACTGCTTAGCCGGGTATTTGGTTTACCAGAATCAAATCTATTTCACGGATGGATGTACCAGTTCATGGTCACCATCAAGAAGAATGAGCAAGGGATTGATTGGGGAACCCTGATCAGTGATGAAATTGATGCTCAAATGATGACGGTCTTGTCAACAGGAAATTTTTACATGTTCTCATATGTGGCCTATGCAGCAGCTGGGATGAGGAACTATCCCGGGCTTGATACAAAAGGCAGCAGAATAACCAACCCAATCTACAAGTATTTTCCCCAAATAACAAAGAAGGGGTCTAAGGATCAGTTTAGAAGGGTTAATGATGCCTTTTTCTATGAGAACATCTGCAGACTGAACCCGGGTTTGAGAAAAACAAGAGTCCTCCGACGAGGCTTGGGCCGAGGTATCTAAATGGGGATGTATCTTCCTACAGTTTAGGAAGTTTACATACATTCGAACAGTGATGTATGCAGGAGAGCCTTTCCGTCTGCCTCGCTATCCCGGGGATAGATTAATTTTGTTGGAATTGGTCAGACAATTGTTGGATTTCCACAAGTTCCAACAGAGCAAGCACAAGGCAGCAGTATCTTTCCCAATTTCTATTGGGAGATACACTTGTTCAACGGTGGCTAAGGCCAAAAGTGCTGAGTGTGAGCTTCAAGAAATATTAAAGAAGCATATGAAGTCTCGGGATGGTTTTGACATCCGAGGAGTGCTTCGGGCCTATGGAGCTCAACATCTGCACAGGCCTGATATTGAGGACATCTGGATTGATCTGCGGGACGAAGTTGCGATACGCAGAAAGGATAATAGTAGGCTTACTATTGATGAAATTCAGACACTGGGGCTTTCTGATTTGCCAGATGGCACTACAGATAATGAGGAGTGTGCTGGATATTTCATATGATGGACTTAATGAAGATCAGTATGTGTTCCCACCGATTGATTGGTCAGTTACTGAGAAAGCCTCTATTACAGATAGGACGGCTCCAATTCTCACTCGCACAAAGGAATGGCTTTCTTCTTGGGGGATGAATTTCAATGCTGACAAGTTTCCCAAATTGGCTGCTTTAGAGGTGGGGCCCTCCCAACAGGAAAAGGACAAAGAATCTTCTGGGGGGCCTATAAAAATCAGGATTCCTAAGAAGAGGAAAGAAAGGCAAATTTCTTCAATTGTTTCTCCAGTTCAAACGGTGGTTATTCCAGAATCACCAACACCAACAGAAAAAGGAGAAATTAATGTGGAAGAGGGAGGAAGCCAAATCTTGATTCCATCATCTGTTGATAGTCAGACCAAAGAAACTTTGTCTCTTGCAACCCAGGGTTTGGCGTCTGAATCTGTGCCTCCCCCTCAACAACCACTCCAATCTCCTCATTCCCCATCTACTTCTTCAAGTATGGCAGGCATTTTCTTTGGTCTCTCTCCCCTCTCTACTAGAACCCAAATAATTACCAGCTCGCCACAACCTGTGCCTCTCTTTGTTGCACCTACTACCACGTTGACCACTGTTCCCCCTCCAATAGTAGAATCTTCTCCTCTTGAGAGTAGATTACTAGTTACTACAACATCAGCAGTTCCTTCTGATACTCCACAATGGTTACTTGAGCAAACTCCCAGGAAGAGGAAGGTGATTGTACCCCTACCACCCCTTGATTTTAGCTCACTCAAGACTTCTACTGCGAAATCAGCCAAGAAACCCAAAACAGTTTCAAGGGTTTTGGTTGATGCTTCAGGAGATAAGTTTGCAGAGATTGCTACTCCCTCGGCTGACAAGACTAGAGAGGATATAACAGCTTCTGATTATCAGATAACCAAGGTGGCTCTAGGGAAAGTAACAGCAAAAGGAGCGCAACAAGATATACAGGCTTCTGTAGACGTGCTGTGTCAAAAGTATAAGGAATCAAAGGATCAGCCAGAATCAGCTTAAGGAGAAAGTGGAGCAGTTGACAGAGATTTTGATTAAACTCTCAAAACCCCTTGAATCCATACCCCCTTCTTCTTCTTCTGCCGGATTCGATTTCTCATCGGTGCCTACGATTGAGAAATTGCTAAAAAAGGAAGGGTGGTTGATGAATGGATTCAAAAGTTGCTCCAACAAGGAAAGGAGGTGATAAAAGATGTGGTGAAGGTTCATGAGTCTTTGGGGGAGATTCAAAAGGAAGGAGAGAAGATGGATGAGGAATTCACTGATGAAATTGGACAGCTTGGATTTGACTTGTGAAGCTCTCCACGTGTTGAAGCAATTTTCCAGCAAACCTCTTGGTGGAAGAAGGTATTCTCCCACACACAGATAAGCATTTCCAGCTGATTAAGGCCATCAAGTTCAGAGTAAAGATTCTCAATGAAGCTTGCGGTAAGTTAAGAGAATCAAGGGATAAATTGATCGATGGGAGAAGTGATCTGGAAGAAGAATTGCTAAAGATTTGTCCAGATGGTGGCAGTTGGGAACCTCAAGTATTCTATCAGCAGATGATCTCTTCAAACAAGTCCAAGAGATCAATTCAGCATAAACCTGTACACGGGTTTGACCTTGAAGTCATTGGTCATTTTGTAAGGATGGAACAGACGCTTGGAGGCCTTAAGAAAGCTCAATAAAAGGTTGAAAAAGCTTCCCGGGAGTGCTGCTGATATTCATGAAACCTGCGAGATATGGAATGATCATTCCAATGGGCCCGATGAAAATGAGACGCAAGACATTATTCGGAAGTTTCAGGAGTTTCAGAACAGAAAGTCCCAGCTGGAGGAAGAGAAAGGAGAAAAAGATGATGATTCGGACTAAGTTTCAACGTCCCATGTCATTTCTATTTTTAGAATGACATGCCTGTTTTATTTCCGTTTTATCATATTTTTAATTCAGACTTGGACTTGATCTCCTGCGTGAGAATCATGCAAAAGTTGAACTCTAGTTAAACATGCTACTTTTCAGGATCTGTCCTATTTTGGCTCTAGATTCTTTGTTATAAAATAAGGGATGCGTGTGCATTCCAAAGGGTCGAGAATTTTTGGAGGATTAAGAGGCTATTGGAAAGAAGAAAAACTTTGTGTTTTCTTTCAATCATTTTGAAGAATAGAAGTTGATATTGTTTTACAGACTTTGTGTTGTAGAATATATCTTACTTGAGATAGTGTTCTTATGTTCATGATCTTAAGCTATTCTTTGCATAGAATCTCAGTGCTTCTAATTATCTCAGACATTACATTTATGATCTAAAACTCGTATGATTATTTCGTGCTCTGTGTTTACTCGAAAGAAAATACGCTTCTCTCATTTCCTTTCTACTGTACTTCTTTCATTGTAACAGTTTCTAACCAATTTCACTTACGAAAGCAATATTCTTAAATTGTGTGAATGTGGACTTCGGGATCTCATCCCAACCCCCAATGGTTAGATTAGTGTGAATACTGTATATATTATTTACTGTGTTTTAGGTTAGCAATAAACAGGCAGCCTCACCTGTCTTTGAGGAGGGATTCAATCTCATGTACTGTGGTTGAACCTCATATTTTGGCTTGACAAAATATCCAACCAACAGTTTTTGGCGACTCCGCTGGGGATTCTACAGATCAATACTATAAAGCTTATCCTTTCGGTGTCTGGCGACTCCATTATTGCCTTATTTTCAAAAGATCTCCTTTCAGTTCAAGCTGGCCAGGAGGATCTTCACTCGGTCTCGCCGAGCTCAAGGTGAAATTGATCCACTCTTTGAGTTACTGCAACAGCACAATTTCAGCCTTTCTCCTAACAG
Organism: Taxus chinensis; assembly: GCA_019776745.2. NCBI lineage: Eukaryota > Viridiplantae > Streptophyta > Pinopsida > Cupressales > Taxaceae > Taxus > Taxus chinensis. The sequence goes on from CM034147.1 coordinate 327,881,834, forward strand.
CGTTATCTCTAATCGAACTAGAAGTTCTTCGCCTGTTCGGAGAAATCGGATACCTGAAGAACGGGAAGTATCTGCAACTTGTCGGGCACTACTCTTGTCTGATACCCGGATCCCTGTACGCACTCTTTTCAGAAGGATGGCGGTTCAACCTGTGCCTTGGGGTGCAGCTATTGGTCCTCTTACCTTGACTCCCTCCATTGAATGAGTTACCACGTGGATCTCGTAAAAATATTCCTAAGTTCAATGGAGATGGGAAGCAACATCCTGATGAGCACATTGCATCTTTCTTTGTTGCATGCGGTGTCCTCGGAGTGGCTCACGAAGATGTCTCCGTTCGACTCTTTGTTGAAACGTTGCAGGGAGCAGCAGCTGAATGGTTTTATCATCTTCCGAACGCATGCATCCCAAATTGGGCTACCATGCGGTCTAAGTTCGAAGCACGTTTCAAACCAGCTGAAGATTCTCATGCTTTGCTAGCTCAGCTCACTCACATGAAGAAGGAATCACATGAACCCATGCGGGAATTCGTGGCCAAGTTCAATAAGCTGATCCGGAAAATTCCGGAAATAGCTGTACCGACTCTGGAAAACCAAAAATGTTTTTTCATCAATGCTCAACCTCCTGATATAAGTTTTTTATTACGAAGGTCGGTTATCCCAGATTTGGCTGCTGCTCAGTCAACGACAACTGAAATAGAGGACGATCTCATCTTGGCCGGGAGAATTAAGAAAGATATACCTAAACTCAAAAATCAAGGTTCTTCTCAAGGTAATACTGATTCAATGTTTCAAAAGATGGCTAATGATTTGATTGCATTAAAAAAGCAAGTGTCTCAGCAGGCGAACAACGTTCCGTATCGAGATATCCCTAGACGGAACTTTAATAATAATGGTCCACTTATCAGAGATAGGCCGCGGTTAGCTCCTGCTCAGCCGAGATTAGCAATTGAAGCTCCTCCCGTCAATGCAGCAGTGGATATAATTGAAGAGGATGATGAACCAGAAGAGGAGGATTCCCGTGAGGTTTTCGAAACTTCAGGATATGCTGATGAGTCTTATGATGAGTCAGCTGGCGACTCCAGCATTGGGTATTTAGAATATGATGAAGATGAATTTGAGCCAGATGGTCAATCATTTGCTGTTTTCACTCGGTCCCAATCTCAGAACCCAAGAAAACTTCCTGAAAACACTAAGGAGAAGAATAAGGAACCTCCTGTATCTATAGTTAAAAGAGGTACCCCTATTTCGGTGCAAACTGAAAGAGAAGTTACCAAAAAAGCAGCTGCTCCTTTTTCTCCTTCTCCTAAGGTCAGTGCCCCAGCACAAGCTCATGTAATTAGAACTGAGCCTACCATCATTCCTTCTTATACTGCTTTTGATATTGTTGATCATGCGAAGAGAACCAAAATTCAAATGTCAGAAGCAGAATACCTCCAGTCAAATCCTGAACAGTTTGAAAAGCTGGCTAAGTTTATTAGAAGTAAAGCGGCTGTTCCATCACCTTCAAAAGGTCTCCTTCCAAATCCTACTCAACCCACACCTCAGAATAATCTGACCTCTGCTTCTTCCTCAGGAAAGATTGAACCATTTTATTTGTCTCTACTTATAAATGGGTTTAAACTCAACAATTGCATCATTGACTCAGGAGCCTCTGATAATGTTATGCCCGCAAAAGTGGCCCATGCCCTTGGGCTTACTTTGACTAAATCATATGGACGGTGCTATTCTATGGAAACTAAACAAGTCCCTCTGATTGGTCAGATCAAGGACGCACAGTTTGCATTTGTTGCTTTTCCTGAGAAGAGGGTGAAAATGACTATTCTGGTTGCCGACATTCCTGCGGCTTATGGTATCCTTTTGGGTAGAGGATTTTGTAAAGATGTTGGAGGAGAAATTAATATGGATTGGACCAAAGCCAAAATCCCAGTCAATGGGGTTCAACGGGTTCTTCATCCTGAACCACAAGCAAAGTATTTGGTGACCAAATCAGATGATCTAAAGCTCAGATTCTTTTTGAAGATGCTAGCTTTGAGAATTACTTCATGGCTTCAGAAATACCTATTGTAGATGTTGAGGAAGAAGATCCCAATGCTATTTGGACGCTTGAGTTTGATGGTAGCTGCTCAACTTCTGGATCGGGCGCTGGTGTTGTCCTCATATCTCCTAGCTCCGAGATTTTCCCATCAGCTTACAAGTTGCAATTTGATAATACTAATAACACGGCCGAATATGAAGCCCTGTTATTAGGATTAGAATTAGCCAGACAGAAGGGAATCAAGAATCTCAAAGTACAGGGAGATGCGGAGCTGATTGTTAATCAGGTCAGGGGTATATATCAGGTAAAAAACGACCGGTTGAGGCATTACAGGAACAAAGTTTGGGACAACATAGAATGCTTTGATGCATTTTCTATTAAGGCAGTTTTAAGAGATTATAATGACAAGGCTGATTCTTTGGCCGTGTCTGCATCTCTTCTTCTTCCTCATCCTCAATTTAATCAAGACACATATTCTATTGAGATTGTGTATCGCCCTAGCGTCCCAGATAATGCAACTCACTGGCAGGTGTTCAACGATGATCAGCAGGTATTAGCTTTTCTGGAAAAGGAAGATAATTTCAGTGAATTATATTTTGAGGGTTCCGAATCAGCCTTTCGTGAAACTATTTCAGATCCTTATCAAGAAGTTGATGGCGAATTTATTCAGCTGAAAGGTAACAAGATACCAAAGGGTCTGGTCTCCCTGGAAGGTTTGTTCGACAAACACGATCGCTTCATTCAAAATAAAAGACAAGTTGAAGGAGGTTCTTCCTCTGAAGTAGATCAAATCAATCTAGGCTCATCTGATCTACCTCGGATGGTGAATATCGGTAAATGTTGTTCTCCTGAAGAGAAGGTAAGATTCACTTCACTGTTGAAAAGATACATCGATGTGTTGGCCTGGTCTTATGCAGATTTGAAATCCTTCCAGCCCAAAGATGTACAGCACAGTATTCCTTTGAAGCCTGATGTGAAGCCGTATAGACAAAAGCAGAGGCATTACAATCCAAAGATTTCTGGGACTATCCTGGCAGAAATACAGAAGATGTTGGATGCTCGAATAATTTTTCCGATCCATCACTCCACTTGGATTGCCAACATCGTTCCTGTGAGGAAAAAGAATGGCGAGATCCGGATTTGTGTTGACTTCCGGAACTTGAATCAGTCCTCACTGAAGGATAACTATCCCTTGCCTATTATGGACCAGGTATTGCAAACTGTTACTGGATCACAAATGCTGTCCATGCTCGATGGGTTTTCGGGATATAATCAAGTCGAGGTAACTACAGAAGATCAACACAAAACAGCTTTTACAACCCCCTGGGGTACCTTTGCATATAGGAGGATGCCGTTTGGTTTAATCAATGCCGGAGCTACTTTTCAGAGAGCTATGGACCTAGCATTCAGAGATTTGATGGGTAAGGTCATAGTCGTGTATTTGGATGACTTGACCGTTTTTTCCAAAAGACGGAGTGATCATTATGATCATCTAGAACAAGTACTACTGAGATGCAGACGTCACGGAATTTCGTTGAATCCTAAAAAGTCTATGTTTGGGGTAACAGAAGGAAAGCTGCTGGGCCATATTGTGACCAAAGAAGGAACTAAGATTGACCCAGAAAGGGTAAAGGCTATTCAGAGCCTTACCTTGCCCACAAGCAAAACAGGAGTTCATTCTTTCTTCGGAAAGGTTAATTTCTTGAGAAGATTTGTACCAGATTTCGCTGACAAAACCAAGGATATCCTTGGAATGATGAAAAGTAAGGTTCCATTTCGATGGAGTACAGAAGGAAAGTTGGCTTTCGAAGAAATCAAAAAGGCAGTTGCTTGTGCTCCTGTCTTAGTATGTCCAGACTTCAAGAAAGATTTCATAATGTACAGTTATGCTTCTGCTCATACAGTATCAGCCATTCTAATGCAGAAAAATGAAGAAGGCATAGAAGCTCCTATCGCGTTCATGAGTTGTCCGTTGAAGGAACATGAGTTGAAGATGTCACAGATTGAAAAACATGCCTACGCAGTGGTAAGAGCAGTAAAACACTTCAGGTACTATGTGCTGAATTCCCATACGGTCGTTCTTGTTCCTGATACTGCTGTTAAGTCTATTCTGACTCAACAAGAGCTGGGAAGTCAACGAGGTACTTGGATAGCTAAGGTTCAGGAGTATGACTTGGATATCAAACCCACCAAGTTGGTACGAGGAAGGGGCCTGTGTCAATTGATTGCAGAAAATCATGTTGAAAAAGAGTGTGAAAAGACTCAAGATACTCCTTCGGAGCTGCCTATGGTGCTTTTTGTAAGTACGACTGATGAGTGGTACACTGACATTGATTTTCTTCCTAACCTATGGTGAATGCCCTCTGCATTTAAATCAAAAGGAGAAGAGGACTGTTAAGTTAAGAGCTGCAAAATACCTTTTGTGGAATAATGCAGTATACAAGAAAGGTATTGATGGTGTCTTTTTGCGTTGTGTTGATAAGTTACAACAGGAAAAGTTATTGGAATCCTTTCATAGCCTGGCATGCGGGGGACACTTTTCATCTTCCGTAACAGCGTATAAGATCTTACGGGCCAGGTATTATTGGCCTACTCTTTTCCGAGATTCAGCTGAATGGGTATCAAAATGTGAAGCTTGTCAACATTTCGTTGGTCGTCCTAAGCTAGCAGCTCTTCCTCTAAAGCCTGTGGTAATTGAAGAACCTTTTCGCCAATGGGGGATTGATTTTATCGGAACATTGAATCCCACTTCTAGTGCTGGACACAATTATGTGCTGACCGCTACTGATTATTTTACTAAGTGGGTAGAAGCTGTACCAATCAAGCAAGCAACTTCTGAAGCCGTTTGTAAGTTCCTAAAGGAAAACATAATCATCAGATTCGGTGTTCCTCACAAAATCGTAGCAGATAATGCCTCTAATTTCTCGTCACATGAATTGACAGAATTCTGCTATGGATTCGGCATTACTTTGGCTCATTCATCTGACTATTATCCACAGGGTAATGGGCAAGCTAAGTCTAGTAATAAGAATCTGGTTACAATAATCAGGAAATTAGTAGACGAAAATCAGAGGACATGGCACAAAGCATTGTATGATGCGTTGTGGGCTGACCGGATCACTCCAAAGCGAGCCATAGGGATGTCCCCTTTTCAATTGCTATACGGGACTGATGTTGAAGTTCCTATCTCAGTAGAATTGTCGGCCTTGCGGTTGGCAAAAGAGATTGAAGATATAGCTTTTCAGAATTCTATAGAAAAGAGGGTTATGTACCTAACCAAGATAGAAGAAGAGCGGATTAAGGTGGTTGATCGTATAGCAGATCATCAGAGCAAGGTAAAGAAGATTTTCGACAGGAAATCAAAGCAGCGTAACTTCCGGATTGGAGACCTGGTATTGCTTTGGGATAAAAGAAGAGAACAGAAAGGAATGCATGGAAAATTTGATTCTTTATGGAAAGGACCTTTCAAGATCCACGAGTTGAATGGTGAAAATAGTTTCCTTCTATCATATTTGGATGGAGGGTTACTCCCTTTTCCTTTCAGTGGACAACATCTGAAGCTGTTCCACCATTGATGCAAGATGCTCTCTTGCATTGTACATATTTTACTTTCCGTTGTGTGTTTGCTTCCGCTTTGCTTTCTGTTTTGTTTTGTTTTGTTTTGGTTTTCTTCTTGACCCCGTAGCCTAATGAATAAGACCAGAGATTCTGAGTTCTCTTCCTTTGGTATTACAAAGAAAGTCCCCAACTGGAGCCAATTGTTATCCCCATTTTGAGTTAACGACAAAACGGTTGGATAACCCCTACGAAATTTTCAAAGTAATTTTGAGTTATGACCTCTTTTTGAATAAATCGGGTTTTCGGGTATTATTAACATCTTGACATGAGTTTTCCTACTTTATGTCTCTTGACCTCCGAAACCCGAAACCCGCCTAGTATTAGGAAAATTCTTAGTAATCGGGTTTTCGGAACTCTAAGGCATCGGAACATTCATGTTCCAAAACATGTTTTATACGCCATGTTTTCCGACGTCAAAAACCCGCCTTGAAGTGAGCTAATTCTTAATATTCTTTGTTCGGGTTTTCAGAACTCTAAGGCATCGGAACATTCATGTTCCAAAACATGTTTTATATGTCATGTTCTCCGATTCCCGAAACCCGCCAAGTATTAGGAAAATCCTTTGTAAATCGGGTTTTCGGAAGTTTAACGCATCGGAACATTCGTGTTTCAAGACATGTTTTATGTTCCATGTTTTCCGACGCTCAAAACCCGAAATACATTAAATCTTCTCCCATCGGTTTTCCAGACTCCTCCAACATGCTGACGTGGCACATGCCAAGCAGTCGGTGAGTTGGCACGTGCAGAGCTGATGTGTATTTATTACTGATTTTCTTATAAATATACGGTTTTTACACGTCATTTTCACCGTTCATAATTTTAAACCGTGGATTTTTGCGCATGCTCTCCTGCTCCCAAAACTCGCAAACTCGTGCTATCGTACTGGATCGTTTGTTTTCAATTTCACCTGTCTCGATTTGAAGGTATTTATCTTTCCTTCTTTATTCTTGATTTTAGAAACGATTGCGTATATTTCCTTGGCGTTGTTGAGGGTTTTTCTTCCTTTTTTCCTTCCGTATCATTTTGGAAAGCGTTTTGGGGTTTTTAGGGTTTATTTTCTTCTTGAGATTATTAATTGGTATTGTTCCTTTTAAATTGCAATTACTTGCATGATTTTTGGAATATGAATACCGAAGAAAGGATGTAAAAATTCAAAGAAAAAAAAAACTCTGTGCTACCCGGATTTTAAAAGTTGTTCCGCAGATTCAAAAGTTCAGTCAAAGGAAGCTCGAAGTGACGGGATTTCTCAACCTTCCGTCATTGACACTAAGCGCGGGTTCTCAAAAAGTTCCATCAAGGATAGTGGGTGTCGGGTTTCTCCGGATTTCCGTCATTAAAATCAGTGTCGGGTTCCGCCAAAGTTCCGACATATCAGACCTGTCGGGTTCTCAAAAGGTTCCGACATCTTCTTCAGCCTGTCGGGTTCTTCTCATCTTCCGGTGCATTCATTCAATCGGGTTTTTCAGTGTGCATAGCATCTCCAGGGTTCCGAGCATCTCTTCATCCAATTTTATTCATGACATACCCCGGTCCATCACAAGAGAAGACCGAGAAATCAAGCAGGATGAAATATAAGTTTAAGAAACCAGAATCCCTGTCATATGTTGACTGTAATTACGATATTCGGGATACCGAACTTGGTAACATTGACATGGACGATTTCTGGAACAGGGTGAAAAGTCCCAGTCAGACCCAATGGATGACCTCCTTAGCAAACAGTGGCTTACCTTTGGCAGCAGGCTTTCCTCTATCTGCCCAATGTCCAGAGTTCATTCTGGCCTGTGCCTCTAACTACGACTCTGCTTCTCGTTCCGTTAGGAACCCAGCAGGAGAAGTAGTGATCAAGCTAGATGGGATTTATCTTGATGACCTCCTGAAATTACCCAATTTCGAGGAGTATGGGAATTTGAATATGAAGTCAGCCCAGAAAACCTGGGACACTAACCAGGAGGATTGTATAAGAGATGTTAACAAGAAGTTCCTGGCTAAAGCTAAGCCAGCGGTATCCAGATTTGCTAGGACTATTCCTAGGTGTGACTTTATACAAGAGATAAATGATATCATCACACTTCTTAGCCGGGTATTTGGTTTACCAGAGTCAAATCTATTTCACGGATGGATGTACCAGTTCATGGTCACCATCAAGAAGAATGAGCAAGGGATTGACTGGGGAACCCTGATCAGTGATGAGATTGATGCCCAAATGACGACGGTCTTGTCGACAGGAAAATTTTACATGTTCTCATATGTGGCCTATGCGGCAACTGGGATGAGGAACTATCCCGGGCTCGATACAAAAGGCAGCAGAATCACAAACCCAATCTACAAGCATTTTCCCCAAATAACAAAGAAGGGGTCTAAGGATCAGTTTAGAAGGGTTAATGATGCCTTTTTCTATGAGAACATCTACAGACTGAACCCGGGGTTTAGAAAAACAAGAGTCTCCGATGAGGCTTGGGCCGAGGTATCTAAATGGGGATGTATCTTCCTACAGTTCAGGAAGTTTACATACATTCGAACAGTGATGTATGCAGGAGATCCTTTCCGTCTGCCTCGCTATCCCGGGGATAGATTAATTTTGTTGGAATTGGTCAGAAAATTGTTGGACTTCCACAAGTTCCAACAGAGCAAGCACAAGGCAGCAGTATCTTTCCCAATTTCTATTGGGAGATATACTTGTTCAACGGTGGCAAAGGCCAGAAGTGCTGAGTGTGAGCTTCAAGAAATATTAAAGAAGCATATGAAGTCTCGGGATGGTTTTGACATCCGAGGAGTGCTTCGGGCCTATGGAGCTCAACATTTGCACAGGCCTGATATTGAGGACATCTGGATTGATCTGCGGGACGAAGTTGCGATACGCAGAAAGGATAATAGTAGGCTTACTATTGATGAAATTCAGACACTGGGGCTTTCTGATTTGCCAGATGGCACTACAGATAATGAGAGTGTGCTGGATATTTCGTATGATGGACTTAATGAAGATCAGTATGTGTTCCCACCGATTGATTGGTCAGTTACTGAGAAAGCATCTATTACAGATAGGACGGCTTCAATTCTCACTCGCACTAAGAAATGGATTTCTTCTTGGGGGATGAATTTCAATGCTGACAAGTTTCCCAAATTGGCTGCTTTAGAGGTGGGGCCCTCCCAACAGGAAAAGGACAAAGAATCTTCTGGGGGGCCTATAAAAATCAGGATTCCTAAGAAGAGGAAAGAAAGGCAAATTTCTTCAATTGTTTCTCCAGTTCAAACGGTGGTTATTCCAAAATCACCAACACCAACAGAAAAAAGGAGTAATTAATGTGGAAGAGGGAGGAAGCCAAATCTTTATTCCCATCATCTGTTGATAGTCAGATCAAAGAAACTTCGTCTCTTGCAACCCAGGGTTTGGCGTCTGAACCTGTACCTCCACCCCAACAACCACTCCAACCTTCTCATTCCCCATCTACTTCAAGTATGGCAGGCATTTTCTCTGGTCTCTCTCCCCTCTCTACTGGAACCCAAATAATTACCAGCTCGCCACAACCTGTTCCTCTCTTTGTTGCACCTTCTACCACGTTGGTTACTGTTCCCTCTCCAATAGTAGAATCTTCTTCTCTTGAGAGTAGATTACTAGTTACTACAACATCAGCAGTTCCTTCTGATACTCCACAATGGTTACTTGAGCAAACTCCCAGGAAGAGGAAGGTGATTGTACCCCTACCACCCCCTTGATTTTAGCTCACTCAAGACTTCTACTGCGAAATCAGCCAAGAAACCCAAAACAGTTTCAAGGGTTTTGGTTGACGCTTCAGGAGATAAGTTTGCAGAGATTGCTACTCCCTCGGCTAACAAGACTAGAGAGGATATAACAGCTTCTGATTGTCAGATAACCAAGGTGGCTCTAGGGAAAGTAATAGCAAAAGGAGTGCAACAAGATATACAGGCTTCTGTAGACGTGCTGTATCAAAAGTATAATGGAATCAAAGGACAGCCGGAATCAGCTTAAGGAGAACGTGTGGAGCAGTTGACAGAGATTTTGATTAAACTCTCAAAACCCCTTGAATCCATACCCCCTTCTTCTGTTTCTGCCGAATTCGATTTCTCATCGGTGCCTACGATTGAAGAAATTGCTAAAAAAGGAAGGGTGGTTGATGAATGGATTCAAAATTTGCTCCAACAAGGAAAGGAGGTGATAAAAGATGTGGTGAAGGTTCATGAGTCTTTGGGGTGAGAATTCAAAAAGAAGGAGAGAAGATGGATGAGGGATTCACTGATGAAATTGGACAGTTGGATTTGACTTGTGAAGCTCTCCACGTGTTGAAGCAATTTTCAGCAAACCTCATTGGTGGAAGAAGGTATTCTCCCACACACAGATAAGCATTTCCAGCTGATTAAGGCCATCAAGATTCAGAGTAAGGATTCTCAATGAAGCTTGCGGTAAGTTAAGAGAATCAAGGGATAAATTGATCGATGGGAGAAGTGATCTGGAAGAAGAATTGCTAAAGATTTTTCCAGAGGTGGCAGTTGGGACCTCAAGTATTCTATCAGCAGATGATCTCTTCAAACCAACTCCAAGTATCAATTCAGCATAAACCCTGTACACGGTTTTGATCTTGAAGTCATTAGTCATTTAGCAAGGATGGAACAGATGCTGGAGGCCTTAAAAAAGCTCAATAAAAGATTGAAAAAGCTTCCCCGGGATTGCTGCTGATATTCATGAAACCTGCGAGATATGGAATGATCATTCCAATGGGCCCGATGAAAATGAGACGCAGGACATTATTCGAAAGTTTCAGGAGTTTCAAAACAGAAATTCCCAAGCTGGAGGAAGAAGGAGAAAAAGATGATGATTCGGACTAAGTTTCAACGTCCCATGTCATTTCTATTTTTAGAATGACATGCCTGTTTTATTTTCATTTTTATCATATTTTTAATTCAGAATTTGACTTGATCTCCTGCGTGAGAATCATGCAAAAGTTGAACTCTAGTTAAAACATGCTACTTTTCAGGATCTTTCCTATTTTGGCTCTTATTCTCTTTTTATAAATAAGGGATGCGTGTGCATTCCAAAGGGTTGAGAATTTTTGGAGGATTAAGAGGCTATTGGAAAGAAGAAAAACTTTGTGTTTTCTTTCAATCATTTTGAAGAATAGAAGTTGATATTGTTTTACAGACTTTGTGTTGTAGAATATATCTTACTTGAGATAGTGTTCTTATGTTCATGATCTTAAGCTATTCTTTGCATAGAATCTCAGTGCTTCTAATTATCTCAGACGTTACATTTATGATCTAAAACTCGTATGATTATTTCGTGCTCTGTGTTTACTCGAAAGAAAATACGCTTCTCTCATTTCCTTTCTACTGTACTTCTTTCATTGTAACAGTTTCTAACCAATTTCGCTTACGAAAGAAATATTCTTAAATTGTGTGAATGTGGATTTCGGGATCTCATCCCAACCCCCAATGGTTAGATTAGTGTGAATACTGTATATATTATTTACTGTGTTTTAGATTAGCAATAAACAGGCAGCCTCACCTGTCTTTGAGGAGGGATTAAATCTCATGTACTGTGGTTGAACCTCATATTTTGGTTTGACAAAATATCCAACCAACAATCTTCATGATGCATTTCAACAAAGGAATTAATTACCCAGAAGAAATTCCCGGGAATAACCAAATAGTTGCATCTGCTCATGAGGCCATAAATTTGGTGTTTCTCAGCCAAATTGCACAAAAATTGTCTCGTTGGAATCATGGCTCCAATATATATGCACAACAGTTAAAAATATAGATACTAATGGAGTTTTGGATGTGTATTTTACAAAAAATGAACCTGTTCTGAAAGGGCAGTTGAATGGTGGGTGAAAGTGCAATTAATGGGCATGGATGGAAATTTCTCCACTACTGCAAATTATAGGAAGTATGGGGAGGATTTTTTAGGTTGCACATCATGCTTTTTACCTAATTTGGGTACCTTGTAATTGATGCAAGAGCCAGATCCAATATTTCTTGTCTCCCTTTCCTCTTCTCCATTTTTCTATAAATTTGGGTTTTCTCTCATTTGCAAAGGGAGAATGATTTTGATTAGAAAAAATATGCTCATTTTTGTTTTGTGAAACCAATATGTTGCAAGAATTTATAGTGAAATCCTTGCATGGTGATCCATGCCCTTGCTTTGTAATTTTTTGAACTGTGTATACTAATGAAGCAATAGATATAATTTTGTGGATGTATCTTCTCTTGCTTTGTTTATTTTCTTTCTTCTTGCCTCTTCAATCTTATTGAATGTGTATTGTTTCTATATTATGCCCTTGCAAGGTTCATTATTATTGTGTTCTCCTTGGAAATATTGTTGTGAATGTTGTTGTTAGATTGTGGGGAACTGTTATCACCCTCTCTAACCTATGTTTTTCTCTCTATTTCCACACATTGGGGAGTTATTCTCGTACCCTTTCTTTTGGTGCATCACCTTGATAGTGTAGTTTCCCTTTATTTTCATGTTATTTCTCTCTCCATGGTTCCTTGGAAATTGAGGATAGAGATAGTAGTTTTCTTTCATTAGAGTTAGCTTGCACTAGGAGTAGGAAGAAGAACCGACTTTCTCTAGAGGTCTATCTCAAGCAGCAAGTCCCACACTTGGAGATAGTACCCATGTTACCCAGTCACACTACTTGCCTTAACACATCCACATGTTAAGCAATTAGAGGGTGATGTGAATTGGTGATAACACTTACCCTTATCCTTTAAGATCTATATTATTTTTTGACACATATGGCCTATCCGATTATGCCTCATGCTTGCATCTAAATATGAAGTAGATAGTAAAGAAAAGGAATCAGTAATACAAGTAGACAAATATAATGTTCCTACCTTCTTTCCTCTTGCTACAACAAGAGATCCCTTGGTAACCTTCCAAGAGTCGACTGTGAATGTAACCATGTAACCAGATTCACCTAGTTATCTTGGAGAAATTATATTTCTCCTAAGGCTTGGCACATGCCTCACATCTTTCAATATCCATGTATTTCCATTCTGTAATTTTAGATGAACTTCTCCTTTACCAATAATATTTCATGGTTCATCATCTCCTAAATAAACATGCCCAAAATTACCCTGGACATAATTTCTAAAATAACCCTTATTAGGGGTAGCATGGAAAGAAGCTCTTGAATCTAAAACCCATGATTCAATTTTATTATCCAAGGAGAGAATAAGGGCATCTTGCATTACCTCAAAATATGCAACATTTTCCTCTTTACATTTTTTAGTACATTCTCTTTGTTTTCCTTGAACCAGCAATCCTTCTTTGCATGTCATTTCTTTCCACAATTCCAACAAATTATTCCTTTACCTCTGGATTTAGATCTAAAATTCTTAGACTTTGATTTCCCATTATTCTTATTCTTGGATGTCTCCTTCTATGTTCCCCTACTTTCTACATTCAAAGCATTACCAGATGATAATTCTCATGTACTTTTCCTACGTATTTCTTCATTTAGGATTATACTAACCACATCATCAAACTTTAAAATATTAGTAGTAGATGTTGTATTACTAACATCCATTACCAAGTTATCCTAACTATATGGCAAATAGCAAAAGAATAAAATTACTTTCACTTCATCATCAAACGGAATATTAACTGATTTTAACTAATTTACAATAGAACAAAAAATCATTCAAATGGCTTGATGTAGATTCACCTTCTTGCATCTTTGAATTAAATAATTTCTTCATCAAATAAAATTTATTTGAAGCACTAGGTTTTTTATATAAATTAGCTAAAGATTTAATCAACTCTACTGTGGTTGCTGCTTCGGTAATATTCAAAGCCACATATGTTTTTAGGCTCAATCTTATAGATCCCAAAGCCTTTCTATCAAGAATTTTTCATTCTTCATCAATATTTTTGTAGGTCTTTTCTTCCCATCCAATGGTAAGTATAGATCTTTCTGATATAACTAATATTCCACCTGTATCTTCCATAATTGATAATTACATCTGTTAATATCAACTTTGTATTCTCCATATTTTGCCATTGTTGTAGCTCCCACTCAATCAAAAATTCCTCTATGAGTAAATATTTCAACACATAAAACCCTCAAACAAACAATCTCTGATACCGGTTATTGGGGTTAATCACACCAGTTGTACAGATATATTAGATCTAATCATACAAGATATAAATATGGGAAATAAACCAAAAGAACAGTACTCAAGATATAACGTGGTTCACCCAGTGTGGGCTACGTCCACTAAGAAACAACCAATGTATTATTCAAAGCTTTACAGAGGATATAAAATGAAGATCTACAATCTTCCACACCTCTCCTAGATGTACAATACTTTCTTCCTCACAAGCTTCTTTTTTTCTCTCTCCGAGGATTCCTTCTTACAATTATTTTAATCCTCACTTCTAACCCTAGATTTCTAGCTTATATGAGCATATACAAATGTAGGTAACTTTAGATATGCAATTACAACCATTACATCAACTTTATATCAAAGGTTAGATCAAATTCCTATGAGTTAAATAAAACAATCACGCACAAGACACCAATGTCGATTACCCTAACCAATGTCGGTTCCTCCTTGCTATGACCAATACTATTCCCCAGGTGACCGATATCAGTCTACTAACCGATGTCGGTTATTGTGTATTCTATAAAGTTTATAAAGCATGTTATTTATGAAGAAATTGAGCTCCACAAATCAATAATTGGTTTTCAGGAGCTCCTTGAATACTATGTAACCATTATCAAAGAACAACATAATGGGTGGATCGAGAATTTATGATGTGTTTAACTAAATGTTGGGAGAGCGTGGAAAATCTTGGATTGTTTTTTTTTTTTATTAAGGGCAAATAGTTTTGAAGGGACTATACCCTGTATACAAAAGGGCTCAAAATCCAGATAGCAAAGATGAGAGAAGCAGCCTAGAGAAGGGCAAAACAGCCAACCAAGGAAGGATCAACAGCCAAATATTACAATATAGGTGAAAAAAGGATCTAAACGTACATAGATCCAGAAAAAAGAAGGCAAGATCAAAAAGGAACCAAAAGAGAAACAACATAAGGAGCCTCGCCACAAAACAGCTCCAGAACTACCCGATGATAGCCGCATCACAGCCAAAAAAACAGCATCACAATAGCCCTTTACTTGATGGCTTTGTCAATTTTGGTCTTGATAGCCTGTAGTGACATGAAGAAGGCAATGGCAGTGGCCTGAGAGGAGTCTTGTAAATCAGCTTGGGCAATTGCAATGTCCCTTTTCTCTTTAGAGCCCCATATGTCCTCATTGATCCCACTTAAACTGCAAACACTGTGGACATGTTGCTCAATGAAATTATAGATGCTTTTGAGGGTAGACAATATGCAATCATTTCAGCTTTTAACATTCCCCAATCTGCCACTAGGGACTGTAGTTTCTTGGATTGTTTCTATGGGTTGTTGTAATAGTTCTGATATGTAGTGATGTTATGGATACAAGAATGTTGTCTAGTTAATACCATGAAATAATAAGAAGATAATAGATAGAAGATACTTATTTAGGAATGAAAACCACACAATCAACAAGAGGTTTTTTATTATCTTGATTGATTAAAAAATGTGAAAAGAAAAGATGGCTTGAAATGGGTACTTAAGAATTAAGCTTGTTAAGGTTAGAGTCCTCGATATACCCAAAGGTACAAGAGTCTTGAATCTGTGTTGGTGTTAGTATAAGGCATGATATTGGGGATTACCCCCTCACTTCACGGTCCCACAGTGATAAAGGTGTCAGGTGTTTATCATATATACCACCCACCAACTATTTATAATCAGTCAAAATACTGAGTCAGTTTCCCCCTTGGTGATGAAATCCAAGTAGGGAGACTTGGGAGGGGATGTTTTAGAATGAAAATTTGATTGTATATGATTTGGTCATGTGTGAGGGGAAGTAGTGAATGCACAATTTAACCCTTGCTTAAACTAGATGATTAGGAAAAGATGAAAAATGTAATTTCATTTAAAACCCAAAAGAAAGGTTATTTTCGATGAGGACAAAACATTGAATGCAATGCTAAAAAGAGTTTGGAAGAAGAAAAGAAAGAAAAACTTTTATTCACAAAGCACTTTCTTTTTAATTTAGGCAATTTTGAAAAGTCACTAGGGAATTTTGAGATGAAAATTTAGATGACGTTATAAGAAACAACAAGAAGGATAGATTTTACTATGAAAATGTAAAATTAAATCAAAAAAGGACTAGGGTCCCAGTGTGCATGCCAGAATGTTTCGGTAGATTTTGGATTCAATTTTATTATAAGAAATAAATCACCAAAACTCAAAAATGATAGGGATAAGAAATACATGTGTGGATGAAGACAAGAGAAGGGGGATCCATATGTGTGCAAAAATATTACTTTCCAAAGATTCGTGAACTTGCACACAGATAGAAAACTTTGACGATAAAAATATTAGATAATAACGAGAGGAGTTAGTTGGCAAAGGCCAATCCTAGGAACCAAAGGGATTTATTTTGCCAATGTCAACACATTTTTAGACAATTAAGATGGAAATAATGATGACGATATAGATAATAAATTATATATGTAACACTTGGATGTTGGGACTCAATCAACGTCCTCAATGATAGGTTGGGGAGGGTTGAACACGTTTTCCTAGTAGATATTGGCCTCATCAATTTTCTCGAGAAGAACATATAACTACTCAATGATGTCATTTGGGTTAGGTTTGAAAGTGATATAACATAGACTTATCTCATATCCAATGTCATATTTCTCCCACACAAATGGTTATCATATGATCGGTAGGTCAAAGATAGTATCTAGTTCATAAGCTACTCCTGGAAGGGTCATCTAACAAAAATAGAATATTAAAAGCAATGATAGATTAGCCATGATTACATGATATTAGGAAAACAAGACAAGATATATAGGAAATTTAAAATAGGGGAATTTTTTACAGGGATTGACGTCGATCTAGTATATCGATGGTGATCTAGGCGATTGATGCCGATCAATGTGAAGATAGGATTTGATAAAATATGATTTCTAAAATATGTGATTTTTGATGAAAAAAGCCTATTATTTGAATGAAAGAAACTAATAATTGATGATATTTAATTTTATGATGGAAGGTAGATGGTTCAAATAAGAAATGATTACCTTTATGGGGGGAACCACGCTAGTTGACTAGATGTACAGACAGAGTGCTCCAAAGGGAGTATGAGACCATAATAGCTTTTGATCACTTCTCGACCAAACATGGAGAGCTTTGGATCTGTTACACATGAGATGAGAGGCTAGATGTTTGGGAATGAATTCAAAATCCTTGGACAAGGGTTTGAGTTGGTTTATATATGATTAATGTTTTTTCAACAGATGCACACCGATCGAAGTTAATTTATGAAAACTACACCATTTTTCATTAAATTCGAGGAAAATGGTTGAATTTAGTTTCAACCATTTCCTTTTTTAGTTTTGTATATGGCTTAGGGTTTTTTTTGAGTTCAAATGATGGTTTATTAGGTTGTTTAATCTGTTTTTATTAATTTAAGTTTGTTTTATGGTTTTAGGTGGTTATAGGTGGTGAAATGGTAAATGTAAGTCAGTAGAAAGATGAAAATTACCATGTGAGATTATGAAGGGGTTTCCTAGAGTGTGAACACACCTATGGGAATTAGGGTTTCCTATTTCTGGTGTTTATAGTATAATTGAACTCATAAGGTAAAAAAGTCAAGATAATATAATAGATGGGTTGCTCATAGTTGTTATCATCATATTGGGAAATTAAAGCACTAACAACATGCTCTGCAGAAAAAATATATAATAATATTGGTCTACCTGGTATAGTTGGTACAAGAATCGGTTGGTACAAGAATCGGTAGGTTCAGTAAATAATTTTTGATATCATCAAATAATTTTTGAAATTTTTCATCCCAATTAAAAGTATTATCTTTCTTTAACAAGAATTTGTATGGTTGGCTTTTGTCAACTAGTTGTGCTAAAAATTGGAGGATACCCTATATTTTTCCTTGAAGAGATCATAACTGCTTCTATTTGTGTGGAGGAGGCATGTCAAAAATGGCTTGGATTTTCATAGGATCAATATCGATACCACAATAGGAGATAATATACCTAAGGAAATTTCTAGAAGTGACACCATAAACACACTTGTATGGGTTTAATCAAAAATTGTACTAATGAAAACACCAAAATATTAAATGAAAGTCATGGGAGTGTTTTTTTACGTTTGATAGATTTAGCAAGTAGATCATCACTGTAATATTCAATAATATTTTGAATGTATTCATGAAAGTTATGCATCATATCTCGTTGGTATAAGGTATCTACATTCTTGAAACCAAAAGCCATAATAGTGTAATAGAAGGTACCATATGGGTAGTAAGATAATTATTTTCTTAATCATCTGGACTTATTTTTATTTTAAATTAGCCCGCAAAACCATCTATGAATGAAAGCATGTCATATCCAACAATAGATTCAACTATCAAATCAATGTATGGAAGGGGAAAACTATATTTTGGACAAGCCTTATTAAGGTCTTGAAAATCAGTGCAACAATGGATTTCTCCACTGGGTTTAGCCATAAATATGATATTGGACACACATTGTGCATTATCCATGAAACGAATAAATAAAACATCAAGAAGCTGATGAATTTATTTCTTTACAAAAATATCCACACGAGGATGCATTTTCTGAATCTTTTTTTGGACAAGTTTAGCATTAGCATGTAACACAATATTATGCATAATAAATATGTCAATTCTAGGCATATCACTGTAACTTCAAGAAAAAAGATCAGGGAAATCCTAAAGGAATTTTTATATTGCAGTCCACTCTTTATTGCTAAGGGAAACCAAGAGAAGTGCCAAATGAGGATCATCACTAGTACTAACGTTGAAAGATGTAGTTTCCTCATTAAGTAGATTTGATTGATCTTCAATATAAGGTGTTGTTGGGATAGTGTTAGGAGAATCAGGTAAAGTATCAGAAGGAATCTCTTTGCTGAAATACACATGAGACCATAATGTATGAGGAAACCTATTCTTATGAAAGAAGGGAGAGAGATCCTCATAGGCACCTAGGTACTTGAGAAGGGATTCCTCATTACAAAATTTATCTAACGAGGGGATATACAAGGAGATACTATCATCAATAAGATGTAGTTGGACTAATTACAAATTATATATAGAATGCATATTAAATACATCTAACGAATGATTTTGTGATGCAAGAAGAAATATTGGTGCCATAACAAGTTTGCGCAAGGGATGTAAAGAGTAACCAAGGCATTATTTATTTTTTGTGACTCAAGCATAATAATATTGGAATTACTTTGGCCATAACATCTAATCCGTTTACCAATAAACCCATGTTACAACAAATATCGATATCATATTCCATGATCTTGGTAAGAAGTTTATCAAGGTTGTACACAAGATAATGAGGCCTTTTGAGGAGTTACATGTCATGCCCATAATTTTCACACTCAATTACAACAATAAAAATATCAAAATAAAATAAAAACCACATTTGAATATTGCTACAATAATCAATAGGTACAAGTATAGGTCTCACATACACACCAATATTCTCAATTACATTCATCCAAATCACATACAACTAACTATTTTCCATTCACATACATTACATATTGAAATAAATAGATGTTGTGGTTTGTGGAAACACCATTACAGTTGTTAAGGTACACAAATCATACTTTGATTAAGACTTGTTTTCTATTACAATTTCAAAATGTATGTCATCTCAAATCTCAATTAACACTAGTTCTTTCTAATCCAAATTAATTTTAATTCTTATAATAAGGTTTGGTGTAGGTGTATATTTTTCCTGATAACAACCGGTCTTAAGGCCAAGGTTCCCACTTGATTATGGACACAACTACAACAAGGATGAGAAAGGTTTACAAATCCCTATTTAGACCATTGTAAGAATTTTAGGAAAACAATAGGGAGGACACCACACATTCAAAGAAGGGCTCTACCAAAATCTAGCCTTGAATTTATCTCCTAACAATCATTGAGATAATTATATAGTTTTAAAAACATATTCTATGTATGAAGACAAAATCATAAGCATTTTTAGGGTGAGACAATATTGAAGGAAAGTGCATTGATCTATACTCACAAGGTTATTTAGTTGGCACTGGAAAAACTAGCCAGTTCTTTTTATCTCTTATTCGTGAATCTAGTTATGGATCATATCACATGTTGTAGATGTAGATTGTAATTATTTATCTTTAGATGTGGTTAATAGAAATGTTGCATGGCAATAAATAGTGCCTTCTCTATTCTTAAATGTTTACCTATTTTAAATTGTTTCTTAACAATTTTTCTAGTGTATTTTATACTCCAACATGTTTAGTTAAGTTCTCCTACAATACATTTATTAAATTAAATCACATTACCTTTCATTTAATTTTTTCTTTAAAATATCTAACGAGGGATAAAAGGATCACATACTCCTCTTTTCTCCTTTTACATCATGCCCTATTAAGTTACCTTAGAAGGGAGGATTTCAACGTCACATTGGGTGTTCTACATGAAGGTCTCTATAAAAATATACTATCACATCATAAACAAGTTTTCAACGATAAGAAACTACGTTTCTTAGGTTACCATGTAAGTGTTAAGGAGAGTATAGTGACATTCCCTCAAGAATTAACCACAAGTCAGTCCACGTATGTTTATTACATCTAAATCACTCCATGTATTTTTCCAAACACTTACAGATCCAATGAAATCTATAACATCCACACTTACGTGCATGCAAGGCCTATTACAAGGCTTTAAAGGCAATTCGAGTGAATTTATAATCCATGAGGGTACCTAAAGAGTAAGTGTAGATCTATTACCACCATGAGATTTACCATATGAACAACTATCCTAAGACTAGTTTTAGGGTGAGACTAACTTTACTTATTTAAGTCCAAATAGGCATGAAAAGACACGAGTGAGTACTATAATTTTTTTAAACCAATTTACACGATTAACTATATTATGTATTAATTAATTTAACATGGTTTATACATTTTTGATGCTACACTCATTATATTTCACCTCTACTGATGTTGAAAAGTTATTTTAGAACATAAGTAGATTCAAGCCAAATATTTTTCCATGTACAATGCTTAAAACATAAGATTTTAAGAAAACAATGATTCTCAACACTAATTTATATATTGCATTCCCTCTAATTCAATTTCATTTAATATTCCCACTCAAATTCAATGTACATCATTTCAATACAAGCCCATCAATCCAACTTATCTCACTATTAATCCTTCTTGTTCGGAGTACCTACAACCAAAGTAGGGTCAGTCCTATGATTGGCATGGAAAACCCCTACACTCAAGCATAAACCAATAAATCCATAATTTTAATTAATCCAAATAAAAATAGTGGAGAGAGGTAGATTTATGGAGAGGGAGAGATAGAGATAACGTTTCCTCACACATTCACACTTTCACATCCATTTGCAGTTTTATTTTTTATTCTAGAGAGGGAGTCAGGAATAGAGAGAAAGACTATGAGACATTATATATTTTTTCCTCACAGCATCACAACCATTTACATTTCATATTATTTTCATTTCAAATCCATCTACATTTTCAATCCATTTACATTTTCAATACCAACCACAATTTCATAGCTATTTATAGAGAGAGAAGCAGGAGAGACAAAACATCACAATTTTTGAAATCCATTCATTCAAATTAATTGATCAAATCATACTCTACATAAAACTATAATGATATAAAAGGGTTCACGAGTAATTATTAGTTGAATGAGAGCTTCAAAAGGATTTTCTAGCTAAAGTTACAAGTTTGCAAAAATTAACCAAAACGTCTAAAGTCCTTACAATCTGGGTCCCAAAAAAATCACATTTTAATTTCAAGCACACGTTTTTATTATTATTACTTACTCTCCTATATACAAAGAACTCATCATATTAAATAGGATTCAACTACGATGAACATGGCTCAAGTTACAAAGGCATCTCTGGGGTTGATTATTGTAAATGTGTCAAAAACTCTTGTCACACAATGACCAGTGGGCCCAAAAAACATTTACAAAACTAACTTCCAGAAGTGTTTTCATGGAACTGAGAATTGGTTTCAATTCTCCTAATAGAGGTATAGAGGTGGGAAGAGGTGGTTTTTAGTTTCAGTTAATTGAAACGACAACTGTATGCCAAAACTGATCATTTTTTCTTAAAATAAGAACGTCACTCGATATGATTGAAATACTAAATGGGCTTATAAAATCATCTTGTTAAGGCATCAAATTGAGTTATTCATCTTGGTTAAGGTCCTTCATGGTGTCTTGGGTTGACAAGGATTGTATTAGAGGTTTTAGTTGGTGGTAACAATTTGGTCCGGCACTCTATGTGTGTGCTTTCTGAGGTCAAATTTATATGTTTTGAAATTTTTCGGGAAGGGTTAGAGTTTTATCGTTCATTCCAATTGCATTTTCTACTATTCAAAATATTTAAAATCAAAAGTAGTAAATGATGAAGTGCACAATTTTAGTGTAAGAGGAAGGGATTTACATATATGTTTTGTGTATATTTTGTAATCATTGCATTCAATGAGACCCCATTTATTTCAGGAATTTTTTCAAACAGTTCATAACTTTTTCTATGCTTCCACATTTTTTTTTATGGATATTAATGCACTATAACCAGATATGACAAAAAATACTTTCCATAATGTTTGTTGTGAGTCCATACCTTGGTCAAAACTCCCATCTTAGCATAGGTTATGATGATGCGTGAAAAAGTGTGGGGTTTATCTGTACACTATTAAAATACATTAGTATTTGCATTTTAAGGGCTTAATCCCCATCCATATAATCCATTTTGTGATAATCCTATAATATGGTGCTCAAACACCCATATTGTTTCATTGATTACTTGCTTGTAACCACGGGATTTCAAAATTCCTTCTACATTCCTCCCCCTCTTCAACCTTGCATAAAACGCCAAATTTTTCATACACACTTGTAATCGCCTTTCTTTATGTTTTTATGAAGTCCATCAAAAACTCTACAGCTCCCGGCATGCCATAGGTATGAGAAGGGGCTGTAAGAAATTAAATTCATTTATTGAGGAAAGTGAGCCCCTCCTAGTTACTGCCTATTGAGCCAATATCCGTATGCAAAGCCAAACCCAAGCTAGATGTCAGTCATTTCTTTCTTCCACATAATACATAGGTTTATAAAGGAACATACAAAAGTAGCACAATTAGAAAACATATTCCAAGTATGATCTCCTTTAGGTGCCTTATGCATACTTGAATATATAAATGGAGTCCATTATTGATTAAATCTTGAGATGGTAGGTATTGAGATTCAAAATAAACATGCTCTTCTTTGAAGTTGAGAAATTTAAGAACACATGAGAGCACATAATAAACATCAATATTAGGGTTTTTAAGAATATGTTGGAGAATCTTGTCAAAGGATGAGCAATAGGTAGGACCACGACTAAGATATTTAGAAAGGGAAATAAGGGGATCCATATAAGTATTATCGATCATATTAGACCTAAGAACTCAAAAAAATGAAACTCTGAAGCATATAGGGTTAGGGCTATGATATTTAATTAAACCAAGTTCACCAAATGATTTCACTTTTTAGGGAAATGAATCTCAATATTTTTTAATTTAAGAATGTTTTAATTAACATACATATAAAGGATGAATAATGTTACATGTTAATATTATGATTTAATTAAATCCCAATATTAATTGTAAAAATCAAAATCAGGATTTTCAAAGTGATTATTGATCTAACAATTATCAAAACAAAGAAGGAACTTAGTTGATTATATTTGGATTTTTCCAAGAGTTTGGGTCATCTGAGTGTAGGAACAAGCATATCTCTGTTGATTCACCAAAATGACAAAATAATGGGGAGAAATTATAGGCCCCCATGCCCTACTCATTTCAAGATCACTTAAGGTGTGATTAAATACATGAGTTGCAGGGTATTGATCATTTAATCCAATAATAAGGTTGTATTGTTGGAATATTAGTCCTTATAGTACCACTCCTACAATTCCTTCACCTGATTTATCTTTCAAGGCTTATCAAACCAAATTAATCTAAGGATAGTGCTAAAACAAATAAAAAGCGAAAAGAAAATGAAGAGAGAAAAGAAATATGTTGAGACAAATGCATTTGATATATTTAATACATCATTCTATAACTAGCATGCTTTCATTGTTAAACTAACAATACAAAATCAATTATCACTTAAAGTTTAATATTACTAATGCATGGATTCAAAGGGATCAAGACCGAATGAACTATAAATCAACTTTATCATATCAATTATTGAATGCACATTTAAATGATACACTTTCTTGTAGAAAGCTATAATAATTAAATTTAAACTTACAGATGCACTATTCAAACAAATTACTGAAGGAAATTTAAGTTGTAATACATCAAACAATAAATATCATAAATACATAATGTCTAAGATAGAGATGGAAAAATGTAAATCATATAAATATCAGCTTGCACGAGTTAATCTTCAAACCAGCTCACATTCATTTATCAAAAGGACATTACCACCTTTTAGAATGGGAGTGGACATATTTATACAATTTTGGTGTCTCAAATCATCCACCATTTCATGAAAAATGATTACAAAATTACAAAGATAGTTGATCACTTAAGAAATATCCTAACTGATTCTTGTTAGGATTATAATGGGAACAAGGCTAGAGTGCCATTATAAGAACAAAATATTCTCAATGATTATCTTTTTATTTTACCATGGGTCACTTTTGAATTGGTCTTTCTTGATGTGGGTCCTTTTTGGGATGGATTAGCTGGAGTTAGCCATTTTTGAGATAGATCAGCTCGTGAGTTGGACCTCTTTCGTATTACTAATCAAAGCCTCTTTGAAAATCTTATAATCTGCATCGAGATTTACAAAGATAAATTATAGGATTTCTAAAGTGTTTAAGCAGCCTTATCCAACAAGGTATTTGAAACAAAGTAAAACCATTCCCATGTAATCGATTTTAAGGTCTCAATATCTTTTTGGACCTTTTTTTGAGTTTGTGAGACAATCTCAACGACCCATATTATCGACTTTAGTCTCCTTTGTTTCTGTGATATTATTCCTTTAAAATGTTCCTAAGAATAGATAGAGTAGTCCTATAGCGAATTCAGTAATAGGCACTGACTTTTGGTTTCCCCTTAGGACCCCTATGATATTTTCCTCTAAAAAATAGTTGACTTCCTCTTGAGATTACATCATCAAGCCAGGGAGGAAGTTTGTTCATTTTTTCAGCTCACTTATTCAAGGAAAACTTTGTATAACTGACATATGTTTGGCATATACCAATGTCTTCTATGGTAAATATAGCAAGTTTCCTACATATTGCTTTTTCAATAGCTTGGGCCATGACTCTTAACATCCTCTTCATCATGCCCATTCTTTCAATGGTTGCATTGGTCTTCTTAGAGAAGGATTTTATTTCTTCTTGGCATCAATTCTTTCATTAACCATGTCATATAGGCTAAGTAGGGATTCTTCTACATCTGAGGCAATATCTTCAGGGATAGTGTATTTTTCCTGAGTTTCTAGCTCTTTATTTCTATCCTACATTCCTCTCACTAATTTTGCTACCAATTCTAGTAAGGCCTTGATGTAGGATATTAGATCCTCCTCATATTATGCTACTCGATAACCCTTGCCTTCTTTTTCTTGGTGAGGGAGAAGAGGTCTTCATATGTTTCATGCCAAATTTTATGTAGACATCCTCTTCCTTTTCACCCTTCTTCAAGTCCTTGTTTTAGGATAATACTCAACGTTTATCAGGGTTCTTCTTGCGCTACCCATTTTGGTTTCTCCCCATGGGTGATAATTTCTTTCTTAACCCAATCTTGTTGAGGCTATGTTGGAGGAACACTTGTAGGTTTTTTTTTAACTAACTCAGCTCATGCTTGCTCTATTTAGGGAACCGTTTGTGTATCCATTTGTGTAGCTTCATCATCTAAGGAAGATAAATCATATGCTACTAAGGTAGAGCCTTCATTTGGCTCAAGAATAACCTCTTGGACCTCAGTGATATTATGTGTCCCTAATGGTCCTAGAGAAGGATTTGGAGAAGTTGTGACTTAGGACTATCTCATAGACTCTGGGTGCTCCTCTCCTTGTGATTTATCTTTTAATTGTTTCTCTTGGAAGAGGAATTTCCCATGTTGTCTTCATGTTTTGTTCAAAAAGGTTGTCTTCTATTTATGTGATCCACACTCAGTCATTAACATCAACCTCATGGGAATATGCTAGATTGATTTTCCCCTTAAATGACTCTAAATGATTTCCCACTCTCTTATTTGGGTCATATTATCTCAAGGGTTGTTTGGGAATATTGAAGGAGTTATGGTGGTTAGTTTTTGTTCTAATATCCAACCATCTCTTGAATTCCCTACATCCCACTATAAATGATAGAGGAGGGTGAGGCGTAATATTTTTTCCTTGCATTTTCCCGCTATGCCATTACAAATTGGGTAGGAAATTTCCTACTCATCTAGCTTATTAGGTACATAGTAAGTAAGTTACAATGATGGTGTAAGTAGCCCCTCAATCATGATTATTGTATACTCAGGATAAAATATGGTAGCCCCCATTTGTCTGATTGATTTAAGAACACTTTCAAAATTATGGGAATTGGTGTTTCATGCATTTCTTTGTAAAATGTAGGCTAAAAGGAGGTGCAAATATCTTCAATATGGGACTTGAATCTATGGGCATATAAGTCCAAGTAAATATTGTTTAATTATAGCAGGTATGATGGGGACCACATGTCACAAAATTCAGGACATTGGAGGAATCCATAGACTGCATACAATAGATCGGAGGCCATAAAGAATGTCTTCTTCTGATCAAGAAAGTCAACTCTTTGGGAGACTAGATTAGATGTGACCACCTACACTAGAGAAGGAATTTTATGGTCATCTATAATTGTTTTAAGTAGGGGAAGCCAAGCTACATAAAACTTAATAATGGAGGGGTTTCCATATAACATATTCATTAGTTTCATGCTGATACAGAATCCAGTCCTGAATAATTGAATAAGGATGTCATTTAGATGATAATCATCCATATTATCACTTGGGTTCTTGGCCCAACTTTGTAAAATACTTCTAATTTTCCATGTGGCAATCCAAGATTTAATTTTTGT
This sequence comes from Taxus chinensis, assembly GCA_019776745.2. Taxonomy (NCBI): domain Eukaryota; kingdom Viridiplantae; phylum Streptophyta; class Pinopsida; order Cupressales; family Taxaceae; genus Taxus; species Taxus chinensis. The sequence continues at coordinate 327,908,717 of CM034147.1, forward strand.
TGAATTATAGAAAATTTTGGAGTCAAAATGCTTATAATAGGATTTAAAGGCATATATAGAAAGGAAGCTATCATATTTGTTTCAAATTGGGAAAACAAAGCCCAATTATTTTCCTTAGCATGAATTATAAGAAAGGAGAGCAATTATGTACACATAAATACCTCATTTTTAGCTACAATTCAATGGAGGCATGCCATTTTCAATTCTTTAATGTCCTTGTACCTTTGTGCTTGGTCATCTGACATCCCTATTTCATATATGGAATTTATGTCATGTCTCTCCCTTTGAATGGTTGATAAAATGGCTGAATAATGTTGGAATTCATGGTCAAGTGAAGCAGATTCAAACACAATATCTTGTATTACCTTGGTATATGAATAGGAATATAGAAATGCATCCATTTTTTAATGTCCTGATTCTCCCGCCATGGTTGAATATCAACAACTTACAAAGGATAGAATGGATTCATTAAAGTATACTACTTGAAAATGGGTGAAAACATGGTTAAGATTTCACAGGAAATATTGCAAATTGAAGGCTCAAATGAATTTCATCAGTTAACATAGTATTATTATAATTTGGGCAATCCTCATCTAAAATGGCATGCTTTGTATTAATGGCGCATAATGCATGACTTGATGTTTTTACTCCTGAGGGAACATTTATTTTTGAATTAATTAGACTTTTGAATGTGGACCTTACACTTGTGAAAACTAGGATAAATCATAGACATCGGGTTTAACTATCCTTTTGCCTTTTAGGACCTGGAATCCATGTGTATGATACATGTATGACATATGGGATGCCATATATAACACTGGAATTGGATTTCCCTTTGTAATTGATGAGGTTTCATTGACTTATTTGACTTTGACCTTATTTGAATTTTCATGCATTTGGAAGTGTGAGTTACTTTTACTATGAATTGCAAGGTACAATCGTTGAAAACTCGGCACTCACATTTTGGTATTTGTTCTTTTTAATACTATAGCTTGGAAAGTGTAAGTTTTGAATACTTGCATTTGTGAGTTATCTCTCTTAGAATACTCAAACTTGTAAAGTGTGACTTCTTGCTCTATGATATTCTTGGCTTCGAAATTATCGCACTTGGAAGTGTGAGGTCTTTCTCTTTAACTTGTAAGGAAAATTCAAAATTTTTTAGCTAGCCAAAAATTAAACTTTGAAGTATGAGTGCAAGAAAATCATAGAGTGCGAGTGTGAGGATTAATAATAAAAAAGTGTGAGTCCTTGTACATAGGAAGCGCAAGGACATATAATTTTTGACGTGTGAGTGTTTAAATTTAAAACTATGTAAAAACTTATTTTAATTAATTAGACTAAGTGATGACTTAGTTCACCTAATTTAATTGAGATCAAACACTAGCAACTATGAATTAAGGTTACTCCACTAAGTATTATGCTTAAACCAAAAGGTAAATATTTAAAATTTACTAACTTTTATAAAACTGCAAGGGTCCATATCCATTTAAGAAAAGTGTAATCACCATTTGTTAAAGGTGTGGGAAATTATGCAATAACAAATGGTGAATTACAAGGGAAATTACTACCAAGTATTTAGAAATCAGAACTCTAGTTTTGAATGCATTTTGGAAGATAATGAATTCAAAGATAAATATCTCTAATTCAAGAACACCTTTTTGAAACAAAATGTTTAATGACATACTAAGTTCAAATAATTTGAGAGGAAAAGAGCTTGTGCATTCATATGAATTTATTAACCTTTGTTCCATGCAATCATGATGTTATCCCAAGTAAAGAAGCTTATTTGAGAATTTTTTGACTAGATTTACTTCTTCTTCTCTCCTCTTTTTTTTAAATTTGATATGGCTCACAGAGGGGAATGATTGGGTATTCCTTTTCTACCAACCAAGCATCCATAGCCCTAACAGAGATACCTTTGGTTCCTTTCATGGCCTTGATCCACTTCTAATTAGGCATCCATATCCTTGATGGAGTTTACCATAATCACCTTTTAGATAAATACTTTGGGTTCATCCTTTTTAATGATTTTGAACTCGTCTTAGAGGTTTAAGAACCAAGTTAGCAGCAATTTGTCAAATTGACTCATTTGCGCGTTCCTCTTTGATATCATTCATGTTTGAGAAGAATTTTTTTTATTATATTATAGTGTGGCTCATTTTCTATTTGAATGACTAAAATTTTTCTAAGATTAACCTTATATTTTAGAAATTCCAAATCTTTAAAGGTGACTTATATTAGGGATATTGAGTTTTGATTTCAAATTATTTAAAAAAAAATCTACCATGTACCTAAATCATTAATACAATAATACTTCCTTATATATACACACATCCAATTTTTTTCATTTGATTATGAATGTAAGGAAAACTAGATGTAAAACAACAAGACATGCAACAAAAGAAAAATAAGAAATAGGAAAACTAAACTACCAAAGTAAGAAAATGTGGGAAAGGGGAACTAATCTATAAAATCAAGAAAATAATCTACCAAAGTAGAAAACTAAACTACTAAAGCATGAAACTAAAATACTTCCTTGTTTGGTCATTTGGATGGGACTTGAGATGGAGATGTAGAGAAGTAATGCTTCAAGAACTATCCATTGACTGGTAGCATTGTCTCTTTTCCTTTTAGATCCTTCAATTTCAAGGAATTTTGACCTAGAATTTCAGCTATTTGGTAGGGCCAAATCCATAGAGGTGACAACTTGCCATGTTGCCCCCTTTTTCTCATGGGATTTATCCCACAATAACACCAAATCTGATATTATGAATGTTTTACCTTTGGATCTTTTTTTCAACCCACCTTTTGACAATGTTTTGGTGTCTGCTGAAATTTTATCATGCTTTATCCCTCCCATCTTCCACTTGGAGGATGTCTACGATTCTTGACTCTACCTTATCTTCTTTATCCATATATTCTTGCATAAAATAATAGGTTGGTAACCTAAGGGTAAATGACAAAAGAGGTTGGTGTCCATACACCAATAAGAATGGAGAATATTTTATATCTTTCTTGTATATTTTCATATCATCCAACAATACATACTTCAGTAAATAATGTCACTCTCTTGGCTTCCTTTCTGCTGAAATTTTGATGGCATTGATCATTTTTATGTTTTTTGACTAAACCACTCCATTTCCTTATGGATAATAATTTGACGCAAACTTGATGATTATCTTATTATAATAGGACCATTCAGTGAACTATGTAGAAGAAAATTCTGGCCCATTATCACATATGAGAGAAAACAGATAGCCAAACCCGGTTATGAAATTTTCTTCTAAGAATTGGACAACATCAATTGTCCTCCAATTCTTAGTAACTACAGCTGCATTCCACCTTATGTAGTAATTAGTTGCAATTAGTACATACTTATGGCCTACTGATGATTTTTTCTTGATGACTCCAATGGAATCCAACCCCCATTGTGCAAATGGTCTAGTCTCAATTACTAGTTGCAATGGAATAGCTACATGTACCTCCCTATTGGAAAATATTTGACATTGGTGGAAGCTTATTACATGTGCATGAGCATATTTGAACAAGGTTGGCTAATAATAATCAACCTTCATAATCTTATGGGAAATTAGTCTCTTTGATTGATGGCCATTTCCTATCATTTCATGGAAACTATGCATACTTTAGATAGCTTCTTCTTTAGAGACACATCTTATCATGAAATGGGAAGCTTTGAGCCTAAGATTTTTTCTTTGTTCTCTTTTTCATTCAGATGGGAATGTACCATACAATAGATAATGGATAACGTGGTTATACCATTCATCCTTTTGTATATTAATTTCCTCCACGTGCATTATGTCCATTCTTGGATCTACATCTACAATGAGTTGTACTAAGCCTTGACCTCTGACCATCTTGGTTGGTTTCATCTCCAAATAAAATTCATGTAGTTGTGTCATCCATTTCCCTATTCATTCTCCCAACTAATTCTATCCTAGCATCAACTTGATTACTAGATCTATGTTGTCCTATGTTTTTCCAAGGGAAAAAATCAATTGAAAATAGGACAACCATACTCTAGTGTCAAATTTTTTTATTATCAACCTTCCCCAACACCCCTCTAGGTCAGTTCATTCCCTATACTGAGCCTATCCTACCCTGTCAAGTGATCTTATGTGTTATTTCAGTATTTTATATAGGTGATTTAGGTAAATAATCTCATCCAAATGCTTCTGAAACAGTACTCTTCAAGGAATAATTTTCAAGAGACTCGGCAATGGCTACTCTTAGCTCTTATAAGGCATGGTGCACACCCCCAAGAGTGGAGTTACAGACCCAAATTATTCATGGAGAGTTTTTAAGGAGCTAGCAAAATTATTCAACAAATTTTAGAATTGGGAAAGATTCATAGGTTTAGGGACAAGTTCAGTAAAAGCGGGTCTTGGAGGGTGAAGGAACTTGCAGTGAAAAACAACCCCTGAGCTTCGGGAAGTGATTCCGAGAGATCCGTAAGGATTTGGAGGTAAAACAAGACACTGTTGGAAAGGTATTTTAGATATCTAAGTGATGGTGGTTTTTAATTTTTTAGAATATATAAGAAATTCTACCCATAGAATATTTTTAGCATGCACAACCTATGATCCTGATTTTAAAAATCCTATTTTTAAGGGGGTTTCAAGAATAATAAAGGTATGAGACCCATCACATCCTTATTCAAATGTTTTTTTCAGTAAAGATCATATAAATAATTTCCATCTACTCAAGATTCGTTGTTAACAAGTTGTTCCCCAAGCTATTCTTTGGGACTTAGATAATTTTCATGGTGGATACATGTCTTTCCCAGGCTCAAAGCACAATTTTTTGTCCCAAATTTCCCATACTCTTGGGAAAAAAGGGACACAAAAATGTTACCAACCCCAATATATCCTCTTGAACCCTCATGTGACCCCGAAGGACCTCAAACATGCAAGTTTAGCCCCTTTACACTAATTCTCAGCTCTCACCGTTGTACAATCAGTTTATGCCACTTGTCTTCACCAGATGAGGGAAAATTTTATTGCACCAACTATCCCATACCCTTGGGATAGTTAGGACACAAAATTTTCCCAAGCCCAATATTGACACATGGTTCTTCATATGACCCCAGAAGGTGCTCCGCAGGCCTTTTTCAACCCCATCTCCTCTCTTCCTCTGCAAATGACCATCCACCATTTTTCCTTACCAAATCCATGAAAATTTTATTACATACACTATCTCATTCCCTTGGGATAGTTGGGACATAAAAAAAAAAAATTCCTAAGCCTATCCCTCATCCTGGTCCTCCATGTGACCCATTTCCATCCCCCGGGTGTGTTTTGCTCACTTTCTCTCTCTCCTTCACCGGCCAATCCTCATCTGCCACTTTTCATGCTTAGGGTGAGGTCATTTTTTGTGCACCATATGTCACATCCCATTAGGACATATGGGAGACAAAATTATACTCAATCCAAATAAATTTTTAAAAGTTAAAAATTTGTAAAAACGCCATTGTCATGCTTCTTCCTTGTACATCCGTGAAGCTCATTGTCGGAAGAAATTATTTAAAACTCCATTTCCATTGTTCTATATCCCCATATCTTCATTCCCCCCCCATTCTAATTATTTCATTGTTGTAAAAACACCAAAACCATTGCTTTTTCAGCTTCCGCCATGTTTGTTCTTCGCCAGATTGACTTCATGGCCAAAAATGAAGAAAAATTCATATATAACAATCTGGTGCATGGATTGAGGTGTTATTTTTTGCAGACTTATCCATTTTTAGAGGAAATAAAGAAGTAACTTTCATAATTTCAAGTAATTCCCTAGATATTTAATGGCAACAAAACCCTCTTTTTGAGCCTTAGATTTTGTTCCTTTGATTTACCATCATTCTGGCAAACAAATTGAGCTAAAACTGTGAGCAAAATTTCAGGAGAAAAAACTATCCCATTGAAGCTGGTTTCATCCCGATCTAAGGTGGGGAAGAAAATTTTCAAATTCCAAGTGAATCCATTAATGTCTTTCATGGTAGCTCTGTGCTTGAAACCCGTGCCAGAAAAATTTTCATTTTTTATTTCCATGGGCAAAACACAATGAAATTTTGAACACAAGATTGCAACGAAGAGGTGAATCTAAAATTATTTTCCCCATCATAAATGGAGGAAATTTTTGGAACTGAATAAAAATATCATATGTTATACACCTCCCCATGCTAAAAATACTAAGTTCCCTAAATTACAAGTTTGGATCACCCAAGACAATCATAAAAGATGCAAAAGGAAACACATGGCAAAAATGTCAATTTTTCCCAAAATAACAAGTCAATAAAAAACAACCTGATAAAAATAGAAATACATCATCAAAATAAGAGGATGGAGTGCACTAGAAGGTTTAGAGTGTCATATTGGAGCAAAATGGGTGATATGTCCTAAAATAGCAGGTCCTCGTCATACCTACTAAAAATAGAAAGTATTCATTTTTGTATAGAAAGTTTCAAATGGATTCATTTTCACCCATCCTTGCACGTTTTGGACTCTCCACGGGATAATAGGATGACCCCACAACTCTAAAAGAGAAACAATAATTTCATAAGAGTCCTGGAGACATCATTTTGTAGTACAATGTGCAGAACAGGGATGCAAGTATCAAGAGATTTGAATGTCATGAACGACAATTGTGAAAGTCTAAGGAATGAAAGGGTGACTCTCACTCTCATTTTGAGATCAATAATTCCTCATCATGGGTGAGGTTTTTGTTCATCTCAAGCTCACTTTGGGAGGTCTTGGGAAAAAACATTTAAGCACTCATTTGGCGGTCTGAGGTGCCTATTTATCGTGTACAAGGGGTAGCTTGTGATCATCATCAGCAAGAGAAAATTACTCAAATTGAAATTCATTGGATCTTCACATCAGTATAACATCATTGTAGAGGTCATTAGGGGTTAATATTGTCATCTCCAACTCCTTCAGGGTATATATTCATCAATGACGGAGGTATCTACATCCTTTGGAGCACTTTTTCTTTCCCCTCTTTCCTCATTCTTTCTCCTCTTCTCTATCCCCTTTCTAATTATTTTTTGTGAGTAATCGTGACATTTTTCCTATTTATTTAAATGTGATGTTATTAAACATTGTAATAATTTATCCTTAATTTATAAAATGTGACTTAGTTCTATTCCTAGGAATATGAAAAGTCGCATGTTGTGGAGGACAAATGAAAGTTCATGTGGGTGGTAGGTGAAGATTCATTTCTTAGGATATAAATTGTAATGACACTCTCATTCTTAATGGTTGTAAAATTTTTATGCTCAAGGAGATATTACTACTTGAAGTGAAGCAAAAGAGATAGCATTTTATTTTATTCCCTCTCTCTCATGTTCTTCCATTTCTCACTATGTACAACTTTGTTAAAACATCAATGAAAAAGAAAGGAGTTTCTTCCCTTTTATCAATAAAATTATCAATAAAGGTAAGTGCATACTTATCTCCATTGAAAGAGGGTGTAGGAAAAACCATCAAGGTGGTGAAGAAAATCTCTTGGACAAATTCTTAGGAAATGGATCTTGGTGTTGTTTCCCTAATACACAGCCAGAGAAAACTCCCTAAAGACCATAAACCCTAGGAAGACCATAAACCATACCACAAGTGCTCAAATCCTTCAAATAATTGTAATTAAGATGTCCAAATCTTTCATGTCAAAGTTTACTCTCTGAATCTACATGAGAAACCAATCATGTCCCTATAGAATAATTGTCATCAAAACCCTCAAAGTGATATAGGCTAAAACTATGATCAATAATACCCTGAGTAACAAGTGAATAAGGCTCCAAAAAAATTTGTACTTCTACTCTATGTGGTGTAAAAGTCACTGTTTTCCCTTGACCAGAATGAAAATTTTGATATAAGGAAAGAAAATTTGTAGTGATATTAGGAACATATAGTGCATCTTGGATATTGCCACCATCAAGTTATATATCACCTTTTCCCTCAACAGAAAGAAAATAAGAATCTCCAACCTCAATTTTGGAAGTAGAACTCAAACCTAGAGAAACAAAAGACTCCTTAGAAGAAGTCATGTGATGAGAAGCACCAGAATCTATAACCCATCTATCTACAAGTGGTGACTGAGATTTTCCAACAACATTAAGTGATTTTCCATGTTGATTAGAATGAGGTGGAGTGGAGGTAGAAATTTTGTGTTTCTTGATTGCACCCTCTAAGGATTGCATTCACTTATAACACCTATGTTCTTCATGACCACTACCCCCACAAAAAGAGCATGAAAGGCTAGACTTATTCTTGGATTTAGAAGACTCCTTAGGTTTAGAGTTGTTTTCTTTGGGTTTAGGAGCACTTTGAGATTGAGAAGGGGTGGATTTGGTTTTACTTTTTGGTTTTCCCTTGCCCTTAGGATTAGATGCAACTAATGCCTTTTGAGAGGTGGAAGACTCAAGGTGAGACAATTTGGATTATTCCATACTAAGTCTTTGAAAAAATATTTCTAATTCAGGCATTTTGAATGTGTTACCTAAGGCATCCATGCTAGAGAAAAAGGTAGAAGAAAATATTTGAAATGCTCCTCTAAAATTGGATAAAATAAGTAAACACACTCTTCATCTTTCTTATCTCTTCCACTCCCCTTCAATTGTGTCAACAAATGCTTGAACTTGGTAAGATATTCTATAATTATTGGAAAATATTTAGGATTAAGAGAGGTGATCTTAATTTCAAGTTGCATGGCTCTCATATGATCCACCTTACTAAATAAATCCTTGAATTTCTCCCATATTTTGAAAGGAGAGTCACATTTTTTAAAATGAAATAAAATATTGTCACTTACATAAGTTCCTATCGAACCCATACACTCATCGAATTTACATTGGTACTGAAATTTCTCATATTCTCTAGTGAACACTGGTTGTTCTGAACAAGTTAAAGCCCATAATCCTTTCCGCTTGATTATTATTTCCATTCTTGGTTTCCATGTGTGGTAATTATGTGTTGTTAATGGTTGAACATGATCTAATGCAGAAGTAGATGCCATCCTCAAAAAATCACCAAAATAAATGCAAGAACCAAGCAATGCAACAAGACCCCCAAACAATGCAATAAGATCCCCCCCAGATTTTGGCACTTTATAATTATAGTGTGATTCTTAAAATAAATATTTCCAATAAAAAGAGCACAAAAAAAAAGCACTTTTGCAAAAAACAGAACTAATCTCAATGAATTAATTATTTATTTTCCACTGGCCCATTAAGTGTTAAAAATCAATCTGATTTACACAAGTAAAGGAAAATATTTTAGTCTCTTTTAATTAAGTCCAACAAGTATAAATCATATTTGTATAGTTGTTATGTTAGATTGAACGAATTCTTTACCAATTAACCTCATCTTAACATAACCATTTTATCATCCCAATCACCTACGCATTGGTTCATATTTTATTATGATTATATCCAATCATACTTAATAGTTATAAATATCAACATAGGTTAAGATTCATACATTATGTCCTTTTCAAAATAATAAGAAAGTTTCCTTTTCTTCCATTTAAGGACTTATTATTTCATCTATAATTTCACAATGACATAACTTAGTGTAACCCCTATAAAGAACGCAATGTCATTTTGTATCACATAATATTACATTTATGCCACTACAGAATAAGTTTTAACATATCATAATTATAAATTCATATTAGTTTACCATTATCTTAATAGATTAATGGACTTATATATAGTCCTCTACCCAATCAACATTTTAATCCATATGGTATATAATAAGTCATGTCCACATTTGTCTTAGGATTATCTAATCAATCAGCATTGATCATAACGTGAAGAAGGACTATCTTTAAAATCTACGCATTCAATAAGTTACTCAATAATTAAATATAGAATTCATCTTATTCTTTCAAATATAATTATCCTCATATATATTTCAATATTCCATAACATCTTGTTTCCAGTAATTACTAAGTAACATGGCTTTAGGCCATTCATGGTTCTCAAACAGAATCATTTCAAGAAATTTTACAAAAATCATGCATCTGATGTAAATTAACTTCATCAATAAAAAAAATGAAACTTCTTATAAGTCTTTCTTCTTTCACTTTTCACAAAATCCATCTACAAAATTGTTAGCATGAATCAGTTCACAAGAACTGAGCATGATAAGTACTAAATCATTAGAATGATGTGCTTCTATTTCACAATGTCATAAAAGGAACACTGTTTTTTAATGAAATTATCCTAAAGTTCCAAAAGTAATAACAACTCTTTAAGCATTCAAGATTTAGCATAATAAATGAATCCAAGAAAGAAATTCAATTGAAGTCACATCTATAACTCAAATATCTATATCAATAATAGTTCAATCATCACGGTAAAATATAAGTTCAGTTATCCCATAACAGTCAAGAACAGGGATACAAGGGTAATATGATTTTAGCCATATAATCCCATAAGTATATGACTGAATTTTATTATCTTGTCATTCACATAATATTTACTTATCTAAGTAATATATTACAACACACAAAAATAATCATTAGTGTTGTAGTCTAAATACGTAGAGTAAAATCCATTACTTATCAATCATAAATCTAACTGTTATCCAACTGATATCCTATATTACTTCAATCAAGAGATTACATCTTATTAAATAATTTCCAATATTACTTTAATCAAGTGGATTCAACTTAACAAAATAACATCCTATTGTCTATTCAACAATAAAATATAACTTGATATAACAGTCAAACTATTTCCTTTTCTTTCTCTATCGAAAAAGTACCTTTTGCCAAATTGGTATAATGATACTACTATTAAAAAAGAGTGGTTCAATATGAACCTAATAACAGCACATTTGATATCAACAGAAGGACTGATTACTCTACTGTAGCAATGAGCTACAACCAATTAGTCGAAAATAATTCAATAACTAAACCAACCATAGAACAGTCTCAACTTGACTACAAACCGAAAGAGTAATAACTAACAATTGATGCAATCACTCAATTTAGTATACTCAATCTCAAACAGAAGAAAAAATTATCGCAATCATAGTCAAAAGAGAATAGGATAAATCACAATTCTCAATAGTACAAGGTCCCTCTCATAAAGGTGAAGACATAATCTAACTGCCAAAGGTTATGGGTCGTCATCTCGACTCCAATAGTTCTAACCTGAAACCATTTCAGATAATGGATTATGAACTCTCAAGAATTAAGAACCTCTTAACAAATACACAAATAAATCCACTATAACCCATTTCAAAAGCATTCCAAACAAGTTACCAAACCCAGTCACAGGTTAACAATTCAAAAAGTGAATACCTGGAAATGGTATTGATTCTGAGTTCGATACAAGGGTTCAAACCATGACATTGAATATAACCTCAGGGGTCAATTTGATGACCCATGTCCAAATAAATAGCCGAATGGTAAACACGAATGAACCCAGAAAAGAATAACTTAAAAGAATTAGTAACTAGGTATTATCTTTTTTTATCAGGATTTATGCCAAGCCAGCAAGGGTGGTTTATAAAACGAAGAAATAATGACTCAAAAATATATAATGGAGACTTGAAACCCCAAAATAATAATATTAGAAGCCTTCTTCCCCATGGAGAGATTTAAATTTACCAAAAATGTTAACACCCAGAATGGGTTATGACTCATTTTTGAGTCTAAAGGAGTTTTGAACCAAGATTCACAAAATATGGTCAATAATACCAAGTCAAGATCCTACACAGAGTAAACCAAAAGACAATGAAACCATTTTTTTTAATGCCTAACTCAGCAAAAAAACAGTGTACTAAAGACATTGTTTCCATATGGGTATCGACCTTATAACCAATAACTCTAATCTGAATGCAAAAATGATTATTTGAAACCCAAAAACACAAACCAGTAATAAAGATGTTCACTATATCTTAACACAAAACATTCACATATCCATATGTGTCAATAGAGTAATTTTAATCGACTTAAACCAAATATTCAAAATATACCAGATTGAAAAATAGAAAAAAGTATAAATAATACTACAACCGCAAAACCCAGAACTCAAAATACAATTTCATAAGAAGAGCAGAGTTCTTTTTATGAAATATTTATATAGAGAAAAATATCATAATGAGGTAGAGCCTATCATGCCTGGTAGTGCTCTCGAAACTCTTTCCAAAGCTTTCCAATCTTCCTTCCAAGTTTCTACCATAAGATTTCTCCAAAGCTCCAAACGGAATGCACCCATAACCAAACTCCATCTTCCTCTTTATTTTTATAACATAAATCTCACTCTTCTCTCCACTATATTCTCCATGCAATGGAGAGTACACTAATGAAGTAGAATCAAACTATCAGTTCAAACAAAAAAAGGTTAACATGCAAAGCCATAGAGCTCAATACACCAAATTAAAAATAGAACCCAACTCCAGTTCTTTTCCTCGAAACCATTTTGGTGATTCCTAAGGTGGTTTTCTACTTATTCCAAGATCAATAAATGCTACGCTATTCTACCAGTTATCCCATTGAATCCTCCAACTGCCATTTAACTTTAGTAATAACTAAATGTTTTAAATAATGAAAAAGCATACCTTAGTTACCTGGATTATAGTGCCCACAAAGTTTAACTTGGTCCTATACAAAGGTGGTGGGAATGCCATATTAAACACCATTAAATTCTTGGTACAACATGAGTTGGAACCCAGTTGACCAAGCTTAGACCCTTAGGTATTTGTTACCATAGTTGAGTCTTAGGTTAGGTCTAGGTTCCCATTTAGGTTTAGACCCCCTTAGTGTAAACTAACCTTAGCTTAGTTAGAATAATAACCAATACCTTAGGATGTATATTTGATAACATAGTTTGTAGTTTCACCATAGGTTAGTTTAGCTTAGGCCCTTAATACATTAGGATAACTTAGTCCATAGATTCTACCTAAAATTGAGTCAATCAAAGAATCAGGAAATAGTATAGCTAACAGATATAAACCAATTAAACACAATGATGCCATCATTTGAAACGTATTGAATCATAGTAGATAAATCAATAGTAAGGATGTATTCACAAGATGTTAAAAGATATTTCCAATGACCTTATATTCATTATAGCCTAAACATGATGGTTTATCAGAAAAATTTAATCAGCTTAACAATATGATCGTAATAATATATTAATCAAAGGTATGCCTTGGATCACTAAAATTGATCCAAGGTATTACCCTTCTTCAAGTATAGACGTAATAATCTAAGGGACAGAATTCATGTCAAAACTTTAGACAGTTTATCTATATTGTTCCAATAGACTAAATTAGCTTCATACCAGTAGTGATCACTTAGTGCACTTTAAAGAAATAGTCAAGTGAGCACAAGATGATAGTTCAACATAAGTTCAATATTTTTAAAAGCATGATTAATATCATATTTTCACATTAGTGGATATCTCTTCTACAAACATGACCAACAGTTTGCAAACTTCAGTCACATAAGCAAGTACAAATATCAACATAGCACAGGCACTACACTAACTTCATCAAATGTCAATTATTTTTCCTTGGCCTTGAATGTTTCGACCATAGTTTCCATCTTCTTGCCAAGTTCTATTAGTGCGTCCATTTTGTGCATAACCTGGGGATATAATTCTTTAAACTTATTCTTAATAGAGGCCCTTAATATTTCAATTGCCTTAGTCTTCTTCTCCACCTCTTCCATGATCCTATCACGTTTTACCCGATTTCCCTTGTTCTTGGTATGGAACTCCTTCAGGTCCGCCTCATGTTTGGCTACTAGAAAACTTGCCACATGATCCCATTCTTTATAGTTATCATACACAACCTCCACCATATGAGTCATGCTTTTAACTGACGTGAGAAGCTTAGTGTATTGAGATATGGTTGCCTCTATTTTTTCCTTCTCCTATTGCTTTTTCCGTACCATAACTTCTTTTGTAGACTCTAGTACCAAGGTTTGCTTTTGTATCATGATTATGCAAGTTAAATCCTCCAAACAATGGTGGTCGATTTCATACTTCTTTACAGGGGGGTTAACTTCAGGTGTGCTAGTATGAGAGAATTTTCTATAAAATCTTCCTTTTTATAAGCCTCACACAACCTTCCCTTTTCATCTTGTAGCTCAACCTTTAACTGCGCAATAATATGTTATTTTCCCTTAATATCCCTATCTCTCTCAATAATATCCTTGTTCTTCTCTTCTAACTCCTTTTTCAACACTTTTATTATGTTATTCCTCCCAAATAATCTGGCCTTTACTTCCAACGATACCTTATTTAGTGCATTACACACTTGTTCATCGATTTTTTTTTAGAATCCACTACTAGATTCATCTCCTTGGAGCTTAGTGAAGTGCACATTTCCAGTAATGCCCTTTTACCAACTTCGAATTGGGTTCATCAACGTGGGACTCAAATGCCCAGGACAACATCTTTCTCGTGCGTGGCAATGCACCTTCTTTATCAAAATATGACCAACAAAAACTTTCATCTGCCAATATGGTACTCTGGTAACAGGCACACAATACTTTTTTGGGATCTACATCATAGGCCATAATAGGTCCTTGAGGAATGTCCATGTGCACACCCTTTGGGATACCTACCACCAAACTTTTTTCTCCTCCCAAACTTTGAACTTTCTCTTTTCCTTCTTCCTCGTCCATGTTGCACTCCACCTCTTGATCCACCAAGTTTTAAATAATCCCTACGACTTATCATTCCACATAGGTTTCTGATTATGTGCCAGAAACACATGTAGTCTCTTACGTATTGGTCCTGACTTCTTCTCCATCCATTTCTTCCTCTCAATCATCCTCCAAAGGCACACTCCACTCCTCACTAGACTCGTGCACAATGTATATAGGGGTTTTATCATTAGACTCATGTCCTTCCTCTTCCCCTTATGTCTCTTTGTGCTTCAAGCTCTCCATATTTTCTGAGTCAAAACTCTTATCTATCTATTATTTCTTGACCATTGGATACTTCTTCCTCCTGCGAGTATAAGTGTTTGTACCCACACCTATCTCCTTTGTCCTTGTGGCCTAGACTTCATGTGCATGTGGCACCCTGCTCATTGTAGGAGTATCATCCCTACTTCTCTTCTTTATCTCCACATTCCATCATGTTGAAGGCTCTACTGGGATACTCACATCATCTTCCACATACATTCCTTAAGAAAACTTAGGCCGTAGATGAAGATATAACAATGTTGCATTTGTCTCAACAATCACTATTGAAACAAGCTTGAGAATATGTATGTCATGTGAGACATATCTTTTCACATAAGTGCGCTTCTTTGGAGAGACCAAAGTATGGTACAGCTCATGATGTTCCTTGTCTACCTCACTTAGATCAAATATTAACTTATTTACCTCTTTAAACTTGTTGACCATGCTTTGGAAGTACTGTGCGCTAGATGCAAATGGTAGCTTGCACCACAGGCCTTTCATGCCATAGACCAAAGTGAACCTGCCAATACAAAAATGATGGTATACTGTGAACTCAACCTCATCCTTCACCAGAGTTGGTATTTGTTCTAGAATCCTCCATTCCACTCTGAAGGGATTGTGCATGTGTTTATACCACTTATTAATGTGCACCTTAAATGGTTTTGGCATAGTTTCATAAGTATAGGCAACAAAAATTTTAACTAGGGATGGGTCTTCTTCACGGTACTCCCATATTCTATCCTTGGAGCCATCAGGCAGCCCTATCTCTAAAAATAAAATCAAAAGGATACTTCCATACATGATTTTATCCCCATCCCGCACAACATCGATAATGTCTTCTGCTATAAAATCTAAGATGTTATATATGGTTCCTTTAGCTATCCTTCTACATACATTTAACCATATTTTATTCACTTGGGTCCACCTCTCTTGACCACTTAGCTTTGTAAGACGGCATGTAGCCATCTTCATCACCGGATTATTGATATTTGAAATATCAAAGGTGCACCCACCCTTCTTATATTCATACTCCTTGGTTGTCTCCTTCACAACTTCGTTGTCACTTAGATCATCATCAAACGAGATACCGGTGCAGATGATTCTAGTGTACTTATTTATCAGCTGTGGGGTTATAAACATTCTCCTTCCCGAAAAATATAAGTAGTCCTCGTGGACGTGCAACATAAACCACTGGTATAGGTGCTCAAGGTTCCCAAAGAATGGAAGCTCGTATAGCTTCTTAGTGCTCGAATTGAATGCACCCCTTTTATCAAGTGTATGCCTTCAAAAAATTCACTCTGACTAGTTTTCTCATATAAATAACATGCATTTGAAGATATAGTCATGATAAATGTGATTGAAAACTTTTTGTTTAGGGTGTAAATCCTCTTTTTGAGTCGAGGAACGTAATTGTCATTTTTTCTTCTATAAATCCCTATAAAAGTTGATCATGAATTGGGTGAAATATTGAAAAATATCCTTGTATTTCATCCTCTAGCCATTGTTACAAATTTCATACTCTGCTATGCCACTCGAAGATACATGGCATGTTCTCATTAGTTGTGGTGTTACAGGATTAATTTGAAAAGTTACAACAATTACATAATATTTACAAAATGCAAACTTAGCCCCGAGGCTTGATGAATATTCTAAGTCAAAGAATACAAACCAACAAGTTGACCCCGCTCCCAAAGAGGTATATGTGTTAAAAGATAATTGAAGCAAGGAATCAAGGCTGATAATGTTCACTTAACATTAAGTCGACAAAAGTGCAAAATACAAAAAAAATCTTTGAGATACACCAAGGAAACGTGGCATATTCTTAAGAAAAGGTGAGGGAAGTGGGGCCTTAGGTTAAACTAGTAGCTTTTTTCTCGATCAGGAAAATAGATAGATATGTAAAAAGGTCTCGTAGCTCCGTTACATTCAAGATTTAAACACATGTCAGGATCGCAATAAAATTCAAGGGTGGTTGATCGAATCAAATGTGTAAGCTTGTTTGCATTTAAAAAGTAGTGCAAAAATACAAAAAAACTCCCCGAGCTTGCATAGCATGGAATTACTTCACGTGGACGACCCACATTTAAAAAGGGGGAAGTAGGATGGATGGCCATGATTCAATACATTTATGGTTGTCACCATTAATGTGTTTTTTGCATAAATCAAGGCAAGATTTTTTAAAGTATTTGAGTGCTTTGAGTTTTTTACTATCGTATGTCAAGATTCAGATGCCCTTACTATGAGAATTTTCAGAAGAACAAAGTGAAATAAATCAAAGAGAATCGATTGGGGGATGAAGGCTTAAAAATCTAAGAAAAAAAGGTAAATCACATGGACATTTACATAGGAAATTGGTAAGGATTGTACTACTTTCATACTTTCATTATTTTTACTCCAAAATTTGTAAAGAGATTGGAAGTAGAAGCTAGGGTATAAAATATGAAGACATTGTTGTCGGGTTTTCACGTCACATCCAGAGTTACTAGTGATGTAGATAAGATTATAGACACGGATTTAATAGATGATGATTTGAATGAATTTTTGTAAAGATTGAATACACTAAACAAAAGTGAACTCATGGAAGCAATCGAGGCCGGTAATATTACCTCATCCGGTGTTATACCTCCCTCTGTGCATTTCCCTAAATTGGTAAGGCTTTGTGCCCTAAACTATAATCCAGAAAAAATAGAAGTCTTAAATGGGAGTGGTGAAATGATATTGACTTTAACACCCAATGCCTTCAAGATAATTTTGAACTTACCAGTAATCAAAACATCGATAACCCTAGGTTTGATTCATCCCTTAAAGACTATGAATCCAAGAAGAGAGACTATGTTAAACTTATAAACATTAAGTGGTTATTAGCAGACAAGAAGGTGACTACCAAAATTCCCAAGAAATTGGTTAGGGAACAGTTTGTGTAAGAAGCAGAAGATGTAGTTGTGTTATTAAGTCGGATGGATGGTTTAGAAATAACAAATGAATTCAAATAATGGATGTTCCCATATATGTGGATTTTTTCATAAAATAAAGGGAGAATTTTTTGGGAAACCCTTATTACTGATTCAATTCATGAGCATCTTCTAGCACTAGTTGCAAAGATCAAAATGGGTGGTGTTGGGGAGCTCGAGTTTTACATGATGACATATCTAATTTATAATATTACAGGCCATATATGTTTCCCTAGCCTTATACCGTATGCCCCTTACAAAAACACAAAATTCATGAGGTTTATCCCCAATTAAAATTTAGTAACTGGAAGGGGAAATCTAAGATTAGTGAACGATACTTTTTTTACACCTACCGTATACTTTTTCAAACCTAAATGGGAGCAATATAGATTATTAGAAGAAGCTAGAGATACAATAATGGAATATTATTTCTTCTTTATTAAATATAGGATATTCTCTTACATAAGAGCCAGTGGATTTGAGTGATAACCATGCAAATTACCAAGGTATTTAGATGACAAGATGGCTTTATGTGAGTTGGAAAAACAATTAACACCTATTCATAAGATGATTTCCTGGAGACATAAGACAAACATCAAATTTTCCATTAGGATTGGAAGGTATTGTTTCCCCTCTATTATAAAATCTAAGTTTATGGAGGAGGAAATGGAAAGGTTTGATATGGGGAAATTTTAGGTGAGGTCTAGTTATGAGATCATATGGGTGGTCAATTCTTTTGAGCATGAACCTCACTTTAAGGACTATTGGATGAATTACAGAGACAAAGATGAAGTCAAACTCAGGGATTTCTTGAGAATGACCCTCACACAGATCATTGATTTTAAAATTGTTGTGGTGCCATAAGGAATTGTGGATGACCAGGAAATTGTGAGTCAATTTTATATTGATCAAAAAATAGGACAGCCAATGACCCCCATAAAATGGGATGAAGAGGAATTAGGTGATCAGTATGGCAGGATTGTTCATGTGATGAGGATAACTTTGACTTGGTTAAACCAAAAGAACATGGATTTATCTATTCAGAATACAAGGGTACTTAATAAGATTAGGAAATTAGAGAATTTAAAGGAATATCTTCCCCCTTTAAGGTAAGGATCTTATAAGATGGATCCATTGGGAGGAATATCCCCTCTATTACCTTCAAAAAGACATATTATAAGAATTTAGGATGAGTGGACCACTGCTACTAGTGGGACAGGAACCTCCATGTCTGCTTTGAAGCAGAAAATAGAAGAAATGCTTCTAAAATCGATGGAGAATGCTCCTATCACTTTCACAATACCAAACCAAATAAAAGGAAAGGGCTTAGCACACAAAATGCCCCTTAAAAGCTTTTACCAAGATCCCAGAGTACTGAAAATTTGATGAGAGGAGCCATGACTAGTCCCAATATCCAATCCAAGTCACAAAGTGCTAAGGCAAGAGTAGCACCAGATATCAAATAGTTTGAAAGGGAAAAGAAAAGATACAAAGTTTTATTTGAACAAACCTTGGTAAAATAAGGTGATCCTACATTTAATAAACACAAGCATAAGAAGGTTAAAGTGATTGATCCTCCCATGCTCACTAAGGAAAAAGGAGTAGTTGTTTCCATGGTTCATCAAGAAACTCCACACCAGAACAAAAAGATGTTCACGTTAGTCCAAATGTATAACCAGTGTTTCCCACTTCAACTTTATCTCCAGGAGGAGTAATAGTTGTTATTACTCAAGAACAAGTATCCCTAGGTAATTTCCCACCTAATCCACTAGATAGTTATGTGTTAGAAATAAGAGTTGAAGAAATTTTTTGTAACCCCAATTGAAGGTGTGAGTATACCTCTTTTTGATCAATTGCATGAATTAACAAAAGACCCAATTGAAATAGTGGACATAGACACAAATGAATAAATTCATGTATGAGAGGCATTTCAAGTATCAATTGAAATACAAGTGTTATGAGATACAGGTATTCTCCAGTCAGGTGAAGGAGTGAAGGAATGCACCCATGTGCCAATTGTGGAGTCAGAAATTCCATCATCAGAAATATCTTATGAAGGCCAAACTACTTAAGAAATGAGCAAGTCAGAAGTTCAAGGAGTTTCTAGTGGGGAAAGTATGGACACTAGGACACTAGATGAAAAGGATCCCCGAAAGGAAACCAAGGTTACCAGAATTAGTGAATCACCTAAAAAATAAAATTCTACCAAAGAAAAGGTGATTGAAATTGCAAAAGAAACCATTACAAAGGAAAATATTGATGATAGTCAGAGTATGCAGGGTATTGATAAAGGTAAAGGATCCACTACTGGAAGCCAACACACCATGCCACAAAAGGAGGTATTAAAAGAACAAAATGAAATCAGCATACCAGTTCATGAGGATATTTCTACCAAATAACAGCCTCTAAAGGAAATAGAAATTGTAGAGGGAAAGGAATTACCTAAAGGACAAACATTGCCCCAAGAGGTTCCCAAGGAAAATGTAGAGGTTATGACTACATCAATTGAGGAGAAAAATAGAGAACATGTTCCAAAGGTTGATATGACTCAGAAGGAAGTTGGTCAACCCCAAGTTCAGGATCAAGGAAAGAAGCAAGTGGGGGAAGTGCCAACACAAGATGAACCCAAGAAATCAACATTGGAAGTGGAAAAAGTGTAGCATAAAGATCCATTAGTGCAAGATGTTCAAGAGATGTCTAAGCAATTGGTGGTTGTCCCTGAAAAACCTCAATTGGCATTACAAGAGACAAAGGTGGGAACTGCTCTTACAAAAGGATGGATAGGAGAGTTGATTTTAGAAGAGGTTGTACCTATGAAAGTCATAGATCTTACACCTTTGGATTTCCCAAAACCCAAAAAGCCTCCAAAAAAGGATAGGGTCATTACTAAAACTCATATTGACCTATATGGATCCATAACTTTGGTGGTGGCAATTCCACATAAAGGAAAATAAAGAAGTGATATAACAGAAAATGACTATAATGTTCGACTCATTCCTTTGGGAAAACCTTAAAGAGATGCATTAAAGCAAGGAGTCTTGGAAGTGGTCAATGATTTGTTGCACAAAGTAGTTGAGGATAGGATAACCAAAAGACAATTGAAAGAACGGGTCAAATCACTGAGTTTATGTTTACAATAATTAGTTGGCCAATCTAGTGAAGGCCAAGAAGATATCTCCACTGTTACTCCTGTGGTTATGGAACACATTGAAAAAATTGTTGAAAAGGTTAAAGTTTTTGAGAATTTGGTGGAGAAGCTAATGGAAAGGGGGAATAAATCCATTGAGAAAGCTATGAAGAAATATGAAAAGCTCGAGAATAAGCTCAATGAAATTAATGAGTTAATTGAACAGTGTGACAATGAGCTTTTCTATTTTGAGGGAATTATCCCCAAGCTTAATCGTATTACTCAATTAGATGAAGACTTAGTTGAGAAGGAAGGAATTGTGCCAATTGAACACATGGGAACTCAGTATGCAATTGAATACTTGGCCAAACTCAGAGTTGAGGTTTTGAATAGAATCAAAGAAAAAGTGGAGATAGAGAAGAAATGGGTTGAAAAGAATATGGACATTATTGATCTAAAGTTAGAAAACATGGTATTTGATAAATTCAAAAAGAGTTATGGTGATCTAAAAACTGACTTCTTAATCAATTCTTTTGAGAATAATATCTGAAGAGAAAACTTTTCTTATGAATTCATTGATAACACTAATGATTGTAGAAAACAAAATTGCACCAACATATTTAAAATCAAAACCATGGGAATATAAACAAAATATGGATCAATGCGTGGATACACTGAGCAGGAAAGCCTTGATATTTCAGCACCATACATGCCCAGATGAAGATGATATAAAATAACTATTCCATAAGTATGATGCATATGTGGATAGGCAACCTAAGGAAGAAGAAGATAAAGAAGATAAAGATACAGACATGAAGACTGATGAACAAGCATAGGCTTGTTTTCCTTGAACGTTCTTTTCATCTTATTTCAATTATTACACTTGTTTCATAAACAAACTGAATATCACATTGAATTTGTTATTTTCATATATGTATGTAATTTGATACAATACATTAGACTTTTATATTGCTTTGATAATATTTCAAATCCATTGTGAAGCATGTAAACTAATGAAATTGTTCACTATCTTTTATATTATGGAAAAAAGAAAAATGGGGTTCTATAGGGGCCCCAGCCCATGAAGAAAGAGTTACATATATTTTCAAGAATTGTATCAAAAAAGTGAAACAAGAAAAATAAACCTAATCATCCACCACAATAAAATCCTCTCTGCAAACAAGAATTTTCTTCACTAGTCTATTCTTCCTATGAACAAATTCATCTATACCCAATGCCATTTGAACAAACACAATGTCTCCTGTCAGTGTGCGAGACATACCAAGAGACCCGATTTCATCAACAGTTGTCATAGGTCCATCCAAAAAACTGAGTAATTGTGACCTCCTCTCATAGGAGGAAACCTATGCAGTCATGTCCAGACCTCCTCTAGGGAAGGATTTTTTCCCTATTGCTTTGAAAGTGGAGGATTGCTTGGAACCCTAAGTTGGAAGTATGACCATGAATGATCCTATAGCAGATTGAGTAGGAGGTCTTGAGCTAGACTCACCCCAAAATTTCTTCACAAAGCATGTTGATGCTTCAGGAGGCTGAGAAGGTATGGTCCCTGATGGTTTGTTCTCCAAAATTGAGACACATTGCTCCAGCTCATTCATCCTTCGAAAGAGGGTAGGAACAATACCTAGTGAGATATCTCCATCAAGCACGTAAGACCCTAAGGGGATTTTCTTCACAGTAAATTGTTTTGTTAAAAATGAAGGGGCATTGGTAATTAGTCAAACCTTGCACACTAGGTCTACTCTTAATCCAAAATTTATTTGATGATTCAGGAGTCTTTTGATGTTCTAGTCTGAAGAGATGAAAATACATCATCTGGAAGGCAAAAAAAATATGACTTATCTTGATAATCCTTCTAATCAACACAACCCGAATAACTTGAGTTGTCAAAGGCCTGGTACAATCTTCAGGATCAACAATCTCAAATAGCATTCTTATGAATGCCTCATCAAGGCCTGACAGATCAAAAATTAAGTGCAAATCCTCAGTGGATATGTCTTTCAAGTTGGATGCTACTAGTTTTGCCATCATATTACAAATAAATTTCCCTAAATTCCTTACACTCAAAAAAGAAAATGTGAGTTTATGAGGGAAATAGTATGAATTTATAAGAAATTTTAGATTAGCAAGTTGAGATGAGTATAATCATGGTAGCATGATTTCTAAAAATCTGAATGTGATACTAACATGGGAGAAATAAGTATGGAGTAAGTTGATATTATGTAGAAGATAATGGGTGGCTTGATATGACATGATACATGAAGAAAAAATCCACCTAGAAAGACATGAAAATGAATGTGTGTTTCCCAAGATGGATTCTCAAAAAGTGAAAGGGATTACACATAAAATCAAATCACTTAGAGATGCTCATAAATCATGAAAAAGGGGTTTCTTTCATCTCTTGAAAAGATAAATGATTAAAATAAACGTCAAATAAGTGACATGGCATCCTAGTCATTCTGGGATAGTGGAAAATGTGAATGACTCGTAATTTTCCCATGTGGCAACATAAAACAAAATATTTCCAAGAGAATAAAGATGGATTAGATTTTGTGTTGTAAAGAAATAATATTCTTCAAAGATTCATGCTTTTGGGGGGAAAATTAAATCATGAGTGAGTGATGAAGATTTTTATAAATGTGATGAGAATACTCTCGCATAGGGGGGTTAAAAAAAATTGAATTTTTTAGAAAAGAAAGGGGTAAACTGAGAGAAACCATTTTTCCAAGAACTTGTTTGAGAAACCTGTTAATTTCTTTAGCTTTCAAATTGAATCATGTCAATATGGTTGCAAGTGTACAGCCATTAGCAAGCATTAAGACTATAAATAAAACTTTCCCTTACTGATGAATTTGATGAGTTCTGAGTTAATTGTGTTTGATCATGAGCATTGTTGTATCTTCTTTTAATTTGAGATATTTCAAAGTATCTATTCATGTTCATGTTGCAATATTATGTTAGGAATCCCTCTGAATCACACAAGACCTCATTATTGTGGTAGTATTGTGGTAATTGCAATTGCACTGTGAGGAGAGATTTTATTTCATTATGCAATAAACAGTTTTAAATTCACTTTACTTCCATTCAGTTGATGAAGGTTGTTTGTAAGTCTATGAGTGTATCTTAGGCATGATAGATCAAGTATTCTTGATGTTTTATTAAGTTTTTGACATGATCTTTTATGTTTAAATTCTCAAATATGGTGTGAAACCATGTATTATCGGGCTTCCATGGATGTAAATCTTCTGGTTGAAGGTTTATTCTTAGTTGTTTGAAGTGTTCTTGTCTTCTCATTTGGAAAATCTTCCATTATTTCTTAAAGTTTCTCAAATATTTGGTATAATCAACTTTATCCTACTTAATTCCCCAACAAAATACATCCACAACTGATAAATCCTACAAGAACCACCCCTGTTTGCACTGCTTATCCATAAATGTTAAGGATATTTGTTGAATTTACCCATCCTTTACCCAAAATATGCAGGAGAAAGCCAGTTTTATTGTTGTCTTTAGTAACCTAAACCTTGTCTAGGAGACATCTGCATTTTCTAGGGTGATAACTCATGAGAGTTAGATTATGTTGCATTGACCATGTCTTCTCAAGGTTATTTCTCAATGTCCTAAAAAGGAGAGTCAAATATTATTGGTCCATTATTTTCCCTTACAAATATAGGTTACAAAATGGGTCCTCTCACCCTAGTTAAAGGTAGAACCTGAAGTAGTAGGGTAGGTCAAATGCTTAGCAAGGTGCTATCCAACTTTTCCCAAGCTCAAGTAAGAAAGAGACATTTAGATCCTTCCCAGGCTAAAAAAAATGATTCAAATTCTAATCTATCTTTCTCTAAGCACCTCGCTCAGCCTATTGATGTTTCTTGACTTCAAAGGGAGAATAGATTTGGGTACCAACATAACTGCAACAATCCAACCTTCTCTAGTGCCTTCTTTACTAAATCATCAAACACTGGATTGTCATTAATCATTCTCTCCTCTGTAGGTCGTACTAGTTCCAAGGTCATGTCCTTTTTAGCCTGATCATTTCAATGGTTATAATTTTTTATAACCATTCTCCTTATGTGGAATGTCTAATCATTTCCTAGTAGTACCCCATTTGGGCATTACATCTCTGAATACCACTCCTCACTGAAATTCACCCCTGCATTTTGATTCACTTTGTCCTTATCATTTTTCTTAGTTGGTGTAGTTGTTTCCCTTCTTGGTATCATTTCTCTTATGTAGAGTCAAGCTTATACCATGTTCCTTAGTCTTTTTACCCCTTCGAGTGTTGTGTCACACTCTTCTTGTGCAAACCCTATACTTTGTGCCCTTGTTTTGTGAAACCCTAACCAGAGAACCCTTTTCTTCTTGTGAACTTCACACTTTGCCTCTCAAACCACAAAACCTCCTTTACCAACTTTTTTTGTGCTCAGACGTGTCTATTGTTCTAATCTAGTTTGCAAATCTTTAATTTCACACATGATTCTTTATAATTTCTCACAAGGATTCCCTAGTTTGCAAGAGCTCTTTCACAAATTATTTCAAGCTAAAAATAAATTACCATGACCGTGTATTTATAGGTTTTGGATTTTTACCCACATTAATTATATTGCCACCTACCACCGTACTACCATAATAAATGAATTTCTCCTATTTTTATAGCTTCCATGTGCTCAACACGTGTGCTCAGTGTTCCCTTACACCTATAGCATTCTGGCACACAAAATACCATGGCCACAGAACTCCTTTCATGCACTCTCAGCACCGAAGCATATCACTTTATGTACCTCAATCTTGTAGTTATCCCTGATGTTGCCTACCTCACATTTTACTCTGTGCTACCAATACACTACTTTTCCTCTAGAATTAACCTATTTTTCCACATTCTTATGACCACCATCTTCCAATAACTAATATCACCAACCATAAGCACTCTCTTGATCTCTACCCTTCCGCGTCATTCTCCAGAAGACTCTAACTTTGTATTTCCACCCCACACTAAGAGTATGTGCGTTCCTCTACACATGAAATCACTTATAATGTTATCAGCTACTCACGTGCAAGCGCACTTATTACATAAAACATTAAACTAAATTGACAAAGCATAGCAACAATGAAAGGAAACACATCTAAAGAATATGCATTAAAGGGAATATAATCTAATGACAACACTACCTTATTACAAACACCAAGAAGACTTATTATATAGTAGGGCTTCATCCTATTCCTATTGAAGTAACCAGGAAACTATGTCCCATTCAGCACCTGTAATTGGAAAGTGCCTGGATCAAGTATGTAATTCATAACATATGGTCCCAACCAATGCAATTTGACCTTTCCATGGTGGCACAAAAACTCTAAATCATAAAGAAGAACCATCTTTCTAACTTCAATCTTTTTATCCTTTATATGCCTATCATGCCAAGCCTTCTTCCTAGCCTTTTTTGTCTTCTAACTCCATCATGCTATAATGTGTCTTTCATCTAGCTAGATCAGTTTATCAATGTGCTATCCAATTACTTTCTCATCATCCAAACCTCCTGTGCACATAATACGTAAATTAGGTAACAAGAATTCCACGGGAAAAAACAACCTCCAAGCCAAACACCAACTAAAAGGGTGTGCCTTTGTTCAACTATTTATAAGTTGTCTTGTATGCCCAAAGTACAACAGAGACTTTATCATCCCATTCTTTCCTTCCAACATCACAAATCTTAGGCAACGTATGTCCCAATATATTTTTGAAATCCTCAGCAGTTCCATTTTCTTGAGGGTGGTAGGGTTTTTTTTTATAGTGTACCAACATAAATTCTACCAATAGTATCCTGATGGTATCATTAAGGAAATGATTACCCCTATCACTTGTCAAACTTAATGGGCATCCATACCTACTAATAATGTTCTCCCACATAAACCTTGATGTTATATTTTTCATGCAATCCTTTATAGGCGTTGCTTCTTCCCACCTTGTAAGATAATTTTTACAAGTTATAATGTAGCGTGATCCATTCCTACATGTTGGTGAGTAAATAGGACCCAAAAATTCAATTGCCCATTTTTAAAATATTCTACACTCACAATAGGTCTCAAAGGCATTTCATATATATGCCTAGGCTTTCCAAGGTGTTGACAATGGTCACATGCCTTACAATATTCTTTACAATCCTTATACAATGTCTCCCACGATAGGCCAACCAAAAAAATATTATGTGGGGTAGCATCTCCTACATAATGTCCACCTGCAATCACATCATGATCTTCTTACATAATAGCTTCATGCTCATGCTCAAGCACACACCGGCTTAAAATTTCATCCTGGCTTAGTTTGTATAAGTATCCATTGAACAACATATAAGGCGTGGTGTGTATGGAAATTTTTTCTTCTCTAAACTCTTCATACCTTCAGGTACCACACAAGTACACAAAAAGACAACAATATATTCTAAGTCAGATGGTGCATGGGTCAATCTGAATAGTTGTGTATCTGGCATTGTATCCTCAATGCTTTGTGTGTCCTCACCTGAGTTAATCCTTCATAAATGATTTGGTCCAAAATTTCTCTTGCCTGGCTTAGCCACCAGTTTAAAGTCAAATTCCTAAAATAACATAATCCAATGGCATATACACCCCTATAAAATGGGTTTTTTCACCAAGTAATTAAGTGTCATGTGATCTATATAGAATTCGTGCTCTGCAGTTGTATAATTATGTTCAACTAGGGTTAACTTCTTGTTTGTAAAACAAATAGGATGATACATAATACCTTCTCTAGGATGGGATAATACTATGTCAATGGCCATGTCAGAGGCATCGACATGCACATGAAAAGGTTTGGTCCATGAAGGAAATCATAGAATAGGTGCAGTAGTAAGCCTTTCCTTCAATGTTTCAAATGCACATTGTTGTGTTTTACCCCAATGCAACTTTCCTTTGTTCTTTAACAATTCTTCCAAAGGCATGACAATCCTAGCATACCCTTTAATAAACTTCTAGTAATAGCTTGTGTGCCCCAAGAATCCATGCACCTCACTCTGGTTAATAGGTTCCTCTAAGCCCAAAATAACATCAACGTTAGCAGGATCCACTAACAAGCCTTCTTTACAGATAGTGTGTCCTAGCAAAGTCCCAAAAGGTGTAGCAAAAATGCGCTTCTTAATGTTTAAGGAGATTCTCAACTATCGATGCCTCTCAAACATAAATCTTAAATTATTACAAGGATCTTTCAGTAGCCCATAAACTATCCAATCATCTAAGTAAACCTATAAAACTTATGAATAAAGTCATGGAATGCTTGCATAATAATGCACGAAAAGAATGTAGGCACATTCTTCAATCCAAAAGGCATAATTATGTATGAAAAACTTCCCCATTTGTTGGTGAAATTTGTCTTCTCCTAATCCTCTTTATCTATCATCACCTGGTGATATCCAGAAAATCCATTAGTGAAGGAGTAGATCTCACACCCTGCAACACCTTCCAGAATCTCTTTAGTAAACGGTGTGGGAAAGGGGTCTATTACACATGCAGCATCCAACTCCTTATAATCCACACAAATTCTTTTCATTCCATCTTTATTTATACTTATCACTATAGGGCTAACCCATTATGACTCCTCAATGGGCTCAATGATCCCAGATTTCAACATCTTATCAATTTCCTCCTTTAGCTTGACGCATGGATTAGGATTCATCCTGTAAGGCCTATTCCTAACCAGGTGCACACCTTCCTTTAGCTTGATCCTCATCTTGCCCAACGAGTGATGTACCCCTTTAAAATCATGATAATCTCTCGGAAATAAGTTTCGTAAGTCATGCAACTACTAAGTTATCTTTGCAACCTTAGAGTCAAGCCAATAATCTCCAATGATGGCCTCCTTAGGTTCTGCATCTGTCCCAATGTTGACCTTATTCATTTTCATGGGCTTATGGTATGTGTATGATTTCTCATTCGTAATGTCCAAGACCTCGCGCATACCCCCAGTTTTCTCAACATCGAGATTATCCACTTCTTCTTCATCAATTACGTATACCGTCTTACCTTTTTATTTTTCTAGGTAGGCATGCCCAAACTATTCTTCATTCTTCTCTTCTTCTTCAAAATGTGACTCCAAATCATACTCACTTCATAATTCTTGAATAATTTCTTCAGCCTTTGCACTATCTCCCATAGTCAAGCACTTCATAACCTGTAATGTCTCATTCACGGGAAGTTTAGTAGAAAAATAATCAAAGGTTTGAATCATATTGTTATCAAATTTTGCACACATGGCAAAATTGGGACAATGGGGTCCCATTATGAATAAATTACAACATTGTTCACTGGAGACTGTTTCTGGTCATCACAGAGATAAAATGATTAAAATAAATAAATTGATAAGTGAGCTCTCCTAGCTTTAAACATGATCAACTCGGAGCCCAACTCGGGCTCAACTTAGTTACTAGCTTGGTTAGGCAAGCCATCATGATACTTCCACCCGTGGGAGAAATTCATCATAGTTTCCAGGGTGGGATGATAAAATGGCAACCTAATGGAAGATTTCCACACATGGAAGTTACCCGGGTCCATTACCAAGATTTCATGCAAATTCTGTCTTGGTTAGAGTAAATCATGTGGATTTTAATGTGGTTACTGGCGAATAATTCGGTGTCAGTTGGAATTAATTCTAGAATTGGTAGGGAAGGACCCGTTTCGTTGAACCTCGAAACAATTGTTGCATAGTTAGGAGGCATCGTAGTGATGAGGGCATAGTTTTGAGCCTGACTATGCACGTAGAATAATCTCGTCAATACATTGTAGGTGATGCGTGATAACTATTTTCATATTGCTCATGGACTGAGAATGGTGAGGTATGTCTCGTTTCAGCAAGCTCAACGATGGCTGAGTTACATGAGTTTAAAGGAACTCGAGATCGGTTGAAAAAATTGATTCCAAGGCGAGTCATGTCATGGTCAAAGGGGATTGTGGAGAGCATAGGGTGGATTCGGTTGGAAAATGAAGTCATAGTTGAGATTTACACAGATGTCAGGGAGACATGTTGAAGTTTCTCGATTGAACTGATTATAGGGCTCACCAAGCACAAGCTCATTTCACGATAGGAGTTGATTCAGAAGTGAGCCTCAAGTTTTTGAGCTAAGCAACTACATGTAGGACCAATTGATTCTCTCGATTTCAAGACATAGGTCAATAGCTCCTTCACCTGATCTAGGCCAAGTTGGAAGGAGCAAGAGACCTAGGCTAATGGCTAGGTGAGTCACTCGTGGAGGATTCATTGACAAAAACTAAAGGGAGCTCACTGGTTTCAACTCATTAAGGGCTCGGTGTTGGTTCAGATGATGGTGTGACTCATGAAATCATTCACTTGGAGGAGATGGTGAGAGGTTGGTATTGCACTCACCAAGGAATGTGTTGGATTGGCCAAGCCATGAATTTTGAGTATGCCCAAGTGAATGAGTAGAGGGACCTTTTCAAGATGATCACATGAATGGCCCACAGGAAGGCTGAGCGGTGTTAATAGGCCTGGTGAGTTGAACGAAATCACGCTTGGGTGAGGAGATAATTTTAGGGACAGATTGTAACGTTTTGATGAGTCCTCAAAAGGCTCATGATGGGTGCAACCTCAATAATGGCTCATGACTCAGGTGGGTTGGAATGCATTGGCGTCGAGTATGATGATCAACTCATGAAGAACTTAGTGCATGAAGGGGACAACTCATTTGGGAAAGTTAATCTTGAATCCTAGTGTAAGATGGAGCTCAATGAACCGTCATAACATGGAGGAGCTCAAGCTAAGGTGAGGCTCAATCCAAGAACTCGTCATTTGATGTTGATGTTGAGCTCATCACAGAGTTGAGATTTGATTCATTTTTAGTAAGAAGTTGGCAAGTCCTCACGTGGCGAAGGTGGTCAAGTTGATAAGGCTGAGCTCACTACAAAAAAGGTAAAATAGCCTACAGTGAGAAATGCATGGTTTGGGTGTTCGAACCAAGTAACGGAAAAGTGAGAAAGCTCAAATGACTCAACCGTAAACTGATTCATGGGGGATTGATGTCAGTTTGGTAGAGTTGGCGGTGAGCTCAATGCAAAGGAGCTCGGTACGGTTACACAATGAGCTCGGTCAAGATGATGGTGAGGAGATCTTGGAAAAACATAAAATGAGCTATGTGAGCTATGCATGATCCCAAGACATGATCCATAGCACGAAAAGACTCCATGGGTGTAAGCTCACGGAGCTCAATGGTCGAGTCATTTTGGTCTCACAAAGTCAAGTCACAAGTTGGCCTCGATGGCACAGAAGTTAAGATAATTCACAAGAAGAGTCATGGGCAACCCGACTTTGGCATAGTTAGGTTGAGCTCGATGGTGTTTGGGGTGAGCTCGACATCCTTTGGAAAGCGTCATGGGCCAACTCATTGTATGGAGCTTGGTGGAAAGTTTTTTTTGTGAAGATCAATGTAGGGAGATCGGTTGATGCATGTAGGAAAAGGAGCTCGGTTCGTAGTAGGAGCTCGGTGCAGCATGGAAGAACTTGAGTCCAACTTGGTGAGTTGGCTTGGCAAGCCAACTAGCAAGTTGGACTCATTTTTTGCCTTTTCTTCATGACCCCTACTTCTTTGAGTCAAACTGGTCAACGGGGGTCCCACAATTATTTTTAATTAATTTAATATTTTTATTTAAATATTTTAATAATGATATTTTTTTATTATTATTTTAAAATTCTTTTAATTAATTTTGAAGACTGGGTCAACCAAGCATTAATGACACATGATGGAACCTTCTAAAGTGGTTTAACCAACTGTAATAAATGAACCATCATGTGCCTTTAATTTAGGAATATAATTATGACCTTTCCTCTTCTCTCTCACATATTCTTCTATAAATGTAAGTTGGAAGCTCAGTCCAAAAGGTTCTAACATGTCAGATAGGTTGGAAAGTTATACATCTTAGGCAAGTGTAATTTTTCAAGAGTCCTCTCTCTTCTACAAGTTTTCCTTGTGTGTTGAGAGAAATTTTAAGCCTCCTCTTCAATATTGTAATGAAAACCATTGCCTCTTCTGAATGTATGATCCATTGTGCACATTATTGAAGCAATAAAAGTGTGTGTTTTGTGACTAATCTTGGTCCTTTCATCCTTCTATACTTCTTTGTGTCTTTTCTCATGCTTGCAGGTACACTGTGTAAGTTCATGTTTCTATTGCAAGTTCTTGGAGTTTTGTGCTTAACGAGTGGTGGAGTATTACATGCAGTTGAGTTGTGGTGTCCATTCACCCTTCTTAAGTTCATCCATCTTCACTTGTAGATGGAATTACTTCTCTGTCTAATAGAGTTTAACAAAGGGAACACATGTTTCTTATTCGGTGGTATTATGTACCCTCTCTAAGTTGCAGTAGGTGAATTTGACCTATGGTGCACACACCCTCTTCAAATTAACCCTTCCTAAGTCTGGAAACACCCTTTACTTGGTGCATCACCATCCCTAGTATAGTTTCATTTCTTCAAATCTCTTTCCTTAAAACCCTATGAAAATGTTAGCATAGGACTGGATAGCCTTTTTATTACACTAGGAGTAGTACAACACTTAGTTTAGGAAGAGGAAGCCGGCCTTCTCTAGAGGTTCACCTCAAACCCAAGTCCCACAGCTTGAGAGGTGATCCCATGTGTCCCAATCACATTGAATGTCTTGTTCACATTCTGGCCATTCTGGGGGTGTAATGATTTGGTGAAAACACATACCTACAATCAATTATTGCCAATTCCTTTTTTTCCTATTCAAATCTACATAGATATACCATACACGTGCACATCCTCTCAAGGTGAAGTATAGCTTGTGTACCCACAGTGAAGGTGGTAAGGCCTCCTGCCCCTCTGTCTAGAATCTCTCACACTGCTAAACATGATGTGAAGCAAAATCCTTCCCATGGAATTCACGTGTTTTGGTAGGCACATTACTCTGAAGAAATCTAGTAGAGAATGCAATTCTCACTTCTCATCACTCTAGAGGACCATCTATTTATACCATCTACTAGCGCACAACTACCCCACACAAGGTATACACCATAATACTCCTCCTTTTCACTTGGTTTGTCCACTAGGTTTCCATTGCACACAAAAATACTTCAAGTGTTCCCTCGTCAGTGTACCTTGGTACCTGGTTACTGCACAAACACCTAAGAAAATTTGGGTTACTTACGTGTGTAATTGTACTCTTCATCTCGTGCCCAATCATTTCATAAGTTCTATGTGCCCAGTTATCGCAAGCAACGTTGGTTGTATCACTCATAGATTGTGCATCGTCCCAGTGAATACCTCCTTCATTTGATGGCTCAAGTACTTTAGGATCTCTAATGGTACGCACATAAATTTTGTTCAAATCCTCTTCACTCAAGGATTCTACATAAGGTTCATCTTTTTCATCTATCAAAGGAATGATGACGTGCTCTTCCTTGTTCTCAAAACTGATATATCCTTTATTAAAGTGCAGATCAACATTATTCGCATAACACCAAGGGCACCCAAGTAATGTTGGAAAACTATCTGTCTCTAAAAGCACCAAGACCTCAAAGTCCCCAATAAACTTGGTCCCTTATATAGTAATAGTAGCATCCTTCAAGACTCCAATGGGTGTAGCTTTCATCCTGTTTTCCTTAAACATCACATTTGAATATGGTTGTAATGGTGGCATCCCCATATGATTCCATGCATCCAAGGTGAGTACATTCACTTCTACACATGTATCAATCAAAATGTTACTCATCATCCATCTGTCAACAACAACATTCAGATTGATTTCCTTGTCATAATCAAGACTATGAAGAGGTAAGTTAGCATGTAAACTTTGTCTGTCATGCTTAACTTCAGCGCACAACATCTTCTCCCTTAGCCATTCCCCCAATAAAGGAATAATGTTTTCTTGTCATAGCATCTTACAAACCTCTTTCAAATTGTCAACATCTTTCTAAGGAAGCTCAACTGGTTTGGCCTGCTCTACCTTTCATGACTACTCTTTTAAGCATTATATCTCACCCTACAAGCTTTTAATAACTTCCACGGTTTCTTGATAAACTTCCTTTTTATGAGTAGGTTACAGATACTTTGCATATAATACCTCCTATTTGTAATAATAGGTTTCTATTTAGGAACTTCCTTGGTGTGTGCAGCCTCAACGTGTATAGTGACTAACACTGGAAACATCTCAGGATCAAGTGCTACTTTTGAAAGCCATTGATCTCCCATAACACGTTTTACTCTAACCATCCCCACGCCCTTATCATGTTTTTTCTTCTTGCTTAGGTGTTCATACAAATCCTAGAATTCTTCATAATTGTGGTTCTTTCGGCAAAAGGACCACACAATATTTTAAGGGTATTAGCGCTTATAATGATCAGGGGATCCACATGTATAACGTGTTCCACGGGGAAACTCACTTTTTCCACCACTGCGACCCTGGCCTCTTAATCCTCCACGATAGCTTCTACCTCGACCTCCTCCATTAGAGCGCCATTCATTATGATTATGATTTTCACCTTTCTCCTTGGAATTGTTTGCAACACTGGTTTGACTTACACCAGTATCAGTGGCATCACAAATCCGATCAATCAACTTGTAATTCTCTGTATAATGAGTGGTAGACCTACAAATATTACATTAATAGGATACATTCTTCCTTATCATATGTTGCAACAGGGAGCACCTACGTGTATCATGATCCAAGTGACATATCTCCCAGTCTAGCAACATGGCACGAATCGATTTATGAGGGTGACTATCCTTAGTATGTCCTACCACTGCGTGTCTCATGCACTGAATTACTTGATAATTTATCTAATTGTTTTTCCATAGCTGCAATCTAAGCCTTTAAAAATGGGCTAGCTCCAATGTCTACACTCCCAAATTCCTTAGCGCGTAGAGTTTCCTCAAGAACCTCACATAGATTTGTATAATTCTTGTGTGAGAGCACCCTTTGGAAAGGTATGACCAAACCTCCAACGAACCATTAATCATGCTGACTTGGGTGAATTTCATAAGATAACTTTGATAATAAAGTTTTAAAGTGGGCATCATACTCCCAAACACTTTCATCAATGTCATGCTTGATGTCCTTTAACGTGTTGATGCTCTTCTGCTCAAAATCATGTATATGAAACTTCTTTAAGAAAGAATCATACAACACAATATAGTTCACACAAGTCTAGTTTGGATCATATTTCATGTACCAGCTACGTGCGTGACCTTACAAAGTAGTTGTCAACTGACTTTCCTTATAGTTAGGAGTTGTGATCCCTTTCGCGTGCCATAGTATCTCACACATATGCACGTTATTAGTTACATCTTCAATTCCTCCGTATTCTGGGAGACGAAAATACATCTCCAAATAGAATTATTGGGGTTATTTTGGACCATGCCCACTAGATCCAGAACATGTATTACCTTTTTTGTTTCCCCTACCCCCAGAACCACCTAATCCTTCTGATCCCCCTCCTATAGCGGGCAATGGAAAAGAGTGTGTACTCGGGTTCTAATAATTATGTTAAACTGAACTCCCACAGTCTGCGAAGTTGTACTACTTCCAGATGTAATACCCATGTTCTGTGTTAATGACATCCCAGAAAATATACCTCTAACTAGACCTCTAAATAACAAATATGACGATTGCACCATCATAGATGAATAAGCTACCTGATTAACTCCCAAACTTGATTCCAAATTAAATCTATATGTCACTACTCTATTACCCATACTATCTTGCTTACTAATGATTGTCATAGAAAATAGAAAACCAAGCATAAGGGCTAGGTCACCAAGGGGATCAAACGTGCACTCATGATCCTTGTAGTTTCCACCAGTTCACTCTCATCTGAGGTTGAAGAGGGTTCTCTACCATGCTTACCCAAAGGGGGG
Organism: Taxus chinensis; assembly: GCA_019776745.2. NCBI lineage: Eukaryota > Viridiplantae > Streptophyta > Pinopsida > Cupressales > Taxaceae > Taxus > Taxus chinensis. The sequence continues at coordinate 327,944,639 of CM034147.1, forward strand.
AGTTCTGAATGCTCCAACTCTGCATCCTCTACGTGAGCTCTAAATCCTTTGCGAGCCATCACTCTCCACAATGCCATTCATTCCGCAACTTCACATTGCTTCTCCAAATCCCTCTCACTTGCCTCATTAAAATTAAGTTGCCTTTCTTCTCTCTGCCTTTCTGCCGCTAGGTCCGCCATCTTTCACCACACATGCTCTTTCCCCCGTGTGTGGTGGGGTTTTAGCTAGCCATAGGAATTTGTTCCAAATCCAAGGTCATGATCAATATCTTAATCGCTAAAGGGATAACACACAAATAAGATTCTCTAGATTCATGCAGGAACTGAAACTTAACAACCTCTAAACTAGATTAAGTAGAAACTACGTACTCCAAAGTATATCTATTCAAAACACCACTCCACTAATGACCTATAGTGTGTGTCCAAGTCAGATCAGCATCATGCAAAGCATGGAATTCTTCCTATGTCTAAACAATTATCTGAAACCTCCAATTTATCTTTGATGCATAAGCTACTAGCTAGTCGTATAACTCTATAGGGAAATAGCAAAAAAAATTCTCATAAATATTATGATATATATTCGGTTCAACCCACGCACATGCATCAAATTCAGGTCATGTGTTAAATATGTGAGCATAATATTCCTCTAAATTTTCAAACTAATCCTGAATGTTGGCCAAAGTCAACTGATACATATTCATCATGCAACATCCTAGAAAAAAATTGGAAAAGAGGTCCTGACAACATAACCAAAATGTAGCCATTTATTTTACCAAAAATCCCAAGGTACACTGGCACATCACTCAGCCATAACTGAGCACTCACCCAAAGCACGTAAGGGTACCATATCCCTCCTTTATGGCAGCTTTGTTAAGAATGTTAGAATACATGATGGTTTAACTCCATGATCAAGATCTAATACATCCCATAATAGTAACAAAAGAACTAGATCTAGGTATACAAGAATCAGATCTAACCTATAGCGTAATGAACTTTAAACAAGCCCAAATATCATATCTACTCTACATTATCCATTAACACTGTTATTCATAACCAGAACCCGTCCACAAAACTCCATTATATTAATCCACAAATAGTATAATAGTTGAAGACATACATAGTAATGTCACCATAAGTCATCTGTGTGTATAAACCAGCAACATAACTCTACTAAAACATGGATCCCTAAACCATGTAAATTAATACATGTTTATAGGGGTGGGGAATTTCCCTTCACCACCTAAGCATCCTCAAAATAGGCTTCATGCTAAGAATAGCCATGCATCATTTACAAGAAAAACCAGAAAGTATGCAATCTCTTCTAATAATAGATCATCTATAGATAACTTCAATTCAAACTACTAGTCTCCTACTCTAAAAATAGACATCTCATGTATGGATTATTCTCTCAAAATAAACTTTGCTTTAACTGTAAGCCTTCTTATTTTAATCTTATCTTTATACTTTTTTTGACCACCACTCCAACTCTATCGATAGCTTCATGTCCTAAAACTAGCCAAGTGTTTATCCCTTGTGCACAATCCTTTCTTATCTTCCATGCATAAACCTTGTCCTCCTTGCACACGTGTTCTCATGCGTGTTTCTTCTCCAATGTGTCTACACGCACTAACATGTTCCTCGGTACTTAGTAATTTTCCTATGCTCAATAATATTGAAGAAATAATTATATAGTTTTAAGCAAGCCCCTAGGGCTTGGTACAGTAGATTGGACAAATATTTGATTGATCAAGGCTTTAAAAAAGGACTAGCTGACAACAATCTATATATAAAATAGGAAGAAGGTCACCTATTACTATTTGTTATCTATGTTGATGACATAATCTTTGGAAGTTGATGTAGCCTAGAATGCGAAATATAAACCACAGGTGCGTTGGCACATCACCCAGCCTGAGTTGAGCGCTCACCCAAAGCGTGCAAAGTTACCAGACCCCTATTTAGAGTTTTTGTGCAGGATGTTAGTGTGATGAAGATACGGAATATTCAGAACCATAAATGACCATAAACATTCCATAGAGTATATTCTATATCTAGATCATAGTGAATCATGAATTAAACAATAACTATAATAAGATTAACCATACAAGAACCAGTCACAGTCATGTTTAACACAATTATCCATCTAATATACTCCATTATATTAAATATTTTAATACATAGAAGCTTATTACATTACCAAATATCACCATAGTCATGCGTGTGTCAGTTCCAGTAGCATAACTCTACAATAATCCACTCCTCATCTCTCTCCTAACTACATAGTTCAATACATATTTGTAGGGGTGGGGACTTTCCCTCCACCACCTTCACACTTCCCAAAATAGGTCGCATGTTGATAATAGCCATGCACCTTTACATTAACATGCACACATGTAAGTGTGCTAATAATAGACATCCTATAGTTAATAGGAAGAAGTAATCTTATTATTATCTTGAACTCATGCACAACGCTTATTAGATGCTCGTTCCCAAAATAGCATTTTTGGGTCACGCAAGTCTCCATCCCGATGTGTGCTCCACATGTTATCTCCAAAAATAGCATGTATCTATGAAAATGGCTAAGTCCTGAATCAGCTTGCCATGGCACGTGTTTCCTCTCCTATCATTTCGTGCCTTCAAATGTGCCTTGTGCCCGCACATGAATCCTATGTGTGTCTTCTCCTTAGAGAAATATTTTCTACTCAACATTACCCCACACTAAAGTACATTATCATCCTGGTAATGGGGATTCTTTTTTATATTTCCAAATAATAAAGAATAAGAATGGAAAGAATATAAAGAATCACTGTACAAAAGAATGGGTCTTTACTCTACAACTTCCTCTTCTTCAACTAGAAGGATCAACTCTAGATATTCATTTTTAAACTCAGCCTCCAATTTTTGTCAATCACTCAACGAGGTCCTTGTCCTCTCTAGAATGTCTATAGTGACGGCATCCAACTCATCCTGAGCAATCTGTTCCTTCTCATTCTACAAAACACAGACAACATTGGCCATATCATACATCATTCCCTCTAGAAGATCCATCTTCTATGCCATGAGCTTCCCAATCTCATATATTCTCTCGTTATGTGGGTCTTGGGCAGCTACAAGGGCTTTGTGCTTTTTTTAATAGTGTCAGTCTTTCTACACGTCCCAGTGTCTCATCTTTCATGGCCTTCATAACATCAGTATCTTGAACCAGATTGTTTATCCTTATCATTGCTTCTAGTGCTGCAGAAATATTTAGTGCTTGGTCGGCTTTCTTCAGTTCATCCTTTAGAGTTTGGAGCAATGCCTCATAATTTGAAATTTTTCTAACCACGGTGTCCCTTTCTCATTTTGCTTCTTGATCAAGATTCTTTGGTGTTGGCATTTGAATTAGTCTATCTTCTAGCACCAAATCAACTAATGTATGCATATAATGCATAGCTGAAGGAAACTTCTCCGGTACCTTAGACTTAAGATGAGGTCTTGCTTTCAGAACGTAATCTCCAATTTCTTCTGCCATGCTAATGAAGGCCTCATTCTTCTTCTTTTTTAGGTATTTTTCCCCTTTTAAATGTGTTATTTATTTAGTTTTTTCCTTTTTATCTCAAAACTAGCACTCTAATGGTGGTAGCCTTATCAATGTTCCTCCACGCCACCTCTATAGATACCTTGACTAAGGTATTGCTCACCTGTTCATCAGATATTAGAGTAGGCTTTTCCATCATGTGTCTACTTTGGGGTGCCTTCTTCACTCTCCTTGATACACAAGATTCCTCACACACATCAAAATCTAGCTCATTCATATGGGTTGACATGGACCAGGATAATTGTTTTCTTGTGCATGTGGTGGCCATTTCTAGATCCATCAGCTCCCATCCATATAATTCCTTAAGTCCCATTGTGCTCTGAAACCAGGAGCAGATGATTTTGCTTATATTCTCAACATAGCCCATACTTTGCACAACTTATTCTTCACTTGTTCTATTTGTTCTTGGCCCTTTAGGAACCTGAGTGCCAGGTTTGGAGTTAACCCTTCTTTGTCTTGAGTAGTAACATGTGCGATGGGTTCCTCTTACAGTGTCTCTTCTACTTCCTTCACCCTTTCCTCTTCATCTTTCATTTCTTCATCTTTGGGTTCCTCCACATCTTTTGGTTGTACTGGAGTTCCATGCGTGCTCTCTTCAGATTGCTCTGCCTCCTCATTAAGCTTCAACTTTATCCTTCTTTTCTTCTCAGGTGCCTCTTTCTGAGGGAAGAGTCTATGTGATCTTCTTACAGGTTATGGTGTTCCCACTCCTTGGGTCCTAGTTCTTTTGAATACCCTCTTAAATCGGTGCTCTTTAGGGATTACATCCACATCTAAGTTATCTTCTCCTTCTTGCTCCTATGGTGGAGTATCTACGCACTCACTCTCCACTTTGTCTTTGGGTTGCCTCTAGCCTCTATGATCCAAGCCTCCACTATCTTCATGTTCTTATTCCTCCTCATCTATTTATATGATCGGAGTAGGATTTGGAGCTAGTACATTCTCCATTATATGTTTTCCCTTAGACGGCCTTGGGAGTATGAACTCATTTTCCACATACTCATTATTTTTCAATCTAGGCTTGAGCTGAAGATATATGAGCGTGGCTCCACTATCCCCAATAGCCAAACTTACTGGCTTCATATTTATGACATCTGAAATGAGCCTCTGAATGTAGGTAGACCAACCCAGATATACATATGTTTTCCTGAGAGTGTGGTAGTCACAATCTACCTTGTCTATGATGAATTTCAAATGGCGCGCATTAGTCAATATATGAACTGAGGCCTATAAGTAGTGCACTATGAAGGCATTAGGAAGTTTTCACCATGGACTCCATGTCCCATCCTTCATGGAAAACCGGGCGATGTAAAAATGTTGATACATCGTGAACTGTATTTCCCTACCTACTACCATGGGTAGCTCCTTCAGAATGTGCCACTCCTCCTCAAATTCCACATAAAGTTATTCATACCACATTTCTACCCTTTTCTTGAATGGACCACTCATTGATCCTTCACATAAATATTTCTCAAACCTTTCTATGAGGGACTTATTCTCTATGGGGTATTCCCATATTTTATTCTTTGGCCCATCGGGTACTCTAATTTCTACAAATACAAAAGATAAGAGGATGGCACCAAAACTTATCTTTTCCCCTACACGTGTTTTCTCAACAATGGTTTCTGCAATATATCCTACTAAATTGTACACTTCTCTGTGGGACATTTTCTTTACAATATGAAGCCACATTGTGTTTACCTATGACCATCTCTCTTGATCATTTAGTTTGGTGAGAAGATGTGTGGCTACCTGTACTATAGGATACTTCCTTAATCTGTAGATGTCCATTTCACATAGACCCTTGGTATACCCGAACTCCTTTCTTGTGGCTATAACCAGTACTTTATCAATCATATCACTAACAATGTTTGTCCCTGTGACATTCAATCATGTTAATGTCACAATTAGGTTTGTTGTGATCCTAACCCTCCGTCTAGTTAAATAGAAGAAGTCCTCATGGAATCTGCTCATAAGCCATTGGTAGAAAGGTTCATATTTTTCAAAATATGGGAACTCATATAGATGATAAAATCCTACCTACTTAAGAAACTTTTCCCTAGCACTGTCATACATTGGCATATCTTCTACCATGCGCTTATTGGTATTCTTATTGAACAAAGCATCCAACTCTCCCTTGTTATCAGTGGTGTGGTGGTTGTATTCACTTACTTTACATCTATGGATGTGGTAATCCCAATATTGTCCAACTATTACTCCTTTTGGGTACTACATCTCTGAAAAATTACTTTCGGGAGCAATTTCAACCTCAAAATCCACCTTCTTCTTTCCTTTTATGCCTGTTGTAGGTGCTTTCTTTGGTGCCATTGTAAAAATCTCTCCTTTTATCTTTTTTGTTGAGTAATTTCAAACCCTAGCTTGAAATCATGTGCCCTAGCTCAAAATTACATGCCCTAGCTCCTTCTCAACACTTCTATTTAAATCAAACCCTTCACCAATGGGGACACAAGCCTTTTCCACACACAAAGCTACTCTCCATAGCTAGTTTTGAAACTCTCCACACCTCATTATGATTCACCTGGCTCAGTTGCAATTAGCTCGCTCGAATATTTTTTATTGTAAAGGTAAAAATGAACCCACATCACATCCTTGTATATTTTAAAAAAGTTAGTACATTTATTTCTCCTTCACCTACCAATAATCCTTTCATTAATTGACTATTTTAAAAAAATTCAAAAATTTCTGTGTGATACAATTTTGCGCCCCCAGCTATAACCTTCTAACGCACCTTCCTACCTTCTGGCTACAGACTTCTCTTTCACGTGCTTTCATGTGCCGAGTACCTCACCATTGTGCCCTCTCATAGTAGTTTCTACGACCATTACTTACCTTTCGTTATATTTTCCCTTCATTCATTTCCATCTATGGTCTTCTTTAGAAAGAACCTCCTTTCTACAGTTCCTTTCCATACTTGAATAGCACCTGTAACAATTTGTTCTCATGTGTACCCATTTGTGAATAACAAATAACAACCACCCCACTCCAAGGGTATGTGCATTTCTCTGCACATAAAAATAATTCAGATTCTAATTAGCTTCCAGTGCACAAACGCGCTTATGACATAAAACACCAAACTAAATTGACAAAGCATAGCGACAAAGAAATAAATACATTAAAGGAATAACAGAAAGGGAAACCTATACTAAACGGCAACACTGCCTTATTACAAACACCAAGAAGACTTATTTATAGTAGGGCTTCAGCTTACTCCCGTTAAAGTAACCGGGTAACCGTATTCCATCAAGTGCCTCAAACTAGAAAGTGTCAGATTCAAGTATATTAGTGATAACATACAGTCCCAACCAATGCACCTTAAGTTAATCTGGATGGCGCAGGAACTTAGAATCATAAAGTATTACCATCTATCCAACCTCAAGATTCTTTTCCTTGATGTGTATGTCATGTCATGCCTTCTACATGTCATTTTCCTGCTTTTGAATCCAACTTGCTATTACGTGCCTCTCATCCAACTGTATTAACCTATCAATTCTTTCTTCTAAGGCTTTATCATCAACTAGACCTCTAGCATGTGCAATACACAAAGAAGGTAACATGAACTCCATAGGAAGAACTACTTCAGCACCAAACACCAATTGAAAGGGTGTGGCCTTATTCAAACTCTTGTAGGTTGTTCTATACGCCCAAAGCATGGCAGAAACTTTATCATCCCAATCTTTCCTTCCAACATCACAAATTTTTGTCAATGTCTGGCCCAATATCTGTTGAAGGCCTTAGTAGTACCATTTTCTTGAGGATGATAGGGTGTGGTCTTGTGGTGCGCAACCATAAATTCATCCAATAATATCTTGATTATCTCATTCAAAAATTGTGTGCCCCTATCACTTGTCAAGCTCAACAGACATCCATACCTAGTAAGAAATTTTTTCCATAAGAACCTGGTTGTTGTAGTTATTGTACAATCCTTTGTAGGTGTTACTTTTTCCCACCTTGTAAGATAATATGTGCAAGTAATGATATAGCATGATCCAATTCTATGCACAGCTAGGGAAATAGGACTAGCAAATTCTATAGCCCACTTCTTAAAAGGTTCTACACTAGCAATAGGTTACAAAGGGATTTCATTTCTTTGCCTAGGTTTTCCAAGGCACTAACAGTGATCACACGTCTTACAATACTCTTCACAATCCTTATACAAGGTCTCCCACCATAATCCAGTGAGTAGAATCCTATGTGCGGTGGCATCACCTGCATAGTGCCCACCTGTAATACCACCATGAGCCTCTTCCATGATATATGTGCCCTCATCCTCTTGTACACACCGGAGCAATACTTCATCTTGGCCTAGTTTATATAAATCTCCATTGATCAACATAAAGGGTTCCACATGAATTGCAAGTTGTTTCTTATCTAATGCTTTCATTCCTTCTGGCGCCATACCTGTGCGTAAAAAGATAGCAATATCTTCCAATTCTAAAGGTACGTGATGTAATCTGTATAAATTTACATCTAGCGTTGTCTCTTCAATCATCTGCGCATCCTCCCCTGACTGAATCCTTGATAAGTGGTCTGGGCCATAATTACTTTTACCTAGTTTTACCATAACCATGAAATCAAATTCCTGAAATAAGAGCACCCATTGACATATGTGCCCCTGTAAAATGGGCTTATTTACCAATTATTTTAATGCCATGTGATCAGTATAGAATACAAAATGTGTTGCTAGCAAGTACAGTCTGAATTTATGAAGTGAGTAGATCATTGACAAGGCCTGGTGTTTTGTTATTGTATAATTTTGCGCTACATGAGTCAAATTTCTACTAGCAAAATAGATAGGATGATCTATAATACCCTCTCCAAGTTGAGTTAATACCGTGCCAATGATTGTCCAAGAGGCATCCACATGTACATGAAACAGTTGGTTCCATGAAGGAAAATGAAGAATAGGTGTTGTTGTAAGTCTCTCCTTCAATGTCTAAAATGCGTGTTGTTGTGGTTCTTGTACGTACCCAAAATTGTAAGGTACTGTACTTCCAGAACAATGTGACAGGTGCCCCAATGATGATACAGGTCTCCTCACAAGGTGTTCAGGATCCAGGAAAGATCTCCAAGTGTGCGTTAACATCCCGCATGCCCCGCTTAGCCCCTGCGTGCTTTGTTTTTCCCTTTTCCCCTCTTTTCTTGGCCTTTTTCTCTTCAGTGACGAAACCGCCGCCCTGCCTGGGCAGTCTCGTGACCGTCCTGAACAGAACAGCGGTCCTGTAACCGCCACCCTGCTCAGGGTGGCGGTCCTTTACGCATTTTCCAGAAATCTATTTTAACATGACTCACGTAATTTCAACGTTTTACCAGCTTTCTTTAACCGCCATAAGCTTGCATTTATGATTCTGGTTCCCTGGAATAGTGTTTTGCCATTTTTTATAGTTTAAGAGTTCTATTTGGCTTTTACCTTGGGTAAATGCAAATGCTATAAATAGTTGGCTTGTGCTCAAGCAAATGGCCCCTCAAATTTGCCTCTGATTTCTCTTTACAATAGATTTAGTTTTCATTTTTCTTAGAATGCTTAGTTTCTTTCATTGCATGCTTAGTTAGCATTGTTTTACTGTTAGTAAGTCACATATCCATCTTGTGCAAGTACTACTATTATTTTATCCAATCCATTAGAATAAGATAGTTTGTTTACCAATAGGAAGCCATTAAAGTTGCAGGTTTTGTTCTTCAAACAGGATAGTTTCAGGTTCTGGACGTTTCATGTTGCATGACTCGTAATAAATCCCGCTAGGAATTGCATAAGCCAAGCTCTGTACTCTTACGCTATCCCTCTCCTACTCGCATTGTATTCAGTCTGTACCTTGAGCTACCTTTGTCCCAATATCGAATTATGTTGATGCTAGCATTACATGCTTTTCTGGATCCACGTGAACACAAAGGAACGAGGAGATCACACTGAGGGAACAAGATCACACACACCGTTGGATTCGCCATTGTTCTGCAGAATCCAGGTTATAGTTTTCAAAGTTCTAAATTAGAATCATATCAAATAGAGTAGTTGATTGCTTTATTTCAGTTAATTTTACTTTCGATATTGCCAGGGAAGTTGTGGGGATTGATAGTTTCTGAGAGACTATGATTCATTCCTCACTTCTGAGGTAAGATCGAGAGTCTTGCAAATAGATTAGATCAATTATTTCATTGTTTAGAGTAGATCTACAAATTACACAGACAAACAGCTATACTCGGTTATCTTGTTTGTTTTAAATTGTTATCTTAGCTGTCAATTTCTAGATGTATTAAATTAGTTGCTAAATTCATTTGAATAGTTCATCAGAAAATACAAAAATAGAGAAATCATATATGCTATAGATATATTCAACGTAGTTAAATTTTATTTTGCTACAGTTCATTTTACATTGTTGCTTTTGTATGACAATTACGGGACCTAGGGAGCCCAAGGAATACGTATTCGAGCCAATCATGCCTCAGCCCAATCTCATCACAGCAATAACTGATATAGATCAAAATCTTAGGATCTAAGTCTTCCGAACAATGGTAATCTTACAACAAATCAATTCCCAGTTGAGCGGGCTAAACATAGAAGACAACCAAGCACACACGTTTTTGTCGAATCAACCGAACTACAGATTACCCTAGGCAGCATTCATATGACTGTAGAAGGGCTTGAAAGAGAACAAACCTTTGGTTGTGATCCTTTGGTCCCATAGCCAGATGCAGGAAACACTCTTATAGATATAGATACCAACCTAAGAATCCAGGTTGCACGAACGCTTGTAATATATTCTGAGAAAATCACACAGTTATTGATCCTAAATATAGAAGCTGAGAAAGCATACGATTACTAGATACTAGGGATTAGGGGTTGATTCCGCACATGACCATAGCAGGACCACAACAACTACGAGTCCACAGTTATGACCCACAAATCCCGTAGCCTAACGAATCCGTGAGTACATCAGACATAGACACTGGCCTATGCACACTAGTATTCAAATCTACCCCACTTCCACCTATCATCATCAAACAATTATCCTTGCTAGACATAACAGCTAATGAAGCTAGGGAATTATGGACTAGGCCAGGGAATCACCCATAAAAATAACTATATCCATCATTCATCTTATGACCCTATCTAGAGACATACACGAAACTATCCCAGGTCATTTTCCATGTATTCCACAACCTATAGATCGAATCATGCCAGATCTCAATATTGATTGGAGCCTTCGAGCAATCATCCTTGCTGATCAATCTATCACACCAGTTTAGGTTAGGAGGGCCTTCTTTGCCTTAGATTCACAAGTTCCGCTAGTGCGTATTGAAGACATTAGATTGCCTAACTAGTTTGTCTGCATCCCATACATATTCCATCCCCACCGGCTGTCTCGGCATGACCTCGGGAGGTCGGGTGTGAGGAAGAGTTACTTGTAGATTCCTACGCTCACTTGTCACTTTTCCATCATACAAAATTGGTGAACCCAACGTGAAACAAACAAATTTTTCACCTTCTCCATCTCATTAGTCATTTTATACCTCATTAACCATCACCTTCACTCCTTCCCATTATTCTGTGGGTATTCATATACCCCCCGAATATGTCGAGATTTGATGCATATGGCAGGCCCCTCTTGGGCCTTGAGGCTTACTACGCCCAACAAAATAGACAATCATCACCCTCACTCTCAGTATGGGGTGACAACTACTCAACTAACCAGTTGTCAACACAAATTCCAAGAATCGGATATAACTTATCGTTTCAAACTGAGGAGTTAGATACAGCTCACTCAAATGTAACAAACAGAGCCTTCGGGCTCGAATAACATGACGTTCACCAGAGAATCTGGTTCATCTCCTCAGATGCTGCTTAGACCACAAATTAGTAGACAATCAAACTCATACCAAGGTTTAGACGATGAATATTTGGTACGTTATGCCAGGAATGACCAACGTTCTCAAAGTATGTACCCACCTATAGGAGGTTTACAAACACAACCCGAGGTTTCTTTTCAAGAAAATACCTCCATCCCACTACATATAGGAAATTCCCTCGGGGAAAACTTGGCAGGGAAGCGATCAGTTCATAACAGGATATCACATGCCTATACAACACCATGGTATACAACAAACGCCACTACGGAAAAAACACCATGACTTCACCAAATGAAGTCACTTCAACGTCTAGTAGAAAAGGTTAGAGGGCTAGAACTTGCCCAAGAAAGCCAAAATTCACAATTTATGTAGGCACGAAGTTCCAATTCCTCCACATCATCCTAGCCAAGTAGACCTTCTCACAGGAATAGGCACGTTAGGGCATGAATCCTCAGTATTCACAAAAAATGCCAACTAGACCCACCATCTCTAACACTGTTCCTCCTCGGTCTAGCACAAAATAATCCATTCTTGGACAATACCCCTTCATACTTAAACATGTACTCCAAATCACCACAAGGGGATATGCTCTCCTCTCCTGGTATTTTTACTCAACCACAGGGGTTTCCTTACACCCCTACCAATGCATATGCAACGCCATATCAACAACCCATTCCACCACCGCTCCCTCAGCAGGCACCATCAATGGTCGAAACCTATGCGATAGGGACATATTCAGAATACTTGAAAGAGCCCTTAGATTTCACCATACGAAGCGTCATGCTTCCAAGACCTCTTCCCGATTTGCCCAAATACAAAGGTGAGGGAGATCCAAATGCACATATCAAAGCTTACACTATGGCCATTCGAGAACTACTCCCATGGGATGGGGTTATTACTAAGATATTTCCAAAAACCTTGGAAGGCATCGCTCTCGATTGGTATTATAGAATACCCGAGGCTTCCATCCATTCATTCAAGCAGCTCGTGTCAGAATTCATCAAGGCCTTTGACATGAATAAACTATTAAGGACAGGAATCAGGGAGTTCTTACACATCAAACAAGAACACAACGAATCTGTCGCCCATTTCATCCAAAGGTGGCGTACAGTTCTTTATTATTCAGCAAGTGCTCCAAACATGGATCAAATGGAACTATGTGATTTATTCCTTCATTCTCTTAGCAGAGAAGTGAAGGAAGAAGTCCAGAAGTTCCCATTAAGAACTTACGATGAAGTACTTGAGAGTGCTCTTCGAATAGATCAAGTGGCAATTGATAGTGGTCGCAAAACATATGGAGCAAATGGGAGGTTAGTCACCTCCAACCAGAACACTACAACTTATCCTACTACCACGAACATCAATCAAGGACCTAAAATCCTTAATAAAAATTGGGGTGTAACAACAGACGGAGTAACCGACCAGCCTAAGAAGGTAAATGTTGTCAATACTCCATCACAAATAAACAACCAACGAAACAACAACTTTACCCCAACAATCAATACAGTGGATTTTAACCATCCACAACAACAACAACAACGGAAAAACCCCACACAGGGTCCAAGCCAAAATTCAACTAGATACCAAAACCAGAATTCAAACCAAAGACAACAAACGCAAAATTCTAATCCTAGTAGACAACGGTTTGATCAAAATTTTGGACCACAATACGCACCAAACCAACAAACTAGGAATTACAATCCTAATTCGTATTGTGGTTTCCACAAAATTCGGGGCCATGACACTAGAACGTGCCGTGACTACAACAAATTCATGCAACGCTTGCCAGATGAACAAAGACAACTTTTCATGGATATGTTCTTGGCAAATCCTACGTCACCAGCATCAAATACCTTTTCAGGGGTAGTTTCCCCTCAGAATGCACCCCTCAAGATCTTTAATGATCCACTCCCAAATCACGATAACAACAGGCTAAATCTAACTGGGACAAACAAAAGCGTAATGACAGGAAACAATGATCATGAAGCCTCGACTTCACTAAATCCATTAGTTGCGCCACAACTAGGAAGTCAGCCACGACCTAAGGTAGTCGGTTTAGTGGAGTTAGACGCCGAACTACCCATCGAAGCTGTAACAAGGACACGAGAGTATTTCTCTCAGCCAAGTCCAAGCCACCTGCCGGAGACGGATAACTTCCAACAAATAGTAGCAAATCCTGTGGGTGCCTATGATTTAATTAATGACCTAACAAAAACCTTCTCGCACATTTCATTTTTAGACTTACTAAAGAACTCTCCTGCCCACAGGGTTGCTCTTTTAGAAGCATTAGGTTTGGGCCATTTAATTAACATCACTCCACCTCCTGAAACACAGGTAAATCATATAGACTTCGATGTTCATCCTCCAGGGCAGGCAGATAGGGATGTCGAATTCATATTCGAGATAAACAAAATGCCGAAAGATGCTGAGATCGCACGCCGAGGTGATCCAGCCTTACATTTACAAGTATGGGTTTATAACAACTATGTAAAGCATGCAATGATAGACGATGGGGCAGCGGTTAACATAGTTCCCTTCTCTTTCCTTCAAAAGCTAGGGTATGGAGAAACCAATTGTTCCACAACTCAAAACACACTAAGGGGCTATGATAGCCTTAAAGCCACCTCGGTTGGAACTATAATATTACCGGTCACCTTAGGACCCAAAACCATCTTGACTGAGTTTTATATTATAGATTGGGAAACTAACTATAATATGATCCTCGGCCGACCATGGATACACCGTATGAAGGCAATCCCTTCTACGCTATTTCAAGAAGTAAGGTTTTTACACTTAGGAAGGATATTTGTAGCCAAAGGTGATCCAAAACCATTCGATGTACACCTAGCTGACTTAAAGAAAAGACCAGGCGTGCACTCAGAGTTTGAACTCCCAACAAACCAGCTTAATAAACCTACCGACCCAAAACCAAAAGAAAAGTTGGTACCTACAACAGATCTTGAAACTATGAGCCTAGCCAAGGCAATCCCAACCCCCAAAGATGAGGCTAACACCATAGAAATAGTATCATTAGGAACTACTGCAAAAATTGTTGAATTAATAGAACAAGATCTACCAATGTTCTTACCATTTGACTCTGCAGGCATGGGATGTTCCCTAGGCATTGGCTCTCTTCCAGCAGAGGATCTCTGTATGGTGGAAGTAGAATGCGCAAACACAACAGATATCCCAGTGTCCATATTCCCAGCTAAATATTGGACACTCCATTTTGATGGAGCTAGATGCCGTTACGGAGCGGGGGCAGGTGTAATCTTTACTTCCCCTGAAGGAAAAGTCTTACCTTTCACCTTCAAACTAAATTTTGAATGTACAAACAATGGCGCTGAGTACGAAGCCCTCCTCCTTGGCCTCATTTTAGCCAAAAGGATCGGTGTTAATAACATTAGGGTGTTAGGAGACTCACAATTGGTAGCAAACCAAGTCTCTGAGGTATATGAAACCAAAGCCGAGCACTTACAGCTTTACAAAACAGTTGTATTAGATTTAAGCAAGGAGTTTGACTTCATATCAATTGAAGCAATCCCGCGAGAACACAATCTTCTCGCCGATTCTATAGCAACCTCAGCATCACGCTTTACTCCAAACAGTAAGTTAGAGGATACCCATTTCATGGTATCCCTTCGTGATAAACCATTGATAAAAACAATGAAAAATTCTCTTTTAAATGGAAATGAGTCTACTATCCTAGAACACATTGATAGTGATATGGCCACTCTGAATTACTTAAACACCTATGTGGCACTACATCTCTCCTATCATATGATAGATTTTTCCTTAATCCCACATTCGTCTTCCTACTTCGGAAATCCCATGATGGGTCTTCCCTCGGAAATGGAACCTAACGTATACACAGTAGAAAATGGGGACGATTTGGATTTACCTCCAGCCCCACCTGAGTTTGAAGAAGGTAATGCCTCTTTAATCGAAGAAACAATTGATGTTAACATCGGAACGGAGGATGAACCAAAGATCTTGAAACTAGGATCCTCGCTAACCCTAGAAGAAGTAGAAATACACACTCGAATCCTCAAGGAACATCAGAAGGCTTTCGCATTTAATTATAAGGAAATGACAGGAGTTGCACCCCACATTGCGGTGCACAACCTCGTCACTAAATCTGATGCAAAACCAGTTAAACAAAAATCAAGACCCATGAAACCTAAGGTAGCTCTCATGGTGAAAGAGGAGGTAATAAAACTCCTCCAAGTAGGATTTATCAAACCAGTCGATTACTCTCAATGGGTATCTAATATCATTCCCATTCTAAAAAAGAATGGGAAGATACGCATCTACATAGATTTCCGAGACATTAACAAAGCATGTCCTAAAGACGACTTCCCGTTACCATCCATTGATGTCATTGTTGATGCAACAGCTAGATTTGAACTTTTGTCTCTCATGGATGGATTCTCGGGATACAATCAAATCAGAATATCTGAACAAGATCAAGCTAAAACCACATTTATAACTCCTTGGGGAACCTATTGCTATGTTGTTATGCCATTTGGTCTCAAGAATGCTGGTGCTACATACCAGCGAGCTATGACATATATATTTCATGATTTAATTCATAAAATCATGGAATCCTACGTAGATGACTTGTTGGCTAAGGCCAAGAAGCGTTGTGACCATCCAGAAGTACTTTGCATCATTATTTCACGTCTGATAGAATACGGAGTCACGCTAAATCCAGAAAAATGCGTCTTTGGTGTAACAGGAGGGAAGCTCCTAGGTTACATCATATCGTCACGAGGAATAGATGTTGACCCAACCAAAATTTGGGCTGTCCTCGAAATGGTCCCACCTTCGGATGAATATGGAATCAGGTCATTTCTCGGAAAGCTTGGTGCAATCCAGAGATTCATCCCGGACTTAAGTTTCACCATCCATCCAATCAACAATTTACTCAAGAAAGATTATAGCATTGATTGGACTGAAGATTGCAATGAAGCTTTTGATGCAGTTAAGCATTTCTTGTTATCACCACCTACGCTAATGCCACCTAAGCTAGACTGCTCGTTAATTTTATATTCACGAGCTACCGATGTCTCGTTAGCCTATATGTTGGCCCAAGAGGACGATGACAAGAGAGAGAGCGTGATTTATTTCATTAGCCGAACGTTGCTTGACTATGAAACACGTTATACACAAGCAGAACGAGAATGCCTGGCCATAGTCTTTGCTACCAAACGCTTAAGATATTATATGCTAAATCAAGAAACAAGGGTCATGGTAAAAACAGACCATTTACAAACTTTTCTCACACAAAGGTCCTTGTCTAAAAAGGTTGGACGTTTTATAACCTTAATGGGAGAATTCAAATTAACATTTGTAAATCAGAAGTCTATTAAGGGATAAATCATCATAGATTGGTTAGCTGATAACCCATTAGATGGAGGTGATTTAGTAGATCTAGATTTTCCAAATGAATGCGTATACTACATTGAAGCCAAACCTCCTATCTCTGAGTGTCCCTGGTACACTAATATCATTAATTATATCATGGACCATACGTATCCAGAAGGGGCTACACCGTAACAAAGAAGGCGGTTACGTATTATTGTAGCTAAATATGTCATTATAGAGCAAGTGCTCTATCGGAAAGAGTTTGACGGAATGCTTCTAAGATGTGTCGACACAGAAGAATCCAAGAAGATTCTCCATGAATCTCACAGTGGAATGTGTGGAGGCCACTTCGGTGGCCATGCCACTGCTCGTAAGATACATCGAATGGGCTATTTCTGGCCCACTCTAGAACACGACGCGGTAAAATTTGTACGCAAGTGTCATAAGTGCCAAGAGTTCTCCCATGAGATCCACATGCTAGCACAAGCTCTACAACTGAAAACTACTCCATGGCCCTTTTCCACGTGGGGCCTAGATTTGATAGGGAAATTCTCCCCCTCATCTACAGATGGCCATAATTTTATAATCACAGCCACCAAATATTTAACCAAGTGGGTAGAGGCTATGCCTCTTACTACTGTACCGGGTTCTGTGATCGCCAAGTTCATTTTGAACCAAATCATTTGCAGGTATGGTATCCCGCAGATCATTATCTTAGATAATGGAACTTCTTTCAAGAATGACGAAGTTCACGAATTGTGCAATAAATTTAAAATAAGCCATCATATGGCTTCCTTGTATTACCCTCAAGCCAACAGACAGGCTGAAGTGACAAATAAAACACTAAAGGCCATTCTCCTTAAAACGGTGAAAGAAAACAAACGAGATTGGCACTTGAAGTTATATCCGGCCTTATGGGCCCACCGAACCTCAATAAGAACGCCAATGGGAGAAACTCCTTTCTCACTAGTATTCGGGGCAGAAGCAGTTCTCCCGCTTGAGGTTGAAATACCCAGTCTCCGCATTTCATTACAAGGGATTCTGGATGAAGATGCTTACAGAGAAGCATGTCTTTCCCAACTAGAAAGCCTAGATGAAGCTAGGTTAGATGTTGAACAATGGCATAGAGTCTATGTTGACCGGATGTGCCGGCAATATAACAAGAAGGTCTATGAACACAACATATATGAAGGTGATCTAGTTCTATGGCTAGACAGCCGGATCGACAAGAAGACCGGCGAAGGAAGGAAATTCCTGCCTAAATGGTTGGGCCCATACTGAGTCATGAAGGACTATGGAAATGGTGCATACCTCTTATGTATGCTGGAAGGTGAGGAATTTGGTGAAACGGTCAATTCCCTACACCTCAAGCAGTTCTACGCGTAAGCAACTAGCACTATTTATAATCATATTTACATTGCATCTTCATATAGATTAAGATCATTTTTTCCGCTTGTTTCGTACACAAATTGTGATCAAGGAATTTATTCTCAAAGCAATTCTTTACAAACTCATGATGTTGTTGGCATAAACACTCTAATCATACTTCTGAATTTTCATGGTATCATCAAATTATCTCGGAATCATTTTATCAAATAAAGCTAGACATGACAAAGTCTTAACGGTAACCATACCAAGATCTGCGGGCTTGTTCTCACTTTTGGTTTCTTCTTAGGATAGGTGTCTTGCCTATGGTCTGTTCTAGAAGCTTCATGGTGTCACATCTATCCCATATGTATATCTCTTTGGAAATAAGCACATACTGACATTTTACTCAAGAAAACGAGTCAAATATTGATCAAATAGAAAATTTTAAATTTACACATTTCCTTGCCCCACCAACCTTTGGTGATAAGCTTGTGTCTCTTACTAGTGACGTAGGGTTGGGAAAGGATGGAAATGCCCTTACTTGCCTATGCTTGGCCCACGGTGATAAACCCACGCTTCTTACTAATAGCATGGGGCAAAGTGTAGGGGGTCCTCTTGACAAACAAATGCAAAAGGTCATAAGCAAACAATTCAAACCTTGAAGCTTTGAGTTAAAAACAAATGAATCAGATGTTCAAAATTCCAAGAGAGTTAAAATCCTAAAAACCTAGATTTTGTCTACTATGTGGCCATCTACGGGTCTAAGTCTGGATAAACTGCAAAGCAAGTTGTATCCAAAACTATGAAGTCACTCGAGTGGAGTGGACTTGTGGTATCCTAATTTGGTTCCGCCAAAGCTTTGTCTGTCTTTCATCAATATCATTCCAACACATCTCATAACTTGTGCCCTTTCCAACTCTCGGTGATGAGCCCTCACATCCTACTAGTTACGTGGAGTTGGGGGTAGGGGCAGGTTTATCTGTTCATCATACCGGTTTATATTCATCACTTTACCAAAACAAATATGAAGTGTTCAAAATTGCTTACAGAAGCTAAAATTCAAAATCACATTATATCTACATTATCATATATCAGCATCATGAAATATAAAAAGAAAGTCAAACACTTGCATCATTTATTCTCCATTTCATACATTCTAAAAGAGCATGCATACATACATCGTAATCTACATAAGGAAACTGGAAAGGGAAAGTAAGCCATGAATGCCAAGGGTTTGATCCAGAATGAATATATATATATATATATATATATATAATGATCAAAATGATCTGTACAATGCCATCATGCATTAAGCATGGTCAAAATGCTCAAAGAGCCCGGGATATACAAAAGAATGTATCATACAACATCTAGGAGAGCCATCAGGCTTCTCAATCCCTACGAGACCCCTCTGATGGCGCACGCCCACGCCTAGGACTCCGGCTACGCCGGCGCTCTGAGTGCACGGAAGGCTCAGGATCCCGAGGGGCAGCCGTAGTCTCACCACGAGAATGGCTCCTCATCAAGCACTCGGCCATCCTATACCCCGCTAACTCTGTGCGGAGAGTCGATACCATCCTAGCCACATGCCAGACTAGAGCGAAGACGTCAGTATGTCTACCAGTAGCTGAGGGCTCCCCAGCATCCACGGACAGCTCTGCGTGGGTCCTCTCCATGGGGATCATCAAGGTATCAGTGCATACCCTGTGAATCAAATCTCGCCACTCATCGATGGTCTCTACAAACAAGGGAGAAAACAAATTAGAAACCAAACAAGAAATTAGAAATACAAGATAGCAACTAAAGAGATCATAACTAAAAACAAGCATTAAAAGGAGAGAGGGTAACTTACTCAGATCACCAAGCCTCCAGGATGGATCTATAGGATCAGCACCTACCACAGATGCTGCCGCTAACTGAGGGGCTGCTCCTGTGATTGGAACAACGTAGCACCCCGCAACAGACTCATCCTCCCCACCATGGCCCTGGGAGAGTGGCTCCTCTAAAACCAGAGTCACTCTCTCTGCACTCTACTTATCCCTCTCTGCCTACATGATATTCTGAGTATCATGCCACTCAGGATCACTGTCGTCGTCGGTGTCCTCCTTTGTCTCTCCCCCTGTAAACTCCTCAGACTCAAAATCTATGTCAATGGGGTCATCGCTGCTATGGGTAGGACCCGCGGTAATCTGAAGCAAGGGTGCCTGAGGCGCACCGGCTCTCCCTCTAGGAATGCAGGAGTACTATCCTCTCTGGCCCTCCTCTGGCCTCTCAATAGGAATACTGGTGCTAGGAGTAACCACTGGTCCAACCCCGGCCTCTAGGCCCCCCTATCGATAAGCTGCCCTCTCAGAATGATCTGATATACTAGTAGTCAAGGAAGCTACTGAGGTGGGGAAGCATACCCATGTATGTCGTAGGCCAAACTCATGACTAAGGTGAGGAACTGTAAACGGCCAAAGTCATGGGGTGTCCCAAGAATGCTCCACTCGTGTCCCCCACTCTATCTATTTCATAAGTACCCTGTAGGTGTTGAGTATAATTAGGAGATCAAAGTAAGAGCCTCCTCGGTGCCCCATATGCCTGCCATAGTCTGATATGGTGTGGCCTCCATGTCGGCAGTAGTCAAAGTTTGGGAAGCAACTGGCTGATGAGGTGCTCATAAATATTTTGTGAGCACCGAATGATGTCTGTCCATCTAGCTGCCCTCACAGTGGATTTCTCCGGGATCTGCCAGTTCTATAAATACACCTCTGTCGTAGGGGATAGGAAGTGCTCATAGACCCAACTCATGACTAAGGTCGGGTGGCTCAATAACACTGCCCCTGTAAACTTTGATACTACCCTATATAAGTCATGGTAGGTCCAGTCCCAACTAAATGTCTGCTCCCCGGTGAAGGCATATATCCGATTGGTGATGTCCCTCTATCTGTGCAATAATGGGGGACCAACAGTATAACAAGGTGTCTCCTCCCTTGTCCCCAATCAGTCTCAAGGCAAGGATCCCCATGATGTCCTGGCGAAGTAAGGGGATGGGCAAACTAGGAATGGATCGAACTCTAACCCCCTTCTTCGACCCCGTGGAGATGACTGCATCTCCCATGTATGTGGCCCACTGTGCTATCTGGGCCCGCGAACCTACTGTCTCAAGGGTGAGATGTCTCCCAATAATCAGGACCCCCAGAATGCGATAGACATCCTCCAATGTAATAGTCCACTCACCGCGGACCCCTGGCAATCGGAAGGTGTTCCGATCTACATCCCAATATGAGAACAAGTCACAAAGAATGTGACTAGAAGGAGCAACATGGGGCACGCGTGAGATGCGTAGTATCCTGGCCCTCTGAAGAGTGTCCTCCTCATCCTATGAAAGGGCATCCAATACTCCTGGGAGCCAGTCACACTCCCTCTCTCAGCTCCACCGGATATACTCCTCTCTTGCCTACATACACCCAAAAACACACAAAATAGAGCAAGTTAACATCCAAGTAACATTGGAAAAATCATGAAAGCACATAAAAATGCTAGAAAAGTAAAAAAAAAATCAAAGGGATGTTCTTTTTACATTCTGTGCAAAACCGCCGCCCTAAGCAGGGAGGCAGTTTCGTAACCGCCGCCTTAAGGGCGGCGGTCGTGGTCCAAAAACCCACGTGGGTTTTTAAACTTAAAAGGCCTAAAAAATGCAAAAAAGGACCATTTTACCTAAAAACAAAGCCTACCCAGTAGGCGCCCCCCTAGATGGACCTTTTAACACTAACATTTTCAAAAATTACCCCCCCACGACAAAGTTTTTAGCATTTCAAAATTAAGGGGGTAAAAAGGATAAATTGAAGAAAACTAACCTGTGATCTCGCGGGTCAATGTTCCGCTCGCGGAGGCATGATCACTATCCCGTCACGGACGTTTTGACTCTACTCACGCAAGAAACCATCACCGTGGGTTCCAGAGCTCAAAACCAATCAAATCAACTCGCGCAAATGAATAGGAAAATGGGCCCACTTTCATATATATAGCACCCTATTTCGTTTTAAATGCCTTTTTCACAGGTTTGGAGTGCTGACGGAGGTAAGTTCTTATCCCCGTGCAAATGGTACGTTCTCATTTCCTATTATTTTAGCGTTTATTTTCCAAACTATTGTGTCTATCTGCACTTGAGTTCTCTTTTCGTTTTGCAGGTAGTGGGAATTTTGGACGGCGTCATTTCAACACACGGATGTATCAGGTATAACTTCTAACTTCCCATTTCGGGACCGCCATACTCGGACCCACCGTTTTACGCCTCTTCATGGCTAAAATGCTTCTCCGAGGGGGCAATATGTACGTACCCAAAATTGTAAGGTACTGTACTGCCAGAACAACGTGACAGGTGCCCCAATGATGATACAGGTCTCCTCGCAAGGTGTTCGGGATCTAGAAAAGATCTCCAAGTGTGCGTTAACATCCTGCATGCCCCGCTTAGCCCCCGTGTGCTTTGTTTTTCCCTTTTCCCCTCTTTTCTTGGCCTTTTTCTCTTCAGTGACGAAACCACTGCCCTGCCTGGGCGGCGGTCTCGTGACCGCCGAACAGGGCCCTAAACAGAGTGGAGATCCTGTAACCACCGCCCTACTCAGGGCGGTGGTCCTTTACGCATTTTCCAGAAAGCTCTTTTAACACGACTCACGTAATTTCAACGTTTTACCAGCTTTCTTTCACCGCCATAAGCTTGCATTTATGATTCTAGTTCCCTGGAATAGTGTTTTGCCATTGTTTATAGTTTAAGAGTTCTATTTGGCTTTTACCTTGGGTAAATGAAAATGCTATAAATAGTTGGCTTGTGCTCAAGCAAATGGCCCCTCAAATTTGCCTCTGATTTCTCTTTGCAATAGATTTAGTTTTCATTTTGCTTAGAATGCTTAGTTTCTTTCATTGCATGCTTAGTTAGCATTGTTTTACTGTTAGTAAGCCACATATCCATCTTGTGCAAGTACTGCTATTATTTTATCCAATCCATTGGAATAAGATAGTCTGTTTACCAATAGGAAGCCATTAAAGTTGCAGGTTTTGTTCTTCAAACAGGATAGTTTCAGGTTCTGGACGTTTCATGTTGCATGACTCGCAATAAATCCCGCTAGGAATTGCATAAGCCAAGCTCTGTACTCTTGCGCTATCCCTCTCCTACTCGCATTGTATTCAGTATGTATCTTAAGCTACCTTTATCCCAATATCTACTTCTTTTGATGCTAGCATTACACGCTTTTCTAGATCCACGTGAACACAAAGGAACGAGGAGATCACACTGAGGGGACAAGATCACACACACCATCAGATTCGCCACTGTTCTGCAGAATCCAGGTTCTAGCTTTCAAAGTTCTAAGTTAGAAACATATCAAATAAAGTAGCCAATCACTTTATTTCAATTAATTTTACTTTCAATATTGCCAGGGAAGTTGTGGGGATTGATAGTTTCTGAGAGACTATGATTCATTCCTCACTTCTGAGGTAGGATCGAGAGTCTTGCAAATAGATTAGATCAATTATTTCATTGTTTAGAATAGATCTACAAATTGCACAGACAAATAGCTATACTCGGTTATCTTGTTTGTTTTAAATTGTTATCTTAGCTGTCAATTTCTAGATGTATTAAATTAGTTGCTAAATTCATTCGAATAGTTCATCAGAAAATACAAAAATAGAGAAATCATATATGTTATAGATATATTCAACGTAGTTAAATTTTATTTTGCTACAGTTCGTTTTACATTGTTGCTTTTGTATGACAATTACAGGACCTAGGGAGCCTAGGGAATACGTATTCAAGCCAATCGTGCCTCAGCCCAATCTCATCACAATAATAACTGATATAGATCAAAATCTTAGGATCCAAGTCTTCCGAACAATGGTAAGCTTGCAACAAATCAATTCCCAGTTGAGCGGGCTAAACATAGAAGACGACCAAGCACACATGTTTTGGTCGAATCAACCAAACTACAGATTACCCTAGGAAACATTCATATGACTGTAGAAGGGCTTGAAAGAGAACAAACCTTTGGTTGTGATCCTTTGGTCCCACAGCCAGATGTAGGAGACACTCTTATAGATATAGATACCAGCCTAAGAATCCAGGTTGCACGAACGCCTATAAGATATTCTGAGAAAATCACACAGTTATTGATCCTTAAATATAGAAGCTGAGAAAGCATATGATTACTGGATACTAGGGATTAGGGGTTGATTCCGCACATGACCATAGCAGGACCACAACAACTACGAGTCCACGGTTGTGACCCACAAATCCCGCAGCCTAACGAATCTATGAGTACATCAGACATAGACACTGGCCTATGCACACTAGTATTCAGATCTACCCCACTTCCACCTATCATCATCGAACAATTATCCTTGCTAGACACAACAGCTAATGAAGCTAGGGAATTCTGGACTAGGCCAGAGAATCGCCCATAGAAATA
This sequence comes from Taxus chinensis, assembly GCA_019776745.2. Lineage (NCBI taxonomy): Eukaryota > Viridiplantae > Streptophyta > Pinopsida > Cupressales > Taxaceae > Taxus > Taxus chinensis. The sequence continues at coordinate 327,969,256 of CM034147.1, forward strand.
ACTATATCCATCATTCATCTTATGACCCTGTCTGGAGACATACACGAAACTATCCCAGGTCATTTTCCACGTATTCCACAACCTATAGATCGAATCACACCAGAGCTCGATATTGATTGGAGCCTTCGAGTAGTCATCCTTGTTGATCGATCTATCACACCAGTTCAGGTTAGGAGGGCCTTCTTTGCCTTAGATTCACAAGTTCCGCTAGTGCGTATTGAAGACATTAGATTACCTAACTAGTTTTTCTGCATCCCATACATATTCCATCCCCACTGGCTGTCTCGGCACGACCTCGGGAGGTTGGGTGCGAGGAAGAGTTACTTGTAGATTCCTACGCTCGCTTGTCACTTTTCCATCGTACAGTTCTCCCTAATACAACTTCCCTTTTCCTTTTGGTAACTCTTCCATGGGTGTGGCAATATTTGCATATCCTTTGATAAATTTTCTGCAGTACCTTGTATGACCCAAAAATATGTGCACCTCACTTTCAATAGTAGGCTCTTCCAGGCCTACAATAACTGCAGCCTTAGCTAGATCCAATAATTTCCTACCAATTTCTAGTTTCCCTATGCAATTCTACATAAACATACCAATCTTGTGCATAGCCTTGTAAAGTGGAATAAAGTTTATGCACACAAAGTGAAGGTGGTAAATCTTCCTGTCTGTCAGTCCAGAGTCTCTCACACTGTTGAATGTGGTGTTGAACAGGTTGATTACCATGATACATGTAGATTTTAGTAGGTGCATTCCTCTCGAAGAACCTAGTGGTTAGAGAAATTCTGACTTCATTCCATCCCATAAGATTAACCATGTGAACCATCCACTAGCACGTTGTTGTCCCACACAGGGTATAAACTAACATATTTCTTCTTTCCACTTTAAACATCTACTATTTATGTATGGCATGTAGGAATACCATATAGTATCCTTCTTCGATGTACTGAGGTACAAAGTTCCCTATCCTCCTAACACAACAAGGTTTTCTTCTTCTTGCAAATACAATTCTTACTTCACACCTAACCATCTCATAAGTGTCATGCACCCCATTGTCACAAGCAACACTTATAGTATCACTAATAGACTGTGCATCTTCCCACTAGAGGATTCTTTCCTTCAATGGCTCAAGTACTTTTGGGTCCCAAATGGCACGTACATAAATTTTGTTCAGGTCTTCCTCACTCAAAGGTTTAACATAAGGTACATATTTCCCATCTGTCAAAGGAATAATCGCTCTTTCTTCCTTGTTCTCAAAACTTATATACCCCTTTTTGAACCATAGATTAGCATTATTTACATAACACCAAGGGTGCCCAAGTAGAGCTGGGAATTTGTCCACTTCTACAAGTACTAAAACCTCAAAGTCCCCAGTGAACTTGGCCCCATGTATAGTAATGGAAGCATCCTTTAAAACTCTAAAGGGAGTGGCCTTAGTTCGATTGGCCATGAACAGTACATTAAAGGATGGTTGTAATGGAGGTCTACCCATCTATACCCAAGCATCCAAAGTAAGCACATTCACTTCTACACCTGTGTCAATCAATATATTGCTCAAGATCCATCCATCTATAATAACATTGAGAGTGATCTCCTTGCCATAATCTAATCTATGAGGGGAAATATTAGCATGCAGGATCTGTCATCTAGTCTCAATACTTGCGCGTGAAGTCTTTTCCTTAAGCCAATTCCCTAATAATGGAATGATATTCTCCTAGCACAGCATCTTGGATAACTCTTTTAAGTCATCAATATCTGATTGGGTGGTCTTTTTTGCCTTATTTTGTTCTAAATTTCGTGACTGTTCCTTTAAACACTCTATTTCACCCTAAAGATTTCTGAGTACCTATATGGTCTCCTAATTAACCTCCTTCTGATGTTCAGGATCCAGGTATCTTGCGTGTAAAACTTCCTCCTTAGTGATGGTAGGATTCAATTGTAACACTTCCCTGACGGGCATAGCTGCATTGCGTGTATTAATCTTCACAGGTAATACCTCAGGTTCTGATGTCAACTTTGGCATCCACTAATTTTTCACATCGCATTGTATTCTAACCATCCATGTGCCCTTATTCTCGTATTTGTATTTCTTACTAAGACGCTCATATAAGTCCGGGAATTCCTCATAGCTATGATTATTCCCACAAAAAGAACATGTAATATTCTGAGGACATTCATGCTTGGAGTAGTCAAGAGATCCGCATGTAAAACATGTTCCGCGAGGGAACTTACTACGTCCACCACCATGGCCTTGGCCCTTGAATCCACCATGGTATCCTTGGCCTCTTCCATGATCTCCTTCAAATATCCCTTCATTCCAATCATAGTGCGCTTGAGTGTGGTCATGATCATGGTGCTCACTTCTTCCTTTAGATTTATCTAATATTCATGTTTGTCACACACCAATAATATGGCATCATGGATTTGACCAATCAACCTGCAATCTTCTATATTGTGAGTCATGGACCGGAAAATTTTACAATAGCAAGATACATTCTTCCTTATTGCGCATTGTAATAATGGGTAGTGGCTGGCATCATGGTCCGAATAACATATCTCACAATCTAGAAATAATGAATGCACTAACTTGTGATGAAAACTATGTTTAGTGTACCTTTCAACTTCACAATTTGTACACCAAATCCCAGTGTGTGTCTCATGTGTTGAATTTGTCAATAGTTTCTCCAACTATTTTGTCATAGATTTAATATGTGCCTCTAGGAATGGGCTTACTCCAATGTCTATGCTCCTAACTACTTCAGTGCGCAAAGCAACTTCAAGTGATTTGTGTGGGTCCATATATGTCTTATGTGACAACACCCTTTTGAAAGGTGTGATAAAGCCCCCAAAAAACCACTGTGCATGTTGGCTTACATGAATATCATAATAAATTTTAGACAACAGTATCTTGAAATGGGCATCATATTCCTGAATGCTCTCAGTAGTGCCTTGCTTAATATCCTTTAGTGCACTTATACTCTTCTTCTCAAACTCAGGGTTATGAAACTCCTTAAGGAAAGCATCCTTCAATGCTGCATAATCCACACAAGTCTAATCAAGGTCTAAATTATTGTACCAACTATGTGTGTGTCCCTGCAATGTAGTTGCAAACTAACTTTCCTTGCACTTAGAAGCCATAATTCCTTTTGCATGCCAGAGTATCTCACACATGTGCACACATTTAGAACCATCTTCTATGCCCCTATACTCTGGAAGATGAAGAGACATCTCGATGTAAATATTCTTGGGTTGGTGCTTACCATGCCCACCTGATCTAGAACCTCATGTGTTACCTCTACCTCCAGAACCACCAGATCCACCAGAAATAGAGCCACCCATACTCCCTGAACCTCCACTTGTAACCAGAAGCAAACCAGTGGATGTACTACCTTATGTCCCAACAATAATACTAAACTGAACTCCTACAGTTTGTGAAGTGGTACTACTCCTAGAAGTGAGTCCAAAATCATGCATGCTCAAGTTTTGTGCTGACGATGCATCTGAGAAGGTACCTCTAAATAACAAAGAATACATTTGCCTTGTCATATATGTACTTGTTATTTGACTTACTCTTGTTCTTCTACTACCCAAACTAGCTTGCTAACTACTGGTTGTACTAGATATTGGAAAACCAAGCGCAAGGAATAGGTTGCCAAGTAGATTCAGATGTGCACCTGTGGCCCATGTTGTCTCTACTGGCATACTCCCATGTGAATCCGAGGAGGGTTTCCTATTGTGCTTTCCCAAATGGGTGCGATCCAAATGCTCCAGATCCATGCCTCCTACGTGAGCTTCAAATCCTTCACAAGCCATCTCTCTCCTCAATGTCATCCACTCTACAATATCATGTTGCTTCTATATCTCCCTCTCGCACACCTCATTATACTCAAGTCACCTTTCTTATCTCTACCTCTCTACCGCTAGGTCCACCATCTTTCACCAAACTTGTTCCTGCCCCTACGCGTGGTGGGGTTTAGCTACCCATCGTCTTCTCTTCCAGGTTCAGTGTTACCATCAATATTTTGATTGCTATTGGAATGCCTTGCAAATAAGCTCCCCTTGGGTAACATAAAAATTAGAACTCAACTACCTTCGAGCAAGAATAAGTGGAAATTGAGTACTCCAAAATGTAGCTATTCAAAAGACCAAAGAATCGAGTATCCATAGCACGCGTCTAAATCATATCAGCATCATAAAGGGCCTAAAATTATTTCTACATCTAGACAAGTGTGCAATACCTCCAATTCCTTTTAGATGCATAAGCAACCAACCACTCGTACATCTCTACCGGAAAGATAGCAAAGAATCTCTCATATAAACAATCATACAAATTTTACTCCACCCACATGCGCGTGTCAAACTCAGATCTAGTGCTGAACCTCCAAGCGTTCTCTTCTTCCAGATCCTTTATCCACTCCTCAACACTTGCTAAAGTCAACTAGTACATCTTCATCATGAAACATCCTAAAAACAGCTAAAAAGAGGTCCTGACAACAGAACCAATGATGCAACCTAGAATGTACTATATAAACCCCAGGCACGTTGGCACATCACCCAGCCTGAGCTGAGCACTCACCTAAAGCGTGAAAAGGTACCAGGACCCTCTTTAGATTTGCTTGTGTAGGATGTTGGTGTGATGAAGATACAACATATTCAGAACCATAAATGACCATAAACATTCCACAAAGTATATTCTAGATCTAGTTCTTAGTGAATCATGAATTAATCAATAACTATAATAAGATTAACCATACAAGAACTAGTTACAGTCATGTTTAACACCATTATCCATCCAATATACTCAATTATATTAAATACTATAATATATAGAAGCTTATTACATTACCAAATATCACCATAGTCATGTGTGTGTCAGTTCCACAGCATAACTCTACAATAATTCACTCATCGTCTCTCTCCTAACTACATAGTTCAAAACATATTTATAGGGGTTTGGAATTTCCCTCCACTGCCTTCACACTTCCCAAAATAGGTTGCATGTTGATAATATTCATGTGCCTTTACATTAACATGCACGCATGTAAGTGCGCTAATAATAGACATCCTATAGTTAACATGAAGAAGTAATCCTATTATTATCTTGAACTCATGCATGGCACTTATTAGAAGCTCATTCCCAAAATACATTTGTGTTTCATGCAAGTCTCCATCCCAATGTGTGCTCCACATGTTATCTCCAAAAATAGCTTGTATCTATGAAAATGGCTAAGTCCCGAATCAGCTTGTCCTGGTGCGTGGTTCCTCTCCTATCATTTCACTCCTTTAAATGCACCTTGTTCCCATGCACGAATCCTATTTTTTTCTTCTCCTTAGAGAAATATTTTCTACTCAATAGAATTGATAGTGATATTATGTCTTATAGATTACTATAGGTCATGAAGGAGTTTGAAATGTCAATGCTTTGAGAACTTTCATTCTTACTAGGACTACAAATCAGTCAATCCAAAGAAGGTATATTCATATCACAAAAAAAGTACATCAAGGAAATTCTCAAGAGGTTTAAAATGGATAATTGTAAAGTAATAAGTACTCCAATGGTTGTAGGGTGAAAACTCATAAATGATGATAATTCACCAAAAGTAAATCAGACCTCATACACATCTATGATAAGCAGCCTATTATATTCAATTGCATCTAGGTATGATCTCATGTAAGCAGTTGGTATAGTTAGAAGATTTCAATAATATCTCAGGGAAATCCATCTTCAAGTTGTCAAAATAATCTTAAGATATTTCATGGGGACTATGGAATATGGGCTTTGGTATCCAAAAGGTAATGAGTTTGAGATAAAACCCTTCACATATGCAGATTGGGCAGGTAGCATTGATGACAGGAAGAGCACAAGTGGAGGATCATTCTTTGTAGGTAAGGACCTTATGTCTTTGATAAGTAAGAAGAAATCCCTTATAGCCCTATCCACATGTGAGGTTGAGTATGTAGCATTTGCCTTGTGTTGTGCTCAAGTGTTATGGATGAAGCAAACTCTAGAAGAATACGATGTTGAGAATGACGGTCCTATTTCTTTGTATTGTGATAGCACATGTGCCATAAGTGTGTCCAAAAACCTTGTATTTCACTCTAATACAAAGCATCTACCAATCAAGTATCATTTATTGAGGTAATAAGTGAGTGAGTAAAGGATCAATCTTGAACATGTATCAACCAAGGATGAGGTAGCATATATCATGACCAAACCTCTACCAAAAGAAACCTTTGAGAATTTAAGTCACAAATTAGGGGTAATCCCTACCACAAGAAATCAATAAATGCTTTAAGTCATAAAAGGGGAGCAGCTCAAGTGCCACATCTGCTTCAAGGAGGCTCAATAAGTGTCAAAATAGGGAGAGCTAGGTCAGTAGCTAAAGGTACAAGTTGAGAAGGCCAAAGGAAGACATGTGCAAAGAGTGAAAAGTCTTAATTTGAAGAGAATATATTCAAGGGGGGCATTGAGTTTGATTGAGAATATATATAAATGGTGTTGGAAAAGATTTTACTGGCCCATTTATGAGAAAACAAGGTTTGGGATGTGTGAACAAGGATAATCTAGTCTTGTGGACAAAATTTCATGCAAGAGTGAAGATGATTTTTCAAGTTAGAAGGTTTTTGGCTCTACTGAGCTCTGAGAATGTTCTCTTCTAGCTAGAGGGTCATATTTGAAAAGCTCAAAGGTGTGTTAAACTTGGGCATGGTGCCCTAATTCTTTTATAAGTGTCATAGCATGGATTCTATCCCCATTTTCAAGTGGAATCAGTTTAATTGATGGCTTAAGCTTTATGAACAATCCTTAATAAGGTAAGGTGATCCAAACCCTATCAAAACCCTATCACTATAGCGGTGGAGGGAACATGAAGTATTTTCTCATAAAATCATCTGAGAAATCCAATGTGAACACTCAAGGTTGTAGAGACTTTATTGCAGATTAATTTGGTGGCAGTTTGGCACTCTAAGTATGACTGTACGGTATAGTTTTGACCTTGTTTTATAAATAATTAATAGTATAGTCTTGTAAAGATGACTTCATGGTGTAAGATCAAGTTTGGGTGAAAGCTTAGAAGTTTTTATAAGATTCCATGAGGTCATTCGGGCAAATTTAGTGTAAAATTTGAGTAAACCTTGTCAATCTACGCCACCTACCGCTAAGAGCTAAATAACCTAAAAACTAGTCATATGATTTGAGATATATTTTATGTAGAATCATATTATGGTAGTCCAAACTAAGCATGATCAGGTGAACTAATCCCAATGCAACATGTTTGATACAACAATTTTTTGAGATACTGTGATTTTTTGAACTAGTCTTAAAGCTCCAAAACTGTCATTTTAGGATAGTCTAGAAGGACTATGAAATGAGCATGAAAACTTGAAATTCACCACACAATTCATGTAAAATAATGTTTGAACTTGAAGCAAGGTTCCTTTTTGAATTTCTCATAACTTTTCTTGGCATAAAAGTTAAGAGTTAAGTTTTGAAAGTATTCTAATCCCATATTGGTTCCTGAAACTTGAAACCCAACCTGAGTGGGTCTTGAAAATAAACCATATTTTTCTATTTTCTCTTAAATGTTATAAAGTTTGGAGTTCGTAATCTTCACAAGACTCAAAGCATTCTTGAAATGTGACATGGAATTCATGAAAATATTGAAAGGTGAGTGAACTTTCTCAATTTTGAAGACTACCTTCCAATGTATGCAAATCAGTCAGTACCATACTCCAACATGTGCTTCATGAAGAGAATCGGGATGCTAGAGTGACTCTTAGTCATTTCAAGGAGATCTAAAGAGAACATACCACTATATCCAATACTTTATAATTCTTGAAGAGTAATGCATTGAGTTTGATGGAGAAATTCTTTGACTGGGTGTAGGTCCCCCATGATTGTGTATGGAATGCTTTAAATAAGAGTTGAAAGAAGGATCCAAGATTTGTCCTCTTGATCTACAAGCCCATAATGATGATGTAGATTACTTGAAAATGCATTTCTCTTGAATGCATGGCATGATATGAGCTATAAATGTAGTTCTAACTCTAATATTAGCAAACTGTATTTTGAAGGTCCTAGACCTAGTTGTGCATGAGAGATAAAATGAGAGCCTAAAGTTCAAATGGGAAGGTGTAAATATTACAAAGGATTTGAAGAGATAAAGGAAGGACCTTGTAATTTACAAATTATTTATATCATTCATCTCATTATGTAATTTGGCTAGAAGTAAGAGAATCTACGTTGGAGAATATGACAAAAATGGCAGAACCATTACAAGTCAGTAAGTGTGGGGGTTAGGAAGAAATATTTGCATATGACCTCAGAAGGTTAGCATTTTAAATGCTTCCCTTTACCATAATTTATATCAAGAGCATATTGACAAGTCTTGTAAAGGTTGTACATATAACTGACCCTATATCAGATAAAATTATTGCATGTTCACAGTTTTGTATGAAGTCATTCTTCTCTTTCGTGTACGAGTTATAGATCCAAGTAGGTGACAGGTTGATGGAAGGTGAAGTGCAAAATTAGTTTGAGTATGTCTCCCTTGAATATATAAACACTTTATTATACATTAAAAATTTTTTGTTGAAGATATAGAGTTGACAATGTATGAAGACTAGTGCAATTAGGTGAAGGTGCATGAAGAAGTGAGCATGAGTATGTATGAGCTAATTTAGTGATCAATTTTTTTTATCAAGCAACTAAGATAAGTAAGAGTGGTCAATTTTTTTGTCAAGTCTAAGTAGGTTCTTAACAAGTTTTGAGAGTAGGTGCTTCCATGCAAGTTGTAGCTTGCAAAAGTGTCAAGTGGGTGCTTGATCGGATTTTGGAGTTAGTGCTTCAAGTTGAGTGGGTGCTTAAAATTTTTGAAATCTTTGTAATGTCTCATTAGAAAAATTGCCCATTTTAGTGTATTGGTTTCATTGGGTTTTTCTCCCTTCAAGAGTTTCCCACATTAAATCTTGTCTTCTTATGTGTTCTATTGTTGATTTCTTATGAATGGTGTTGTTTATTCATGACAAAGTGAATCAATTGAATTGTTTTTTCAAATTTTTGAAGTAGCACTGATTCGCCCCTCCCCTCTGAGTGCCTGTGTATTCTAACAAAAGGTCTAATGAACAAGGTTACAAATCTGAAATCCTCCACATAACACTTATGGGTAAGTGCTTGAAGTTTTATTTGAGGTCACTGGTTGTATGTCTCAAGCATTGGCTTGGCGTGAAAGTGATGTTTTATGTGTTGGAAGACTCTAAGACAAGACTAGTTCTTGGTGTCTTAAGACCTAGTTTGATAAGTCTTTGAAATGCAAGCTTAATTGAGTTATTTTCCAAAAGGTGATACAATATATGGGTTTGATGAGTTACCTAGGGAGTAGAGATTTCCAAAAATATGACTTTGGAACCATGAACATGTGTGTTAATGAGTGATCTTGCTCATTATGTGAATATTTTTTTCTGGGTGTACAATCCCATTAGGACCTTATCCTAATATGTGTTGCATGATGTAAATGAATGTTGTAGAGATACTCTAGGTCTTTTAAGGTGAACAAAATGTCTTAAGAAACCTTTTCTAAGCATCAAAAGGTTTTGAAAGTTCATTCATTTGTGTTGGTTAATCAATCTTCATGACTGTGTTTTTGAGTCACCACATTTGTTCATACCTAGCTGAGAAGAAGAGTTAGAATAGATTCTTGTACCTTGACCTACAGCTCTCTAATTATATTATGATATCATGTACATCTTGAAGTATCTTCTATCTTGATTTTGGTGCATAACATGAACCTGAAAGTGTGTTGCTTCACCTGAGTTGAATACTACATTTTTAAGGCACATATACCCAGTAGCATATATGAATGCTAATGGAGTCTTGAAGATGAAATGGTGAATTTTGAATCTTTTCAATACCTATCGAGAAAGGATAATATCATTTTCAACGTTCATGCATCTTCATAACACTTTTCTCATTGTCTAGGATGGCTAAAAGACAAATAAGGCCTCGTTGAGAAGAGGAAGACAAATTGAATGAACTATTATGCAAGATGATTGCAGATGTTAGTTAAAGATGAAATATTTTTAGTGGTGTCATATGCACAGCAAGTGTATGAATGTTTTTCAGTTCCTCATGGAATTCATAAGGGTCATGACAAGTCATAAAAGGTCTAAAATTGTAACTAGCATGCCTGCAAATGCAATGATGACAATATGATAGTTTAGGTAACATCATCCAAGCCTCTTGCATTTGAAATGAAGAGGAAATAATTTGAAGTGGTCAGAATTGGAAGAGTAAGAGGTGTGAGAGTATGCCATTCTCATCTATATGTATGTCAAAATATGCATCAAAAACACATTTTGAAGGCAGAGTTTCAGAAGTTTGTGTGTATGAGAAAATAGGTGAATCTATGTGTGTGAAGAAGAAGGATGAGCATATATGATTTGATTAAGAGATTAAAAAATTGTTGTAAGAAACTAGGTCAGATGAATGTGATCAAAATTGTATAAAGTCTAAGTGGGTTCTTACCAAAGTAGGGAGTTGGTGCATCCATGTAAGTTGTAGCTTGCTAAAGTAAGGAGTTGGTGTTTCCATGTCAAGTAGGGGCTTGAATAACATATTGAAGTTAGTTCTTTAAATTGAGTGGGTGCTCAAAAATTTGAAATCTCTATAATCTTTTATAGGAAAATTTTCCACCATAGTGCATTGATTTCAGTGGGTTTTTCTCCCTTCAAGGGATTCCCACATTAAATTTTGTCTTCATGTTTGTTTACTTGTTGATTTTTTATGATTAAATGTTTTCATTTATTCATGGTAAAAGTTAATCAAATTGGTTGGTTGTCTTAGGTTTAGAGTTGTTCTCCAAAATTTGAAGAAGTGTTGATTCACCCCTCCCCTCTTAGTGCTTTTGTTTTCCAACAATTTGTATCATAGCAAGGTCCTTTTGGAACAAGCTTAACATATTAAAGGAGATCCAACAAGCACAAGCATGGCTAGAAATCAAGATCAAAGTGGTTTCTCTACTTCCAAGGAACCTCTTTTCAATGAAACCAATTATGCATTTTGGAGAATTATAATGAAAACCTATCTCATGTCTCTAGGATTTGATATACGGCAATCAGTAGTTTATGGTTACACCAGTCCAACCACACCTCCAACTAATGAAGTAGGAAAGAAGGCTAGTGAGAAAAACTCAAAAGAAATGAATGCAATCTTATGTGGAATGGAATAAGTGGAGGCTGTGAAAGTTATGTATTGTAATACAACCCAAGAGATTTGGGACAAACTAAATACCATCTATGAAAGAGATAACAAGGTTAAGCAAGCTAAGTTACAAACCTACCGTAGTCAATTTGAGATTTTGTAAATGAAGGAAGATGAAAGCATTGCATCCTACTTACAAAGAGTTGATGAGGTGATAAATCTTATCAAAGGGCTAGGTGAAAAGGTGGAAGAAATAGTGGTTGTTCAAAAGGTGTTAAGATCTCTAACACCTAAGTTACACATTGTAATATAACCCAAGAGATTTGGGACAAACTAAATATCATCTATGAAGGAGATAACAAGGTTAAGAAAGCTAAGTTGTATACCTACCATAGTCAATTTTAAAGCATGTAAATGAAGGAAGATAAAATCATTTCATCTTACTTATAAAGAGTTGATGAGGTGACAAATCTTATCAGAGGGATAAGAGAAAATGTGGAAGAAATGGTGGTTGATAAAAATGATTTAAGATCTCTAACACTTTGGTATGACTCCAAAGTTTCATCTGTGGAAGAAGAAAGGTACTTGAGCCTTATAAATATGGATGAACTTCATGGAATTTTAAATGCCTATGAAATGAGAACAAAAGAAACAATACCAATAAAGAAAGAGGCTACATTTAAAACTGATAAGAAACCCTAAGAAAAGAAAAATAAATTTGAATCTAACATGGAGGTGGATGATGAAAAAATAGAAGCTATGTTTGTGAGGAGACTAAAAAGAGGGCCAACAGAATACAAAGGAAATTTACCCTTCAAGTGCTTTATCTATGGACAAGTGGGTCATTTTATTTCCAAATTTCCAAACAAAAATAATAAGATCAATATGAGTATGATGAAGAAGAAAAGACTTCTCATAAGCACAAAAAGAAATTCATTAAACATGAAGGTAAGAAGAATTTCTTCAAGAGAAAGAAGAATTTCTACACAAAAGAGGAATCAAGCTCATCATATTTGAGTGAAACCAGCAAGTTTGACTGTGAAGATGAATATATCAAGCATGACACCTTATTCATGGCCATGGAGATAACCCCTGCAAGCAGCTCAAGAGGTAAGTTCCTTAGTGAAGATGAAAATTTAGATGAGGATGTTGTTGGCGTGAATCTTGAAACTGAACTAATTAGTTCACTTAAGGAATTAAAGCACCAAAGGAGGAAGAACCAAAATTTGAAGTCAATGTTTAAAGAGTATGAAGAGAAAAATAGTATTTTTGAGAAAAGGCATAGCGTGATAATGAATTCAAGGAGCTTGAAGCAAAGCTAGAGTTGATGTCAACATATTTCAAATCCAAAGAGGAAGAACATTTCAAAATCAAAATAGATAAGGAGCTCCTAAAAACTAAATTATATAAGAACTCAAATAAATTGAAATTATATCAGAGATTTGACAAGATTTTAAGTGGTTTAGATTAGCTTCTAATCATTCAAGGATCTTCAAATGATAAAATTGCTATAGGGTTCAAGGAAGATCACAAGGATAGAGAGATAGCTAGTAATAAGAATGAAAATATCACTCAAGAACTACCTTAAGCAAGGTAGACTAACCACAAGAAATCCAAGAGAAGGACCAATCCAATTAGACAATCTCATGCAATAAAGTACACTCATTCTTTTTGTGGCTATTACTTTTCTTGCAAATGTTTGTACATAAAGATATAAAGTACATAAAATATGCAAGGGGTCATGGAAGGAATCTTCACTCTCTGCAGATGAGAAGCAAAAAATAAATTGTATGTTATAATTGTCAAAAGCATGGTCACATAGAAAAAAAATTCCATCATAGATTCTCAAAGCAAGACAAGACGGTGTATATAGTAAGGAATGATCCTACAAGCAAGAAATAGCAAGTTATAATAGCTCAAACAACATTTCATACTCAAAATGAAGACATAAAATGGTACATAGATAGTGGATGTTCAAGTCATATGATAGGTAATAAAGGAAAATTCATCTCATTGAAAATGGATGCATTATGAATAGTAAGATTTGGAAATAACACATCTACAAGAATTGTAGGCAAGGGCACATTAAGTCTAGATAATAGAAAGATTGTGACTAAGAATGTTTTGTATGTGGAAGTCCTAAAACACAAGCTATTAATTTTGACTCAGATGTGCTAGCAAGGATATGCTTTGGTATTTCATGATAAAGGTTGTGATATAAAGAAGAACAAATTAGGAAATATAATTGGCAAAGGCCAAAAGGACTAAGAAAAATATGTATGACTTGAAATAGATCAACAAGGAGAAATTCTTTACAAGCAAGGTGGAAGATATTTGTTTTTGGCATAGGAGGTTACGGGAACCTAAATTTTGATAATCTTGTCAAAATTAATTCCAAGGGGTGTGCGAGAAACATGCCCAATATCACTAAACCTACTGATACACTTTGCAAGGTATGATTACGTGGCAAAAAAACCAAAGAGAAGATTAAAATCCAAGGAATACTCCACAACAAAACCACTAGAACTGATTTATATTGATCTTGTTAGATCTATAAGGACTGGAAGTATTCAAGGTTGAGAGTTACTTCATGGTGTTGATTGATGATTATATAAGAATGACTTGGGTTACATTCCTAAAATAAAAATCAGAAGCACTAGAAAAATTTAAAACATTCAAGGATCTAGTTAAAAATGATAAAAATTCAATGATAAAAATTTTGAGATCTAGTAAAGGAGATAAATTTCGGTCAAATGAGTTTTGTGAAAACCATAGAATAAGAAGAAAATTCTCAACAACAAGAACAACTCGGAAAAATGGGGTATGTGGAGAGGGAAAATAGGACAATTTAAGAGATGGCAAGAACATATGCTAAATGAGTCTAAGTTGTTAGATGGCTATTAGAGATGAGGAAATCAATACAATCAGTTTATATTCTTCAATAGAGCTCAAATAAGGATAAACAACAATAAGACCCCCTATGAGATTTGGAAAGGAAGGCCAACTAGTGTGAAATCATCTAAGAGTGTTTGGGAGTAAATGTTTCATTAAGAGGGATTAAGACAATCTAGGTAATTTTGACTCAAGGAGTTATGAATGCATATTCTTGGGCTACTCCTCAGTAAGCTCAGCATATCGGTGCTATAACAAAAGAAAATAAAAGATAGTAGAAATCAAAAATGTTGTAACTAATGAAACCTATCCAATGAAGACTAAATCTCAGCCAAAGGAGACTCCTCAAAACATAGACATCCAATATGATGATTAAGTTGTAGAAGGAAATCAAGGTGAAGAAGATGAGGATAAATAAATACCAAACATAAAATCTCCTTGAAGTCGGGTCAAGAGAGATCACCTTGCATATCAAATAATAGGCAACAAGGAGGCATGCATATAAATAAGAAGAAGGTTGAGGAATTCCCAAAACCAAGAGAACATTTCTCTCTTATCCAAGATTGAACAAAAGAATGTTGTGGAAGCTAGCAAAGACCAAAATTGGATTGATGCAATGAATGAAGAACTAGACCAGATAGAGAAAAATGAGACTTGGGAATTAGTTCCTTGGCCCAAGAACAAGAATTTCATTAGAACTAAGTGGATATTCAAAAACAAGCTCGATAAAAAAGATGAAGTCACAAGGAATTAGGAAAGACTTGTTTAAAAAGGGTATGATTAGGTTGAAGCAGTGGATTATGAGGAAACAATTGCACCAGTGGCTAGAATGTAGGTCATTAGACTCTTCATAGCATATGCAACATACAAAAGGTTTAAGGTATACTAAATGGATTTCAAGTCACCATTCTTGCATGAGAACCTAAATGAATAAGTTTACATTGAACAACATGATGGTTTTTCACTCACAGAGGACAAGGACTATCTGTGCATATTTAAGAAAGCCTTGTATGGTCTTAAGCAAGCTCCTAGAGCTTGGTACAAAATATTAGACAAATATTTAAATGATCAAGGCTTTAGGAAATGAGTGGAAGATAAAAACTTATACATAAAGGAAGAAGAAGTTCATCTATTTCTTATGGTTGTATATGTTGATGACATAATCTTTGGAGGAGATAGTGAGAAAATGACACATGAATTGGTAGAGGTCACAAAGAAGGAGTTTGAGATGTCAATGCTTAGAGAACTCTCATTTTAATTAGGACTTTAAATCATTCAATTTGAGGAAGGAATATTCATCTCACAAACCAAGTACATAAAATATATGCTCAAGAGGTTTCAGATGGAGGATTGCAAGCTAGTAGGAACACCAATGGTTATAAGACGAAAACTAGGCAAGGAAAATAGCTCACCAAGATTAAATCAAACCACATACAGATCCATGATATGTAGCATATTATAATCTACTACCTCTAGGCCTAACATCATGCAAGCAGTTGGTCTAGTTGGAATATTTCAAGAAGATCCTAGAGAAAACCACCTACAAGAATTAAAGAGGATATTCAGATATCTCATGGGGACCATGGAATATGGACTTTGGTATCCAAGAAGCAATGAATTTGGGATAAAGGATTTCACAGATGCAGATTGAGAAGGTAGCATTGATGACAGAAGGAGCACAAGTGGAGGATCATTTTTTGTTGGTAAGTGTCTTGTCTCTTAGCTAAGAAAAAATCAATCTCTTGTAGCTCTATTCACATGTGAAGCTGAGTATGTAGCAGTTGTATTATGTTGTGCTCATGTGTTATAGATGAGGAAAACTCTACAAGATTACAAAGTTGAAAATGATGGTCTCATTCCCTTTTATTGTGATAGCACAGGTTCCATAAGTGTGTCCAATAACCCAATGATTCACTCTAACACCAATCATATCCCAATAAAGTATCATTTCTTAAGGGAAAAAGTAAGTGAGAAGAGGATCATATTAGAGCATGTGTCCACCAAGGAGGAGGTTGTAGATATATTGAAAAAACCTCTCTTGAAAGAAGTTTTTGAACATTTAAGGTGAAAATTGGGGGTAATCCCTACCCCAAGAAACTTCTAAATGACTCAAGCTATCAAGGGGGATAAAAACAAATGCCAAATCTTCTCCAAGAATTTACAATAAGTGTCAAAACTAGGGGAGCTAGTTCACTAGCCTCATGTGCAGGTTAAGAGAATCAAAAGGAGATAATTAAAAAAAGTGAAAAGTATGAATTGAGGAGAATGATTTCAAAGGGATCATTTAGGTTGATTGGTGAAGAATTTATTGCATCATCTGAAGTCATTTGTGACAAGAATGTGAGCATACACTAAGGGGGTTTTGTAGAGGTAATTTTATGTCTTGTTGATGTTGCATACATGTCACTTGTTGAAGGAACCTTTGTCATAGATGTCAAAGGGGTAGAATGTCCTCAGAAATAAGAAAATTAATCTTGGAAGGTGTTGTTATGACTGCTTGTCATCAAATTTGTTGTGTTTTTTTCCATCAATGACAAAGGGGGAGATTGTTGAACCTTGTCTCATTGATGTTGTCATTGATTTCATATGGCATTGATGGCCAAAATTTGATTGGTGAGGTGTAAACCATTCATGGGCATGAAGGTTGATTGGTAGTTCCTTCCTTACACCTCAAATGGTACGTTTGAAGTGTCTTGGTGTTGTTTACTGAGATGTCATGGTGTGTGCACAAGGTCTTTGTGTATGTATGGTGCATTTCTAAGAAACTATGTGCATGGATGTGTTTGGCATGAACTCATAAGGTGTCTTATAGGTCTCAATAGGTGTTTTAAGGGTGTTCAAGGACCTTCATGATGAAGAATAGGTTAGGTCTCATGAGTCATGGTGCGAACAACCTTGATTAGGTCTAGTTTTAAGACCTGATGCAAACATGGCTTGGAGTATGGAGTAAAGCAAGCTAAAGCATGGAATTACAAGCTTGAATTGTGTGTTGTGGCATCGTATAGTGGATTTGGAATATGTTTCAAGTCATCTTTCAACTATTAGAGGCAAGTTCAAATCATTTTGGAGGCATGTTATTGAGGACAAGCTAGAAAAAACATGGAAAAATAGTGGTGGTCAAAAAGGTACAAACCTATTTATGATCAAATGAGCCTTGAGACATGTGAATGAGGTTTTCCTAGTGTTTTGGACCAAATTTAAGGTAATATGAAGAAGATGATGTTTAAAGTTATGAGGTTTTAGGCCCTATTAAGCTCTTAGAATGACCATCTCCATTCTAAAGGTCATGTTTGATGTGCTCACTTGGTACGTTAAACATCTACATATTGACCTAATATTTGCATCAATTTTGGAGCATGGATTCAAGATCATTTCAGAAGTGGAATGAGTTAAAATGATGGCCTAAGCTTTTTGAATGATCCTTAAGAATCCAAGTAAGTCCAAAGCTTCCTAAAACCCTAGTCATGTAGTGATGGATAATAAATCAAGTTTTTTTTCATGAAATGACTTGGGTAAACCTATTTGAATACTCAAGGATGTAAAGGAATCATTGTAGTTCATCATGGTGGAATTTCATGCTTCAGGTGTAACTGTAAGGTAAAACAAAATCATAGTTTTCTAAAGATTTACTTGTACAGTCAGGTATAACAGGTATTATGGTGAAAATACAACTATGGCAGCAATCTTGGGAGGTGCCCCAAGTTTCTAGGATAAGATTTAGGTAAGTTTTGTGCATAATTTTGGTGATCTATGTCAATTAAGATAGCCTACTGCTTAAAGCCCAACAAGGAAAAACCCAGTTAAGTTTGTGTGAAAGGGTGATGATATGAACACATGTTTTTGAAGTTCAATGTGATCATGGATAGTTGATACAAGTCCTATATGACATGTTTTAGCCCATAAATTGATATGGTGAAGTGTTTTCAGGTCCAAGCTCTAATGGTAAAATTTGTCCTAGTTTTCCTGTCAAGAAGGTCTGATGAAAAAAGTTACAAATGTGAAATCCTCCACATAACCCATGTGGGTAAGTGTTTAAATTTTTATTTGATGTCCTTGGTGGTATGTATTAAACATTGGCTTGGTATGAAAGTGATATTTTATGTGTTGGAAGACTCTAGGACAAGACCGGTTCTTGGTGTCTTAAGACCTAGTCTGAGCAATCTTTGAAATACAAGCTTAATTGAGTTATTTTCCCTGAGGTGATGCAATATATGGGTTTGATGAGTTACCTAGGGATTATATATTTCTATAATTATAACTTTGGAACCATTAACAAGTGTTTTAATAAATGATCTTGGTCATTATGTGAAGATTTTTTTTTTAGTGTACAAGCCCATTAGGACCTTGTCCTAATCTGTGTTGCATGATGTGAATGAAGGTGGTAGAGCTACTCCAAGTCCTTGAAGGTGAACTAGAGGTCATATAAATAATTTTATCCAAACATCATAATTTTATTAAATTTCATTCATTTGTGTTGGTCAAGCAATTTTCATGATTGTGTTTTTGAGCTACCATATTTGTGCATACCCAACTGAGAAGAAGATTTGGAATAAAATATTGTACCCTCACCTAAAGTTCTCCAAGTAGATGATGATGTCATGGACATATTGAAGTATATTATATCCTTATTTTATTACATGACATGAACCTGAAAGTGTGTTGCTTCACCTGAGTTGAAGACTGCATTTTGAAGGCACATACATGTGGTAGAGCATACGAACTCTAATAGAGTCTTGAAGATGAAATGGCAAGGTGTGAAACTCTTCAAGGATTTAGAGAGAAAGAGAATAAAATTTTTAACATGCATGCATCTTCATAACACTTTTCTCATTGTCTAGGATGTTTAAAAGACAAATAAGGTGAGAAGAGGAAGACAAATGGAATGAACCGTTACACAAGAAGACTGCAAATGTCAGTTGAAGATGGAATATTTTTAGTGGTTTCATATGTTTAGTGAGTGTAGGAATTTTTTTCAATTCTTTTTGGAATTCATAAGGCTCATGAAAAGTCATAAAAGGTCTAAAATTGTAACTGACATACCTGCAAATGTAATGATAACAATATGACATTTTAGGTGACACCGTCTAAGCCTATTGCATTAGAATTGAAGAGGAAAGAAGTTGAAGGGTTCATAGTTGGAAGAGTAAGAGGTGTGAGAGTGTGTCATTCTCATCTATATGTATGTCAAAATATGCCTCAAAAACATATTTTGAAGACAAAATTTTGGAAGTGTGTGTGTGTATGAGCATATAGGTGAATCTAGGTGTGTGAAGAAGAAGGATGAGCAGATAGGAGATGAATAAGAGATCACATATTTGTTTTTGTAAGAAACTAGGTTAGATGAATGTGATCAAAATTATATAAAGTCTAAGTGGGTGCTTAGAAAAGTAGGAATTTGGTGCTTCCATTCAAGTTGTAGCTTGCTAAAGTAGGGAGTCAGTGCTTCCATGTCAAATAGGTGTTTGACTAAATTATTGGAGTTGGTGCTCAACAAATTAAAATAGACCTAATCTTTTATAGGATAATTGTCTACAATAATGCTTTGATTTTATTCAGTTTTTCTCCCTTCAAGGGTTGCCCACATTAAAAATTTTCTTCATATGTGTTTACTTGTTGATTGCTTATGATTGAATGTTGTTATTTCTTCATGGAAAAAGTTGATCAAATTGAATGGTTTTCTAAGGTTTAGAGTTCTCCAAATTTGAATAAGCATCGATTCACCCCTCCCCTCTCAGTGTTTGTGTTTTCCAATAGATTTATGTGAGAAAATGTGAATGTGGCACAAAAGAGTAGAGCTAATGGTAGTTTGAATGATTATGGCTTCCTTCATTATGAGTGTTAAATATGGTGAGGGTATATATAGGATGTCATCACCCATGGGTGATGGTGTCAACCAAGGGAAATATAACACCGACACCATTTCCCATAGGTGATGGTGTCAGTCATAGATGGTGAAAAGAGGTAAGGAGTCTGAAAAGTGGAAGAAAGGTTTCTTATATCATGGATATGGATGAGCAAAGTGTAGAGTGATGAGATGCAAGAAAAAACCTGTGAATGTGATGTGTATGAGACCTAGGAAGACAAGGATACTTAGTGTAAGGAATACTAAGGAGAAGACCAGTATAGTGACACTCTCTCCATGTATTTCCTCTATCCCATAATGGTTACGTGAATAACCATTCTGCAATCCCAGCACACCCCTTAAAGCACCTGCTCTATAAATAAATTCATCCTTGACCCTTAGTTGTACAAAGGAAATTGTTAATAACATGTATGAAAGATGAAAAGTGAAAAAATAGGTGTATACACTCTCAGGATTCAATATACAATGACTAAGTAGATCATATTAGAATTGCATTTGGACACACACTTATCACATAAGGTATACAATTATCATGGTTAGAGTCCCAATAATAATCATAATTTTAAATAACCAATATTTATCAAATTTCAAAATAGTCATATATTTCACTGTGTGGTATACATATGACTCATTGAATACTTTTAGTGCCAACCAAATATACTTAGAAAAAAACATATTTTCCTATAACATATAAATAATGCTTATAAAAATAGTTACTACTCAAATCATGGAGTAATATCATCAAGTATGATGTGTTATTTTAAGGGTGTTTCATAGAAAATAAATGAAAATGAAAAAAGTGTACAAGGAAAGGACGTTACATCCTCCCCCCCTTAACGAGGTGTCATCTTAGTGCCTTCAAAATAAATGTGAGTAAAATTTTCACATAGAATATGTTCATCTTTTCATGTGGCACTACCCTCACTCATCTAATCCCATTAGACCAAAACTTGGTTAATATTATGTTATGTATTACTAGTAACCGTTCTAGTTCAAGGGATATTATCTCCCTATCATCTACCTCCATAATTTTCCAATTTATAACATGATAAGGATTAGATGTATATCATCTAAAAAAATATACATGAAACACATCATGAATTATAGAGAGAGGAGGGATAGCTAGTTGGTAACTTATAGGGTTGATATTTTCCAATATATCAAATGGTCAAACAAACCTTTTATTTTGGAAAATTTTCCAAATTTAATTGAACTCTTTTAAATGCATGCTCTTAAAAATACTTTCTCATCAACTTGAAATTCTCTAGGAAGTCTTTTCAAATTAGCATAACATTGCTTCCTATCAGAGGCCTCATTGATCCTTTCATTCATGAGATGGATCTTTTATCATATGTTTCCAATACTTCAGGTCCATTAAGAAATATATTATCCATACCTTCCCACCCTAAGGGTTTCCAACACCTCCTAGCTTACAGGGATTCAAAAGGTTCCATCTTGACACAAGAGTGATGAGTATTATTGTAAAAAAACATTTAAAATGTAGATAATCTTCCCACTTGGAGTGATTTTCTTTGACATACATTCTAAGCATTTATTCAACAACTTGGTTAATTAATTTAGTTTTCCCACACATTTTAGGATGATATATGGTACTAAAATTAAGATTTGTACCAAAATCACTATTAAATCATTCCAAAACTTGGAAGTAAATATTTTTCACAATCATAAACGATCACTTCAAGAATTGCATGCAGCCCAACTACTTCCTTGAAATATATTTAAGCAAAAATTGGGACATCATATATAAGATTACCTAGAATACAATGAGATACCTTGATTAATTTTCCACTATAACCAAAATGGTGTCATGTTTGTTATGTGATAAGGGAAAACTAGATATAAAATCCATATACATTAGATCTCAATTATCTTTTATAATATCAAGAGGATACAAAATTCATCCAGGATGTCAATGTTTAGCCTTTACCTGTTGACATTCTAAGCAATGAGATATAAATAGACCTATCTCCTTTCTCATTTCAACCAAAAATAAAATATTTTCAATTCATGAGTCATTGATATGACTCTATGATGAAAATAATTTGGTGCCTCATGAATTTCCCTCATGATTTTATCACATAATCCTCTATAAATAATTATCTAAACACTTCCTTGATACCTAAAGATACCATCCTAGTCTAAAGCATAACCAAAAAAACTATGGCTCTATGGGATCTTTGGCTAGTTCCTCACACTTTCATGATAGAAGTCACGTGGCAATTGTTATTCTAATATTGTATACTTGAAATCAAACCTGATTCTAGATATGGAAGCTAAGTAAATGCATCTAGTGAGAGCATCAACCACCCTATTTTACTTACCCTTAGAAAAATATATACTCATATCATAATCACTAATAAATTCAATCCATTTCCACTAGTGAGCATCTAGGTTATATTGAGTGTAAATATTCTATATACTCCTATGATAAGTTCTTAACTTGAAATGTTTACATATCAAGAAATGCCTCCACATATTAAAAGAACAAACTACCATAGCCAACTTTAATCACTAGCTACATAAATTATTTCATGTTCTTTCAATTTTTCTAGACTCTTAGGCCGCTACCTTTCCCTTTCAATTCAAGAATCCACCAAAACCATCAAAAGATGCATTTGTATAGACTTCACAAGGTCCATTTGGATATGGAATAATGAGGATTAGGGATGGAATTAATATTTGTTTGAGCTATTAAGAAGAATATTTGTACTTAGGATTTCACTCAAGTTTCTTACCCTTTTACTAAAACGAGGTAACAAGGTTAGCTAAATTTGAAAAATTATTTGCAAATAAATTGTAATATCTAAAAAAATGCATGAAACTACATATTTCATGTATAGTTTTAGGTACAGGATAGTCTTGAATAACTTTAATATTAGATGCATCTATGAAAATTTTATCTTTGGAAGAAATGTGACCTAAATAATGAAACTATGATTGATAAAAATGTAACATAGACAACTTACCATAGATTTTATGTTCCTTAATTGTTAGAAACTATAAACACAAAATATATGCACTTGGGTACATTTCTAGGTCCTAAAGCATACTAATGTATACATGATTCCTAAGCAAGAAAACTAGTGATTGATAGCTCCTTTTGGCCTTTTGGTTTCTTTATCTCTTGCACTTTACTATTTATGAGCTTGATTGAGAATCTTTTATTGGCTTTACACATCTTATAGTTCTACCAACACTTGACCAATTTACCTTTTTATGGCCTCGGACACTAGTGCCTAGTTAAAACAGAAGCACACATGCACTCTTGTCCCTTATAGAAGCTCTTGTCCATCTCTTTCTTCTTCTTGCTCTTTTGGATCCTTTTTGCTTCTTGGTCACCTTTTAACACTTTGGGTCAGCCTTTCAGTTATCAATTACAAAATTCGAACAAGGGAATCATATATATACATAGTTACTTCTTCTAAATAAGGGGACAATCACTATAAGCATTATTTATCACCATCTAAGCTTGCACAAAGGTACAAGATCACTACAAAGCATACACCTAGCAAATTCATACAAGGGACAAGGGCTACATTGATATGCATACACTACATAGAAGGGGATTTATTTTATTCCATCACACACATTTTACATATTCAAGAAAATCTAGATCTATCCCGTTATCATCGTGTAACTTACACAAGGCAAACCTAGGGCACGGGACACAGATACACACAGAGAGAGAACTACATGGAGTCTGAGATGTAGTGCATTGCTCAGTTGTAAGTTCATTCTTTAGGTGACCAATGGGGTCAGTTTGACTCCCCATTCTACATATTTTTTATTAGTTTGATGTGTTTTATGGGCATGTGTAGGTAGTCATTTATTTTATAGGTTACAATTGTGATCAACAACCTAAAAGTGAAAAAGAGTGAGTAACAACGAAGAAATTTTGACCCAGAAGAGATCAGGTTTTGAGAATTTTAGCAGACACATGAGCCCATATCAGTCATTATCATCTGGGGTGCTCCTATCCTCTTGTGGGAGCTCTTGGCATGTACATTTATGGGTTTCTAAACACTCATCAAGACTTTATGACACAGTCTCCAACTTGTTCCAGTAAATACACAGTCCCAATCATTCCTAGGTTGCACAAAATCAACTAAGTCATCATCTTTCTCTCATTTTCTTAGGGATTTACATCATAGAATGCTTAGTGCTTGCACATTGTTGTATGCAATCACATGAATATCATCTATTACAGTAAGTTACTCTGAAATAAGACTTAATTCAAATTAGATTAAATCATTCGGTGAACTCCAACTTGTGATTGACCACTCATATCCTTATTTTTCCTATTATATCAGATTTTTCTTTCCCTAACCCCAAACTCTAGTTGCATCTGGGTTTGTATTTCCATCTACTTTCTATCATAAATCTGATATGCATAGTTCTTCCTAGGGTTTCATCCTTGGTCCTATCCTCTGGGTCACTTTTTAGGGTTCTTTCTCAAATTACCTTTTCTTTCATATCATGGGCCCTAAAGTTCCTCAAGTATCCTTGTATTGATTACTTCAAAAGCACCCAGTTTGTCAAGATGCTCTCAAAAAATCTATACACACAATGTACCTCCCTCGTAATATGCCACCTTCACAAATAAGTGTAATTTTCAATCATATCTTTGACCCCCCCGTTAGTCTTGATAACACAACCCATCAATCCATCTTCGAGTCAATTCAATCTTTACACATTTTTTAAAGATAAATTTCAAGCTATGGAAACCACGATTACATCCCTCACAATTGAAATCCAACATCTCAAGGATGTTTCTCAGCCTGTGCTAGTTCTTCTTCTATACCTTGTCTTGACCCCATGTCTACTACACATGCTCATATAAGTGAGGTCAGGGTCTTACCAAAATAAGCACATCTCAATTTTGATTGAAATGCTAGGAAACATCATATTCTCTCTTAACTCCTCAATCACCAGTTAATCACCTTGCCACCTAATTATTACTACCCTCATTATTGGCTTACAAAATAAAAAGGTCACCCATTTTGCAACTATCATATAATTAATGGACATCATGACAATTATTGTTATGCTTTAGAATGAAGAATCTGAAAACTTGAGAATGAAGGCTTTATTTCATTTGCTATACAACATTCTGCTACACACTCATCTAAGTACCAAACCCCAATGGGCTCCCAAATATGATCCATCTATGTCTAGCAAGAATCACTCAATATTCAATCATGTTCCTTCTCTAGTAATGAAAGAGTCACCACAAGCCCCGTCTAAGGACAAACCATCAAAGGAAGAACAACCAATTCCCTCGCCACAAGTTGATATCCCTCACCAACCTCCTAAAATTAAACTTATAATTCATCCTTTTGATCCAGATAATGCCTATTCAATTATTGGGACCCGAACGAAGTTTACGATGTCAATGAACCATTTGATATGTCATATGAGAATTTACGCACATTAGTTTTCAATCCTAGAAATGTTGTTGAATCTGATTCTAATGTTGGTCATACCATTGATTCTACCTACCACTATGATGACCATAAATTTTATCATGACACGTTTTAACATCCACCACCATGACACGGTCTCTCTCCCATCATTGGATAGATCTCAATCACTTGCACACTTGGGGGCATCAAACTGTAGTCACAAAATCACACACTTACTACTATAATTATACCACCAAGTATGTTGTTTTATATATGGATCTTGTGTAAGAAAATTATTCACTAATGAAACATCCCCTAATCATGTCGTTAGTTTAGTTAGTCATCATCATTGTTTTTCATGCACAATCATCACTTATTTGCATAATTCTAGTCATAGCTCAGGGATTCTTAGATGTCGTTATTCACTCAGTTGTCATCTCTGATCTCTAACTAGGGTGCCCCGGGCACCCTGGTCCTCATTTCTAGGTGCCCTACTCCTGGTCACACTTGGTTCTCGTTTAGATGTTTGAATTCATTCTTTATGATTTTTCCTTCCATTCCCCTAGGTACTAGTCGGCATGTTAGGTCATTAGTGCCGAAATTTGAGCAAGAGATCCCTATATAAGCACAACATACATACTACCTTATGGGTGGACTACTTCTACTAAGGGCTAGCTATCTACATAAGGCAAGAGACTGCATTTGGGAACTATTCTGCATCACACACTACATTGGAAGGGAAGTCTATTCTATTCCATCTAACATTCTACATTTTTATCTAGTTATTACATGCTACTTTGGTATCATTGGCGCTAAGGCACACTATTGTACACATAAAGCACATAGAACTACATCGAGTCTAAGATGTAGTACAACACTCATTCATAAGTCCATCCATTTGGCAATTGAGGACACTCCAACCCATTCATTTGCATCTTTCTTTTTTTAGGGTTTGATGTTTTTGTGTGGGGTTTTGTAGGAGATTATTCATTGGAGATTTACAACGACACCAGTAAACCAAGTACAACACCAACTTGATCAAAGGTGAAGTACTATGAAGGTTTAGCGACTATATCAAATCCAGTTTCCAAGTCACTCTACATACCAGGGCACCCATAGGCGCTCATGTTTGTCCCCAAGCACCCTAGTTTGACTAGTTCTACCACTTCTGTAAAATTCGGAGGTTCATTACAATACTCAGTTCTGTCAGTACATCACCATGTCTAGTTTAAAATTACTATGAGGTAAGTCTAATTTAGGTTAGTACCTTTTCCCTCCTATCTCATTTATTTCATTTCATTTAAAATATAGAATAAATTATCTAGCTCTTATATTTTAGTTATTACATTATTGTACTTTCTTATAATATTACTAAAACCATATTTTAGTTAATAATTTTGGTGAACCCGTACTTCAAAACATTTTTCCCTAGGATCCACTTCAAACCCTAATGGATAAAGATGTCTCCTCTCCTTCTCCACCCATCATGTCACACTTTAGTTTCAATCCAATATATGATGAGGTTGTTATCGTTGAACTCACAGCTCTCTATAGTAGTGTTACTATACCAAGCCATATTCATCAACTCTCAGATGGTCAACAGTATGTACCTACTAGTTTTGAAAATTCCCCCATTGGCATTAGTATCATTTCAAATCTTATAGCCTTCACTCATTGTACACCATGTTATACAACTACTAGTGATCCTCATGCTGATATTTCTAGGGAAATTCTAGATTATTCTCTTATTGATTACATGTTAGGTCTTGAAAATATCTCTCATATTGCTTTTCTTCCTAATCAGACCATTGTTATAGCTACATCTCATGACTTTCCTATTTTTGATGTTTCTTCTCGTAATCCATCACATACTAGTTCACATACTCTCTCATATTATGTTGATGATCCTATTGATAGTATTCTTAATGACATTTTCCTATCTGAGTATTTATCTGATGTCAATGATGCAATTGATAGTCATGATTCTACTACTTTTCATATTGTTGGGTCTGAATCTCCTACTCCACTTTCTCCATTGTGCATGAGTCGCCTCTATCTATTAGTTCTTCTTCTCCTACCATCTAATATCCTCTTAACACTTCACGTACATCTATTAGTTCATCTTCTCCTATTGAGGTATCTCAATCTATTTCTTTACCTCTTAGGGATGTTTCTGATGTTAGTCCTACCACTGCTATGGATTTTCCATATTCTTCATCTATTATCACTTCTCTGGCACCTACCCATAGTGTGCCTTTATCATCATAATATCCTTTATCTTCTCTTGAGGTACCTATGATTACTCACAATGGTAAGTTAGAACCACTTAATACATTATTTCCATCTCCTACTATTCCTTCACAGGACATTCTATCTCTCGTGCATTCCATAGGTCAATTACAATCTCAGGTTCAATCACTCACCTTAGAAAGTAGGGCCTATTATGCTTCAATTGATAATGATTCATTACATGGAAACCCTATTCATAATAAAATTCATCATTCCACATTTCCTAAGGACTTTATCATGCCTACATTCACATGATTTGGTGGTACTGGTGACCCTCACTTACATGTTCAACATTACCGCAAGGCTATGGATCCATATTCTAATGATAGATTATTGCTTAAGGCCTTTTGTCATAGTATTCTTGATTATGCATTACAATTGTACACTCATCTTCCATTTGGGTCTATTAATACTTACTATGATATGGAGGATGCTTTCCTCTAGCATTTTATCATCAACAATGGCCCTAGAGTTACTTATGATCATATACCTACTTTAATTCATGGTGCATTCGAACCTATCAAGGACTCCATCTTACGATTCAATGTTTGTATGCATCAATTAGTATTCTAACCTATTTATCTTAAGAAACAATTCATCTTTTTCTATGGTTTAATTCCCGCTCTCAAGAAATGATTGCAATACGATACATGTGAGTCATTCATACTCTTGTACTATAAAGTTATTGATCTAGAACAGGGCCTTCTCTCAGGATATAATATAGATCCTCCACTTCCTACTACTACTATCATATCATCTAGTTCTTCTTCGTTTCCACTAGTTAAGCAACCCACATAATCTCCATCTCTCCCTAGTAAGCAAGCTCAACCTACTACATCACAAAAGAGTCCTTCTACTCCTCCTTTGTGAAAGAATACTTTGCCATCTACTCCATATGTTTCACATAAGTCATTGCACTTCTATCATCACACTTGACCACATGATGTGGTGCATTTTTTCCTTAATGAGCATTTAATTTGCTTACCCTCTAATCAACATCATCCACAAAATCATCTACAATGTTAGTGTGATCAACCCTATTATAATTATCATCGCATCAATGGCCATAGGGACAATGATTGCTTTGCCCTTCATAATAGATTGTAAAAATGAGAGGATAAGGGCATCATTTCCTTTGGCTCTTTCTCAAGTGAGTGGTCCATCTCTCCTCTACGTCGTCAGCACATTTCTACTTGGGTTGAGTTGTCTCCTCCATCTAATGTTAAGGTTATTATCCATCCACCGCCACAGGTTGTCACTCATGCACTCTCTCCATCGCGTCCATCCATCGTTGCACCATCACATCTCATCCACCACATCATGTTATTACTTCACATCAACTACCACAACCCTTCGCATTCGCCCATCACACTGGTACTCCACATGATATATACTTTTGTTCATATTCTCACCCTACTTTCATGCCACGTGCTTCCACTGCTTCACGCCACCTTGGTCTTTAGTAGATGATTACTATTACCTTACCCCCTAATGACACACATGTGTTCTTACTATTCTTACATGAATGTTGAGGGTTTTTCTATAAGAACCTCTCATCACGTGCTTCGTCGATTCATCTAGTGCACTCAATCATTTTTTGATGATGCACTCTTGTTTTATGTGGTTCATTCTTGATTGATGAGGGGTATTAATTAAATGAACCTAATCATCCATACGCTGGGGTGAATCACTACTCCCCCCCCCCCCCCATTTCATCACACTAACATATTACAATCACATTATTTTATCATGTCAACATGCATTCATAACGAAAATTTAGTTTGGAAATCATACATTATCTATTCTTACATGCATTCCACTCTCATTATTACACTAACTACGCATCAAAATTTCCATTAAAAAAATACGCACATCGTTCACCTCGTCAAGCATCATATCTAACAAATCAAATTACATATGTTATATATCATCATTCACACTACGCATTTTTTCTATCATTATCAACATCATAGTACAAGTCTACATCAATAAACATGAACGATATCCAACGTGTTACATACATTACAACAATAATCATTGAATCATATATCGTCAATCACATTATGACATCAATACAAAATAAAATAAGCTCATCATATACTAATAATATCTACATAAATATATCGAGTATAATCATCATTACAAAACATCTCATCACTGGGGGAAACTCCCCTGCATCATATAAAATAATAAAAATCAAATCACATCATCACTATCGCTCTCGGCTACTGCAAGATCCCTAGAACTCAATTCCTCATCACTAACTATACGTCATTGGTCATGACCTTGATATCTCTCCACCTACCTACGTAGTGGGGTATTCTCTATATATTGTTTAGAAAAGTGGTTTTGTAGTGAAATAAATTGTGTAAACACATCCTGCGCTAATGAACCACCACCTGCCACCTCTCTTGCTCATCATTTCTCCTTGTGTGCCTCGTCCCTCACACTTAGTAGCATTGTACATGTTGTTGTTTCTATAGTAACCAGATCAAACAAATGGGCATGCTCACCCACAATGTCATCCACATGCTCTAGTATCTTGTTACCTGCAAGTACGTCACATGGCACATTATGCGTCAATGTGCAAATGGAGTTGTCTACTATCAAGGACCAATATGTGTCACCTATAACATAATAGAACAATGCATTAGATAACCATCACTATCACATATGCAAGTAAAAAATCACACAATGAAACTATATATAGATACTCATGCTCCACTATCATCGTTGCCACATTGTCAAGGGCATGTGTTTCCCCTTCCCGTTCCTCCTTGTGGTAACCCCATTGCATCTACAAATAATAGAAATAATAATACCCATCGATGTTCTTCCCACCATGCACAGTACTCCTCTATACACCCTACATCATCTGAGTCTATCAGCTCTATCGATGTGTTTGCCACATCTGGCCCATGAGGTACTAATTGTTCTCATGTGGGACATGGTCTAGCTCTAGCCCTCCTAAGTATTCTAATAGCTCTCAACCACATATACGGCTTTGGGGGCATGTCCTGAGCCATACCAAACTGTCATGATACCCTCTCTACCTGGAATAATTTAGCCATACTTGGGAATCAGTCCTCCAACCATGTAGTCCTTCATATGCACCATAGCTCTATAGCATCCTTTGGCCATCCTCCATCATCTCTATATGCCCTCTAAATCACCTCCTTAGGCCCCATCCTATCTATCAGTGCTCTATAGGTATCAGTGTCCATTTTACACCCACACACACCAACCCATCTCCTTGTATATATATCTGGTCTATCCCACTCTGCTCGTGGACCTCCAACTGGCCCAACACTACTATGTGCTCATAGGCCCATACATGCAATAACATCGTAGCACTTATCTCGCCTCCATGTTCCTCCTGTGTGAATCTATATAGGTCTCTATATAAGTAGGCCAACACATGTCACTCCCATGCATATCTGGTACTCTCCTCCTCTATCCAACGATATATGCCATGCATCTTATACAAGATTCCCACGCCTCCCCCCTTTATTGCAATAGATGAAGCAATGACCATAGCTATAAACTTTCACAAGTGTGGAACCCCAGACCTCAAAATAAAAACCAAACTAATATGGGTCTCAGTAGGTACTTGAGTCCAAAGGTATGACCTGTACTCTCTCCCAAGTAACTGGTAATCGCAGTATGCGATACACATCCTTGAATGTTACTTTCATCTCACCAGTACGAAACAAGAACATACAAGTATCTGTAAACCACCTCTCACATAAGGTTATCATCATAAGCATATTATGGGGCACATCCCCCATCCATGTTATCTGTCGCAGGATGACACGGTCCATAACCTCCCAATCATTTTCTGAAAAACCTAGCCCAAGCAAAGTACTCAAATGATAACCCCCATGGAACTCCATTGAGTGGATATCCCTCTACACAACATAAAATGATTCCAAATGTAGCGTTTGAATACTATACAAATCTAAAATCACTCACTTACGACATTACTACACATCCAAAATCACATTTACACCATTTTGGACTAAATACACCCTCTCTGACCTAGGGCACCTAGAAGTAGTATTGGGGCACCTAGGAGTAGGATACAAGCACCCAGGTCTGGGCGCTCCTGTCCCAAAGGCCATTAGCACCTTCACCTCTCTTATCTAGGTCTAAAACACCGAGAAAATTCAAAATGACAATTTTTTGAAAATTCAACAAAAACGACTATTGTACACACATTTTTTGAAATAAATGGTGCACTTACCAACTTTGTCGTCGTACATGATGTTACGGTGGTCGCTACCGTCTCGAATCAGCTAGGTCATGTTGATCTCACTTATAACATCTTTCCACACTCATAGCTCAATCTCACTTGCAAAAAAAGACAAATGAAGTGACCAATAACTTTTTCACCTCCCTATTTATAGTTACTTTTACCTACCCATTTTACTATAGTCATTATTTCATGATCATTTCCTCAATTAATACACACCACACAATTTTTGCCATATCTTGACCATTTCTACTCTGATTTACACCTTGTTTGCAGTGTTCTTTTCAAAATTCTACCTATTATTGTATCATCTACTTGATGATATGTTATTTCTCCTTGACATTGTCTTTTAATCAATCTATACACATTTTTATGATATTCACCATACACTATGTATTTTATGTTTACTTTTGGCTCACCATTCATTCTTTTCATCACTTCCCCTTTCGTTGAAATGGGAGGCATATAATTGGGGTCATCTTATAATTCCCCTTGCACCATTAAGTGATCATTAAATACTATAAATTTTTCATTTTCAAACATTTACTAATGCATCATGT
Source organism: Taxus chinensis (assembly GCA_019776745.2). NCBI lineage: Eukaryota > Viridiplantae > Streptophyta > Pinopsida > Cupressales > Taxaceae > Taxus > Taxus chinensis. The sequence goes on from CM034147.1 coordinate 328,001,729, forward strand.
GACATTCAATCGATTCCCCCTAATGACCTAACCTGGGGGCAAAAAACATAAAATTTCTCTAAGAAATATTTCATAAATTTTCATCACTTCCCCATAATGACCTAACCTGGGGGCAGTAAGCGTTAAAATATTTCCATGCAATCGTTCATAAATTTCTATACATTCCCCTAATGACCTAACATGGGGGAAACTAGCGTTAAATCTCTCTAGGAGTAACTATACGATTGAAAATTACCATGTGACCTTGAGGTGCACTCGACCTCCCAAGGTCATGTCGGGATAGCCGATGTGGAATGAATGGATGGCTATATGGAGCAGAATAAGGAGAATGTGAATAATAGGTTATTAGGGTAATCTAATGTCCTCTACGGGCACCAAAAGGTATCTTCTCGTCAATGGAAATAAAATCCTCTCTAACCTAAATGGGTGTGATGGTACAGTCAAGAATGATACACACACGTAAAATTCTATCAATGTCTAAGTGTGAAACTCTCTCAACTAGTTGTGGAATGCATGGAAATTATCCTTCATTTACTTTGTAGAAATTCCCAGACAAGGTCATGGAAATACTAGAGAAAACAAATGAATAAGGACAAATGAATGGGAACTAGTTTCGCCCAGGATGGTTATGCCAAAAGTCATAGACTTTTTCGGCTTCTTTGTTAAGAACGTTCAAGTTTGTGATAGTGATGGGTGGAAGTGGTAAAGATTGAAAAACCATAATCCAAAGACCCCTATCAATGTCAATCTCAAAATAAGTTGTATTTGGTTGAAATACTGTAAGATCGTAAACTTCTTCTCTAGATTTTTGTGGTCCTTGAATGGTCATGTGTGCATTTGTGCAAATTAAATATGAAAGAAAACAACATGCTAATCTAAATGATTAAAACTAAAGTATGTTTTTGTATTTTCCAATATAGAAGAAATGAAGCAATATAAACAATCTAATCTAATTTAAACTAGTATTTTTGTATTTTCTGAGCTTTCTGGAATAAAACTGAAGAAATTACTTCTAGAATTTAATTAAAAGATCCTAAACAAATAAACTGTTAGATGTAACTATTTATCTATGCAGTAGTATATCTAATCTATCCCAGCTAAACAAAGATTTTCTAAAATGTAATTGTGGATGTGAATCCTCTATTCTGCCTCAAAGGCACAGGAAGAAATCAAATCTTCTCATAAGCTTTTCTTCCCCTGCAAATTCCCTGAAAAAAGTAAAGAAGGATTCAATGGAGGTTTTACAAATGAAATGATATTGCAGTTGATTCTAAATTAATTCATAATCATTCCTCTAGACACACTTCCCTTGTAAACCCATAGGGATAGGTAGGGAAGCTATTTATCACCAGAAGCTTTTCAAAAGAAATGGAAGCTACAGTATTTGATCTATCTATTGCAACAATTGAAATGGAAATGATTTTTTACTCTAGTAAATATGTGTGTACATATTCAAAATAAAGAATTAAATAAATAAGGAAATCCAATTACAACCCCAACCTGGAATTTGCAGTACTGAGGCAAATCCAGTTGTGGTTTACTCTTATGTCCCCTCAGTTATCTTTTCCAATCTTAAATGTTCACAAGAGTCCAAGAATTTAGGAATGTAGAAGAAGAAAATAAGAAGGTGTTGGAGCAATGGTGGCTTGCAAGTGGTCTGGTAGCAATGCAAGTAGAGGAAGAACAACACAAGAGAACAGTGTTTGGTTATGTAGTCTCTAACAAGATTTCAGCAACATAACAATGCAATCACAATAAAAATCTTTGGCCATTTTCTTCAGAAGAAGCTCTAGTTTTATAAAACTTGGGTTGGGAAATGGTCTAAGCCATTTGGTAGTAATGGGATACCACACCACAATAAGGAGGGTCATTTTAACTCTAATCAACAATTAGAAGTGGAAGAGGAGGTTGATACGAATCAATCAAGATTAAAATCAGCCAAATTGACTAAGAAACATGTGTAAAATGTGAGTTGGAAGAAGTTAACACACATCTAAATCACGCCTGGGAAATTTGAACCAATTCACACAGAACCACCGTTCTGCATAAGGTGGCGGTTACTCAACCACCACCCAAGTAGGGTGGCAGTTGTGCAACCGCTACCCAAGCAGGGTGGCAGTTATGTAATTCAAGGTCAAAACTTAAGGAAAAATGATGCAAAAATCCATGGAAAAGAAGGAAATGCCTAACTAAGGTAATCTAAGCTACAAATATGAACTGCAAAGAGGTAAAGGGGCTCAAACACCTTTGGAAAAGACATGAATCATCATTGGGGACTTTTGAACTGTTTTCGACAATATAGCACGTGCAAATTTGGGTGTGTACATATTGCCCCCTTAGAGAAGCATTTTAGCCATGAAGAGGCGTAAAACATAGAGTTCTAGTATGGCATTCCCAAAATGGGGAGTTAGAATTTCTACCTGACACACCTGTGTGCCGAAGTGACACCATCCAAGCTCCCACTACCTGCAAAATGCAAATAAGACTCAAGTGCAGATAGATATAAAATCAAAAAAACATACTAAAACTAAAATGACAAGAGGACTTACCATATCCGTGGGGATAGAAACATACCTACGCCAACACTCCAACCCTATAAAGCACACATACTCAAAAAAAGTTAAAACAAGCCATATATATATATATATATATATATATATATATCTAAAACCATCATTTTCAAATTCATTTGTACTTTCCCTCATAGAGAATTTGGAGCTCTAGACTACCTGTGACCGTTTTGAGTGAGGATATGGTCAAATCAAAGAGTGTGATGTCGTGATCATGGCCCCACGAGTGAGAGATCCATAAGCTAAGAGAAAGGTTAGTATTTTGCATTTGTTCATTTGAAACGTAAAATGTGAAAAATTTAAAAATCTACACCTATGGGGGGTTATTTTTGCAAATCATTTAGTTAAAATGTTCCCTAGGGGGTCATCTAGGTGGGTTTGTCTTTTTTTTTTTCTAAAATTATTAGTTTTTGTATTTTTTGAGTTTGTGAGTCATGGGGTTTGGCTTGTCCATTCTGGACACGACTATCGCCCTACGCATGGCGGTGGTTACGCAATCATCACTCTGCATAAGGGTGGTAGTTGCACAACCACTGCGCAAAATTACACAACCGCCACTTTACATAGGGTGGAAGTTGCATAATTGTTGAGGAAGAAGCTTGTTTTGACCAACTTAGACTTTTTTTTGGATTTTAAGTTAATTTGTATTGTTTTTGACGAGCTTATGTATTGAATCATGTTGTTAAATTACTCTTTTTCTTGTTTTGGTCAACGTAGAAGGATTCCTACATTTGGTGGAATCGGACTAGAGAGTGTGAGTGGCTTCTGGGGATTATTGATCAGTTGTCCTAGGTAGAGAGGGACTTGTTACATAGAGCTGACATATGGAGGATTTCACAGATGACATTAATAGTGTCAGCCAATCATTTTTTGTGTGACTTACTGAGCTACTAGGATGTCGACCAGAGCACTTTCTAGTTTCTTGGTGTTAGGGGAGAGTGGACCATCACTCTAGAGGATGTTCATAGGATTTTGGGTGTTCCTGTGACTGACAAGAAATTGACATTAGACAGTGCGGGATCGACCACCTTATCTAGGAGTTGGGAAACATACATGAGATATGATGGGGCACCCAAGGTGCCAAATAGGGCATGCAATTACTTTCTATTTCCTCTACACCTATCCCTAACCTACATAAGGCCATCATTGGTAATTTTGCTTCACGCTTGGTGGGAGACAAGGGAAGGGATGAGATCTTGTACTATTGGCCTCCCATTATTTAGGCTATTGAGAAGTATGGGAGGATATATGCTTGGGGTGTGGACATTCTTAGAGCCACATATCATGACTTATACCACATTTTCAGGCTACAGGGGAATTCCCTGAGCCACCCTACATTAGTTATGAGTTGGGTCTATGAGAGGATCATCCCCTACTAGAGGGGAGTTGAGATATCAAATCCGGGGGCTATCAGAGCCATGAGGTGGACAGTCATGGCCCCTCTCAGAGGGGCACATCAGCCTATTTCTACATTGACCACAGATGACTTCATTGAGAGGCCATACCAGTATATGATTCAGTTATGGGGTGATGACGGGACTATATTGATTGTTTATGGTAGTGTGATGTAGTTATTAGATAGGATAGCTAGGGTGGAGTTCCACCCTGTTGACAAAGTCCCTTAGCAGTTTGGGATTCCATATGATGATGCACTTCCTGTCATTCCCATTATTTATCGTGGCATCAGAGAGGCTCGTGGAGGCCCTAAGGGCCTGCATGGTTGGACAGTTGTTACACCTGGGGTACCTATCAGTGCAAAGGTTATCCAGTTCCCAGAGTACCAATAACCCTCCTCCATATTGAGGCCACACCCACTCATAACATGGGGAGGAGGAGGAGGAAGAGGCCCACATAGCTATAGAGACAGAGACTGAGGGTGAGACCAGTGAGGCAATGGGGGAGGAGGGTAGAGGATGGGCATGATGAGGAGGAGGACAGTGATTCAGAGTGGTGGGTTACATAGAGGAGATATTTATTATAGAGAGAGCAGAGGTAGAGGTAGAGAAGGAGACTCTTGTTTTCTGAGGAGCCACTTTCTCATGAGGGAGGTGATGATGAGCAGTCTGTGATGGGCCAACACATCACCTCAGGAGAGGGGCAAGGCTCAACAGATTCCTGCAGCCAACTCCACCACCACCAGCTGCACCAGTCCAACCATTCCTGGATGCTAGGAGATCTGAGTATGTAGATACTCTTCTCTTGACTTGTTACTTTAGAATTGTTAGTGAATTACACATTATGTTTTTTTTTTGGTTTTTGTAGTTTTCTAACTCGTCATTGTTTTCTTTTGTTTTGCAGCCACTGTTGATGGATGGTGATATTTTATTCACCAAATCTTGGTTGATACATTGATCATTCCCATGGGGAAGACTAGAGAGGATCTTACTTGTGGATGTGGGGCAGCCGATGCGTGCAGGCTAGCCATCACACTGATGTTTTTGCACTAGTCTGGTGATTTTACTAGAGATCCTTTCAAAGATGAGGACCAATGAGATTTCTACATTATGGTTAGCCGAGAGGATGGAGAGGCAAGAGCCACTCTCACAGTGAGGCCTGTGAATATAGTATATCCCCTGCCCCATCTCATGGTCATTCTCATCATTCAGTGCATGGAGGCTCACACTCATGCCATAGGAGCCAGCAGGAGCCCTAGCCATGCACCTTCTCAGGGATCCCATAGGGAGGGATAGGCCATAGGCCTTTATTGCTTCGATGTCATTTTGTGAGACATGTATATGACTTTTTTTTTTATTTCGTGCTCATTGTGAGTGTTTTGACCACACCTAGAGTGTGACGGCATTGTATACAAACTTGACTTATTATGGATATATATACAGATAATTCTTTTTGTTTTAGTCATTCTTGCATAAGAGTTGACTCATTGATGGTTTATTTCACTTTTGTACTTTTAGATGCTCAGAATTCCTATTTTTTATATGCTTTTTGAATGCATGCTATGGATGATGATATGCTAACAAAATGATCTCTTTTTGTTATTTTGCTTTATATGATGCTTATGCAAACACAATGTAATCTAAAAATTTGGTTTTCAAACAATATTTAGTACTTGTTTTGTTGGAAAAATGTGATAAATGTGATATGATAAGAAAATGAACCCACTCCACTTCTAACTCCATGCAACTAGTAAGATATGAGGGCTCAACACTGAGAGCCAGAAGGGACATGAGTTGTATGATTTTGATGAATGGAAATGATGAAAGAAAGACAATATTTTGACAAAAATCCAATTAGGAACCTACAACCTAACTCTACACATAATTTACTACATAGTCTAGAATGTGATTTGCTTGCAATTTTATCTAGACTTAGATCCGTAGATGGCCTCTTGATTGAAAAAATCTAGTTTTAAGGTTTTAACTCTCTTGGAACATATACATCTAATTCACTTTCTTGGGATTTAAGTTTCAAAGAACCTTTTATTTTCTAAATTACTTATACCTTATTAACTTATTATGAAAATACCCCCTACACCTTGCCCCATGCTACCAGTAAGAAGCATGGGCTCATCACCAAGGAAAAAATGTAGGTGAGTAAGGGCACTTCCCTCCTTTCCCAACCTCACACCACTAGTATGAGATGTGGGCTCATCACCAAAGATTGGCAAGGTAAGAAAGTATAGTTTTATTTGTGAATGAAATATTTTTGCATTTATTGATTAACTTATATAATTTTTTATTTTTAACTTTGAGTTGTGCTTTTGGGAGGGAGATATTTCCCCTAGCCTCAACCCCATGTAACCAGTAAGATGTGAGGGCTCATCACCGAAGGCTGAGATAGGCGGACAAGCGATCCAGGTAGAGTGTTTAGAGTGCTTTTGTTACCAAAGAGGTTTCTTGGGAAAGATGTGACATCAGGAAGCTTCTAGAATAGACTATGGGAAAAGACACCTATGCTAGAAGAAAACTATGGGTAGAACCAAGTATGCAGGCCTTGGTAGGATTAATGTCAAAATTCTATCTTAACTTGTTGAGATGATTAAATGATTAGAATGTTGATGATAATATGTTGGATATTTAAGAAGCATGATTGAATGTTTTTCCAATGTTTAGAAGTTTTTGAAATTTTCTTGAAAAATAAGTTTCTTGACTACAATTTTACAATATGAACTGATAGATGAAATGCAGTATGGATGAAATAATGTACATGCAGAAATGCAGATGGATCATGCATAGTAATGTTTCAAGTGAATTGAATTGATGGATTCACCAAATTCTTCACCCTCTAATGTACACAGGTGATATGCCCCATTCTTATAGTCCTCCATGACTCGATATGGGCCCAACCACTTGGGCCTGAATTTCCTTCCTTCACCATTTTTCTTATCTATCTGGATCTCCTGTCAAGTCTCAATACCATATCTATTAATAATATTTCGTGCTCATATACCTTTTTGTTGTACTGTCGGCTCATCCAGTCAGCGTAGACACTATGTCATTTCTCAGCTTTGAGTCAAGCTTTATCAAGGGTTTCTAGCTCAATGAGTCATGCCTCGTGATATCCTTCTTCACCTAAGATGCCTTGCAATGATATTCAGAGGCTAGGTATCTCAACTTCAAGTGGTAAAACTACTTCAGAACTGAACACTAAGGAATATGGGGTTGCCCCCGTAGGTATTCTTTCCAAAGTTTTGTATGCCCACAAGGCTGTAAATAGCTTCAAATGCCCATTGTGTTTATTCTCCTTCACCATTTTTAGGAGAATGGATTTTAACGTCTTGTTCGTAGCCTCAACATTTCCATTGGCTTGAGGATAGTATAAAGAGGATGTGTGATGATTTATCTTGAACTTTGCACATAACTCACACACCTCTTCATTCTTAAAAGATGTGCCATTATCTGAGATAATGACCTGTGGGACCCCGTACCTACAAATGATCTGATTATAGATGAACTTTGTGATCATAGACCCAGGAACGGTGGTAAGAGGCATGGCCTCAACCCACTTTGTGAAATATTATGTGGCTGTAATTATGAAATTGTGGCCATCCATTGATGAGGGAGAAAAATTCCCTATCAAATCTAAACCCCATGTGGAAAAGGGCCAGGGTGTTGTAATAGGTTGTAGAGCCTGGGCATGTATATGAATCTCATGAGAGAATTCCTAACATTTTGTGGCACCGTGCACATACTCCACAACGTCGTGCTCTAAGGTGGGCCAAAAATAACCCATCTAGTGTATCTTGGGAGTATTAGGATGCCCTATGAAGTGATCCCCACATACTCCTTTATGGGCTACACAAATAATCTTTTCTGACTCTTCCTCATCAACACACCTTAACAACATTCCATCAAAAGCTCTGCAATAAAGCACTTGTTCTATAATCACATATTTGGTGGCTATGATGCATAGCCGTCTTCTCTATTGTGAGGTTTCCCCCTCAGGGTATGTGTGGTCCATAATGAAATTGACAATGTTTGAATACCATGGACACACAGTAATGGGAGGCCTGATTTCAATATAGTATACACACTCATTGGGGAAATCTAAGTCTACTAGATCTCCACCATCTAATGGGTTTTCTGCCAACCAATCTGCAATGATTTTTCCTTTGACAAACTTTTGATTGACAAAGGTTAACTCAAATTCACCCATTAGGGTCATGAAGCGTCCAACTTTCTTGGACAAGGAACCCTATGTTAGAAATGTTCAAAGATGGTTTGTTTTGACAATTACCCACATTTCTTGGTTAAGCATATAATGCCTTAACCATTTCATTGCAAACACTATAGCAAGGCATTCCTTTTCTACTTGTGTATAGCGTGTCTCATAGTCTAGCAAGGTGAAACTAATGAAGTAAACTACATGTTCACGTTTATCATCGTCTTCTTGTGCTAACATGCAAGCTAGAGAGACATCTGTAGCTCAAGAATATATGATGAGAGCATGATCAGCCTTAGGTGGCATGAGTGTGGGTGATAATAGAAACACTTGACAATTCAAATGCCTCATGACACTCGTTTATCTAGACATTACATCAATCTTTCTTTAACAAATTTTTGATCGGATGAATATCACATAGGTTAAATCAGGTATGAACCTACTTATTTCTCTGAGCTTTCCAAGAAAGGACTTGATGCCCAACTTGTTGGCAAATGGAGTCATCTCTAAGACTACCCAATTTTTTTCTAGATCTACATCAATCCCTCATGAAGAGATGATGTAACCCAACAACTTCCCTCCTGTCACTCCAAATACACACTTCTCTAGATTTAATGTGATGCAGTATTCAATGAGATGAGAGAGGATGATGTGAAGCACCTTGGGGTGATCACAACACTTTTTGGCCTTAGCCATAATATCCTCAACATATGATTCCACAATCTTGTGAATAAGATCATGGAATATATAGGTCATTTCTTGTTGATAGGTAGCATCAGCGTTCTTAAGACCAAACGACATGACCGTGTAGTAATAGGTACCCCAAGGAGTAGTGAAAGTGGTCTTTGTCTGATCCTCCTCAGAGATCCTAATTTGATTGTAACCTGAGAAACCATCCATGAGTGACAACAACTCATATCCAGTTGTTGCATCCATGATAACATCAATGGAAGGTAACGGGAAATCATCCTTGGGACACGCCTTGTTTATGTCCTGAAAATCAATGCATATTTGAATTTTCCCATTCTTCTTGAGAACGGGGACTATGTTTGATACGCACATTAAATAATCTACAAGTTTGATGAATCCAACCTATAGGTGTTTCATAACCTCTTCTTTGACCATCAAAGCCACTTTTGGCTTCATAGGTCTTGACTTTTGTTTGATGGGCTTGGCATCAGGTTTGGTTACGAGATTGTGGACCATGACATGGGGAGAAATTCTTGTCATCTCTTTATAGTTAAATATGAAGGATTTTGAATGCTCCTTGAGAATCTTCGTATGAATTTCCACTTCTTCCAGAGTTAAAGAAGAACCAAGTTTCAATATCTTAAGGTTCTTCCTCCATCGCGATATTTATATCGATGGTCCCTTTGATTAAAGAGGCATTTCCTTCTTCAAACTTGGGCAGGGCTAGAGGTAGTTCTAGTTCTCCTTCCTCCTCTACTTCATAGATCTCAAGGCCTTCCGATGAGGAAGGACCCATCGTACGATCTCCAAAATAGGAGGAAGAGTGAGGTATGAGAGAAAAACCCCTCTTGTGATGTACAGGATGAAGGTCAGTGTATGCATTAAGGTAACCTAGTATAACTTCATCATTCTCGGCATAATCTAAAGTTAGGCTCATTCTCAGTCTCAACATATGCCAGAATTGGATTGGTAGGCATTTTTTAAACTAGGGGTTCAGATCAGACTGAGACAATGAATTCATTATCTTCCTAATCTTCGCTTGGACAAAAGTGAGAAGTGGAAGTAGCCATGGAATCAACTAAAAGGTTTTGTTCATGTGGGATAGATTCAATGGATATGAAGTCAAACCTTTTCTTAGGTTAAGTACGATAGTCTTATAGAGTTGTAGGTGCTCTGCTCTAGTCCCGTAAACTTCTAAAACTTGGTTGGCGACTAGTTGGGAATCACCCAAAACTCTAATATTACAAGCACCCATTCTCTTGGCTACAATGAGACCAAGAAGAAGAGCCTCATACTCAACACCATTGTTTGTGCATTCAAAATTGATCTTAAAGGAAAAAGGCATAACCTTCCCTTCTGGGGAAGTGAGGATCACGCCTGCCCCAACACCAAAACGACACTTCACTCCATCATAGTTGAGCATCCAATAGTTGCTAGGGAAGATTGATGTTTGATCATTTCTAGTATCTTCTTCCTCCACTTCCGAGACCTCAACCATGCAAATCTCTTCGGGTGGAAGAGATCCGAGTCCTAGAGCATGTCCTATGCCCAAGGAGTCGAAAGGAGGAGAATCGGAAAGTCATTCTCCAAGAACTCAACAATATTAGTCGTGGTTTCTATTGATATTGTCTCAACAACAAAAATTTCATCTTTAGTTGCAAAAACCCCCTCAATTAAAATGGAGGTTTCCAGTTCCATCATGGGAATTAGTTTAGACTATGGTGTTGTATCTTTAGGTTTGTTCACTTGATTGGTGGGGAGTTTGAACTTGATAGGGACCCCTAGTTTTTTCTTTAAGTGTTCTAGATGAATATCAAAAGGCTTTGGGTCACCTTGAGTGACAAATACTTTCCCCAAATGCAAGAATCTTGACTTCCTGGAATAGTGTGGAAGGGATTGCCTTCATCTGATGGATCCAAGGTTGGCCAAGAATCATATTATAGTTGGTTTCCCTATCTATAATATAAAACTTTGTTAGAACTGTCTTGGGCCCAAGAGTAACTGAGAGTACTATGGTCCCTATGGACATTTCTTTGAGACTATCGTAGCCTCTCAAGTGTATTTATAGTTGAGGAACAGTTGGTTTCCCTGTAGCCTAAATTTTGGAGGAATGAAAAGGGGACAATATTAATAGTTTCCCCATCATCAATCATTACACATTTAACATAATTATTATAGATCTAGACCTATAAATACAATGTTGGGTCACCTCTATGTGTCAGCTCAACATCAATGGGCATCTTACTGATGTCAAAGATGAATCCAACATCTCTTTCAGGTTTCCTAGGAGGATAGATGTCAAAATCTATGTGGTTGTTTTGTGCATGTAGCAGTGGGGTAACATTAATCAAGAGACCAAGACCCAACGCTTCTAACAAAGTGGCTCGATGAGCAGGGGAGTTATTTAACAAATTCAAGAAGGAGATGTGAGAAAATGCCTTGGTAAAATCTATAACAAGATCATATGCCTGTACCAACCTCGGAAGTATTGGAGTGTCATCTAACATAGATGGGTAGATGGGAATAGGTTGCATTGAGTAATCATGGGTTCTTGTAGCTATTAATTTGAGGTTCAATATCTAATTTGACGAAGACCCATGATCATAGTTTGTTTCTGACCATCCAACAGAGGTGTTACCTGTGGGTTTGAAGAAGTGGAAGCTTCGTGGTCATTATTTCCCACTGGGTTACCCTTGTTTGTGTCATGGGGGTTTAATTTTCCATTGTTAGGATGCATAGGAAGAGGGTCACTAAATATCCTAAGAGGAGTGTTTTGAGGGGAAACAAGCCCCATTCTAGCATTTTGCGTTGGCATCATAGGATTTTCCAAAAACATCTCGATGAAGAGTTTCCTTTGGACCTTTGGTAGGTGTTGTATGAACTTGTTACAGTCATGGAAAGTTCTAGCATCATGCCCTCAGACCCTATGAAAGCCACAATAAAGGTCAATGTCATAATCTAGAGGTATTTGATTTTCATTTTGTTGCGGTCCAAAGTTCCAGTTGTTGTTTAACTATTGGTTGTTGTAATTAAAGTTTAGTTGGATTTGATATTGATTTTGATACCCATTTGGGTATTGATTGGGGCCTTGGGCCTGAAATTTTTGTGGAGGTGGAGGATGGTTAAAATTCACCGTGTTGATGGAAGGAGTGAAATATTTACTCCTTTGATTATTTCCATTTCATTGTTATTGACATTGTTTGCTTGAAGTGTTAACAACATTCAACTTCTTGGCTTGATCAGTTACACATCCATTGTAACACCATGGTTCTTATTGAGGACCTTAGGTCCTTGATTGTTGTTGGAATTTTTTGGGTAATTTGAATTACCTTGGGAGGGAGTGATCAGTCTCCCATGTGAACTGTGGGTCTTTCGACTGCTTTCTATTGTCGCTTGATCAATGAAGAGAGCACTCTCTAGAACCTCTTCGTATCTCCTGAGGGGGAAATTTTCAACTTCTTCCTTTGTTTCCCGGTTAAGGGAATGAAGGAATAGATCAAAAGATCTCCATGTCTGATCCATATTGGGAGCACTCATCGAAGAGTAGAGGACCTGCTGCCACCTCTGAATGAAATGGGAAGAAGATTCGTTATGCTCTTGCTTTATGTGAAGGAATTCCCTGATTCTTGTTCTTAACAATTTTTTCATGTCAAATGACTTTATGAACTCAGATACAAGTTACTTAAAGGAGTGTATGGAGGCTTCAGGTATCCTATAATACCAATCGAGAGTGATCCCCTCAAGGGTCTTGGGGAAGATCTTAGCTACAACCGCATCCCATGGGAGTAGCTCTCTGACGGCAGTTGCATATGCTTTGATATGTGCATTTGGTTCTCCCCCCTTTAAACTTTGGTAAGTTGGGAAGTGGTCGTGGAATCATTACACTTCATATAGTAAAATCCAAGGGCTCCTTAAGATACTCAACATATGTGCCCAACGCATAGGAATCTACCATTGACGACTCTTGATGGGGAAGTGGAGGAGGCATAAGAGGCTAATATGACACATCGTAAACATTTGTAGGGGCATAAGGCATCCCCTGAGGCTGAGCATATGAACCAGGAAAAGAATACATGTCCCCCTATGGTGATTTGGAATACATGTGCAAATATAGGGGAACATTATTCTGGTACGGAGTGGGAGGCACAAAACCAGGGAACATCACATTTCCTGTTAGGATGGCATTCAAGAACGCACTTCCAAATGGTGTCTGTTGAGGGTATCCATACAAGGTGTGAGGGGGCATACCTAACTTGCCCGATCTAGTGAGGAGATCTTTGGGGCTAGGAACGCCCATGTAAACTAGAGGAGGTGATGGTGTCGAGGGTACATAACCAAGATTTTGAGCATGGTAAGGGACCTTGCCTTTCCCTACGAAAGATGTAGCATGAGAGGGCTAGGCAAGCTCTAGTTCTCTAACCATATTCACCAATGTTGAAATTACATCACCCATAGATGGTGTTACATTCAACTTGGGTGAATTTTTAGCATGGTTGGGAAGCAAAGGTACTTGATGTCCTACTATAGCTTGATATTTGGGAAGCCACCCCTCTTTGGATGTGTTTCCTGTAGGAGGAGGGGTAGCAGAGTCATTCTAGAGAAGAACATCAACATATCGTTGCATCCGGTCTAGGGAATGGTCTATGTTATTGAAGCGTTTCTCACTTCGGGTGTAGTGTGCTAGGTACTCCTCATCTAATAATGGGAGTGAATCATACTGCATGTTGATTTGTGTTCTGAACAAAACCCAAGGATTGGAACCTTGCTCTCCTGTGAATGTCATGTTGTTAGAATTGGAGAGTTCAGGATGTGGCCCATGTGTAGGTTGATCAATCTCCTCAATCCTCACCGATGAACCATTATTGGTCCCTTGAGGAGGAGGAGTGTGAGGGAAAGGTAGATTAGATGAGTGGTTTTCAGCCCACCTAGATAGTGAGGGTGACTGTTGCATACCCATTTGGTAATAATACACCTCGAGACCCAAAATGGGTCGGCCGTATTCCTGACCCGACATATTCGGGGGGTATATAAATACCCACAGAATAATGGGAGAGGAGAAGGATGGATGAAATAAGGTAAGACAATGGAAAATGAAAAGGTACTAGTCCTTCACATCGGGTTCGCCAATTTGTATGACTGAAAAATCACCATGTGACCTTCAGGCTCACTCGGCCTCCAAAGGTCATGTCGGGACAACCGATGTGGAATGAATGAATGACTATATGAAGTGAAATAAGGCGAATGTGAATAACATGTTATCAAGGCAATCTAATGTCCTCTATGGGCACCAAAGGTATCTTCTCGTCAAGGGAAATAAAATCCTCTCTAACCTGAATGGGTGTGATGGTACGGTCAAGAATGATACACACACGTAAAATTCTATCAATGTATGTGTGTGAAACTCTCTCAACTGGTTGTGGAATGCATGGAAATTGTCCTTCATTTTCTTCGTAGAAATTTCCTTACAAGGTCATGGAAATACTAGAGAAAACATGTATGAATAAGGACAAATGAATGGGCATTAGTTTCACACAGGCTAGTTACGCCAAAATTTGTAGACTTTGTCAACTTCTTCGTTAAGAACTTTCAATTATGCAATAGTGACGGTGGAAGTGGTGAAGATCAAAAGATCATAATCCAAAGACATGTATCAATGTCAGTCTCAAAATAAGTTGTGTTTGGTTAAAAGACTCTAGGATCGTAAACTTCTTCTCTAGGTTGTTGTGGTCCTTGAATGGTCATGTGTGCATTTGTGAAAATTAACTATGAAAGAAAACAACAAGCTAATCTAAATAAATAAAACTAAACTATGTTTTTGTATTTTCCAATATAGAAGAAATGAAGTAATATAAACAATCTAATCTAATTTAAACTAATCTTTTTGTATTTTCTGAACTTTCTGGAATAAAACAAAAGAAATGAAGAAATTACTTCTACAATTTAATTAAAATATCCTAAACAAATAAACAGTCGGATGTAACTATTTATCTGTGCAACAGTATATCTAATCTATCCTAATTAAACAAAGCTTTTCCAAAATGTAATTGTGGATGTGAATCCTCTGTTCTGCCTCAGAGGCATGGGAAGAAATCAAAGCTTCTCAAAAGCTTTTCTTCCCCTGCAACTTCCCCAAAAAAAGTAAAGAAGGATTCAATGGAGGTTTTACAAATGAAATGATATTGCAGTTGATTCTAAATTAATGCAGAAGCATTCCTCCAAAAACACATCCCTTGCAAACCCACAGGGATAGGCATGGAAGCTATTTATCACCAGAAGCTTTTAAAAATAAATGGAAGCTACAATATTTGATCCATCTATTGCAACAACTTAAATGGAAATGATTTTCTACTCTAGTAAATATTGTGCGTACAGATTCAAAATAAAGAATCAAAGAAATAAGGAAATCCAATTGCAACCCCAACCTAGAATTTACAGTATTGAGGCAAAGCCAGTTGTGGTTTACTCTTATGTCCCCTTAGTTATCTTTTCCAATCTTCAATGTTCACATGAGTCCAGGAAGCTGGGAATGCAGAAGAAGAAAAGAAGAAGGTGTTGGAGCAATGGTGGCTTGCAAGTGGTCTGGTAGCAATGCAGGTAGAGGAAGAACAACACAAGAGAACAATGTTTGGTTGTGTAGTCTCTAGCAATATTTCAGCAGCATAACAATGCAATCACAATAAAAATATTCAGCCATTTTCTTCAGAAGAAGCGTTGGTTTTATAGAACATAGGTTGGGAAATGGTCTAAGCCATTTGACAATGGGATGCCACACCACAACAAGGAGGGAAATTTTAACTCTCAATCAACAATTAGAAGTGGAAGAGCAGGTTGATACGAATCAATCAAGCTTAAAATCATCCAAATTGACTAAGAAACGTGCACAAAATGTGAGTTAGAAGAAGTTAACATGCATCTAAATCACGTCTGGGAAATCTCGACCAATTTGCATGGACCTATCGGTCTGCATAGGGCGGCAGTTACGCAGCCATTGCCCAAGTTGGGTAGTGGCTGTGTGACCACCACCTAGGAAAGGTGACAGTTGTGTAACTCAAGGTCAAAACTTAAGGAAAAATGATGCTGAAAGCCATGGAAAAGTAGGAAATGGATAAGTAAGGTAATCTAAGCTACAAATATGAATTGTAAAGAGGTAAAGGGTCTCGAACACCTTTGGAAAAGACATAAATCATCATTGGGAACTTTTGCACTGTTTCCAACAATCTAGCACATGCAAATTTGGGTGCGTACAGTAACCAATCAATAAATCCATCCATCAATGCATTCAAGTCTCTAATAATTGAAATTAAACCACCCAATTAATACAATACAACACATGCGGCCTCCTAGATGACCTAACTTGGGAGTTACATTCATTACTTTCCTAGATGACCTAACTTGGGAAGTTTGGCGTTTGCTTCCAGATGACCTAACTTGGAAGCCATCACATTGCAGTGACACCTGTGGAGGGGGGGAAATATTTCCTTTCCTATACTACTCCTATATGGGTCAATTGATTTGATCAAAATTATTTGGATCCAAATAAACCACAAAATGTTTGATCTGAGTCCGTCTGCAGCGGCGAGATCTTGAGGATGTAGTTAAAGGTTAGAGAATAACACACTTTTGTCCCTACGCTCTTCCTATGGCGGCAAGATGCCCAAATCCTTTGGTCGGTTATTTGTATTCACACAATTGGTTTGGGAATTGATAACTCCATACCCCATCTCATTGTCATACAACATTTGAAATCATCAATTATCTAACTTTACAATCATCACTTTCATTCATTACACTTCATCATGACATTATGTTTCTCGCTATGTTACATGGATCAACACGTATATATTGTTCATTCAACAGACTTTTCTACCACATCTGTGCATTCTACTACAGCATGAGCTTCTCTAAATTTCTCTTAGGTATGCATCTCTATCTACTTGATGTTACCAAGATTTCACTCACTAATATAAAGCAGGGGAAAATATAGTCACAAAATCACACACTTACTACTATAATTATACCGTCAAGTATGTTACTTAATATATGGATCTTGCATAAGAAAAGTATTCACTAATGAACCATCCCCTAGTCCCGTTGTTAGTTCAGTTAGTCACTGTTATTGTTTTTCTTGGACAATCGTCACTTATTTGCACAATTTTGGTCGTCTCTCAGCGAGTCTTAGCTATTATTATTCACTCAGTTTTCATCTTTGGTCTCTGACTAGGGCGCCTAGAAAGGGATTAGGGCGTCCAGGGTGCTATAGACCTTATTTCTAGGCACCTTGGTCCTCGTCACACTTGATTCTCATTTAGATTTTTGAAGTCGTTCTCTATGATTTTTCCTTCCATCCACCTAGGTACTAGTCGACATGTTGGATCATTAGTGTCGAAATTTGAGAAATAGATCCCTATATAAGCACAACATATATACTACCTAATGGGCGGATAACTTCTACTAAGGGATAGCTATCTACATAAGGCAAGGGACTGCATTTGGGAACTATTCTACATCACACACTGCATAGGAAGGGGAGTATATTCTATTCCATCCACCATCCTACATTTTTATCTAGCTATTGCCCGCTACTTTGGCGTCATTGGCACTAGGGCACCCTAGGCACACCATTTCACACAAAAATAATATAAAACTACATCAGGTCTGAGATGTAGTGCAATGCTCAGTCATAAGTCCATCCATTTGGCAGCTGAGGACAGTATGACCCATTCATTTACATCTTTCTTTTTTTAGGGTTTGATGTTTTTGTGTGAGGTATTGTAGGATATTATTTGTTGGATATTTATAGCGACACCACCGAACAAAGTGTGACACCAACTTGATCAAAGGAGAAGAACTACGAAGGTTTAACAACCATATCAGAACTAGTTTCTGAGTCACTCTGCAGAACAGGGTGCCCATATTTCAGACCAAGGTGCCCACAGGTTCCCATGTTCATCCTTAGGCACCCCAGTTTGGCCAGATCTATCACTTTTGTAATTGTTTTTGGGTCATTGCAACACTCGATTCTACCAGCACATCACCCTTTCCAGTCACAGATTACTATGAGGTAAGTCTAATTCAGGTTAGTACCTTTTCCCTCCTATCTCATTTATTTCATTTCATTTAAAATATCAAATAAATTATCTAGCTCTTATATTTCAGTTATTACACTGTTGTAATTTATTATACTATTACTAAAACAAAGATTTTAGTTAATAAAAAACTTCCCCCTTATAGTCGCACGTTCTAATCAACTGTTTCCTATCCATACTACTCACATACACACCTATACCTTACTTTTTATTTTCACTTCAAGTCAATATTTCTAGCAACATTTTCTCTTATCTACACTATGATCACACCTTGTTACATCTATCTATGCTTATGGCTTCCCTTTCTGCTTGTATTCCACTCCATACACACTTTTCTCCTCATGCTTACTTATGGCTCCTTATATTCATGATACACATACTACTTTATATATATGATATACATCCTTTCGTTCACTATACATACTCTGACTATTCTTGCTCACAATGATCACATCTATTTGTTAGCAGCTCCTGGTATAAAAATTTGGGGGGCGTCATACTTACCCCCTCCTCACTTACTTCTTATACCATTACTTCTTCCTATTTATATAACACAATGTTGCTACTAAATACTCTACCTTGCTACCCAATGATGCACTCTTTTTCTATAGTTTATACTTAATGGTTGAGGGAGAAATTCGTAAATGAACCTCACATCCATTGGGGGGAAATGTATCTCCCCTCATCTACACATATTTTATATCAAAACATGCCATTCATTTCACACAACATCTACACATATTTTTTGTCTTTACTCTTGTTATCTTATACTACTTACATGTTGCACTTTGTTTCCTATGTTAGTTGGATACTTAGTATGCCATTATCTTTTTCTATACACACATGTGCATTCCCATGGTATCTTGAGGTCAGTATAGGACTTTTACGTATTCTTCCATGATGCATGATGTTTGACACCATTCTTTACCAGCCCCACTGAGGCTCTTGGGGGCATCTACCTTTGGTACTCTCATGCTCCACACTCACAAGTCCTATTGTTACACTATTTACTAGTTTTTGTCACTGCCACATACTTTTTTCTTATTTATACATGCTTTGACATACTATTTATATTTCTAAGAGGCCAATAGGTGATTCATGTGTAGCATTTGCCTTGCAGGATACTATACAACCATAGTTATCTATTACTTCTTGTTTGTCATTGTTTGCGGGCTATACCCTATGTCTTGCTTGATCATTATTTACTTATGGGTGCTTTTGCCCTGATTCTCTTGTGACATTGTGACCGATGTACCATGTATGTAACCTAATTTTTATGGTCCCTCTTCTCTTCGTAGTTTCTTGATACATTCCATTCTATTGCATACTAACTATTTTTACACTAGCACTTGTTTCTAGCCTATATTGTTTGCATGTGCCTTGGATTCTACCATATACATCCCCTACCCCCTGCAGGTATCCAATCTAAGATATGCATATCAGTTTCAGGTCCTCTCATTTGGGTTGTCTCCTCCTACATTCGTCACATGCACCCCAAACAGGGGAGCAACTATTGGGTGAAAAAAACACCTTTCTAGCAGCACAAAACTCCAAAAAAGAAAATAATAGTACAATAATGGAAAAGACACACAATTACATAGTGGTCTAGAATCAAACTCAAATCTTAAACACATAACAGACACTAGCACATGGTATTTGATAGGAACAGTGGCCACGTGTATCCCACTTGGGCGCTTGTGTCCTAGGGGAAAAAACAAATAGTTTCTCATTTTAGCATAGTTTCCTATAGGTTACAACACAAACATAAAATATTAGGAACTTACCTTCAGTTACATAATTTATTCAATCGGCTAAAATTTGACTAAAATTTGGTTACAAATTTGGTAACAAATTGGGATGTGTCAATCTGCAGTGGAACTTATCATTTGAGAACTGTCATGGAAGGAGATAAAAATAGACCTCTCTCCCCAAAACTCTTCTCTTGGTGTGAGATCGCCCAAAAAAATCATCCTTGGCGTGAGATTTCCCAAAAACTCATCCTTGACGTGAGATCGCCCAAAAATCTCACTCTTGGCATGAGATCGCCCAAAAACATCATCCATAGCGGCATGATGCTCAAATTTGTGGCTCGACGCTTTCTTGGTTTGGAATTTATCACTCCCAAACCCATTCGAAAATATCACCAAAGTAAATAGAACAAATTTCTATCATATACTCTCTCATACATTAGGTGCACTCTTTCTTTAACTACTAATTTTACACACTTTTTACTTACTTAATGTTACTTTGATTTTTCATATACAAAACTTTGACTACTCTTTTTCTCTTATTTTACAGGTACGTCCTTACAAGAAAAAAGAAGCAGTTCACATCAATAAGCTCAAGCTCTAACAATACGCTACTACACATAAAATTTACCCCTAGGGTCTACCTCCCTTTCCTAGTTACCACACTTCACATTGTGGTCACTTCACGCTTCACATGACTACTTGTCTACTTGGCACACTATCGACCACACTCCTCTCTGGATTACAAGGTACACAACTTCTATCTATTTTATGTTATTGAGTATTCACTCAACAACATAAATTGGGGGGAAATGTAGACACAAAATATATGCACTTGGGTACATTTCTATGTCACAAAACATACTAATGTATACATGATTCCTAAGTAAGAAAACTAGTGGTTAACAAATCTTTTTTTCCTTTTGGTTGCTTTATCTCTTACACTTTAATGTTTCTGAGCTTGACTGAGCATCCTTTACTAGCTTTACACGTCTTACAATTCTACTGACATTTGACTAATTTACCTTTCGATGGCCTCAAAAATTAGTGCCCTTGCGTTGTATCTTTCCTTCTACAACATACAACCCAAAAATGGGAAAAATGTAAACACTAGAAAATGCACCTTATGCATAAGGTCCCTTATTTGCAAACACACAAATATTATAAAATACAAAAAGACCAAAAAATCATAAAACCCCATAAAATGGAGCTAAAAGACACCTCACCCCGCAATTACCAACCCTCATCCACTCACATTAATTTTTTTCCCATCCCACCTATTGATGTGCATACCTAATGCACATTGCGCCCATGTGTGTCCCACTCCCCTATGAAATCCAAATCTATAAAAGCACCATCACCCCCTCATTACAACCCCTATATGGATCTTAGTGCACAAAGACTATACTTGAGTTTTCTTGCTCTCTTGCTCACATATCTTGGTTTTGCAGGATTTGAAGAAGAAAAAGTGAAGTATAAAGGATAGATCTAATTTTTTGCAACATTGTTCTTGCAAAATTTCAACACAGGCAGGAAATACAACTGTGATTGAATTGCAATCTTCATGTGATTCTCGCGTTAATGCAACTGCGATTGTTATGTGATCTAAGTTAGGTACAATTGTCATTTTATTTATTGTTTTAACATTTTACATCAATAAATGTCTTTTATCTCCTTAAAATGGTTATGGATCTGACCAAGGAAGGACCCCTAACCACAAAAAAACAACTAAAATTTTTCAAGTGTGCTCATGTGGAGATTTAGATTCAAATTTGAAGAGTTTTACCCACTTTATTCAATGAAAGAAACAAAAATTTTCCCTCTCTTAATGATGACATCATAATCTCATTCTATTTTTAGTAGCATTGATTTGGTTATTATTTGATTAATTCGTCTGACAGGTGATCCAAATCTAGGCATACACTATGACCTAAAATATTCTCTAACACATGTTTCAATTGTCTGTGGATTCATGATTTATTTTTGTATCTTCATGAGAACTCTTATGAAACTGAAAATACATTCTTCTTGTGTTGAAACCATAGCTCTCCTCTTATGACATAAAAAGGGATTAGTTCTCAATTAAGTCAAGATTCCTTATAACCCCCGTAATGACTAAGCTATCTAAATATCAATACTCTAAAGAGACTTCGTGCCTATGTATTTATACCTTATAAGATGGGGATGAGAAAATGCAAAAAAATGTAAATAAATATGGAACCCTGATTAAGACCTTAATACTTGGTAATGATGTTTGACTCGTCTCTTTGTGTATTATGATAATAGAGTATTACATCACTTTAAAAAGGAATTTCTAATAGGACTTTTTTGAAATTGTTTTCCTTTTTATTTTGGAACCTATTAAATCAACAATAAACAAGAAGATAAATATTCTAATATTAATATTCCTACCTATATTGGTTTTCATCTAGTCTTCGAGAAAAACTCCTACATCATCACTTTCCACCTTTGTTGGACATTTCAAACATTACATAAACTCTTCAGTAATAAAAAATCAATCTCAAGTGTACTATTATTTTAAATTATATTTAAAAATAATGTTTGGAAAGGATCCCTCAAACCTTATACAAACCAACAAAAGATAAAACAAGAAAAACTCATATACAAAAACCATAGAACATGATCAAACAAGCTTGATTTTTCAACCACAAAAGGATATCCCAAGTGTAATGCTACAATGAAATAAATATCAATTCATTCACACATAATTTAAAAGGATAAGACGATAATATGTCCCTTTCTTTTAGATCATCAAAGTAGATCAAGTAAATTTCAAGGGAAAATGGTTCGTTGAATCTTAATTTTTGAGTAAATTTCTGCATATTCTTTTGCAACTACACATAATGTGTACATATCATCATTAATTCACATCATGATTTTTCTTCATTATTGTAATCAACATCATATTGGGCATCCATATGCATGTTTCAAGGGCCTAAATCCTCCTTGAAATTCTATGACCTTTAATCAGATTTTGACCCCACAACATTACTCGATGTAACGATCAAACTTCAACATTTAGTTCATCATCATAATATATACCATATTTTCCATCCAAAATACCCTAACTTGCCTTCCTAACATTTCTTGGTTCTATAACTCAACAATGTCTATTTTACAACACAAATATGCATAATTCCTACATAGCATGATAATTATATATGAATTAGGTGTAACTAGTAGAACAATGCTTCATCTTCCTTGATTATTATTAAGGAAAAATTATATTCTTATAAGATATACGTTATAAGTTGGAGATATTATAGAATTAGGATTACATATAAATACCACATTCAACAACATACACATTTTATATTATTTTGATAAATAGTTCTACGTCTATTGTCTTTTACTCCTATGTGTCCTTATATATATCTCATTCTTTGTCATTTCACTTTTTTTTTTAAAATATAAAATGCTAAGATTCACATTTATACTAATGTCCATAACGTATCCTCTCATTCCCTTGATAATTTTCTTATCTTGATTATATTTGTAACAAGAAATATACTAACCAATCAGTCACACAATGCCAAGGGATGCAAAATATATGAAAGGGAATGATTTTTATTAGTCTACAACATATTTCATATAATTCATATGCATTAAGGTGTAATAGAAAACCAATATATAAGACAATTAGAGAAAGTGATACGCCTCCATTGTAATTCCAAGTCTCATAGAAATTTGAGGCTAAGTGATATTCCCCCATTCCACATGACCAGATGTATATGAAGTTTGGGTAAAGGGACAACCAACACATTTCATTGTGTACCACTTTGTGTGTGTCCTACATCAAACTCAATATACCAAGTGAACGCACGTGTGTAATGAAAATAGATATGTTATCTAAGTACATATTGACAAACAACATGTGTAATGTAAAATGTAAACAACTCAATATAAGTGTATAGGTCATGCATTTGTATTTTTACAAATATATGAATGTTTTTATATTGTGAAACTATGTTAATGTTTTTATATTTTGGAAATTTTTAGTTATGTACAAGAAATAGGGGAAACATTTGCTTACCGAGTTTGGGAAGAATAATGGGACAATTTTAAACTCATAGGCCAGGGTTGCAACACCGTATTATAAAAAATAGGTGTTAGAGTTAAGATATGATGCCATGAAGATTGCATAGAGCATGTGGCCACAATGTGATAATTAGGGATAGGGTCATGCCCTATGTCGGAGGGAGATGATCCTAAAGTATTGATAGTATTATGAGTGATGTAGATAGATGGATGAGAATA
This sequence comes from Taxus chinensis, assembly GCA_019776745.2. NCBI lineage: Eukaryota > Viridiplantae > Streptophyta > Pinopsida > Cupressales > Taxaceae > Taxus > Taxus chinensis. The sequence goes on from CM034147.1 coordinate 328,025,720, forward strand.
ATCAAAGAGACCTTGTTGTAATTGTAAAATATAGTCGTGTAAACCCCTGATAATGGTTTCAATTGTATATAGATCAATAAATATAATAACACCTATAGAAATGTTATGCTTGAGTTCATAAAATGTCGTGAGATCTATAGAGGGAACCGTAAGAGGATGTGCATTGATATGAGGCATAACTACTAAAGTGGAACATGGAGGTTGGGTACCAAGTATGGTGTTAATGTGGTTGTGAATCTCAAGAGGTAGATGATCATTGGATGCAAGCCTAGAATGATTGCAAGTGATGGACTTAGAACCCATAGTCATGGTGACATTTTGAAGTGGAATATGAGATGCCCCCAACACTAATGGTACAATAGATATAACTATGGTAGGTGAAGTGTGAAAAGTAACTAGAGGGACCAGATTGAGTGATTAGCCCAAATGTATGACAAGATTAGATTTCCTACTAGATTCGATGAGGATATGCCACTTGAAATCATATGCATCAAGAATATCTTGGATAACATGACAATTTTAGCACATCAATTGATATGGTGTCTGATACATCTACGATAGTTATAATAAACACGTGTATTGAAGTGATTTCTAGAATGACCACTCATATCAACCTAAAATAATTGACGGAGAAACACAAGGTTGCAAGCAAATAATTTTTTCAACACAATATGTGGAGCATAAGGTAAACACATGAATTTTTGTTTAGGTGGAGCAAAATGATGAGATGGGGTATGATCGTTAATGGATGCATGTTATCAAAGATAATATAATTTGAAAGGGGAAGGGTAACATTTAAAAAGATAATTAAATCCTTGATGAGAGAATGTTAGACCTGTTGAGTTGTAGAGCTCAATTGCTTCACAAATACCATGCTTTATTCACTTGTTGGAATACACAGTAACTGGTGTCGGTTGGGTAACCGCCATCGGCCACCTGGGGACCGACATCGGTCAAACAAGTAGGAACCGGTATCGGTTAGGATAACCAACATTAGTTACTTGTGCATGATTGCTTTTATTTAAGTCACGGGAATTAGATCTAACCTTTGATATAAAGGTGATCTAATGGTTGTAATTCAATAGCTAAAGTTCCCTAAGTATGTATATGCTTATATAAGCTTGAAATCTAGGGTTAGAAGGGTTAGATTGTGAAGAATTAAAAGAATTGTAAGAAGGAATTCTTGGAGAGAGAGAGAGAAGTTTGTGAGAAAGAAAGTATTGTACATCTAGGAGAGGTGTGGAAGATTGTAGATCTTCATTGTATATCCTCTATTAAGCTTTGAATAATATATTAGTTGTTTCTTAGTGGACGTAAGCCACACTGGGTGAACCACGTTATATCTTGTGTATTGTTTCTTCTGGTTTATTTCCATATTTATTACTTGTATTCTTAGATATGATGTGTGTGTGTGTATGTGTACAACTGGTGTGTTTAACCCCAACAATTGGTATCATAAATTTTTTGTTTGAGGGCATTGTGTGTTGATAGATTTACTCACAGAGGGATTTATAATTGAGTGGGAGCTACAAAAATGGCAGAAGATGGAAAATACGTAGTTGAGAAATTTGACGGCCATAATTATCAATTATGGAAGATGCAGGTGGAAGATTATCTGTATCCGAAATATCTGTACTTACTGTTGGATGAGAAGGAAATACCTACAAAGATGACTAATGAAGAATGAGAAATTCTTGACAAAAAGACTATAGGATCTATAAGATTGAGCCTGACAGCATTTGTGGCTTCAAATATTACTGAAGCAACAACCACGGTAGAGTTGATGAAATATTTAGCTAATTTATATGAAAAACCTAGTGCTTCAAATAAAGTTTATTTGGTCAAGAAATTATTTAATTCAAAGATGCAAGAAGGTGAATCTGCATCAAGTCATTTGAATGATTTCCATTCTATTGTAAATCAATTAAAATTTGTTAATATTTTGTTTGATGATGAAGTGAAAGCACTTTTATTCTTATGCTCTTTTCTAGATAGTTAGAATAAATTAATAATGGTTGTTAGTAATACATCGTCTACTACTAATATTTTAAAGTTTGATGATGTGGTTAGTATAATCCTGAATGAAGAAATACGCATGAAAAGTACATGAGAACTATCATCTGGTAATGCTTTGAATGTAGAAAGCAGGGGAAGGTAGAAGGAGATATCTAAGAGCAATAATAATGGGAAATCAAAGTCTAAGAATGGCATATCTAAATATAGAGGTAAAGGAATAACCTGCTAGAATTGTGGAAAGAAAGGACATGCAAAGAAGGATTTTTGGTTCAAGGAAAAAAAAAGAATGCACTAGAGAAAGGTAAATAAGAAAATGTTGCATCTTCTGAGATAATGCAAGATGCCCTTATTCTCTCCTTAGATAATCAAATTGAATCATGGATTTTATATTTAGGTCCATGTTACCCCTAATAAGGGTTATATCATAAATTATGCCTAGGGTAATTTTGGGCATGTTTATTTAGGAGATGATGAACCATGCAATATTATTGCTAAAGGATAAGTTCATCTAAAATTGCAGAATGGAAATACATGGATATTGAAAGATGTGAGGCATGTGTCAAGCCTTAGGAGAAATCTAATTTCTACAGGACAACTAGGTGAATCTGGTTGCATGGTTACATTCACATCCAACTCTTGGAAGGTTACAAAGGGATATCTTGTTGTAGAAAGAGGAAAGAAGGTATGAACATTGTATTTGTCTACCTGTATTATTGATTCCTTTTCTGCGCTATCTACTTCAAATTCAAATGCAAGCATGCGGCATAATCAGGTGGGCCATATGAGTAAAAAAGGAATGTAGATTTTAAAGGCAAAGGCTAAGTTATCAGATTTGAAAGATGCAGATATTGATTTCTGTGAGCATTGTATATTTGGAAAGCAAAAGAGAGTGATATTTCTCAAGGTTAGGGCAACAAAAAAGGAGCAAAAATTGGAGCTTGTGCACTCAAATGTGTGGGGACCAACTCAGGTAGCTTCTCACGGAGGATCCCAATATTATGTGACTTTCATTGATGATGCCACAAGAAAGGTATGTTTTTATTATATTAAATGTAAATATGATGTTTTTGATACTTTTAAAATATGGAAATCCCTTGTGGAAAATAAATCAAATTCAAATTTAAAATGCCTTAGATCTGACAATGGTGGTGAGTACTGCAACAAGGCTTTCAATGATTATTGCTTGGTGAATGGAATACGCAGAGAAAGAATGGTTCTTAGAACACCACGGGAGAATGGTGTTGTTGAAACAATGAACATGACAATCATGGAATGTGCAAGAAGTATGAGGATACATGTTGGATTACCCTTACAGTTTTGGGAAAAAGTAGTAGACACGACAATTTAATTAATTAATCGTGGGCCTTCAAGTGTATTAGATGGTGGAATATCAGAAGAAGCTTAGACTGAAAAAGAGGTAGATCTTTCTTTTCTTAGATTATTTGGTTCAGAAGCTTTTGCGCATATTGATAAAGAAAATAGAAATAAGTTGGATGCTAAATACAAGAGATGTACTTTTATTGGTTATGGATCTGGTGATTTTGGATTCCGTTTTTGGGATTTAGAAGATTATAAGATTGTTATGAGTCGTGAAATTGAATGGAATGAAAAGAGAATGTACATGGATCAAGTTTTGGTACCCAAAGATGAACCGGTTGGAAATTTTGTGGAAGAAAACTCATTCTTGGATTAAGAAAAGACATCTATAGGTACCGGTGTCGGTTAACCTTAACTGGTATCGGCTGAACAGAAATGACGTCAGAAAGAGGTGACCGACGTCGGTCATTGTCAAAGGTGGATATTAATGTACATGACGTACATATTGAGCCTCTGACACCTCATATCTCAATGAGAAGGTCACAAAGGGTAAGTAGACCTCTAGAAAGATTTACACCTTTCTTATCTTATTTATTATTGACTGATAGTGGTGAACCAAAGAGTTTTGAAGAAGCAATGCATGATGAAACCCACAAGAAGTGAGAGCATGGCATGGATGAGGAGATGGACTCCTTGGAACAAAACCAGACATGATATTTGCTTAATTTGCTAGCAGGTAAAAGAACATCGCAGAACAAAATGGGTTTATAGGATCATGGAAGAAGAGGGTGGACAAAAAAGATATAAAGCAAGGCTTGTGGTAAAAGGATTTGCACAGAAAGTAGGTATTGACTTTGGTGAGATTATTTCTCATGTAGTAAAAATGACTTCCATACATATTGTTTTGAGTTTAGTTGCAATAGAAGATTTGCACTTAGAATAACTTTGTGTTAAGATGGATTTCCTTTAAGGTGATTTGGAGGAAGATATATATATATATATATATATATATATATATATATATATATATATATATATATATATAATGCAGCAACTGCTTGGATATGAAGTCAAGAGTAGGGAGAAACTTGTGTGCAGGTTGAAAAAGAGCTTGTATGGGCTAAAACAAGCCCCAAGGCAATGGTATATGAGGTTTGACAGTGTTGTGCATGAGCATGGTTATATGAGATGTGAATTTGACCATTGTGTTTATTTCAAGAAGCTTGAAAATGAAAGCTATATTATTTTGTTATTGTATGTAGATGATATGCTTATTACAGGATCTAATATGCAGGATATTGTTGAGCTTAAAGAAAATTTAGCTCATACATTTGCAATGAAGGGTTTAGGAGCTGCAAAGAAAATCCTTGGCATGTAAATTCTTATAGACATGAAGAACAATAAATTATATTTTTCTCAGGAACATTATATCAACAAAGTGATGGAAAGGTTTAATATGCAAAATTAAAAACCTGTAAGTACACCTATGGATGGACACTTCAAATTAAACAAAGATCAGTGTCCTATATCACATGAGGAGGTCGAGTACATGGCACAAGTTCTATATGCTTCAGTAGTTGAAAGTCTCATGTATGATATGGTTTGTACCCAACCAAACATTGCACAAGCAGTGGGAGTTGTGAGTAGATTTATGGCCAATCTAGGTAAAGATCATTGGAAAGCGGTCCAATGGATTCTCAAGTATTTGAGGGGGACATCCAACATGTAGTTATGTTATGGAGGATCAGATACTTCTTTATGTGGCTATGTTGATTCAGATATGGCCAGAGATTTGGATGGTAGGAGAAGCACCACTGGATATGTATTCATAGTAGGTGGGATGACAGTTAGCTGAATTTATAGATTGCAGAAGGTTGTGGCCTTGTCTACTACAGAGGCCAAGTATGTTGCAGCTACAGAAGCTAGAAAAGAGATTATATGGATGAGCAGGTTCATGGAAGATTTGGGAAATGAGCAAGAGGATTGCAAATTGTATAGTGATAGTCAAAGTGTGATTCAGTTGGAAAATAACTCAACATTTCATTCAAGAACAAAACACATTCAGTTGACATATCACTTCATACGGCAGGTGTTGGAAGATGGGCAATTGAAACTGGAGAAAATTCATACAAAAGAGAACCCTGCAGATATGCTAACAAAGCCATTAGCAAAGGAGAAGTTGGAGCTACACTCCACTTTTGTTGGTCTTTGAGTTTGAGACTTGAAGAGGAAGAAACAGGCCAATGAAAGGATCCAAGAATGTAGATGTATGGTATAATGCACCAATGTATCTCCAATTGGGAGATTTTTGAGTTGTGGAGGTCAATTGCTTCACAAATAACATGCTTTATTAACTTGTTGGAATACACAGTAACTGGCGTCGGTTGGGTAACCTTCGTCAGTCACCTGGGGACCAACATCGGTTAAACAAGTACGAACTGGTACCTATGTGTGATTGCTTTTATTTAAGTCATAGGAATTAGATCTAACCTTTGATATAAAGGTGATCTAATTGTTGTAATTGCATATTTAAAGTGCCCTAAGTATGTATATGCTTATATAAGATTGAAAGCTAGGGTTAAATTGTGAAGAATTAGAAGAATTGGAAGAAGGAATTCTTGGAGAGAGAAAAATATAAGCTTTTGAGGAAAAAAGTATTGTACATCTGGGAGAGGTGTGGAAGATTGTATATATTCATTATATATCCTCTGTTAAGCTTTGAATAATATATTGGGTATTTCTTGGTGGATGTAGCCCACACTAGGTGAACCACGTTATATCTTGTGTATTGTTTCTTTTGGTTTATTTCTATATTTATCGTTTGTATTCTTAGATTTGATATATATCTATACAATTGGTGTGTTCAACCACAACAAGACCAAAAATGGTAAGGCAATGGTTATAACAGTAGTTAGGGGTGCTTGAGGAGGATGTTATAGTCATGATCATCAAGGACTACATAACAGAGAGTGTTGAAGGTCTTCAGGCCAATAGTGATTGGAATACTAATAAAACCAAAGAATCGATGGGGGATATTGTAAGATCTAGGAGTGCTATGATGAGAAGGAGAAATATCTCTAGCAGAGAGTCCTAAAACACGAATAAAAGAGAGGCTTCAAATATTAAGGTCTAATGTCGTGTTAATAAGAACACGCTTGACCATAGTTATGCATACAAAAACTTAAACATATAGGGGAATCCGATTATTAACTAGTTACATACGAGGAGGTTCAATTTGATGTCCATCAATGTAGAAAGAGAGAGCCTTTTGTAGAATAGATTGAACATGATCAATGGAGGTACTGGGATGAACTTGAGTATTATGAAGAAGCTTAAGAAGTACATACTTATAGATGATGTTTTACTTTAGATATTCAAGGAATGAGATGGTTTGATCATGAGAGGAAGCCATTATTACAATAAAAAATAGAATAAGCATGCTTAGAAGCAAAATTATATAACAAGATGAGCTTAGGGATGATGGAAATATCGAGTTACAAGTCAGGTTCACCAAAATGTTTGTACCCTTATTAGATTATGTAAAATCTAAGAATTGATGAATTAGGTACACTAAAGAATGCAAGGGGAGCTACATGAGGTTATTTTGATTAATTAACTTCCAAAATTAATTTCATATCATCAAAACAACAGATTAATAATTACAACTAAGAAATGAAACATGATATGAACTTGAAAATACAAGAGAATGAGTGCACTTAGCTGTTTATAGATGGATTTGGGAATTTATGGGAGTGCACACTGTTGAAATAGGGATACCTAAACTTGGTGATGTTTCATGGGAACTATGACTAGAAATTGACTTGGGACAGGATGATACACTTCTACCAGGACCATCTGTACAGTCTTGGACCTACTTGGTTTCTCACTCTATGAATTTTTGGGACTATCACCTACCTAGAAATCTCTATCATTGTCAAAACCTAGTTGTTGGTCATGTTGCAAAGCTCTTTGAACATTCTAAACAAGATCTCAAACCCTAACCATGGATAGTAAACCCTACAAAACAAACATTAGTTGGGTTATGGGAACCCCCATGCACCGCCAACATTGGCACTACTCCAAAGAAGCCTTAAACCTCACATCATTCTCCACCTAACTTGTGATATCTAATGAATGAAACTAGATTTGACAACTTCTTTGATAATGCTTGAGTTGAGTTTGACTCTTACTAAAATACTTATAGAAGGGATGTTTGAGTGTTTTTGGATGAGAGAGACTAATGCCTTGACCTAGTAAGAAGTTTCAAACCTGTAGAGATTATTTCCCTAATGACTGTGGATGTGCCTTTACAAGATTTAGGGAGCCTTGGGTGTCTTTTGCAAGTGTTGGAAGTGAGTGTATCAATGTAGTGTCATAGGATTTCCAGGTTAAAAATGAGGTAGTGTGAGATTTATTATATAGGGTTCCAAAGGTGAATTATTGAAGAAAGACCAACCCATAGGGAGTAAAAGACCCATAATAGAATTTGGAATTGGAAGCAAATATGGAGGATATGCCCGTGTAAATCCATACAAATAGGTCATGACCAGATATAAATTATTGACCAAATTATACGAGCTTAACTAGGGATGAAAAACATGTCAAATGAAGTTTGCATCTTGTTAGGTTGACTTGGTCTATGGATTTTCTTCTTTTTTCTCTCAACATGAGTCGACATATCAGTGTGCAAGGGTAAACAATCTAGACAAGAGACCTTGGAATGTACTAAATGAAAGTACAAAGGTTTATGAGCCTTGAAATTTTCCATTCCAAACCCCATTTTTGTATCATCACTATGTATTAGATTGATGTTAGCCATTTTCAATTAATACTTTTATATACTTAAAAGGAATTTTTTGTGCGTAAATCTTGTTCATTTTCATCTTGTATATGCTTATTTGAATGGGTTGATATAAATTGCTATATGCGCCAACAAGTGTGAATAAAGGACCTATTATACTCTTAACACGAGACTCATACAGATCCCAATGCATGACTCATGCCATAAAGCACATGAATCACAATGGAGCACATGACTCACGTTAAGGAAGCGAAGGACTTGCACAACAAAGCAATTAACTAATCTAATCAACACATGGGTTACATGATGGAAGGAGTATCTAATGTGTATCATCAACCACTCAACATGTGACTTGCACAATTTATGAGATTCCTAAATAACTACAGTTTGGTTGGAAAATGTGGATTAAGTGAATGACAATTTTCTTTGGGAACAAACTGATTACCTCCCCCCAACGGGGGTAAATTGACAGTCACCACTATTCAAGAAACTCATATTCATGAGTGTTTTAACTCTACCAATCTCCAATACTTTAGTTGAGTGTTGATTTAGGACTCCACTTGCAGTTAACAGGATAAATATGATCAAGATGCTTCACGCATTTGTCACTTCAAACATGTAACTCCCGATTACATTGTTGTTCTCATGCAAGCATTTAGTTAACTATTAAATAACTGTTACAAATTATAAGTCATCTTGTAGAGGAATTGAACTTCGTTTGTCATAAAAGACATTTGTATTAGGATTAGAAGCTTACTGTTGTAAGGAAGGAAAATATTGTATTACATTATTGATTAATAAAGTGCATGATTATGAGTTTAATCTTACTCGTGTAATTTCAAGTCTGAAACCAGATCAGAGGGAAGGAGCAAGGGACCACTCCTCCCCAACAAGAAGGGAAGTAGTGCATGTTTGTTTAATTTTTTGTTTATTTAACATTTGATTACTTGCAAGAATTATAGTACTTTTAACATTTAAAATTGTCCGTTTATCTCAACATTCTTAACTCTTTTAATTCATAGATTTAGTAGTCTTTGTTTTATTTCATCAAGCATTGCTCAAATACAATTTTTTTTAGGAATAATATTTAGTTAGATCATTTATTTAATACATGCTTAAATACAGTTTCAACCGTGCTTTGTTGCAAACAGCCTTGGACACTGCCATGGTATTGACAATCATTGAATAATTGAAGTACGAGTATCAATGATGCTCGTCAAAAGTTGTTTTTATCTTAGAAATGGTGTATTGTTAAAACCAACAATGTCAAAGAGTAAATTGCCAAATTTAAGTGTAATGTAACTAGTAGATGGAAAACAATATGTATTCTTGTGCATTTTTACACCCTTTGCAAAGGGGAGACCAATTAAATCGATTCAGATGAGTATTTCGAGCTTGGATTATTCTAACACAAAAATTCCTTACTCTAATGAAAAAACATGATAAGGGTGTTTCGTATGATCAAATGACTATGCTTAACTATAATGACATAATATTCAACACTAAAAACTTAAAAGAAAAAATCACTTGGTTAATTTTTGCACACCCTCAAGCTTAATGGTACGGGGTTTCCAATTGGAGTGCACCAAACTTTTGACCATGCTATTTGAAGGGATATAAGCAACAAAATAACACTATAGTCTTTAAAACTTTCAAACCAATGGCATGCATGATCAAATTATGATAACTTAAGAAAATTATCTAGAGTACAGTGAGAGGTTTATTCATTACACTATGAAACACTTTTAGAATGAATTTTCTTGTTCATTTTGGTGACATGATCGCTAGAAGCTCTGTCAATCACAACTGTATCTAATGATTCGTGCACTGATGGGCAAGAACAAACTCGCCACCCAATGAATGAAGATTTTTTGTCTTTTAGAGTCATAGAAGCAATTCCACGATGGGCCGAAGAGGCATATCAAACTTGGAGTAGTAAGGCATGCATTTAAAGGTAGTTGAATGAGATTTTTTAAAATTTGTATTATGAATCCATGAAGGAGGAGCAAAGAAGGTTGAGTAAGCAAACATACTAATCCCACAAAAATCAACCGTTATGCTAGTAAGAGGGCCACTTCCATTGTGGCGTCACCCCATTGCCATAAGGATCATCATATATTGAAGACGTTTTTAAAGTTGTAAAAGCAATTTCAAGATGTACAAAATAGGCATATCTTACTTGGGTAGTAAGTCATATATTAGAGGCAATTGAATGGTTATTTATTTATTTTGTATTATGAAGGTACAAAGGAGGAGAGAGGAAGCCCAAACAAGTAAACATATTGATCCCACAACTAATAAACCATTATGTTAGTAGGACAACCATTTCCATTGTGTCGTCACCTCATTGACATAAGAATCATTATGTGTTGACCAACGAGAGATCTTTCCTTTCTTTCTAATTTTGATTGAATTGCAACATGCACGTGTGAGGTGCACAAAATTCTTAGGATTAGCTACGAAGGACTTAGGGGTATCAAATTCCGCCAAAAGAAATCTTAGACTTAGTAAGGGTATCGAATTTTGCCAAATTCACCTTGGGTACAATGCCACTTCATCCCTTATTTATTGATATCTCTTGAAATTCTCAATATGATGGATAGCTAGGCAACATCATTATCATACACACCATTAGACTAGAACCCAATAAAGGATAAATACCCGAAAAAGGATGTGGTATGACAGCAAAACGGCTCCTACAAATAATTTTCACCGCCGCGTTTAAAAAGACGAGGGAGCCAGCTCCCATGGCGGGTACTTTGATCTTGTAAACTGCAAGGAGTTCCTTTCGTAAAAGAAGCTTCCATGCAAGGAAGCACATTCTATTTGACTCGCCCTGAGATTTGACTGGTAGATGGCAAATATGAAAAATCACAACTACATACAAATATGTTCCCCCTCCAGGTTTTATACATATTACCAATCCAATTTTGTTAGAAGCAGAACAAGCACTATCAGTGGAATGATGTTTGCGACTACAGATTGTTTTGTTTCAGGTTAGTCGGATTCATTAACTAATGATACAATTATATTATCATGGATTTAGACGATGTATTCAGAGAAAATGAAGAGCTTGCCCAGAAATTACTTGAAGCCCCAATGCAGCGAGACCACCTTTCCACACATATGGAATCTCATAAACTCATTTTGCTTTACATATCCAAAGCTCAAGATTGCCTTGACAAATTACTCAATATAACGCTCAATGATCCACAATCTGATCAACCAGAGAAGAATGAATTAATGTCTCAGCTTAAACCAGTATCAAATGATTTGGGCGTCGATGAGAATTTGCAGGCTTGTTTGGATGGGGCAAGGGCAGTGTCAGAGCTTGCTGCATCTGCAGAGTGTATGTTTAAGGACTACCTGAAAAATTCCAGGAAAGAAAAGAAAGAGTTACAGAATAGTATCATTAGTTTAACAGAGGAGAATAGGGACATTAGTACTTTACTCAGAAGTGCTTTGGCAGAAAAGGAGGCAGCTGAGAAGGCTATTTCAAAATCAAAAGGAGGCAGTGCAGCTGCGATCTTACAAATTGCCGAAAGAGGGCTGCAAAAAGTAGGATTTGGGTTTAGGGTTGAAAGTCTGGCATTTAGTGGGGGCAAGACTACTACGTCAGAGAATGAGAGTAATGAAGGAGAAGAGGAGGTTTTTAGTCTGGTATGAAGGTCTCTGACTCTTCGCTTAACAATTTGAAGCTGGTTAGCAGGTTTCTTTTGGAATTTTAGGCTATTTGTTTTTCCAAACAAAACCCTAAATTAGACTTCCCAAACGAAAATTTTGCACAGCTTCAAATTAGGTCCACAGAATTTTCTTTTGTTCTTGACAATGCTCAATCAGGCTGGGAAAATTCTCTTGCGACATAAGCAGAGGTGAGACAATTGGGCTTGTACCATTTGCCTGGCTGGGCTGATTTCTACTGCGATTTGGGTTGACCTTGGCCTTGTCTGTTGTGTTATACCACCCCCAGCATGTCGAATGCAGTGTTTTATGCAATTTCAACACTTTACCATGTCTCTTGGGGATTTGAACTTGGGGCTCCCCTTTGGGAGTCCTAAAAGATTTTACCATTTGAGCTTCCATTTGACCTTTTCGTTTTCATATTGAGGGAAGAGAGCCACTTGTTGAATGAAGACCAATAGTTGTGATGCACCTTGTCATAGAAATGTCTAATAGGCGTTTTTATAATCTCTAATACTTGTCATAGTACTATGTACTATAGCCCAAATTTTATCTTAGAACCACCAATCACATCATGACATGTCATCAATTTATCAATTAGTGCATTAGTGTACAACAACATTTGTACACCACATTCAACTATTGGGCAAAAAATGGTTTACAAGCATTTCAAAAATCTTATTTTAAATTACTTCAAATTGTGAATTTCCCTCCAATTCAACATCCCAAACATTGTTAAACTTTTAAATGAATTAATTATTATATTCCTATGTGACACCTACGTCACTTTATGAACCTGCAAACTTAGGGCTCAGGGGTAATGACTATTGGCACCTCTGCCTTAGTCACATTTATCTTGGATTTTACTTGATAATATTATCAATTTATGAATGGCTTCCACATGCCATGTTATGTTCTATTCCTAGGTCTAGGTTCACATTTATCACTCCCCCATATTGTTCTTTAACCCAACTTACCACTTTGATTGACATTGTTATTTGGTCGTGGATTTTAAAGATAATTTTCTATCCTTCAGGTTTTTATAATATAGTTCTGTTATTGTGAATGTATTTTCCCTTGTCTCATTTAAATTCTTGAAAACAAAAAAGCAAAATTTACTAGTTCTCTTATTGTGATTCCCTTGTCTCTTCTAAATTCTTGCAAACGAAAAAGTACTTTGTGAAATGTCTGCATTTTGCAATACCAATTTTACCTATGTCATGCAAAGTCTGTTTTTTTTTTGAGAATGACCAGGCCTTTTTACAAACTTATTTTTGTTGAGACACCCCCCTCCCCCGAGCCCTTGCACCTACCCATCTTGACTGGTCGGGCACCTTTGTCTTTCTATTGGTGAAATGCCTCTACGAGGATCAATAGAATTGCTAGTCCCCTTACCCCTTGGCCCCTATATCTATATTGCGACATTCATAAAAGATGGTTTTAGAATGAAATCCGTGGCTGTGGGTTGGATCCTACCCTTATTCCAGCTAACAGCCTAAGGCTGAAAGCCCCTTCTTTTGATAGTGGGCTGAGGAATGGAAGCAATAATACAGGTGGGGGAGGGGGGGCAACCTCGGCCATAATTAATTGAAATAGTAGAAAGAAGAAAAAGATCCAAAAAAGACAACATAAATTCCCATTTTTAGCTCGAAACTAGAATGATTGTAGATCATATTTGAGTGGTTCTATAAAATCTGTATTAAGTTTTAATCATCCAATTTTCAGTCCTCCCTTGAACTGAATTTTTATGTCTGGGGAATGGCCATTTTATTGTCTGTGTTTTAGTTCAGAAATTCAAATGCAGTAGCTAAGCTTGACATGTTGATAGCTTTTGCTTCTTCCTACTTCTGTCTTTCCATTAGTGTGCTTACATAATTATAACAGAAATGCTAATCTTAACTATGCACTCAGTACTCTACATTTTGTTGTCAAAACAGGCTTCTGCTATGGAGAGTATAATAAAATCTACACGACTTGAAATAACAGAACTGCGACGTTCTTTGGAAGCATCAAGGTATGTACTTTGACAATGTTTGAATTCATCTCATGTTGGCAGACACTTTTTGCAAAATTGATTGTATGCACTCTAACTATCTACTTTTATGCTTGGTTTGTTTTTATTTACACTAGTGTAACTTAATAATCTTGGGTGATATCTTGAATTCGTTTCGAAGTTAAACAATACGCAACACACTTGAAATATATCCTTTGTTGGAGTAAGGAATCTTAAGCATATGCTTGAAGCTATGTATTATTCTCCAGTTACTAAAAATGTCACTTCAATTTTACTTTTCTGTCATATTTCAGAGAAGAAGTCAATCATCTACGAGAACTTTCAGTAACTCAAGCTCAAGATCTGGCAAAAAATAGGTTACGCACGAAAGAGCTCGAAGAAAGGGAGATCACACTAACTGAAAACGTAATTAGCATTCTTGGATGATCTGAGAATTCATATTCTAGTTTCAAAAGGAATTGAAAAATCTTACGGATGTGATTCTACTCATCAATTTAAGTGGTGGTAGTTGCTAGATATTTATTTATGCAATTTACAGGTGATCAGGAACAAGTAATTAGTTGTTGCAATCTGTCATCTTGAAAGGTTGAAGGTCTCATGAAGGACATCGCAGTGGCAGAAGAAGACATAACCAGATGGAGGAAGGCCTGTGAGCTAGAAGCAGAAGCTGGAAAAGCTGTCATGGAGGAGTGCCAAGCAGAGGTATCCAATTTTTATTATATTATTGTGCTTGTTTGAGTCCAAAGTGTATACTACCGGTCCTGCCTTTTATTTCACATTGTAGATTCCTAGGCAATTGTTTATAGTTATCACACGGATATACTGAATGTCAGCAGAGATCTATATTATTTACGTAAAATATACCAAGGAGTCCATGACCACTTTAGGCAGTGCATATTCAAGGGAATGAGACTACCTCTTATCCAAACCGTAATGCTATCAAGCTTATCTACATTCTGCAAAGGTAGTATTGATAGTTTAACAGTACAATGTCACACTGCCTGTGAATCATGTCATAATAATTATAGGCCAGCCTACCTGATTGGATGATTCCTGTCACAATAGTTCCTGCATTTTTGGTGGTGTTATAGTTACTTGTTTTGGCCAGACCAGAGTGGATACCACCATTTAAATACAAAAGAATGAGATATTTCGGCACTATCTAAGGAAATCTGTGCTTGTTTGATATGTCTCTCAGCAGTTACAGCAGAAATCAAGAAAGGAACACATACAGAAACATCAAAGAGATTAAAGAGATCAACACCAAATCTGTTACTGTAGTCTCTTCATTAGTGTATGATAGAGAGATGTGCAATGACGAGGATGTGTGGCGGCTGGATAAGGCCAAGCACATATGCAGGAGGATCCAAGCCTTTGATTGATATGTGGTATAACGGTATTGATCTGTGCCATATGCTTTCTTCACCAGGTGTTTCAGCAGCGTCTCAAGTGTGCGTGTGCATACCACGACATCATAACTCCTCTTTGTTGATGTTACACAACTCCAACAGTGTCAGTACTCTACCACACAGCTGCACAGTAGCATTATCTGAAGATGACATCATTTGCATGATTAGTTACGAAGCGGTTGTACCTCACTCTAGTAACGGCCCAACCAACACTTTGTCCTATACACTTGTATGCTCATGTATTATTCTATCCTTTGTAGGCAAGTAGGAGGTTAGCAAGAAGCTAGAGATAGGCATCTCGTAACATCTAATCTCTCGGATCTTGTACAAAACTATTGTATAATACAACTTTGCAGTTTACTATTCTAAGAATGGCATCAATTGTTCTCCTTTGTTTCTCCCCATCTCATAGCACTCTGGCTTATCATTTCAGTCTCTATCATTCATATATGTTTTCTGTGATAACTTGTTTAATCCGTTAAGTACGGCTGTCCATCGGGTCTCCTCTATGCCCCGGATTAGTGGTATTTGAGCATTGCACACGTCATATCTTATTGATATTGAAGTTCCATCTAAAAGCCTTCTTTGTTGGCATGCCCACTTACACGAGGTTCAAATATTGGAAGTCAGGGCTTGAAACTTGTGACCCTTCATCATACCTTCCATCACGTCCTCAGATGGTAGATAAATAAAATTCAGAGATGCCCACTTCAATTTTTTTTAAGAAAATGATAGAGGATGCTTTGCAGAGGTAACAAGAGGGTTTGGAAGAATGTCATGCATGTGAACGAGCAGGTATTGCTGATTGCTTCGCCCAACTTCTCAAGAATATTAACACTCCTTTTGACACAATTCCTTCACATCGACCTTTTGATGGTCACACTCCATACAAGGTGCAAGTCAATCTAGACATCTGTTATGAATAAAACTTAGCTTAATTCATCATTAGTTGATATTTGAATAAATGTAATAAGTTAAAGTATTTAATTTAAATACTTTAAACTTATGTCAATAGGTATTAGTTATCCTTAGTTGTTAGTTAACTAAGTGATAGTGTTCTCATCCCAATGTTTGTGGGATCATGTTCTATCTTGCATATTTTGTTCCCGGATGATTTCCATGAGGGGCAATAGGGGCAGTTAGGGGCAATATGCTATTTCTGCATATTTGCTCAGATTAGATGATTTGTTTCCATATATTGTGGATGAGATAGAAGTTGTCCAATATCTATAAATATTGCAGCTCTCTCATTTGTTTGTAATGCTTGATTTTGATATTAATAAAATACACAAGCACCGTCTTGTTTCTGTGCAAAGCTTCTGTGTCAAATATTGTTTTCAAGTATTCATTGTCAAGATTTGGTATCAGAGCAGTATTCTGATCCTGAACCTGTGAGTGCTAGGGAGTGTAGGAAGTTTGAGGGAGAGGAGAAATTACTTGAGCTAGGAGGAGCCATAGAGTTGACCCCCAGCCATTTCACAGCCCCTACCCGTACTCCACACCCTGAATCATGGTTGAAAAGTTGAAAACACCTGGAGTGCAATCACAGGCCCTTGTAGACCTGGATGTAACTCTCTTGCAAAAGGTGACATTGTTTCATTCTTTGTTTTAAAAAATAAATAAATTACATTGTATTGAAGGTTTTTTGTCTCTAAAATTGGAAGCATTTTTAATTATATATATATTTTTTTTATTGTGGGGACCCAAGATTTTCAAGCTCCCCACATTAATTTGTTCTTCCTCTTCTTTGTACTTTGTCTTTTCATATTCCTTTGAGAATGTATTTCATTTAAAAAAGGAGATCCAATCAAATGTGGAACTGTGAACCTGCATGCAGCCAAGGTATTTGAAGATCTGTGGATTCACCTTGCAGACCTACAATGCCTACCTGAAGACTTCACACCTGTAAAAGAAAAAAAATGTGTTGGAGAAATTGTGAAGACCTTCAACTTCTGCAAGAAAACCACATTGGTAGAAAGAGAAAGCAATAACCCTGCAAAAAAGCTTGTGGTGAAGGGGTTATAATAAAACAAAGCGGTTGAACGGTTGAAGAAACAAGGTTACTACGCATGCATGTAAAATCTGCGTTTTTTTAAAAAATCCATTTTTTTTTTTTCCATTTTTGGATTTGTGAAAAAAATTAGAAGTAGTTTTTTTTTTTCCATTTTTGGAAAGGGGCCCTGGAAAGATATTGAAATCGTAACTTAAAAGAGCCATAACTTTCAACTGGTACCTCGGATTGAGGTGTCGTTTTTTTTAAAGTGTGTGTTTTTGTGAGCTCTACGTCTTGGTCCAAATTTTAATAAGCTTTGTTTTGTAAAAATTGAACAAATTAGAGATTTTTTGTATTTCAAAAGAGGCCAAAGAGTCCAAAAATTTATTTTTTTCAAATCGGCCAAGAGAGCCATTTTATTTTTGCAAATCGGCCACAGAGCCAAATTTGTAACAGGGCCAATAGTGCCAAAAATTCATTGTACACGGCCGAAAAGGAGCCCAAAATAAATAAAATAATATTTTTTGGGAGAGTGTGCATGCTTTAAGGGGGGAGAGTGTTCAATTTTTTCTTCTACTGTTTATCACTTTTCACAATGGCCGCAATTACGGCACCAAAATTCTTTTTGCCAGATTCTCAACTTTTGCATTCTGATAATTATCCAGCATGGAAAACAAAAATTCGCGCACAACTTGATTTTGAAAATCTATGGTCCGTTGTTTCTGGTACATTAACAAGATCTGCAACAGATGTTACACAACAAGCTACATTTGATCGTGCAAATCAAAAAGCAAAGTTAATAATCTTGTTTAGTGTTTCAGATGAGGTACAACCTCATATTCGTGAGACCACAACAACAAAAGAATCTTGGGACAAGTTGAAAACAGTATATGAGTCAAAAAATAAGAACACAATACTTCATCTCCAGAGTCAACTATTGAACTTGAAAATGCAACCAACTGAGAAAGTTGAAATGTTTTTTAGAAGAGTAGCAACTTTGCGTGCATCACTTCAAGCTTTGGAAGAAGAAGTAACTGACACATCACTCGTGCCTATAGTATTGAGAGCTCTTCCTCCTTCATATAGGATTTTTGTGACCACGTTAAACATAACTGGTCAAACAACAACTTTTGAAGAGTTAGTGAATATGCTACAACAAGAGGAAGCTATTCACTCAACTACTGAAACTGAAGAGCAGGCACTTGCTTCTAATCAAAAAGGAAAAAAATAGGCTAAGTCTAGTAAACAACCTCAGAAGCAAGGTAATACTCAACAAGGCCAAAAGGACCAACAAAAATGTCTTATTTGTGGTCGAAAAGGACATGAGTTAAAAAATTGTTGGTACAACACATTCCAACAAGGATCATCAAGTGGTAAAAAGATTAATTACCAACAAACAAAATTTGGTCAACAACAGAGTAAACAGGGACAAAATAATCACAAGTGGAAGAAGAAACCAACTCAACAAGGAAATGTAGCCGAACAGGAAGATCAATTTGATGATGATGACTTCCTATATTCTGCACAGTCAAATGAAGTATCCAATTCTACAAATCAAATTTGGTATGTCGACTCGGGTGCAACTCGACACATGACAGGAAAGAAAGATTGGTTCTTCACAATGAGTAAAACACCCACCAAAAATCATGTCTCTTTGGGTGATGATACATCATACAGTGTTGAAGGCATTGGTTCCATTTCACTACCACTTGGGCAACATAATTGTAAAATTACAGATGTTCTTTATGTCCCTGGTTTAACAAAAAATCTGTTATCCGTGAGTCAATTATTAGATCACAATCTCAAAATTGACTTTGATTGTAAAGGCGGTAAAAATATGTGCCTAATTCGAGATAAGTCACGAAGCTCCAAAATTGTTGCAAAAGCTTCGAATGTGGGAAGAATGTTTCAGTTGGATTTTGTTCAACGAAATGATTAAGCATTTGTAGCCAAGGATACATCATCAGCTCAACTATGGCATCGAAGACTTGGACATGTGAGTTTTGGCTATCTTGACACACTTCGTCGATACGACATGGTTAGGGGTTTACCACCTCTAAAAAAGGGTACAGATAAATGTCAGCATTGTTTGGCAGGAAAACAAAATAGAGCACCATTCAAACATAGTACATTTCGGGCTAAGGAAAAACTTGACTTGGTGCATACCGATTTGTGCGGACCAATGAGACCTAGCCACTCTGGGTTTCAATATTTCATGCTCTTTGTTGATGATTTTTCAAGAAAAATGTGGATATACTGTCTTTCTACAAAAGACCAAGCTTTTGAAACTTTCAAGAAGTTCAAAGCCCTTGTTGAAACAGAGTCTGGTAGGAAAATAAAAACACTCCGCTCAGATCGAGGGGGAGAATACACCAGCAATGAGTTCAATGATTTTTTGAAAACACATGGCATTCGTCGTCAAATGGCTCCTCCTCACACACCACAACAAAATGGTGTTGTTGAAAGGTGAAATCGTACTATCATGGATATGGTGCGATGTATGATTGATGATGCAGGTTTATCAAAAACATTTTGGGCCGAAGCAGCTAAAACGACAGTCTATTTACTAAACAGAGTTCCCACTGCAACTCTTGATGGAGTAACACCTCAGGAAGCATGGTCAGGGCATAAGCCATCTATTTCACACCTTAGAGTTTTTGGATGTAAAGCAAGTATGCACATTCCTAAGAAACAAAGAACTAAGCTTGATATGAAATCAAAAAAACTTATCTTCTTGGGATACAGTGATGAAGCACTTGGCTATAGACTTATGAATCCAAGAACAAGAAGGGTATACACTAGTCGGGATGTTGAGTTCTTTGAGAAGAAAGAAGCAGATGCTCCTTCCATACACTCACATGATGAAAAAATCATCCCTACAGTGAAAACAGAGGATGGTAATCACTTTGATGATGACAGTGATGATGGGGAAGATAATGAAATTCAACCTCCCACAGGAACCACAAAAAGTATGCCTAAATGGTATACAAGTATGATTAGAGATGCAAAATTGGATAGTGTCCCCGACACATCTACCACTGGAATGAGGACTCGCAGTATGGCTCGAAATGAGGTCAATTTGGCCTTAATGGGTAAAGTTGTTGAAACTATTGAGCCATCCTCAGTTTCAGAAGCCCTACAGTCTAAACCTTGGAAAGATGCTATGGATGCAGAATATAAGTCACTTATGAAAAATAATACATGGCAACTTACAGATCTTCCACCAGGGAAAAATCCGATTGGATGCAGATGGATCTTCAAAACGAAGTACAAAGCAGATGGAAAAATTGATAAACATAAGGCTAGACTAGTTGCTAAGGGATATGCTCAAAAAGAAGGCATTGATTATGAGGAGACTTTTGCTCCCACAGCTAAGATAAAAACTTTCAGGTTAATATTTTCTCTAGCTACACAATTTGGTTGGAAAATACACCAAATGGATGTGAAAAGTGCCTTTCTTAATGGTGATTTACAGGAAGAAGTTTACATGACTCAACCAGAAGGTTTTGTCATACCAGGTAAAGAGGAAAAGGTATGTAAACTCATAAAATCACTATATGGTCTAAAGCAGTCTCCCAGGGCATGGTACATAAAAATTGATGAGCATCTCATTCAACATGGATTCAACAGGAGTCCAT
Source organism: Taxus chinensis (assembly GCA_019776745.2). NCBI lineage: Eukaryota > Viridiplantae > Streptophyta > Pinopsida > Cupressales > Taxaceae > Taxus > Taxus chinensis. The sequence goes on from CM034147.1 coordinate 328,046,589, forward strand.
ACGATCCTAATCTCTATCTCAAAAAGCAAGGGGGGGAGATAGTGATCGTTGTAGTATATGTCGATGATCTAGTCATCACTGGAGGATCAGTGAGGATGATTGAGTCAACAAAGAAAGATCTAACATGATCATTCGACATGACCGATCTCGGGCTTCTGCATTATTGTCTTGGACTTGAAGTTTGGCAAAGAGAAAATCATATCTTTGTGTCACAATTGAAATACGCCAAGACAACGCTCGAGAAATTCAATATGATGGATTGTAAGCCATTTTCCACACCTATGGAGACAAGACTTCAACTGTCTCGAACAGATCCATCACCACAAGTAAATGCAACTCTCTATCGGCAGTTGATCGGGAGTCTCATCTACTTGACTTACACTAGGCCGGATATCAGCTATGCAGTCAGCTATCTTTCACGGTTCATGCAAGAACCAAGGGTTTCTCACTGGAAAGCAGCAAAGTGGATACTGAGGTACATCAGAGGAACTATGGACTATGGCCTAGAATACAAGAAGAATAATAACTTCTTCTTGACAGGATATTCAGATTCAGATCATGCAGGAAACATAGATGATAGGAAATCCACTTCAGGATTTGTATTCTTTTTGGGATCTGGACCGATATCATGGGGGAGTAAGAAGCAGACTTGTGTTTCAAGATCCTCCACAGAATCAGAATATCGTGCAGCAGGTGGAGCTGTCTGTGAAGCGATATGGCTCCGACGTATACTTGAAGGATTGGGAATACCACAGAAAGATCCAACTATCCTACATGTTGATAACGAAGGAGTAGTAAAACTTGTTCGGAATCCAGTTTTTCATGAGCGCACCAAACACATTGAGGTGCAGGTACATTTCATTCGCGAACATGTTCAGAACAACAACATCCAGCTCCAATATTGCCCAACAGATATGCAACGTGCAGATGTCTTCACAAAGTCACTTGCTCGAGGTAAATTTGAGGGTTTTAGAGAATTTCTCTCCTGTTCACTTGAGACCATGCTGAATTAAGGGGGGGAATGTTAGGAATAAAACTTAGCTTAATTCATCATTAGTTGATATTTGAATAAATGTAATAAGTTAAAGTATTTAATTTAAATACTTTAAACTTATGTCAATAGGTATTAGTTATCCTTAGTTGTTAGTTAACTAAGTGATAGTGTTCTCATCCCAATGTTTGTGGGATCATGTTCTATCTTGCATATTTTGTTCCCGGATGATTTCCATGAGGGGCAATAGGGGCAGTTAGGGGCAATATGCTATTTCTGCATATTTGCTCAGATTAGATGATTTGTTTCCATATATTGTGGATGAGATAGAAGTTGTCCAATATCTATAAATATTGCAGCTCTCTCATTTGTCTGTAATGCTTGATTTTGATATTAATAAAATACACAAGCACCGTCTTGTTTCTGTGCAAAGCTTCTGTGTCAAATATTGTTTTCAAGTATTCTGTGATCATTCTGTTCAAGAGTACATAGACATTTTTCATATTTTGGTTGCTAATTGAATGTTCAAGAATCAGAACAAAACGATATCTTGAAGTATAAGGTCAGACTTGAGACCATACATCCGATTTGACATGGATTTTCTCCATATTCCTCATTGGGAGAAGTCTATAGATTTGCTTGTAAATTTAAAGCAAAAGCTAAGCAAAAGTCTAAGAAAGAAAAATCCAAGTCTCAGGACAAAATGTAATGTAAACATTCCAAGCTTGGAATAAAATAGGATCCTAAACAAGGGAATGGTCCCTCGTGCCATCCTCAGAAGAAGACTGCACTGTCAAATGATCAGAATAAGCATCCAAGAATGGAAAGTGGTGTTCAGTTAATTAAACTACCAGTGACTCCAATCATGAGTATTGCGCTAGGAAAACTCCACTTGCACAACTCAAAGCAGTGGGTACTAACACTGTGGGACTTGACAAAGCTAAACAGATCATGGATTCCAAACCTTGTGCCATGGTAGGTACCACAAACATTGCTTCTTCCTTCAACTCAGATTTAGAGGAAGTAGAAAGATTGTTTCATTCTCAAATGTGGGTCAATGGACAACTAATACACTTCATCGTTGATAATGAAAGTCAGAGAACCTGATTTCTCTCGAAGTAGTTTGAAGATTGAACTTGCCACTAATGCCTCACCCACAACCATGCTCTATAGGACGGTCAACTCGGGTTCTGAGAACCGTGTTACTCAACAATATTACCTAGTGTACAAAATCAAGCCTTTTCAAGATGCTTTCCTTTGTGATGTTGCTCCATTAGGAGTATGTGATGTTTTACTTGGCTAACCATATCTTTACCTCTCTGTACTTCCCTGAAGATGGACCCGGTAGTATGATCCGAAATGTAGGAAAATATAAATACTATTCAGTTGTATTCAAAAGAAATTTACCATATCTTTACCTGTGACATACAATCTATCATAGATGTTGGTGATATGAGATATGGCATACTGGAAGTAGTTCCTAAGCTTTCACCCGTTAGTGCCAAGCAGTGCAAGAAGCTAGTCAGCTATAGCAAGAAATTTGTACTTTTAATGGCGAGACCTGAATGTTAGAATGTCCTTGTGGCTTAAACTAACACCGCGGTTCCTTCAGCAGGCATGCAACAACTGCAAAACATGCTGGACGAATACAAGAATACCTTTCTGTCATCTAAAGAGGCTGCCTACACATTGTGCGGTAAAGTATACCATTGACTTGATTCCGAGACTACCTCTTAAAATGCATCTTTGTATTGCATATCATTTCTCGAGAATGAAGAGATCAGGCAGCAGATCCATGAACTCGTGGATAAGATGGGCTGACAATCTAATTGTGCTTGCAGCAAAGAGGAATGGCACATGGAGATTATGCATCAATTACAATGCACTAAACAAGATCACAGTGAAGAACTGCTATCCTCTTCCCAAGATTGAGGACCTTTTGGACCAGCTCTGTGGTGCTAAATTCTTCACCAAAATCGATCGTAAGTCTGGGTATTATCAGATTCCTGTTGAATCTACAAACATTTAGAAGACAACCTTCAAAGCCAAGGAAGGTTTGTTTGAGTGGTTGGTTATGCCCTTCAACTTGACTAACACACCTGCCACATTCATGCAGATGATGAATGACGTCCTTCGGGCTTTCACAAATTCATTTGTTGTAGTTCACCTTGATGACCTCTTAATCTTCAACAAAACATGTGGTGAACACTTGTGCGATATTGAATAAGTGTTCCACACTTTGTGGCAGCATAAGTTGTATGCTAACATGGATAAATGTTCATTTTCCATGCGGGAGATACAATATCTAGGGTACATAATAGACGGACAAGGAGTTCATGTGGACCCGGCCAAGATGCACGTCATCCAAGAATGGCCAACAACAAAGAAGCTTATAGAGCTTCACAACGTCTTGGACTTAGCATATTTCTATAAGAGGCTTGTACTTGATTTATTTCTATTAGAGGCTTGTACTTGATTTTTCTCACATTACTTGGCCTTTGAATCAAGTAACCAAAGGTGGCGCCAAGGTAATCTTCATACGGTCAGTCGCACAATAGAAACATTCAAAGAATTGAAATGCAGACCCTATTTCGTGCCAGTACTTGCATTACCTGATTTTCGGAAACCATTTGAAGTAGAGACGATGCATTTGATCCTACATTGAGAACAGTCCCCACTCAACATGGTCACCCAATTGCTTACCACAGTGAAACCATCACTTCTCCAATAAGGAAATACCCCACAAATGACCAAGATCTTTATGCCATTGTCCAAGCATGCAAACATTGAAACACTACATTTTGGGAAAGGAGATCACGATCCACTCAGATCACAAGGTGCGACAATTTCTTCAGACACAACAAGTTGTAGCAAGAACGGCATCAGAAATGGTCTTCCTATCTTCAGCGATTACATCTCAACATCAGGCATACGAATGGAAGTGCCAATTCAATAGCATATTGTTTGAGTTGACCTCTAGTTCAAGTTCTCCTCATTGTGCTTGACACATGGGGACATGAAGTTAATACTTGGTTGCAATTGTATCCATCTGATTCAGACTTTGCAGAAATCTATCATGACTTGCTCAGTTGTAAATCACTTCTAAATTTCTACTTGCAAGATGAATTCCTAAATCACCTCGGTCACTCTTGGGTGCTACAAAAGGAAGAGAGATAAAAATTAATATGGGAAGCTCATTTCAACAAGGTTGCAGGGCACTTTGGAGTTGAAAAGAGTCTTGCAGTACTACAAAAGTATATTTATTGGTGATACCTCAGATCAGATGCTGTTAGATATATTAAGTCTTGTACCACCTATGCAATTGCCAAACTGTCATGTCCCTTTTTGGAGGCTAATTTCCAAAGACCTTAATCCATTCTTTCCCCGTGGGTCTAAGGAGAAAAACAAGGGGAAATCTGAATTATATTTTATAGTTGCTTAGATAGTACTCTCATTTATTATCATTTGTCCTATTGGAAGCCTTTTTGCTCCAATAGAGGAATTAAGTAGTTTAGTTTTATTGGTATTGTGAGCATGTAGGCTCCAATAACCTTTTAATATTTAAAAAACAATTACTTAAGGGGTCGGCCATGTTATAATGTTTGCTTTAAGCACTCCTTAGGCCTATTTACGGAGGTCGCTTGGGCATTTATGGGGCATGTTTTAGATTATTCTTATTTTGGTGAAGTGGCTAGTGTAGCCCTTTTACTCTCTCTCTCAAGGACGAAACCCCTTGGGTTGAGGATCTCTTTCAAGGATGAAAACCCTTGACTGAGAAACTTGTGAAGGACGAAAACCTTTCATAAGGCTTTTGTTGTGCAAGCTGGTTGGAAAAGGAATAAAATGTCATTTCTCTTACAAGTGTTATCTTTTGGTGCAATTTATATATTTATTTCAAGTGGAACGACCCATACTGAAGTCGTGTTTTGGTATGTGTGATGACATTTTGGCAATTCTAAAATTTCTAGCTTATTCACCATATTTTATAAGGCCAATATATTGAGTTCCATGATTTTTGGTGTTTTCTAAGTTGAGTTATGAATTTTTAAAGAAACGTTGCAGACAAGGGTTTATCTAAAATTCATATCTCCAGATTTTAAGCATTTAAAATCAGTTTTCTTACACGAGGTGATTGCAGGTAATATCTAATAATTTAGAGAATTAAATAGAGCTGATCCGAAGTGTTTTGAAGGCATTTAAGTGGGTTGTGTAGGTATCCAAATTGATTCTCCTTTGCAAGCTGACCAGCATCATAGATTTAACAAGAAGCCTAGAGAGAGATAAATCATCATGTATGTCGTTTTGTAGCCGGGGAGGCGATTCAGCTGGCTCTTTGTCACTCAGATGTTGGAGAAATGGATAGCATCTTCAAAAGGATTTGATCTATCCTCACTACTTTAGGTTGTGCCTTTCAACCAGGGTGAGAGGACCCATTTTGTAACCTCTGTTGGTGAAGGAGAATGAAGATATCGATTCTTTGCACAAATTTGAAAGGAAACCTTGAGAAAATATGATCAATGCACAACAATTTAATTCTCACGAGTTGTCACTTCTAAAGAATGGTGATATTTTCTAAACAAGGTTAAGGTTACTAAAGGACATTATCGAATCCTGATTGCTTCTGCATATTTTGGTAGTAGAATTTATTCATTTGTGGACATACAGGGCAAACGGGGGTAGTTCAGGTAGGATTCATTGTTTTTGAATAATTTTTGGTGGGAGATTAAACAGGATAAACTTGATTTTGCCAGATCTTTGAGAACCTTCACAACAATTGGAAAACTAAATAACAAAATGCTTTAGAATAGCTAAAATATTCCTTCAACCAGAAGGCGTGCATCAATGGAGGCCGAGATTTGCACGGTTTCACACAATCTCCAAAAATTTAACACGGAGGCTCGGGCTAAAGATTCAATTAAACATTAAAGACCCTTGGTTCCTCACGCCTAAGATACACTCAAAGGCTTATAGACAATCTTTATCAACAAAATGACAGTAAAGTGATTTTAAATTGTTTATCTCATTACAGGATGAAGGCTCTTCTCGTAATGAAATTGCAAATGCCACTAAACTATCACAGGGACGAGATCCTGTGTGATTCGGAGGGATTTTAACACAAGATTGCAATAGGAACAAGAAATACTATTTGCAGACATTTTGAAATAAAGCAGACACAAATTTGCCCAAGATTAACACATATTAATTCGAAGTTGATTAGATTCATCAGCAAGGGAAGGTTTCTTGAACAATCTCAGAGCTTGTCAATTACTGTACACTTGCAACCAACTTGACATGATCAAATCTAAAACATAAGAGATTAACATGTTTCTTAGATGGTCTCTCAGAAAGATGGGCTTTCTCAAATTTTCTCGTAAAAATTCAACCCCCAACCATTTGCATGACTAAAGCATGCTTTTTATAACACTCAATTTACATCCAAGCTTTCCCCCCAAGAAAAGAATATTCGAGGAACCTTTGTTACATGTTTGATCATGATTTCCAGAAAATGACGTTTAACAAGTTTGCAGCAAAAAGTTGCCAGTTGTTCAAAAACGTGAATCATTGCAAATATCTCCATCATTGTTTTAACTGGGACATGTTTTCATCCTTCGTGCATGCAACCTCCATCATTTCATCCTTTTCCCATTCTTTCCTTTGCAACTTTGCCCTGCATTCAGCTTCTCTGGTAATTTGTGTTTTTGCAAGTGCCCGAGCAATTCCAACTTCAAAATATCAACCTTTACATTCCTTGGACTCACAAATTAAGCTCTAAATCCATTCAATTGCATTCTGCAGACAAAAACGACAAGGAATTTTGGTGTCCCAAGATTTCACCCTGAAATTTGGGACTACCCATTTGAAAAAAATTTGTTCTTTTTAAAATAACAGGTCTTTTTGTGTTTTATTGCCAGAAGATGTCTGTATCATGTTAGGATATTCCCATTGTATCATATGTAGCCAATTTCGACAAATACCCAGATGCCTAAACTTGTTTAATCCCTCCACCAAGTTTTGTTTGCGGGAAATTTTTTTATTTAATTATTTATTAAATGAATAGTGCCCTCGTTTGAAATAAATTGTGCTTTGGTTGAACCCTGTTGAAGTTTCGCATGCCAGTATTCACATCGTATCAATAGGGTTTCCATTAGGAATGAATCCTAGGGCTTTGTTTGCAACTTATGGCAACGTTTTTCCGCTTTTATTTATTTCTTTTGTTGTTTTTTCTTCGGTTTTCTCCTCAGTTTCTTTGTGAAATTCACCTTGGGTCAATTCTTTTGCCAGCATAGTCTGTTTAATTGCCCGAAGCATTTGGAGATCATCTACCAACACAATGCCAGAAGAGAATCAGCCTCAAAATGCAAGCTGCTAATAAAAAAATGACAAAGTCATGCACAAAAAGCCTCTCCCGGGCAAGTCACACTTTTCTGAGAATGAATAGAGTTTAAGCTGTAGTGGAATTTTTTGGGTAGCAGCAGGAAGGTGGGAATTTATTATCTGCCTTGCAGGGTGACTTTTTCCCATGAAGTCAAAGTCACTTAAGCTGTGATGGGAAAATTAGAGGCGGCAGGCAGGCTGAGAATTTGTTATCTGCCTTGCAGGGTAAAAATTCCCATTAGAAAATGAAAGAAAAATCCACTTAAAGCACCGACGGGGAATTTTATTACCTACCTTGCACAGGCTAACTTTTCCTACTAAAGAGATTCTCATTCACCCATGGAAGTCAAACTTTATCTTAGGAGCCTAGTTTTAATGCAAGTCGGACTTTTTGGAAGGAGACTTGCAGCTGCCAGTGGTGAATAATGGCTGTGGCCGGAAGATGGAAATTTCTGACCCTGCCTTGCAGGGTAATTTTTCCCATGAAGTCCAAACTCACTTAAGTTGCAATGGGAATATTAGAGGTGGTAGGCAGGCGAGAATTCTTACCTGCCTTGGGCCAAGGTAAATAATAACTCATTATAAATGCAATTTCACTTAATAGTTTTCACTAATGAGAATTTCTTGGCTGCCAGGGATGATAAAAAGTCCAATGCATGAATGTGAAGTCACTTAAGTGGAAGAGGGGTTTTGAAGCTGCAGTGAAGGCTGAAAATTCCCATTAAATTTACTTCTTATTTAATAACAATGCCTGGAACATGCTAAAAAGTGTGACCCACCTTGGGTGATTAAATAATACTTTTTGTGGCATTTATTAATAGCTTTTATTCACCTAACTTTGGTGCCATGGAGAATAGATAGGAAGGTCAATGCATGATGTGAAGAGCAAAGGAGAACTGGAGGAAGCAGGCTAAAAAATAAATTAAATTAATTTATTTAATGACAGCCATGAGCATGCAAATTTAGGCGCCCAAGTTGAAGTGAATAAAGCATGTTTATTTATTAATTAATTGCCAGGACTAGGAGATAGACAATTATTAGAATATAGAATGCTGAAGGTTATATAAGCACGGGCTGTCATAGTGATGGATGTAGTTAATTATTTTAGCAAAGGATTGCAGCCTGAACAGGTTTTGGCGCCCAAGGAAGGAGTATTTTTGCATTAAAGAGTGTTTTTCATTGCCAGGGAGCTTCAAGGTTTGGTGCCTAGGGTTGGAATGACTTGATTATTGCTATGATAATTATCTGCATGTTGGTATAAGTGCTTTGGTGAATTAAATAATATTTTTGCTTGCTTTGCATGCAAGCAAAACCTCATATTTTAGGGCAACAAACTTTATATGCATATTTTGGTGATAAAAATCAAGTATTCGTGCCATGGACTCCATCTTTGTCTGAATAAAATTACAGGTATTCATCACAGGTACTCAAATCAATGTCAGATACATTGAATATATCTTCTGAATCTGAAGAAGTTGTCAGATCTGCACAAATTTATCCAATTGCAAGGGATTTCGACAAAATTAAAAGAAAAAGAGCTCAGACAAAGATTGTTCCGGCCATGATGAAGCATGATGAAAGAAAAAGATCAGCAGAATCATGCATAACTTCCAGATTTGCTGAAGTCAATGATATAGACATAGGCCCTGAGCTTATCACCAATTTGATTGACAGATACAGATCTCATAATTGCAAAGGCTTCCGGCAAAAATTCATCCTCTTGTTTCTAACACAGCCCGTGTAGAAGTCAATGCATGGAAAATTCCTTCTAGGATCTTGTGCATGTGCTCCCAATCTTCCAGTTGAAGCCTTCATTGAATTTACTTTGCATGTACTGAAGAAGAATTGCAAAAGCTTCAAGGATAAGAGGGAAGACAAGGCAAAGACAATACCCGCAAGCAAATCACAGTGACCTGCTTCCAAATCTAGTTTGGTGAGAATCTATTGGCTAGATTTTCTGCATAGCTGAAAACTTAGGCAGTCATGAGATAAATCTCCCTCATTTACCGATGAGGCTCCCGTGTAAGATTTGTTAGTTAAATATGCTAGTATCTATTTGTGGGTATTACTTTAACCATGCAACTCATGAACCATAGCTGTATAGTTTTGCAGCAAGTAAGCAACTGTTAAAGAAAGGAAATATCTAATGAAGAAGGAAATAATAAAAACACAGGAAAGAAAGAGGGAAGATGTGCAACCCAATCAATAGATTACAGAGTTGATTGCATGCACATAGACAGAACCAATAGATATTAACACACAGAATTATAAGCAAAGGCAACTTTCAGATCTAGATCTAGAATAACACAAAGTTTATAAGTAGATCTAAGACAAAAAGTTAGAAACAAAATGCACCGTCGACACAAAGTTCTCCGGAAATCTGCTCCTTTCTATTCCTTTGCTTCAAATAGCTATCAGGGGTTTCAACACAAAGTCTGGAACACAAGAATGCTGCTTACAAATTCTCTTTTTTAACCCGTAGGTTCTTCCTCTACTTATAGCATGTAGAGGGGAAATTACAAATAGGAAGCTTTTAGTGAACTGGCACATGTGGAAGTTGTAAAGGAAACAACTGGCAATCTCCCTCCTGGAATTCCTCTTTGCATGACATGCATGATTTGCAACTGAAGATAGAACCTTCTATTTTGCATGTCTGCCACCTATTTCCAAGTAGTTGACTTCTTCAAGTAATGAATTTTAAACCAATCACTTAGGTTTTATAATTTAATTGATCGCTCAATTACTTTGTTCGGAGGAAATAAGAGAAAGAAGAAGAAAGAGGAAAGCTGTAGTCTTGTCCTTTTTCATATTCTGCATGCAGCTGATTCTTTTGCCCTTGATTCTCACCAAACTGGATCTGGAAGCAGCTGGATCTAGAAGTGGTTGGATCTGAAAGCAAGTGACTGTGATTTGCTTGCGGGTATTGCCTTTGACTTGTCTTCCTTCTTATCCTTGAAGCTTTTGTAGTTCTTCTCCAGTACATGCATCAGTGCAATGTTTGCCGTAAATAACTCATCATTTTTATTTTTAATTGCATATGAGCAATTAAAAATTCTGGAAAGCACTCCGGGTGAATGCAAATTCAATGAAGGCTTCAACTGGAAGATTGGAAGCACATGCACAAGATCCTAGAAGGAATTCTCCATGCACCGACTTCTACACGAGCTGCGTCAGAAACAAGAGGATGAATTTTTGTCGGAAGCCTTTGCAATTATGAGATCTGGATCTGGATCTGGGCCTATTGACTTCAGCAAATCTGGAAGCTATGCATGATTCCGCTGAGCTTTCTCTTTCATCCCGCTTTGCCATGGCTGGAGCAATCTTTATCTGAGCAACTCTTTTTCTCTTTATTCGGCCGGAATTCTTTACAATTGGTGCAGATCTGGGAATTTCTTCAGATTCAGAAGATATATTCAATGTATTGGACATTGATTTAAGCTCCCTTTCAATTATATAAGCACTTGTAATGAATACCAACAATTAATTCAGACAAAGACGGAATCCGGAGCATGAACACTTGATTTTTATCATAAAAATCTGCATATAAAGCCCGCTGCCCTAAAATTTGAGGCTTTGCTTGCATGCAAAGCAAGCATAAATATTCGTAACTTCACCTGGGCACCTGTAATACTATGCAGACAATTAATCAGACTTAAATCAAGCTCCTTCAAACCTAGGCGCCAAACTTTGAAGCTTTCCGGCAGTGAAAACACCTTTTTCTGAGCAAAATTCCTCCTTTGGGCGCCAAAATTGCCTGGGCTGCACTCCTTTGCTAAAGAATTAATAACTCCATTAATATGGCAGCCCATGCTTATATAACCTTGATCATTCTATAATTAATAATTGCCCTTCCTATTTCTGGCAATTAATTAATTAAAAATCATGCTTTTCTCTTCAATTTGGGCGCCTATTTTGTGCATGCTCATGGCTGCCATTAAATAAATTAAATTAATTTAATTTTAGCTTTCTACTTCCAATCTACTTTGACTTCACACTATGCTTTGACCTCATGCGCCAAAAATAGGAATTAATTCCATCAATAAATACTTTAAAAAGTATTATTTCTCCTCTAGGTGGGTCGCACTTTTTTGCATGATAGAGGGCTGCATTAAATAAATTAAATTTATTTAATTTTAGCATTCTATTTCCAATTTCTTTTATCCTCTCATCCTGCGTTGACTTTTCCTCATGCTTGGGCGCCAAAATTAGGAATAGAAACAATTAATAAATGCAATTAAAGTTATCCTTCTATTCCAAAAGGGGTCGCACTTTTTGACATGGCTGATTTCTATTTTTAAAAGTCAATTTCTAATGGGATTATTCACCCTGCACCGCAGCTCCAAAAATCCCATGGTCCACTTAAGCTGTTTGACTTTCATAATGGGATTTTTTACCCTGCAAGGCAGGTAAGAAATTCCCATCAATGCCTTAAGTGATTTTCTTTTATTTCACAATGGGAATTTTCACCCTGCAAGGCAGGTAAGAAATTCCTGCTTGCCTGCTGCCTCTAATTTTCCCATTATGACTTAAATGACTTTGCTCCGATGGGAAAAAGTACCCTGTCAAGCAGGTAGAAAATTCCCACCCGCCTACTACTACCAAAAATCCCATTGTAGCTTAAAACCTTCCTTTCCCAAAAATGTGACTTGCCCAGAAGAGGCCTTTTTTGTGCATGACTTCGTCTTTTTAGAGAGAACCAGACCTCCTGTGGCAAATTCCTTCTGGCATGACGTCCGTAGATGATCTCCAGATACTCCAGGCAAGAAAACAGACTGAACCGGCAAAGGAATTGACCTAGGGGAATTTCACAGAGAAAAAACGAGAAAAATAACAAAAACGCAAAACATTGCCATAAGTCACAGATTAAGCCCATGATTCATTTCTGATGGAAACCCTACTGGTATATGGGAATATTGACATGTAAAACCTCAACAGGGTTAAACCGGAGCACAATTTACCTCAAACGGGGCTTAAAATAATTAAATAAAAATTTCCCGCAGACAAACCCCAACGACATAATATAACGAGTTTGGGCATCTGGGTATTTGGCGAAATTGACTTATATGGCTCTCTGGGAATATCTTGACACAATATAGACATTTTTTGGCAATAAAAACACAAAACGACCCATTATTTTAAAAGTACAATTTTTTTAATATGGGGTAGTCTCATATTTAAGAGTGAAATCTGGGGACACCAGAATCAAAGGCAAAGGAGTTAACCACATGCAAAATATGGAAGAAGAACAAGACTGAGAGGGTTTCAGCTTTTTTCTTATTTCTTTTTCTCTTTCTTTTATTTTCTCCGAAAAAGTAATTGAGCAATCAATTAAATTATAAAACTTAATTGTTTGGTTTAAAAACCGTTACTTGAAGAAGTCAATTACTTGGAAATAGGTGGCAGACATGCAAAATAGAAGGTTCTATTTTTCAGTTATAAATCATGCATGTCATACAAAGAGGAATTCCTGGAGGAAGATTGCCAGCCGTTTCCCTTTTCATAGCTTCCGCATGCGGGAATTCATTTAAAGCTTCCTATTTGTAATTGCCCTTTATACACTATAAATAGAGGAAGAACCTACTAGTTAAATGATCAGAATTTGTAATCGGAATTTGTAATCAACATTCTTGTGTTCCAGACTTTGAGCTGAGACCCTTGATAGCTTTCTGTAAGTAGAGGAATAGAGAAGAGATTTCCGGAGAACTTTGTGTCAACGGTGCATTCGTCTCGTATTTATTTCTAGATCTATTCATAAACTTTGTGTTATTCTAGATCTAGATCTGAAAGTTCCCTTTGCTTTGAATTCTGTATTTCATGAGCTATTTGTTTTAATCTATGTGCATGCGATCAACTCTGTAAATTATTGATTAGGTTGCACATCTTCTCTCCTTTCTTTCTGTTTCCTATTATTTTCCTCTTACGTAGATTTTTCCTTTCTTTACAACTGCTTACTTGCTGCAGAACTGTCTAGCTATGGTTCATGAGCTAAATAGTTAAAGTAATACCAACAAATAGATATTAGGACATATAACTGACAAAATCTTACACGGGAGCCTCACCGGTAAATGAGGGAGATTTATCTCATGACTGCCTAGGTTTTCAGCTGTGCAAAAAATCTAGCCAACAAATTTAATCAAAAAACGATGAAAAAACAATGCGTATTTGCATCTCCAGGAGTCTTGGAGCAAAAATGGCGGCAAAATCAGATGCAATGCACAACAATCGTTGATTCTTCCCTTTCTCAACTTTAGATTAGAGCCGTCCATGTGGAAAAATCTGATTCGAAGCGGGCTTGGGGTTACCTTTTGCATTTTATGACTTTTGGAGAAAATGCGCAATTTTCACATTTTGCCCCGCCCCTCCGCCGACCCGCCTTCTCGCTTGTAACTTTTGATGTGGGCTCCAACGGAGTTGCGAGTTATTTCATAACTTTGCTCCCTCGTACAAAGAGGCAAAAAACTTCAAAATGTTCCGCCGACCCACCTTCCTGCTTGTAACTTGAAAAATGGCCACGTGTCCATCTTCGGGGTCAAAGTAAGACTTTTTCCTTGCCGCTTCATATTTGCTAAATAGCCAATCAGACTATTGGGGTCGTAGGGCCAATTTGGTATTTTTTACAGATGTGACCAAAGTGGCAAATTTCACCAAAAAGACCCGTTGGGCTGTAACCAATTAAAAATGAACACGTATACACCTTCGGGGCAAAAAAGGAGAAATTTGCTCCGCCTTTATAAATTTGACTGGCCACTCAAAACTCAACGGGGCCGCAGGGCCAAATTGATCTTTTTGCAAATATAGCAAAAAGTTACAAGTTATAACATAGACCCAACGTGCCTCATCCAATCAAAAGAGATCACGTAGCTGAAGATGCTGAGATATAATTTGACAGGAAAAACACGCCCGTTAAACTGTAAAATGCAGGGAAATCACCATTTGTGCCCAAAATTGAATTTTTCTTTAAGGACAAAGAATTTGGAAATGATACAAGGCCCAAATGTGATCCACGACCATGGAGAAGGATCTTCAACAACATACAAATGAAGAAAACCTTTCACGCATCCATTCGGGGAAATAGAAAATACGATAGAGCCCACAGATTGAAGAATTTCGAGAACAAACGGGGCAAGATTAAATTGAGCACTAACAGGTTGAAAACCCCAAATCAGGTCACTGCCCTAGGAAGGGTTTTGGAATCAGTTTTGCAGGGTTCATAACAGCAGTGTTTCAAATCTGGTTTTGAGAGCTGTTGGCCATTTCCTAAGGTCCCCTAAAAAGGGACATTACACAAACCGGTCAATAAGAAGCAATTAATGTACACACCTCTGTTGGTTCCAGTGAGCCCGTGGGAATTTGTTTCCATGGGCTTTCTCTCAGGCTACCTTTTCACCAAACAAGGTAATGATTGTATTTATGTAGTAGTAGATAGATTCTCAAAGATGGCAATACTCACACCTTGTAAGAAATCTATCGTAGCTCTAGAAACAACTCAGTTGTATTTTGAACATGTTTGGATTATTAGCAACTATCATCTCTGATAGGAACACAAGATTCTTGAGTAAATTTTGTAAAGCAGCTTGGTCTAGTATGGCCATAAAGTTGAACAAGTCTACTGTGTTCCATTGACGCAGATGCAGTTCGGGTGCTCAATGAACCATGCGTGGAAAACATACAAACATGCATGCAATAACATAGTTTTGAATTCAACAACAAGAAAACAAATCAACATGATTCATATACTTAAAGGAATAGCGCACACAGATTGATTGCCAACAATACAATTAGATTATTACAATCATTCTCCACTCGTGTCCTACTGAACACACTTTTCTTTGAGCCTTAAGCTCGCATCCACACTGCTCTATTTTGCAAAATTAACTCTCACTAAGTTCCAAACTGATTTCCTAAGACAATTGATAAATGTTCATTTTCCTTGTGGGAGATACAATATCTAGGGTATATAATAGACGCACAAGGAGTTCATGTGGACCCGACCAAGATGCACGTCATCCAAGAATGGCCCATACTAAAGAAGCTTATAGAGCTTCACAACATCTTGGAACTAGCATATTTCCATAAGACGCTTGTACTTGGTTTTTCTCACATTATTTGGCCTTTGAATCAAGTAACCAAAGGTGGCAACAAAGCAACCTACATAAGGTCAGTCGCATAATATAAAACATTCAAAGAATTGAAATGCAGACCCTGTTTCGTGCCAATACTTGCATTACCTGATTTTTGGCAACCATTCAAAGTAGAGACTAATGCATTTGATCCTACACTCAAAATAGTCCTCACTCAACAGGGTTACCCAATTATTTACCACAGTGAAACCATCACTTCTCCAATAAGGAAATACCCCACAAATGACCGAGATCTATATGCGATTGTCCAAACATGCAAACATTGAAACACTACATTTTGGGAAAGGAGATCACGATCTATTCATATTACAAGGTGCTATAATTTCTGTAGACACAACAAATTGCGGCAAGAATGACATCAAAAATGGTCTTCTTATCTTCAGTGAGTACATCTCAACATCAGGCATACGAATGGAAGTGCCAATTCAATAGCATATTGTTTGAGTTGACCACTAGTTCAAGCTCTCCTCATTGTGCTTGACACATGGGGACGTGAAGTTAATACTTGGTCGCAATTGCATCCATTTGATTCAGACTTTGCAGAAATCTATCACGACTTGCTCAGTTGTAAATCACTTATAAATTTCTACTTGCAAGATGGATTCCTAAATCAGCTTGGTCATTCTTGTGTGCTGCAAAAGGAAGAGAGACAAAAATTAATATGGGAAGCTCATTTCAACAAGGTAGTAGGGCACTTTGGAGTTGAAAAGAGCCTCGCTGTATTACAAAAGTATATTATTGGCGACACCTCAGATTAAATGTTGTTAGATATATTAAGTCTTGTACCACCTATGCAATTGCCAAATTGGTCAATAAGAAGCAAGGCATGTACACACCTCTGTTGGTTCCTGTGAGACCGTGGGAATCTGTTTCCATGGGATTTATCTCAGGCTACCCTGTTACCAAACAAGGTAATGATTGTATTTATGTAGTAGTAGATAGATTCTCAAAGATGACAATTCTCACACCTTGTAAGAAATCCATTGTAGCTCTAGAAACAACTCAATTGTATTTTGAACATGTTTGGATCCAATTTGGATTATTAGCAACTATCATCTGTGATAAGAACACCAGATTCTTGAGTAAATTTTGGAAAGTAGTTTGGTCTAGGATGGCCATAAAGTTGAACAAGTCTACTGTGTTTGATTGACGCAAATGCAGTTCGGGTGCTCAATGCACCTAGCCTTCAAAACCATCCGCAGAAAACATACAAACATGCATGCAATAACACAGTTTTGAATTCAACAACAATAAAATGCATCAACAAGCTTTAGTTATATACTTAAAGGAATGGCGCACACAAATTGATTGCCAACAATACAATTAGATTATTACAATCATTCTCCACTCGTGTCATGCTGAACACACTATGCTTCAAGACTTAAGCTTGCATCCACACTGTGCTTTATTTGGCAAAGTTAACTCTCACTAAATTCCGAATGGATTTCCTAAGACAATAGGGCTTTGTTTATCTAGGCATACAAGCCATCCAATCCCAACATTGAACTTGGGACAAAAATCCTAAATTTAAGGAACCAATATGAAGTTAAAGCCCAAAGGACCCATTACAGACTCAATCGGCCTTTCCAAAACATTCATGGATTCAAACAATCTCTTTCAATGCTTCGTGATAGACAACGACGATCGTTTGCAGATGAGTGACAAGAAAACAAAGTTATAGAGCCCCACCATTTACAGTTTCGAAATTGGAGAAAACATGACCAAGCCGTACTATTCCCTAGCCACATCTGTACGGTTTCGTACAGGTGCAGTTTCCAACTACAGTCTCATGGAACAAAGCCTTTACAGGTTCTGTTCATCCATTTCAGCTAGTTTGCACACCCATATCACTTATGTACCTCTCTGCACAACTATCCATCACTTATAGTTATGTTTCATGCTATCATTACATTATTTTATCATCGTTTACTGTATTAATGGCTATATTATGGATTGTATGATAATGTGGATTAATTTATTCAGAATATTCTACTTATAACATTCTTACACCCTTTATATATTTACACCATTTATATTTTTAGGGTGTAAACAATGAGTAAGTGACATAACAGTGTGTAAAGCAATTCATGCAGGGGAGAGAAGGATATCTCAATTAGGCTTATAATGTGAGTGTAAGTCATTGTATAGGAACAAAGCCAAACTTGTCATTGCCAAACGATAAGTTGCCAAATTTGTGTTTGCGTTTGTTTCCCCTTTAAGAGCGAAATTGAAATTTGCTTACTTAAAGGAAAAATATACTTGAGTGCACACACACACTTAGTCTTTCCTCGATTGTTTTTCTTGCATCAGTGTTGGTGTTGTCAAAATAAGCACCTTGCTTATTTTTGGGCCACTAGTTACAAAAAATGAATACTTGTGGGCCCGTGTGTTATTCATTCACTTTTGCACCTTGAGGTGTAAAAACTTGCTCAACTTTCTTATGTGGATCAGATCCAAGGTTCTGTAGTTCAAAACAGTAAAAGACAACCATTTTGTTGCAAGTGCAAAATCCTCACATTGAAGGAAAAGTCAAGCCGCACAATGAAGGAATTGAAAATCCGCACTTGAAGGAATTCAAAGTCTGCACAATGAAGGAATTCAAAGTCCGCACTATGAAGGAATTGAAAATCTGCACTACAAAGGGTTTTCATGATTTTGACGGGAATCTTCAAAATGCCATAAATTTTGATGGGGACCATGAAATTGAGCAAAATTGGTACCTTTAGAAAGGTATTGAAACGAACTACTCATTGGAGGTGGTTTTGAGTCATGATAAAGTAATGGAAAGAGACACAAGGGAAAAACCCACAAGAGTCCAAAAGCCGCGCAAAGGGCAAGATTCATGGAGAAATTGAAAATCCACACTATGAAGAACAGTGGGTCCGCACAATGAAGGATTTGGACACTCGCACTTGAAGGAATCCAAAGTCCTCACAATGAAGGAATTTAAAGTCCACACAATGAAGGAATTCAAAGTCTGCACTATGAAGGAATTCAAAGTCTGCACTATGAAGGAATTGAACGTCCGCACTACAAAGGATTTTCATGATTTTGACAAGAATCTTCAAAATCCCATAACTTTTAATGGGGACTATGAAATTGAGAAAAATTGGTACCGTTGGAAAGGTATTGAAATGAACTATGCATTGAAGGTGGTTTTGGGTCATGATAAAGTCCACACAATGAAGGATTCAAAAAGAAGGAATTTAAAATCCCCACACAAAGATTTTCAATTTTTGTGGGAATCACAAAATCCCATAACTTTTGATGGGGACCACGAAATTGAGCAAAATCGGTACCAGGTATTGAAATGAAATACACAGAATGGTTTCTGGGTCATGATACAAATGGATAATTAATCACAAAGGGAAAAACTCACAAGAGTCCAAAAGTTGCACAAAGGGCAAGATTCATGAAGAAATTGAAAATCTGCACTATGGAAAACAATGGGTCCGCACAATGAAGGAATTCAAAGTCCAGACTTTGAAGGAATTCAAAATTTGCACTACAAAGGATTTTCGCGATTTTGATGGGAATCTTCAAAATGCCATAACTTTTGATGGGGACCACAAAATTGAGCAAAATTGGTACCGTTGGAAAGGTATTGAAATGAACTACACATTGGAGGTGGTTTTGGATCATGATGAAGCATTTTTGTGATCAAATAACCGAATTTGGGGCCCACAACTATTTTTTGGATATGAGTTTGTGACTCAAACATGAGATTGGTTTTTTGCTCATATATTTTGATCTAGAGCTCCGTTTGACATGAGACCGGTCTCATTGGAAGTGTTTTTCAGAGGGCTTCACTCAAGGATCACTTTTGAGAAGAATGATGGAGATACTTGGAAGATTTTAATGATAGAGTTTTGGGTTGTTTTCTTAATCAATTGATACCCAAGTTAGTTACAAATGCTTTTGTTTGATTCCTTTTGTCTCATGATGCTTCTTGGATGGTATATTCCCCTCATGCCCCCACAAAAACAAAGAGAATGGGCTGAATGGTCTGTGTAACAAGAAATGAGCTGTTATTAGTGGTCCAAAGCATGATTATGACCAAAAACAAACATTTGGCATCTCACTCTTTATCTATCTCCCTTGATTTCGTGGGCATTCATTGATCTAAGTTAGAGCTCATCCACATAGAAAATATCTGAAGGTTTTCTTGCAAGCCAAGGCACCCCCATGGGTGTGGATCATCATGAGACTGGGGGATTACCTTCTAAGCCAGTTTTGGGGTAGTTTGGAAGGGTCAAGTAGGTTAAGCATCTCCCATGGCATCTTCAGGATCCCTTCTCCTCTCTTCTCCTTTTATAAATGTAATGAGTTTTAGAAGTGAAACTATCATCTCTTGAATGCAAAGAAACTCTGCCAATTGGTTTTTGAGTGTTTTGAGTCTGTGCAAACCCTTGTGTTGAACTGTGTAATGCATTCATTGCCTTCTCAATGATTGTGAGAGATTGTGAATTTCTTAAGCAATAATATCTAGTTGATTGTGATTCATATCTATCCTTTGGCTTGTGTTATTGCATCTTACCTTTCTCTGTTGTTATTGTATGATGTGTATGACTATGAATTATATCTACATAATTTCAGTCCATTGTGTCATTTATACAAAGGATTAAAGGCTGTTAGAATGTAGTGTGGATTGTGGCTCTTATTTGCCCCTTTATCACTGTGTTCTTCCCCTTTTTCCTTGATCTCAGGGAGAGTGATCCCTTCATCCTCTGGTGTATCACCATTCTTATCAAATTTCAGTACTCTTTCTCCCTTAACTTTGCAGAATTTTTAGTTAGATTAGAGTAGTGGTTAATCTAGAGCTTTTAAGGAAAGGAGCCAACCTTATTTTGGAGGTTTATCTCAAGGGTTAAGGTCCCACACCTTAGAGATACTCTCATTGTTGTTGCAGAGACCTTCAAACACTTGAATAACTGCCTAGATTAGAAGGGTGCACACAATTCTTTACCAACAATTGACATGCTCCATGATGAAACCTGCAACACAAAGTGTGGTCAACGTCCATAAAAGAAATTGAACTACAACTAAAATGTGAATAATGTATGTAACTTTGAAAATTGAATTTTACATAGAAAGTAAAGAGACAAAGCATGGAAGGAATACACTTGTTCGCTTTGCTGAGGGAGGTGCTCTCGCATTTGTTGTACTTGGAGATTCTGATTTGTGTTGAGTTGCCGAAGGATTGGGGGTGATTAGTTCCCAATTTTGATGAAGGAGAAGTCAAAAAAGGAGAGGAGTTGAGTGTGCTTGACCCAACACCAAGAGGAGAGGTGCCGTATGACATTTGTCCTAGAGAACCCCAAAAAGAGGGAAGAATAGTCTATAGAGTATCTAGCCACCTGATATGCTTCCCACAAAAGAGGCGAGGAAAGGAAGAACGATCTACAAAGTATCTAGCCACTTTGATATCATCCCTCCCCATATACCACACTATAGTAGACGGATCTAGGCCCAAGCGAAAAATAGCACAAAGTCAAAAGGGAATGAAGTGCATCTCATGCCCCCATGTGTGTTGTAATACTATATCTGATGTATGCAAATGTTGAATAATGAGAAAGGAGAAAGTTGATGCCCCTATGCCTTGTATCTGAATGATTTAATGAAGGAATGAAGTACTCACACGCCCTATATTCTATAGTGAAATATGCTCTGAACTATGTCATCCACATCTAAATCTGTACTAGAAATCTGTAACCATATGTAGAAATATGAATATGGTGATTTGTTTTGTAAATCTGCCCAAAGGACGCAAATGTCCATTTTGGACCATAGTGTACTACGGTTTCGTCCCTATTAGACGGTTCTGTACCAATGTGAATTATGTTTTTGTTTCATATCAGTATCTGTTTGAGGATTTTTTCCTTGTATAACTCTGTATCTGAGTCTTGAATTACATTTGTATCAATAATGTGTATAACGTACTCCACTGAGTGCCCCCCTCTTTTGAGGTGCTGTGAGATGTGTCAATAGAGTGCACGACTCAAAAGAAATGATGTGTTCCCATGTCGGATAAGTTTGATTGACCGCATTGGATCACATGGAGGGTTGTCTTTGGTGGCCACCGTTAGGATCCTGTTCTTGCAAGGGGGTGCACATGGTAGAAACCATGGCGCAAAAAGATATTAACAATCGTAAAAGCAATCATTTATGGTAGTAAACAAGTGCAAAGGCAACCAAGTATACATGTAATCTAACAAACAAGTACACAAGCAATGTCACATGTGCTAGTCACACATAATGCCCAAGAGGCCGCAAACATGGGACACAAAGGTGTCAAACACAAACATAAGCAATAGGTTATAGAAGCCGCAAACAAGGGACACAAAGGTGTTGCCAATACAAACATAGCAAAGGCACATAGACC
Organism: Taxus chinensis; assembly: GCA_019776745.2. Lineage (NCBI taxonomy): Eukaryota > Viridiplantae > Streptophyta > Pinopsida > Cupressales > Taxaceae > Taxus > Taxus chinensis. Next base: position 328,068,478 of record CM034147.1, read on the forward strand.
GTATATATGGAAGCAAACAATTAAGCAAGTGATGACAAAGAGGAAACAATAGCCATGAGGCACATGAAACAAGATAAGCTAGCGCCGAGCAAAACATTTGTTAGCCATATCAGTCCAAAAATAACACAGACACTATAATATATCAAGCATAATGAGGAAGGAAAGTAATTGTAATGAAACAAAAACACCTATATATCGTGAGAGATGCCCCCAGAAGATCATGGTCAACTGGGAAGAGTGTAGGATGACACCTATTATCTTGCATCCATTTGTGTATGTCTTGCATCAAGCTCAACATACCTCGTGAATGCATGTGTGTAAAAAGTATAAAATATGCTATCTATCAAGTCATATGATAAACAACATATATAAAGTAAAGAGCTAGCAAATGAAGTCACATGTAGGTCCTAATTTTGTATTTTTGCAAATATTTGAATGTTTTTGTATTATGTGATTATTTGAATGTTTTTGTACTTTTCTTAATTAGCTATGTACAAAGGGGAAGGGCAACACAAGAGCTACCCTGTGAGAGCCTCATTAGGAGGTGGGGCAGACCCATTCAACAAAGGAGGCTCAAGCCTCAAACGAACTGTATGTGTAGTAGCATGTGTAGTAGGAAAAGGATGGACCATCAAAGGAAGCACAAACCTTGAGGTTGTGTAACTTGCTCAGTAAGAGCCATAGGATGTGACCTACAATAAGCCATAGCTATGTGCAATAGGAGGAGTCCTGCAGTGAGGGATAAACCCACTAGAGGTAGGATGTGTAATAGGAGACTTCGGCGGAATCCTGTGAGGGATAGACACTAGACTAGCATGTGTAAAAGGAGAGCTAGGAGGAATCCGTAGGAGGGATAGATCCACTAGTGAAGTAGCATGTGAAAGTGTAACAAGCTTAGGTGGCAACCATCGCTTTTTGACTAATTAGTTTAGGTATCGGGGCCTCATATGGGATACCCTTGACCATAACAATTTGTTGATTGTAGATGAACTTGACACATTGTTGCAAGATAGATGGTATAGCCTTAAGAGCACACAACCAAGGGTAACTTAGACACATATCACATGAGCCAAGGGAAGTAATAGTCGAAAAGGGGATAGCCATAGTAGCAAAGCCAATTGTAAGAGGTATAACAACATGCCCTATAGAGGTCTTAGTATTAAATGTCATATGTTTCTTAGTATATCCAAAAGAAGCAAGTAACTTGAATGTGCAAATATTGCGTCTAACACCACTATCAATCAAAACACTATGAATAGGGTGTTGGCCAACAAAAGTACGAACATAAAGTGTATCCAAAACAAGATTATGAGCATCTCATATCTCAAATCACCGAATGTAATAACAAGCCTAGTAGGTAGCATATTAGTAATAGTACCAATGAAAGAGTCCAATGGATGATCATGAGAAGGCGGAGGAGGCATAGCTCGATAAGTATGGTGCACTTCTGAATTGGATTCAACATTATTGTGATTAAGTTGCCGGTCATTGAAAATCTTAAGCTTGAAAATTGTCATTAGTAGGCTTAGATTGCTCAGGGGAGTCCCATTCAATAGCATTTGCATCAACAAGATCTTTGTATGACGTTATAAAGCTTGCCACACTAATTAGTAGAATGGCCAACACATCTATGATAATCACAAAAGGCATTAAGTCAAAAACTTTACCATGAAGCTTGCTTGTATCAACCTATAAAACCGGAAGGAGAGATACAAGGTTGCACTCTAGTAACATTTTAAGGACCAATTGGGGTGAGTAAGGCAATCGTGTGAATTACCATCTAGGAGGAGCTTGTAATGGAAGCTTTGGTTTGGTTGTGATACAACATTAACAATAGCTTTAAGATACAATGTTAAAATTTAACATCAATCTTTCATTAGATTTGCCTTTGAAATCAGGTTTACCTTAGAACTTAGGATGTATATGTGTTGAGAGCATTAACAACATACTTGAGTTTGTTCATTGTAAGGAGCTTAGCCTCACGCTTTTTCAGTACATGACATAAGTGATCAAATGACCGAAACTTGTCAAAGATAACAAATTCTTGTAAAAGGGCAAGAAGGCTTTGAGTGAACAAATCTTGGAGCTCATTGTTCAACAAGGATATTGTTCATTTTAGTAAGCATAGTCTTGTAATGTAGAACATATCACTTGATAGGCTCATTGGAGCCTTTGTCGCATCTTAGACATTTGAGCATAGGATACCTTGTCCCCAATATTGATGGAAATTGTGCAAGGAATTTGATTAGCCAAAGGTATAAAGGTCTGAATTAAATGAATGGGAAGATCCTAAAACCATTGTAAAGCAAACTCCGTGAGGCTTCTAGGAAAGAGCTTAGTGAGTACTATTTGTTGTAAGCATAATCCAAGCAAGTGACATGTAAAGCATGAAGGTGTTGTTCATGATCTCCTTTACCATCATAATATGAAGCTTAGGAGTGAAAAAACCCATAGGCAAGGGATAAGAAGCCACTTCAGCTGCAAGTGGGTTGTGAAGTAATTGAGTAGATAGTCCATGACATTAGAAAAAGTAGAGGCACTTTTTTGTAATTGTAAGATTTGACCTTGCAAACTATGAACAAGGGTTTCAAGTGTTTGTGTATTAGAAGAAGAGGAATGGGAACGGCCATGGTTGTATATAGTAGATGTGGGAATAACAGTAGACATAGGAATAAACATAGTAACATTGTGAGGGGGGGAAGTGGTTGGCCCCGAGGACATGCACACCCAAGATGTAGGCACCAGTAGATGTAGCCATAGTAGAAGATATGTGACAGTGTCGACTCAGGGCTTGTAGATACAGGAGTATGCTTTAGCTCATCTCATAACAATGTATAAAAGAGCATCAATGTGGTGAGGATTTTTTTGTAAAAAGTATGCAAATTGTATTTCATCATCCTTTGGAAGAGCATGTGGTATTAGCATCAAAATCATTATGGGAGCCCTCCTTGAGATTTCTCAACGGTGATAGTAGAGATGGTATTAGCAAAGACATAAGTAGTAGGAATGTGGAAGCATAAGCATAACAATCATATCATTATAGGCCTCATATATGCCATCACACTCATATTGAGTCAAAAATCATAAAAATCATCATACAAGTAGACATTGATGAGAGACTCAGATGTGGGCTCATCAATATATGTATAAGTAAAAGGTACCGTAGAGTAAGCCATGAAGGTACAAAAGACAAATGCCTAAAGGGCTAATGAAAAGGATCACACACCAAAAAGGAAGGAGAAGCCCTAGGTTTACCTAGGGTTTGAACAACGATCGGGTTCACCAAATGTTTACACCCGAAATAAATAAATAAGGGTTTGATATGAGTTCTTTCCTTATCATATTAAATAGAAGAATGTTACGGTAGAATACTCTGCAATTAATTAATAAACATTAACCATACAAAATTAAAATATAACTATTAATACATATGCACGATGATAAAACGATAGAAGCTATTGCTTAAAACTCAAGGAGGGATGAGTACTTAAGCTAAGCCAAGAGAGGTACAATAGATGATTTGGGAGTGCAGACTGGATGTACAGGCTGGATGAGAATTTGGAAGTGCTTTGTCTCTAGAATTGCTAACTACAAACTGAACTGGTATGGAACCGTACATGTTGATTAGGGTGTAGTACTTGGTCCTAAGCCATATGGTCTTGGACCAATAGATGCTAGGGTTTTATAACTTCTAGTGGTCATCGATGGCCTAGAAATGTGCTTCATTTCTATCACTAGGGCTCGCCAACTGTGTGACACCTTCCTGTAGATGACCTACAATAGATAAAACCCTAGGATACATGTACTAGCACTTCATGAACACAATTAGATAACAAAATAATAAATTTGTGTGTGGGTGGAGTTGGAATGACTTAGTGTTCAACCCTTATTGAACCAATCTAGGCGCTGCACTACATCCCCTCACAAGCGGGAGAAAACTCCATGTAGTTATCCTAGTGTAGGTGCAATAGTGTATGCCAATTTAAGCGACCCCCTATCGTACCCTTGTGTCTCTTGACACAAAGAGTAGTGGGTGTAACTATAGATAGAATAGAGATGTACCTGTGTCACAAGTGATATAAGGTGTGATGTGCTTTAGATGCTAAACTGATTCCTTTTGTCCCTTACAGACATTGACAATGCTTTGTGTGACTTATTTATTGCTATGACATTGCTCTAGGACCTTTGGAGGCTTGGTAATGAGAAAATCTAGACTCTTGAACCTAGTTTGAATGCTTCAAATATGAGTGGTGGCTACTCTAAAGATGTGTTACTGCTTTAGGGAAGATTTAGGAGAGCCTTGAGTGCTTTTGGAGTGTTATTTGCAATAGGTGCTTTGAGAATGTCAGGTAAGTTCTTAAGTGAATTAGACTTTCTATATAGCTTTTGTAAGTTAATTAGCACATTAAGGTACCTATAGAATAAAGAACGACCTAAAAAGATATTGAATTGAGAAAAGAATTGTTGGAGAGTGGGAGACATGACCATATAGATCAACAATGATTGTAGTATGACCTAGTCCCAAATCATACGGTTTTGGACAAGCGGTTCATGGTGTTCAAACAATATTTTGGACAAGATGCCTAGGAGTAAAGTATTGCTTCGAATATATGCAACTGAATGTATGAGCAACATAACGGCGTGTGCACTTAAGCAAGTCATGCAAAAGAATAAAGGATTTATCAATTAGGCTTAGGATGTGTATGCAAGTCATAGTGTAGAAATGAAGCCAAACTTGTCATTGCCAAAGGATAAGTTGCCAAATTTATGTATCTACAATGTCTTAGTAATTTTTTGGAAGGAACTCGACATTCTGAAGTATAATGTTCTAATTGACCACGTTGAAAAAATCACACTTGCTTCTTTGATTTGTGATAATATTTGCTACTGCTACTACTATGTTCACTATTTTATGTAGAAGATTCATCGTTGTCACTATTTCTATGATATTGGAAAGATTGTTGCTTTTGGATTTTTGCAGTGGATGCTTATTTTCTCTCATTTTTGACTTGTCTTTGCAATCAAAACATCTTTTGAAGCACTTGTTTGAATTTTTCTTCTTAGCAAAAGTGTGTTCATGCCGAGTGAGCAGGTCACTGGTAGAGTCAAATGTTGCACTATTAAGTTTGTCAATGAGTTGCAACATTTTCAAGAATATCGGGTATGTAGAATTCATTCTTCGAGAACTATAGAAATCAATATATCATCTTCAATTTCCCCACCTATTGTGACATTCTTGCGATCTTCAATTTCCCCATCTATAGTGAAATATTCTTGTTTTACATTCATCAACCGTGATATGTACTCTGCAATATCTCCATCTTTATTAGTATTAGCATCGAGTAGTTTTATCAGGAGGAAAATATTCTTACACATTGGTTGTTTGTCATACAAGTCTTTCAATGATTTCCAGACTTTCCAAGCTTTAGTTTGATCTAGTCTTAATATGTATTATTACTCGTTCGAGCAAGAGGATTTTAAAAAGGCAAGTACATTTTACCCCTCTTACTAAAATCTTCTAAATTGTGTTACATCAGTAGGTTGTGTGGTTTCTTTTTCTACTAAATCCTGCTGATTGATGAATACAAGTGTTTTCCATATGTAAACACCCATTCTTTGTAGGTTTTTGGCATTAACTTCCCTGCCTCTGATATAAGGCTAATTACCTTAGCCATTTTGAAAAATCTTAGTAGAAGAGACAAAAAATTGCTCCACACAAAAGAGTTCTATCAGGACTTGGCCTTGATCCATGAGAAGACCCTAGATTTACAACCCTTATTACACCACACAAATACACCAAATGCTCAGCCCTTTGCATCAAATAAAATTGTACTCTTTTCAATCCTCAACCAAGCAACAATCAACTTTTACTATATCATTCAAAAAGTTTCTCCAAGATAAGACGAAGTCCTTGGACAAGCATTTGTTACAATTTTTACATATGAACTATCCCTTCTATGCATCTCCAATTTCCTTCATTGTTTTTTCAAACACCACTTTTAATTTCCAATATACTCTCTCTTGACATGTCTATGAAATACCTCCATATACTTTGAAGGATAAGTTAATACTTGAATATGGAACAATAAACTTGGAGGGGTAATTTGTATGGCCAATTTAAGAACCTTCACATAAAACTAAAGCTGCATGACATGTTTGTTTACTTTGCCATGATAGAATGGCATAAAGGTTTATATAAGTCTCATATGTAGCCACTCATAGGTTTCACACTATGTGCCCTTCATATAAGATGCTTATGTAGCCATGCATGATCAGTAAAATATAAAGTGGGAATTTCTGGAAGTAATAGGGTTTGATCAAGATAATATTATGCAAGAGGAGGAAGGCTAACTTACTAGAACTCAAAAACTGGATCCAAATTTAGAATATTGCTCAACCAGCAATCTCCAAATCTCAGTTTCATTGATCAATTGATGAATGCAATACCCCTTTTGGGCTGAATCTGAACACCAAAGGATCTTGCACAAAACCAAATAGTAAACCGAAACAAAACTGAAATTAAATTCTCAAACCCTAGCAGCAGGCTGTAAAGATATTTTTATGATAGCAATCAGCTACAAAACTTATAGAATCCCTTCAAAATATTATTCTTCAAAGCGGGAATTAATTGTAGGGAAAAAGTACCGGAGAATATATCTTTTTACCAATTTAATATCAGCTGGGAATTAATTATCAACAACAAATACCCTTTACAAATATGGCTAGAAATGAAGAATTCCAAGCCCAAACTTCAAATGAAGATTCCAGCTGCTAAAAATAGGCGGAACACAATGATGATTGAATTTGAAGTTGTTGTGTCCTAAAACACCCCAAACCCCACCTTAGGGCAAGTTGTCACCCCAGGAGGGGGTCTAAAATGGGCCAAACAACTGGTCCAAAACCCTTGCAAGCTCAAACACGGACTTGTGTGGCTGTCCTACACTCAAAACCACGCAAATCTGATCTGCCCTAGCTGCGAATGATGCCCTAGCACTGATAAATCTGCCTTGAACCTCTGTAAATCTAATTGTAACACAAGTGTGACCTCTATATGAGATCACCAATGAGAATGTGAGGGTTTCCGTCCTCAGTGGATGAGAGAGAAAGCAAGGCATGCTCCAACTCTAAGAGAATAAATTCCAAAGCAAGCATAAACAACTTCCAAACCAAGTGACCCCTTTAAATAGCTAGAAGTGGTGCCAAAAACCAAATAGAATCCTCCTAAAGAGGACAAACCTCCTTGGAGACATAATAGTTCCTTTTTCTTTTATTTTTTCGTTGGCTTTTCACCTTTTTCCTAGCCGATTCAACTATGCTTAGAAAATTACTAATGCAAAGCTCACAAAAACAACTGAAAATCATGACATTAACTTCCCTTGCTCATTCCCTTTTTAGCCCATAGGAAGTGGAATGGGCCCAAGGTCTTCAAAGAGAACTAGCATTGAGAAGGGGACATTACAATGAATGTACAAATGTGCGAAGCAAACTATAGTTCTGTCGGCACCAAACCTAACAGTAGAAAATATCTCTACAATACCACCAAACTTTTGAAGAGTTGTCCAAATAGGAGTGTTTGTTTTAAGGAGATATATATCCAGCAGACCTCAAATAAACTCACATTGGTTGATGAGTTTTTTTCGCCCTCAAATCTCTAGAAAGCATCAATGTTTTAATCTCAACTGCTGTAAAAATGGTTTCAACATAAGGGCATACACCAAGCAAAGTAGTAAAAAACCAATTCAATAGTTTATCCCCCAAATAATTTGATCTATAACGTTAAATGTCTTCTACAATTTTTTCATCAACCATTTGCCATTTTAAAAACTTGTATTTTCCAACCAACAATCTGCATCATCCTCGTGTCTACGTTGGACCGATTTGACTTTTTGTTTGAGGACGAGGCGCGACTACCTCTCCTCCAATTACAACTTGTACTCAATACTGTCTCCTACAAAGTCGGCAAAATATAATCATCATACAATGTAAATAAACTGCTTGGATCATCTTCCTCCAACTTCATGCACTGCTTTGATACCAATGACAAAAAGTGGCTACACAGAAATTACATAAGTGAAAACGCCCATTGACACATTATGTAGTTGATTCAAAAACAAAGGTTACAATTGGGAGTGCTAAATGCTGTCCTGCTTCCATAAGACTAAATAACCCAAATGGAAAAAAGCTTCTATACAAGATCTAGCTTCCTCCCAACCACCCGTTCAACTAATTACCCAATTACCTTATTAAGAGAGCAATTTAAGCATACAATTGTATATAAATCCCCCAATTTTTACTAACCCATAACTTCCTATAATTTAACTCTTGGATCACTAATCTAGCAATTAGGACATATTTTCCTTATCTTGTTTGTATTTTGGAAGTCTTATATGCATGCAGTTGTTCCTTGAGTTTGACCTGAGCAACACCAGTTTTGAGGTTGAGTTGTTTGTTGGATGGTCGGGAGGGCTTATTTTTATTGTTTTTGTTTGGTATATGTGTTTTAGGGTCAGGGCCTTTTATGTTAGGTTCTTTTACAAGTCGATTGGATTTTTATTTGTGTGAATATGCTGCTTTTTTAGCTAATTCGACCTTGATTGTGATGGAGAGTTGGATAGAATGTCAATTTTCTCTAACGGTTTCAGACCATTGTTACCAAAATATTGTGTAACTTTATTAAATAAAATGTAATATTATTAATAATGAGTTTATAGAACTCATATTAATAATATAGTTGTAATAGTTTTATTATTGGTGAGTTGTGAGAACAACTCACGTAACTATTTTAGTGTGAGAGATATCTTAGGGATAAGTTTGAGAGATTGTAGGGATTGGAGAGAGATATGTGGGTTGTTGAGGATTGATGTTGACTCCTTGTATTAAGGAGAACATCCTCCTATATAATGTAAACTCTATCAATGTAATTGACATCCCGAATGATTTCTAAATTGAATATAATTATATTCGGTGTTTTTATTATTGTGCAGTTTTTATCACTATATAGTTGAGTACTTGGTCTCTTACACGTAGTTTCAACATTATTGTACTATTAGAGGCATGGAGTTTTTTTGGTTAATTTCTTCTAGTTGCACAATTGAAGGTAGGGATTTCCGGTCCTAGTCAAAGTTGATTATTATAGAGGTATGGAAGAAAAGCTTTCTTATGCCTTTTTAGTTGGTGGCTATAGTTGGGGATGGGGTGTAGGTTTCTATAAAAGGTTTTCATGGTAAGGTATTCTATGAACTTTAAATTATAGGAGGGAGGTCGAGAATGTGCCAAATAGAGAAATTTTATTGGGGGGTTGTAAATAGGCTGTCTATGTTAATGAAGACCATATTTTGAGCCTGTTTATGATGAAAGATTCAGATTATGGTACCATATATTTGTAGTTACTTTTTGATGCCCTCTAGATACTATTGAGAAGGGGTTGAGAGAGAGAATGTCAAATAAATTCAGGGTTTAGGCCTTCCACAAATAACAAGTAATGCTAAACTCTTATAATTTTCTCTTTTTTTAACAAAAGGTAAAATTATATAATATTAAATCAGAACATGGAGGAATTGCAATGAGAAAGAACACAAAGCTGATCATAAGGATCAGGCAAAGAGAAATCAATTACAGGAAGGGATAAACCAAACAAATTGGTCCCGACTGATTTTCAAATCTAGTCATGAATAGCTTGCTTCCTTCCACTCTCCCAATACTCCACAGCCCAGCCGTGAAAGATTTCAAATGAGTAAGAGGGAGGAAGATTTATGTCAGAAATACTGTGATCAGCAGGTGATACTCAGCATTCTTTATACCATTGATATTATGCATAAGTCAGATCTGATTGTGGGCGGCTGTGTAGAATCTCCAGGTTGTATGTAACTGCTGTGTGGATTTGGGAGATAATAACAGCCGGGAGAAGCACTGCTGGGAGGAATGCCAGAACAGGTGAGAGGTTGATGATGACGTAGATGACAGCAGGGAGAAGCCCTGCTCAAATCATTCTTGTTGAAAGGGAAGAGATGGAGGGTTCTTTACATACATTTTAATTGTAAATGTACTCATATAGAGTCTGTGTGGTAGGGGAAGGAATATTTTGTCTCGTATACTAGTGTAATATGCTACCTCGCTTGCATTTGTAAATACAGTGTTATAGATTGCTCCCTTTTGCACTACCTGCACTTACCAGAATTTGTTCAATAACAAACCATGAGGATTAGTGTGAAGGGTGACTGACTCTAAACATATCCGTAGATACCTTTAAGATTTTCACTAATTCTTGTATTGGGATACTTTAGCTAACTAATTTGGGACTGCAACCAATTCATTACATCTGACAATATGTCATAAAAAGTAAAATGTGACTGTTTGTGTTACTCAAAGAATGGACGGAAGGCAAGTAAATGGTCTGAGGTAATTAATGGTCCAAGGCAATTAATGGTCCTAGGGCACATAATGGACTGCAAAGATACAATCTATCGAGACAAACAATGGATTTTAACACCTTTTAGGAGTCTGATGTCATTATTCCATAGGGCTTAAATCACAGGTCTATGGTACAACTAGGGCACGAAAATCGTCACTTTAATGTTATGAAATGTGGTTGCAAGACTATCATAACTGTGGAGATATTTTTACAAATTGATGATGTAAGAGAGAATTATCACTAGTATTTATAATATTTGTAATGCAGTTTTATGACATGTTGTCTGATGTCAGTATGACATAAAATCACTAAACTTGATGCAGATGGGAATGAGGGGACCAAATTAATGGCAGCCTACTCCCATTGCTGAAACACCCACTCACTCTCAAATGGACAAACACAAACTCAAAAGCACAACCATGGATTCAAACACACTTCTCTTTATTAAAGATTCATTGAAGTTATAGAGACTCACACACACACATATACTATCACACTCACTCCCATTGGCCTTTACAGAAATATTGAAACATTACATGAAGAAGATCACATAGATCAAACATATTAGAGAAATTAAAAAATGCCCTTCATCCTTTTTCATCTTCTTCATTGCTGGACACACATAGATCAAACATATTATAGAAATGAAAAAATCCCCACAAACGCTCCTTGGGTCTCCTCACCATACCTCCTAGACAGGCTGTCCAACTCTTCACCATTACTAGCAATTTTCTCATAGCTTGTAGTCACTTGATGGACTATCAAAAGGTCTATTCTCAACAACCTTTACTACCACCATGACACCATTGTCCACTTCATTTTTTGCCTCTACTTCACTTAGAGGATCTTCAACTACATTCTCCTCATGTGCATTAACTAGCACTTCCTTCATCTTCCTTGTTTCATTCATGGAAACTCGCAACTCTCCTTCGCTGTCCGCTTTATTCACTTCTATTTTTTCCTCCATGGAAACTTGTAATTCTTCTTGGTTGTCCTTAACCATCTTCCCCTGCAAATATGAGTGAAAACTTGCTCATATTCTTTTCCAATGATATTTCTTCGTCTTCCCACTTAGGGAGTACCACAAATTCTCGCCCATCATTCAACAATGGGTCTCCTTTTTCCTGCTCACAAACTATCTCTTCTACATCCTCCTTCACAAGGATTTCTTCTTGGACAGGCTGCTCACAACCTTCTTACTCTGTTGTTTCTAAGAACAAACTTCGGTTTCCCACATTGAAACCTCACTCTCTTATTACCTTTCAAGGAAACGTTCTTCTCTCCACTCTTTACAACACCATCGAGAAGAATCTCTTTCACTTCCTTCTCTTTCTTGCTATTGTCCAAAACAGACTTGAGTTGCTCACATGGCAACTTCACTCTCTCAATTCCTCTCAAGGCAATATTCCTCTCCTCATGCTCAAATAAGAAGTCTTGAAGCTTCTTCAACTACTCAACTTGCATCCTAGGGTGCACAACATGACCTGTCATCCTGGTACTAATATGTTCCCAACTCTCTACTTTCTTCTTTCCTTTCTTGTCTCCTCTTTTGGAGAACCCTCCAATACACAGCTGCAGCTCCACACAATCTAGTGTTTGCAACCTCTACCCTCTTGGGGTCTTCAATACTATTCTCTTCAAAACAATACTATAGCTTTAATATCCATCTCATAAAATCTTCAAGAGTCTGTTTATCACAAGACAAACTATATTGCTTTTGGGCTTATGTCATGTCTCTTTTTTGGAGACTAGCACACTTGAAAACCTTATCCCATTTCTTCCTCGTGGGACAAAGGGTTGGAGCAAAAGGAATGTTTCTGAAGACATCTGATGATAGTTTAGGAGTTGTTTTTAATTTTTATGATGTATTCCTATTAGGTAGGCAAACCCTCCAATAAAAGAGCTTATTTAGTTAGAAAATAAAAGTATTTTGAGCATGTAGGCTCCAAATACCAATTAGAAAATTAAAAGTACTTTTCCTAAGGGGTTGGCCATCATTTGCATTGTAAGAACCCCTTATGGTTATGAAAGGAGGTCGCTTGGCCATTAAAGAGTCATGTTTTTGGTTAATTTTCATAGTTTGGTGAAGGATTGCTTGTTAAGCACCTTTCCCATCTCTCTTAAGAACGAAAACCCTTGATTTAGACCCTCCCAAGGACGAAAACCCTTGTGGAGAAGTTGGCGTGAACAAAACTCCACACTACCGCTTGATGTACTTCTCTCTATTGCTGGATATAACTGATTATGCCCTAGGTGACTTGCTTGGGAGAGTGTTTCGGAGGATATTGTTGGTTTTTATGTGATCTAATTGCATGGTTGGATTCTCCGTAATTTCTCAAGGTGAAATCATCCATTTTTATCATTTGTTTGGGTGCATATAAGTGTTATTTCAATTCTGGAAATTATTATTTAATTTTGCAGTGGAAGGGTTTCATGATAAATTCAAAATAGCACTTGTGGGCCTCTAAAAATCAATTTTCTTGCATCTAATGGTTGCTGGTATTTTCTTATAATTTCAAAGCATATTTCTCAAAGGTTTGAGTGAAGTTTGTGCACAAAAAAGTGTGTTTGAATCTTCCTAAGGGGTCGCCACCATAGGGGGAAAGTGCTGGCAGCGCAGTGAGGGTTTCTACATGTTTATTTTAGTCATCTACAACCTGCCCTAAATCTGATTTAAGTCCTCCATAACCAGCTTCGGGTCATTTCTGGAGAGTCCCCAAAAGGGACATTATAGTGGTATCAAAGCCCCATCTTCCTAGCTTGTGAAGTATGGGAGATGACAATGATATACGGTACTACCAAAGAAGGGAAAAGAGGAAACCCTTGGAGACCGGGGAAGAAAAATTGGACATGATCATGAGAACACAGAGGGATAGCTGAGGCATTGGATAGGCTTTCCCTAGCCATCCAAAATATTCAGGGTGGTGGTTCGCTTAAGGAGAGAGAGGGTTCTTGCAACCCTCGTGATGCAAGGAAGGAATGGTTTTCATTTTCAAAGCTGTATAAATCCAAGTTTGTGCCAAAAGAGGTGGTCGCTCCACATGAGAGCTCTAGACAGGGCAATGACTATGCTGCGAGGTTTGAAGAATACCAGGCATTATCGGAGGAGTTTCGTGAGGCCATGTCTCACATAGAATTCATTAGATTAAACAGGAAAGGGAAGCAATATGGGCAAAGGACCCTAGCGCGAAAGGAAGAAGTACAACATGCCAAAGAGAAGAATGTTTCAGCCCTAGGGAGAAGAGATCCTTCCATTGTGATGAAAGAGATTAAGGAGCTTGCAATCCAAGGTAAAAATCTTATAGTGTTTAATGATGAATCGTCGGAGTCTACTGGTTGCATAGAACTAAATGTTAGTGGAGAAAAATCAGACTTGGGGAAGGAACATGGGGACAACATTGTTGGAAGTCATACCCATGAAGAAAGGGCGTTTCCGGGTACCCATAATCACTCTAAGCCTGCTGAGTTTATCATAACAGCAGTCGATGAAGAACATAATGATGGAGATTTAGGCTTTGGTAAGAGCCACAAAGACATCCCAAACACAAGTGATCAAGGGGCAGAGATAGTATGAAAGGGGGAAGCTCCAATTATTGAAGAAACAAGGACCAAGAAGAAGTAGCACCTTGATGACAGTCCAAGGGGTAGTAGGGAAAGCACATTAAACGGTAAGGAGCACATACACCCTCTCATGCAACCTCCGAACTGTGTGAGGACCGCTTTATGTACATGGGCAAAGATGGAATTGGTGAGACGTTACCCCCTTCCAAAGACCATGGTATGCTTGTCAAGGTAACCACTTATTTTCTTTATTATTTGGATTATATCTCAGCTGATACGCATGTGCATAGAAAAGAATTTTGGGGTCACAATAGTGGATGCATTGAAGGAAACTCATCAAAATTGATGAGGCCAAGGAGAGGGGAAGAAATTCTCCATGAAGGATCAAAGATCACAATTGATGAAGTTGCTGGACTGTTATCAACAATAGTCAAACATGGGAAAATTATCAATCAACATGGTCAACCATAATAAAGTCCCGCGCATGAGTATCATTACTAGCTTGAAGGAGCTAAATGATAAAGTGAAGGTAAACAGCCATGGACCTAGGAACAATTCAGATTTATTGCCTATCACTATACCATGTCAAAACTATGGATATCATGACAGCTGGGAAGGAATGATAACTATGTACTCTTTCTTATGACACTGCCATGTTTTCACCTCCGGTTTGCAAGGAACCCTCAAGGATGACACTAGGGAAGAGCAAGTCCATGGAGGTAAGGTGGCTTTGAAATATTTTCTGAGTGCTTGATCTGTAAACTCTTCAACTTTGGAATTATCCACAGGAACACAAATTAAACGCTGTTGTTCTACTTTCTATTAGAAAATAACAGAGACAGCTAGTGAATGAATTATGCTTATGCTTAGAATCCACAAATTGCAGGGAAGGAAAGAATTTAAGCTCATAAACACCAACAAGTTGTACCTTGGAAACCTCCAAGAGGAGGAAAAACTAGTCGGGAAGGGCAATTGCTCTTTCTTCCCACTTTTATTGGCCAGTTCAAAATAACAAGTACAAAATTTACAATAAGTATGAAAGTGAAGTAGATAATATCTCACACTTACTCCCAATTACTCGTTTGCTCTGTCTTAACACTCCTTTCTTCTGCAAAACACAATTCCAGCACTAAGAACTTCTTGCTCACTTGCTTTCATGCTTTGATGATCCTATTCTCCTCTACAAACATGTATTTATAGCCTTTCTCATGTCCTCCCGTGCACTGGAGAATGGGAAAGGTCATGGAGGAGAAGAGACACGAACAACCTTCCAAATTCTGGGCTGTTCGTTTCATATTTTTGTTTTCTGTTTGAAAAAGCCAAGACCGCCGCCCAAAGCAGACCGACGGTCCCAAGAATGCTGCCTTGGTTGGGCGGCGGTTCTGTAACTGCCGCTCTACATAGAGCGACGATCCTATTACTAAAAAGACAAAACCTCCGTGTGTTGTTTTTCCTTCTTCGTGCTGACTGTTGATGAAGTGGAGTCATTTTGGATCCCTATGTTCATCTAGCATGGATGGCTCATATAGGTGCAAGTTCTCACAGTTTACTACAGAGTACATCCTCATAAATGATGGCAAGTCAAGTCGAAAAGCATTTTCTCCAACCTGCTCCAATATGGTGAAGGGCCCATATCGCAGTGACTTGAACTTCCGTGCTTGACCTTGTAGTCTCTCCTTGCTCAAGTAAAGCCAAACTCTATCTCCAACATGAAGCTTATGTTCTCTCCTATGTTGATCGTGCCTAGCTTTGTACTTGGCTTGAGATTTCTCTATCGGTTATTTGACTTTGAGATGGATTTGCTGGATCCTCTCAATGAATTTGTTTGCTCTAGTCACCTCTGGGTCTTGTGTCTCATCCTCATCCTGCTGTCCAACTACTATGTCCAGCGGATTTGTAGGTAGATATCCCAAGCATGCTTCAAATGGTGACTTCGTAGTGGATGTGTGTACTTCCTAGTTATAGGAATGTTGAATGTAGGCTAAGGACTCATCCCAAGTCCTTGGGTATTTGCTGTTATACCCTATGATCAATTGTACCAAAGTCCTGTTCACCACCTCTGTCTGTCCATCTGTTTGTGGATGGAAAGCTATGCTCCTCTGTAACCTGGTATCCATCTTGTCCCACAAAGTAGTCCAAAACTTCCCCAAGAACCTAGAATCCCTATCAGAAACAATAGACTTTGGCAAACCAAAATGCACCCATACATTAGCAAAGAAAAGATTTGCTGTCTCATGTGCTTTTATTGTCTTTTTACATGCCATAAGAATCCACATCTTACTGAATCTATCAACAACATAGAGATAGTCATGGCCATGTTTAGACATAGGTAATCCTCCTACAAAATCCATAGAAATGTCCTCCCACAGACGAGTACGTATTGGTAAAGGCATATACAAACCCTCCTTCCTAGTCTTAGGCTTGCTGGTACAACAAAGTTTACATCCACGTATAAATTTTGATATATCTTCTTGCATATTGGGCCAATACACGTACCTTTGCAAGTGGGCTAGGGTCTTACCAACACCGAAATGTCCCGCTACTTTCGAGGTATGTGCTTCCCTCATCAATAGAAGTCTTTCCTCTTTAGGCACACAAAGCTTCCCCCATCGGTAGAGCAGCCCATCCTTGAGATAACAATCTTCAATCCCTGTCCTTTCAGTCCCTTGGGACCGCAACTACTGAAATGTCAACCCAAAGTCTCTGTCCTGGGCATATGCCTCTCTGTAAGCTTCCTTCGTGAAGGGCTTGATTTGAGAGATAGTGGCCAAACAGGAGAACTTCTCTTGTGTGGGCGGCCTAGACAACATGTCTGCCACCAAATTTGTACTACCCTTCTTGTATTTGATCACCAGATGGAACTGTTGAAGGAACCCCATCCATTTATAGTGCCTTGCCTGCTGCAATTTAGACTATGCTTGCAAATACTGGAGAGGTTTGTGGTCAGTGTGCACAATAGTTTCTTTACCCAACAAATAATGCTTCCATTTTTTAATTGCCTGAACTAGTGCATACATTTCCTTATCATATACTGAATATCCTTTAACTGCTGAAGTGAAAGTTTCAGAATGATAACATACGGGTTTACCTCCTTGAAGCAACGCTACGCCCATAGCGTAATCATTGGCATCTGTCTCCACCTTAAAAGGCTGCTACAAATTAGGCAGAGCAAGTACTGGAGAATGACAAATATTGTATTTTAATAACTCAAAGGATTTGTCTTGTTCCTTACCCCAGTCAAAACCCTTACTCTTTGCGGCCACTGTGTGTAGAGGTGCTGCAATCGCGGAGAAGCCCGAAATAAACTTCCGCATGTACTGTACTGCTCCCACAAAACTCCTAGTCTCTGTGGCTCCTATTGGTGTCGGCCAATTAGTGATAGCTTCCACCTTCTTTGGATCCACTTGTAGCTCTCCTCCTCCAACCACATGCCCAAGATAGACAAGTGACTCTTTGGCAAATTCACATTTCTTCATATTACAAAACAACTGCTTCTCCCTGAGAACTTGCAAGACTTGTTGTAAACAAGTTAGATGTTCTTCCCATGTGGCACTAAAAATCAAGATATCGTCTCGATATACAATGACACATGAATCTATGAAGTCCCGCAATACATCATTCATCAATCTCATAAATGTAGCGGGTGCATTGCATAACCCAAAAGGAAGTACTAACCATTCATACAAACCCTGCTTTGTCTTGAAGGCAGTCTTCCATATATCCTCCTTCATTCTGACTTGGTGATAACCGGACTTGAGATCCAACTTCGTGAAAAATTTGGCATGTTGAAGCTGGTGCAAGAGATCATCTATGCGGAGAAGTGGATATCTGTTCTTTATGGCGATCTTGTTCAAAGCACGGTAGTCTATGCACATTCTCCAAGAACCATTCTTCTTTGACACCATCACAATAGGCGAACCACGTGGTGAGGTGCTCGGACGTATCACCCCTTGGTCTAGTAGTTCTTGGAGTTGTTTCTTTACTTCAGTACTCTCAAGCAAGGATTGCCTATAGAACCCGATGTTTGGTAGAGGGGACTCTGGCAATAGCTGAATCTCATGCTCTACTTCCCGTTTTGGTGGTAACCCACTGGGAGCCTGAAATACTTCCTGAAAAGACTGAATAATACTATCCAAATCATGCTTTCCCTGGTTAGAAATATCTAAAACTTCTACCCCTTCTTGTTTATCCTTTAACAAAAGTAAACAAAACTGATTATGATTTTCCTGAATAAGTCGTTTTGCTTGGTTAGAACTCACCATAGTAACCCGTGTCTTACACTGGTGTGCCCGAATGTTGTAGCTGATCCCATCCTTGACCCATTTGTGCCGGTTTTCCCTTCTCATAAATATAACATCCCTGATATACAAGGACTCCGGAATACAACATCAAAAGCATCAAGTGGAGTAACGTCATCTTCCAAAACATCAATATACTGGGAATTTATCCCAAACTTGACCTTACATCTTCGTGTTACTTGAATTTCAACACCCTTCTTCACCTAACCCAAAGGATAAGGGTGTGGATGCTCGTAAGTCTCAAGACCAAGCTTTTTCACAACTGCTTAAGAAATCAAGTTAGACTGAGAACCGGTATCAACCAAAGCATTTACCTTAGTTCTCTTGATCTGAATTTTGATCTGGAATAGTCTACTCATCTCCTCTTCCTGGCTGTCCATGTTAGTGGCTGTACATCCAAGCCTTTCGTCTACATCAGAGTCATCTTCGATTTCCACCTCCCCTTCTGTTTTTACAGCTGTCATGGACTTCTTTGAGTCCTTGGTTCGGTTCTTCGGATGTAACTCCGGATGCAACTTCCAACATGTAGCGTTAGTATGACCATTGATATCACAATTCTTGCAAAAATTCTTGGGATCTTTACAAGTATTTAAAGTAGTGGCAGCTTGTTTACGTTTCCCTTTCCACTTACCCTTGTTACTTGGTTGCCCATACACTTTTTTTCTGCTGATTTGTCGACTGCTTTGCCCTTGGCTTTGCTTCTCCTTGCTTCTTTTCATCATCTATGTAGTATGCCTGTACACATGCCTCGTTGAGATCTTTGGGCTTTGTGGAGATGATTTTTCTTCGAAGGTGAGTGTGAAGTCCTCCTAAGTACTTAGTTAGAATATCCTCATCCTCCAAGTCCATGTTTAGCAACATGGCCTGCCTCTGAAACTCCGTAGTATAGTCCTGCACACTTTGACCACTGCCTTGTCTAAAATACTGCCATTTAATCATTTGGTCAGTCTTGTGGCCAATAGGATAGAAGTTAGCTCTAAGTAATTCTTTAAATTCTTGCCAAGATTTCACAATAAGACGCTTCTTCTTTTCAAAAGTGGTTAGATGAGTTTCCCACCAAACCAGCGCGTGTCCCTCCATTTTGAGACGTGCAAAGGTGATCCTCTGTGCCTTAGTGACATTATGGACGCTAAAGTGGACTTCTAACTATCTTAACCATTTATCAAGCAACTCTGCATCTACTTGTCCTTCAAAGCTTTTAATCTCAACTTTTGTCTCAACTTTAAAGGGAGTATGATTAGATTTTGCCTTTTCTCTTGCGTTTGAAGTCTCTTCTTCATGTTCTTCCCCATAACTTTCCTCATGGTGGCTCCTTCCTATGCCAAAATTTTCAGCTAGGCCGCGAACCACTGAGTCCATGGAGTCTTGCTTGACAGAAGCTGTCTTCTGTAAATCTGCAAGTTCTTCTTGCCTTCGAAACATCCTATCCATCATGGTCTCCAGCATCTCGATTCTACGGACCAAGTTCTCTTCCTCCATTTGTCCTTGAATTCTCTGTTTCCACTTCTTTGTAGAAATTTCTAGATCGCAAGGTAAAGCCTCTTCGCCTTTAGATCTTGTCACTGTCATACAAATCCAAGAACGAATACCACAGTCCTGGATACTTGTTAGCTCTGATACCAAAATGATCTGTAAACTCTTCAACTTTGGAATTATCCACAGGAACACAAATTAAACGTTGTTGTTCTTGGTGTCACTCAGATTTCACCCTGAAATCTGCAACTACCCTATCCGAAATTTTTTCGTACTTTTAAAATAATGGGTCGTTTTGTGTTTTTATTGCCTGAAAGTTCTTGTATTGCATCAAAATAATCCTAAAGAGCCATATTAGCCTTTTTCGCCAAATACCCAGATGCCCAAAATTGTTTTATTCTGTTGTCGGGATTTGTCTGCGGGAAATTTGTATTTAATTATTTTGAGCCCCATATGAGGCTATTTGCGCTCTGTTTTAACTCTATTATGAGCGAATATGTTATTATTCCTATGTGCCAGAAGGGTTTTAACTTATTTTAAGTTTTGGGCTTTATTTGTAACTTTTGGCAATTTTTTGTGTTTTTGTGGTGTCCCGTTTCGTTTTCTGTGAAATTTCTCTGGAACAATTCCTTTGTCGGGTAAGCCCGATTTTTGGCTTGGAGCAGCTGGAAAACATACACGCACATTATGCCCTGAGAAAGTCACCATCGGAGGTCCGGATCATTGGGAAAAAGCGAAGTCGTGCACAGAAAAGCCCCTGCGGGGATGGGCGCATTTTTGGAAAACAAAGGATTTAAGTTGCGATGGGAAAAATATAAGCCGCAGGCAGGGTGGGAATTTTATACCTGCCTGGCAGGGTACTTTTTCCCGTGTTATAAAAGTCACTTAAGCTGCAGTGGGAAAAATAGAGGCTGCAGGCAGTGGGAATTTATTGCCTGCCTTGTAAAAATTCCCATGATATAATAAAAGGAAAGTGGGTGAAATCAAAATTAAAAATTCCCATGATATAATAAAAGGAAAGTGACTTAAGTGAAATCATGGGATTTTAGTGCCTGCCTTGCAGGGTAAATAATCCCATTGTCAAAGTCAAATCACTTAAGTGGATCACGGGATTTTGGTGCCTGCCTTGCAGGGTAAAGAATCCCATTGTTGAAAAATTCTTAAAAATAGAATTACATGTGCAAAAAAGTGCGCCCCCTTTGGTGAGAGAATAAAAGGATTAAATTGATTATTTTAATTAATCTTTCCTCTCAAAAAGTGCGCCCAAGCTTGGAGGAGGTCAACAAGTCAAAGGTGAAATAAAAGAAAGGAATTAAATGCATTAAATTTAATTTATTTAGTGGCTGCCCTCTTCCTCTCAAAAAGTGCGCCCCATTTGGGAATTGTTTAATGTTTTTTAAGGCATTAAAACATTAAATTAATTTCTATTTTCAGTGGCTATGGTCAAAGCACACTGTGAAGCTTAAGTGAAGTGCTGTGTGAAGGATTAAATTGGATTAATTTAATTTATTGGATGGCTGTCCTTAAACATGCTATTTTTAAAAGAGAAAAACATGATTTTTAATTAATTAATTGCCTTTAATTGTTAGGGCAATTATTAATTATAGAATTGTGAAGGTTATATAAGCATGGGCAGCCATATGGGTGAATTATTTAATTCACAGGTAAAGAATTGCAGCCAAGAGGAAAAGTGCACCCCCATTAAAGGAAGGATTTTGTTCAGACAAAGTGCTAACAAGGCTAAAAGCTTCCAGATTTGGCGCATGCATTAGAGGAGGTTGATCTTTGTTTGCATAATTGTTTTCACAGGTGTTACAGGAGCTCAGGTGTTGATTGAAAGGATTTATGCTCTCTTTATGTGCAAATTAAACACCAATTTTTGGGGCAGCAGGCTTGAAAAGTGCAGATTTTTATAATTTAAATTCACTATTCATGCTCCGGTGGCCATTTTTGTCTGAATAAATTGCAGGAATTCATTACAGGTGCTTTACAAAAGAAAATGAGTTTTTATCAATGTCAAATACATTGCAAATATCCTCCGAATCTGAAGAATTGTCTAGATCTGCAACGGTATTGAAGAAATCCGGCCAAGTTAGAAGAAAAAGAATTATTCAGACGAAGATAGACAAAGCCATGGCGAAGGGAGATGAAAAAGAAAGCATGATGGAGTCATGCATTGCTTCCAAACTTGCAGACATAGGAGGCACAGATCTAGGCCCGGAACCTCTTGCCGATTTGATTGATAGATCCAGAGCGGGAAAGACTTTACTCATGCGTGCGGTCAAAAGCAGTGGAATTATCCGAGCTGCAGCTTTTCCATGTACAGCCCAATTGCCAGAGTTCGTGATGGAGTGTGCTAGATCTTATCATCCTTCATCCAGATCAGTGCGTGATGCTTCGGGAAAGACAATAATTTGTTTGGACGCAGAGTTCATCAATTATTGTTTGAAGATTCTAGTGCGAAAGGTGGTGACTTCTATTAGCATTCAGGATGCTGACAGTAGATGGGAGAAGCATAGAGCTGATTGTGTGAGCATCATGAATAGCCGGTTCATGAAAAATCCTAGATCCCCTTCAAAGTTCCCGAGAACTCTTCCACGGTCCAATTTGGTGCAGGAGACAGATGATGTCGTCAAATTGCTATGCAGAATGAATGGCGAAGCGAATGCCTACACTTTCCGTACATGGATGTATGCTTTCATCAGGACCATTGAAATCAACAAGGTTGATTCTATAATCAATTGGTCGGAAATTATTAGCAGCAACATCGGTGAGCAACTTCGGAACGTGAAGCGTACTTTCAGCTTCAAGATGACTTCATACTTGGTGTATGCTGCAGCTTCACAAGGTGTCTTTTCCAAGCTGGATAGATGTGGTGTTCTTTCCAAGGACCCCATTTTCGAGTGCTACCCGCAACTTACTGCACCTACAGGCGAGAAAGACTTCAAAGTGATCAACGATGACTTCTTCTACGATTTCATCTGCAGGCTAGACAAAGACTTGAAGGCCAACAGGGTAAGCAAGGAAGCGTGGGAAGCCGTGTCCAAGATTGGCAATCTATTCATTCAATTTGCAGATTTCACATACCTTAGGGTTACGGGCTTTTTTGGAGAACCAATAAAGATGCCCAGGTATCCGAATGATAGATTGATCGCCATGGAGCTGAGCAGACAACTTGTGGAGTTACATGACCTTCAGTCAAAGCGGCACAAGTCTACGGGCTTCTTCCCAATCACTGTGGGATATTACAGCTGCATTAGCATTCACAGAGCTTGAGGGATGGAAGCGCAAATGTTATCCGAGTATGAGCAAGAGTTCTTCCCTCCACGGCTGAACTTCGATCCATTTGGAGTAGCCAGGAAGACAATCTCCCAGCAGTACGCACATGTGCCTTCGTTAGAAGATTTCTGGATGAAGTGCGGAAGTGAGTACGAGGTCAGAAAGAGAGATTTCAGCAGGCTGTCAGCAAAGCAAGTGTTCGACTTTGGACTAGCGTGGATACCTGCGGATCTTAAAGATGATGGGAATGTGGTACTTGACACTTACCATCAAATGGGAGGAGATAAAGCCATACTGCAGAATAACATGGGAGGCTGCAACACAATTGAAGAAAGGTCGAGAGCTGTGTTGGTGAATACTTCAAACTGGTTGCTGACGAAGGGATATTGCCTTGATGAAACATTGATGAATCAAATCACGGGCAACTTCGGCACAGGAGATTCCCTCAAGCGAAAGCATGAAGGAGAAAGCAGCAGAAGGTCCGAGAAGTTGAAAGTACACAGAAGATCTCAAGAGAAAGAGAAGATCACTTCTACGACCATAGCTTTGACTCCGGCTTCTCCAGTACCCAGCACTTCACCAACTATTGCACCGCAGCAGTAGGATGTTTCCATGCCTTCATTGAATCCGGCGACGTTCGTCTTCTCTCCTCAGCCACTTCGTTCATCACCCGTTCCAGAGGAGATGTTGAAGCTGCAGATGGCAGAGTTCGAAAGAGCTTTGTCCTTGGATGATTCAGAGGATGGCAGCCATGACACTGTGGCACTTTCTGACGGAGAGGATGCAGAGCGGGAGATAGTAGTGCACTCAGCGACTTCTCACTCTCCGAGAAGTAATTTCTCGGAATGGTTGGCTTTGCAGTTGGTTCCAGAAGCGAGAATGGAGATGAACTTAGAGGAGCACGACTTGCAGCTACTCCAGGATCTGAGCAGAAGAGACAGAAGGCCTAAAGTTGCTAAAGCAACTTCTAGGTTGATCATTGAGAACTCGGGAGAGAAGTTTGCTGAGATATCAATTCCGGCAGAAGGAAAGATAGAAGAGGAGCTCACGGCAGAAGATGTGATAGTGACCAAGGTACCACTCGGTCAAGCCACCACTAAAGGATTGAAGCAGGACACGCAGACATTGATAGACGCTTTATTCCTTAGGCTTGACAGTGAAAAGACGGAGAAAGAAGAGATGCAGAAGCAAGTATCTCAATTATGTGAGATCATAGCCAAGGTTGCTAAACCTTCCATTCAGCCCATTTCAGAGCAGGTGAGTGATCATCTTATGCAGGAAATGGACAACGCAAGCAATCAAGTAAAGGCTATTGACGAATGGAAGGATCTGATTATTTGTCAAGCTTCTGTACAACTTGGGGAAGTGCCAGCCCGCCTAAAGGTTATGAACGATGCAGCAAATCAACTAAAGCAACTGATGGAAAGCATAGAAGGCATGAATACAGTTGCAGAGAGTAACCTGAGTATTTTGGCCGAGATCAACAAACTGCTGAGAGATGTATTGATTGCGGAACAGATTGTACCAGACGGATCAGTCGAGAAGGGGAAGCAGCTAGAGTTTGCAGTATATTTCCGCTTGGAAATCTGCAGAGTTTTGCTGAAGAGGATGCAGGCACTTGAGAGTAGAACATCAGATTTACCAGACAGTATCATTTCTTTCACTGAGGAAAGAGTGGACGGAGGTGTTGCTTCATATGTGCGGATCGTTTCTAACGAAGTGCCTAATTCCCTGGAAGGTTCTCTTCTGATGGTACAAAAGAGAATTGATAAAGCTACCAAGCCTTTCACGATGAATTCTATCAGTAGACTGGTGGCGCTGCAGGAAGACATTGTGAGGTTTGGGCCGAGTTTGGAAGAGGTGGAAGCGTGCAGCAAAGTGTTGAATGAAGGGTTGTTGCAATTCAGGACAGAGAAGGAAGCAATGGCTAAAACAGATGGAAAGATGCTGAATTACATGTTCGACAAGTATATCCGATATCAGAACAAGAAGAAGACATAAATGATACAGCTGACATGACTTCTTCTATTCTTTCTTCTTCTATTTTCTATGTTCCCGGATGAAATTGTAAAACTTCTAAGTTATTGGTTTTACAACCATTACTTGAAGTCATGTGGAACCATTCTATTAGTTAAGTGATACATGTGTCACTTAAGAAGAAGTTAGTTGAGGATGATTGCCAAAGGTCATTTTTACTTGTTGTTCATGCTTTAGTTCAGTGTGAGTCTTCTATTTGTACTTTCCCTCCATTCTATAAGTAGGAGAAGAACCTCCGGGTTAATGATCGATCAGAATTTGTAAGCAGCAATCTTGTGTTCTAGACTTTGTGCTGAACCCCTGAGAGCAACTTGGAGCAAAGGAATACAAAGGAGCAGGTTTCCGGAGAACTTTGTGTCACGGTGTACTGTGTTTCTTGCTTTTAAATCTTAGATCTCTTAAATAAACTGTGTTATTATAGATTTGGATCTAGAGCTGCCTTTGTTTTATAATTCTGTGTGTTCATATCTATTAAGTTTCTTCTATGTGCATGCAATTAGCTCTGCTATCTACTAATTGGGATGCACATCTTCCCCATTTCTTCTCTGTAATTCCTTTACTTCCTTCTTCTATAACTTTCCTTTCTTAAACAGCTGCTTACTTGCTGCAGAACTTCTTAGTTATGGTTCATGAACTAAGTGGTTAAAGTAAAACCCCTGATAGATAATAACACGTTTTTATTGACAAATCTGACATGGGAGCCTCACCGGTTAAATGAGGGAGATTTATCTCATGACTGCCTAGGTTTGATGCTATGCAGAAAATCTAGCCAACAGTTCTACTTTCTATTAGAAAATAACAGAGATAGCTAGTGAATGAATTATGCTTATGCTTAGAATCCACAAATTGCAGGGAAGGAAAGAATTTAAGCTCATAAACACCAACAAGTTGTATCTTGGAAGCCTCCAAGAGGAGGAAAAACTAGTCGGGAAGGGCAATTGCTCTTTCTTCCCACTTTTATTGGCCAATTCAAAATAACAAGTACAAAATTTACAATAAGTATGAAAGTGAAGTAGATAATATCTCACACTTCCTCCCAATTACTCGTTTGCTCTGTCTCAACACTCCTTTCTTCTGCAAAACACAATTCCAGCACAAAGAACTTCTTGCTTACTTGCCTTCATGCTTCGATGATCCTATTCTCCTCTACAAACATGTATTTATAGCCTTTCTCATGTCCTCTCGTGCACTAGAGAATGAGAAAGGTCATGGAGGAGAAGAGACACGGACAACCTTCCAAATTCTGGGCTGTTCGTTTCATATTTTTGTTTTCTGTCCGAAAGAGCCAGGCCCGCTGCCCAAAGCAAACTGGCGGTCCCAGGACCGTCGCCCCAATTGGGCGGCAGTTTTGTAACCGCCGCTCTATATAGAGCGGCGGTCCTATTACTAAAAAGACAGAACCTCCGTGTGTTGTTTTTCCTTCTTCGTGCTGACTGATTAGATGAAGTAGAGTCATTTTGGATCCCTATGGATCAGTGCTGATTCTACTCAGAAATTCTGAGTTGGAAGAAGGTTAGGGACAACTCATGGCTCAAAAAGATTTCAATTCTATTGCCTACCAGCAGGCCAATGTAGTTCGGCTTTCACCATGCACAATCTCCCAGGTATGATGACTATGTTGGATTGCTTTGATCCATGATACTGCTGTGTTTTTATCCTCATGATCAGCTTGCGCCAAGCGAAGAGAAGGTAAGAAATGAATGGTGTAGCAAAAGGTGCATGGATGCTTGGGTGCAATGCCAAAATTGTTTTAGCATATGTGGGGTTGGTACTGTTGTGGGCTTCAAAAAGGAAGGAAGGTTTGATTGCGAGATCAATATGATTGGTAATCTCATCCTTGAGTGTACAGGAATGACCCACACCTTTGCATCTTGGTTTAGCACTCATACATACCAAATTTTCCAGGTAATTGGTTTCTTTATTGGCCATGGAGTAGTAATGCTCGTAGATAATGGCACCACTTATAAATTCATAAAGTAGCACATACAACATGGGCTGAGCATGATTAACCTCGGAGGCTTCAAGGTCACCAATGTTAATAATATTTTCATGCCTTATAAAAAGAATAAAGTACAATTGTCAAATCTCATAGGAAGGTGCAAGGTATGTGATGTTTTTCTTGAAATTGAGCCAACTGAAGTTACAATTGTTTGTGGGATGCAACGGATTCAAATCTTGGGGAAATGTAACCTCAACGACCATGATGTAGGACTGAACTTTGAGAACAAAAATAAAAAGTCCAGAAATCAAGATTTGGACGATGGAGGATTCATGGTAGCAAAGCAAGAGGAATTTCATTATGGTTCTCTTTTTCATATATCAGCTCATTGGGAGAACATAATCACAACTGGGCATGCACAAATTCAACCACCAGATAAACTTATAAAAGGAGAATTTAAGTTGTTGATCATGGTGGTGAAAGTTGACAAGGTTAAGAAAAAGGGGGTTGAACTCTATCCCTTACCACCAGTCAAGGAAAGGTGGACCATAGCTGAGTTTGCAAACACAAGTTTGACAAGCAACATATGGAGAGAGAGTTAAAAGATGCATGACTGATTTTTCTTGACCACCTTTCCTATATTTCGTTTCAGTCATCATCTATTCCCTTCCTAAAGGGAAATTGATTAGTTACAGCTGTGTCATTGATAGTATGGATACATATCAGCCAAACAAGGAGAACAAGAAGTTTGATAGGCACGAAAAGAAGCTGACATCATGCCTTCAAAGCATGAGGGAAGGTGGATGAGAGAATATTTTTTCTTTAAACGGTTTGCTTCATGTGTAGGCACAAAGGAACAACTGAGATTCATTTGGGATATGGGTATGTGCCCATTGCTTGAGGACAAGCAATTTCGAGAGGGGAGGACTGTCATGTCCCTTTTTTGGATACTAGCGCACTTGAAGACCTTATCCCATTTCTCCCTCGTGGGACTAAGGGTTGGAGCAAGAGGAATGTTTCTGAAGATATCTGATGATAGCTTAGGAGTTGTTTTTATTTTTATGATGTATTCCTATTGGGTAACCAAGCACTCCAATAGAAGAACTTATTTAGTTAGAAAATAAAAGTATTTGGAGCATGTAGGCTCCAAATACCAATTAGAAAATTAGAAGTACTTTTCTTAAGAGGTCGGCCATCATTTGCATTGCAAGCACCCCTTATGGTTATAAAAGGATGTCACTTGGCCATTAGAGAGTCATGTTTTTGGTGAATTTTCATAGCTTGGTGAAGGATTGCTTGTTAAGCACATTTCCCATCTCTCTCAAGGACGAAAACCCTTGTGGAGAAGTAGGTGTGGACAAAACCCCACACTACCTCTTGATGTACTTCTCTCTATTGCTAGATATAATTGATTTATGGCCTAGGTGACTTGCTTGAGAGAGTGTTTTAGAGGATATTGTTGGTTTTTATGTGATCTAATTGCATGGTTGGATTATCCATAATTTCTAAAGGTAAAATCTTCCATTTTTATCATTTGCTTGGGTGGATATACATGTTATTTCAATTCTAGAAATTATTATTTAATTCTGCAGTGGAAGGGTTTCATGATAAATTCAAAATAGCACTTGTGGGCCTCTAAAAATCAGTTTTCTTGCATTTAATGGTTGTTGGTATTTTCTTATAATTTCAGAGCATATTTCCCAAAGGTTTGGGTGAAGTTTGTGCATAGAGAAATGTGTTTGAATCTTCCTAAGGGGTTGCCACCCTAGGAGGAAAGTCCTGGTAGCACAGTGAAAGTTTCTACATGTGTATTTTAGTCATCTACAACCTGCCCTAAATTTGATTTAAGTCCTCCATAACCAGCTTCGGGTCATTTCCAGAGAGTCCCCAAATGGGACATTACAGCTTACCTCTTTTCACTAAGACCTTTGTTGGTCTCTTTTCTTCACTTGTTACTCTTTTCTCCATGACATCCAACTTTACTTCAAGGGATATCAACATCTTCTTCATTTATTCTTCATGTTCATTCGTATTTGCAACAACTTCTCTACATTGTGCAATCTCTATTGTATCCAACTCACTTGGATTTCCCTCAACATCTCTGCCAAGTCTTGTACTCCATGTGCTCTTCCTCTTTCTAGAGGTAATTTCTATGCACTCCATATCCACTCAACAAAATAAGCCTCTCTTTCACAACCTCCAACTAAAAAACATGCTTCTCTTTCACAATCGGCAACTATCAAACATGCTTCTCTTTCACAACATGCATCTAGACTCAACAAGAGCCTCACATCCAACCGAGCAAGGTAAACGTTGCTCTGATACCAATTGATTCGGATGGAAATGAAGGGACCAAAATTATGGCAGCCTGCTCCTGCAGCTGGGACACATACTCTCGAATGGACAAACACAGACTGAAGAGCACAACCATAGATTCAAACAAACTTCTCTCACCATTCTAGACTGGAACCAACTCCCAACTCCCAACTCCGACTCTGAACGTTGAATTGTCTTTCAATTCCCAATTGAATGGTCTCTCAACTCCTTACCAAAATAACTCCTCAAAGAATTCAAATCTAATTGACAACTCTGATATTTCGGAATGTCCTTTCCAATTCCCCAAAACCTTAGAAACATTGAAAAAAGAAAGCAAATTGTTTAGAGTCATTACTTTCGTTTTGTGTTCCTCATGGGTGAAATTGCCCCGACAATTGCAAAACTGCCCCTTTAGGCAAACCGGCAGTTGCAAAACCGCCCCATGACTATGAAACTGCCACTTAAGAAAGAATGACAGTTTTGCAACAAAGCAAAACCCTCGAACTTTTGGAAGCCATAACTTTTGCACATGACGTTGAAATCAAGTGCCATTCTTTTTGAAAGTGTGTATTTTCTCAAGGGGAATCCAAATATGCAATCACATTCTGACTTTGAGATGTTCTTCAAGGACTTTTTTGCCTTTTCCCCAAGATCTATCCATTTTAACCCTTAAACGTACACAACCACTTGCTAGATTCTTCTAATTGTTGAGGGACTAAACCGATTCTCTTAGAACTCATGTCAATGCTTGAAACTGATGTTCTCTGATGCACTTGCTGCTCTTAAAGTGTTGGAATGTTGGTGCTTCCCATAGATCGATTTCACCATGTCAAAACAACAAAAGGACCAATTTGTTCACAAGAACACAAGCATGCTATTTATGGTTGATTCAAGATTGCTTGTATACTCCTTGGATGATCCTGTATTGGAAATTTATGAAAATAAGGGCAAAT
This sequence comes from Taxus chinensis, assembly GCA_019776745.2. Lineage (NCBI taxonomy): Eukaryota > Viridiplantae > Streptophyta > Pinopsida > Cupressales > Taxaceae > Taxus > Taxus chinensis. The sequence continues at coordinate 328,098,745 of CM034147.1, forward strand.
AGTCATTTTATTGTCTTTTCACTAAACATAGGCATGATATATATTGTTGGAAAGCTCTCAATGCATGTATTCATATGGTACAATTTTAATTCCATTTCTCATTGCCACAAGATGTCTGGGGTTTCTGAAGAGAAGTCTTGTCCCCATAACAAATACCCACATCTCTGCAGTGACTATATTTAAATCTTTTATATCTGTACCATTAGTCATATGTTCTTGTACCCTATTTCAAATTGGCGTCCCCATCCTCATCCGCGTTCACATACCAATATTCTATGTCTTTTGGCGACTATGAATTTTAGTTTACCTTGGATTTTATTTTTACTAAGGCCAGGTTAGATTTTGGTATTGTGTTGTCATGATGCCAAAGATTCAAGGCTGTAACATTAGACATGTTCCTTGGGGAGGTGTATTGATTATATGGATTAATAAAGCATGACCGAGTTAACTAGAAAATGTATCACCATACTCTTCAAAAAGATAGAGTGTACAACTATGATCCCAAAGGAGGGTCGAACTCAATTTTTTAACATATGTGTGAAAAGATATTTGTGGAGTTACATAGAAGATTGTCAATCCATTTGGGCAAGGTGGTTGCTGCTGGCTAAAGATTGGAATATATTATAGATTATTATACCAATTACCTCTTATCCATTGGCATGCTTCCCATTATTACGAGGAGTATGAACCACCTCGTTAGATAATTATGTTGAATAATATTTCAGGTAAAGTTTCTAACAAATATTGTAAGTGAGCGTGTATAGGTGATTAACCTACCGAGGAAATGCTAGAAGTGCAATGACACTGCATGAAGCTATAAGTTGACTAAAGACAGAGTACAAGGGAGTTTGGAGTGGGTGATTGGTTATAATTTATACCTTAGGTTACAGCCCTTCAAATGGTCCACATCTAAAAACAAGGGAAGAATCTCTCCATTGTTATGTTCCTGATGAGGTGCTTTGCAAGGTTAAGTAAGCTGTATATACTCTAGAAGAAAAGAAACCTATAATGTTTCCCATTACACTATTCTCTAAAAGAAACTTGAACAACAAATGTTTTTTATTTCTGCTTCCATTGGGTGACTAGTAACACGTGAAAGTAGAATTTGAGGCTACTATCAATGTTTTAGAGAAGCAACTCAAAGACATCCATTATAAAATAATTAGTTAAACGAGGCACTTACTAGAAGAAGGCTCTAGTTGGAGCCCTTGAGACGCAACCCTTGTTTAATTGGGCCTGGTGGGTACCTTTGAGATGAATTTGACAATCTCATAACGGCCTTCTCCCCCCAGATTCCCAAAGGTACCAGCAATTTGGCTGAAACAAGGGGTCCGATCAGATGTTTAGATATGGAAATTCAGTTAAGAGCCTAACAAATGTTTGTCAAAGTTGATTCTATGATTATTATCCGCGGTATGATTAGGGACATATCCAAATTGGCATTTGAACAACATCATAGCCAAAGACAAAGACCTTGCTTTGAAATTCAAAGACATCTAATTTAGTCATTTCTTGAAGGAGGCAAATAGGATTGCAAATATCCTAGCTGGGAGCAGTAAAGGCACGTTGATTTAACAATAAAAAATAATTCCCTCACTTGGGAAGGCCTGAGTGAGGTTGTATCAACTGAGCACTCACAACTTAAGTCTTGCCCATTGCAAGTGACATTTGGCTATGATTAGACAACAATGACACAAACTCATGTCATTCCCCTTCTCACCATGACCACCACCACCATTATATCAGCCCCGTTATCGATAGTCTCCTCATTTTCATTCTACATTGTTTACTTGTTTTTGTGCAAACTAGTGTTTACAAGGTTTTTTTCTATGGCCGTAAGCAGAGTGGGAGACGAGAAAGAGGCACACAACACAGGTGCGGTGGAACTACAAAGCGACTTCTTTGTGGGGGACTTTTCCAACAATATTTTGAAGTACAAGCTAACCTTGGCAATGGTAAGGTTCTTGTTAGACCTAGAAAATCTTAGGCATAGGCATGGTGTCGGTAGAATCATGCTTCCCTCATAGAGGTAGGCATTCATGAATATATTATTTCCAGGGTTTGTAGGCTACTAGAAGAGCATGAATTGTTTGAGGATGGAGATTTTCACTTGATTGCATTTCCAGGGTTGGATGAAATTTTGCCCCTTGCATCTAGGGTGGAAAATTGGAATTTGACAATGGTGACTTTAAAGGTAGAACACACTGCTTGGAAATACATTATTGGAGTCCTTGACCTACAAATGGTGAGAGGATGCACCAAGGCCACCTATGGACCAAAAGAATAGTGGAGAAAGTAGCAACAATTGTTAGATCCCTAGCAAATGAGGAGCATGAGAAGATTCTTTTGGTAGCTAGGGCAAGATGGAATCGTCTCCTAGAACAATGTGTGGCAATGGAAAGTGGCCCCCACATTGGTCCCTCACTAGGATGGAGATCATCTATATTGAGGACGAGTGGATGTTGGCACAATGGCATCGCAAGGTGACAATCATGGCATCCATAAGCTCAACCATCCCTCCAACGTAGTAGCAACAAATGATAGGGAGGATACATGTACGCCATTGCAACTCTCGATTTTGTGTTTTTAGTTTTGATTGGAAAATTCTCCTTGCAAAGTAACCTTCAACTTGGATGCCACAATTGAGGGATATCTCTTTCCTCAAATTCACCCAAGACTTGCACCCAACCTCTTCCATTGGGGCATGCCACCCCTAGTGAGTTGGATATGGTATTTTACCCAATTTCGACACTCTACTATGTCTCCTGAGGATTTGAACTTGGGGCTTTGCTTTGGAAACCCCAATAGTTTACCGCTTGAACTCACCCCATTCAACCTCTAGATTTTATGGTTTGTACTTATTATTGATAGTGTGTATTGTGGATTTTTTTTGGTCCTTTTTAGCCCAAGGGACTATTGTAGTCAGTGAGTCGAGGGTTGTTGTAGTCGGTGAGTCAAGAGCTGTTGTAGTCAGCTAGTGAGTCAGGTTTGTAAACAGCTGGCCCCGATATCATAATATAATGCAATAAATATTTTTCCTCATGGCTGGTTTTTCGGGTTGTGCCTATTCATTGCTTTTCTTTTCTATCTCAAGTTTAGAGGGCGGGGGACCTGTTAACTTCCATTTACCGACTAAAAACTAACTTCTGTGCTTATTCTCCCACACTAGCATGTAAAGTCTAAATTAATTAATTTATGAAAGCAAACATTTTTCAATTATAAAAACTTACCACTGTTCTCCAAAAGTTGTTTTTGGGGTTTCTCTTGCGTGAAATGCAATTTAAACACATGGTAATTTCATCTATTGTATTCTTAGGTAAAGCCCAAACAAGTTTGGTCTTCTTCTTCAGGAATATTAGGACAGCCCTATATTCTATAACAGGTTGAAGCATGTAATGCTCTTTCTGGGGTTTGGTTTCTATTTTCACAGAAATAAAGCATGGGGAACCTTCTCTTAGACACTCATGCTATATCTTCATCATATCTGTATACAAAACAAGTGCTTTTCCATCACAATAGATTGCTGAAATTGTGTAACTAAACAATTTTGAGAAGATTCCAAAAGGACAAAAGGTTAATGGAATAATGTTACTGAAATTGTGAAAGACAACCAATTGGAAAGGATTCCAAAAAGCCAAAAAGATAATAGTGAAAAATGGGGAAAAAGGCAAATGCAGATGGAAAATAAACATTCCTTTAAATAACAACTATGGTCCCCAGCCATATTGATTGTGAGCATGTCATGTCCCTTTTTGGAGACTAGCGGAATTGAAGACCTTAACCCATTCTACCTCCTCGTGGCTTTAAGGAAAGAAGGGGAAGACTTGGATAACATTCTCTAAGTAGATTTTTTCATTATTATCATGTATTCCTATTGGGAAGCCAAATCCTCCAATAGAAAAACTTATTTAATTAGAATATAAAATATTTTGAGCATGTAGGCTTCAAATATAAATTAGATAATTAAAATGTACTTATTATAAGGTCGTCCATAAGTTGTGATGTAGCACCCCTTATGCTATAAAAGAAGGATGCTTGGCCATTATGTCATATGTCGAATCTTATGATTTCTTTTGGGTAAAGGTTGTACCTTTCCTCTCTCTTATCAAGGACGAAAACCCTTGTGTGAGACCACTTCAAGAACGAAAACCCTTGGTAGTGGAACTTGTCTTGGGGATGAAAAACCCTCAAGCAAGGATATTTGAAATTATTGAATATCTCAAGGAATTTAGAGCTGATATATTTCTATCTAGCCCTAGGCGACTTGTATCATGAGCATGTTAGATATGTTTTGATGAATTTATGGTATGATTTCTTGCATGGATGGACTTATGTTGATTATCAAAGGTGAAAGCAATCATTTCCTTGCATGTTTGAGCCTTTAATTCATTATTTCCAAGAGGGGCGAATTGCTTGTAGGTCAAATTTGACATGTTGAGTGGATGTTTGGGCAAGTTGAATTGATATTTTCATTCCTCATATTTTTAAACTTCCAAATCCCAAGTTCCATGAATTTTGGAGCTTCCTAGGTAAAGTTATGAATTTTTAAATTAACTCTGTAGACAAGAGTTTATAGAAATACATATCTTCAATTCTAGGGCACTAAAAATCAGTTTTCCTTCATATTTTGATTGCTGGTAATTAATCAGAATTTTTGATCTTGATTGGGCATATTTTCAGCGACTTTAGGGCATCCAAAAGTGAGTGGGAGTTCCCAAAACAGGTCGCTGCCCTAGGAAGGGAAAAATTGCAAGTTTCCGTGTGCATTTTCAGTCATATCCAGCCCTCGGAAGTCTGATTACAGTCTTCTAAAAATTAATTTCAGTTATCTCTCATTCAACCCTAGCTATTTTCCGAAAGTCCCCCATAAAGGGACATTACATGCGGCGACACTTGGTAGAGAAAGGACGGATAATACAGATTTGCATGGTCACGTGGGTGACAGTGACTTGACAGAGGAGCGGCCAATAAGGAGGTTCAACCATTGGATGATGTGGCGGGAGGAGATTGGTTGGTAGTAGATTGTGCGGATAAGCTCATTAAAGAGCTTAGTTTGAATTTGAAATTCGAGCGGGACAATAGAGGAAGATAGCTCAAAGGAAAAGAGGAATGAGAAAAGTTGGGCACACGGCTATAAATAGAAGAGGAGCCACCCAAGTTGAGGGTCGTTGAAGGGTGGGTTGTTGTGGTGATTGGAAGGGTGGTTAAAGGCCACGAAGGGGTCGAGTTGGTCAACCAAGGGCTAAGGGGAGTTAGTTGGCTAGAGGGACTGAGTAGAGAGGTCGAGATCGGCCTTTGAGTTGAGAGAGTGAGGTGAAATGAGTATGGTTCAACACTATAGGTTCCAACAATTGTAACATCCCCATTGAGGGAAGATACTGTAGATGCCATATGGCCATTTGAAATAATAGATGAAACATAAACAATTTCGTCCCGTTTTGTTGAACTCTGAGGAAACGACAGGCTCGGGGAGTACTCGGTGGAGTCGCGATCCGTTAGAATTCCCCTCGGCATAGACGTAGCACACAGTGTTCCTTTGACCTCGACTCAGGAGAGTCCTTAGTGGTCAAGCTTTCACGACGTCGGCCTAAAACCCCTAAATGTCTTGTTAGAGTCGCACCCTCTCTTAGCTCTCTCCCTTGGCTCTGTGGGAATATGACAAGCATAAACCCTATTCGAGCTGGATCCTTCACATGGTTGCGGCAAAGCATTAAAACCTAACATGACGTGAATAAACAAGACTCAAATACATTGGACTCTCTAACAACTAAACTCATGAAAATCCTAAAACAGCTATGGTTTATTTTTTGTAAAATCCAAAGCAAGTTTTGTAAAGTATAAAAAATAGTTTCTCCCAACATATACATGGTGAACTCAATAGCTTGACCGGTGGCTAGACTTGCAAAGGATTACATTCAGAGAGGAGGTTAGGGGTTCAAACCCACTCCTAAACCAATTTTTTAAGTCGATTTTTTGAAAGTTAAAACTTAAATAGAAATAAAGTCATTAATTTTATTGCTTAAGTGAGTAGCTGAGTTGGTCACATTATGTTGCTAGGCCATACAATTGAGAGGTTAGGGGTTGAAACCCCGCTAACCAACTTTTACTAGATTGTTTTTGGGAGTCAATTCTTTATCTAAGAAAGAGAATAATTATTTTAAGTATTCCAAAATTCTCAAAATTAAGGCAATTGTTTTCGGAGAGAATATTGTGTAAGTATTCTAAAATCATCAAAAGCAAGAAATTATTTTTTTGCAGAGGTTAATTAAATTATTTTAAATCCCGATTTCAAAAAGAAGGGTCTTAAAATTTGTTTTTAATTTTCGAATATTTTAAAATTTTAATTCCTAAAAATATTATGCTCAAGTCCTGGATTTTTTTCTTGAAGTCGTGAAAATTATTTTAAATTTTGGAAAAATTAGTTTAGTTCATAATTTATTTCTTATTCCTTGAAAAATTATTTCATGCAAGCCATTTTTTTAAGGTTCAAATTTTTTTAATCCTGAAAAATAATTGTTTAGCCATATAAAATTATTTTTGAATCCTTAAAAAATATTTTTAAATTCAGAAAAATATTATTAGGTCTAGAAAAAAATGGTTCTGAGCTCAAGAAAAAAAAGTCATTTCAAAACTTCAGTATAGATAAATCCCATATGCTTATTGAGACAAATTCCAACATCTGAAAAATTAAGCTTAAAGAAAGTTTATGGCTAAAAAACTATGGGCCATTCTAAGTGGAACTGAGAAGGCTCCTTCAGGTAGGCAAGCAATCTCCAAAAATACTAATGCTTATCAACAAAGGGCTCAAGAGGCCATGTCTATCATCCTAAAAAGTGTCAAGGATGAATTCCTGCTTCATATAAGAATTTAGGAATCCCCCAATGAAGCTTGGAAACAATTAGAATCCATGCATGAAGGAATTAGTTTGTCTAAAATCATCAAATCAATCATTAAATTGATGACCACTCCTATGAATGGAGATGAAATGTTCGTAAATTATCTTGCTAAAATAAAAAAACATAAAATCACTGCTAGATGGTAGTAATTGCAACCTGATCCAAGATCAACTTCTCTATTTTCTCATCTAGATGAACTTTCATGAGAAGTTCGAGAACCTAGTATCTATCCTTACCTCCAAATATCAAACTGAGTAAGACATACCTGACCTCACCACCTTATCTACTCTCCTCATCTAAGAAGAGAAGGTCATGACTAACTTCTATTCTAAAGAGAATGCTACTCGGGCTCTCTTCTCTCAAAATCAGAAAATCTTTGTTTCAAAAAATTGTGGATCTCATAACTTTAAATCCTCTTCTAACTTAGCCTTCAACCTAGAAAGCAAGGGAAATCTGCAATGCATGTGTCTTGAAGCATCTGGATCCATATAGGTCTTATGGCCAAATCCTACCTTGTATGACCGTCCGATATCCTCAACATGATCAATCTAACAACTTTTCTACAGGCCGCCCAAATACTCTTGAGAATAAAAGACCATGTTATATGAAAATGTGTTGTTTTTGAAAAACACATTATTAAGTAATGCCATGGATCCATTATTGCTGCCGGAAGTAAACAACTGGTGTGTTCACATTGAATGGCTTTGAATACACACGGTTTAACACTCATCCACATGCAAAAGTGTTAAAACAACTTGTTCATTAACACTAGTCACTTCAAATGCACAACTGTTTATGCATTTCCCATTATTGCAAGCATTACTTTACTCGACATTAACATACCTAAATGCTATTATAGCTTTAGAGAAAAGCATTAAATTGTGTATGAACGGTTAAAGAAACAAGAGCAGCAATGCTGCTAAGTACTGCCGCAGTGGTAGTAAAAGTGAAATGAGCGGTGGCAAAGGTGAACTGATCAATGCTTCGTATGTTAACCCAAGTTCTGGTGGAATGTTTCCTTTTAGCTGATTATCGCCAACATTTAGTATGTAGAGAGAACTGCAATTCTATAGATTTGGAGGCAATTTTCCAGTAAAAGAGTTCCCTGAGAGATCCAGCACTTGCAGTTTGGAGAGTCTGCTAACGTTTAAAGGCAATTCTCCGATGAAGCTGTTGGTAGACAAGTTAAGAATCTGAAGTTGCGTTGTATTTCCAACTTGTGGAGGTATATATTCATTAAGCAAATTCTGAGAGAAATCCAAGGATAGCAGAGACTGTATGTCAAAGATTTGTGGAGGTATCTTACCTGTAGGGAAAAGTTTTTAGGTGAGGAAACTTTTTTGAAGTATAGAATGGTTGGTTGAATCTTTTCAGCTTGAAAAATAAGAGTTGTTTATATGAAAATTTGAGGACTTTTAAAAGGAAAACTTGATAAAGGTTTAGTTTAAATTTTGAAAATCTGGTGAAAATTGCCGAAATATCTAAATAATACCCTATTTACCTCTAAAGTTGTTTTGTCCCAAGCTTAGATAATTCAGAATTGGCAGATTTGAGAGCTACGGGGGAATCGTTCTTGTAAGTACATTCCCTGTCAGATTCAAAATGCTAAGATTTTTATGTTCAGACAACCATTAGGGCAGAGGGCCCGAGAGCTTGTTTTGCGACATTGACAAATACTTGAGCTGAAATTTGGGACTGAATCTCATTGGACTTGCATTATCAAACTGGTTTTGCTGAAGAAACAAAAGCGTGAGTGAGGAGGCATTCTCCATTGCCTTGGGAATTCCTCCCGATATCTGATTTCTGCATATATTCATCATTCATGAGATCTAGATTGTTCAGCTCTCCGAAAGAGGCCGGTATAGATCCATTTAGACTGGTAAACAATCAACACTGACATAATGCTGATGGGCTATGGTACTATGCATCCAAAGCTAGCCACAAATATTTTAAATTTGTTAAAATATTTTTTAAATGTAAAAAGGAAACCAAGAAAATAAATGCTATCATAAATGCTAATGACATCATTTTTTCCTCGAATTTGGTGAGGCTGTAATAACATGTTAATTTTTAGGCCAATTAAATTGAAGATAAATGCATTTTTACAATTATTTTGTTAAAAAATGTGCAGGTTTACTAATGTTTATTAATGTAGAAAGTATATATTTTGTTAATGAAAATAATAACAATGTTTGATTGGTTGAAAAGGACAAATAATAATAATTGGTTAAACATATGTGAAACCTATAGTCTAATTTGCCTTGAGGAGTACTGATAAAATAAAACAAGGTGATGGGAATGAATCTAGATGAAGGAGAGGTTATGGATCCACATTGGTGCAATTGGGGTGGAGGTGGTGAAGGTTGTTACCATGTATGTAGAAATTATGTAGGTTCCATGGAGGAATCATCCCACCCATTATGTTTTAAAAGGTTTCTATACCACAAGTTAAGGCCATGGTAGCGTTTCATTTACATGACATTGACACAATATAACAAATTAAAATTCGATCACCAAAGATTAGAATTAAAAAAACTCTGAAATTTGAAAAAATAATAATATTAAACAAAAGAAATTGTTTTCGTTATTTCATGTCAAATATGGTTTCTAGAGATGAACACAAAAAATGCCAATCCCAAAAACATTGTATTACATGGTTAGAAAACTATTTTACTTTTTCCTAAAAAGTTTAACAATAAAGTGGTAAAAATGTAATTTTTACCACTGAATCCTTATTAGGTTTTAAATAAAAAGGCCTTATCACAGTTTACAATTCAACTTTCAAAACAACTATATTCAAAGTAAAATTTAAAAAAATGCTCTAATCCTAAGACTAAACTATTTTATAAGAAAATTGTATATGTTTTTGTTTTTTTCTACATCGAAGTTTAAAAATGAGCCTAGAAAGATAAGTATATATTTAAAAAATTCAACACCACATTTTGAAAAACTTGGAAAACGACATGGCAAATGTGGTTTTTTTTAAAGTAATGCTATTATATTAAACATCTTGATTGTGTATTGATAAGTGTTGGCTAGATTTTCTACATAGCATCAAACCTAGACAGTCATGAGATAAATCTCCTTCATTTAACCGGTGAGGCTCCTGTGTCATATTTGTCAATAAAAACGTATTATTATCTATCAGGGGTTTTACTTTAACCACTTAGTTCATGAACCATAACTAAGAAGTTCTGCAGCAAGTAAGCAGTTATTCAGGAAAGGAAGTATCTTATAGAAGAAAAAAGTAAAGGAAATACAGAGAAGAAATGGGGAAGATGTGCATCCCAATTAGTAGATAGCATATTTAATTGCATGCACATAGAAGAAACTTAATAGATATGGACACACAGAATTATAAAACAAAGGCAGCTCTAGATCTAGATCTAAAATAACACAAATTTTATGAAGAGATCTAAGATTCAAAGCAAGAAACACAGTACACCGTGACACAAAGTTCTCTGGAAACCTACTCTTTTGTATTCCTTTGCTCCAAGTTACTCTCAAGGGTTCAGCACAAAGTCTAGAACACAGGATTGTTGCTTACAAATTCTGATCCATGATTAACTCAGAGGTTCTTCTCCTACTTATAGAATGTAGGAGGGAAAGTACAAATGGAAAACTCACACTAAACTGAAACATAAACAACAAGTAACAATGACATTTGGCAATCATCCTCAACTATCTTCTCCTTAAGTGACACATGTATCACTTAACTAATGGAATGGTTCCACATGACTTTAAGTAATGGTTGCAAAACCAATAACTTAGAAGTTTTACAATTTCATCCAAGAACATAGAAAATAGAAGGAATTAGAAGAAGTCATGACAGCTGTAACATTTATGTCTTCTTCTTGTTCTGATATCGGATATACTTGTCGAACATGTGATTCAGCATCCCTCCATCGGTTTTAGCCACTGCTTCTTTCTCTGTCCTGAATTACAGCAACCCCTCATTCAACACTTTGATGCACACTTCCACATCTTTCAAACTCGGCCCAAACCTCGCAATGTTTGCTTGCAGTGCCACCAGTCTACTGATAGAATTCATCGTGAAAGACTTGGTAGCTTTATCAATTTTCTTTTGTACCATAAGAAGAGAACCTTCCAGGGAATTAGGCACCTTAGTTGAGACAATCTGCACGTATGAAGTGACATTCCCGTCCATTATCTCTTAAGTGAAAGAAATGACATTATCTGGTAAATCTGATGTTCTACTCTCAAGTTCCTGCATCCTCTTCAGCAAAACTCTGTAGATTTCCAAACGGAAAGATACTACAAACTCTAGCTGCTTCCCCTCCTCGACTGATCCGTCCGGTACAATCTGTTCCGCAATCAATACATCTCCCGGCAGCTTGTTGATCTCGGACAAAATACTTAAGTTACTCTCTGCAATTGTATTCATGCCTTCTATGTTTGCCATCAGTTGCTTTAGTTGATTTGCTGCATCGTTCATAACCTTTAGGCGGCTGGCACTTCCCCAAGTTGTATAGAAGTTTGACGAATAATCAAATCCTTCCATTCGTCAATGGCCTTTACTTGATTGCTTGTATCTTTCATTTCCTGCATAAGATGATCACTCACCTATTTTGACATGGGCTGAATGGAAGGTTTAGCAACCTTGGCTATGATCTCACATAATTGAGATACTTGCTTCTGCAACTCTTCTTTCTCTGCCTTCTCACTGTCAAGCCTAAGGAATAAAGCATCTATCAATGTCTGCGTGTCCTGCTTCAATCCTTCAATGGTGGCTTGACCGAGTAGTATTTTGGTTACTGTCACATCTTCTGCCACGAGCTCCTCTTCTATCTTTCCTTCTGCCAAAATTGATATCTCAACAAACTTCTCTCCCGAATCCTCGATGATCAACCTAGAAGTTGCTTTAGCAACTTTAGGCCTTCTGTCTCTTCTGCTCAGGTCCCAGATTAGCTGTAAGTCGCGCTCCTCTAAGTTCATCTCCATTCTTGATTCTAGAACCAACTACAAAGTTAACCATTCCAAGAAATTACTTCTCCGAGAATGAGAAGTCGCTGAGTGCACTACCATCTCCCACTCTGCATCCTCTCCTTCAGAAAGTGCCATAGTGTTATGGCTGCCATCCTCTGAATCATCCGAGGACAAAGCTCTTTTGAACTCTGTCATCTGTAGCTTCAACGTATCCTCTAGAACAGGCGCTGAACGAAGTGGCTGAGGGGAGAAGATGAATGTCCCTGGATTTAGTGGAGGCATGGAAGCATCCTACTGCTGCGGTGCAATAGTTGGTGAAGCATTGGGTATTGGAGAAACTGGAGTTAAAGTCATGGTCGTAGAAGTGATCCTCTCCTTGGATTGATATCTTCTATGCACTTTCAACTTCTCAACTTTCCTGCTGCTTTCTCCTTCGTGCTTTCGCTTGAGGGAATCTCCTACGCCGAAGTTTCCCGTGACTTGATTCATCAATGCTTCATCAAGGCAATATCCCTTCGTCAGCAACCAGTTTGAAGTATTCACCAACACAGCTCTCTACCTTTCTTCAATTGTGTTGCAGCCTCCTATGTTATTCTGCAGTATGGCTTTATCTCCTCCCATTTGATGGTAAGTGTCAAGTACCACATTCCCATCATCTTTAAGATCCACAGGTATCCGCGCTAGTCCAAAGTCGAACACTTGCTTTGCTAATAGCCTGCTGAAATATTTCTTTCTAACCTCGTACTCACTTTTGCACTTCATCCAGAAATCTTCTAATGAAGGCACATGTGCGTACTGCTGGGAGATTGCCTTCCTGGCTACTCCAAATGGATCGAAGTTCAGCCGTGTAGGGAAGAATTCTTGCTCATATTCGGATAACATTTGCGCTTCTATCCCTCGAGCTTTGTGAATGCTAATGCAGCTGTAATATCCCACAGTGATTGGAAAGAAGCCCGTAGACTTGTGCCGCTTTGACTGAAGGTCGTGTAACTCCACAAGTTGCCTGCTCAGCTCCATGGCGATCAATCTATCATTCGGATACCTGGGCATCTTTGTTGGTTCTCCAGAAAATCCCGTAACCCTGAGGTATGTGAAATCTATAAATTGAATGAATAGACTTCCAATCTTGGACACGGCTTCCCACGCTTCGTTGCTTACCCTGTTGGCCTTCAAGTCTTTGTCTAGCCTACAGATGAAATCATAGAAGAAGTCATCGTTGATCACTTTGAAGTCTTTCTCACCTGTAGGTGCAATAAGTTGCGCATAGCACTCGAAAATGGAGTCCTTAGAAAGAACACCACATCTATCCAGCTTGGAAGAGACACCTTGTGAAGCTGCAGCATACACCAAGTATGAAGTCATCTTGAAGCTGAAAGTATGCTTCACGTTCTGGAGTTGCTCACCGATGTTGCTGCTAATAATTTCCGACCAATTGATTATAGAATCAACCTTGTTGATTTCAATGGTCCTGATGAAAGCATACATCCATGTACGGAAAGTGTAAGCATTCGCTTCGCCATTCATCCTACATAGCAATTTCATGACATCATCTACCTCATGCACCAAATTAGACTGTGGAAGAGTTCTCGGGAACTTTGAAGGAGATCTAGACTTCTTCATGTATCGGCTATTCATGATGCTCATGCAATCAGCTCTATGCTTCTCCCATCTATTGTCAGCATCCTGAATGCTAATGGAAGTCACCACCTTTCACACTGGAATCTTCAAACAATAATTGATGAACTCTGCGTCCAAACGAATTATTGTCTTTCCCAAAGCATCACGCACTGATTTGAATGAAGGATGATAAGATCTAGCACACTCCATCACGAAATTTGGCAATTGGGTTGTACATGGGAAAGTTGCAGCTCGGATAATTCCACTGCTTTTGACTACACGTATGAGTGAAGTTTTTCCCTGCTCTGGATCTATCAATCAAATCGGCAAGAGGTTCCAGGCCTAGATCTGTGTCTCCTATGTCTACAAGTTTGGAAGCAATGCATGACTCCATCTTGCTTTCTTTTTCATCTCCCTTCGCCATGGCTTTGTCTATCTTCGTCTAAATAATTCTTTTTCTTCTTATTTGGCCGGATTTCTTCAATGCTGGTGCAGATCTTGACAATTCTTAAGATTCGGAGGATATTTGCAATGTATTGGACATTGATAAAAACTCTTTTTCTTTTGTAAAACACCTATAATGAATTCCTGCAATTTATTCAGACAAAAATGGCCACCGGAGCATGAATAGTGAATTTAAATTGTAAAAATCTGCACTTTTCAAGCCTACTGCCCCAAAAATTGGTGTTTAATTTGCACATAAAGAGAGCATGAATCCTTTCAATCAACACCTGAGCTCCAGTAACACCTGTGGAAACAATTATGTAGATAAAGATCAACCTCCTTCAGAGCATGTGCCAAATCTGGAAGCTTTTAGCCTTGTTGTCACCTTGTCTGAGCAAAATCCTTCCTCTAATGGGGGCGCACTTTTCCACTTGGCTGTAATTCTTCACCTGTGATTTGAATAATTCACCCATATGGCTGCCCATGCTTATATAACCTTCACAATTCTATAATTAATAATTACCCTAACAATTAAAGGCAATTAATTAATTAAAAATCATGTTTTTCTCTTTTAAAAATAGCATGTTTAAGGACAGCCATCTAATAAATTAAATTAATCCATTTTAATCATTCACACATCACTTCACTTAAGCTTCATAGTTTGCTTTGACTATAGCCACTGAAAATAGAAATTAATTTAATGTTTTAATGCCTTAAAAAATATTAAATAATACCCAAATGGGGCGCACTTTTTGAGAGGAAGAGGGCGGCCATTAAATAAATTAACTTTAATACTTTTAAATCCTTTCTTGTATTTCAACTTTGACTTGTTGACTTCCTCCAAGCTTGGGCGCACTTTTAGAGAGAATAGATTAATTAAAATAATCAATTTAAGGTTGGCATTCTCTCACCAAAGGGGGCGCACTTTTTTGGACATGTAATTCTATTTTTAAGAATTTTTTCACAATTGGATTCTTTACCCTGCAAGGCAGGCACCAAAATCCCATGATCCACTTAAGTGATTTGACTTTGACAATGGGATTATTTACCCTGCAAGGCAGGCACTAAAATCCCATGATTTCACTTAAGTCACTTTCCTCCTATTTTATCATGGGAATTTTCACCCTGCAAGGCAAGTAATAAATTCCTGCCTGCCTGCAACCTCTAACTTTCCCACTGCAGCTTAAGTGATTTTTATAACATGGGAAAAAGTACCCTGCTAGGCAGGTATAAAATTCCCACTCTGCCTGCGGCTTCTATTTTTCCCATTGCAGCTTAAATCCTTTCTTTTCCAAAAATGTGCCCATCCCCGCAGGGGCTTTTCTGTGCACGACTTCACTTTTTCCCAGTGATCCTAGACCTCCGATGGTGATTTCCTCTAGGAATAATATTCGTATATGTTTTCCAGCTGCTCCAGACCAAAAATAGGGCTTACCCGGCAAAGGAATTGTTCCAGAGAAATTTCACAAAAAACGAAACAGGACACCACAAAAACACGAAAAATTGCCAAAAGACTCACAAATAAAGCCCAAAACTTAATACAAGTTAAAACCCTTCTGGCACATAGGAATAATAACATGCTGTTCCAATTTTCTCATAATAGAGTTAAAACAGAGCGCAAATAGCCTCCTACGGGGCTCAAAATAATTAAATACAAATTTCCCACAGAAAAATCCTGACGACAGAATAAAACAATTTTGGGCATCTGGGTATTTGACAAAAAAGGCTAATATGGCTCTTTAGGATTATCTTGACGCGATACAAGATCTTTCAGGCAATAAAAACACAAAACGACCCATTATTTTAAAAGTACGAAAAAATTTCAAATAAGGCAGTCACAGATTTTAGGGTGACAAAATCTGGGTTACACCATCTTTATTCCTCTCTTGACTGACCAATACAATCCTTGTATCAAAGCTTCATACTCAGCAGTGTTATTAGAACATGCAAACTGAAATCTAAAAGATGAATAGTACTTAACTCCTTGAGGTGAAACAAGCATAGCTTCCCCTCTTATACCTTGTCTGCTTCTTGATTCTTTAAATAACAACTTCCATACCTCATTTGTCATTCTTGTGGTCTAGCTTGTTGAGGCTAGGAATAGAATGATTTTCTTCGTGCATGTAATAGACTCCTAGCTTAGTTTCTTCTATTTCTTGATAAGGATCAAAAGCATGCACCTTGCTTTCCCATTCATCAAGATTCAAATATGGGATGCTCCCAAGCTTTGGTGTCAGCTTCATCAGTGCTTGGGTAATCTTCTTGATCAAACGTTGAACAGTTGGTATTGATTTGGCTTGCAGTGTGAGGCTCAATGTGAAAGTTTACAATAGGCTCAAATCTGATTGTGGCTTTGGTTCCATATCTTTTTTTGAACAACATGTGTGACCAATCATAAGATAAGTAACCTCCAATCTTAGCTATGAAATCCCTTGACAAACATAGGGCAAAGAGTGGTGGAAGATCTATCACTGAGACATCTTGCAGAACAACAACGTTGGGGCATGCATGTAAAGTAAGACTCAAATTTTTAATCACTCCTACCATTCTCACTAATGTCCCATCCAATTGCACTACCCCTTTGGATATGACTTCATATTGGAGTGCCAACTGATTAGCTATTTTCTTGGGCATTACTAAACTACTTGCCCCGGAATCAATCATGCAATTGTGTACTAATTGGTCCCCAATGATCAATGAAACATAGAATGGAGGGGGCTTCAACATTTTACCTCGTTGTCCTCCATGATTCCCTTTAGGCTGGGCAGCATTTGTGAGTACCTTCTCTTGCATTTGGACCTGTTGATTTGAAGTTGACCAGTCCTTCATGGCAGCTTGTAGCAAATCTCTTTGGCCTGGGATGGATAGTGATTCCCACATTGATATGTTTACATTTGTCTTCTTCATCTAATCAATGATGTTGAATGGAGATGAAGCATCTCTCTACTATCCTTTGGCTTGCACATTCATTCCTTGCACATGGGCAGCAATAACTGGCATCTGAGTTGGTCTAGGAGCTGGCTTGGGTTGTCCTTGCATGTTTGGAACTGCATTTTGTTTGCCAACAGTTTGTGGAGTGGTAGAAGGTTGTGGACCACTTGGAGCCAATGGCTGCCCTTCACCCAAATTTCTCCTTTTTGACCTTGTGTTGGCTGCAACACTTTGAGAGATTGTTTGATTAATGCCACAAAAGTCTTCTACCTGCCAGTTTACAAGTGTGGTATCATTTGGAGCTGATTGTTGCTAGAGATGTTTCTTGTTGTTGGTTATTTCCTTGACTCCCTTTATCCTCTACACCAGTTGTTGTTACCATTAAGGCTTGATTTAGGGCACCATTGAAGCACATAGACTATTTGTAAGGTTCATTGGATGGGAAACACCAGTCATACTCTTGAGCTATGTTATTTTATATTGGCACTAGTGCTTTAGAGGCAGATGCAGCATTGGGATTATAAGGCTGAAATGGTCTGTTGGCAGGAGGCCTTGCTTGATTTTGATTTACAGTTGGGTTGGGTGGTCTTTGAGGCTGATATGGCTGCCTATTAGGTTGAGCTTGAGGCTAATAAGAAGGTCTAAAACCTTTGGACTTGTTGCCTCTTGCATGTAACTAGCTCATTACCTAAATTTTGCAATTGCTTCATGACTTCTTGAAGTTCATTTGAGGCACTAGAAGATGAAGTAGAAGTTTCATTTGAACTCTAATTTCTAGGAGTGGGAATAGGGGTTAAATTAGTGCACTTGACTAGTGCTTAGACTCTCTAAATTTGGATACAATGGCATTAGAGGCCTATGAGCTAGCTTACCAGCTTGAATCAGATAATTTTCAGCTCTAATGGCAATGACATAAGCAGCAGGGATAGTTATGCCTCCCATGGATTGAATTAACATAGAAATATCAGAATTTAAAGCTTTAAGGTAATATAGAAAAGCACCTTCTGTTGTTGGCCTTACTGCCATTGGAATTCTCTCCCAAGTCCTTTAAAATCTGAAGTTGAAGTCAGTTAGCTGCTCATTGGGAGCTCTCTTGATAGTTGTCAATTGTTCCAAAAGGGACAAGTTATCTCCCTTTTTTCCAAACTGCTCATGGAGGGTTATACATAACTAGTTCAAATTTTGGATAGAGCCTAGAAGCAAGGCTCCTGAACCATTGCAAAGCTTTCCCTTTGAATGAAGATGCCAGCAATTTGACAAGCAACTTGCATCTCATTAATCTCATGGATTGCACAAATATTAGCAATATCCTTGACATGATCACCAGGAGTGGTTTAATTCTCTCCAGTAAAAGTATGGAATGTTCTTCAATGCTGTAACTGGGATTGGATTTTGTGCATTGAGAGCAAGTGGGATGCTACCAGTGAAATTAACATAGGGGTTGTGTTGTGCCATTCTGATTGGCCTTAGAACCCTTATTGATTGGATGAAAGGTCTACCAAGTGGAGGAGTTGATAGAGTTCTGTTTGGTGGAGATGGAGACCTTTGATTTCTCCTCCCTCTTCTTCTTCTTGGAGATAATTGTAGATACTCAAACACCACTTCTTCTTCTCCAACTCTTGACCTTGTGGTGATTCTTCTCATGAGTTTTTTCAAGGTCTGCACTGCTAAAACCAGTTGATTCTTCTTCTTTGGAGTCGACAGATGTGCAATTCAGAGCTCTTTTAAGTAGAAACTTGCAAAAAATGCACATCAATTTGTTGCAATGAAGATGAAGACCTCTAAGGTCCCACATGGCGTGCCAAAATAGTTAGTGCAAATCAACAGCACCCTCTGGATGTTCTATCAGATTTCTAGTTGACATTTTAGCATCCAGTGTGATTGCACAACATTTGATCTTTTTCACACAAGTGTGGGAATTGCATGGACTGGAAAAGATCCTCCATATTAGAGGATGGTTCCTCAACTCCTTTGTTCAAGTGTGCATAACATTCTATAGAGGGTTTACCTATAACTTAATCAAACTTTGCCAAGGAGATAGGGTTGAAAAAATGCAAGAAATAAACCTAGTGTAATTAAGGTGATCCACCAAAGGAGTAGTAGACATCTGCTACTGCAGGATATACACAATTCACAAGAAAATACAGCATAGGACATGCACAAATTTCCAAAATGTAATGAGAGATCAGGAGACAATGATAAACACATGAAAGGATTGAGAAAATTCAATCACAGAGCATACATTATCATTCCAGGTCCAATACAATGCATTAAAATGGCCAAGAGGCAAAAGGGGATGTTGTAGTTGTATGAAAAGGTAAAAAACTCCACAAATCTACCTGATGAGGAAGAAAAGAGAAGTTGTAGAGCAAGAAAAATGTCTAACTGACTCAAAAATGAGCCCATTCTGGCTTTTACAATGCCCATTCAAGCCCAGGAGAGAGAAACGTGGGAAAACCTGAAGGAGCTTTCAACCACTGACCAAATTCACAGCATGGGTTCCCTTACAAATCCACTTCCCAATGTCTTAGACCATGCTGGGAGAGAATGCGAGCCATTCCTCATTAAAAATGGTGGTTGAAATGTCATTTCTATCGATTTCCACATGTCAGAGGTGTTTTCCAATTTTCTCTCTCCAAACCCCACCAAAACACAAAATTGAGCCCAGAATCATGTAGAGAATTTCACCAGCTTTCCAATGATATAAAGAGCCTTTGGAAAAATTTCTAAAAATTCTCTACTGGCTGAAGCTCTGAGGCCACGTGGCATGATGTGATTTTTCGCAAACCTTTGCTCTCAACTTTTCCATCACTTTTGACCATCTTCCCTGAGCTCGACACATGGCGCAATCCTATTGGACGTGGGCCTTTCCTTCTCCTTGTTCTTTACGGGCCTGCCTTATATTTTTGCTGCCACGTGGACACGTGGCATGATCTTATTGGCTTAGACTTTCGGGGGTGGGCTTTCATCACTTTATTTTCCCTATTTTGTGAAAGGGAAAAATTCCTTCCACGCCTCTGCCTCCCGCCAGTCCATGGATATGTGGCCTCCTTTGATTGGTCAGCGGGCCTTAGGGCCGAAAAATTCATTTGCGCCAACCTTTGGGAAATTTTCCCAACTCCTCCCCGCCGGTTCGACCCCCAACGGCCCCTGGGACACGTGGCTGCCTCTTATTGGCTGACAGGCTCTCGGGCCAAAAAATTCCTTTGTGAGCCCCGCTAAACACTTGGTGAAAATTTCTAAGTTGATTCCGCCCTCCACCACTCTGATGCCACATGGCGGGCTGTGATTCGTGGCGGACCTCCCATGGAAAAAATTTCCCATTGCAGCAATACTTGGTAAAATTTTGAAGTTTTCTCCCACCACCCTATGCTCTGATGCCGACGTGGCAGCTTCTGATTGGCCGGCGGGCCTATCTAGGGAAATTTTCCCACAAAAAATCCACCGAACCATAACTTCAAAAATAGAAGGAGTTAGGAGGGAAACTTTACCTTTCTGGAAAGCTGAGAAGGAGCTCTATCCAATGGTACCATTCTAGAAGGTTTTGAGTGCCTAAAAAATAAAAAATTCTGGGTGAGGCACAAGGGAGGAAGGAATGAAGGGAGTTAGCCAAAAAATAAGCAAGGGGCTTATTTTGGATAACAATAGTCATTTTATAAAGAAAATTTTAATCAAATTATACACCTTTTTGTTGTAATTTACGATAAAATTATCGTCTCTTTATGATGATATTTTGTAAAAATGATAAAATTATCATTTTTTGTTGTCGTAATTTTATTGCGAAACTAAAGAAAAATTCACTCACGTTTCAATTCAATTATTGATATTGTTCTAATATTTTTGTTTATATATTCTTTTCATACAAGATCTCTCTTTTGTGACGTAGAAGTGATCGAGATCAATTACAAGGATTGAATACGACATGGGGATTTATCTATCAATCTCTTATTTAATTCTTATTTGTTAATTGTTATCGTATTTTACACATAAATGGGAACTAATCAGTTTGCAATTAACAAATCATAAATGTTGAATGGAAATAACTACAGCATTTGGAAAATCTGATTGAAAGCAAAATTTATGGCTCACAAGTTGTGGGTAGTTGTAATTAGAACAAAGAGAGCTCCTACTGGAAGACATGCAATAGGTGATAATGTTGCCTCATTTCAACAGAAAATACAAGAGACAATGTCGATTATATTTCGAAGCGTACAAGATAACTTTCTGCTTCATATCATAAATCTTGAGAGTCCTAGTGAATCTTGGGCACAGTTGGAGTCGATGCACAAAGGTACATGTTTGTCAAAAATTATTAAATTAATTTTAGAGCTTATGACAAATCCCATGGAGGGAGATGAAAAAGTGGTTAATTATTTATCGAAATTAAAAAATATTAAATCACAACTAGATTGATGTGGTAGTAATTTAATTCATGATAATTACTTTATTTTATTGTTCAATTAAATATCCATGAAAAATTTAGAAATTTCATATCAATTTTGAATTCTAAATACCAAATAGAACAAGACATACCAGATTTGTAAACCCTAAGTGCTCTTGTAATACATGAAGAATAAGTAATGATGAATTTTGATTCTAAGGAGAATGCCTCCTAAGCACTTCTCCCTCAGAAATCAAAAGATAAAAACTTTGAATTTAACAAAAGCACAAAGCAAACTCCTAAAACTCCTAGCAAGGATAAGAAACCTGGAAACCTTGGGTTTAGCTTTGATGGAAAATGTCAAAATTGTGGTAAATTTGGACATAAGAAAGATGATTGCAAATTTAAGAATAGAACAAATTCTAAATTTCAAAAGGGTAACAAATTTGTTCAAAATCAAAAACAAAATTAGAACAAGAATCAGAAAAATAACCAAAAATATAAATGTAATTTCTTGTATGTTGTGTTTGTTACTGCAAAAGAGAATGAATGGATATTAAATAGTGGTGCTTCTAGGTATATGACATTTAGGTATGATATTCTATCTAATCTTAGTGAATTTAATGAACATATCTATTTAGGAGATCATTCCATTCTTGATGTTCATGGTGAGGGAAGAGAAAAAGTAGAAAATGGTTTCATTAACAATGTATTGTTAGTACCAAATTTAAAAATGAATTTACTTTCTTTCTCTCAGTTAACTCAAAATAACTATAGTGTTACATTGTTAAAGGATAAATAGTTTATTAAAAATGAACATAATGTAGCTATAGTTGAAGGTATTCAAAGAGATGGTTTATATGTATTTTTTGGGTTTCCTTTTGCTTCTTGTTTAACTACTGATAAAAGTGATTTGTAATTATGGCAGGAGAGACTTGGTCATGTTAATTTTAGGAGTATGCATGACATGTCTCATTTAAACCTTGATAAAATATTTCTTAGTTTCTGGTCTACCACCCATTTCCCAAAATCATGAGACTTGTGAAGATTGCTTACGTGGTAAGAAATATATTAACCCTTTTCATACTCATCATGATAATAATTCTTCAAAACCTTTAGAGCTTGTTCATAGTGATGTTAGAGGACCTCTAGAAATTCCCTCTCTTAATGGGTCCTTGTATGTTATCACTTTTATTGATGATTTCTCTCGTATGATTTGGTCATATTTCATTAAAAATAAATCATATGTCTTGTCAAAATTTAAAGAATTTAAAGCTTTAGTCGAAAACTCTTCTAAATTTAAAATTAAAAGACTTAGAACTGACAATAGGGGAGAATATGTGAGTCATGAATTTGACTCATTTTGTATTGAATGTGACATTCAAAGGGAATTAACCACTCCCTATTCCCCTCAACAAAATGGGAATCTGGAAAGGAAAAACCACACTATTTTAGAAATGGATAAGACCATGATTCATTCTGCTCAAGTTCCTAAGTTTCTGTGGGAAGAATCCATGAATATTGTTGTTCATATCTTGAACAGAGTTCCCACTAAAGCCTTGGTAAATTCAACTCCTTTAGAAAAATGGTCAAACCAAAAACAAAGTGTATCTCATTTGAGAATTTCTTGTAGTCCTATTTTTCTATTTATTCCAAAGTCAAAATGAAAGAAGCTTGATCAGACTTATTTTCCATGCATCTTTATATGATATGGTATAAAAACTAAAAGTCTTAGGATCTTTGATCCCTCTAAAAGAGAAGTTATAGAAAATAGGAATGTTAAAATCTTATAAAAACCTTTTTGTTCTTCATCTTCATCTTTTATTTCTTATGATATTTTAAATGAGAATGAGAATGAGAATGAATTTGAAAATTGTGAAACTGATATATGCAATGAAGAAACTAATATAGAACCTATAGTCAATAATGAGATTGTTCCTTGTACTTTTGTGACTAAAAGACCTAGATGGGCTGAGTCTGTTATTCAAGACTCTAACTCATGTAACCTTCAAAAAATGACAAGAAGTCATCATACATACCATGCTTTGATGACCTTGTATGAACTTGAACCCCAAAATTTTGAAGAATCCTCTTCTGATGAAAGATGGCAAGAAGCTATGAAACCTGAATACACTTCCTTAATTAAAAATCAAACATGGAAATTAGTCCCTCCTCCTGAAAAATGAATTATAGTCGGATCCAGAAGGCTATACAAAATCAAATACAAAGCAGATGGCAGTATAGATAAATTCAAATCCCACCTTGTAACTTGAGGATTTACTCAAAAACCCGGTATCGACTACGTAGAAACTTCTACACCAGTTGCAAAAATGAGCATAGTAAGGATATTGATTGCCATAGCTGCTCAGTATGGTTGGGAAATCCATCAAATGGATGTTAAAAATGTTTTTTTAAATGGTGATTTACAAGAAGAAATTTATATGACCCAACCAAAAGGCTTTGACGAACGAGGAAAAGAAAAGTATGTTTGTAAATTAAAAAAAATCTTTGTATGGTTTAAAACAAGCTCCTAGAGTTTAGTATTCTAAAAATCAATAGTTTTTTAATGAAATTGGTTTTTCTAATGGTCGCACGCATCTGATAAATATTTATTTGTTAAAATTGAAGAAGCATGTTATTATTCTCATTGTATTGTGATGTTGATGATCTTACTAATCACTAGTAATTCTAATGCTTTGTATTATGAAATTAAAGAAAAATTAATGCAATATTTTGAGATGACAGATTTAGGTTTATTACATCATTTTTTAGGCATGGCTACATTTCAAGATAAAAATTCTGATTGTGACGATATCTCAATCACAATATGCAACTAATCTTCCTTAAAAGATTTAATATGCTTGATTGTAAACTAGTTTTTATTCCTATAGAAGTAGGATGTAAATTTGATCGGTTAAACTTGCATGTGAAAAAGCTAATCCTACTTTATACAGGAAATTTGTAGGTAGATTTGATTTATCTAACTATTACTAGACCTAACATTTCTTATGCAGCTAGGAATTGCTTCAAGGTTTATACATGAACCATATCAGGATTACTGGAAGTTAGAAAAAAATAATTTTTTTCTATGTAAAGGGCACTATTAATCATGGTTTACATTATGATTCCATCCAATAATGCATATTTACATGGATATTGTGATTCTGACCATGCTAGTGATGTGATAAATCGTAAATCTACAATTGGATATATATTAGTTTGGTGCAGGTGTCATTACTTGGAGTAGTAAAAAGCAGCCGATAGTTTCCATTTCTTCTACTGAGGTCAGAATACAGAAGTGCAATGGAAGTATAGAAAGTAATCTATGTGGTTGAAAATGTTGTTGGAAGAAATACCCATGTAAGTTAAAGGAAGTACTTCTCTTCAATGTGGTAGCCAGAGTTGTATTGCTCTTGCAAATAATCTAGTTTAGCATCAAAGCATACTTGAAGTATATCAAGATACATATGGTTCTTTTATTCGCGATAAGGTTCTCAGTGAAGTGATATAATCTCTAGTATTTCCCTACTAAAGATCAGGTTATAGACTTGTTCACGAAGTTATTGTGTGTTGCAAAGTTCTGCAAGTTTCAAAATATGCTTGACCTTTCAGAGTTGTCATTGAGGGGGAGTGTACATGCAATATCAGCTCCTAATGGTCAACCGGTTGTTGAATCCTTCTCCTATATACTTCTACTCTAGTTTAAAAGAATTGTAAAAGATCTTGTATGATCTAAAGTAAACTAATAGAGTTTGCATGTAAATTGATAGAGTTTATGGGAAAAATACAGTCAAGTGTGGATCTGTTTGTAAAGGAGGTCCTTGTGTTATAAAAGGCTCCTAGAGATGTGGTATAAGAATATTTCCATGAGAAATGGTGAGATGTAGTCTCACAAATCATGCTTAGCGTAAATCATGTCGGATTTATGAATTCCAAATCCTTTTGTATCAAAAGGTAAGTTGAGCATGATGAAGGTGTTATAATCCTTCAAAAGTACATGTGCTAGCCTAAACCTTTAGGTTTATGGATTTTTAAATCATGTTGTACAAACATGTAATGTTGGCATATGGATCCCCAGTTAATATTAAGGGGGAGTGTTAGAACTATAATATTAAGTGCATCATAATATTTAGTTTATAGTTAAATAATATAGAATAGTTTATATTCTTATTATTTAAATTTAAACTTTATATTAGGTTTGTTAGTTATTAATTAACTAACTATTTATTAAATTGGGGTGTGCCCTGTCACTTAATATGGACATAACCCTTCAGGTTATTTAAATATGGCTTTAGGTCATATTCAAAATAAAGTGAATCATTTGGATTCCAAGTAAATACATGGAGTAGAAATGAGGGTGGAGTTACTGGACTGGGTTGTAAAATGTTTCTATATAGTGGATTATTCTTCCGTGGTTTTTTACCCATTTACGGGTTTTTCACGTTATATACGGTGTCACTGTGTAATTTATTTTATGTTTCTATTTAATTTTATTATGGTGTGCACATTTATATTTCCACTTATTAATGTATGTTAACCTAACATTTAATTTAGTTGGTAAATATACCTTTTCATCCCTCGTCTTGACACCCAACCTACCTTGTATCAATGTTTCCCCCACTTATTCCATCCCCATCAATTCTTCATCCACCATTGTCATTAACACCCCTACCCAAAATTTATAAGAATCCCATCTGCTTCTTCCACCACCTGAATAACATGATCAAACTTTGGTTCCTATCTCTACATCTGAAGTCCGTGTAAATGTTATCATTTCGCAACCCCACCCATTGTAATCAACCCAAACTCATCAACCTCTTCTCTAGAGTGCCTTCCACCATATGTTTCCTAATCAATCTACCCAGCCACCCCATACCTACATTCCAAATCATAACATGAAAAGCAAATCCAATGTCCCCACCTATAAACAACCACCACAATCATGTCTATCTAATTATGTCCCAATATCTCAACAATATCCTATCTCCCAACCTATTCAATCATAACCATTCAACTATCTTCCTCCTTATCATCCACCCCAACAAACACTTTCTTATCCTTAACACTATCAATCTTAATCTCAACCTAATCCATTAACCTCTCATCCCCAAACCTCCAATGACCCCATGCAAGATTTTCTATGTAGGATGGCCAATCTTGAAGCCACTACTTTGGGGTCTAAAAACACCTCTTACAAAAAGTATTCTAATGATCCCATCCATCTATTAGTGCAAATATACAACACCCCCCTAAATGACCTTCAGATATGTAGTCCAGGATTGGGTCATTTAGTGTGATTGCACAACATTGAGTTTTCTCCAAGATGTGAGACCTTACAAGGTGAGAAAAATCTCTAGATTGAAGCTGGTTCTTAATCCTCTATTTAGGTGTATGCATATAATTTTGGCAGAGGTTCTGATTCAAAATTCCTACTCTAAAACTATTAAGGAGACATGGTTGAGAGAAAACATGGAAATGGAAATAAAACTAAGAAAAAATAGAACGGTGATACACCAAAGGAGTGCTGGACTTCTTGCTTTGCAAATAGACAAAAATCATAAGAATGCAACACTAGAATGTGCACAAATTGCCAAAATGTAATGAAGGATCAGAAGGAAACAATAAACGCAAGAAATGATTGAAAATTCATTCACAGAGCATGCTTTATCATTCCAATTTTTGATACGATGCATTATAATGGAAATGAGGGAAAAAACATATTATAGTTTCAATGGGAGGCATGAAACTCCAAAAATTCACATGCGAAGGGGAAGAGGGGAGTGTGCAAGAACAAAAACATCCAACCATTACAAAATGAACCAAAACTGACTTTTAATCGATGAAAAAATAGAACAGAGGATAGAGAAACGTGGAAATCCATTTTTTACACCCACCAACTGACAACATCCATTAAAATGGGCACCTTCGCAAATCCATTTTCCAATGTATTCGACCATGCTGGAGAAAAATGGGTGCCATACTGCATTAATTTTTGGTGGTTGGATGTTTGTTATGCATTTTTTCTTGTGCTTTGAACTTTTCTTCAATTTCTCCCTCTAAATTTTCCCAAAACTCAAAATTGAAGCTTCCATGGCATTGATAGCTTTCCAATGGTACCAAAATTGATAAATTTCGACCACTGGATCAAAAGATATGACCTTTTGAAATTTTGCGGACAAATTAGGGCAAAAAATGGTGAAAAACGGGTCCGCGGGCTCAACCTTAAAATTTTTCCCTTTTGGAAAATTTTCCCAAAAATCTCAGTGGCCCCTCAAGTCTGCATGACACGTGTCAAATTATGATTAGCTAGGGGGTCAAAGCCAACATTTAACCCTTTTGGGGAAAAAGTGAAAACTTTTCCAAGGTCTCCTGATGCCCCATTGATATGTTGGTGACGTGTCATAAAAATGACACGTGTCGGCCTTTAGTTGGTGCAGAGGTGTGCTTCATTTTCTTCCTTCATGGGCCCGCAGCCTCAAACTTTACCTTTTTCCCTTTTTTAGATTTTGTGAAAATTCTCAAACAACTCCACATCCCCACGCTTCCACATGACATGTGTCGGCTTCTGATTCGGCACGGAGGTGCGGCCCAAAGTTTTCTCTTCTCCTCTGCAGGCTGGTTTTTTACTTTGAGTTTTTAGCCAAAAAAGGCTAAGTGTCACAATTTCCTCCCTGGCTCCGCCAACCCACTAATTTCCTTGGAAATATTTCTAACTCCACTCCGCCAGCTTGAGACTCCCTGGCAAATTTTCCTCCTTACCCCCGTAGGCCCGCCCAGGGCAAATTTTCCCTTTAAACTCTACCGAGCCATAACTCAAAAAATACAAGAAGTTAGGAGGACTTCTTTACCTTTCTGGAAAGGTGAGAAAATTCTCTATCTGATGAAAACATACCCAGAAAATTTTG
Source organism: Taxus chinensis (assembly GCA_019776745.2). Classification (NCBI taxonomy): domain Eukaryota; kingdom Viridiplantae; phylum Streptophyta; class Pinopsida; order Cupressales; family Taxaceae; genus Taxus; species Taxus chinensis. The sequence goes on from CM034147.1 coordinate 328,126,866, forward strand.
AGTCCTTGAAGCGTGAAAAGAATTCATTTTAAGTACCATCAAAGGAAAAGGAGGAGGAGTTAGCCAAAAATAAGCATGGGCTTCTTTTAGATAACACTTTTGGTGACTCAAAGGGATCATTTGCCTACTAGATGAAAATACCAACTACCTTGAAGCATCCATTGGGCATGGAGTCATGATAGATAGTATGCAAACTGATCCTCTACTTGAAAAATTCCCTTTTAGGCCTCTTGGAAACCACTGAAAACTTGGAGTTGGACCAAATGCCAAGACAATGCACTGTGCAAGAGAAAAAACCAGCACCATAAAAACTATGTACAAACATGAAAATTATACATACCCCAAGTGGGATATGTAGAATGTTTACAAGCACTTCTTCTGCTGAAAGCAAACCTACATAATGTACTCTAACTGGAAGCAAAGGTGGGCTAAATAAACCCTGCAGCTGGTTGGGAGAAGTAGCTTCCCTTTCTCAAGAGAGGCAGCCATGTAAATGATTTGATACTGAATATAGCTGCCTATGTGAGTGGAAAACTAACTCTAAGCCTATCCTCCACCCAAATCATCAAGGTATCAACATTAATGGAAAATACCTCCTCAATCTAACCTGCATTGGACTCCTGCAGGTATTGATGGTGAACCTTGGTACTTTGATGCTCATCCTCATGCCCTGGAGTAGGAATGACTATTTTTGGCTTCTCCTTTGGCTCTAATGAAGCCAATTAGTTGATTGGGCAAGGTTGGATCCTTTGGATGTGCCCATAGCTTTGAATTTCAAATCCAAGAATGGATCCTTCTTGTTGACCCTCATAGATGGATGGTGTGGAAGAGGTGATGAAATCCTCATGCTCTTTCTCTTTTTCCTACAATGAATAACATGGAAGATCAAGATCTTCCAATCTTGGTTCCAGAGGGTTATTATGAAGTGCAGGCTGTTGTTCCTGAATGTTCTCCTCCATGGCAGTAGGCTCATGTTCTTAGAAGGATGAAGATGGAAGAAAAAATGATGTTATCTCCTTAGGATCCTCTCCATCAAGACAATCCTCCAAGTCAGACAAATAATCTTCCTCCTTTATGTTCTACTGCAGGTTCTCAACCTCCTCCATGGTGTCCTTCGAGTCTGCAATTTTCTCACCATGGTTCCCCTCATCTTCAAACATGAAGTTTGAAAGATCAAACTCTTCGTCAACATCAGAGCTTTAAAGGGATGAAGTGAGAGGAAGAACTAAAGGTTCTTCTATGGTCTGCTCTGCACTTAAAGCCTCTGAATCTGCATGGTTCTCCTCCATAGCCTGAATGTACTCCTCTTCTTTTGGATTAGGAGTAGCTCCTTATTCCCCTGCTTGTGCTATAGCTAGAGCTTTCACCACTTGCGGCTTGACCTTAGCCTCCTCCATAGGATTAACCAACAAGGGAACCTTTGAAAACTCAAATTTAGCAGCCCAACTCTTCAGATTTTCTATCATTTCTTCTCTGTTGGGTTCCTCTGTTTGATGTTCTCCTTGGCTGGTTTTTTGATTGTTTTCTTCCCAACATGGACTTGGGAAGGCAAGAAGAGTGGTGGGTGGGGAAGGTATTTCTTTTGGCTCTTGTAGAGGGGAATTGGATTTGGAAGGGAAAAGGGCAGAAAAACTGAAATGGGTTGGAAGACTAGGACATGGAGAAATGGAAACAACACTTGGGGAAACAAGTGGGAAGCTTGACTCTTGCCTCTACTGAAATGAGGAAAAGAAAAACTATGAGGTGGTGTACTTACCCATTGACAAGGTTATGTAACACTTTTCTCATAAGCCATGATCTCCTCAGTCCATTGTGCAAGTTGGGGCAACATCTCAACCATGAAGTCCAGCTTCTCCTGAGGGTTGTAATGTCTTGGAAAAGGGCCTCCCCATGGATAGGGTGCTTTGAAACCAATATGAAATGAATTCATTTGTGCTATGCCCCTTGACTGAACCATGCTAACCTCCATTTTTTGAATCTTCTCCAACAAATCAGCATCTTACATTTGATTGTCTTCATCATTGGCATACCCTTGCTCTTGGAAAGCTCCATAGCCAAACTGATTTTGGCACTGCTGCTCATAGGGGTAACCATGCTGATCTTGAATCTACTCAAAATGCTGATTTGAAGGAGTTGTAAAGCATGTTGGAGGTGGGAAACATTGCTGCTGTTGTAAATGTGAATTCTATGAGGAAAATGAAGTCATGATTCCATAACTTCATGGGATGAAAGAAGAATGAAGAGATGGAATGAAAAATGAAGGTCTGCAACTTCAGAGATAGTTTGTTGACCATATGGAGTCGCCAGATGTGTTTGAAAGTGCTTCCAAAGGATGAAATTTTCACAGGAACACATCAACCTACAAAAAACAAAATGGAAGACCTCTTGGGTCCCATTGGGCATGCCAAAACTGTTAGTGCAAATCTATAACACCCCCTAAATGACCTTTAGATATGTAGTCCAGAATTGGGTCATTTAGTGTGATTGCACAACATTGAGTTTTCTCCAAGGTGTGGGACCTTGCAAGGTGAGAAAACTCTCCAGATTAAATTTTGTTCCTACTCCTTTGTTTAGGTGTATGCATGCAATTTTTGCAAAGGTTCTGATTCAAAATGACTACTCTAAAACTACCAAGGAGACAGGGTTGAGAACATGGAAATGGAAACAAAACTAAGCAAAAATAGAACGGTGATACACCAAAGGAGTGTTGGACTTATTGCTTTGCAAATAAACACAGATCATAAGAATGCAACACTAGAACATACACAAATTGCCAAAATGTAATGAAGGATTAGAAGGAAATAATAAACGCAAGAAAGGATTGAAAATTCATTCATAGAGCATGCTTTATCATTCCCAGTTTTTGATACGATGCATTACAATGGAAAGGAGGAAAAAACATATTACAGTTCCAATGGGAGGCCTGAAACTCCACAAATTCACATGCCATGGGGAAGAGGGGAGTTTGTAAGAACAAAAACATCCAACCATTACAAAATGATCCAAAACTAGCTTTTAATCGATGAAAAAATAGAACGAAGGAGAGAGAAACACGGGAAATATATTTTTTTATACCCACCAATTGACAACATCCATTAAAATGGCAAGGGCACCTTCACAAATCCATTTTCCAATGTATTCGACCATACTGGAGAAAAATGGGTGCCATAATGCATTAATTTTTGGTGGTTGGATGTCTATTATGCATTTTTTCCCATACTTGGGACTTTTCTTCAATTTTCTCCCTCTAACTTTGCCCAAAACTCAAAATTGAAGCTTTCATGGCGTAGAGGGCATTGATAGATTTCTAATGGTACCAAATTTGATGAATTTCAACCACTGGATCGAAATATATGACCTTTTGAAATTTTGCGGCCAAATTAAGGAAAAAAATGGTGAAAAATGGGTCCGCGGGCTTAACCTTCAAATTTTTCCCGTTTGGAAAATTTTCCCAAAAATCTCCGTAGCCCCTCAGGTCTACATGACACATGTCAAATTCTAATTGGCTGGGGGGTCAAAGCCAACATTTAACGCTTTCGGGGGAAAAGTGCAAACTTTTCCAAGGTCTCTTGATGCCCCGTCGATGCGCTGATGATGTGTCATAAAAATAACATGTGTCGGCCTCTGGTTGGCACAGAGGTGTGCTTCATTTTCTTCCTTCATGGGCCCATGGCTTCAAACTTCACCTTTTCCCCTTTTTTAGATTTTGCAAAAATTCTCAAACAACTCCATGTCCCCATGCTCCTGCATGACACATGTCGACTTCTGATTCGGCACGGAGGTGTGGCCCAAAGTTTTCTCTTCTCCTTCACAAGCTCGCGGGCCTATTTTTTACTTTGAGTTTTTAGCCAAAAAAGGCTAAGTGTCGCAATTTTCTCCCTGGCTCCACCGACCTGCCAATTTCCTTAGCAATTTTTCCAACTCCGCTCCGCTGGCCCGAGACTCCCTGACAAATTTTCCTCCTTACCCCCGCTGGCCCGCCTAGGGCAAATTTTCCCTCCAAACTCCACCGTGCCATAACTCAAAAAATACAAGGAGCTAGGACTTATTCACCTTTCTAGAAAGGTGAGAAAATCCTCTATTTGATGACAACATACCCAGAAAGTTTGAGTCCCTGAAGTGTGTAAAAAATTCATTTTAAGTACCAGAAAAGGAAAAGGAGGAGGAGTTAGCCAAAAATAAGCATGGGATTATTTTGGATAACACCATCTATTAGTTCCTGTCAAATATTATCCTCCGCACTTGGAACTCCCTAAGTTTTCTATATTCAACAATAAGGAGGAACCTCAACAACACCTTTTTTCCTTTACACACGTATGCTATCTCATTGCACATGATCAAAACCTCATGCTTCGTAATTTCCCCATGTCGTTGGATGATCCTGCCTTAGACTGGTATAATGACATTCCGCAACACTCTCTTTTCTCATTTACCCAACTCACACAACTCTTTTTGGAGAATTTCACCATTAATAATGCGCAAAAAATCACCATCACCAACCTTTATTCCATTAAACAATTTGATGATGAATCCATCATAGATTTCATCACTAGTTAGCGTAGCATCATTAGTTAGTTATCCTTCTCCCTTCCCCAAGCTGAGATCATCGATATTTTCTCTTGACCATGTGCCAAGCATATCTCATCAAATCTTTATATCAAATATTTTCAAAAAAATTAGGAAGCCTTCACCATGTCTCACAAATTGGAACTCTGTGCCCTTGAGTAAGGCCATGTCAAAATTCAATCCAACAAGCCAAAAACTAAATTTGCCAAGTCTTCTACCCATAATGACAAGTATAAAAATACGACCAATGCCATCATTGTTAAATATTCTTTTGTATCCACCTCTTATACTGAGCCTCCACAAAGGGCTCCTTGACATGCTCCCAACTATACTCCCCTTAGATAATCACATAGTTTGATCTTTAATAAACTTATGGCTGCACGTCTTATCCAACTCCCTCCAACCCACCCCATTGATGACATGTGTCCTAAACCCACATGGTATTGTGAAGACCACTATTGCAAACACCATCAAGTTCGTGGCCATGATATTCAAAAATTCCATACCTTCAAAGACTTCATCCAATGCCTTATTAATCATGGGGACCTTTAATTAGATAATCCTAATGCCCCTCCTAACCAACCCTTAAAAATATTCAAGCAGTTGTTCCATAATCATTCACCGAATAAGAAAGCTAATATCTCTACATATCAAGCACCCAATGATCATACATTCAATATTCTGAGTCAGGACTCATCATCATCAATCGTGCCCATCATCCATTCATCCACCATACCCACATCTATTTCTTTAACATCTCTCTTCACATCTACAATCATCATGCCTACATCCACCACATCCACTACACCCACATCTCTTCTATCTGCATCTATTACATCTACATCCATTACATCTACATCCACTACATCCGCATCTACTACACCCACATATCTTATATCTACATCTATTACATCTACATCCATTACATCTACATCCACTACATTTGCATCTATTGCACCCACATGTTTTATATCTACATCTTTTATATATACACCCACTACATATATATCTTTTACACCCACATTTACATCCATACCCATCTCCACATCAACATCCATTCCTACACCGATGTCTATAATTTCTTCTACACCTGTACCTCCAATTGTATTTGTGTCTATATCAACATCTGAATCTACTCCCATATTCACACCATCTCTCCAAACAACTACCAAAAAAACATCCTCACTTGATGCAACAAAAAGGATGTCCTAATCCCATATCCATTTCCAACAACTACCACCACTTTTGTACCAGTACCTTCAAGAATCACACAATCAATAACTACTTCTGATCTCGTTAAACGTATCATCGAAAAACCACTCCCATATTCAATCCCCACATCTTCAACGAAACCTACATCCACATTACCTAGTTCCACCTCTAAGTATCCCTCTGTTGTAATCATTGTGATCCCTACAAAGGGTAAAATCTCACATTAAAAAATATAAGAACTTTGGTGTCCATAGTCAAAAGTCTCTCACCCATCCAGATAAGAAGTTGAAGCTTCCCCTTAGAAGCCCCATCAACCTAAACAACCCAACATCTCATCCTCCATCTTAGGACCCCACCCATATATCTTGGGACCAAGCCCTTCATCCAAATCCCCCATCATTTCCAAACCCGGATCAAACCCATTCATTCCACTTGCCAAAATCAAAACCATCTAAATTTGAATCCAAATCCAAATTCATTATCAAAACCCATAAGAGTAAGGGACCTCTCTTTCCTTCATCATCTTCCCCCAATCCTAATCCACCCAAAGTCCATAAGGATTCATCTTTGCAAACCCCTGTCAAATCTTATACTGAAGTCCTTTAGTATCTCACCCAAGCATCAATAATCACCCTTCCCCCTCTTGATCCCTTTGACCCACGTAGGTCAAAACCCACATGGTTTGATTCCAAGACCATATGTTCCTACCATCATTTCCTTGGACATGACATAGGGCACTATAGGGCCCTTCGAACCCTCAGCGAAAATATCATCAAATATGATGATCTTATCATTAAAGAAGACCACCCTCTCATATCTGCCAACCCAGCCACATCTAAACCCAATCCTCCAAGCAAGTCTATAACCTCTAAATCTACTTCCTCATCCACCTCTTTCATCATCATTTCACTGCCGAATTCTACCTCTCCTAAGGAAGGTCTTCCTCTCTATATAGATGTTGTTCATATCACCACTCATTCTTACCCTCATGAGTCTTAACCATCTACCCAATCCAAACCAAAGGTTTTCATCTTTTCTCCTTCTAATGAGCCCACTCCATCCCCTTCTTCATTTAAGGTCAAGGTGTCCATCCTAGGTGCACTGTAGACTCAAAATCATGCCATTATTGAACAAAGCATCATAACATAGCTGTATCAGGATCCTATTATGATGTCCCTCTATGAGCTTATCTAAATCCCACTTAATCAATAACATGCCTCATCAAATCCTTTCAACGTATCCCCATTAATAGTGATGAATCCAAACCTTATGTGGCCCTTGTTAGAGCTCTCTACCGCCTCTACCACCATTTCCTTTGACAATTCTGAAGATTCTGTAAATCTTACCGAAAGATCACATGACCTTCCTTCTATTTTCATTAATGTCCCCATCAATGACACCTTTATTAGCCACTCTATGATAAAAAATCACACTAACATCAATATCATATCATCCCATACCTTCAACCAACTTAAACTTCCTAAATCCATTGTTTCTCAATCACCTGTGGTTATTCATGCCTTTAATGACGTTGTTGCCCCACTTTGGGCATAGTTATCCTACCCATCCATGTTGGTCAGCAAAAAAATCTCCATGAAATTATTCTACATCATTGTAGATAGGGGAGTTTCAATATAACGTCTTACTTGGATGACCCATAGGTTCATGCCATGCATTGTTTCATCCACTCCTCCATTATTTGTATCAAATATGAACATGAGGGGAAAATCCATACACTCCCTATCTGATAATTTCCTCCTTTCAAGGCATGTCATATGACCTCACTTATCAAACTGATGGCTCAAAATAAGAATCCATCCTCTGAAGCATTCCACTAGTTCTGATTGTGCATGCATCTAAACTACCTAATGATAAATCTCCAGTGACAATGATGATGACTCTATTATCTCCTAGATGGGAGCATTGGCTCACTCACCTTCATATTTTCTTACCTCCCCTGAATTGCACCCTTGGTAAACCTGAATCTACTTATTATCAATCAAAAATTTGGGATGTAAAAGTGTCTCTCAGGGTTCATGTGTAATCTCAAGACCATTACCTTTCAAAAATCGAGTGCGTTAGTGATCCACACATTGAGCGATCATTCAATAATCAACATGCTTCTGTATCATTGGCCAAACCTTGACAACAATATTTTGATTTCCTGTAAAGTGCAATCCTTGCACCCTACACCTATTACGAGCCCCTGTTACGTGGAAGTTATATGGTATAAGACTTTATGAACAAGGTATGAAGATCTTTTCATTGCCGGGAACTCAGTCACAAGCTTGGCTTGGGGTTGGGTGGGTCACTCTAGGTTGTCAAATAACAACCCTTCAACTGCACGGGTCGCACAACCTGTTAGGAAATAAGGGCAGCTATTAGATGCGGAATAATCCACACATGAATCATAACAGTAGACAACTGAGGTTCTGTACGGGCGAAAATATTACAAATGGCTCAAATAAAATGGACTATGATTTAAACAACACAAAGAGATTGGATGACTAACGTTGGTTCACCCAGGGTTGGACGGGTGAGCCACCAGATGAACACTACAGATGTTAGATATAGCTACCGCTTGCCAGGATCAATACCCAGATCGGTGGTTTGGATGATATGTCTCCAAACTCCTACATAATAGAACTCAAATTACACCAAACACCTCTACAATGTTACTTTGAAACTCGATGACCATATTCATAAAAGGATAATAACTCATCAAACCACTTAATGTTTTCCTAGCAACATACCATGGGCCATTGATCATCCCATAAACCTATGGGTCAAAAATATTGCCCAGTATGGAAAATCACGTTTCCCAATATATCGAGCATGTAGATAAGGCCACTAAAATGCAAGGCGTTACCCCTTACCCTTGCTATTAGGGGCTTCCTCTCCCAGTTAAACTTGCTGCCAGGTAGGCCCTGAACCCCAGCGAGACAGACTATGATAAACATACAATATTCAAACTTTCTAACCATTAAATAACCAAAATCAACAACCTAACACATACCTGATCTTCCACAGCATGATGATCATACAATTGAACTTCACCCATGTTTGTCCCCATCCAATGATAGCCATCGCATAGTATTTGACAACGTTATCTTTGGATTAACTGACTTTGTAATCTTAGTGCCCGAATTTCTAGTCATCCTATGAGGCTATCTCAACTTACTAGGATCTTAGGGTATGGAGCACTCAGGTCACCCTTCCTCTCATGATTCCGTCACATGAGTAGAGTATGATTCCCATCACCATAGTCAATTTTCACTAAGCGATTAGATGACTTAATCCTCCTACATGGGTCGAAGAACGATTCCTATCTTCCTATACATACCTCCAGGGTCTCGTTGCACGTATAATTTGGACGGCTTCTTGGACGGATCCACTATCGACAACTAAGGGCTTGCATGATCCCCGCATGGTCAAGATTATCTGACCAATCAATCCACAAAGGCTTGAGGATGACCTAGGTCCTCTAGCTAGATCCAATCCTTTGCATGGCAGAATGACGCCAACTTATGTGTAGGCCTCAATCCCATCATTGGGTTTCTCCACAATGGATTGCTCAAGGTTGCACTATGCTTAGATTTTGGAGTTAGAAACGGGTTCACCATATGAACACACCTTAGACTGTGGATGACCTGTGTCAAAGTTGGATCTTATAACTGCCTTTTTCCACTAACTTCATCCACTATCATTTGGATGACCAGAAGTCACTTATCTCAGAGTTCGATGACTCAGATTTGGATGACTCAAGAATATCTACCTTCAAAATTTTGAGAAATTTTCCTTTGTTTACTTTGGTAGAGGACATGATTTTACCCTTCTCAACATGATCAATTACATTCATAAGCATCCAACAATGACTCCATATATCTATCTTAGTATATGGTTATCATGTACAGTCAGATTCTCATCGACACTAGAAGAATCAGCATAAGACATCTTACCTCATTCACCAATTCAACCTTCTCTACAAATCTACTCATTTTCGACAGTTTTGAAAAAATGCATGGGCCACCTATTAATGAGCCCTGACCTATATCCTCAATATTTGATCAATCCTTAATACCATAAAGTTGCTAGCTCGATTACCTCTTTCCTAAATCTAAGCATAACGTCAAGTCTTTGCATGGTTGTACGCTTAACATGCTAATGCACTTGATCTTATTCATCATTCTTCCATAAAATCGTTACCATCCCAATGCAAGTTGGTTAAGTAAGAAGCTAAACTGTCGACATGCATTCTTAGCATTTCCCTCCTTCTTAACAGAGGAATTGCAATGCACATTGACTCTCCTGCCAAAATAAAATCCATAGCTCATCGACTACCTCTGCTCCCAATGGGTTAAGCAACATTTGATCCATTTCCAAAACTAACTCAATCATTATGTCACTTCATTTCGTACCAACTTCTGAGATTTAAATCTCGCCTACCTAAAGATGACTTTCCATCATATCCTTCACATTGATCAGCTTGGTTCAACTTGGGATGCTGGCCATGTCATAATGCTCTCTTATGGATGGTTCTCATGGTTATTATTATATTCTCATTACACCAGTTATGACTCAACACCTAAGACACCTTTCATGACCCCTTGGGGATCATTCTACTACCACTAGCATGTCTCTTTCCTCTGATCATACACAAGGGTCCACCTATCAGTGTGCTAATGACCTACATTTTCCTTGATATTATCCATGAGACCAGTAGAGTACTACATCAATGACCTCTTAGGTAAATCCAAGCATCGAACGGGACCATATTTTTTTCCTTGAAATCCTCTTTGCACATCTTATCCATTCTTCCTTCATCTTAATCCCACCAAGTGTGTGTTTGGGATTTCTAATTAGAAAACTTCTTGGATTCATCATTTCGTTATCATGTGTGTATTGAAGTTGACCCTTCCAAAATTCAAAGCCATCCTCCTATATGCCTCGCTCATATAATCTAAAGAAATTTCACGTTCTTTAAGGCTGACTTCAATCTGTTTGTCATTTCATCTCACAGCTTTCTGACTGATGTCAACCTTTTCATCATCTCCTTCATAAAGACACCTAGTTCAATTGGGATGCCTAATTATCAGAAGGCCTTCGATGAATCTCAAACAATATCTTTCATATCACCACCTATGCTCACGCCTCCATATGAGGGGGATCCCTTCTATCTCTACATCTCTACCTACCGATCATGCTCTAGGGTGTCATGTTGGCACACCATGATAAGCAAGGTTGGGAGCAATCCATCTATTATATTAGTCACACCCTTCCCCGATTATGAAACTATGCTACACTTAAAGATGAAAAGTTGTGTTCCACTCTCTTCTTCGCCACTTCCTAAACTCCATCATTATCTTCTTAATCACAAAACCTTTGTCATCACTAGCTTCAATCTCCTCAAATCCATGTATTCCAAACCTTATCACAATGATCGCATCACTTGATGGCTCATGTTCATGACCTAATTTTAACCTAGACTTCATCTCTTATAAATATATCAAGGGTCAGGCCATCATTGATCAACTTCATTGAAACCCCTCTTCCTAAACAATCATCTTCCTCATGAAAAATTCCCTAACGAATCTATCAATACCATTGATTATGAATTCTCTCCCCTCAAAATGAAAATTTTCTTTCATGGATCTAAGTGTCAGCAAGGGGGAGGTGTCATCGTTATCATCATTCCTCCATGGGATGATCCTATCCCTATCACTTACAAACTTAATATTGAGTGTACTAATAACATGGCTGAGTATGAAGCCCTCATCTTGGGTCTCCAAACTTACTATCATGCTGAGCATCCAAATCCTCAACATCTATGGTGAGTCTCACCTTATCATTAATCAAGTCAAAGAAACATATCAATGCAAAAATGAAGTCCTTCAAAAATATAAGGACATCATCAACTTTCTTCTTGAAGCCTTTGATCAATATACCATCAAAGCTATCCTTCATTCCTCATTTTTCATACACCATGGCATCTCTCACATCCCTCATCCCGTTGGGAAACAAAAGAATCTAAACTCCTCTATTATTTTTCATCACATGGATCATACCATCTCATACCCATGAACTTCCTTGTGTCAATCATGTTAACACCAATTCAATAGGATGGCTATTTAGTACTCTTAGATCTTCGACTATCTATCTGTATCCAAAATTCCCTCTAACATATCCAAAAATGTAGGAGGTCATTCCTTCAAGGCGCTAACTGTTATGTTATCCTTGGTGGACATCCTCTACAAATGTGGATTTGATGGCATTCTTACTATGATTCCTTAAGTCCCATGAATCTATCATGCGTTATCCAAGAAGTCCACGATGGACATCTGTGGTGGATACTTTAGCGGTTTGGTTACCACCAATCGTGTTCTTCTTCTCCTAGGCTATTACTGGCCCAATCTTAATCAAGACTGTTGTGAATATGTTAAAAAGTTCATGTTAAATTCCAGAAAACATTCCAATCTCATATGCATCCCTAGCCAGGCCTTACAGTCAGCTCAAGATCTTTGTACTTTCTCACAATGGGGCTCTCAACCTCATTGGCCTCATCAATCACACTCCTCTCAATCATCATCATTCCATCGTTCACCACTACCAAATACTTCACCAAATGGGTGGAAGTAATTCTACTCACATCGTACCAAAGATAAAAAAATCGTTGACTTCATCTATCAGCATATCATCTGTCACTTTCAGCGCATTCCTCATAAAATCATCACGGACAATGAGAAAGTCCTTCAAAAATAAATATCCTTAAGAATATTTGTGACTCCTTCAACATCAATCTTAGCTTCTCATATCCTTATTATCTTCAAGCTAATGGTCAGGTCAAAGCCACTAACAAGACTCTTTATAACATCCTTGCCAAAACTATTGATAAAGAAAGTTGAAATTGGTACCTTCACATCCCCTTCACCCTTTGGGCCTATCAGAATAACATCCACACCTCTATAGGCACTACTCATTTTCTCTCTCATCTATGGCTCTGAATTATTTCTCCCTCTTTAAGTTCAAATCCCATCATTGCGCATTTCCCTTCGTGACTTCATTTCTGACAATGACTATTGTCAGCAGAACGTCTAGTACTAACTTGAATTTGTTAGATAAGCGTCACTTAATCACTCTTCAACATCACCATGTCTATCAAGAGTGCATCAAACATGCCTATAAAAACATATAAAAGAACGATACTTTAACATCGGTGACCTTATCCTAAAATATAAATCATAATTTCACTACTCTAGAAAGGAGCCAATGTGGAAAGTTTTCTCCCAACTGGATTGGACCATATATTATCATGCATAAGTATGGGTTTAGAGGCCTATCACTTAGCTTCCTTAGATGGTAAACTGGAATTAGAACCTCTCAATGCCTCACACTTGCAACCTTTCTATTATTAACATACCTACTAAATGTGCCCTTAGTCACACTTCTATGATCTTACATCCATCATTCACCTTTCTCCATCTCTCATCTATAATGATTTGGAATTATGTGGTCTACCATCACTTCCCTATCTATGACCTTAAATATGTGCACCATGACACTGCTCATAACATATTCCTCATGGAAAAGTTCCTCATTTTTGGTAGGAATCCCATGATCATTACATCCATCTCCTTCTTATCTACCTACTGGAACCACTCTAAGGGTCCATAGGTGTTGCTTGTACATCTTATCTTACCCTACCCAAGTGGTCTATTCGGCTATCCTCATCTCTATCCTAAAAATAAAAATTTGGAATGCTCATATCAAAATCTATCTTATCCAAAAATAAACTACTCCCTCGAAGGAAAATTGTTCATATAATGAAAATAATTCCAAAATTATAGACTTATCCCTCAAAGGATAGCTATCATGCATATCTTATCCTTCCATCTAAAAAATATCAAAAAGCAAAATCTAAAGAAAAAAAATCCTAATCGTAGACCACTCCCTCGAAGGATGGATACTTTCTTATATCATGGCAGCAAAGGCTTCCCATATTGATCAGCCTTCTAAAATATCAAAATCTAAAAAAAATGTCAAAAGAAAGCATCCTCAGAAATCTTCCCGCATCAATCAACTTTCCCATCATATAACAAAGCTTCCCGCATTAATCAGTTTGTGTCACATTTGCTCAAAGCTGGGGCATAGACCTAGGACTACCACCTAAGGAGAACCTATTTTCCCCTATACAAGCTCCATCTTAACACCTTTGTCATGTCTACAATGGGTCTCATAGGTACACCTTCCATCTTTCCCTCATGATCTTAAATGTGACTAACTACCTGTTAGTTACATGTTAACACCTATCAAAGGTTCGCAAGTGCATTAATTTGCATGTTTTTTCGTGCCTATTTCACGTTTTCCCTCTAATATAGTTCAAAATAATCTTTTCTACATGTGCAACTCCTCCCTATGATGAATTTTACTTCTTTCACGTTTAGGTCACCCTATCAAGGTCACGCCCTTTCTAAAATTTCACTATCCTAACTTCCTACATCTATATTACCTCATTCCATATCTACTCTAATCTCTCATTGTATCCAATGATACTATCTATCACAATCATATGTCTAATCAATCTATATCCAATCCATCATATCACACCTAATATAGAATATCTAAATTGCATATTTGTCAATCCTACATCTATCACATCATCAATATCTATAAATCCATCATATATTCTTATTATCCAGAATGCATAAACCATCATCATGCCTAAGTCATCTAGGATCATCACATCAATATCCACATCATCATCTATATCTAACCATATCTAAATCCCCATCACACGATTCCTATCATCATATATAACATCTACATCTAGTCTAATCACATACACTTGTCATCTAAATCTATCACATCTATTTCTAATCGAATTCAATCATCTAATCATATATCGTATCACATCACACATCTAATCACATCATCTAACACAAACATATATCATATCATACATCAAATGCATTTAATCTCTTATTAACACCACATATCAACACCTAGTTATTTCACATCTAAAATCTAGTCAAAAAATCACATCATCATAAATCATCACATATATCTAATCTACTAAACATGACACATGGAAATAGCAAAAAAAAATCATATACACACACATATCATATATAAATGTGTCCATATCATCCTCATGATAGTATCCTTCAATCCATGCTCGATCTCAAAATCTATACATAAAAATAAATGTATATAAGGTTCACCCTAACTAAGTGGTGAACTATAGATCAGACACTCTAAGCTCTGAACCCTGTCCTCCTAGAGTAGGGGCCTTTCCTCCTCCCTATCCACCATCTTATCCATCATCTAGACGCACTATCACCTCAGATGATACACTACGCTCTATATGTGCTCGTTGATGCTCATGGTCATGTTGAGCACCCTCATCTCCTCTCCTTTGACTAGGTATTCCACATAACACATGACACATCAGGGAATCTCAGTTGTAATAATGTACTCATAATAGCACACCTCCTCACCTAGTTCTTATACTTCTGCCTAATAACATGGTACTAGGCAAGAACCATTTGTAATAGATCTCCCTATGAGGCTCCCTATGCCTCACCCTATGTCACCTCAAATGCAGAACCAAGATTTCCATACTATATCCTGATAGGCCTCTCTCTGTCACCTATGGTACTGATCTCGCTGTTGTATGACCAAGTCCCTCTCCTAGCGCATCCCAAATTGCCTCCTGTCATGTAGTGTCTCCCTCTCTTGGAGGGTAGCATCTAACTCCTCCTGTAGTCCGGCCATATCTTCATAACCGTTGCTCCCTCATCTCCACCCTCCCCACCAGCAGGTACTATTACCTCTCCTCTTCATAGGCACTGATATCATCTCCCCAACCTATGTGTATACCTCCTCAATACCCTTCACTACCCCACTACTGTTGCATCCACCAATCTACATACCCCTTTCCTAACCCCCATCATCATCATTCTCATCCCATATCTCCCCCTCCTCTGCCAATGGGTATGCCATCATAGGGATGGGAAGGTCCCTCTCTATGTCTCATCCCGCCTATATCTAATAGGTGCTCTAAGAAACCCCCTGCACCACTCTAAATTGTCTCATGACGCGTGTGTAAAATAGACCACCTCTATCATCTCAGGCCTCCACCCCTGTACCCATCTAACCTCCTCATCCATGTTAAGCTATGGATATCTTTGAGCCTAGCCATTCAGGGAAACCTTTGTAGGGCCTCCATATGAAATCATGCTACATCCTGAGATATCCAACCTCTCCTCATACCAATCCTGTTGCACTCTATCCCCTTGTCTCCTGTGAGCCTGATTGGCTCATCCATCTCAAAAATCCAACCACAAGCTCAATATGTCTCCTATAACCCAAGGAAGCCATGAAAGCCTCACCATGACTATGTATCTCATAGGCCCAAGTAGTGTGAATAATATATCCTACATCCATCCTATGTCCTCCTGCCCATATACATACATCCATATAAATCATAATATACATATGCGCCAAGAGTGTTGCACCAAATGATGAACATTGTTTGATGCTCCACAATATCATCCAGTACCCCTACTAATGACCATGGGATACCTGTGCCCCACCTGAATCTAATAAAGTGCATAACATGAAATATCACCATCATAATCAAACATGTTAGCTATGACTCCCCTATGACATTACTAGTTGATATCAGTGTGCCTCAATATGAAAATCCCTTGAAACAAAAGCAATATCTGCAGGGCATCCTCGCTCTAAATAAGACATGTCAATTCACCCATCCTCCCCTCTATGTGGTAATCTGACACTATTAGGTTTCCCTTAAATAGGTAATCTCAAGATGTGAATATGCATCCTCTAATGTAATCTATCATCTCCCCAATATGGAACTAGAAGGTACTGCGTCCTCAAATCCCATTTGTCAATCAAGCGATATCATAAGCCTTATATCTCAAGGAACCATTCTTGGTAGTGGTAGAATCTACCCAGTTCCCACTGACCTCTAGATGATCCCACTCTACATCCATGAAATCTCCCTCGCTAATCCTCTCAAACATGAGTCTGGGACTTTGTCTCTTAAGTACAAATGTATCTTGGGCCTGCAAAAAATCCAATGTAAAAAGGCACCCATCAAGCATCCAATCATCAAAATCACCATTTTCATCTAACAATTATTAATTTCACCTAAATTCTACCTAGTTCAACATCTAACCCCCTTATGGTCAATATTCAAATTTCCTTCGGTTGATGACGACTAGCCATGTCACCGCAGACCGGCCCTTGACAGTGCTTATCAATTTTCCAAAAAGACAAAAATCCTCAAATAAATCAACTAAAAATACAAAAAAAATAAGGTAGATTCCAATTTTTCATTCTCGCCATCTCTCTATGATCCTTGGGAAACTTCCTTCACTTCGCTACTCAGCTTTCATCTCACTTGAATCTCACACTTTCTCTATCTCAGAGCTCTTAATATGTCAAATCTTTCCCTAGTCACCGTCGACCCATCCAAGTGACCATTAACTCAAATAATCATTAGCATACCAAACCTAAATTTACTTATTTTCTCATCGATATCGGCCAATATCCTCAGTCACCAGTATCCTTTCCTCCACATCGAGATTATTTGGCATCATTTAGCTTACCCCACCCAATTTCTTCATTTAAATGATATTTTATTTAAATTTTTGACTTATGTGTTACTCATAACACATCTTCATTTGTCCCACTAGGCTCATTTTGGCTATCTTTCGAGCTCATCTTATCTTGTTATGTATCTTTCATCATATCTTGGGAACTACTCCATGTGACCATCTCTTTGTTCCCTTCTTGGGACACCGTTTCTTATCTGTAAATCCTACCATTGTGGTCGTATCTTATTTATCTCTATCCATCCAGCAAATGTATATTATTTCGATTCCTCATGTTTGTAGGACAACACATGCTATTTTTTCCCACTTTGATATGTCTTGGCCATCTATTAGACCAATGTCTTAACCATCCTTGCATTTAGTTATGCACATACCTTTGATGTATTCGTATGACCAAGTTGCTGCCACGTCTTATACATCAATCTGAGTGAATTCCCATTAGATTCCCTCCATATCGACAGTGATATTTTATAGACTTACAGGGTTTGTAAGCCATTCAACGTCGCCTCCATCATATGTCATGATATGTCCCTACTGATATGTTTCCAAGATCACAACCATATTTTTGTTTTAATTTTTCTTGTATTTTTATCCCCATCAATAGTCACCCCCCCTTCACTTGGGGCATCTTTTTGACCTCTTTTGTTATTCTTTTCTATTCTTTCCCTCTTTTCTCCATCCATTCTCTTTCAAACTCAGAAATCAATTTAACCTTCATGTCACCAATCCCTAGTTTTAGGTGGAGTACCTTAGGCACCATCATTCATCACCCCTTCTAGTTTTTTCTCAACAGATTGCTTCAACATAAACCGACTTGATAAAAAGGGAGAAAATATAGAGACACCAATTTTTTGTATAGTTGTCCCCCATCCTGCATACGTCTGGTCCCCTTTGTTAACACATTACACATTCACATTTCCCTTCCTCTTTTGAATTTCTATGTTCCCTTCTAATACATCTTATGTCCCTCTCAAAATCCCATTCATTTTCCTCTTAATCCCGATTTTCCCTACTATAATCCTATCTTAATATTATTATTATTAATTCACCTCTAATTATGTTTAATTACCCAAAAAACCTATCCATTTTCCTAAGATTCCACCCACAAATACCCCCATTTATGGTCTTTAGGACTCTACTTAAACCCATTTAATATCCCCTTATCCTCCCACTACCATTTATTCCCCTGCATACATCATTAACTTGCCCAAAATGGCTAACACCAGTTTTATCCCATTTAAGGCCCTCATTTTCGAGATTCTCACTATCCCCACTGCCTAAGTGGATGGTCTACCATAGTCACATGTGGCCCATGTGGGTCACCATAGACCCTGTTAATATATCTCTACCCCTCCTCTCAATAGGCTAAAAAATATTGGGTGTTTTATTTATGTTGCGAGTTTTTTGTGTTCTTCCCCTTCTCAAGAGCTAGAGTCACCAACTTAGAGTATTTTTTATAATATTTTCATGTTATCCATGGAGGTTTGAATATTTGAAGTTCCCTTGGAATCCTTATTTCACTTCATCACCTCTTTGTTGTAGGTCTGTAGGTTATCTCAAAGCTCTTTTATTTAATTATCCCTTCTCTGATCCTCTTCATATCCCTTTTCCCATCCATTCATCTCATCAAAATCCCAAATTATTCCCGCCGACCCCCTCGCAAATCCTTATTTTACATCTCCCATACACATCGATTCATCATCCAATTATCCATACGATGATGCCATGGATGACATTGTGTCCCTTTATTATAATTATTTTTAATCTCCACAATCACTTTGGGATTGGTCACTTATCAGACTGAGGGTGAAACTAGGTTCCTTCCTCTTCAATTCATTGAGATGATAGAGGAGGACTCCCCTACCATCAACATTCTCCAATGTAACAATGATGACTCCATTCTTTCCTACATGGGGGCATAGAAGTCTCATCTTTATAAGGCCTTACCTCCTGACACATCCAACCTTCTCAACAAATATACCATTGATATCAATGTAGGGACTTCACAAGAGCCCCACATCCTCAAAGTTGGCCAATCTCTTGATACAAAAGAGCTAGAGGCATTTACCTCTTTCATATCTAACCATAACTAGGCCTTCATGTGGTCGTACACTGACATGCCAGACATCAATCCTAACATCATTGTCCACAACATCATTACCATCCCCCATGCTAAGTTGGTTAAGTATAAGCTACATTGCATGCATCCTACCATTTCCTTCCTTGTCAAATAGGAATTGCAACACCTTATTTCCATCAACTTCATCCAACCCATTGACTATCCACAATGGGTTTATAAAACTATACCTGTTGCTAAAGCCTCTAGAAAGATCCACATCTGTATAAAATTTCGATACTTAAATATCACTTGCCCTAAAGATGAATTTCCCCTTCCTAACATCAATCAACTAATCAACTTAACAACCGGCCATGAAATTTTTTCTCTTATGGATGGATTTTCTAGATGCAATAAGATCCTCATCACACTAGAAGACCAACACAAGACATCTTTCATCACTCCTTGGGGAACCTTCTACTATCATGTCATGCCCTTTAGTTTGAAAAATGTGGGGGCCACCTATCAATGTTCCATGACCTACATCTTCCATGATCTCATCCACAAAACAATAGAGGATTATGTTGATGACCTCTTATGTAAATCCAAATGTCGGCAAGACCATCTTTCTGTCCTTGAAATTATCTTCACGCATCTTATCAAATTCTTCCTTCATCTTAATCTTGCCAAGGGCGTGTTTAGAGTTATAACTGGAAAAATCCTTGGATTCATCATTTCTATTAGGGGTATCAAAGATGACCCCATAAAAATTAAATCCATCCTCGAGATGCCTCCATCTAATCTAAAGAAACTTTGTAGTCTCTAAGGCTGACATCAATCAGTCTACCACTTCATCTCGCAATTTTATGACCGCTGTCAACCTTTTCATCATCTCCTTTGCAAAGTCACCTAATTAAAGTGGGATGTAAATTTCTAGAAGGCCTTCAACTGACTTAAGTTATATCTTCTATCAGCACCTATGCTCACACCTCCACGTGAGGGGGAACCTTTCTATCTCTACATCTCTAGCTCCGATCATGCTCTAGGTGTCATGTTGGCACATTGCGATGAAAAGGGTAGGGAGAAAGACATATATTATATTAGTCACACTCTCCATGATAATGAAACCTGATAGATTAAAGATGAAAATATGTGTTCTACCCTTTTCTTTACCACTTCCAAACTTCTTCACAATCTTCTCAATCACAAAACCTACATTTTCACTAACTTAAATCTCCTCAAAATCATGCATTCCAAACCTTATCACAATGATCACATCACTCAATGGATCATGCTCATGATCAAGTTTGACTTAGAATTCATCTCTCAAAAATATATCAAGGGCCATGTTATCACTGATCAACTTGTTAAATCCCCTCTTCCTAAAAATCGTCTTCCTCATGAGAAATTCCCCAACGAATCTATCCATACCATCAATCATTAATTATCCCCCCTCAAAATTTAATTTTTGTTTGACGGATCTAAGTTTCAACAAGGGGGAGGTGCTAGCATCACTAGCATTCCTCCTTGATAAACTCTTATTCCCGTTGTTTACAAGCTCAACTTTGAGTGCAAAAACAACATGGTTGAGTATGAAGCCCTCATCTCGGGTCTCTAAAATGCTATCATACTCAACATCCAAATCCTCAATATCTATGGTGATTTTCAACTCATCATTAATCAAATCAAGGGAATCTATCAATTCAAAAATGAATTCCTTAAAAAATATAAGGACATCATCGACTTTATTCTTGAGGACTTTGATCAATATACCATTCAATCTACCCCTCATTCATCCAATCGTTTCACAGAAACTATGAAATTCCTCACATCCATCATCCCTTAGACAACCAAATAATCCAAACTCTTCATTATTGGTAATCGCATCAATTAGCCATCTCATACCAGTGAGCTCCCTCGCATCAATCTTATCGACACTAATCAATATGATATTTGGTACTCCTAGATCTTTGACTATCTATCCCAATCTAAAATTCTTGCCGACCTATCCAAAAATGGTAGGTCATTTCTTCAATGCGTTAACTACTATGTCATCCTTGATAGAATTCTTTACAAATGTGGGCTTGATGGTATTATAATATGTTTCCTTAAATCCCATAAATCTATCAATGCTATCAAAGAATGTAACGATAATATTTGTGGTGGTCACATTAGCAGTTTGGATTTCGCCAAATGCGTTCTTTTCCTAAGCTATTACTGGCCCACCCTTAATCAATACTTCTGCATGTTAATAAGTGCATCAAATACCATTAGAATTCTAATCTCATATGTATCCCTAGCCAGGCGTTGCATCTGGCTCAATATTGTTGCCCTTCATTGCAGTGGGGGCTTGACCTCATTGGTCTCATCAATTTGTGCTCTTCTCAACATCACCGTTACTGAATACTTCACCAAATGGGTGGAAGTAATTCCACTAGAAATCAACCAAATATAACAATATTGTTTATTTCCTCTATCAACACATCATTTTTTGCTTCTTCGTTCCTCATAAAATCATCACAAACAATAGAAAGTCCTTCATCTCCATATTATCCTCAAGCTAATGACCAAGCTGAGTCCACTTATAGACTCTTTACAACATTCATTCAAAAACTATTGATAAAGTAGGATGAATTGGCATCTTCACATCCCCTTCGCCATTTGGGGCTATCGGACTAGCATCCGCACCTATACAGGTGCTAATAACTTCTTTCTCATCTATGGATTTGAGGCCATTCTTCCTCTAGAAGTTCAAATCGCATCTTACGTGTTTCCCTTCGTGACTTCATCTCTGACGAGGACTATCATCAGGGACGTATAACCTAACTTGAATTATTAGACAAGCGTTGCTTAATCACTCTTCAACATCATCATGTCTATCAAGAACACATCAAACATGCATATAAAAAATATATAAAATAAATCAAATTTAACATTGGTGACCTTGTCCTCAAAGAGAATCAGAACGTCACTACTATGGGAAGGAGCCAACGTGGAAAGTTTTTTCCCAACTAGATTAGACCATATATTATCACACATAAATATGGGTCCTAGGCTTATCGCTTAGCCTCCCTAGATGGTAAACTGGAAATAGAACCTCTCAACACCTTTCACTTGTAGCCTTTATACTGTTAACATATGTTTAAACGTAACCCTAGTCACGCTTAACGATATTACATCCAACATTTTCATTTTCTATCTCTCATCTTAATGATTTGGAATTATGTGGTCTACCGTCACTTTCCTTTATATGACCTTAAATATGGGTACCATATCTCTTCGTACAACATATTCCTTATGAATAAGTTCCTCCTTCTAGGTGGGAACCTTGCAATCATTACATACATCACCTTCTTATCTACCTACTTGAACCATGCTAAGGGTCCATAGGTGTCACTTGCACATATTATTTTCCCCACCCCAAGTGGTCTACTTTGCTATCCATAGCTCTATCCTACAATCAAAATTCAATATGATCACATAAAAAACTATCTTAACCAAAAAGATATTTCTCCCTCGAAGGAAAATTGTTCATATAAAGAATATAATATAGGCTACTCCCTCGAAGAAAAACTATCATGTATATCTTATCCTTCCATCTACAAAGTAAAAAGTAAAGTCTAAAGAAAGTATTATAATCATAGACCAATCCCTCGAAGGATGGTTACTTTCTTATATTATGGTAGCAAAGGATTTCTGCATTTCTCAACCTTTTAAAATCTCAAAAAGTAAAAATAAAAAATAAACAAATATCCTTAGAAATCTTCCCACATCAATCACCTTTCCCATCTTTAGCAAGCTTCCCACATTGATCAGTTTGCGCCATATTGCTCAGAGATGGGACATTTACCTAGGAATACATCCAAGGACAAACTATTTCCCCTGTATAAGCTCTATCTTAACCCCTTTTTCATGTCTACAATGGGTTCATAAGAAAACCTTCCATCTTTCCATCATGATCTTAAATATGGATAACCACCGTTAGTGATCTGTTAACACCTATCAAAGTTCACAAGTGCTTTTCCTTGCGTTTTTATCTTTTGTGCTTTACCTCCAACCAATTTCAAAATCATATTTTCTATGTGCACTCCTTCCCATGATGAAGTGTACTAATTCACGCTAGGTCACCCTATCAAAGTCACACCCTATCCAATTACACCATCCTAAGTCATGCAACTACCTCTTCCAGATCTACTCTAGCTAATCTCATGATCATCACATCTATGTCTAACATCTATATCCAATCCATCTTATCCCAACTAATCTAATTCCATTCATGTTTGATGTACATTTAATCATATAAAAATCCATCATATGATTTTTATCATCATTTTTAACATCTAGATCTAGTCTAACATATACACTTCCCATCTAAATCCATCACATCTACTCTAATCCAAGTCATATCATCATATTTATCACATCATCTAAAATAAACATCTATCATATCATCACATCAAATCAATTAATCCATACATCACATCACATATCCATATCAACATCTGAGTATTCCACATCTAAAACCTAGTCCCGCTTCCTGTGAGACTCCCTATTATCATTGATCAAATTGCTGAAGCCCCTCTTCCTGACAAACATCTTCCTTGTGAGAAATTCCCTAATGAATCTATCCATACCATCAATCATGAATTACCCCCCTCAAAATGAA
Organism: Taxus chinensis; assembly: GCA_019776745.2. Taxonomy (NCBI): domain Eukaryota; kingdom Viridiplantae; phylum Streptophyta; class Pinopsida; order Cupressales; family Taxaceae; genus Taxus; species Taxus chinensis. Next base: position 328,151,005 of record CM034147.1, read on the forward strand.
ATTTTTATTTGACAAATCTAAGTTTCGAAAAGGGGGAGGTGCTGGTGTCATCATCATTCCTCATTAGGAAACTACTATTGCTATTTCTTAAAAGCTTAACTTTGAGTATAAAAATAACATGGTTGAGCATGATAATATCAACATTCAAATCCTTGATATCTATGGTTATTCTCAACCCATCATTAATAAAATCAAGGGAATATATCAATGCAAAAATGAATTCCTTAAAACATATAAGGACATCATTGAATTTATTCTTAAGGCATTTGATCATTATACCATCTAATATGCCTCATTCATCTAATCATTTCACGTACACTATGACATCCCTCGCATCCCTCATCCCTTGGACAAAAAAAAATCGAAACTCTTCGTTGTTGTTCATCGCTTTGATCAACCATCCCATACCAGTGATATCCCTCACATAAATCTTATCAAAACCAATCAATATAATCTTTGGTACTCCTAGATCTTCAACTATCTATCCCAATCTAAACTCCTAGGATATTACTAGCCCACCGTCAATCAAGAATTATGTATGTTAAGAAGTGCATCAAATACCATTAGAAATCTAATCTCATTTGTATCCCTAGCCATGCCTTATAGCTAGCTCAAGATATTTGGCATTTATCACATTAGAGGCTTGACCTCATTGGTCTCATCAACTTGCGCTCTTCTTAACGTCACCATTCCATCATCACTGCTATTGAATACTTCACCAAATGGGTGCAAGAAATTCCACTCACAATCAACCAAAGCTAACAAAATCACCGATTTCCTCTATCAACACATCATCTTTTGCTTTGACGTTCCTCATAAAATCATCATGAACAATAGAAAGTCCTTCAAAAACAAATATATTAAGAAGCTTTGTGACTCTTTCAACTTCAAACTTAGCTTCTCATCTCCCTATTATCCTCAAGCTAATGACTAAGCCGAGTCCACTAAGAAGACTCTTCGCAACATTATTTCAAAAAATATTGATAAAGCAAGATGAATTGACATCTTCAAATCCCCTTTGCCCTTTGGGCCTATCAAACTAGCATTTGTAAATCTATAGATGCTCATCCCTTCTCTCTCATCTATGGATTTGAGGCCATTCTTCCTCTCAAATTTCAAATCTCATCTTTACACATTTCCCTTTATGACTTCATCTATGAGAGGACTATCATCAGGGACATATAGCCCAACCTGAATTACTAGACGAGCATCACTTAATCACTCTTCAACATCATCATGTATATCAAGAGCACATCAAACCTGCTTATAAAAAATATATAAAATAACACAACTTTAACATTGGTGACCTTGTCCTCAAAGAGAATCAGAATGTCACTACACTGAAAAGGAGCTAATGTGGAAATTTTGCTCCCAACTGGATTGGACCATAAATTATCACGCATAAATATGGGTCTTGGGCCTATCGATTAGACTCCCTAGATGGTAAACTAAAAACAAAAAATCTCAATACCTTGCACTTTGGCCTTTCTACTGTTAACATACCTTCAAAGTTAACCCTAGTCACACTTAACGATCTTGCATCCAACATTTTCCTTTTCTATCTCTCATCTTAATGATTTGTAATTATGTGGTCTACAGTCACTTTCTTGTCTATGACCTTGAATGTGGGTACCATGAATTTTCCCACAACATATTCCTTATGAAAAAATTCCTCCTTCTAGGTGGGAACCCTACAATCATTACATATATCACCTTCTTATCTACCTACTAGACCCATACTAAGGGTCCGTAGGTGTTTCTTGTACATATTATCTTCCCCTCCCCAAGTGTTCTACTTGGCTATCCCTAACTTTATCCTACATTAAAAATTCAAGATGCTCACATCAAAAGCTATATTATCCAAAAATAGAATTCTACCGTAAAGGATAGCTATTCATATAAAGAAAATAATATAGACTACTCCCTCGAAGGACACCTATCACACATATCTTATCCTGCCACCTAAAAAGTAAAAATTAAAGTCTAAAGAAATAATTATAATTTTAGACCACCCCCTTGAAGGATGGATACTTTCTTATATCATGACAATGAAGGATTCCCGCATTGATCATTATTCTAAAATATAAAAAACAAAAAAACAAAAAGGTTAAAAGAAAACATCCCTGTAAAGCTTCCCGCATCGATCAACTTTCTCATCTATAACAAACTTCCCATATTGATCAGTTTTCACCATATTGCTTTGACTTGGGGCATGGACCTAAAACTACACTGAAAGAGAACCTATTTCCACCCCCTACAAGCTCCATCTTAACCCCTTTTTTGTCTCTACAATGGGTTCATAAGCAAACCTTCCATCTTTCCATCATGATCTTAAATGTGGCTAACTACCATTAGTGATGTGTTAACACATGTCAAAGGTCACAAGTGCTTTTCCTTGCATTGTTATCTTTCACACTTTACCTCCAATAAATTTCAAAAGAATCTTTTCTACATGAACTCCTCACCATTATGAAGTGTACTTCTTCATGCTGGGTCACCCTATCAAAGTCACACCCTATCCAATTACACCATCCTAATTACTGTAACTACCTCTTCTAGATCTACTCTAGCTAATATCATCATCATCACATCTATGTCTACCATCTATATCCAATCCATCATATCAAATATAATCTAATTCCAATAACTCATGATCTACATTTAATCATATCCAAATCCATCATATGATTCTTACTATCATGTCTAACATCTAGATCTAGTCTAATATATACACTTCCCATCTAAATCCATCACATCTATTCTAATCCAAGTGATATCATCATATTTATCACATCATCTAACATCAACATATATAATATCATCACATCAAATCATTTAATCCATACATCAAATCAGATATCCATATGAACATCTAAGTATTCCATGTCTAAAATATAGTTAAAACATCACATCATCATAAATAATCATCATACATCTAGTAAACTCAACACAACACATGGAAATAATGACAAAATCATCATATATATATATACATATGTGTCCATACATCCATTATAGGCCTCAACTAGGATCTATCTCAAAATATATACATAAAAATCAATATACACGTTCACCCACTAGGTGGTGAACTATAGGTTAGACACTCTAAGTCATGAACCCTATGATCCTGGTGTAGGGGTCTATCCCCCTCCCTATCTACCCTCTGATCCATCATCTGGACATCGATCTAACCTCAGTTGTGCCTTGCTATCCATGCTCCCCGATGCTGCATATAGTGCTGATCACCACGATCTCCTCCCTTTGGCTAAGTATGCCACATAATGTGGCACATTAGGTAGTCTCATTGTAACAATGCGCTCATAGTAGTGCACCTCCTCACCTAGTGCTAGAAAGAGCCATATGTCTCGCTTCCTATGAATATCCCTAAGCCTTGCCCCCTATCTCCCTAGATGTGGTACCCAGATCTCCATATTTGGCCCTATAGGCCTCCCTCTATCTGTAGTATCTATCTCGTTGTTGTATTACTAGGTCCCTCTTCTGATGCATACTTGTTAGGTCATGCCATGTTATATCCCTCTCCTGACGGGTAACATGTAACTCTGCTTGCAATCAAGATATATCTATAGCCGCTCCTCTATCTTCACCCTCTCCAGTGATAGGTACTATTTCCTCTCCTCCTAGAGGCACTACTGCCTCTCCTCCAACTTGTTTTTCGTCCTCAGTGGCCTTCACCGCCCACTGTTGTGTCCACCAATCGAAATATTTCTCCCCTAATCCCACATCATCATATTTAGTATCACATGGATCCCCATCCTCTACTAATGTGTCTTCCATCAAAGGGTTGGTTAGGTCCCTCTTTTTCTCATCTCGTCTATATTTGATAGGTTCCCCTACCACCGCATGTACTACTTTAAATTGTCTTATCACTCATGTTAAATGGATCATCTCTATCATCTTGGGCATCTGACCTTGTACCCATTTAACCCTCCTCATACCTACTAACTATACATTTGTTCCTGAACATACAGGTAAGCCTCTATATGGCCTCCATCTCACGTCATCCACCTCTAAGCTACCCAATGTCTCCTCATACTAATCCTCACCATGCTTACACCTATCTCTATGAGCCTAATCATCTCGCTATCTCAAAAAATTGACAACCAACTCTACATGATCACTTATCACCCATGGAAGCCCTGACAACCTCACCATGACTATGTGCTTGTAGGCCCACCATTGCAACAAGAATCCTAAATCCATTCCTGTCCTCCTCCTAGATACATACATCCTTAACTCATAGTATACCTGTGCTAAGAGCACTACTCCAAATGAGAACAATGTCTTGTGATCCACAATATATGTTAACACCCTTGCTAATGTACATGGGAACCTTGCCCTACCTGAATTTGGAAAATTATAACATGATATTGCCATCATAGTCAAACATATTAGATGGCTCCCTAGTTTTGCTGACTAATATCGTGCCTCAATATGAAAATCCCCTGAAATAAAATAAATCTGTGGGGCCTCCGCTCCAAATAGCCATGTCAATGCACCCATCCTCTCCTTTGTTGTGATTGGTACTATTAATGTCCCATGAATCAGTAACCTCATGATGTGGTACAAATCCTCCGATGCAACTGTCATCTCTCTAGTCTAGAACAATAAGGTACTCATCCTCGGATCCCATCTATCAATCAATGCTATCATGAGCCCTCTATCTCTAGGAACTCTCTGATAGTGGAAAAATCCTCCCAATACTACTTTCTCTAGATGATCCCACTTTGCATCCACAACATCCCCCCAAATCCTCTCAAACAAAGCTAGGACCCTTTATCTCAGGTATAATCTATCTATGGCCTGTTAAAATCCATCGAACATGCACCAATCAACATCTAATCATCAAAATAACCATTTCTCATCTACAATTATCAATTTGAGATAAATCCTACCCATTCGACATTGAAACCCTTGTGATCGAAAATGAATTTCCTTCAGTCGATAGTGATTGGACTAGGTCGACAATGACCAGCCCTTGGTGCCCATCAATTTCCAAAATTCCAAAAAATCAACTAAAAATCAAAATAATGCTTGGTTTTTTAAATTACATATCTCCATGACCTCTAGCACTTCCTTCCCCCTTAGGTGGCTTCCATTTCACTTGAATCCCAATTGTTTCTGTCACCTAGAGCTCCCAATTGTCAATATCATGTAGTGCAAATGTTCTTAGTTAGCTGGATTTGCCACTTATATTGGTTTTCCAACCTAGTCATCATCAATTTACTGAGTCGCTGTTGACCCAACACAAGTCAGTGTCGACCCCACACAGTTGCCATCGAACTAAACCTATTTCCCATCACTCATCTCATTACACCAAATTTCTTCATCTAAATTATATTTTATTCCATTTTCTACTTATGTGTTACTCATAACACATCTTCATTTGTCCCACCAGGATCATTTTTCTATTTTTAGGCTCATCTTACCTCATCATGTATCTTCATCACATCTAATAGCTTGCCCCATGACCATCTCTATTTTTCCTTTTGAGGCACCATCTATAATCTTAAGCCCACCATTGTGGCCATCTTGTTCATCTTAGTCTTGCATCCACCTTTTCCTCTGACATTTTAATCAGACCATTATCATGACTATCCTCACATTTTTTGTGCATATTTGATGTATACCTTTGAACCATTAGTCCCATAGATTGTACGTCCATTCAAGTGGATTACAGTTGGATTCCCTCCATCTTTTTCGTGATCTTTTTTGACTTACAAGGTCCATATACCATTAATGTCGCCTCCATTGCAGGTTGTGCTATGTCCCTACTAATGTGTTTCTAAGGTCACCGCCATATTTTTATTTTATTTTTATTTTTATTTTTATCATATCAGTGGTCACCCCCTTCACTTGGGGAATCTTTATATCTATTTTACCATTCTTTCCATCCCCTTTCTTTCTTTCCCCATCTCTCTCTTTCAAACTTGTAATCGATCCCCCTTCGTTTCATCAATCTATAGTTTAAGGGGGAACACCTCAACCATCGTCATTCTTCATCACTTCTAGTTTTTGTCTCACATCTTTCTTAACACAAACCTCTTGATAAAAAGGGTCATATGTAGACACCAATTTTTGGTACACTTATCCCCCATCTCGTGTTCACTCCCCTTCGTCATCGTCTCATATGTTCATACCTCCCTTACTATTCAAAATTCTATTTCCATCCTACATACTTATTTCTCTCTTAAACGCCCATTTATCCCTCTTAATTCCTATTACCATATCCTAATTCCATTATAATAATATCATTATCCATCCCCCTTTATCCACCCCTAATCCCATTTAATTACAAATTAACCTATCCATTTTCCTAATATTGCACCCAAAAATAACCCCATTTATGGTCGACAGGATTCCACTTAAACCCATTTATTATCCCCTTATCCTCCCACTACCATTTATTCCTCTACATGCATCATTAACTTGGCCAAAATGGCTAACCCCTAATTTTATCCTATTTAAGGACCCCATTTACGAGATTCTCACCATTCCCACCGCCTAAGTGGATGCTTTTCCATAGTCACCGGCAACCCATGTGGGTCACCATTGACCCTATTAATATACCTCTACCCCTCCTCTCAAAAGGATAAAAAATCTTGGGTGTTTCATATATATTGTGAGTTTATTGTGTTCTTCCCCTTCTCAGGAGCTACAATCACCAACTTAGAGTCTTTCTTATAATATTTTCATGTTATCCATGGTGGTTTTAAGATTTGAAGTTCTCTTGGAATCCTTCTTTCACTTCTTCACCTCTTTCTTGCAGGTCTGTAGGTTATCTCAAACCTATGTTGTTTCATTAGCCCTTCTCTAATCCTATTCATATCCCTTTTCCCATCCATCTAGGTCATTAAAATCCCAAATTCTACCCCAGTTGTTGTCGACCCAGTCAATCATCATCAACCCAATTAGTATCTTCATCAGATCTTCCTTCTTCTGCATCCTTTTTGTTCCCCCACCATCCCAACATCAGATCTAGCATCTTATAGTAGGTTCTCGATCTATTTTCTGCTTATTTATTGATCGTATCTGCAACAGTCACCGTCAACTTGAGAAGATTTGTTTTTTACTTATCATCATTTACACTATCACATCTTTATTTCAACGTCTCTAGAATATCTTTGTAACACCTAATTTCAATACTTCCGATTAAGGGAGTTTTTTCCCCCAAAAATAGCATCTACCTTCAATGATTTAAATTCATATCCTAGCATTTAAATCTGAAAACATTTAATTATAATTCTTAAGATAAAAAATCAATTAAACATGTGAAAAACTATGGGTCAACTAGATCAACCGATCCCCCATAAATTACTCTTTCAAGTCTTTATACAGAGGATACATTTAGTACCCTTCTCGGTATTGATTTACAAGTGTTGTTTTAAGTGTCTACCTGGAAATCAGTGAATCAAATTCCATCTAGAACCTCACACTTTATGTTAGAACTAGGTGCATCTTGAAAGTGTAATGACTTACAATACTTTGGCCAAAGTTTAAGAGTCACGCGTTGAATGCTTAGTTTCTAAATAACACATTCATCAACAAAAACTTGTCCCATCACCATGCCACTTGGTTCAATGATTAGAATTGAATCGGTCAGTTGAGTCAAATTAATTTCAAGTCATGCACAAGGTACAATTTTTTTTAACCCATGTGATGAAGCATGCTTGAGCCAACTTAGGTTATATATGGGAGAGAAAGTGCTCACGTAATGACTTGCATCGTCAGATAATAAATTTCTTCCCCATAGCCAACATAATTTGGTACTGAGGTGACTTGACCGAACAAGAAAAAAAACCTTCACATCTTAGCATAACATAATTCGTTATAGATTACAACATACGTAATAAGTAGATCTCAAGGGTCAACTTAGAATATATGTTGTATGGAACTATTCATTGAATGAATTATGTCATTTAATGAGCACTGCACTACATCATCCATTCAAAGTTAGCCTATCAAGTACCATGTATTAGGAGTGTCGTAATTTCTAACTTATTTCATTACATTGAATTAATTTTATGACATGTTTAATTTTCATAATGCAACGATACTTTATCACATATGAATTCGATCCTAAGGCCCATAACTTAGATTTGATCATTATTTGTAATCATTTCCATAAGTTTATTTATGTACATCCATTAAACAACCTTAGTATAATTAGGGCAACATACTGCATTATTAAAATAGTCCATAATTTATTTAATTATGATTATTTCATTTTATTTCATAAGTAAATGTTCACTTGAACTCATCAACAGGATATAATACAATCATCCGTAATAATATCAATTTCATGCTTATGACTGTAAATTAAATAATCACCATCCATTTACCATAATAGAATGATTTCATACATATAACTATAAAATAATAATTCTCGTCCATTTATTTTAATAGTTCATAACTCATAATATTTCATATAGCTTTAATCCAACACAACTATTTAAAGATAATCCTCATAAGTATAATGTTTCATAAATGTTCATCAATTAAGTATATGGTGTTACATAACCCAACAAATCAGTTTTTTCAAGACATACACACTTCACACCTTGCTGATTTTAGAAGTACTATAGTAATTTATATGATCAACTAAGATATTTATTGCAAAAAATTATCCAAATTTGGATACAAAAATTATATTCCTTTTCCCAAAATTATACAATAGCTTTAGAGACCATAGCGCCTTTTAACAAAATTATACAACAAAGCGTAAGCTCGCGTTTACAATTAGTCACGTAATAATTACTACTTTCAATAATAATCAACAATGAATCAACAAAGCCATTTTAAAATCATCCTCCAGATAAGAATTATTTTCCGCCTTCTATAAAATGGTTGGGCCACAGTCAGTTTGAAATAAATGGCATGAAAAGGTCATCCATCTTATCTTTACGAATTATAGCACTGAAATATTTCAATGAACATAATCCATCCAAACCATCATATTACTAAATCCATAAAGAGATTAAACAATTATTCCCTTTTTATTTATTTTCCTACCCTTCATTAATCATTACAGAAAGGAAAAATATGATTTACTAACTCAAAATTATTTCAAGAATAAATAGAATACTAAACAAATCATAAATATGCACTTTGAATTCCACAAACATATTAATTATGATTTCTACCCAACAAGGTTATACAATAACAATGAAGTAAGTATTCAAATTTATACTAGACATTCATCCATGTTTTATATCATCATATATTACTGTGCTTAGTCAAAGGATGGCAATCAATCCAATCCATCCAAACAACTTCAATCAAGTTCAAACACTTGTTTTAAAAGAAGAGTAAAAAATCACTCTAAGTGCTACAATAATAATAATTATAATAGGAGACAACTCGCTGCACTGATAATAATAAATTATCATTTATTCCATATCTTAACTTTATCAAAATAACCTTAACTAATCTAAATCACTGTTAATCCTTCAAACAAAATATAATTTTTTTTGCACATTAATGATGACTCAACATAATGAGTTTTGACTAGGTCCGCAACTCTTCTAACAACAAGCCATATCGACATATTTTGGGTTTGACTATAACCCAGACTCATAGCTATCAATAGTTATTATACAATAATAAGATTCAAACAAAGTTTAAAGAATCGACCACAGAGTGGTTGTTTCAAAACAAAGAAGATAACTAGGTATGAATTGAAATAACAGTATTACCCTTCGATAAGGGTAATCCGTTTGGTACCCATTTTTATTTTTGAAAAAAAAAGACTAAGGATGGTGGTGTTTAAAGCTTAAACACGTCACATATATTCACAACTAAAAACCAAAACAGTTTGTTTGAAAGGTAACTATATTACCAAATCGTAATATATTTCCAAAGTCTATACATCAACTAGTCGTATCGGCTATTTAAACTTAGTAATAAATAAATATAACACCCATAAATCAATACCACTTCTAGTTGAGGAAGTAATAAATTAGGTACAGATAAGAATATATATAAAAAATACCCATTAATTGAATATTTCCTTGATTTAGTTATTTGAGAGGAAAATAAAACTATACTCACATATCAAACCTTGTACTAAATGAAATCCAATAAGAGTGTGCAAAAATTAATAAATGTTTCTATATAATACCCAAATACATGAACTCATGAGAACCATAACTAGTTTGATTCGAGTACAAATAGTGGCTAAATAAACATTTACTTATTCGACCGAGCTAATAACATGGCCTAAAAATAATTCAACCAACCCCAGTTGAGTTTATATGCAGTCAACTAATATGCATGCAATAATGTATGCAAACAAGATACAAAACCAAGTAAGAAAATGAATGAATATAATCACACATAGATAATCTTAAGCAATATCCATCATCATTAATCAAAATAATAACAAAGAAGGACGATTTGAAAACACATGACATCAAAATATTTAAATGCTATAAATTTTAAAGATGAGCAAGAAAATGATTCCATGCTTGAAAATATTTGTAGAGGTTCTCCTCAACACATTGTTCACAGTCGACCGAACCCGACTCTTTCTTCCAGCAAACTTCTAGAAACTCACAAGAAAACCAGAAAAGAGTATATCCTCCAATCGACTAAAGAGATCCATTAATTCCATTGCAAAAACCTTAAATATTTCCCTGAAAAATTTGTTGAAAGTTAAAATTACATGAGGACCAAAAACAAATTTGAACAATAATAGCCATGCGAGAATTTGCATGCAGAGCTTCCAAGAGCGAGAAAAAGAATAACCAAAAATAATGAACTTGAAATAGCTCAAATTTTGGCAGTAGCTTCCTTGAGAAGGTTCTTTCTTCTCCCGAGGGTTATAGAAACAAAATTAAATTCTTTTAATGCAACGGGTACCATCTCCCCTATTTTCCCTCTCTATCTCCCAATTAACCGCCAACTGCCAACTTTGGCAATCCCCACTACTTGCAACCAAATCTCCACCCTCTATCTGGGTAGTTATCCGCCATCTAACGGTCGAAGACTATTTCCACATAAACCCTTAAAAGAAATTGTTGTCACATTAGCCAAGGGAATCACTATGCCCCACTCCAACATGGCTCGGGTGGTGACCAAGGTAGCTCACTTACTACGAGCTCGGGTGGTAGCCCGACCGAGATACCAACCCTCACAATAATAAACATTGCCCTTAGTAATATAGCATTGAGCTTATAAAGGTTCAAATTAGATTATGATATTAGGCCATTAATTTTATGTGTGTGTGTGTGTGTGTGTGTGTGTGTGTGTGTGTGTGTGTGTGTCTATATGTGTATATATATGTATATACATAAGTATATGTATATATCATAATTGATATTTTGAGATTTATTCTCATTTTCTGAATTATATAATAATGGTTCAAATGGACACTTAATGGATTTAAAACAATAATTAATTACGAACCTAGGTCTATGATCCTATTACAACCAATACCATTATTTTCCAACCATGATCTTCGCAATAGTTAAAATCACAAAGATCATAAAATTAAATTACTACACACCGTTGTAGAAGTAAGATCAATACAAAAGTGTAATAATGACATGATAAGAAACATGACATTTACATAATAACAAACCATTTTTTTATCAACCTCTATTTCTATTCAAATCATTTGTAATTATAACAACAAGCATAAAGCAAACATCTGGCCAAACAAGATAACCATACATGATATTACCTTCAAACAGATAGAGTATGCATCCATCCAATGTGAACTAGCAGGGTATGACATACCTCCCCCCTTGAGTATCATTGTCCCAACGATTAGTTCCAATCATTCACATAATCTAAACCCATCAGCTAATCATTATACTTATTAAAATATCACAACTCTGAATAGCATAACTGAAACTTACAACATCCAATTTTTTAGAATTGTAAAACAATATTTAACAGGTTGCAATAGCCAAAATTCACCAAGTTTTTACTAAAAAAACAAAAAATTAGGACATTTTCTAGTCATTCAAACAATATTTATTATCAAAATTATAATAACAGATAACAAATATTTATGTTTATCACAAAAATAGGTGCGGAAAAGCAATTTTCATTTCATCTAGATTCTCCCAAGTTGCACTTTCTTCAGAAAATTGGTCCCATTGGACATTACACTAACTTATTTATCTATTTTTCAAGTGCAACTTGTGAGTTTCTAATAGCCTTACAGGTTCAACTATGATGACACCCGAATTTTGAACCTTTAAAAAGTTCCAATTAGGTACATGTGATAAATCCGATACATACTTTTTAAGCAAAGAGATATAAAAAACATCATGCATATTGGACAATGTGGGAGGCAAGGCTAGCTGGTATGCTATAAGGCTGATTACTTCAATAATTTCAAAGGGTCAAACATAGCAAGGTGATAGTTTGGATGATTTTCTAAATGAAATTGAATTTTTCTTAGGCTTAACATGTAAGAATACTTTATCTCCTTGTTCAATGTTTCTATCAACTCTCTTTAAATCAACGTATTTTTTCTACCTCGGAAACCTCTTTCAATCACTCATGAATGAGCTTAACTTGTTGTTCCACATCAATCAAAATTTTAGGTCCTATAAATTCTCTATCTTCCACGATGTCCCAAGTGACACGTGTTCTTAAATTACACCCATACAAGGCCTCACAAGGTGTTATTTTTAGTGAGGAGTGATACGTGTTATTGTAGGAAAATTCAACCAGTGGAAGGTATTATCCCCATTTATACTGCTGATCCATGCAGTACATCCTGAGCATGTCAGCCATTAGTTGATTTACCCTTTTAGTCTGTCCATCGGTTTTCAGATGGTATGCATAACTGAAATTTAGCTTTTTCCTTAAAGTGGTATTCAAGGTTTTCCAAAAACAAGAAGTCATCCTAGGATCTCTATCTAAAATTATCAATTCAGGTACACCATGTAATCTAAAAATTTCATGCACGAACCTTTTTACAAGCATAGGTGAATCGTATTTTAGATTCCCTGGTATAAAATGAGCCACTTTCATTACTTGTCTACTACAACTAGAATTACATCATGTTTATTCTTTGACATAGGTAGTCCTTGCACAAAATCCAAACTGATTACCTTCCATTTATACTGTGGAATGCTACGAGGATAAAACATTCATGATAGATGCATATGTTTAACCTTAAATCGCTAACATTCCAAGAAATCTAATACATATTTCACTATATCTTTCTTCATCAAATTCCAGAAATACTATTGTTTTACATCAACAAGCTTCTTAGTCACTCCAGGATGTCCATAATAAGGAGCATCATGAAATTCCTTTATCAATTTTATCCTTAGTTCATTTTCCAAAGGTACATAAAATTGATTTTCAAATGTTAGGACTCCTTCATTGTCAAATCTGAATTCTTTGTACCTCATATCATTAGGATTTGCAGCAAGCGCTGCTTTAACCTGCTGATAATAAGAATTAGCCAACATTGCTTTTTTAATGTCATCTTTGAATTGGGTTCTCAAAGTGACAAGGGTGGAAATGTGCTTCCTACGACTCAACGTATTTTCCACTTAGTTTTCCTTACCTTTTATGTAGCTAATATCAAAGTCATACTGTGATAATAATTCTAACCATCTTCGCTTGATCTGTAAACTCTTCAACTTTGGAATTATCCATAGAATAAAAAAATAAATGTTTTTGTTCTAATTTCTATTAGAAAATGACAAATATAGCTAGTGAATGAATTATTTTTATGGTGTGAATCCACAATTGCAAGAAAGGAAATAATTTAAGTTCATAAACACCAACAAATTTTATCATGGAAACCCCTAGAGGAGGAAAAACTAGTCGGGAAGGGAAATTTCTCTTTCTTCCCACTTTTATCAGCCAATTAAAAATAACAAGTACAAAATTTACAATAAGTATGAAAGATAAGTAGATAATATCTTACGCTTCCTCCCAAATACTTTTTTGCTTTGTCTCAACACTCCTTTCTTCTACAAAACACAATTCCAGCACTAAGAACTTCTTAGTCACTTGCTTTCATGCTTCAATGATCCTATTCTCTTCTACAAACATGTATTTATAGCCTTTCTCATGTCCTCCCATGCAATGGAGAATGGAAAAGGTCATGGAGGAGAAGAGACATAGACCACCTTCCAAATTCTAGGTTGTTTGTTTCATTTTTTTTTTGTCCAAAAGAGCTAGGACTGTCACCTAATGCAGATCGGCGGTCCTAGGTATGCCACCCTAGTTTGGCGGCGGTTCTATAACCACTGCTCTACATAGAGTGATGGTCATGTTACTAAAAAATATAGAACCTCCGTGTGTTATTTTTCCTTATTTGTGCTGATTGTTTTAATGAAGTAGAGTCATTTTGGATCCCTATGGATCATCACAGCCTTGCAATCATGTTCGGCTATGTGAATATGTATTTAAGCCTGAGATGATCTAATTTGAGTTCAGAGGGATTTCCCCAAAGGAAATGTCTCCAAATTTGTAAAGTATGCACAATGGCAACAAGATCTAAGTCATGGGGAGAATAATTAAGCTCATGCACCTTGAGCTTTCTGCTCTCATAAGTGATTACGTGATTGTTTTGTAGAAAAATACCTCCTAAGCCTTCACCGGAGACATATGTTACTACAGTAAATTTCCCATTAGGATCCGAAAATTTTAACACAGGTGTTGTAGTTAATTTATCTTTTAGAAAATTGAAAGCATTTTCACATTTTTCATACCATACGAATTTCTTGTCCTTTTTCTGCAGTGAGGTAATTAGAGCAGCAACCTTTGAGAAGTCTTTCAAAAAATTTCGGTAGTATCTAGCCAACCCCATGAAGCTTCTAACTTAATGTACATTCTTAGGTGCTGGCCATTTAGTTATTACTGTTATTTTAGATGGATCTACAAAAATCCCATCTTTATTTATGATATGTCCCAAATATTATACTTTGTTTTGATAAAACAAACACTTAGAAATTTTACCATACAATTTTATCTTCCTTAACACATCTAAGACAATTCTAATATGTTTATTTTTCTCATCAATGATTTTTGAATATTGTCCAAGATTAATAGCACAAAATCATCTAATTATTCCTGAAAGATATTGTTCACAGATTCATAAAACCTGCAGGAGCATTGACAAGGCCAAAAGATAACATAGTGAATTCATAATACCCATACCTTGTCCTAAAGGTAGTCTTACGAATATCTTCTTATTTTATTCACAATTGATGATAACATGATCATAGATCAATTTTAGAATAAATTGATGCACCACACATCTGATAAAAAAGGTCATCAATTCTAGGAAGGGGATACCTATTCTTGATTGTGTCTTTGTTAAGCATCTGATAATCGATGCATAACCTAAGTGTTCCATATTTCTTCTTTAAGAAGATGATTGGTGATCTACAAGGAGAGAAACTAAGTCTAATCAATCCCTTAGATAAAAGTGCATGAAGTTTTGCTTTAAGATCCACCATTTATTTTGTTTTCATTGTGTAGGAAGCCTTAGAAATTGGCCTAGTTTCTGATTTGATATCTAGGGTCAAGTCTAACTCTCTTTTGGGAAGGATACCACGTAATTATTTTGGGAAGACATCACTACACCCACATAACAACAAATAATATTCTACCGAAACCTTACCTTCTTCACCTAAATAAGATATTTTTACTGCATATAGCATGTAACCTTTGTTTTTATCCTTCTTAAGTTACATGGCTGAGATTTGTCTTACTGAAAAACCTTGTTTTACTCCCTGAATTTTTGTTTTTTTCCACAGGTCATCACGGCATCTTATTCATTTTTCTAGGTAGTCTACAGTTGCCTTATGCCGAGCTAGCTAGTTTATACCTATGACTATGTCCTACGAGCTTAGAGGAGCTAAGTATAGGTCTACCTTAGTGGTAAAGCTTGGCAGTTAAAATGTTGTGCCAAAAAAACATTATTTAACAGTGCGGACAATGTTGTTCCCATATTGAAAAGTCCATGTATTTTTTACAAAACTAGATTTTCTCTTAAGTTTAGATGTAAATTTTGTTGAAAAAAAACATTCAGTAGCAACCGTATCAAATAAAATGGTTACAGGTAATCCGTAAAACTTACTTACAACTTCGAATGACATAGCCTGCTTTTCAGCTTGCTTGTTAGTCATTGCAGCATAAATATGGTGTTTTTGGTTTCCATCCTTCTTTGTCTAAGCGAAATTATTGGCATAATGATCTAGACCACAGATGTATTAGCCCCCAAATGGTCCTTTCATTTCATATTTGTTTTCATTGTTGGATGTATTTTTCAACCCATTCCTTTTATTATTTGCAACAGTCTTAACTATTGTATTTTTCTTTCCATTACCATTACCATTCTTGTTTTTACTATTAAAATATTTCCATGCCACCTTATTAGGTGCTAATGGTGATGGTGCACTAACAATTTTATTTTTCTTTTCCTCTTTGTGTACAGAAATAACATGCATTTTTTTTCCCGCCTTATATCCTTTTCAAAGAAATCTTCCATTGTTGATGGCCAATGGACATCAACTTCACCTTTTATCAATGGGTTTAACCCCATGCTACATTTACTAATACAATTTTTTTCATGTGTTTGGTACTAAGGCACGTACTTGAGAAGTCTCATGAACTTCTCCCAACACTTAGTCACTGTCATTTTTCCTTATGTTAGTGTCTGAAATTCAGACATCTTATGATCATAGTAAAGATGGGGTAACTAACACTATCTAAAATATATGCCTTAAACTGGTCCCAAGTCATATTTTCCTCATCCATAGCCAACTCTATCTTCTGGCTATCCCACTAAGAGGATGCTTCATTGGAGAGCTAATATTCTCCCTAAACTACCTTGATTTCCTCAAAGAAATTTATAATAGTGAAGTACTTATCCATTTCGCTGAGCCAATTCTCAGTTCCATCTCCCACGGTGGTTCCATTGAAATTCGGTTGGTTGATCGTCTTGATTTCATTTGACAGTTCAACTACTAAACGTGCCTTTTTGTTATTAGGTTGGTTTACCTCATTAATATTCAGATTTTTATTCACATTCACATCTATGTTAAAATTTGCATTAGTGTTTGTAAAATTGTTATTTCATGTATCAGGATCTACAACATCATTGTTTTCAGTGTCATGATTCTCCTGTGATGGTTTATCACCATCACTTCCATGATTATTAACATTTCCTAGGATATGTTGTTCCATAATAGCCATCCTATTTCTCGTGTCATGAAGAGTAGAGAGAATATCACTCAACTTCTGCATTGTGGTTGCTTTGCCACCTATAGGTTGGTTATTTGCAATGTTTCCCCTTGTTCTAGCCATGTTCTATGTTAGAAAAGAGTTAAATCTTAGTTAGCGTGAGGACATAATAGGTCCAAGAGTTGTAACCTCACTCTGATACCAAAATATAACACCTAATTTCATTACTTCCAACTAAGGGATTTTTTCTACCCTAAACTAACATCTGCCTTGAATGATTTAAATATGCATCCTAACATTTAAATCCAACAACATTTAATTAAAATTCTTCAGATAAATAATCAATTAAACATGTGCATAACTATGGGTCAACTAGATCCACCGATCCCCCATAGGTTACTCTTTCGAGTTTTTATATAGAGTACACATTTAGTACCCTTCTCAATATTGATTTACAAGTGTTGTTCTAAGTGTCTACCTCAAAATCAGTCAATCGAATCCCATCAAGAACCTCACACTTTATGTTAGAACTAGGTGCATCCTGATAGTGTAATGACTAACACTACTTCAACCAAAGTTTAAGAGTCACGTGTTGCATGCTTAGTTTCTAAATGACACATTCATCAATAAAAATTTGTCCCATCACCATGCCACTTGTTTCACTTATCATAATTGAATTAATCAGTTGAGTTAAATTAATTTCAATTCATGCACAAGGTATTAAACTTGTTCAACCCATGTGATGAAGCACACTTATGCCAACTTAGGTTTCTTATGGGAGATAAAGTACTCACATAATGACTTGCCTCGTCACACAATCAATTTCTTCCCCGTAGCCAACATAAGTTAAGTACTGAGGTGACTTGACCAAACATGACAAACAACCTTCACATCTTAGCATAACACAATTCCTTATTGATTACAAAATAATTAATAAGTGGAGCTTGATGGAAAACTTAGAATATCTATTATATGAGCACTACACTACAACAACCATCCAAAGTTGGCCTATCGAGTCCCATGTATTAGGAGTGTCATAATTTCTAACTTATTTCATTACATTGAATTAGTTTTAGGACATGTTTAATTTTCATGACCCAATGATACTTTATCATATATGAATTCGATCCTAAGGCCCATAACTTAGATTCGATAATTGTTCGTAATCATTTCCATAAGTTTATTTATGTACATCCATTAAGAAACCTTAGTATAATTAGGGCATTATACTACATTATTAATGCGGTCCATAATTTATTTAATTACAATAATGTCATTTTATTGCGTAAGTACATGTTCACTTGAACTCATCAACAAGATATAATACAATCATCCATAATAATATCAATTTCATGCTTATGACTGTAAATTAAATAGTGACCAACCATTTACCATAATAGAATGAGTTCATGGATATAACTATAAACTAATAATCCTCATCCATTTATTTTAATAGTTCATAACTCATAATATTTCATATAGCTTTAATCCAACATAACTTTTTAAAGCTAATCCACATAAGTATACTATTTCATAAATGTTCATGAATAAACTATATGATATTACATAACCTAACAAATCAATTTGTTCAAGACATACACACTTTATACCTTTCTAATTTCATAAGTACTGTAGTAATTTATATGATCAACCAAGATATTTATTGCAAAAAATTAACCAAATTTAATTAAAAAATTTATTTTCCTTTTCCTAAAATTATACAATAGCTTTAGAGGCCATAATGCCTTCTACAAAAATTATACAACGAAGCGTAATATCACTTTTACAATCAAGCACATAATAATTAGTACTTTCAATAATAATCAACAATGAATCAACGTAGCCATTTTAAAATCATCCATTAGGTAAGAATTATTTTCTGCCATCTGTAAAAATGTTAGGAAATAGTCAGTTTGAAAGAACTGACATGAAAAGGCCATCCATCTTATCTTTACGATTTATAGCACTGAAATATTTCAATGAACATAATCCAACCAAACCAACATATTCCAAAATCCATAAAGAGATCAAACAATTGTTCCATTTTTATTCTTTTTCCCATCTTTCATTAATCATTACAGAAAGGAAACATATGATTTTCTAACTAAAAATCATTTCAAGAATAAAAAATACTAAATAGATCATAAATATGCACTTTGAACTCCACAAACATTTTAACTATGATTTCTACCCAACATGGTTATACGATAACAATAAAGTAAGTATTCAAATTTATAACAGACATTCATCCATGTTTTATATCATTATATATTACCGTGTTTAGTCAAAGGATGACAATCAATCCAAGCCATCCAAACAACTTCAATTAATTTCAAACACTTGTTTTAAAAGAAGAGTAAAAAATCACTCTAAGTCCTATAATAATAATTATTATAATAGGAGACAACTCATTGCACTGATAATAATAAATTATCGTTTATTCAATACCTTAAATTTATCAAAATAACATTAACTAATATGAATCAATGTTAATCCTTCAAACAAAACCTAAAAATTTTACACAGTAATGATGACTCGACATAATGAGTTTTGACTAGGTCCACAACTCTTCTAACAATAAGCCATATCGACATATTCTAGGTTTTATTGTAACCCAAACTCATATCTATCAATAGTTATTATACAATAATAAGATTCAAATAGAGTTGAAAGAATCTAAACATATAAAGCATCAACCACAGAGTGTTTTTTTAAAGAAGACAACCAGGTATGAATTAGAGTAACAGTACTACCCTTCGACATGGGTAATCCGTTCGTCACCCATTTTCATTTCTTGAAAACATAGACTAATAATGATAGTGTTGGAATATTAAACATTCCACATATATTCACAACTAAAAACCCAAGTGTTTTTTTTGAAAGGTAACTATATTGCCGAAGATTAATAGATTTCCACAGTCGATACATCAACCAGTCATATCAACCATTTAAATGTGATTATAAAGAAATATAACACCCATAAATCAATGCCACTTACAATTGAGGAAATAATAAATTAGGTACAGATAAGAATATATATAAATAATACCCATTAATCAAAGCTTTCCTCGAATTATTTATTCGAGAGGGGAATAAAAATATACTTAGGTATCAAAACTTATACCGATTGAAATCCAATAAGGGTATTCACAACTTAATAAACATTATATATAATACCCAAATACACAAACTCGTAAGAACCATAACCAGTTCAAGATGAGTACAAACAATGGCTAAACAAATATTTACCATATTTGGCCGAGCTAACAAGATGACCTAAAAATGATTCAACCACCCCCAGTTGAGGTTATATGTAGTCAAATAATATACATGCAATAAGGTATGAAAATAAGATACACAACTAGGTAAGAAAATGAACGAAGATAATCACACTTAGATAGTATTAAGTAATATCCATCATCATTGATCAAAATAATAGCACATAAGGCCGATTCGAAAACATAGGCCATCAAAATATTTAAATGATAAAGATGAATAAGAAAACAATTCCATGCCTGAAAATATTTGTAGAGGTTCTCCTCAACACCTTCTTCATATTTGATTAAGCCCGACTCTTTCTTCCATCAAACTTCTATAAACTCACAAGAAAACCAAAAAAATGTATATCCTCCAATCGACCAAAGAGATCCATTAATTCCATTGCAACAACCTTAAATATTTCCCTGAAAAACTTACTGAAAGTTAAAATTACATGCAGGGCCAAAAACATATTTGAACAATAATAGCCATGCCAGAATTTGCATACAGATCTTGTAAGAGCGAGAAAACAAATAACAAAAAATAATGAATCCGAAATTTCTCAAATGCTGGTGGTAGCTTCCTCAAGAAGATTATTGCTTCTCCCGAGGGCTATGAAAACAAAATTAAATTCATTTAATGTAGTAGGTACCATCTCCCTTGTTTTCCCTCTTTATCTCACAATTAACTACCGACTGCCAACTTTGGTGATCCCCACTACCTGCCACCAAATCTCAACCCTTGATCTGGGTGGTTATCCACCATCTAATGGTTGAGGACTATTTCCACATAAACCCTTAAATTTTACTTTGTCAGCATGTTGGCCAAGGGAATTGCTATGTACCACTCCAACATGGCTCGAGTGGTGGCCAAGGAAGCTCACTCACTATAAGCTCAGGTGGTAGCCCAACCAAGCTACCAACCCTCACAATAACAAACATTTCCCTTAATAATATAGCCTTCACATTATAAAAGTCAGAATTAGATTATGCTCTCATGCCATAACATATATATATATATATGTCTATATATATATATGCATATATATACATAAGTATATGTATATATCATAATCAATATTTGAATATCTAATCTCATTTCTTGAACCAAATAATAATGGTTCGAATGGCCATTCAATGGATTTAAAAGAATACTTAATTAATAACTTGGGTCTATGACCCTATTACAACCAATACCATTATTTGTCAACCATGATCTTCGCAACAGTTAAAATCATAAGGATCATAAAATTAAATGACCGCACACCATTGCAAAATTAAGATCAATACAAAAAATAATAATGACATGAGAAGAAACTTGACATTTACATAATAACAAGCCATTTTTATCAACCTCTATTGCTAGTCAAATTATTTGTAATTATTACAACAAACATAGAGAAAACATCTGACCAAGAAATATAACCATACATAATATTACCTTCAGCCAGATAGGGCATACATCCATCCAAGGTGACCTAATAGGGTATGAAAATCTTAGATCTTTGTTATCTACATCCATCTTATCCATTATCAGTTATCACATCTTTTGTCAAAGTGGGTTGACATCAATCCTAGGAAGTTATCACTTCTCGCGACTGACCTTGACCTTGTCACGAAACCGTTGGTCATTCAAACATGCACCCATATCTTGGATCTGGAAGAGATGAGATTTTTGAGACCACAATGGAACCGTCCCCAAGTTGTGGGACCTTGCACACTTGGAACGGATCTCCGGAGAATGTCGGTTCCTCTACCTACCTCTAACAATACTGCTTCTCCTAATGCTGAAAGTAAATCCTAGACTAAACATGCCAAGGGACCAAGGATATAAGGATGTTCAGAAAAGGTTAATCTTAAGCTAAGGAGATAGTTCCAGGGAAAGGGTCAGTATCTCTCCATGAGCGGCGAAGGAAATAGAGAGGGTGTGGGAGAAGAGGTCAGACGACGCGTGCCTGGGCTTGGCATTTCAGCACACAAAAAACATGAACACGGGTACTGCAAGTGGGAGTACGCACAACATGCTAGAAAACACAAATAGAGAGGTGAGATGCAATGAAAATGAGAAAGGGAAGAAAAGAGTTTCAAAAAACATGATTTTATTGCTTAAGGGATGAAAAGTAATTTACATTCATGACAGGAGGCGAGAATACATTATAGAGACCATGCCAAGGTTTGAAACCCATGAGAAGTCAACCACCATTTTGGCATGGTTCTATTACAATAGAGAGGGATCCATTTTTACAAAGCAAAACTCTGCAATTTATAGAAGAAGGAGAGAAGAGAAGGAGAAAGAGAGGGAAACTCATATTCAAATCTCAACCACCAACAACCAATGATAAATGACTACAAATCCACCTACAAGGCTATCAAATGCACTTCCTCATGTCTTTTTGGCATGTAGAAGAAGGAAGAAAACAATATTTGATTGAAATCTAGTGGTTGAGGTTGATTAGATGTGTGCATTGATGATTAGAAAGACATTTCCCTAATTTTTACCTACCAAATCCTGTCTAAATCTGATTTTGAAAATTCCAACATGTAGCTGATGTCAGTAGCTTTCAAATGAGATAGGGAGGGTGGGAATCTGAGAACTGCATCAGAAGTTATGGCTGTCAGAAGCCTATAGGTTGCTTTGACACTTAATGACACGTGGCACGTGCTAATTGACTGAGGAAATCAACCAACTGTTCATCTGATTTGTCGTTTCTGCCACGAGTTTGAATTAGTTGGTTGTCAGGATTCAACACACTATTGGCATGCTTTGATAGGTTACATGTTGCACACTCAAGTATGAAAGATGATGTGGCACAATGACTGGTGTGGAAGAAGGTGCAAGGCACAGAAGCAAGAGGCAGGTGCGTAAAATTGAAATAGAGGGAAGGTGTGTGTGGAGGTGTGCTTGCAAGAAGAATACAAAATTACTTATAGGAGAAAAGTATGGGGAAGGGGCACGAGCATTAAACTAAGGAGGGTGTGTGGTAGAAGAAAGAAAAGAGGTGTATGAGGGAGCTTAGTGTATGCAAGCGCGTAAGAGGAATGCTAGGGACTTATCCATTTTAGAAGGAAAGTCTGCAAAGGTGCGCGTAAGAAGTACATGACATGATAGGAAAGAAAGCGGGTGTGCAGGAGAAGGCGCAAGAGAAAATGGAAAAGGAGATAGAAAAATGTGAAGGGTGCGCAAAGGAACTAAATCCAAGTAAATTGTGCTAAGGGAGAAAGCTTGAGTGCATGCAACCTGAAATGTGAAACATTAGAGTGAGAATGAAAAATATAAGTTATCCAAATAACTAGGAGAGTTATTTGAATAATAGTTTTGGTGACTTTTGGGGGCCATCTACTTACAAAATGAAGAGATCAGTAGCCTTGGAAGTCCATTGGGCATGGAGTCAAGTGCTAAACTTTAAGATCTGATCTGTAACTTGAAGAATATCCCCGAAGTCACTTTAAGCTCTGCCTGAACTCTGAACTGAATTGCTGCTCTCATGAGGATATTCTAACTTGAAATGTGAGATTTGAAATCTATGTGGATTGTTGGAACTGCCTCTGCCAAAATTGAACTTCCATCCTAGGAAGCAACAAAAAGGGGTGCGTGGGGGCAACAAGAAAGAAAAGATTCCAAAGGGAGCGTGCCAAAACAGAAGCACAACACTATGTACAAAACTAAAAATCATAAATGTCCTAAAGGGAACATGCAGAGTGTGCACAAGCACTTGTGTTACTGAAAGTAAACCTAAACTAGCCTAATCTAACCAGAGGCAAAGGGCACTCAAGTAAAACCTGCTACAGGTAGGGAGAAGTAGCTTCCCTTCCTCACAAATTGTGACCATGTAATTGATTTGGCGCTGAACATGGTAAAAAACAAGAGTGAAAAACTGCCTTGCAAATGGGTTTTCACCCTCCTCAAAGTATTAACAAACAAAATATATACCTCCAGAATTTATTTTATGCTTGGATCTAGGAGGCGCTGCTGCTGACCTTTGGCATACTGAAGCTCTACCTCATGCTCTTAAATGAGCATGAATGGTGTCAACTCTGTTTTTGTCTCTAGAATAGCTAGGTATCTGATTGGGCACAGTTTGATCCTTGTGATTTTCCCATTACTTTGAAGTTCAATCCCACATATGGTATTTTCTTGAAGACTCTCCTTTTGAAGGTGACTACTTGTAGGATGGGTCACATAGAGCTGGGGTGTGTGAGGTTCTACCTCTAAAAGTCAACTCAGTCTCCTTCAGAACTGGACCCTCTAGAACTAACTAGATTTTCTTCCGAAACAGGTTCACACATATAATTTCCTCTTCCCAGTAGGAGTTGCATGATTCATGCCATTATTCAACTATTTTGCAGTCTTTGAACATGATGATGTTGGTTGGGAAAGTCACATTGGTAGGGGGCTATTCATTTATGGTACAATTAGACATAGGGGACTCAAAAGAAGGTGGAAGGATGGGTGCAGAAGGTGTGGAAGGTGCATGCACAAGAGGAGTGGAAGCACATGGAGGAGGGGTGATGGCAGAGAAATGAAGGTGAGAGGATGGAGGAGGGGAATTCTCAATGGGGGTAGTGTGTAAGAAGCTGGGAAAATGTGTAGCAGGATGAGATGATGTAAGTTGGCGTGGAGGAGTGGGAGGGTTGTAAGATGGTAGTGCAGGGTTGCCTCATTAAAAGGGTTGTTGTCCGCTATATTTTTGAGCCTCCATTTCTTCTACCCACTTTGTAATCTAGGGAAGTATCTCAGTAATAAAGTGCAGCTTCTACTGGGTGTTAAACCAGCTTAGTACAGGGCCAACCCATGGACAAGGGACCTTATAGCCAACTTTAGATGCCTTTGTGGAGCGCTTGAATTTGAGTTGCATCATGTACATATCCATCTTTTACATTTTCCTCTCAAGTTAGCTTCGGACAAGGAATTTCTGCCATCATCTACATAAATTTTTTCTTCATAAACATTTTGGTTAGAAAAAAGTGGGTTATATGCATATTCAAGATGGAAGGGCTCATAAAACTTATTTGGAGGAGGACTTTGGAACTGTGGGGATGAAGAAAAATAGATCTGCTGCTGTAAATGAGAATTCCATGAAGGGAAAGAAGTCATGATTGCAAAACTTCAAAAAGAAGAAGGTGGAATAATGGAAGAAGGATAAATGAATGAAAGGAGGATGGGAGACTGGTCTGCGAATAAGAAAATGGGTGTGTTTGGATCAATGGAGTCACCAGATGTGTTGGAAAAATACCTCCAAAGGCTGGATCTCAGAAAAACATATCAAACTTTCTGAGATGAAGATGTAAAGCTCTTCACTCTTCTCCCATCAAGTGTGCCAAAAATTGTTGGTCGTTCAAATGTGCACTCGCATATCGGATTCGAAAGAGATGAGATGTTTAAGACCATAATAGAATCGTCCCCAAGTTGTGGGACCTTACACACTTAGGACATATCTCTAGAGAAGGCCGGTTCCTCTACCTATCTCTAACGCCACTATTACTCCTAATGCCAAAAGTAAATCCTAGAACTAAACATGCTAATGGACAGGGGATAAAAGGATGTGCAAAAAGGAGAAATCCTAAGCTAAGGAAGGTGATAGTGCCAAGGAAAGGGTAGATCTCTGTCCACGAGTGGCAAATGAAACTGAGAGAGCGTGGGAGAAGAGGGTAGATGGCGCGTGCCACAGATTAACATACGGTCTCGACATTTCAGTGTGTGCAACACATGAACATAGGGACTGTAAGTGGGAATACACACAACATGCCAGAAAACACAAACAGAGAGGTGAGATGCAATGAAAAAGAAAAATGGAAGACAATAGTTCCATAAAACATGATTTTATTTCTTAAGGGACACATAATTGTTATCCAAAATTCACCCCTCAAGGTAATTTTGATAACATGCATCAAATTCTTTAGTCCCAAGCATTATATTGAGTCTAGACAAAAAGTCATGTTTCTAGGGTCCCCTCATATTTTTCTAACTCCCCTGTCCAAGTAGAAGAGAGCAAGTTCTGAGGAAAGGTAAGAAAAATTGCAAAAATAGGCTCGGGCCAGGAAAAATCACAAAAAATGGCTAAGTCTTAGTCTCCGGGACAGCCGGGACAAAAGTATGCGAGGGACGCGTGGGACGCGAAAGCGCGAAATGGGCGAAGGTTCGTCCGGGACAGCCGGGACAAAAGTACGCGTGGGACGCGAAAGCATGAAATGGGCAAAGGTTTTTCCGGGACAGCCGGGACAAAAGTACGCGAGGGACGCGTGGGACGCGAAAGCGCGAATCGGCCGAAGACAGAAGAGGAAAAGTCAACGTTTGACCTACGAAACTTCAAACGGCCATAACTTTTGACTCCGAGCTCCGATTTTCACAAAATTGGACTTTCTGGAACAAGCACGACGTCCTCTACATGGATTTCTTATTTTTAATGAGGATAGATATATTTAATTAAGAGAAAAATATTCAGCTCCAGTCAGTTAATGTTCATTCCCGTCAAATGATAGAAAACCCCTGCCAGACCCAAAATAGCTGCCCGCACTCAGAGGACCATAACTTTTGCATTTCTCAATGAAATCACATAAAATTGGTACCGTTGGAACCGTGGTTCCAATACCAATGCAAAAAAATCAAGAAATTCCATATTTTATTAGAAATTGATTGATATTTTTAATAAAATGTGGCCGGGTTCAGAACAGTGTTTTATTTGGTAGCTGGGAGTGCAATTAAGAGGCATGGTCATCATTCTTTCTCTGCTGCAGCACATGGGACAGTATGGGGAGCCTTTTGCAAGTAATGGAAAACCTTTTCACTCAATTTAATGCCTCTTACAGGTGGTTGAAGGACAGATTTCGGGATTTCCATTTTTCCTCCTCATTTTTCTATAAATTGGAGTGTTGGGCTCATTGTAAAGGAGAGAGATTTTGGGTAGCAAAGCTCTACCAAAATTGCTTTGTGAAGCTAGTGTGTTGTAGGCCCTTGTAGTGGACTCCTTGCATGGTGATCTAGGCCCTTATCTTGTAATAGACCGAACTGTGCATACCATGAAGCAATAAAATACAAAGTTTGTGGATGTATCTTCCCCTGCTGTGTTTTTTTTTTTGCATTCTTCTTGCCCCTTTTATCTTTCTACAAGAATATTGTGTCTATTATTATGTTCTTTCAAGAATTCACTAACATTGTGTATGCTTGGAATATTGTTGTGAATGCATTTTGCTAGATTATGGTGAACTGTCATCACCTCTTCTAGTGTGCACTTTGCCTCTGTATTTCACACATTTGGAGATTACTCTCACACCATCCTTTTCTGGTGTATCACCACTTTAGTGTAGGATTTCATTTTATGTATTCTCTCTCCCTGGTCCCTTAGAAATTTAGATTAGAACAGTTAGCTTATCCTGCATTAGAGTAGATTGTGGCAGGTAGTTTAGGAGCAAGAACCAACTTTCTCTGGAGGTCTGTCTCAAGTAGCAAGTCCCACAACTTGGAGATAGTACCCATGTTATCCAATCACACTGTGAGTTCAAATACATGCACAGAGGTGCTGTGATTCGGTGACAACAATAATCATTTACATTCACGGTAGGAGGAAATATTACATTACAGAGACCATTTTTTACAAAGTAGAACTCTATTATTTATAGGAGAAGGAGAGAAGAGGAGAAAGAGAGAGAAATTCATATTCAAATCTCAACCACCAATAACCAGTGATAAATGCCTGCAAATCCTCCTACAAGGCTATCAAATGCGCTTCCCTGTGTCTATTTGGCATGTAGAATAAGGAAGAAAGTAAGATCTGATTGAAATATGGTGGTTGAGGTCAATTAGATGTGTGCATTGATTGTAAGAAAGACATTTCCCTACTTTTTGCCTACCAAATCTTGCCTAAATATGATTTTGTAAATTCTGACGTGTAGCTGATGTCAGAAGCTTTCAAATGAGACTAGGCGCGTGAGAATATAAACACTACATCAAAAATTATGGTTGTCATAAGTCTACAGGTTGCTTTGACATGTAATGACACATGACGCACCTTGATTGACTAAGGAAATCAACCAACCATTCATCTGATTTTTTTTTTTCCACATGTCATGAACTAGTTGGTTGTCAGGATTTGGCTCCTTGTTGGCATGCTTTGATAGGATATGTGTTGCACACTCAATTATGACAGATGACGTGGCACAATGACTGGAAAATGAGAATACGTAAAGCATGGAAGCAATATCCAGGTGCACGAAAGGGAAACAAAGGGAAGGAACGTGTGGAAGTGTGCACGCAGGAGGAATAAGAAAATAATTGTAGGGGACAAGTATGGGGAAGGGGAATGAGAATTCAACTAAAGGAGGGTGCATGGTGACCGAAAGAAAAGCAGTGTGTGAGGGAGCTTAGTGTATGCAAGCACGCAAGAGGAATGCTAGGGACTTAGCCATTTAGGAAGGTAAGTCTGCAGAGGTGCGTGCAAGAAGTGCATGATGGGATAGGAAAGAAAGCAGTCATGTAGGAGAAGGCATAAGAGAAAATGGAAAAGGAGATATAAAAATGTAAAGGGAGAAGTAGGAAGGCGCGCAGAGGAACTGCAACCAAGTAAATTGTGCCAAGAAAGAAAGCAAGAGTGCACGCAACCTGAAATGTGAAACATCAGAGTTAGAATGAAAAATATAAGTTATCCAAATAAATAGGAGAGTTATTTGGATAAGAAAAACCCACCAACTTATCTACTAATCATTTTTGTGTTTAGTTTCTCTTTCCTGTGTGGGTTAAAGAGCTCACCCCAGAGGGGATATTTTACACTAGTACCTTCATCATCATCATCATCATCATCATCATCATCATCATCATCATCTCCTCAAATATCAGGAGGTAGCCTTAAACCCTCCTATAGTTTCGAGTTTCTTTATTTCTTGTACCCCTTTCATTAACTTGAAACATGAGCGGGAAATCTCATCAAACACTAGGATTTCCTCTTTTTTGTGGGTGATTACAGGTCATCTCGAATATATGTGAGCAAGAGCGACATATAGTGAAGGTCATTTATAGATAAGTGAAGTACACAAAACTTTACGATTCTATACTGTTAAAGGTTTCAACACCATATAGTTCCATGTTAGGACAATACCGATCAAGTCTAGACCATATCAAAGTTGTATGCTCTCAAACCTATTAAGTTTGCAACTCCAGAACTTTCACTAAAGCATCTACAGTTCTATATCTTCCTATTTCACTACCTTGCGCATCAATATCCTCTTTATCCTACCTAAAAAAGCTAATTCTATCTATTCGCTTGTTTTTTGAGAAATTACTTATTGTTTATTGATCATTTAAATCATTTCAAGTTTGAATGCATCATTATGATTGTGTATGATTAATGTTAGAAGTTAATTAGATAAAAATATTCTACTCATTGCAAACCCTTACATCATTTTTCATTGTATAATAACATTCTAAAATATAACAAGTGTGTAAAAATAAGGACCTATACATTTTTACCTTTACACTACCAATATATATTTTAGATCCTTTAGGGAAATGTACCCTTAGACTAGGAAAAAAGTGGTATGAATTCTAAAGAAATTAAGGAATAACACCACTTCCACCTCAATGAAATGAATCTCCTTGTAATTAAAATGAAGGATAAAGGTGTTACATATTCACCATGTTATATTTTAACTACAAGTTGTATTATGACATTGTTATTATTTTTTTCACTATAAATATATGAATATTCCATTCTTTTTTTCCTACTTTGAATATAGTATGTTGTATTTTTTTTAACAAGTTGAGTATTTTCCACAAGATCATGATGGTTGCACTTACTTTGGTATCCTTCTTATATTGGCTATCTCTCTTCTAAATCTATGTAAAAGCACACTTTACATGATTATAAGGGTTGTGGAAATGCATTAGTGTTATTATTTTTTATGTTTAGCGTTTTGACTATCCTTCACTTTTGGCTCATTATGTGAAGTGTGTATATGTAAGGTGTTGATAATATGACTTCATATTGGTTTAACCCTCTTAAGGATGTCATTTTATTTACTTTATATATATTGGTGTTATTGAGTTGATTTATATTTGGATGACAATTGATCATTTAGGTATGATAACCTTGTTTTAGGGCATTTTTTTCTTCCATTCTATAAGGATAAACATGTGATTTTAATCTTCCAAATACTATGATATCCATACATTTTTAAGATTAATTCAATTTGGATTGAATTTTATGATCGAAAGGTTAGAAATAATCACATTTACATATGGTAATGTTTAGGCCCTTGAACTAAAATATTGCACAATCATATGTTTCAAAACCAACTTCTTCCTATTCAAAATTATGCACCCTTTTTACTAGGGTTTAAATTAACTATGCTAGTTATATTTACCTTCATAGGAATTATTTCTAGTGGTTTGGTTTGTTACATTATGAGATGAGTTTATTTTCTAGTTTGACCTTCTTGTCTCCTTTTTAGATTCACGATACCAAGGGGGTTGACATAATAAAAGAAACATTCCACTTTCTAACAAATTATTCATTGCTTACAAGATTATGTTAACTTTCTTTACCTCACCATCTCCTCTTATGTGACCTCCAGATACCAAAAATATCCATTATATTGCATGTTAAAAAACATGGTTTACTACATTGTGTGGGGTATTCCTTTAAGTACATCATAAAATATCTAGTCTTTAATGATGAGTCTTTTTGTTCATGTAGTCCTTTTCTAATGATTCCCATAAATGTATGAAATATCTAATACCATATTTTATGTTTCTTTCGTGTAAAGATAAAACAAACTTCATTGTTTTTGGGACACTATGATTATTTTTCCTTGAACAATTCCAACACAACTACATAGATTATTGATAACAATATGCCCACTTTTTTCTTTAAGGATGATCGGAAAACTTACCCCATATAATAAACTTGATATAAGGCTAAAGAATGAGCAATATGGGTCATAATTACTTGTCCATACATAAAAACAACATGGTTAGAAAACATTTTGATTTTAATGACCATGATATCCCTTATAATGCACTAGCAAGTGCACCTAAAATGTGTCTTATATACGTCAAAGGGGATAAACAAATTTGGAATGAGTAAATTTGAAATAAAAATATTATTTTTTGGCCTATAATAATATCGAGCACTTTTCTACTTCAAATTTCTAAGAAAAGTGTTTATCAATAAAACCCTTTTATTGATGAGAGCATTTATTTATGAAAAGTCTTATTGGTCAAATGTGTTTATTATTGAAAGTGTTTATTATTCAAAAGTGTAGTTGTAACATTTTGAGGATCCACCTAAAAATGAAGATTTGTTATAAATATTTATAACCCCATAAGTATCTTAACATGTAGTTCTTACCTAAACAACACAAATGTAGTAAGTTTGAGATGGTGCAAAAAACTAAAAAATAAAGTTTAAACAGAATTAGAGACACTACTCACATATAAGAATGACTTGATATTTGAAAAAATTGAAAAATTATTTACATTCCACTCACACCATTGTAGATGTCCTATATTAATGTTTCTTTACTAAACATATAAAATCAAAATAAGGTTTTTTCATGTTGTAGTCTAGAATTAACATGACATAGTCAGGTGCCCTGACACTTCACCTAGAAAGAAGTATAAGTGATCACTTGAAGCATGCACAACTCTACCAGGTCCCTTCATGTGTCAACTTTTAAGTTGCAGATCCTGCGCACATGGTTATCACCACATATATGTATACCGTCTGGAGAGAACACATTCACAAAATTATATCATGTGTAAATAAAATTATACATAACCTTAAGAGATCTGGTTATTCATTCTTAAATCATGATCTATGCATATATGCAAGCTTACTATGACATCTTCACACTTCATATAGAATAAACACTTATACAGATCCACATCAAGCTCCAACCAATAATATGATCTTCAATATAATACCATACAATCTGTGACTCCTCAAGACTTTACATGACTCTCCAAGACACACCAATACATTACATGACATACTCTGATATTCTCCAAATGCACATATTACATGGATACTACAAGTATTTATAAGGTAGGGACTTATCCTTCACCACTTGATCATGCTTTAGTCCAAAAATAGACCAATACTATACATAAAATTCATGCTCTAAAAATCACACTTATCTATACTTGGATTCAAACCTACGGTTCTCCAAAGGCATTATAATTTCTTCTTTAAGATCTATTTCCATCCCATGTACTATAAATAGCCCTACTTTATCCATGTGTTAATCTTTTCTATAATTATTCATGTATGATCTTATCATGTTATAGTACAATTTTTATCCAATCTTTTCCTATTTTTGGTTTTCTTTGTGATCAAGTCATCTCTACTTTTTCTTCGTAACATATTATCACCTATCATACCCTAATGTGTTGTGTCTTCTCCTATACCTACGTGTCAAACCCTCATGCATCGTCCTTCATACTTGCATACGCAAATCCCATGCACTTATTAACCTTCGCGCACATCTTATACCTAGTCAATTCATTGGCTCAACATTATCCCACACTAGGAATATTTTCCATCCTCAAGAAATAAAAAGAATAAGTGAAATATTCATAGGAAATACCACAAAGAATGAAAATACTAATCTTGAATAAAGAATAATATTCTCATGCACAATAAAAAATGAGACTAAGATACATGGAGGAGAAAAGGAATTCCACGCCAAGATTTGTCTCTAGCTACTTCCACTCAGCTAACACACTAATAGACCTTCTCGGTAATGCTTTGAAAATATTTGGAACCCCTTCTAGGGTTACTCCACTACCCTTCTCCCTTATTTTTCTAGAACAATATCCCATTCTAAATCCATTCCCTCAAGGATGTCTATCTCTTTCAAAACCATTTCCTGTAACTCCTCCATTCTTTCTTCTACCTTAGTACACTTTTCACTAATGGTCTTCTTGAGTCATTCCATCTCCTATAAATTTTGCACATGTATTTTTCAATCCCTATTATATAAGGAGGCCTTTAAGATACTCTGCTTTGTTTCCTCTTTAGATAAGCACATGTCTATGATGGATGGATCTGCAAAATTAATGAACACCTTTTCCACCTTTAGTGAAGTTTCCTTCACCTCCAAGTCAAGGGTCTTATACTCCTTTATTGTATTCTCCACCTCCTCTTGCCTAGTCTTAGCTAGTTACTCTATGGTTAGTTCCTATCTTGTATTTACTTTTGTTAATAACAAGGTAAACAATTATCCTAGCTAATCAATCTTCTTTGTTTTGATTGGCTTGGCTGCCTAAACTACTTCTGGACATGAATGTGAAATAGTTCAAACAAGATCAAATTCCTTAGTGTTAATGAAGGTGTACCTCTCCTATACCTTGTTTATCTTAGATGAAAAATTCTTTTTCTTCCTATTGACATCCTTAAAAAAAAATCTGCATCACATAGTCCTTCTCCTTTATTCAAATTTCTGTGCTTGATCTCCATAGCCATTTTTATTAGTGCATTGCCAGCTTACTCATATGTTAACTACATTGAATCAAAAATTAAGTGTATTTTTTGGATTCCTCTTTCCCTGTAACTCATGGATGGCCTCTGGTTTGAGTTCAAATTTTGGCTCCTCCATGTGAGTAAGCATAGCAAAAGAAAACACCTTTTGCGTATGGATATGGGCCTGTCGACACTAAAATTTTCCTCCGTAATTTCTATTTCATTAATGTATGTATTAGGAATAGGATGTTGTTAAGTGTAATTAGTAGTAGTGTCTGATAGAAGATAACGGCACCATCAGTACGGTGCTGCCAATAATGTGGAGTACAGTAACAGTCAAAGTACAATAGGAATGTTGTAAAAAGTAAATATTTGTCGTAAGTGGTCCGGTAATGTTAAAATGTCAAAGTTTGGGTAATTAGAGAAGTAGGGTCTACATGATTAGGAATTAGAAATATTATATTGGTAATAAGGACAAGGAGTGAGGTCATAAATATTTTGTGTATTTTATTTGTAAAAAGTCTAAAAATGTGGAACCCATGTAAAATGATAAGGTTTATCTTATCTTAAAAGATAAGCTTACATGTACAAATAAGAGTTAAGGTATGGAATATGATTCGTCAGAGTGGATTTCTTATCCTAGAGATAAGATGGATAAGCCTGGAAGTTCTATGAATAGAGAGGCCACCCCCCTTATTTAGCATAGAAGGAAGTAGTGAGAAATATTGTAGGAAGTGTGTAAAGGAAGCCATCAGTTTAAAGGTGTGTTGAAGAAGCCATTAAGAGGTGTAATTATAAAGTTTCTCCCATAGTCTTGGTGAAAGGAAAGTGAAGTCAATAACACTTGAAGTACCTCATGGGTGAGATTGTAACAATTTCATGTTAATATTATAATTTACTTTGATATTTCAGATTTGTCATCATTCTGTCTTATCATGGTCGATGGTATTCTTGTGTTATGTTGTTGTTTTGTTTCCAGATTACATCCACCAAACTAAAGGCTGTGCATTAGTAAATAATCATAGCATGAGGAGTTCCCGGTGAAGAATTATCATAGTGCCGGATTGGTGATGACATTTTGGTTCTGTTGCCAGGACCATTCCTCGTTGGTGGATTTTCTGGAGAGATATTCCCACTTAGTCAAAAATCAATTGGAGGGTAACCTTATTTTTACTGTGCATAGTAGTTACCATGGTAAATTCATTTTTACTGTGAATAGTAGTTACCATGGTAAAGTCATTTTTACCGTGAATAGTAGTTACCATGATAAAGTCATTTTTGTTGTGAATAGTATTTATCACAGTAAAGTCACTTTTTACCATGAATAGTATTTACCACAGTAACTTCACTTTTTACCGTAAATAGTGTTTACCACAGTAAAGTCAGTTTTTACCGCAGTAAGTCAAGTTTTACCATAGTTTACCGTGGTCATTTCTATTTTACTGTAGAAAGGTGTAAAGTCACTTTCTATTACAATGATTCCAATTATTTGTGCATATAAGTCTTGTTGATTGTACTTGTGGGTTGGTATTTCATGGTGGTTACTTTTGAAAATGGGAAAGATTCCTGTTTTTTCAGCTCAATCTAATGAAGATGCTTCTTCTTTCATTCAAGAGTTTAAACGATCTTGTATTTGTAATGGCCTCATAAGAAGGGAATAATGGACTGAATTTTTTCCTACCTTTTTGGATGGTTCAGCACTTAGGTGGTTTGAAACACTAGGTGATAATGTGAAAAATTCATGGGATTTATTAACTGAAAGTTTTCTTGAAGAATTTTGTGAACAACAGAAATATGTAGATCTTATGATCGAGATCACAAAGCTATCCCAAGGAGAGAAGGAGAAGATAAGGGATTACCATGCTCGTGTTCTAAAGCTAAGGAGGAAGCTCGATGCCCAGATCTGGAAGGAAGGATTAGCGGATGGGTTGATGAATGGCATGGATAATCTCCTATGTAAGCACTTCATTCTTGGGATGAAGCCAGAGATCAGACAACGAGTGAAGTATGACCACCCAGCTACCATTGAACAAGCAAAGGAGATTGCAAGAAGGCAAGAAGAAAGCATGGAAGAGGAGCCCAAAGAAATTGTTGCTAAAATATAGCCTACACCAGCACCTTTGGTCCAGAATCCACAACCACTCCTGGTGAGCACAAATATTTCTCTTGGTACATCTACTGAGTATGAAGATCTGCTCAAAAAGATGGGTCAGTTAACTATTAATCTTCTTCAAGGAAAAGAATTTAGTTCTCAGGGAGGAGATAGAGGTCCAAAAAGAAATATTTCTGAAGTTGTATGTTATGGTTGTTATAAAAAGGGTCATTATAAGTATAATTGTCTAGATAGAGCTTCTACATCTAGTAAAGGAGATAATGATAAAGGAAAATCATCTGTGAATTCTTTTGATGTAGTAGATAAGAGCAAAAATAATGAAGTAGATGTGTTTGTAACAAAAAGAAAGAAAGAAAAAGATAATCAAGATGGAAATGATCCTAAGAAGATGAAAGGAGAAACTAGTAAGAAACATAGGAGAAGAAAGTTGGGTGTGCAGGATTTTCTGATTTCACAGGGGCAAGGACCATACTCCATCTTGGAAGATCTGTCCAAAAGGCTTGCAAATATTACATATGGTCAACTCTTGGCTATGTCTTCTGAGAAGAGGCGGGAGCTGCGAAGTGGACTCAATGCTCGACAAAGGAAGGAGGTTGAGGTCCCTGTTTTGGAGGCAGAGGCAAATCCATATGCTCCACAAGCTGAGGTATTATGTAATGGTATTTCAATTCATGATGTCTTAGTTGATGGAGGTTCTGCAGTTAATGTAATGACCGAATCTGTAATGAATATGTTGGGTTTAAAAATTGATCGCCCTTCAACACTTATGTTAAGGTCATTAAATAAAGGAAAAAATAAACCAGAAGGTGTAGTTTCAAATGTGGAAATATCTGTTATGGGTGTTGTATGTGTGGTAGACTTTTAGGTGATGAAAAATGGTACTATTGCGTACCCAATACTGCTGGGAAGACCATGGCTAAGGAGAGTTCATGCAAGAAACTACTGGAATGAAGGTTTCATGACACTTGGACGTGGTAGAGAGAGGGTGAAGATAAATGTGATTCCTCGATATCATAAGGCAGAACCTGTGGATTCAAGTGATGAAACTGATGATTGGACATCCTCTGATTACTCTAGTACCAGTGAAGTGGACACTGAAGATGAAGAAAGTGAGGTTGATGTTTCAGTCATGGATATCCTTCCAGTCACACCAACTCATGACCCCATAAAATTATCTGAAGAAGAAGTTGATGATCATCTCCAACAAATAAAGATTGGTGATGCTGTGATGGAGAGTGAGAAGGAATCCTACCTCCAGCTCTTTCGAAGGTACATACACCTATTCACTTTTGATTACAAGGAACTCCGTCAAGTAAGTTGGGTAGAACATTCTATTGAGCTGGTAGATGGTGCTAAGCCCATAAAGAAAATGCCATATAGAATGAATCCTAATTTTTCCAAGACTGTAAAAGAAGAAATAGATAAGTTGCTTGATGCAGGATTCATATTTTCTGTGGAGAATTCAGAATGGGTTTCTCCCATTGTGATCTCAATAAAAAAAAATGGGAAGCTATGCATTTGTGTTGATTACAGGAAGCTCAATAAGGCAACAAAGAAGGATCATTACCCTCTTCCATTTTCAGATTAGATCTTAGACGAAGTAGCTGGCCAGGAGTGCTATAGTTTTGCTGATGGATATAGCGGCTACAACCAAGTTTGTATAGTAGAGAAAGATCAGCTGAAGACCACGTTCACCACTCCTTGGGGAACGTTTTCTTATAGAGTTATGCCTTTTGGGTTGTGTAATGCTCCAGCAACATTCCAGCGTTTGATAAATAGGGTGTTCGAACCCTACATTGGGACCTTCATCAGAGTATTTTTGGATGATTTTTACATCTATGGGAGCAAGTTGGACCACCCGCACTAGATGGAGACAACATTTCAAAGGTTAGATGAAGCAAAAGCCTCACTAAACCCTAAAAAGTGTGTCTTTGGATGTTCTAAAGGTGTTTTGTTAGGGCATGTTGTATCTAGAGATGGTATAGGTACTAATCTTGATAAAGTTTCAAAAATCAAAGATTTACCATTCCCTATGAATAGAAGTAAGTTGAGATCATTTTTAGGCCATGTGGGTTATTATAGAAGGTTCATCAAGAATTTCTCAAAGATTGCACAGCCATTAACCCAGTTCTTGAAGAAGGATGTTACTTATGAACCAGGAAATAAGGCGCATGAAGCTTTTGGACAACTGAAGGAAGCCCTGGTGTCTTCACCTATTTTGAAGAATCCAGATTGGAGAAAGCCATTCATTGTGTACACTGATGCCTCAGATGCAGCACTAGGAAGTACTTTGAGCCAAAAGGATGAAAATGGGAATGAACATCCAATTTACTTTAGGAGCAGACAAATGAGCAGTGCTGAGGTAAATTATACTGTAACTGAAAAAGAGGCTCTGGCTATCATTTTTGCTGTAAAGAAGTTTAGAAATTACTTGCTAGGGCAAAAAATTTCTAGTTGTAACAGATCATCAGGCTCTAAAATATATTGTAAATAAGCCTAACCCATCAGGGAGGATAGCAAGATGGATAATTTTTCTACAAGAATTTGAATTTGATATTATAGATAGGCCAGGAAAGAAGCATGTCAATGCAGATGCACTCTCTCAAGCCTATGATGGTTTAGGATCATCTTGTGATGATGATGATTTCCCTGATGCAACATTATTATCCCTTGACACAATCCCTAGTGAATACATAGATATTTGGAATTATCTGAATGAATTCAAGTTTCCTGATGGTGCCAATGCAAAGACTAAGGGAAATATTACTCAAGCCAGTCGTCCATATTCTATTCTGCATGGAGTATTATTTCGAATAGGACCTGATGGACAGTACAAGAGGGCAGTTGGACGTGATCAAGGGAAGGAACTGCTAGAAGAATTCCACGATGGTACATGTGGAGGGCACTTCTCTAGACAACTTACAACAAGAAGGATCTTGGATGCAGGTTATCACTGGCCCACTCTTTTTAAAGATTGTTATAATTATTGTAAGACATATGATATTTGTCAAACACATGGTAAC
Source organism: Taxus chinensis (assembly GCA_019776745.2). Classification (NCBI taxonomy): domain Eukaryota; kingdom Viridiplantae; phylum Streptophyta; class Pinopsida; order Cupressales; family Taxaceae; genus Taxus; species Taxus chinensis. The sequence goes on from CM034147.1 coordinate 328,190,036, forward strand.
CGTAAGACTTCATCAGCTCCATTATGTCCTATTATTCCCCTTGGTCCCTTTGAAAAGTTGGGAATAGACATTGTAGGTCCACTTCCAACTACATCATGCCAAAATAAGTATATTGTAGTTGCCACAGATTATTTAACCAAGTGGGTTGAAGCTAGGCCATTGAAAACAACTTCCATGGATGAAGTGGCAAGGTTCATGTATGAACGCATTGTCACCAGATTTGGTTGCCCATTAGAAATTGTAACAGATCAAGGAAGCCACTTCATTAATGAGGTGGTAGAAGCCCTAGTCAATAAGTTTTCTATTAAGCACAGGAAGGCAAAAACATACAAGCCAAGCACAAATGGACAGGTGGAACGAACAAATTTTGTGTTGTGTCAAATTCTAGCAAAAGATACAACCTTGCAGGTACATAAATGGGATAAAAGGATTCATGTAGCATTGTGGGCTTATAGGGCAACATCAAAGTCAGCAACAGGATACTCCCCATTTCAGTTGGCCTATGGCATTGATCCAGTTCTTCCTATTGAGTTTGATATTCCCACTGTGAGAGTTATAAAAAATGAAAGGATGGATGAAAGTGATTCAGTAAAAGAAAGGTTGGTACATCTTCATTTGCTGGAGGAAATGAGAGAAATAGCAAAGGATACAAGCCATAAGAAGAAAATGAAGCAGAAGGAATACTTTGAGCAAAAGATCCGGTGGTCTCCATTTCATGTGAATGACTTGGTTCTAGTATATGATTCCAGATACAAAAAAAGAAGACAGAGAAAAATTTCTTCCAAAATGGATGGGGCCCTACAAAATAGCAGTTGTGCATGAAAATGGTACGTACCAACTGGAGGAATTGGATGGCACTCCCATTACGAAATGGGTCAACCACGACAAGTTGAAGATTTTCCAAGCACCAGAATAGTCTACTCTAAGGGCAGAGTAGAAGCTAGGAAGGGGGAAGATGTCGACACTAAAATTTTCCTCCGTAATTTCTATTTCATTAATGTATGTATTAGGAATAGGATGTTGTTAAGTATAATTAGTAGTAGTGTTTGATAGAAGATAACGGCGCCATCAGTACAGTGCCACCAATAATGTGGAGTACGGTAATAGTCAAAGTATAATAGGAATGTTGTAAAAAGTAAATATTTGTTGTAAGTGGTCTGGTAATGTTAAAATGTCAAAGTTTGGGTAATTAGAGAAGTAGGGTCTACGTGATTAGGAATTAGAAATATTATATTGGTAATAAGGAAAAGGAGTGAGGTCATAAATATTTTGTGTATTTTATTTGTAAAAATTCTAAAAATGTGGAACCCATGTAAAATGATAAGGTTTATCTTATCTTAGAAGATAAGCTTACATGTACAGATAAGAGTTAAGGTATGGAATATGATTCGTCAAAGTGGATTTCTTATCCTATCTCAGAGATAAGATGGATAAGCCTGGAAGTTCTATAAATAGAGAGGCTACCCCCCTCATCAGGGTTAATTTTAAGACACCCCTATAAAATTGAAGGTGGAAAATACCTGGCGAATATCCCCGTAACCAGTTTCAGCGAAAGGCGAATTTGACAGTATTCAAAAATAAAATTTTCACCTGGTTTTTCATGGCTCCATCAGTGACGTGCGACAACACTAGATCGCAATGACGTGCGTCACTGGCGCGACACTAGTTTGTAATGTCGCGCGACATTGGCGCGACACTAGTTTGTAATGACGCGCGACATTGGCGCGACACTAGTTCGTATTGACGAGTTAAATTGTCACACGCTGTCACGCGTCAGTGTCTGTTAATGACGCATGACACTACCTCCTACTGTCGTGCGTCACTAGCCCCTGATGACACGCGTCATTTGCTCCTACTGACGCGCGTCACTGTCTCCTATTGACGCGCGTCAGCTATGACTGTTGTCACGCGTCAGTTATGACCTTTGACGCGTGACACTAGCTTCTATTGATGCATGACACTGTACCCTAATGACGCGCGTCACTGAAACTGTTGACGCGCGTCAGAGGTAATAGCTGACGCGCGACAATAGGAGGAAGTGACGCGCGTCAGTAGGGGACAGTGTCGCGCGTCACTAGGTGCCAGTGTCGCGCGTCAAATGTCCTAGATGACGCGCGACAAAAGTTAGAGCTGACGCGCGTCAATAGGAAACAGTGACGCGCGTCAGTAGGAGCAAGTGACGCGCGTCATCAGGGGCCTGTGACGCCCTATTTAGCCTATAAATACCCTTGTGCCGCTCATTTTCTCGTTTTCGTTTTCCCGTTCTTGAATTTTTGCAGGTCTAAATCGTCGTCAAAGACGCAATTACAGCTACAATGTCGACTTCACATGCTTCCCAATTGCAAGTTCAGCAAGAAGATCAAGAGAATCCAACTCAATCGATTTCGAAGATCAACTACAGGAATCACTTATGCCCTCACATCCATACGGCTTTAAAGATGTCTTCAGAATATCAAGCTTTGATGGAAGAGTGTGGATTTACAGGGCTCGTGAATATGCCCCATTTCGAAACAGATCCGGATATTTTGAATTACCTTCTGTCATGCTACAATTCAGAGGACGGTATTTTTTATGTGACTCTGAACGATGGCCAAATGTTCCAATTCACTATTGAAGCAAATGACATACATCGGTTTACGGGCCTTCCTTTCAGAAATTTACCAATTGTTACAACCAAGGCAACACTACTGGAAGAAGACAAGAAATTTCTCGAATCAACGTACGGTTTCCATGTTGATTGTAAGTATAATTCGTTTTAATTCATATTTTTTATTGTTTTTTATTCTGATACAATTTGTTATAAATTTATAGTAATTATCGTTGTTTCGAATTTGCAGCCCATGTCAATAAATCCAGGCGTGGTGTAGATACACAATCAATTGCACACCACTTTCTTGCTGCACTTATTTCATTTTTTCAAGCCAGAATTGTTTTGCAGGGTCGCCAAACAGATATACCAAATTGGGCCATCGCATACATTTGTGCCACTATCTCAAAACGACAATTCGATTGGTGCACATATCTATCCAAAAAAATAAGAACTGACATAATAAATTCAAAACTCTCAGATAAACCTTTCATTTTTTCAACAAACTATCTCCTCGGCTTCTACTATGAGGCAGTTTTAAATTTAAAAGATAAAGAAATTCCTACCTGCTCTGATGAGGCTTTGAAGAAATTCTCAATTCCATTTGAAGAACAACAGGTATAAACTATTTAGTTTGTAATTGTATTTCAATTTTCGACATTACAGTGCAGTTATTAAAACTTAAATTTAAATGTTTTGCAGAGAAGATATCTTGAAGCCCTTCCCCGAAAAAAGAAATTATCGAGAGGAAGAGGCCAACAACACGCGGAGGCTTCGGGGGACTCCCAATCTGAAATGGAAGCTCACTCCTCTCCAAACCCTCAACAGTTTGAACTCGTTAAACGCCAGAGAAGTAATACATTCTCATATATTATTTACAAATTCCAAAGTTGCATATTTATTTTTCAATTTAAATTTTAAAAAAAAGAATTGACATTATTTAATATTGATGAATTGCAGGGACTTTGGAACCTTCTTCCCCAACTCACTCCATACAGTCGCATGCATTCATATCTTCTGAACAGCCACTGAGTACAACTCCTACAAGGCCACCCGTAGCACCGAGAAAAACAACCCCTCGACAACAAGGTACAACTTTTCTATAGTACGTTTAATTTCGTAGTTTTGACTTTATGAATTGTTTTAATATTTTTCATTTTTTTCTTGTACTTTTCAGCACATGTCAGTCATGATCAAACCACGGCACCGACACCCACTCAACCATTAATTTTTAAAATGCCAACCAGAGGAACAGTGAAAAAGAACATTGGTAAACGCATGCCTTTTGCTCCGGCCCCTAGTGGGACACTAAACCTTGCCTCCTCGTTTCGAATTCCAACTCTATCACTTGGTGGCTTGCCCAGTGCAACGGGCATATCTGTTTTGAACAATATAAATTTAGATGAAGATTATTTGGGCATTGATAGCAATGACCCAACTGGTTTTTTCGATACACGCGAGATGATTCAAGGCCAGCAGGTATACTTCAAATTTCAATTTTAATATGCTTTACAATTTTGAATTACATTCTGATTTAAATTTATTTATCTAAATCTTGATTAATTTTTTCAAAAACAGGATCAGCCCACCCAAAGGCAGAAACAAGGAGCAGTTGATCTTGGTGAAAGCCCCCATTCTTCTCCAGCAAGATCGTCTGCATCAGATTCAGATAGTGAACAGTTGCCACGTTTTCCTTTGGAGAACTTAATTGGTAATGATTGTCAATCCCATATCAGTGAGTTTATTATTCCTCATATCCAACAGCTTATAGAATGGGAGAAAAGGGCTAAAGTTCTTGTCAATGAAATCATTAGTCGTTATGAAAATTATTGGCAACGGGATAGTTTATACGCTGCAGTCCAGAATCAACCTGCGAAGATGGATTCCTTACTTACCCAAGTAAGAAGTGGGACTGTCACGTTTAACAACAACTATAAAGACGACATTTTAGATAAGGCACTAAACAAATTGGAAAATATTAGTGCCGAGGCCCAGGCATATTTTAACAAATGGTCCAAGGACAAGGATTTGGTATCAATCGCAAATGCCGAAAGAGATAGAGCTGTTGTAAGTACTATTACATTTAAACAATCATTTTTGTTATTTTGAAATTTTGAATTTACATTAATATTTTATATTGACATTACTCTTTTTGTGCAGTTGAAATATGAAAATTTGAAGAGTCAGGCGAAGGTTTTCCAAGTTCACTTGGAAACAGCAAAGAACAGCTTATCCGCAGCAAAAAATTTGAAGCAAAATATTGTTTTGGTTAACAAACAAAACAATACACTAAAGCGGATAATTAAAGAGCATGGTCTCGACCCTGACATATTATTCAAAGAAAAAGCAGCTTCTGATCCAAATTTGCTGTCGCATGGAGATGCAACAAATCAAGAAGAAAGAATTATAAAAAATCTGGACAGTGCTGCAGAAGATCTTAGAAGTTCAGGGGTTATTTCTGGTGTTGGGGAAAGAGGTACATCCACAGTGGAAGCCGTTGGGGAAGAGAGCAGAGTTGAATTGTATAAAGAAAAAGAGGGTTTTGAAAATTAGAAACTTTTATTATTGAGGAAACTTTATATATTGAATTTGAAAACTTCTACTATTGAGTATCTACTATGGTATTTGAATTTAATAATATGGATTTATATAGTCTTTAATTTTAATTGCATTAGATGGTGATTATCATGAATTATATGTATGTTTCTTGTTTACTTGCATTGTCATGAATTGTATGTGGACGTAGATGATGAATGATGATAACTGATAATTAATGATAGATGATGATGAAAGACGATGATCAATTTAATGTGTATAATGTAAAATGTAGTGCCTAAATATCTTGTGGGACTTTAATTATCTTGAAAATTATGTTTTTGGGAAAAAATAGCAACTAAGATTTGAAGCAGATCTTTAGGATTTCTCCTTAATAGACTTATGGTGTAGGAAAATTCTATTTTAAAGAGATTTACCTCTATATAAGTGCATAATCTCTCATTAGAGAGGTTGTTTGACATCCAAAATAGTCAAGACCATTTGTCAGAAAATAACGTTTTGCTGCAAACAATCAAGACCATGGTTTAAAAGATATGGTTTTGTTATCATGGATATTGTTTTGTGTAGAGTAGATTGACAAGTTGCTCTAAATAGTCAAGGTTATGGAATCTAGATTAACAAAAGTTGGAATAACCATGTGATTAACAGATAGGTCAAGCTCGATATAGAACTTTGAAGTTTAATGTAAAACATATAAGGTTGAAGAATCCTATCATTTTTTAATATTTGATAAGGGTGAAGAATAATTGTGGATTAGAACTGGGAGGCTATAAGTTGGAATAATTTTGAGTGTGTAAGAAAATATTGAAGGTTGTAAACTAGATCATAGCAAACTATGTGTGTAGATTTTTATTAGATAAAGACTCTGTCAAGTTGATTTAAATAGTTGTGATTAGTGTAGATTTGGGTGGGTGACTATAGGATATGGAAGATAGCATTAGAATTGAGTTTGAATAACTTCGTGTTAGAGGATGATCATTATAAGTCTAAAAATAGATCTATTTCTTCATGGAGAAATCTGAAGAAGTGATGGATCTATGACAAAGCATGGAATTTTAGGAAGAGTGTCAGGACTTATATTTATAATAGTATAATGTATTGTTTAATAGTTTATCCCGCAGTTAAAAAATATATCAAAGGATTTTCCACATATAAAAAATAAATTAAATATAATTCTAAGAAATCAAGAAAGAATCATCACTGGTAAGAAATTAAACATAATTGCAAATATCATAGGGTTTAGCTTACCTCTTGCGTATTAGATTGCTGTGAAATCATCAAGGGTAACGTGCTAGATCTTTGTTTTTCCTGACATTGTAGATAGAGGGGTGAGTTGCCTGACATTGTCAGTCCTGTGAAGTGGCAGCAACATCTTTAAATATATAGACCAACAATATCTTTAAATAAATGATAACTAGAGCTGAAAAAATGTAAAGTAACAAACAATAAGATGATGTTGAAGAAGATACCTATTTAAAATTGAAATCATCCCCTGTAATGTGCTAGATCTTTGTCTTAATAAAATTCAACACAAAAAATGGATTAGTAGATAGATGGGTGAGTTGCCTGACATTGTCAGTCCGGAGAAGTAACAGCTTCCTCGGACGGATGTCAACCCACGTTTTCAAAAAATAAAATATTGTATTTAACTAAATGTAAATACATAGACATCTTTAATGATAAAAAGAGGAGAAAAAAATGAATAGTAACAAACAATAAGATTAAGGGGAAAAAGATTCCTCCTTAAAGTTGAAATCATCACTGCCACTGGTAATGAGCTATATCTGTGTTTCAAAAAAACCCAACACGAGAAATGGATTAGTAGATAGATGCGTGAATTGCCTGACGTTTTTAGTATATACACCTGTAACATCTTTAATGATAACCAGAGCTGAATAAATGAATAGTAACAAACAATAAGATTAAGGGGAAAAAGATACCTGCTTAAAGTTGAAATCATCATTGCCACTGGTAATGAGCTAGATCTGTGTTTTAAAAAAACCCAACACGAGTAATGGATTAGTAGATAGATGGGTGAATTGCCTGACATTTTTAGTATATAGACCTGTAACATCTTTAGGAAAACCCATGGTTAACCAAAATATGAAATGTGTATAGGAGTGTCTTTTAGTGCTTCATGCCAAATTTAATTAGATTTTGAAATGAGTATTTAAACTTATTCAAGTTTTTATAAAACTCGATCGCTTAGAAATGCAGACTACCACCTTGTATAGGATTCACATCTTGAGATTCTCTCTTCAGGACTGCTTCTTGGAGTGGTTGAATTAAAATATCTTTTTTTTTTCAAAATTTTAAGGTGGTGCATATGATCATAGCTCAATAAGGTCGTTTACATATCATGTTAGTTACAAGAATGAGGTTTGAAAGATACAATAAGGGTAAAGTGATCAAAATTGTTGTGTAACGGAAAATTGTTTTTACTTTCTTCTAATTATCATTGTTGAGCTGATGAAATACTTGGTTGACCATTGCAAGGAGTATCAAAGTATAAAATTCCTGCTACCACCTTGTTTTGTTTTCCTTTGCTGAAGATACAATGTTGAAGTGTATGTTTGAAGAAATTTTTTTTGCAGCTCCCCCATTTCTATGCCTTGAATTGATTAATCATGATCTTCTTGAAGTACAATTGATAAAATCAAGTGTCTCAAATATTGAAAAAAAAATTACAGCTCAACATAAAGTTCTCTGTGCAAGGTTGGATCATCTTAAAAAGGTAACATTGTGTAAATTTTGTCAACAGTGCCCTTACTGGTACCTCATCTCAAACTCAGTCTTAGCATATATCATGAAGTTTCTTTTTGAACTTATCAAACAAGACCCTATATCATCATCAAGTACACACCAAACACTGTTGATAAATTTGAAGGCTTCATCTCAATTGGCTGCATTGCAAACATGAAGGGAATTTCCTCTAGAGCAAAAGAGGTGAAAACTTCGAATTCCATTAAATTTTGGATAAGAAATCAATTATTTGGTAGTCTCAGGCTTCCTCAATGGAACGTCAATGGTCTTGACCGACGCGCGTCAATGGAACGTCAATGGTCTTGACCGACGCGCGACACTCCCCGCTAATGACGCGCGTCACTGGCACCTAATGACGTGCGTCACTGTCACCTAATGACGCGCGTCACTGGCACCTAATGACGCGCGTCACTTGCACCTAATGACGCGCGTCACTGGCACCTAATGACGCGCGTCACTGGCACCTAATGACGCGCGTCACTGGATCCTAGTGACGCGCGTCACTGGATCCTAGTGACGCGCGTCACTGGATTCTTTGACGCGCGTCGCTCACTCCTATTGTCGCGCGTCGCTTAGACTATTGTCGCGCGTCAGCTAGAACCTTTGACGCGCGTCAAGTGAAGCCATTGACGCCCAATTTAGCCTATAAATACCCTTGAACCGGTCATTTTCTCGTTTTCACCTTCCAGCTCTAGATTTTTTGCAGGTCTCGATGCTTCCCAACTCCAAGTTCAGTAACAAAAATCAAGAGAATCCAATTCAATCGATTTCCAAGATCAACTACAGGAATCCCTTATGCCCTCACATCCATACTATTAATATGCCCCATTTCGAAACAGATCCGGATATTTTGAATTACTTTCTGTCATCCTACAATTCAGAGGACGGCATTTTTTATGTGACTCTGAACGATGGCCGAATTTTTCAATTCAGTATCGAAGCAAATGACATCCATCGGTTTACGGGCCTTTCGTTCAAAAATTTACCAATTGTTACAACCAAGGCAACACTCGTGGAAGAAAAGAATTTTCTCGAATCAACGTTCGGTTTCCATGTTGATTGTAAGTATAATTCCTTTTAATCCATATTTTTTATTCTGATACAATTTGCTGTTATAAATTTATAGTAATTTTCACTGTTTCGCATTTGCAGCCCATGTCAATAAATAAAAGGCGTGGTGTCTAATATGTAACATTTCTGAGTACATGTAATTTTTGCAATGCTAGTGTCTAAGATGAGCTTTGTAACTTTGATTGACCTGATGAGTGCAGTGGAAAAGTTTAAACAAAAAAAAGATCTTAAGAAAACTGATGGAACCAAGAAGGGGAAATTAATTGATGTTCCCAAACTTGATGATGCAAATCAATCAAGGGGGAAGAATTCTGATCAATGTACTTTAATATTAACAGAGGGTGACTCAGCCAAGGCTCTTGCTGTAAGTGTTTGTGCCTTGAATCAGGGAAATGTGAATACTGAATTTGGTAGTATTGTGACATGTTTCGACATCACTTTCCAATTTAATTTTTTGTTATTTTAGTTATCTTTATTCTATCAGGTGGCAGGAATATCTATTGTTGGTCAATATTATTATGGCGTGTTTCCTCTCAGAGGTAAGCTGCTCAATGTCAGGGAAGCTACCACTCACCAACAAATGGAGAATAAAGAGATAGTAAATATAAAAAAAATCCTTGGTCTACAGGAAGATAAAATATATGACAGCATTAAATCTTTAAGATATGGCCATCTGATGATAATGACAGACCAGGTACATGATCTTTGTATAGCGCTGTTTAGTTTCTGCTTAATTCTGACACATCCTTTCTAGTGAGATCCTTTGACTTGTCCTTTGTCTCTTAAAGGACCATGATGGATCCCACATCAAAGGATTGCTGATCAATTTCATACACCATACCTGGCCATCACTGCTTAAAATTCCTTCATTTGTTGTGGAATTTATCACTCCTATTGTCAGTGTAACTGTTACCCCTGTATATTTTGTTGAGTGTATTGAGACTCTTTATATTTGTTTTTAAGCCTCCAGATGTTATTTATCTCCATGTCTAATTTTGGCACATGTTGATGTAGGCAACTCACAAAAATGGAAATGTGTTATCTTTTTACACAATTCCTGAGTATGAAGCTTGGAGAGAATCATTGAGTGGATCGATAACTGGCTGGACCATATAGTACTACAAAGTAATGCTAGTTTGTTTTCTCTTTATATGTTTTCAAGTTCTGGTTTTGTTCACTTGCTGATTAGGTATCACTTGTTGGTTGGACCATACAGGGTTTTGGCACAAGTACTTCTAAAGAGGGCAAGGAGTATTTCATACAACTAGACAAGCACAAAAAAGATAGATTCAGCTTATAGAATGGGAGAGAAGGGCTAAGGTTCTTATCAATGAGATTATTAGTCGTTATGAAAATTATTGGCAACGGGATAGTTTGAACGCTGCAGCTGATCCAAATTTGTTGTTGCATGGAGATTTCTTGTTTTGGGGAAGGAGGTACAGCCACAGTGGAAGAAGCCGTTGGGGAAGAGTGCAGAGTAGAATTGGATAAAGAAAGAGAGGGTTTTGAAAACTAGAAACTTTTATTATTGAGGAAACTTTAAATATTGAATTTGAAAACTTCTACAATTGAGTATGTACTATGGTTTTTGAATTTAATTATATGGATTTATATACAATCTTTAATTTTAATTGCATTAGATGGTGATTATCATGAATTATATGTATGTTTCTTGTTTACTTGAGTTGTCATGAATTGTATGTGGACGTAGATGATGAATGATGATAATTGATAATTAATGATAGATGATGATGAAAGACGATGATCAATTTAATGTGGACGTAGATTTATCATCAAGCACAGTAATTCTTCTCCTCTAGACTTTTGAACTTGTTTTAAGATAATTATTCTCTACACTTGTAACGATATGATTAGAATGGATAGAATTGTAATGATATAATTATGAATTATTTTAAAAAACGAAGTAACAATCGATAAAATTATGTTGAAGAAGATACCTATTTAAAGTTGAAATCATCACATCACCGGTAATGTGCTAGATCTTTGTCTTAAAAAAAATTCAACACAAAAAATGGATTAGTAGATAGATGGGTGAGTTGCCTGACATTGTCAGTCCCGAGAAGTAACAGCTTCCTCGGACGGATGTCAACCCACGTTTTCAAAAAGTAAAAATGTTGTATTTAACTAAATGTAAATACATACACCTGTAACATCTTTAATGATAACCAGAGCTGAAAAAATGAATAGTAACAAACAATAAAATTATGTTGAAGAAGATACCTATTTAAAATTGAAATCATCACCGGTAATGTGCTAGATCTTTGTCTTAAAAAAAATTCAACACAAAAAATGGATTAGTAGATAAGTGGGTGAGTTGCCTGACATTGTCAGTCCCGAGAAGTAACAGCTTCCTCGGACGGATGTCAACCCACATTTTCAAAAAGTAAAAATATTGTATTTAACTAAATGTAAATACATACACCTGTAACATCTTTAATGATAACCAGAGCTGAATAAATGAATAGTAACAAACAATAAGATTAAGGGGAAAAAGATACCTCCTTAAAGTTGAAATCATCATTGCCACTGGTAATGAGCTAGATCTGTGTTTTAAAAAAACCCAACACGAGAAATGTATTAGCAGATAGATGGGTGAATTGCCTGACATTTTTAGTATATAGACCTGTAACATCTTTAATGATAAAGATAAAAGATAGATAAAGAAGATACCTGTTTAAAGTTGAAACAATCCATTATCAATAGCTTCATCAAAGTCGATGTTGTCTTCTGTAGAATGTGACGAAGAGCCAATTACACTCTCAAGGTTGGGAATATTTGTACTTGTAGCTGTATTATTCACACCTCTTCTTTCGCAAAGGGAATTCCAGTGCGCAATTGCTCTGTCGAACGGAAAGGTTTCGATGGAGTATCGAGAAACATAACACCTCATGCAGCTTTCCAGATTTTTATCCAACCTGTTTCTCAGTTTTGATTTTATAAATGACAATGCACTGAAAACCCTTTCATCCTCCACAGACCCCAAAATCATTGTTTGGCATAACTCATATAATCTGAAGTATTCACTGATATCTTCTTGTAAAATAGAACTTTGATAGATTCCTCGCCACAGCCTTGTAATAGCTCCACTTTCAGAAGGTTGATCTAAATTCTTATATTGGTTCCTCATTGTTGTTGCAAAATTTGTTGACTGAGACTTTAATAAATCGGCATTCAGTATACCTGTGATTTCCACACCCTTGAGCTCTGACGTCTTTGTAAATTGTTCCATTATTGTACCCATTGATTTATGGAAATGCTTACTGACAAAGTCTGCACGGCCACCTTCAGTATTCCAAAAATTAGGATTCATCACACCCATGGCTTCCAGAATTTTATCTTTACAGAAACGTTCCCTAATTTCTGATGACAAGGTTTCTGAAATTTTTTTAAGCTTTATTCTTGTTTCAACTATAATAGACTCAAACAAATTACGTGTCACGGGAACATCTTCTCGTTCCGATCCTGTAATAGCTTGACATTTTTGCAAAATGTGCACAGGTATTTCCCTCCCATTAACAGTGATGCAGAGGTGATCGTGGATATTAAATCTCAAAAAGGTGTTAGGATTTTTAAGATCTAATAAATCTCTCCAATTTTCAAAAACAGGTGCATCAAAACTATCATTGGAACAGTACAATATATCAAGACTTTGACATACCATTTTCCTCATCCGTATAAAATCCACAATATAGATTAATCTGCCCTGTGCATGCTTCATCAGTGTATTGATCTCCTTTAACATTGGAAGAATACCAACCAATGTAAGCAATGTCTCCAAATCAGTTAAACGGAACAACAAGTCCCTCGCCCTATCAACTTCATGACGGTATTTGTGCATGAAACCAACCAATGAAGGATACTCCTCACGAACTCTGCATGCAGGTTCATACAAAGAGATCCATCTAGTCTCCACATCCTTCAGAAGTTTTTTGCCATCTGTAATTCCAATTGCAAATTTTTGGAACTCGAGAAAACGCTTTGGGCTGCTTGACATATAGGCATGAAGTTCTCTTATAAGGTCTTCTAATTTAGCAACATTTTCGTGGTTGCTTACCATTTTATACGCTAAATTCATTCTGTGAGCCATACAGTGAATTGGTAGCATATATGGGGCCACTGTTGTTTGTAATCTAACACAGAGCCCTGTTCGGTGACCCTGCATGACAGATGCACCATCTGCTCCAACGCATACCAACTTCGTAGCAATTTCATAATCAGTCATACCAGCAACATCTTTCAAATGAGAAACAACTATTTTATATAGGTTTTCGGCATTGCAGTTTTCAACCATTTTCATAACACCCAACAGATGAGGTGTCCTTATATGATTTTCTAAAGTATAGATGTGGATACATACCCATGCGGTGTTGTCGACTGCTGTCACTTCATCAATTGAAAGAGAGATAAAGTTTACTTTTTTTACATTCTCTTTCAAATCTTCCTTCTCTATCATCGAGAGGCATTTTGCCATTTCCCATCCACTACTCTCAGACCAATGAGACTGAGGTACATTCAGCATTCCGTTAAATTGATACAAAACTTTGAAATCGAGGAAATCTGAAATCGCTCTTCCTTTTTTAAGTATTTGAAAAAGAGTAGAGAATTGTATGAATTTTGCATGTAGATTTGTTTCTTTCATCTTACCAATATGCGATGTGATCGTTCCTCCCTTTTCCAACAGATGTCTGTGTTTTTTCTGCTCTGCCTCATATTCCGCTGCGTATCTAACATGCATGCATTCTTTTTCAGTTTTCCACCTATGTGTTTTGATTTTCTGGCCATCCGCCCCTGTTACAGTTAAATATTGTTTTCCACAATGTTTTTCTATAGTGTCCAGCTTCAGTTGCATTTTTTGTTGCTTTCCCAATTTCCACGTACATATTTTACATGTACATTCAGATGGGATTTCTTCAGAATTAGATGATTGTACAGGTTCAATAAACGGAAATTTAGCTGCCCAATCAAACTTGTATGTCCTGCCAATGGTCCACATATTCTTGTTCGTTTTTAATGCTTTACTTTTTTGAGTAGAATTTTGAGCAATATCACAATCACCTGGTTTCCTCTTTCTTGGACCGGAGTTTGATTTTGATTTCTGTCTTCCATTTTGCTGAGTGTTTGTATCTGTGATATCTAGCTGCACTTCTGGTTGCACCCCAACAGGAACAATATCTTCAAGATCTGGCATATTATCGTAGGTTTCATTTGTTTGACTTTGATACTGTGCAGAATGCATGTCCACCTCAATAATTCCTTCCACACAGTCAGTATTCTGATTCTCTGTGGTGGCATCTATATGATTGGTATTTACAATATCTTTATCCACAGAGTTTCCAAAATACTTGAAGAGTGATTTCTGAGATTTCTTACTTACTTTTAGGTTATTCGTATTCTTTGAGCTGGCACCTTCCATTATTCTGAAAAGAGTCCTGCGTCAGCAAAAGAACCAAGTAGCGACTCTGTCCAGTCTGAGGTCTTGTCGCGCGTCCACTGTCTGAGGTCGCGCGTCCACTCTCTTAATATACTGTCGCGCGTCAACACTGCCCAAGTCGCGCGTCAATACTTCCTCTGTCGCGCGTCACTTCTTTGCCCAAGTCGCGCGTCAACACTTCCTTGGTCGCGCGTCAGAACACCTTTTTCGTGCGTCAGTACAGCTCTTGTCGCGCGTCAGTACAGCTCCTGTCGTGCATCAGTACAGCTCCTGTCGCGCGTCAGTACAGCTCTTGTCACGCGTCAGTACAGCTCTTGTCGCACGTCAACAATCACAGGCTAACAGTAATATGAATCTCTGGTGCTCAAGGGTATGCGAGTTCAAATTTCACAGTATTGGTAATTTGGTAAGCTACTTGAGGTATACTACGCGGCGAATCACCTAGGTTTTTATAGGAGATGTTTTCAAATGAAGGCGAAGCCGACCCCCCAAAAAAAATATACTATATATTTTAGGCGAACAGGACACCGACCCACTCCGAATAATTCGCCTTTTCAAATTTTCCTAAAATGAAATTTTCGCCATATTACGAATATTCGCCGCTAAAATTATCCCTCCTGTAAAGATGCATGCTTACCGCTACTTCTGCCAAAAACCTTCGTTTCCGAGCAGCCCTTAAGATGCCACCCCACAAGCTGTTGTGCAGTCACTCAAGAAAAAAGTCGGCCTCCTATTTTCCACTGCATTTTTTATTCACACCATCAAAAGTAATGCATACCTTCTATAAAAAAAAACCACACAACAAAATTTACAAGTGTAGGCACTGCATGCTCTTAGGTCTTCACATCAATCCATATGAACTTCACTGCGGAATAGCTCAGTTCTAATCATCAAATAAATTGTTTTCTTAAAACATAGTCTGAAGCACAGGAAATTATTATTGCTCCAATTGTCAACCACACCATAGGTAGCTCCCATAGAATTTTATTGACACCACTCATTCTCAATAGGTAATTTTCACATAAAACCACTTGTACTACAGAGTCCAATCGAACCTTCTAGGACATCGGTGACTACAAATACATCACAAGTACATTTTGGAAGCCACACGCTGGGACCAACATATTAACATACTAATTCATTTTCAGATCAGAAAAGATGCACCTTCCTGGCATGTTAAATAGCATTTCATTCAGAATGTAAACGTATACAGTAATTTATCTCCAGCCCAGCACAAGGCAGATCCTAAATCGTGTTGAAAACCATGGCTATTTACCCATGAAAATAAATAGCAATACTTAAAACTCAATACAATGTAATATTACAATCAAGTTCCGTCTATCCTAGTCCTGCATGTTTCATTTCACTGAACATTATTTATTCATTTAAATCTAACCATTTCCTACAAGAGTTCCTAGTTTGCATCTAGACACAAGTGCGTCAAAACTATAGTCCCAGGGTCAGCAAAATGTTGGAAACAAAAAACTCAGAGACATCCCCTCTGATAATGAAAATTTTCAGCTATTACTGCTCCATTGATGTCTTAATCATTCACTATCCTACTAAAACGAACCCAACCCCCAATACAGAAAAAACACAAAGTGCGACCCACTAAGTAAAAAAAGATATGGATGGTCTGAAACAAAAGGTACCTTGCTTCCCGGAACAATAATTTACCGAACATTAGTAATCAAGGACCCTTCATACCAACTGCTAAAATATGTGCCCCTCCATTATCCGACTTGAGACATTTTAGCTCAAAGACCTGTTTCATTCTCAACCAAGGCTTTCCATCATTTTGTTAAGTTGTCAAACACATCACAATTTATACATCTAATTTGCCATATACCAAAACTTTTCTAATTTCATCATTGTTGTCATGCAAATGTGCAACAGGAAAATTTACAATTTTCAAGCATGACAATGATACCCCTGTTTCGAATTTTTCAAGTTTCACCTTTCCAAAGCACCCCAGGTCTACCCATCCTCAGCAACGGCCTCACTCAGTTAGTCCAATGACCTTCTAGTGGATGTTAACTCAGTCCCCTAGGTGAATTAAGAAAGTCAAGTCAACCCCCCTAGGTGATTCTAGGAGTTCTTGAAGAATGCTAATTTTGGATAGTGTTGGGAAGGGCTACCACTAGCCTTCCCAAGACAGGCACAACCCCCTGGAGTGGAATACAAAGGAGAAAAATTGCAACATGGAGGTGAATTGAAGGTCTAATAACATCATGGAATTGAGTTTGGAAGATACATGAAATATTTGGAGGAGTTGGGACAGATTCATCAAAAACAGGGTTCACAGGCCTAGGCAGTGCATAGGGCCAAAATAACTATTGAGCTTCGAGAAGTGATTCCGGGAGCTACGGATGGAGTTAGGAGCTAAACAAGACATCGTAGGAAAGGTAATTCAAGATATATACAATATGGTGAAATCATATTTTTCACAACACTTTAGTGCAACAGGTTTATATCTGGTTTTTTCAAAGCTTAGTTAGGGATCTAGATGAAAAATCCTATTTTTTAGGTCTTAAATGGAGGAATAAACATCTATGACACCCAAAAATTTGGATTCAAAAGGGGAAATTTTCAGTCAAGATCATATAAATTTTTTCCAAAACAATCCATTGGGAGCTTGACATATCGTCATTTAAAGTTTCCCTCAAGGAGGAGTTCAGGAGTTAGTCAATTTTCAGTGAAGACACGTGTCAGATCCAGGAGCATGGCAAAATTTTGTGTCCCTTTCATCCCTCAAGATAAGGGACATGAGGCACAATAAAATTCATCCAGCCCCAATAATCCCTCTGGTCACACATAGAAGCTCTTGGATCGCCAGTTCATCCCTCAGGTGCTTATCAGAAGCTCATCCCTTCATCGTCCAGATTGTGACAAGTGTCAACACCACACACATCATGCAAATTGATGACCACCATGTCCCTTTGTTACAAGTTGCATGAGGGACATGAAAATTTTCCCATCCCCAAGAATCCTTCAGGTCATCCATTTGACCCCCTCCAGTGTAATTTCTCATCCCCCAGGAGCTAGTGGAGCCAAAAGGATAGCCGTCAGATCTTGTGCCAAGTTTCAGTGACTGAGGGTCGTGACCATGAAAATTGATGAACCTCATGTCCATTAATGATTAAGGGAAATAAGGGACATAAAAATTTTCCCATCCCAAGGAATGCCTCCTGGTTCCTCATGTGATCATCTTCCACCCCCAAGTGATTTTTTCCAACTTTTTGGCCTAAACACTCCACCGTTGGATCTTTGCCAAGTGTCGCAGTGAGGCACGTCATGTAAATTGATGTCCCTTTCGTCCCTTAATGCTTAAGGGACATCATGGACATAAAAATTTTCCCCACCCCTGATGATATTTTTTGAATTGTTTTAAAGCTGAGACTTAACTTTATTTTCCCGCTTCTTACTCTTTCTAGCTTCACCCTGCCATTGCTCTACTCATACCTGCACACAGTCCACCATTTCTGCTCCAATTTTTTTTTGCCACAACAACCAAACCCTAAAATCCATGAAAACATACAGGCCTTAGAAGAAGGATTGGTCAGAAGAGCTCAAGGATCGAAGAACAAAAGAGAGAACCAAAGAAACTCTTCAGAAAACCCCGTTGCCGTAGAAGAAAAATTCAAACATATCTAGAAAACCATGCACGAATCGGAGAACCATTTATTGATGTGTTCTTCATTCCCAAATTCCATAAAAAATCATCTACAAATCCTCCTTTTGTAGTACAAATCACTCATAGCGAAGAAATCTCTGTCTCGGCTCAATGAAGACAATTTATTTCTTTTCAAACCGGCAGTCGGTTCAAAGAGAAATTTCACCAGTGGAATAAGAAATAAAACCCACATCAAAAATGTGATTTTTGTCACAAAAGGAGAAGAAAACCATATATGTTACTGGCTTCTGTATATAGAGCTGCCACTAGGTCAAAATTTTGAATTTTTTAAAATCTCCCAAACTGTTGTTCAGGTAAGTATAATATTTCAGAGGGGTGATATTAGGAAAAAACCCATATCGGAAAACTTCATTCCATAATGATTCGACCACCAAAAGCTCACTTTCTAAAAATAGCAAATCTTCTACATAGGGGACTGTTATTTTGGGAAAGTTACCAACTAAAGAAACTGCAAAGGAGGCAGAGAACACAAAAGAAGTATTGTAGTCGAAAATTCATCAAAATGGTCATCTCGGTCCAAAATTGACACTTACTAAAAATTGTAAGTGGTCTCACAAGCACCTACTAAAAATAGAAAATTGGTCCAGAAGGTATGGAAAACATAGGGAGAAGAAAGAATTTGAATTTCCACATCTAGTCAATGTTCGAAAGAGTAAAATTTTCACGTTTACTAAGAATAGTAATTTATCTCCTAGGAACTTACTAAAAATAGTAAGTCATTCTAGAGGGTGAATTTCACAAAAGGGAGCATTTTGAGAGTTGAATATTCAAATTGGCAGCTGCAGTTGGAGTTTGGAGAAAAATTTCACACTTACTAAAAATAGTAAGTTACTTTTCCAGAAATAGTAAGTTTCAAGAGACGACGGGACTCAAGTTTATAGAATGGGTGTTGCCACTGAATATTTCCTTCACTAAGATCCATAGCTCATCTCCTCAATATCTTCGTCAATGGGTTGTAACATTTTCTTAAGAAGCATCTTTGGAGTCTCTCATGGATCTTTCAGAACAAATCTCGAGAGACCCTAGCAGTGTATTTTGACACTCATTACATAGTTTTGGTCACATGTATATCATACACAGAGTGAAAGTTGTGGTTATTGGAAGAAACATTCAACAATGTTTCTTAACACTCAATCTAAAGCGTTTGTGGTCCAATTTGAAAGAGTTTCTTAGGGTGCAAGGAGTTTGAAGATTTAGGGTTTCACTACATTTGGAGCTTTCCATCAATGAGGACCAACAAAATTCATCAAGAATGATATATTCTCTTCTTTCTTTCTCTCTCTCTTCTCTTCCCTCTCAACGTTCTCTCTCTTCAATGTTCTAATTTTGCGTTGGGGTTTGTACTTTTTGATATTTCTTTAAGTGACTTTAGAAACATGATGTAAATTTTGAGTCACCTTATTTTTATAAAAGGGACTTAATATTTGATAGGAATATGAACAACCTAAATTCAAAATATGACATATAAAAAGTTTTTGAGAAAATGAAGAGTCGTTTCTCTTTTATAAATTGTAATTAACTCTTCATTTGAGGGTCTTCTTAGATCTTATTAAACTTGTGAGTTGTTTTTTTTGAATTCATGAGAGAGATATATTTGTGAAGAGAATAAAGAGGTAACAAAATTTCTTCTATTTATCCCTATTCTAAAAACGCCTTCTGTTCTTATGATATGTACAATTTATGCTCAAGCATTAATACAATAAGCATTTTCCAGCCTTTTTTGACTAAGGGGTTTATTGATACTTTGTGCTCATTAAATTCTATTAGGTCTTATTGTTGTTATGTAGTTTGATTTCTTCTTAATTTTAGTGCATGTGATGAAAGTTATAACTGGTGTATGCAAGTCTCTAATTTTCTACTTGTAGCATTAGTTTCTCTTGCCTAACATTCTCACTCCCTTTCCTGTCCTCCTAGAAAATTACTCCCTTGCATATATCTGCAAGATTTTTCCATAGGGTCAGTGGAGTTCCCTTGTTGGATTCTCGGTTGCAAGGCCACCAGGAAAATCCACCTTTTTACTCATGCATGCATGTATTACAGCTACACCAGTTAAGTAGAGGGACTTTGATTCCCAGAGCATTGGAAATAAATCCATCAATTTTTCCCTAAAAATTTTTCTCGCCAAACTTTCCGCCAAGGTATCATGATTATATTCACTTATTTTACACTTCCATACCTTAGACTCCCATTATTTTCCAATGATGACCTCTTGCAAATATTACATTTCAGAGAACCAGTCATCAGAGGATGCCTCCTTTATCTTCTTTCCCTTGGCTATCTTTCCTATTGGTGTCATTGCTTAAATTTACAAGATAAAATTGAAAGTAACCCTGTAAATCACGTGCCTTAGGTATGACAACCCTTATTTTTCTCACAGTCTAAATTCCTTACAAATTATTTGGTGCCTTCACTGAAAACTTTACTCTTCAATCACAATATTATTTTCTTTCAACCTAATGTTCCCTAACTCTTCAATTTTCTCCACGCTTAACCCTGCAACACAATTGCTTTTCACACCTCTCAAACTTCACACTTCAGCCCTCCAAATCCATCCTCAACTGCCACTCTACTATCTATAACTTCAAACCCTCCAAGTACAAGGAGCTCATGGTCTTTGGTTGATGGATTCATGGTTTCGATAGGTCGTTGATGCTTAAGTTTTCCAAATCACATAAAAATTTCAAGAACTCTCAATTCACAAGTAAAAAATACAACCAACACTTGCCCCTTTATATAAAATTTTTCTTTTGGAGTATTTTTAATGTTATGCCGTAAAAGAGGTTTAATGCGGTTATATTTCACTTTCCCATTTTTCCACTAATTCTTGTTCTTATAAGTCTCCTCTTCACGCACAACATTCATAACCTTTTGGAGCACAACTACTTTCCTAGGCTACAAATCCCCTTGCACACACCTTCCTGTACCACGCCTTTCCTTCCTCTACACCACATACCAAGTAAATTTATTTCCGCTCTACCTATCTCACTTTATCTTTCCCGTTATATCAATAGATTCCACTTTTTTCATCATTACCAAGTTTCCTTATACACCATTGAGCAAAATAGTCCACCATTTAACATTAACACCTATTAGAGTATGTATTTACCTTAGCTCATGTTCACCTAGGTACTTTATTTACCTTATATATTTTATCCTTGCCCACTTATGTGTGTGGATATTTATTTTTTATTATTTAGATATCAGGAAGATATTATCTAGTTGTTATGACTAGTTCTTTCCTAAATCTATGGTCTTGACTATTTCTTTGATGACTAGATCTTTCTTTAATTTATGTCTTGATCTATGACCTTGACTGGTTCTTAGATTGATCTTCCTTGCCTATATAAGCAAGGTCCATCCTCTTGTATCTTAATTAAATTCTAATGTATTGAGAATAATGGATTATGATGGATTTCCATATATGATAGTTTAGCTCTTCTATTTTCCAAATCTAATGTGGTGTGCTATTATCATATGAGATATTTGCAACATGAAACAATCTTCTTATTGTATCTTTCATGGTATCAGACCGATAGATGATGTAGACATCCATTTGTAAGTTTTTTTACAAGCAAGAGTTTATTTGTTTTCATATATTTTAGAATTTGTTAGCACTTTGTTGCAGCGTCCATTTTTACACAAAATGGAGGGCTCTGTTGGATTCAGAAGGTGGAGAAACCCCAGAAACAACTATAAACTTGGATATTTAAGAAGAAAATTTATTTTTTAGTTTGTTTTGGTTTTGTAAAGGTAGATATTGATACATATAGATCTACTTGGAAATCCGTGCCAGGGAAAAAATATTTGCTGGGGAAGTAGAAAGTCCAAAAAAATGGTTTTTGGGTTTTTTTGAGTTTTTTTGTGTTTGGTACTGGGTTTTTTCTTCCACTTTACAGGTTCCTATTTGGTGAGGATCTAGAAATTTTAAAAATTTAAGATGGGGAAGAAATCTTTGTCGGGGAAGTAGAGATTCCAGAAAAATGATGTCTGGGTTTTTTCTTTTGTATTACAGAGTTCCTATTTGATGAGGATGTGGAAATCATAGAAATTTATGCCAAGGGAAGAAATTTGTGCCAGGGAAATAGAAAGTCTGAAATATAGTTTATGAGTTCGGTAATGGGTTTTTTTTCCTTCCACTTTGTAGAGTTCCTATTTGATGAGGATGTGGAAATCATTGAAATTTATGCCAAGGGAAAAAATTGTTTCGGGGAAGTAGAAAGTCCAGAAAAATACTTTCTGGGTTTTTTTCTTCACCTTTACTGTGTCGAGGATTTGAGAATTTTGTAAATAGGGGTCTTGGAAATTAGTGCCGGCGAAATAAAAAATCCACAAAAATAGTTTTTGGGTTTTTTATGTTCCGTAATGGTTTTTTTTTATTCTTCCATTGGAAATTTTTTTCTGAGAAGGCAAAAGATATTTTATGTTTAA
This sequence comes from Taxus chinensis, assembly GCA_019776745.2. Taxonomy (NCBI): domain Eukaryota; kingdom Viridiplantae; phylum Streptophyta; class Pinopsida; order Cupressales; family Taxaceae; genus Taxus; species Taxus chinensis. Next base: position 328,212,587 of record CM034147.1, read on the forward strand.
AAATAAATAAATATTAGCGCATAAAATTCAAAAGCTTGTAACTTTTGATCGGTAACTCGGATTTGAGTGTCATTTTTTACAAAAGTACTTGTTTTTTCATTCTTGTTCCATTAGAGCTACTTATTTTGAGAAACAAACCAAAAATTATAAAATGTCAATATTGTAACACACAATTATAAAGTGCCAACATTTATATTTCTCTTTGTTTGTTGGGAGATTTTATATATGTATCTTTGACACTTTTTTGGCATGTTGACAATCCCTCTTGTGAGGGAGTTATTCTAGTGAAGCCTTGTAGTCTCTATTTACCGCTTGCATAAACAACCAACCCCAAACCCTCCGACATATCATCCAGATTGATCTAGAAGCTCACCTGAGGCGCACGCAAGCACCGAGCCCCTCCTTAATGTGAGATTTATGAGAATGATCACCCTTGGTAAGGGAGTTCTTGCATAAACAAGGAATGAACATACCCATTCTGGGAGTTGAGATAAAGAACTAGTCCTAGTCTAATGCATCAAAGCATGGTATAGCATGATCAACTAAATGAAAGTAGAATCAAACCATGAATAATATCAAGAAAACCATTAACACACACATGAAAATAAGGGAAATGTACAGATCAAGATCCATCACATGAGTGCTTCAAAAAACTCTTCATTATATTCATTAATCAAATAAAGTAGTCAAGATTACATAAAAAAGGGTTCCATCTCTGGGAACATTCATAGTAGTAGAGCCTTTATACCTTACATAGCTTGCCATTAAACATTACACAATACCTCTATATTTTTCTTTCTCTACTCCTCACTTACATCTACACACATACTAACTTATCTCCCTCCTTAACCCTACTAGAAAACCATCCATATGAAGAACAAGAAGGAATCTCCTCTTAACCACTCATCATTACCTATGAGAGCCTGAAGGAATCCTCTCATGATTTCTCTACCACTACCCAGGAATATGTCAGATGTCATCATGTGTTTCCCTCAATCAAGTGCCTTTAGCATGTATGTGCCAATTAATCATTAACAAATTCAACTCCTTATCCTTTCATGTTAACCGTATTGATGCCCTAGAATATCCTTTCCTTGATCCACAAGTATCCATAGATTATCCACATCTGTATCCAGTTGCTTTTCCATTTTCTCCCTATGCACATCTTTTCTTGTTGTCCAAAACTCACTAAGTCCTGAATCCATCCTTCATGGGCATGAGCCTTTGCACCTCTCTAAGAACTACTTCTTTGTGTGCCTTCGTGCCCTACTTCCACATTCCATAAGGCTTCGTGCCTTAGGTAATTAGTTATTTTAGGGGTCTAACATCACCCACACTAAACTGCTTACCACATTGAAAATCCTTCATGCTCCCTAAAAAAAATTGTTAACCCAAATCTACTAAGGCAAGAATGATGCTCCAAAGAATAAATAATAGTGGTTGGGAAAGAATATGAATAAATAATTGAAGGATGCATGAATATGTTATGTAACCAATTGGAGGATTTCAGGGAACTCCGCATCTATCTCATCCTTCAACTTTTCCCAGGCCTTTAATTTTGATAGGGCCTTTCCTGGCACTTCTCTTATGACGCTGGGCACCTGGTCTGGGATGATCGCTTCCACCATCCCCTTCAACACATTAATAGCCACCCCCAACTCCATGAATAAACCTTTGAACTCATCCATCCATTCAGTGATGGAGTCTTGGAGTTTTTGATTCTGAAGTCTCAGCTTCTGCATGCTTTGTTCTTAATTTTCTCCTTCTGGGTTGTGGTGTTAACAACCAACTTTGCACACACTACCTTGTTGGTAGGGATGGTCTCCTACAAAAAACTTGAGGGGTGCCTCTTCCTCTGTCACCCACACGTCGATAATTGGCTCACATTTTCTATATCTATTGAAGCCCCTATCTGCTAGTATATTTGCTTCCTTGAGTTGGGAGAGCAAGTCTTCTAGCTCAATGATTTGGGCTTCAATGATTACCTTGTTCTCTTCTTTTTCCTTTGCATATCTTGCAGTTGTGGGGCCCACGCCATCCTTGATGTTAATGAGTAATATCCCCACAAGGTCCTCAAGGTACTCCATTTCATCCCCGTAATCGGTCCTGGCCTGGCTTACCAATGTCAAGACATTGTCCCAGAATGCTCTTTACTAGGGCATGCCATCTTGGTCATACGCCTCCTTGGTTCACGCTTGTTTTCCCTTCAGTCCTTGGCACAATCTGTCTACTTCCTTTTCCTTCTCTTTCTTTTCATGACCAAGGTCCAAATAGTGGCTCCTACATCCAAGTTGCATTCGAATCACCTCCGCATGGACATCTTCTGCAATGCATTACATACCTTCTCATCTATTAGGTGGTTAGGATATACTACCTTATATGTATCTCCTTCTTTATTCTTCAAATGAATGGTCTTGATCGCATGATCATTGACCTCAAACTCAGGTTCCTCAGAGTGGCAGTGCATGTTCTAGCTGAGCATCTTCCTGGTCCTGGGCACACCCCCGTCTTGGTCCATCAAATCCCAACCATGCAACTTTTCTAGTGGGAGGGTGACCTGGAACCTCACGCACAACACCTTCATGGGGTCATCCAAGAATTCCATATGTGGGTAATTGGGGGTCCACTTCTTCCTTGTTGCCTTACGCTTGGTCCTCTACTTCTTTGATACTAGGGTAAATCATTTATCCTCCTTTATAGTGAAGGAATCTCCTTTATCTTTCTTCCTAGGCTGACAGTCTGAGCTGGGGAGGCCTCACTGCACTAGAATTTTCTCTGGTTCTATAGACTTTCTCCTTACCTTTCTCATGCACCTCACCCTTAATATTGTCTCTAGCTTCAGCTTCCTGACCCTCAAATTGTGCCTCTAACTTTTCCTTGAGGGTGGCGTTGTCCTCCTCTTCTCCTTCCTCAGAGCCTGTAGCGGAGCTCGATGCATCTTGTGTTTTCCACTTCTTTACTTCAAGATCCTCCTCTTCGTTCCCTTCCTTGCACCCTAAAAATAAGGCCTCGGTGCCACCTTGCGAAGTTTTTGCACCCTTACTCCCATTCTGGAATGTGTATTACTTCCTCTTCCTAGAAGTATCTAACTTTCCCTCATCATGTTCCTCTTCTTCTCCCTCTTTTTCCTACACTACTTTCATGGGCAGGATTGGTGTCTCCAATGGCTTTAGAAAGGGAGAGTTTGTAACCTCCACCTCAATCACCCCTTATGTTTTGGGACGTAGCTACATGAACACCTGATGAACATACCCCTTGATGGTAATGCTGACTTGAGGGTGTAAGTCCAAAAAATCTAGCTCTAAAAATTGAATGTAAGTAGGTCGAGTGCCAAATTTGTATGTTGTGTGCAATGTGTGGACATCAGCATCCACTTTTTCCACATCGAAAGACATTTTTTATGCATCCTTTATCCGGTTGATGGTGCATTTCAAATATTTGGCAGTAAATGGAAAGGGGAGTTTACACCATGGCCCCATCTCTCCCTTGGCCATTATAAATTTTGCTAGACAAAAATGTTGTGTAACGACAAAATTTACCTGTCCCCAACAACTTGTGGTAACTCATGGGGGATGAGTGAATAATTCTCAAAATATTCACGTAATCAATCAAACCACATGTTCATCTGAGCCTTGTAAGCACTTGAGATGGTCCCATCGTAGGTGAACTTTGTGAATTGGACTACAGGGGATGCGTGCGCGGGTGGGTGAACCCAAATGTTCCCAACTAGTCTTTCTAGGACACCAATCTCCTAGAACATGATCAACAATAGGATAGAGCCCCATGTGATCTTTTCTCCTACCTCATTCTACACTCATGCTTCCTCAACAATGCCCTTTGTGATGAACTCTGAAAAGTTACAATGTGCCTGCTTGGACACTTTGCAGGCCACGTATAAGAGCCTCCTGTTAATTTTTGTCCATCTCTTTGACACACCCAATTTTTAGCTAATGAGTTGGGAAATGAATCTCAACATTGGGTCTGGGAGATCTACAATTACCTATGACTTACCTCCCTTCTTGTAGCTTAATTTATTTTCCATCTCCTCAATATTAGCAGTGACACATAAATAGAGTGACATGTCCTTGTTAGTGTTTTTAAGGATTATAACTGTCCTAATCAAGTCGCTTGTTATCGTCATCCTTTTCCCCAAAAAAATAAGAATTCCTCATGCGCTCGTGACATTAACCACCTGAATAATGGGGTGTTTTTTGCAAAGAAAGGAATCTCCCATAGCTACAAGACTCCCATCTTTTGTAATGCCTGTAGTACTGAGTCGTCAACCCTAGGGTTTCTGATCTTGTCTACCATCGGAGTATCTGAAACCAGGTCTTCCCTCATCAACTTCTTGTTGTCACTTGTCTTGTGGTTATAATCACTAATTTTTCATTTGTATAGCTTCGAGATCCAATTTTCTTCCTTGATAACTCTAGGAGGGTACTGTATTTCTGAGTAAATTTCCATGGGATCCTCCTTTTCCACCACTTGTCATTTTGTATAGGCCTTCTTTGGTGTCATCTTCCTCCTCCTTTCCTTCATGCCCTAGGTGCTCTTAACCTCTCATGTGGCTTCCCAAACTCGATGACTTCCACGCTTCTCTCTCATGCAACACCTTCCTGCCCTATTATCTCCTTTCCCCTCTTATTTTCACCACAAGATTACTCCACAACTTCGCACAATCACACTGGTTCATGACAAGTTCATTTCTCTCCTTCACAAAATCCTCATCACACTTCGAGCTTTTCAGCACACAAATAAATTCTCTAAGGAAAAGTAGTCGAAATGACTACCCTTACCCTTCTATTTATACTTTTCCAACACCTTAAAGTTCTTCTGACCACTTGTCTCAACGTCTCTTTTTAATAAAGTACTTTATTTTACTCAACTTAACTTTCGTGACTTCCCTTTTTACATCACAACTATAACCTTCTGGTGCTCCAACACTACTTCACTTCCACAGACCTCCTTCACGCGTCACCATGCTAAAGTACATAACCTTTGTGCTGACTACCAAGTAGTTTCCCATGGTGCTTCCTACCTTATGTTATACTGTGTGATCTTTCTCCTCTTCATGGTCTTCAAACTTCTCTCAACACACCTTTATAACCATCCAAATCCAAACACCTTAATCCACCGTACCACCCATTCTTCTGTCTTCAGAATGATTTTCCCAATAGTCCCTTATCGAAGGAATTTGTTTAAACATATCCAAGCATATCTTCCAATAAACCCCACACAAAAATGCATGCACAGTCCTCTGTACATAGAACCAATTCTAATGTAATTAGCTACTGGCACACCAACGCACAACACAAAACTAAAAAATGATGACAAAGGAAACAACTGAAAGGGGAAAGCATTAAGGGAAACCTAATCTAATTGGCAATATTGCCTTATTTTATAGACACATAAAAGCATTATTTATAGTAGGGCTTTAGCCTACTCCCATTGAAATATCCTGACAACCTTATCCCATCTAGCATTTACAACTGACACGCACTTGAATCAAGGATGAAAGACACAATTTAAGACCCTAACCAATGGAATTTGAGCTTCCTAGGATGACATAGAAACTTAGAATCATATAGTATAACCATCTACCCAGCTTCAAATTATCTATTCTTAATGTAACAACCATACAATGCTTTTTGTCTTGCTTTCTCAGTCTTATGACTCCATCTAGCAAGTGATCACCTTTCATCCAACTACATTAACTTATCCATGCACTCTTGTAATGTTTTTTTGTCATCCAATCCTCCTGCGTGCTCACAATATGTAGAGAGGGTAGCATAAATTATACCGGTAAAATAGATTCCACGCCTAAAACCAATTGAAATGCTGTGCCTTTATTCAACCTCTTGTAGGTTTTTCTATACGCCCATAACATGACTGAGACTTTGTCATCCCAATCTTGTCTCCCAACATCACAAATATTTTTCAACCTGTGATTTAGTATCTTTTTGAATGCCTCAACTATTCCATTATCCTTAAAGTGATAAGGGGTAGTATTTTGATGAGCCACCATGAATTTCGCTAACAATATCCTAACTTTGTCATTCAAGAAATGTGTACCTCTGTCACTAGTCAAACTCAAAGGGCACCCATACCTGCTGATTATATTTTCCCATAGGAATCTTGTCATTGTGGCCGTAGTGTAATCCCTTGTAGGTGCTTCCTCTACCCACCATGTTAAGTAATCAGTACAAGTAATTATATAACGTGAGCTAGTCATCCACGTGGTAGGTGAAATAGGGCCTATAAAGTCAATCACCCACTTCTCAAATGGCTCAGCACTAGCTATCGACCTTAATGACATTTCATCTCTTTTCCCTGGTTTACCAAGGTAATGGAAGTGGTCACGGGCCTTACAATACTTGATACAATCGTTGTAAACTAATTCCCACCAAAATCTTACTAGAAGGATCTTGTGCATGGTTGCATTCCCTGCATAGTTTCCTCCTGTAATTCCACCATGTGTTTCCTCCATGATTGCAACATGCTCATGCTCCAACATGCACCTGTGAAAACCTCATCACAACCTAGCTTGTATAAATCTCAACTAATTAGCATGTAGGGTGCGACACATATAGCTAATTATTTCCTTTCCAAAGTCTTCATTCCCTCTAGTGCCATACCCATTTTGAGAAACACTACAATATATTCTAAGTTAGAGGGTACATGCTGTAATTTAAATAGTTGTGCATCTAGAATTGTATCCTCAATGCTCTGCGTGTCCTCCCCTGAGTCAATCCTTGATAAATGGTCAGGCCCCAAATTACTCTTACCTAGTTTCATAACAACTGTAAACTCAAGCTCCTGAAACAACATGACACACCTGCATATGTGCCCTTGTAAAACGATCTTGTTTACCAAGTACTTCAATTCCATGTGGTTTGTGTAGAATATAAAAGGTGTTGCCAATAGATACTTCTTGAATTTGTGTAGCACGTATATCATTGACAATGCCTCACACTCAATAGTAGTATAGTTCTATTCTATTGGGGTTAGCTTCTTGCTTGTGAAACAAAGAGGGTGGTCAATAGTTACCTCATTCGGTTGTGCCAACACTATTGTAATTACCATCCCTGAAGAATCAACATGCACATGAAATGGTTTGTCTGAAGAAAGAAATCATAATATGGGTGTAGTAATAAGTCTATTCTTTAATGTATCAAATTCCATCTACTATGCCTCTCCCCAGTGAAATGTACTTTTGTGTCATAACAAATTTTCCAACGGCATTGTGATCTTGGCATACCCCTTGATAAATTTATGGTAATACCCCATATGCCCAAGGAAGCCATGCACCATGCTCTGGCTGGTAGGTTCCCCCAATCCCACAATAACAGAAACTTTGGCAGGATCCACCAACAAGCCTTCCTTACATATGATATGCCCCAACAGGGTTCCAAATGGAGTAGCAAAAACACATTTCTTAATGTTGAGGGATATTATCAACTACTGAACATCTTTCAAACATTAGCCTCATATTTTCACAATGGTCCCTCACTAATCCATATATTGTCCAATCATCAAGGTAGACTTGAAGAAACTTAGGGATGAAGTCTTGAAATGCCTGAACCACAATGCACGAAAACACATAGTGTGCATTCTTCATTCCAAAAGGCATGACCGTGTAGGAAAAATTCCCCATTCAGTGGCAAAAGTTTTCTTTTCTTGGTCCTCCTTTACAATTCTAACTTGATGATATCCTGAGAATCCATCTATGAAAGAATAGATTTCGCACCCAACTACTCCTTCTAGGATCTCCTCAATGAAGGGGTTTAGAAAAGGGTCAATGACACATACCACATTCAAATCTTAGTAATCAACATAAATCCTTATCCTTCCATCCTTCTTAATGATGATGACCATTGGACTTATTCATTATGATTCTTTGACAACTTGAATGATGCCTAATGTGATCATCTTGTCAACCCCCTCCTTGACTTTGAAGCACAAATTTAGATTCAGTCAATAAGGTATCTTCCGAATTAGGCACAAACCTTCCTTTAGTTTGATCTTCATCTCTCCTAAAGAGTAGTGAACTCCCTTAAGCTCATGGTACCCACATGGAAACAAATCCTAAAATTCATGCAATAGATCAATGATCTTCGAAACCTCCTTTTCTGTCCAGTAATCTCCAATAGTAGCCTCCTTAGGTTCCATCTCCAAACCAATGTTAACCTTCTTGGTTTTTAGGGGTTCATGGTAGGTACACACTTGCTTATCAACACTATCCATAGCCTCATGCCTACCCATAATATGGTTAATATCCAAGTTTTCCACCTCTTCACCATTGATCACATAGACCAATTTTCCTTTTTCTTTTTCCATACAGGCATGCTCAAGTTTTATTTCCTCTCACTCTTCCTCATCAAAGTGTGCTTATAAGCCATATTCACCCAAAAATTCTAGTATTCTATCCTCCGCCATGGCACTATCTCCCATAGTTAGGTTCTTAACAACCTGTAGTGCCTCATCCACCAATGGCTTAGTGCTTCGATATTTAAAATCTTGAAGGAGATCAGATGTCAACTCCTTTTAGTTTCCTATCTAATGGCGCATCTCTGAATGAATGTACCATACACACGCATAGCCTTGTAAGGTGGAGTAATGATTATGCACCCATAAAGAAGGTAGCAAGGCTTCCGCACCTTCCATCTAGGCCTTCTCACATGCTTGTATATGAAATGAGGTAGGTTCCTTCCCATGATAATCTTGTATAATACTAGGTGCATTGCTTCGAAAAGACCTAATAGAGAACATGATTCTCATCTCACACCACTCTAGAGGTTATCGCGATGGGTCACCCACCAACGTGTTGCGGTCTCAAGAAAGGTATAGCTAAGCATCCTTCTCCTTTTGATCTCACATCTCCACTGGGTCTCCATTTCTTGTAGGAAAACATCAGGGTTGGCTCCCCTAATATAACTTGGAAACTTCTTTCCTCCTAGGCACCTGACTGAGTGTGCCTTTTTGACTCTCTTCACAGAGCCTCTTAACTACCTTCTGACTAACTCATATGTCCCATGTGACCAATTTTCATATGCCACACTAGTTGTATCACTTATAGATTGAGCATCTTCCCACTAAATAACACCTTCTATTGGATTCACAACTTTAGGGTCTTTGATGGTGCACACACATATTGTTTCTAGATATCCTTTTCCCAAGGGTTTAGTATAGGGCACTAAATTTTCATTTGTCAATGGGATAATAATGTGTTCCTCCTTGTTCTCAAAACCTATATACCCCTTACTAAAATGTAAGTCAAGATTGTTCTTATAGTACCAGGGGCACCCAAGTAATGCTACAAGGTTTTCCACCTCAGCAAGCACCAAGACTTCAAAGTCTCCAGTGAATTTCACCCCTTGGATAGTGATAACATCATCCTTCAAAACTTTAATGGGCATTTCCTTTGTCTTATTCACCATATACAACACATTCGAAGATGACTGTAATGGGGGACTTCCAATTTGATTCCATGCATCCAAGGTGAGAAAATCAACTTGTGCTCCCATGTCAATCAGAATATTACTTAAGAGTCATCCATCAACAACTGCATTGAAGGTAATCTCCTTATCATAGTCAAGGTTGTGGGGAGGAAGGTTAGCATGCAAAACATGCCTCTCGTGCTCTCCTCTAGTGCTTGGTACCTTATATCTCAACCATTATCCTAATAGAGGAATGATATTCTCTTGCCTCAACATCTTACATACCTCATTGACATCATCCAGATCCTTCCTTGGAGCCTCAACGCTCTTCTTTTTCTCTAGATGTCGTGACTACTACTTCAAGTACTTGATCTCTCCTTGTAGGCTCCGAATCACATCCATGGTCTCTTGTTAAAATTCCTTTTGATGAGTGGGGTCTAAATAATTCCCATGCACCACCTATTCTCTTGTGTCCAGTGGTCTTTTCTTTGGTATTTCCCTAGCACGTGTAGCCTCAGCTCACGTTTTCACTAGTACAAGTTCTGATTCTGACTCACGTGCCACCCTTGGAATCCATTGTGAGTCTTCTTTCTTCATTCTTACCATCCCGATGCCCTTGTATTTCCATCGTTATTGGCTCATGTGTTCAAATAATTTTGGGAACTTCTCATATTTTTTCTTCTTCCCACATCAAGAGCATTGTATCTAGTCAAGACATTCATGCTTTTAATGCTCTATAGACCCACAGTTATAACAAGTTCCATGAGGGAATTCAATTCTTCCACCTCTGTGATTTCCATGGCCTCTAAATCCTCTATGAAATCCTCTTACACGAGCTCCTCCATCCGTGTGCACTTCATAATGACGACCATCATCTTTGGAATTGTTTGCAATGTTGGTCTAATGCACGCCAATATCAATGGCATCATATATCTGGTCAATTGATCTACAATCCTTGGTGTCATGAGTAGTAGATGTGTAAATCTTGCAATAGAAAGGCACATTCTTATGAATCACGTGCTGCAGTAGTGGACACCTACTTACATGATGATTTCCATGGTAAATCTCACAGTCTACCATTGTGGTGCGTACCGATCTCCAAGGACAAATTTTCTTTGTATGCACCTCTAACTCACAATCTGTGCACTATAGGCCATTGTGAGTCTCATGTGCCGAATTTGCACATAGCTTCTCCATCTACTTTTCTATGGAAGAAATCCAAGCTTCAAGAAAAGGAATAACACTAGTATCCATTCTTCCCATAGCATTAGTGCACAGGGAAACCTCCAAGGCCTTGCATGGGTCTATGAAAGTCTTATGCGACAACACTCTCTTGAAGGGTATTATTAATCCTCCAAAAAACCATTGAGAATGTCGAGAAGGATGGATATCATAAGATAGTTTTGATAAGAGAGTATTAAAGAATGTGTCATACTCTCGCATACTCTCTTCCATACCTTACTAAATCTTCTTCAACATGTTAATGCTCTTCTATTCAAACTCAGGAATATGGAATTAAACTAAGAAGGCATTACATAGTATGGTATAATCTACTCCAGTACCAACTATGTGTGTGCCTTTGAAACATCATTGCAAACTAACTTGCCTTCTATTTTGGGGTAGTGATCCCCTTCATGCACCATAGAAACTCACATTTGTGTACATGATTTGTAGAATCCTCAACAACTTTGTAATCTGGTAGATGTAAATACATTTTGAAGAACACTTGTTGAGGTCATTGAGGCCCTTGTCTACATGATCCAGAACCTGGATTCCCCTTGGTGTTGCCTCCACCACCAAATCCACTAGCGCCTGTTCCTCCTGAACCACAAAATCCACCAGGTCCACTAGGTCTACTAGTTCCTACTCCACCCGATCTGCCAGATCCACCTCCTGAAGATGGCAAATGTCCTGAAGTGGTCACACCTTGTTTCCCCATTGTCATGCTAAACTGTGCACCAACGGTCTATGATATTACACTGCTACCAAATGTGTGTCCCATGCCACTTCAAGACGTGATACCCAAGATTTATGTACCCATAATTTTTCCAAATGTGATACCAGACAATATACCTCCAAACACAAGAAGTGATTTTGTAGCCATGAATGTACCAAATGAAAAATTATACCTCCTAGGTGCTGATAGGTAACTTCCACCAATACCAACTAGGTTAGTAATATTTGTCTATATATTTAGAAAAATAAGCACCAAGGCTTGGTCACTAGGTGGATTCAAATGTGTTTCGACGGGTCTCCTCTCTCCAAGTGATGAGTTCTTATCAGAAGCTGAGGGATTTTCTCTCCCACACTTTCCAAGATGGGGTAGCACAGATTGCTCAAGTTCCACATCCTCCACATGAACCTCAATTCCTTCCCACAACATTTGCCTCCATAGTTCCATCACTCCTAAAAAATCAAGTTATATGTCTAACTCCCTTTCACGAGCTTCATTGTACTTGAGTTGCCTCTCTTCCCTCTCCTTTTCAGCCATAGGGTCCTCCATCTTCCTCCACTCTAGCTTCCTTGCCCAACACTTAGAAGAAGCTTAGCTAGCCATAGGAAATGATTCCAAACTTAGTGTAATTATCAGGATCTTTATAGCTAAAGGGATAAAATGCAAGAACAGTCATCTTGGCTCTCTCAAGAACTCAAACTTAGAAACCTCCGGACAAGAATACGTATAAATCACATACTCTAAGGTGCAACTTGCCAACACTCTACTCCACCAATGATCAACAACACGTGTCCAAGTTAGATCAGCATCATGCAGCCTCAAATACTCATCCTAGGTCCATACGCAAGGTCTATAGTACCGTATTGATCTATATGTATACACCGAAAGCTATTCATACAAATCCACTAGAAAACAACAAAATAACGTCTCATACAACTCATGATACAAATGTTTTTCTACTCATTTACATGCATCAAATTCAGGCCCAGTATTAAATCTCTAAGAAAACTCATCCTTTCTTATTTTAAGCCATGCTTCTACATTTTCCAAGGTTAAGTGCTCTGTCATCACGCACCATTCTCATAAAAACTTTGAAAATAGGTCTCGACAATAGAACCAAGATGTAGTCTATATTTACCGCTTACTTTAACAACCAACCCCAAACTTGTTGGCATATCATCCAGATTGGTATGTAATCTCACCCTAGGTGCACAGGTGTTGAGCTCCTCCTTTATGTGAACTTTGTGAGAATGATCACCCTTAATAAGGGAGTGCTTGCATAAACATGGAATGAACATACCCATTCTGGGAGTTGAGATAAAGAACTAGTCCTAGTCTGATGTATCAAAGCATGGTATAACATGATCAACTAAATGAAAGTAGAATCAAACCATGAATAATATCAAGAAAACCAGTAACATGTACATGAACATAAGGGAAATGTACATATCAATATCCATCACATGAGTTCTTTAGAAACTCTTCATTATATTCATTAATCAAATACAATAGCCAAGATTACATAAAAAGGGTTCCATATCTGGGAATGGTCATAGTAGTAGAGCCTTTATACATTACAAAGCTCACCATTACACATTACACAATACCTCTATACTTTTCTTTCTCTCCTCCTCACCTACATATACACACATACAAACTTATCTCCCTCCTTAACCCCACTAGTAAACCATCCATATGAAGAACAAAACGAAATATCCTCTTAACCGCTCATCATTACCTACGAGAGACTGAAGGAATCATCTCATGATTTCTCTACCACCACCCAAGAATATGCCATATGTCATCATGTGTTTCCCTCAATCGAGTTTATTTATCATGCACGTGTCAGATAATCTTGAACAACCTCGACTCCTTATCCTTTCATGATAACCATATTGATGCCCTGGAATATCCTTTCCTTGAGTCACAAGTCTCCATAGCTTATCCACATCTATATTTGGTCACTTTTCCATTCACTCCCTATGCATGTATTTTCCTATTATCCAAAAATTACTATGTCCCAAATCCATCATGCCTAGGCACGAGCCTTCACACCTCTCCAAGAACTACTTCTTTGTGTGCCTTTGCGCCCTGCTTCTGCATACCACAAGGCTTTGTGCCTTAGGTACTAAGTTATTTTAGGGGTCCAATAATCCCAGTGTTAGTTTTTCAATGTTTGAGTAGTTATTTTTACATTTCATAAAAATTTGTTGTGTCGTTCTACCCATTCAACAGTATGGGAGGGTATTTTGTTGATACCGCTTCTTCGGGTTTTGTGTCCTTTCCTTATTACCTTGGCTTTTCTTAGATCATGGAAATAATATTTCTTTGGATCCTGTGTCCTTGCCTTGTTGCCTTGGTTATTATTATTGTATTGTGGCACACCTATTTGTAGTAGTTGATCATGCTTCTTATAGTTTTGTGTCATTACCTTGTTACCTTGAATTTTCTTAGATTGTGGCACTCTTATTTATTTATATCTTTTGTCCTTTCCTTGTTTCCTTGGTTATTGTTCTCGAATTGTGGCACACTATTTGTCGCAGTTGATCGAATTATGTTTGGTGTTTTATTTGAACTTTTGACATCACTCCATTAATAGTATCCTTGTATAGAGCTATTCTGGTGAAGCCCAGTGTCATTTTTTTTTGAATTTGTTGATTGAACAGTGGATTTAGACCACAGTGCACACCAAAATTTTACATCATTATACGAGTGTTTTGAGACAAGATTATTGGGATGTCTTGCAACAGGTTTTCACTTTCTTCTTCTTTCTCTTTCCTTCTAGCAAGATTCTTTTCCTAATTCTTGTTCGAGATTTCTTCATGGATATATTGTACATGAGTACCTCATTAGGCCTAGTTATCAGGACTCATATTGTGGATATGCCACTTTTATTTTGGGCCCCTAGCTTCAATTGAGAGGGGTGTTAGAGTAGGTATTTACCTTAGCTCATGTTCACCTAGGTACTTTATTTACCTCATGTATTTTATCCTCACCCACTTATGTGTGTGGATATTTCTTTTTTATTATTTAGATACTATGAATATATTATTTAGTTTTCATGACTAGTTATTTCCTAAATCTATGGTCTTGACTAGTTCTTCCTTGATTTATGGCTTGATCTACGATCTTGACTGGTTCTTAGATTGATATTCCTTGCCTATATACACAATTCCCATCCTCTTGTATCCTAATTCAATTCTAATGTATTGAGAACAATAGATTATGATGGATTTCCATATATGCTATTTTAGCTCTTCTGTTTGGAAAATCTAATGTGGTGTGCTATTATCATGGGAGATCTTCACAAGATGGAACAATCTTCTTATCATACCTTTCAGCATTATTATTTCATTCACCATTATCCATTATGCTCCAATTGTTTACAACTTGAAAGATTTCAAAGGATTTCAAAGGCTTACAATTTCCTTTGCCTACCACCCCACACTAAAGGGATGCATGATCCTTTGCACATCAAACTTCAAAATAGATCATATCACGTGTGAACACACTTATTACAAAACTCAACAAAACAAAACATGAAATAGAAAATATAAGCTAAATGACAATACTACCTTATTACAAAAATAATATAAAGGAAACTTATTTATAGTAGGGCTTCAACCTACTTCCATTAAATTAACCAGTAACATTGTCCCATCAAGCGCATGTAATTGAAATATGTTAGATTCCAAAATATTGATTACTCTGGATGGTCCCAACCAATGTACCTTCAGTTTTCCTGGGTAGTGCAAAAAATTTGAGTCAGAGAAGTACTAGTCACCCGAATGAAAAAGACTTGCTTTGAATATGCTTATCATGAAAAGCCTTTAGTCGTTCCTTCTTTATCTTTGGGCTCCATTTTGCAATGATGCACCATTCATCCAATTACAACAACCCTTCAATGTAAACTTCTAAATCATATTCATCTACGAGTCCTCCTACCCGCATAATTCACAAGGATGGTAACATAAATTCAACAGGGAATACTACTTCCACACCCTAAATACCAACTAAAAGGGTGTGGCTTTATTCAACCTCTTATTAGTAGTTATGTATGACCAAAGTACAACTGAAAATTTGTAATCCCAATATTTCCTACCAACATCACAAATATTTTTCAAAGTCTTGTTCAATATTTAATTAAAAGGTCTCTCTTGTTCCATTAGCCTATGGGTGATAACGGGATGTCTTATGATGTGCCACCATGAATTCTACTAATAACAACATGATGGTCTCATTAAGGAAATGAGTACCCCTATCACTTGTTAGGCTTAATAGGAAGCCATACCTACTTATAATATTTTCCCATATAAATTACATAGCTATAACAACTATACAGTCCTTGGTAGGTAAAAAAATTCCCATCGTGTCAAATAATAAATACAAGTGATAATATATTGCATGTTGGTTCTTTGTGCAGATGGAGCAATTTTCCCAACAACATCAATGGCTGATTTTTCAAAAGGTTTTGCAAATGAAATGGGGTCAAACAAAATCTCATCTCTTTGTCCTGGCTTACCAATCCTCTAAAAATGGTTACAAGCCCTTACAAAATCCTTGGTATCCTTATAAATGGTTTCCCACCAAAATATGACTAGAAGTATCTTGTGCATGTTGGATTCTCTAGTATAGTGTCCTCCAACAATACCACCATGTACCTCTTCCATAATTTCTTTGTGTTCATGATCCAAGATGAATTTTCACAGTACTTCATCGTGGCCCATTTTGTAAAGGTCTTTGCTAACTAGTTAATAAGGCATAACATGCATATCTAACCGCCTCTTTTCCATAGTAGTAATCCCTTAAGGTGTAATAACCATGTGAAAAAATACTATTGTCTTATATGTTATAAGAATAGTTACTAAGGGTGGGTGAATAAGCCTTACAAAACTTTAACTTCATTTACCATATCTTACAACATCATTTAGATCAACCATTCAACTTAAACATTCAATGTGAGCTTATTAGGTGTGTATCAACCATCCATAAGTGCATAAAATAAAAGAGAAAATAATTACACAACATATAATGTAAGAAACTCTCAAGGGGAATAAAACCCACTAAAATTTTTGAATATATTACTCAATCCAAAAGAATCATGTGAATATTACACATCACACAAGATTTGTTTAGTGAAACACCCAATTCACAAGGAGCACCCACCCCTATTTAGTATAAAACCCAATAAAAATAAGGATACCAACCCCTAATGTTATAAAACACCCACTCAACCATCTGATGATGAATATCACTAATGTATTTTACTTCGACAATATATTGTGATAAAAAATTCTGCTCACACATTTTAAAACCCTCTTAAACAACACTCTCTTCTATTTCACTCAATCTTTCTTCTTCATAAGTTTATTAGGTATAATGACCTTTAATACATTATACTATTACTTTCCCATCTTCTCATGATTCTTATCAACTCTTCCTTGGATCCCTCTAACACACTCTTTCACTTCCTCTAGCTTGCTCACATTTCTATTTACTCCACAAGTTATAATGAGCAAATATAACACACTTATATACATGACTCAAATCCTAAACACATCTATATCGGCAATGACCATTAATTTCAGTCATAAAAACAATAAAATACATCTAATACATCATATAAAATCTCATGAATGAACCATATAGGTTAACATTAGGCCAAGACTCCCACTAAGCAACACTAGGCCTAAAAGGCTAGTTTCATCTCCACTGAGCACTTCATGGACTTCAAGGGAAAAAGGAAGCTCCATCATGCCTTAAAAATATTCACACATATCAATGAAATTCTATCAATACCTTCCATAGGATTAGGAACCTATGCATCATCCATTTTCTTCATAACACCACCAAGTAGGATTGCTTCTTACTCATTTTGAGCACCTCCAACACACCAGTCTTCAAATATGAAGACCAAGCTCTCACCAATCACCTAAAATATGTAATTAAATCACTCATTATAAATCCAATGACCCAAGGAACACTTCAAACCACTTTAGACATCATGAATCATCCCATAGAGTCATCAAAACAACTTTTCCCTCCATGATACATATGCTGCCCAAAAACTAGTCTTGCAAACTTGATCTTATCACACTTGTGATGACACCTTTAATACCTCTCAATGTATGGAAAAGGTTAAAATTTAACCTATCATAACTCTCAAATATATATCTAGAATGAATCAAGCCAAGATATTGGTCTTCCAGACCAATTTCACTAAAGAACCATCACTGTTCTTAACCTTATCAAGTAGGTCAACTTGTGACCTCATCCTTGCCAACCAATATGACTTTTAGGGCTCAAAAAAAGAATGAATCATGCCACATTGGATGTTTAAAACACCATCATAGTCATTAGACACTTAAAATTTGGCCACACATTCCCAAGAACTTCCTTTCTCCATGACTTTCAAGAACTGACTACTAGGCCTAAAAACTAATCTTCAATTTGGACCTATGAAGACATCCAAATGGCTCCACAAAGATCTGAAATCACCTAAAACATATAGCATAACTTCCCATCTACTCATAACATAAATTTAGGAAATAGGTAAAATGGAAAACCTAAGAGAAAATCAAACTTTTCTGGAAACAAACAAAAATCTGAGTGGGCTCTACCTACAGCCAAGACTCAAAATAACCACCATCAAAAATTTGAGAGATTCCTTTCCATCCTCCAATCATCATATTTTATTATCTAATACATTTTTATCTCACACCATCAATTTTTCCTCTATCACTCATGAACTAGGGTTTAGGTAGGGTTTTTGACCATCATAGCTTCTTAATGATTGTTCATAAAGAAAAAGACATATTTTGATCCCATTTCAAATCTAAAACCTTCTTATCTCTATGAAAAAACATCCATGAATGGATAAAGTCCCCATGAAAAATTTTCATGTGCCAACCAACACAAAACATTTGATATTCAACTAGGAAACTCACCTTCTTGAGCTCAGCAAGACTAGAAACATTATATCATGTAAAATATTCCTCATACAGACCTGAAATTTTGCCCATAGCTCTAAGAAAACCTCTCTCAACTTCACCAATGTTCATTATATCATACTTAACTCTACATATTCTCAATAAACATGAATTTCCCAGTCAAGTCAGAGAATTAGGTCTAGTTTAGACCTAGAAAAAATATGTGAACCCCATACTGATCCATAAACTTCTACTTTAGAACTCTAAAAATCACATAACTATGTTGTTCTACTTTCAAATTTGTAAAATGATAGATTTTCTTGAAAATTAGAGATTCGCGACTAATTATCTAGTGCTATAGAAAGGAAATTGCAGAGAAGGAAATAATTCAAACTTCAACACCAACAATTTTATCCTGGAAACCTCTAATGGAGGAAAACTAGTCGGGAAGGGAAACTACTCTTTCTTCCCACTTTTATTGGTCTAATATAGACAATTACATATTACAATAAGTATGAAAAGAAGAAAAAATGTAAACCTTCTCTCCAATTACTTGCTTTCTCTATTTCTACACCTTGCTCCAACAATTCCATTCCATAACTGAAGATATTGCTCACTGCTCTTATTAAACTGTACTTATTGATCTCTCTGGATATTTGAATTCTCATTCTCTTGCTCCCTTCATGCATTTATAGACCTTCCCATGTCATCCTGTGCACTGGAGGCTGTGAAAGGGCATAGAAGGGGAAGAGACATGGTCAGGCACTTAAAGTTCACATCCATTTGCGTTCCATTCTTCTTTTCTATTCGAAAGTGTCAGGACTGCCACCCTGAGTAGACTGACAGTCTCAGGACTGCCACCCTAGCTGGGTGGCAGTTCTGAAACCACCACTTTGCACAGAGTGGCTGTTCCTTCCAAAACCTTTGTTTACCTCATTTTTCTCACTTTTCTTATTTCTCCTTCTTGGTGTTGATGGACTTGATGAAGTGGTGTGTTTTTATGGATCCCTATGGATCATACCTCCCCTACTTAGGAGGATTTTAGTCCCACAAAATATTAGTGGGGAGTGGTAGAGGAATCGACTCCCTCTCATGCTCATTCCAGTACCGCTAGGTCTACCTTAGTGTCTTCTCTCATCCAACCTGCCAAGACTCCTGTGGATCTCTGGTTTGTTGTTCTAGTGTTATATCCTCCTCCGAGTTACCTCGAGTACAATCCTCTTTAGAAGGTAACTTTTTTATCTTTCCTTCTTTGTCATGCATAGATGGTATTAGTGGATGCGAGCTCTTGTAACTTGCTATCACGTGCATTTGCATGAAGTATGGCCTAAAGGTTTCTTCTCCAACCTACTCAAGTATGGTGAAGGTCCCATACTATAGTGGTTTATTCCTTTCCTATCTTTATTTCTTGAGATGGATTGGGAAAATCCTCTCCAAGTGCACTACTGCTTTAGTCACCACTATTCCTTGTATCTCCTCTTCTTCTTGTTTCCCCACAGTCAGGTCCAGTGAATCCGTAGGTAGATACGGTGACTGCATAACAGAAGTTTTTTTTGCTCCTTGAATGAGAAGTTCCTATGGTGGATTCTTCTACAAAAACTGACAAGTCATATCCAAATTCTCCATCCTTTGGTCAGAAATATCCATGTTGTCATGCCCATTTTGTTTTTCTTCTAATGAAAGAAAACAAAAGTGACGATTTTCGTGAATAAGTCTTGGTGCTTGTTTGGCACTTACCATAACTTTCTTTGATTTTCCCTGGTGTGCCTCGATATTAAACTAACTCCATCCTTGATTCATCTGTACCAGTTCTCCTTCCTTTTGAACATAGCATCCCTGACATACAAGTAAGGACTTCTGAAGAAAATTTCAAATGCATTAAGTGGAATAATATCATCCTCTAATACATCTATGTATTGGGTATTTATCCCAAGCCAAAACTTACACTTATTTGTAACTTGTATTTCTACACCCTTCCTCAACCATCCCAGTGGGTATGGATGTGGATGCCTGTAAGTCTCTAGACCAAGTTGTCCTACAACTACATCCGAAATCAAATTTGACTGAGAACTAGAATCTACTAAAGCATTTACCTTAGTCTTCTTAATTTGGATTTTGATTTGAAATAGCTTACTCATCTCTTCTTCTTCTACTTCCCCCTACATGTTAGTGGCCATGCATCCCACCCCATCATCTACCTCAGAATCATCCTCAATATCCAACTCTCTTTATGTCTTCACAGCGGCCATGGATTTCTTGGAATCCTTGGTTCGGTGCTTTGGGTGTAATTCTGGATGTAACTTCCAACATGTAGTGTCAATATGTCCATTTACATCACAATTCTTACAGAAATTATTAGGATCTTTACAAGTATGCAAAGCAGTAGCGGTATGTTTACCTTTCCTTTTACCTTAGCTACTTGTCTTCCCTTGTTCTTTGTCCTGTTATTCTATTGACTAGTCTCCCTTTGGATCTATTTCTCCTTGCTTCTTCTCGTCATCAATGTAGTATGATTATACACAATATTCATTGAGATCCTTGGGCTTCGTGGAGATTACCTTCCTCTGAAGGTGAGTGTGAATTCCTCCCAAATACTTGGTTAGAATGTCCTCATCCTCCAAGTCCATATTAAGCAATATGGCTTGTCTCCGAAATTTTGTAGTGTAGTCTTGTAGGCTTTGACCACTGCTCTGTCTAAAGTACTACCACTTAATCATCATGTCATTCTTATGGATAATATGATAGAATTTAGCTCTTATCAATTCTTTAAAACCTTTCCAAGTACTAACAATAGGACGTTTCTTCTTCTCACAAGTGGCTAGATGGGTTTTCCACCAAACCAGAGCATGACCTTCCACTTTGAGATGTGCAAAGGTGACCCTTTGCGCCTCAGTGAAATTATGCACACTAAAGTAGACTTCTAACTATTTTAGCCATTTATCCAAAAAAATTGCATCTACTTTTCCTTCAAAATTCTTTATTTCCACTTTCGTTTCAACTTTAAAAGGTGTATGTGTAGATTTTACCTTCTTGCTTACAATTGGCGTCTCTTCATACTCTTCCCATTCTTCCTCTTCGTGGCTCTTTCTGATACTAAATTTTTTGGCTAGTGCTCGAACCACCGAGTCCATGGAATCTTTCTTAATTGAAGCCATCTTTTTCATATCTAAAATCTCTTCTTGTTTTCTATGCAATCTATCCATCATGGTCTCTAACATCTTGACTCTACAGACCAATTTCTCTTTCTCCATTTGAGCTCGAATTCTCTATTTCCAATTCTTCGTAGAAATATCTATCTCACAAGGTAAAACTTCTTCACCTTTGGACCTTTTCATTGTCATACAAAATCACAAGAAATATTCAAATACCATAGTCCTAGATATATAATCAGCTCTGATACCAAAATGATTCTTAAACTTCTACTTTGGAACTCTACGAATCACACAACTATGTTGTTCTACTTTCAACTTTGGAAAATGACATATTTGCTTGAAAATTAGAGCTTCGTGACTGATTATCTAGTGCTATAGAAATGAAATTGTAGAGAAGGAAATAATTCAAACTTCAACACCAATTTTATCCTGGAAACCTCTAATGGAGAAAAACTAGTCGGGAAGGGAAACTACTCTTTCTTGCCACTTTTATTGGTCTAATATAGACACTTACAAATTAAAATAAGTATGAAAAGAATCAAAAATGTAAAACTTCTCTCCAATTACTTGTTTACCTTGTTTCTACACCTTGCTCCTACAATTCCATGCCAACACCGAAGATCTTTCTCACTGCTCTCATTAAACTCTGCTTCTCGATCTCTTTGGATCTTCAAATTCTCATTGTCTTGCTCCCTTCATGAATTTATAGACCTTCCCATGTCCTCCCGTGCACTAGAGGCTATGAAAGGGCATGGAAGGGGAATATACATGGTCGGTTGCTTCAAGTTCACATCCATTTACATTCTATTCTTCTTTTCTCTTCAAAAGTGTCAAGACCGCCGCCCTGAACAAACTAGTAGTCTCAGGACTGCCGGCCTGGTTGGGCGGTGGTTTCAGGACCACTTTCCTATAGGGTGGCAGTTCTGAAACTGCCACTCTGCACAGAGTGGCGGTTCCTTCCAGAACCTCCGTTTACCTCATTTTTCTCACTTTTCTTTTTTCTCCTTCTTGGTGTTGATGGAACTGATGAAGTGGTGTGTTTTTCTGGATCCCTATGGATCATATACCTATGCTTCAAAGTAATTCAAAAGGCTCTAAATCCTTAAGAAAATGTGTCTCACACCTATACATGCTATCATGGGCCCACACACCTATGCAACTGTTATCCATACTCTATTAGGCCACCAAACACTTAGATTAGGTCTAGATGAAGACCTACAAACCCTGCTCAGACATTGTAATCACCTTATGAGACTTGTATGAGTGTTTATACACATCACCAACATGCTCTCCATGTATCTACCATGATTCACAATCCTCCATGCATCTTTAACCTTCATATGCCATCACCATGTTGAGTAGACTCCTGATTAGGCCTCTTTGGCTAAACAAATCTCACCTTCTTCACTCTTAAAATCATTCCACAACATGTCTTCCCATGCCATCATCCATACAAGATTCCTCTTTCTCTCCTTTTCATAAAAATTTGTCATTAATGTACTTGCACCTTTTAAATCAATGGAAACACTAACACACACATGCTAACTATCATCCCATTATTCATTGATGGAAAATAACCTGAGACTTCTCCCCCCTTTTTATAGTAATGACAAAGGCACATACCTATAACACTTAGTACCCATCTTCAATAACATATTAGGAACACATTTTGGTTCAAAAAATCAACCAAATACATCAAATAAGCTCATAGTCCATTCATTCTTATCTAAGCTTTGTTTTAACTTCATGAGAGAATTGTAGCTCCCCCTGGGCAAAAGCATATTTTAGCACACACATATCTACATACTTGATCTTGATAAAAATTCCATGCTTGACAAATTATTAGACCTAATCTAGCTGGAGACACCCAAAAATTGACTTAATCTTTCCATTCACATACTGGTAAAACCTTTAGGATCGAGAGCCGTAAAGCATCCATTCAAAGTAATCTTTTCAAATTTCTCGAGCACACTAATCACATGAAACATTATCTTATGACTCCCTCTAGAAACATACCATCATTCTCTAATTGAAAAAGCAAATACAAGAACACATACATTGAGCAAATTCCATAAGCATAGGTCAAAACCAACACCATAGTTCTGAAGCAACTTTTTCAGTTTTCTCTGTCTCCTCTTTATGATATCACATCTTACTTGACCATATGAATAGATCTCCCTTTTAATAAGTCAGCAACAATGAATAACTTTTCCAAAATATTCCTTCTAGACACCTTATACACTCTTTGAAGATCATTATTAGCTTTCCTTGTCTCATGAAGTCTTAATACACCTATAACTCATCATTACAGTATACAATAACATAATGTACCTTGTCATGATGCATAATTTAAACATACTTATTTGTTCAACTCTTCAAGCCTCACTTACTAAGGGATATGATAACTCAAGATCCCCCTCAACTCATGAAACCATACAAAACATATTGAATCTTCATGAATAGATATCAACAATACATGCTTCACCTTACTACTCTACTACCACTTCAAGGATAAAATCAGAGACATACATTGAATTTGATGCACTTCATATTTTCCACAAATCTTCATCAAGAATGCATACCTTCACTCTAGACTGTATACCTTGTAGACATGTATTCTTCAATCACAACTTCTAGCATCTCACACTTAGAGCCAAAACCTTCTTATCTCCATCTTTAGTCAACTAAGACCTTTCCCTCAACCTCTTATTCCTGCTTAGTCAGTACCTTAATCTCCTTCGTGGGTGTTTAACCAACAAAGCAACAACATGAAATTACAACTACTTGGGACCACTTTGTAAACTCATGATATACTTCACTTATCTTTCACAGAGTTGTATCAGAACTTCAAGATACCCTTCACCATACTTAACATACTTCAAATGTATTCAAGCATATTTTACATACCTAATAGGATACTCCACACATCTCAAGATGATAGAAAAAATAATCTTTAATGAATCAAAAAACTCTGGGGACCTTTACACAACAACCTCATACCTCTCTTCTTGATGTATCATAACATACTGGACTTTTACATGTGAACTAGTTCCCATACTAATTACACAAATGTATCTTACTCATAAACAAAACTCTATCATCCATATAAAAATAAAGAAACCATCATTCTTCAACAGACAAAAAGATGACTCCATTAAGCCTAATGGAGGAACTGCACACATTTTGTTATATCTAGAAATGTAAAACACCCATGTCCACATAAGATAATTCATAAAACTTGAACTTCCATCCTCTTAACTGTTGTACCTTTGTTTCTCTATCATCTACCTGATATTCTTCTTGATAAAACTGAAAAATCTTGAGGTTCTTTAACAAAAAAAAGCTTCTATGAACATTATCCATCATTACTAGAGTAATAATCTTTAGGCTTCTTAACAGGGTAGACTCAAGTTCTTCTTTTTCTTTCCCTGATCTGACATCTTCCTTCTTCTTATAGTTATTCATCTTTATTTTATAATATCTTACAATGTGACAAAAAATGTTACATTTGAAACAAATAACATGAATCTTACCTCTAGAAGCTCCGTTTATCCAAATTTGTCTAGGTGGACTTTAATATCAGTTCCTAGAAATATTACCAACCTGATTGCAATGGTAACACATAACCTCATTCCTACCTCCATTTCTCCAACTTTTTTTTGGTGATTCATGAAGATAATACATATCTATATGACCCTTCTCATGGCATTTATAATAAGTATTTTTCTTTGACTGTTCATCTTTATTATCTCTCCATGGATGTTCATTCTTGATTGACTTTCTACAGTCTATTGCTCTATGCCCAAAATCATTGCAATTGTAAATATAAAAATTGAAAGTTATTTCATACCTAGATGCATTGGGTTGCCTTAAGATGTTCCTTTGATTTTTTTTATCCTCCTTGGCTTCATAAGGTCCTTGACTTAGATTAGAATAGTTTTCATACTTCTTAGATTATTGCTTGAAACCCCAACTTGACTTATCGCTAAAGTGTCTTTGACTACTCAAAAGATCATCTAAATTTCTTGTGCTTTTCTCAAACCTTTGGTAAATATTCAGTCTAATTGAGGCCAGGTATAACTCTGGCTATAAGGACTCCATAGCCATACTAAAATTTATACACTCATCCTCCTTGTCCTTGAGACTAGCTGTGAGCATTCCAATATGAGTTTCCAAATGAGTACATTCTTTTTATTTGTATTCTAGACTTCATAAGCTTATTTCAAGATGATCTTCAAGATGTTTATTGATCTCTTAAAACTCCTCATCATCATTGCTTAGTATCTTTTTTAGAAGGATAATATATTCTTCATAATCCTTATTTAATGATCTCTTTTTATGATTCTTCTTCTTTTGTAGCTTTAGTTATTCTAGAGCATTTTCAAATCTACCTTAAAGTCAAATTTTTTTCTTCATTTGAATCATCCTCATCAACCTAGTTCTTACCTTTCGAAATGTCACCATCTTCCATATTCATGAGTAATGTGTCAAAATTGATCCAATCATCTCCATATTTAGGGTAACATACTTCAGGATCTGTATTGATACCTAATTTATCATCTTCATGAGAATTTTCATCACCAAAATATGGATATATGGAGAATAAATAGTATACCTCAAAGATAGAAAGACAAATATAGACAAACAATGATTCAAAACATGTTCTCACTCTGAACAAAGGAGTTACTCCATCCTAAACTGAACTTCCTGCCATGCATGTTCTTCAATGATCTCCTCCAAGCTATTAGACTTGTTTTCTAAGGACCTTGCTTTGATATCGCTTGTTAGAAGCACAAAGAATGGGGGGTAAATCAGTCTTCCAAAAATTTAACTTTATTTATCATATCTTACAACATCATTCATATCAACCATTCAACTTATACATTCAATGTGAGCTTATTAGGTGTGTATCAATTATCTACAAGTGCATGAAACAAAAGAGAACACAATTACACAACATATAATGTGGGAAACCCTCAAGGGGAAGAAAACCCACATAAAATTTTGAATATATTATTCAATTCAAAAGACTCATGTGAATATTACACATCACACAAGATTTTTTTAGTGAAGCACCTACTTCACAAGGAACACCCACCCATATTTAGTATAACACCCACTACATAAGGAGGATACCACCCCCTAAGGTGATAAACCGCCCACTCAACCACCTAATGATGAATATCATTGATGTATGTTTCTCCTATAATATATTTTGATCACAAATTCCACTCACACATTTAAAAATCCTCTCAAACAACACTCTCTTCTACTTCACTCAATATTGCTTCTTCATAAGATGATTAGGTATGATGACCTTGAATACTTTCTACTTTTCCCTTCACACCTTCTCATGATTTTTATCAACTCTACCTTGGATCCCTCTAACACACTCTTTCACTTCCTCTAGCCCACTCACATTTCTATATACTCCACAAGTCATAATGAGAAAATATAACACACTTATATACATGAATCAACACATAAACAACTCTAGGTTGGACATGATAATTAAGGTCAATAATGAAAACAAGAAAATTCATCTAATAAATCATATAAATTCTCATGAAATAACTGTTGGATCTCAAATGTGCACTCATGCCTGAATCATAGAAAATTCAGGCTTTAAGTCAAAATGGGACTGTCTCCAAGTTGTGGTACTCAAACTGAGATAGACCTTCGAAGAAGGCTGACTTCCTCTACTTACCTCTAATGCTAAACTAATCCTAGGAAGTGAAATACAACTATCTATCTCTACTCTAACTTTCCAGGGGACTAGCGTGAGAAGTAGATGCATAAAATCTAAACCTAAACTAGAGAAAGCAATGACACCAAAAGAAAGGGGATGCATACTTAGGAAAGAGAAAAAATGGAAGAGAATGATGATGAGGAGGGACAAAACGAAAGCCACAAATCAAAAGCACAACTCTAGTTCCACCTTCATGATACAAAATAAACACAGATCCTTGAAAAAATGCATACAACACACCTATGAATGAATGAGAGATAAGAGAGTGTAATAAAATAATAGCTAAGGTAGGAATAAGCCACAAAACCAAATATTTTATTGCCAAGAGATCATACACATATTATTATGATATAAGAGGAAGATGTAAAACAATTAAAGAGACATAGCCAAAGGCATGCGACTCTTAGAACACTTTTGCAACATAGAATGATGCCCTCGTATCCCCAAAGTATCCAACATTAAAACTAGGAATCACTTTACAATATATAGAAAAATGAAAAGAGGAGGAGAGAATAAATAGAGGGAAAAATCAAATTTTGTTTCCACCAGCCAACCAACTTCATTTAGTTTCTCTGCATACTCTGAAAAAGGGATTGAACACCTTTGCAAATCCAGTTCCATACACCATGCCCTACAGGAGGAGTGAATTCCCAGAATACATTCAATGATGGTGGTTGAGTCATCTGAAACAACCTCTTTACATGTTGGAGACATTTTTCTTTGCTTCCACCACCTACCAATATTTAATCCATGAAATTTGATTCCCTTAGTATGAAGAAGGCTAAGATTCCTTCAAATAATATCATATTTACAATTATCAAATCAGATTCATGTTCATTTAGAAATCTGTGGAAAACCATTATTTTCCTTTAGTACATGGCTTTTGGCTTCTGCAGTTCCCCTTTATGCCGTGACGTTGTAATTTTCATTCCACGGATTTTCTACCTTTCCTGCTTATTATGTGGCTCATTTATGTGGCATGGCCTCATGTTGACTTCTGCAAACTAGCTATTGTTTATCCTGCAGATTTTCTATTTGCTTTGTTCTATGGTTTTAGACCTCCACAGATTTTCAATTCTTTTCCCTCACTTCGCAGCATTTACTCGTTATTCCCGACATTAATTTTCAATCCGCGACATCCCCAAACACTACCGCGACTAATTATTCCGAGTCCGTGGAAAACTAAGTTTCTTTTTTTTGTAAGGGGTGTAAAAATAAAAAACATTTTTGGTGACTCATAGGATCCATCTTCCTACTAGATGAGATGATCATCATCCTTAAAATCCATTGGGATTGGATTCAGTATGAAAATCCTTGAATCTGATTTAGTTGCTCTACATTTGATTTCTTGAGACAATCTGTAACTACTTCTTGATATTTTGAGCCTCCCTCCCCTGTATCTTGAGAACATGATGAGATTGTGCACAAGGATATCTCCAAGCAACAAGATAGTGCAAATAACTGAGGAAAAAAACCTATACTACCAACAATACAATGTGTTGAAATCACTTGGAGTAATTGAAATTCTACTCTACTATATACAAGATGCATAAAAAATCTTAATGAGAAGGCTTGAGATGAATCCTATTGATTGGGATTTGAAACACATTCCCATCAAGATTGGATAAATCAAATGCGTTATCCACCTTGCAAGCGGTGACGATGTATGGTCCACTCCAAATAACATCAAATTTGGAGTGTTTCCCTAGTTTAGCTTGATCCACGTCCCATTTCAAAATGAGATCCCCAACTTTGAAGGTCTGATCTCGAGATTTTTTGTAAAACCACTGTTTGGTTTATGCCTGATGTTATTCCATTCTGACCATGGTGGTATTCCTTTTTCCTCTAGCTATACCAATTCTGTCATTCTAATTTCCCTCTGATATGTGTCTTCAAATTCAAGTTCCTGGGCTAATTCTAATGAAGTCATCTCAAGTGAAAATGGAAATTTTGCTTCTTTACCATACACCAATTTGTAGGGAGAAGTGTTAATATCCTTCTTAGTTGTTATCATGTCTGCCCAAAGAGCATTTTTTACCTTTATGTGCCACTGCTTTTGATTAATGTTCATTTTCATTTTCATGATTCTAATCAGATTTTTGTTAGTGTATTTTGCCAATCCATTACCTTGGGGGTAATAATTGGAGGAGGTCTTAAGATAAATCCAAAGTTGTAGAGCCCAACTAGAAATCTTGGATCTTAAGAAATATTTAGCGTTATCATAAATGATCATTTGAAGAATGTCAAACCTTGTTTTTAATTTCTTCAAGAAATTCTAGGAT
Organism: Taxus chinensis; assembly: GCA_019776745.2. Classification (NCBI taxonomy): domain Eukaryota; kingdom Viridiplantae; phylum Streptophyta; class Pinopsida; order Cupressales; family Taxaceae; genus Taxus; species Taxus chinensis. Next base: position 328,242,090 of record CM034147.1, read on the forward strand.
GAATGATTCAGTGGCTTCCTTCAATGGCGTGGCTTCATTCCACTTGGTGAAATAATCTATGGCTATTAGGACCCATTTATGACCATCACTAGATGGTGGGTTGATCATTCTAATGAATTTGAGACCCCATTGTGCAAATGACTGCTTTGCTTGAATTGGAGTAAGAGGTAGGGCTATCAATATTTTATTTCCAGTGAAGAGTGCACATTCTTTACACTTCCTCACCCCACCTGTGAGCATCCGTGAACAATGTAGTCCACAATTAACCTAATTTTATAATCTTTATGGTTGTAGCTTTATTAGAGAAATGTCTGCTTGAGAAGCCATCATGGAATTCAATTAGAACCATGTCACATTACTCACCCTCAATACACCTGAGAAGCACTACATCAATGTCTCTTTTTAATAGGACACCATCAATTAATGTGTAAGGAATAGATTGCAGCCTTAGGTGTCTCCTCTTTTCTTTGTTTAACCCTAAAGGGTATGCACTAGTAGAAAAGAACTTTGTCATATCGGTAATCCAACTGTGATCATTCAACACATTTTTTTCATCCTATTGTCAGTAGCTCACCATTTGGAGGAACTTCATTTATGAAGGTGGTCTCTTGAGGTTTTGCAGCATCCACAGCCGAATGCTCACAAAGTGATTTTCCTCTTACCAATTTTTTTAGCTTTAATGGTCACATCATACTCCATGATCTTAGTTACCCATCTAGCTCATTTCTCACTGATCTCTACTCCCATAATGCAGTCTCTAATACTAGAATGTGATACTAAAACCTTTATGTTGCTAGTACCAATCATAATTTTGAATTGCTTCAAGGTTCTCATGCTGGAAAACACTTGTTTTTTAATGTGATTGTACTTAAGATCATAATTTTTCAGTGTTTTACTAAAAAAGGATATAGGTTACTCAATTTCTTGATCATTTAGTTATGTCAAAACCATGGCTATAATAGATTCTACCCCATGAGTATAAAGAATGAAATCTTTGGTGTAATCTGGATTAATCAATGTTGGGGCCTGGGAAATATCTTGTTTTATCTTTTCAAAGTTGTTATTTCCCTCCGCGGTTCATTTGAATGTTGCATCCTTCCTTATCATGAGAGTAATAGGTCTTATCAAAACTATGAAGTTAGGGATGAAATGCCTAACAAAGTTGATCTTTCCAATGAATGAATGCAAAGCCTTCTTGTGAGCTAGCAAGGTAAGAGCCATGATAGTTTTAATTCTCTCTGGATCAATGGAAATGCCCTCTTTTGATATAATATGCCCCAAGAGCTTACCTCTAGGGACTGAAAAGTTACATTTCTTAGGATTAAGGGATACACCAAACTCCATGCATCTTTCAAACACTTTCTCCAGGTGCTTCATGTGATCCACACTATGCTTGGAGAAAATTGTGATATCATCCAAGTAAACCAAGATGAACTGATTGATGAATCCCCTGAAATAAATATCCATTTCTCTTTGGAAGGTAGCACCTGCATTTGATAAGCCAAAAGGGATTTTTCGATAAGAAAATGTTCCCCATTTGGTGGTGAATTCAGTTTTATATTGATCCCCTTCCTTCACTTTAATTTGGTTAAAACCAGAATAACCATCAAGCATGGAGAACCTCTCTGCTCCTGCCATTGTTTGTAAAATTTAGGGTACTGATCCTCGAGAGAATCCTTATTCAAATCCTTCAAGTCCACGTAAAGTTGTATTTCATAATTCTTCTTCCTAACTAGAAACAAATTTTCCACCCAAGAAGAATACTTGATTGGAAAAATTATTTTGGCCTCAATAAGTTTGGAGAGTTCCGTTCTCATAAGGGGCTCAATCTTAGGGTTGACTGGCCTTTATTTTTGTCTAATTAGCTTGATGTTGGGGTTAATATTGATGGAATGATGGACTATGTTAGGATTGAATTCATGTAGATCCTCATAGTTCCATTAGAACACATCACTAAATTTTTGGCACAAGGAAACAAAAGCTTTCTTTTCACTTTCATCACATACCTTTCCAAGTAGAAGTTCATTTCCCAGAGAAACTAAAACTAACTGAAAATCATCATGCTTTTCCATCATGTTATTTTCCAGTCCTTTGAATTCATTATATGGACTGAAAATATGCTCCAGAGTGACCAATCCTTTAGGTAACTTGTTTGATTTTAATTAAATAATTTTGTCCCCATATACCTTTTGCAAATCATCTTGCATTTTCAAGGATAATTCCACCTCATTTTGGATAAACTACATTTTTTCATTGCACTCAAATACCTGCCAATAGGCCTGATTGTCTAGAATAGATGGCCTAAAAACCATTTTGATCTGTTAAGAATTCCCTCTATTCAAATCATCAGCATGTGAGAATTAGGAGCCAAGGGACACCATTTGGTCTACGTCTTTGTTTAGATTCTTAGGCACAACTTATAAGTTAATGGCATCAAAGCTCTCTGATAAATCCCAGACTCTATGTTTGTAATATTTCAGCAGTTTTTTCTTTGTTGTACACCTGCCGCAGACTTGGTGAATGACCAATTCAGTATCTCCAAATACTTGCAACTTTGTGATTTTCCTCTTTTCCGGGATCAATAGACCATGGACTAATACTTTATACTCTTCTACATTATTGGAGCATGCAAACTAGAATCATGAGAAAAGAAGAACTTTTCATTTTCTGGAGAGATGAGCACAACACTCACCCTAGCTCCATTTATGCTTCTAAAACCATCAAAGAACATCCACCATATTCCAGAAACATTTTCCTTATCTTATTTTGATTCTGCGGGTATCACAAATTCTTCCTAGAGAATGGAATAAGTTCACAAACTAGTCTCAAATGTTTTTATCTCTTCATCATAAGGATCAAAATTTTAATCTCTTTTAGCCCATTCATCTAGTAGCAAATTAGGCATGGAAAGAGGGACAATCTGCTCTTTGGGAGCTAAGTATTGCTCATGTTCTTCTTGGATTAGGAAATTTTATTGGACATGAGTGGGGTAAAATGGATCAATATGGTAAGAACATATGGGCTCATCTTGTATTGTGAATCATGTACCTTATCTAGTTTTTAGAAGCATGTGAGTCTAATATGAGGATATATAGCCACCTACTTTAGTAGTGAAGTCTCTAAACAAACAAATACCAAACATGGGAGGGAGGTCAATGACTGAAATATCATTGGTTATGATGAGGCTTGGACATGCATAAAATGTTAATTCAAGGTTTTTAATTATGCCCAGGACATTTACAATTGACCCATCAAGTTGTAAAACACCCCTAGACACGGGGTTGTATTTGAGACCTAGGATATCTACAATTTTCTTAGGCATGATAGAGGTACTATCTCCTAAATCAATCATATAGTTATGAACTAGGTACTTACCCACAATTATTGACATGTAAAAGGGTAGGGTTTTGACTGTTTTACTTACTTGATCATTCCTTTCCTGACAGACATGAACCGCGGCATGAGCCTCCTACATTACAGGATCTATGGAAGGCAGTTACTTGAGGGCTTCATACAGGAGATAACGTTGTGATGGAATGGAAAGTGTATTCCACATAGAAACGTTGACATTGGTCTTCTTCAATTGCTCAACAATGTTAAAGGGGAGACCCATGGATTTCTACATCTGTGGCATACCTAAACTCCTTCTGCGGTCTTCATTCCTTTGTTGTGGCAGTGCTTGATTTGGCGGCTTTGGTTGAGTAGCAACTTCCTTGTCCGTGGATTTTCCAGGAGCTTCTGGAAACTTTAGTTTGTTCACCATGGCTTCTTTCTCCTTGGTCGTGGCTTTTATTTGATCCACAAAAGGTGAGGATTATAACTCCAACATCCTTTTCTTGTGTCACATATTATCAGCCATGTTGATTGATGGTCTATTAGAATTTCCTACCATTTGGTTAACCACGCAAAAATCCTCAACTCCAAAGAGCTTGAGGTTGGTATCATTGTTGGCGTCCTGAATTGATTCCATGGTTTTATTTGGTGCTTCTAGTAGCGGTTCCTATTGATTGGAAGAGCCTTGGACCATGTATGTTTGAAGATGCATTACCCTCTCTCAACCCAATCAGTTATGTATAAAATTACATGGAAAACACCATTATGTCTCTTGCACCATGTTGTTTTGCACATGAACTAAATCTTGACTTGAACTGAGAGGAGGAAGTGCTTATGGTGGAGGGATTGTTTCCAGTGGAAGAGGGGAAATTTGACCTTGCCATCTGTTATTTTGTTGGTTTGGTGCATAGCTTTGATTAGACTACTGATTTTTATATGTTTGATACCCATGGTTTGAAGATTTCCCTTGATTCTGATAATTCTTATAGGATTGGGCTTACTAGCTTTCTAGGGATATAAATTTGTTTTTTTTTAAATTTCTAATCAAAGCTTTCATTTCCTCATCCTCTTTTTTGGGGGCATAAGTTTGTGATGTGGAAGAAAAAGGTTGTGGGTTTGACTTGGGGATAAGAGCAATTGAAGGTTGGGTAACTATAGGTATTTCAGGATATAATGGCATGGGTGGTCTAGGAACTAATTTCCCAGCTTGGATTAAGCTATTTTCTGCTCTAATTGCAATTACATAAGCAGTTGGTAGAGTTGTTCCTCCCATATATTATATCATAACAGATATATCAGAGTTCAAAGCTTTTAAAAAGTAAAGAAATGCACCTTCTACTACAGGTCTCACAAGGGCTAGAATTCTATCTTAGGTCATCTAGAATCTAAATTTAAAATCCTCCATCCACTCATTCGGTGATCTCTTTATTGTAGTTAATTTCTCTAAAAGAGATATTTTCTGCTCTTTCACCAAATTGGTCACAAAGGGTTGTGCACGGTTGATCCCAATTTTGAATTATTCCCTCCCCAAGGCTTTTGAACCATTAAAGAGACTTCCCTTTAAGTAATGAAGCCAAAATTTTGATTGTTACATCCATCTCAACAATTTCATGGATAACACAAACATTTACAATGTCCTGAATGTGGTCAAATAGAGTAGTGTGATTTTCTCTAGTAAAATATGGGATATATTTCAAGGTAGCTACTAGAATAGGATTATGAGAATTTAAGGCAATCAGGTTACTACCTGTTAAGTTTTAAAATGGATTTTGTTGTTGATGAGCCATTTTGATAGGTCTAAGAAATATTGTGGACTACAAGAAGGGCCTACCAAGTGGAGATGTTGAGAGAGGTTGGTTTGGAGGAGATGGAGATCTTTGAATTTGTCTTCCTCTTCTACCTCTTCCTGAGGATAACTGCAAGTACTCAAATATGCCTTCTTCTCTTGTTCTCGATCATCTTTGGATCCTTCTCATAAATTAGAGACACTAAAATCACCAATACTACTGAAACTAGTTGATATTTTGAATGGATTCATCATATGTGTTACACTAGAGCCTCCAAAGGTTAGATTTTTACCAAGATACACATCAAAAATTGATAAAACTAGAAATATTAATTTCAAATGTCCCACCAAGCATGCCAAAACTGTTGGAGCTCAAATGTGCACCCATGCCCAAATCATAGAAAATTCGAGATTTGAGTCAACATGGGATTGTCTCCAAGTTGTGAGAATCGAAATAAGACAGACCTCCGGAGAAGGTTGGCTTCCTCTACTTACCTCTAATGCTAAAATACTCCTAGGAATTGAAATGTAACTATCTATCTCTACTCTAACTTTCTAATGGACTAGGGTGAGAACGAGATGCATAAAACATAAACCTAAACTAGAGATAATGATAGTACCTAAAGAAAGAGGATGAATACTTAGGAAAGAGATAAAATGGAAGAGCACGACGATGAGGAGGGCCAAAACAAAAGCCATAGATCAAAACCGCATCTCACGTTCCACCTTCATGATACACAATAGACACATATCTATGAAAAATTCATATAACACACCTACAAATGAATGAGAGGAAAGAGAGTGTAATAAAACAATAGCTAAGGCATGAATAAGCCACAAAACCAAATATTTTATTGCCAAGATAGCATGCATAGATCATCACGATATATGAGGAAGATGTAAAATAGTTACAAAGACATAGATAAAGGCTTGCGACTCTTAGAACACTTGTGTAGCATAAAATTATGCGCTTGTATCCCCAAAATATCCAACATTAAAACTAGGCATCACTTTATAATATATATAAAAATGAAAGGAGGAGAGAAGAAAGAGAGGGAAAAATTGAATTCTCTTTCCATCAACCGACCAGCTTCATTTAGTTTCTCTACATTCTCTAAAAAAGGGACTGAATGCATCTACAAATCCAATTCCATACACCACGCCCTGTAGGAGGAGTAAACACCCTTAATACATTCAATGCTTGTGGTTGATCCATCTGAAACAACCTCTTTATGTGTTGGAGAAGTTTTTCTTCACTTCCGCCACCTGCCAAAATTTAATCCATGAAATATGATTCCCTTCACATGGAGAAATCTAAGATTCCTTCAAATAATATCATATTTTCAATTATAAAATCAGATTCATGTTCATTTATAAATCCTTGGAAATCTATTTTTCTCCTTCAGTATGTAACTTTCAGCTTCCTGGGCTCCCCTTTTTTCCGTGGCATTTTAATTTTCATTCTATGGCTTTTCTTCCTTTCATGCTTATTCCATGACTCATTTATATGGCATGACCTCATGTTGATTTCCACTGACTAGCTATTTTTAATCCCATGACTTTTTTATTTGCTTGCGGCTTTTCAATTCTTGTCCCTCACTCTGCGGCATTTACTCCTGAGTCGCGACATTACTTTTCAATCCGCAAAATCTCCAAACACTACCATGGCCAATTATCCCAATTCCATGGCAAACCAAGTTTCTCTATTTTTTAAGAGGTGAAAAAATAGACAACAAGAACCATATAGGTTGGCATTAGGCCAAGACACATAACAAGCACAACTAGGCCTAAAAGGCTAGTTTCATATCCACTAAGCATTTCATGGACTCCAAGGGATCAACGAAGATCCATAATGCCTCCAAAATATTCATACATGTCAAGGAAATCCTATAAACACCTTCCACAGGATTAGGAACCTTTTCATCATCCATTTTCTTCATGACACCACCAAGTAGGACTATTTCCTACTCATTTTGAGCACCTCCAACACACTAGTCTTCAAAGATGAAGGCCAAACTCTCACAATTCACCTCAACTATGGCATGAAACCACTCATTAGAAATAAAATAACCCAAGGAACATTTCAAACCACTTTATAAATCATGAATCATCCCATAGATTCATCTAAACAAATTTTCCCTCTAGGATACATATGTTTCCCAAAAACTAGTCTTGAAAACTTGATATTCTCACACTTGTGTTGACACCTTCAATACCTATCAATGCATGTAATAGGTTAAAATTGAACCCATAATCGCTCTCTAATAGCTATATATCATGAATTAATCCAATATATTGGTCTTCCATACCAATTTTACCAAAGAACCATCACTTTCCTTTACCCTGTCAAGTAGGTGAGCTTGTGATCTCATCCTTGCCAAGAAATTTGACTTATAGGGCTAAAAAAAGCATGAATCATGTCACATTGGATTTTTACAACACCCTAATATTTATTAGACACTTAAAATTAGGCCACACATTCCTAAAAACCTTATTTTTCCATGACTGTTAAGAACTTCCTATTAGGCCTAAAAACCAGTCTTCACATTTAGACTAGTGCAAACCTCAAAATGGATTCACCAAGCTCTGAAAGGATTTTTTTTTAAGGAGAGGTAAAGGGGAGTTAGAGAAATAAGGATATACAGGGATAATGTTGTGAGGAGGCTTACAAAATTCACATACATCAACCAAAGTAGGTCCACATTTAATTAGAAAAACACAGGAATGTGAGAAATCAACAAGATTAACAAAATAGAGACAAATAGTTATGTAAGTTCATTGATCAAGGAAACAAAGTTCCTTATTGGTTATGCAAGATTAACATGTTTTTAAATTTGGAAAGTAGAGAGAGAGAGAGAGATTAGAGGAACATAAACATAGAAAATCTCAAAAACATACAATAAATCAACAATTGCCAACCCCTTGGAATGGAGAAGCCATTCCAATCTATAACATACAAAAATTTCTTTTCATCCACCCCCACATGAATTTTCACCTATCCTCATCAGTTATGACCTTCCATATTCCTAGGATACTAAAGTGATTCTTTAACTTATTATTGAAAAATGACTCTTACAATGTTGATGTTGAAGGTCACTTAAGTGATTAAGACAAAAGAGGGAAAAATGCATTCTTAATGGGAAATTAAAATATGGAGAGAGAAGGATAGAAATAGAGAGAGAGAGAGAGAAGGGTTGAATAATTTGATGAAGAGTAAGTCTTCTAATGCACCTTTGAGAAAATTCTTCATGAATGAGAATATCGACCTCTAACCACTTGTACTGAAATATTGTGATTGCATATGCTTCCTCCTTCTGTGAAATGTAAGAACACTCCAAAGTACTGAATGAGTGTTTAAGAACATTGTTGCAAGACATTGAAATTTGAACATGGGATGACTATTAGAATCACTTATGATGATCCTCTCCTATCATGTTTCTCATGACCATTGCTTTGATGACTTGAATTTTTATGTTTCAACACCCTTGCAGGATTCATGATTCTATTGATATCACATGTTTCTTAAGTGACCATTTATGGAAATGGAAAACCGCGATTTCAAATTCCCCCTTTGATGAGATGGAGAAACATTCCAAGGCATTTAATAAGTGTTGAATAATATTGTTATGATATTAACACTACAATGGGAGTATGATAATCTCTTCTGATCAAAATGTGGGAATTATGTTCACTTTCTTACTTCTCTAGGCCTTCACAATTCTCCTCAGTGACCAAGAGTTAATTCTATGATTTTCAAACCATCTCATGATTCTATGTCACTTACTGAGATATTTCTATACCTTACAGATAGAAGGATTTCTCTATGAACGATGTATTTGTCTTATGGCCATCCATTCGCTTGAAATGAGGTGTGATAACACTAAAAGGTGTTGAATGAGTGTTTAAGAACACTACCAAATGAATGGCATCAAATGAAATTGAGATTGTTTATCATTCTTGCATACATGTTGCTCTATATGAATATCATCCTCTTACCTTTTTTGACTCTAGAATCCTTGCTTTCTTGCTCATATGCCTCTCATGGGAATGGATGAATTTTTTATCCTTCACACATGATGGTCATGAATGCATTGATAGCTTGACTAGATCATTTTGACATGTTCCTTGAAGATATTTGGACAAAATGGAAGAATTAGGATATGATGATCTTCGACTTACTCTATGAGCTTCACATTTTAATTTTGAACACGCTGGCCTCTTCACAATTGACTTTCCTGACCAAGATGTCACATGATTGAAAACATACTCATGGTTCCTGGGAATCCTTTTTCTCAATTTCCCCTCATGGAAATGATTTTCCTTCTCCAGAAAGGATGATTGATCCCTAAATGGAACATCTGAGAATGAGCTCCATGTTCTTGATCTCTGAATTTCATTGAAAAACTACAAATTCCACTTCTTCAACTTGCAAGATGTGAGGACATTATAAAGCATTGGTTTAGGTGTTTAAAATCACTTTCATGAGAGATGCCTTGTTTGTGAGCTTGATTTGACTACCAACTTCACTCATGGTGATCTTGTTTCATCATTCTCATGATGATCATTCCCTTGATGTCTTGGAATTCAATGAAGCTCTTGATGTTTTAAATCCTTCACAAACCTCATGATGTTATTGATTTCACCCATTTTCAAATGACTACTTTCACACACATTGATTCACACTGATATGATCCTCATCATAGTGTGATTCATATGATTTTTATTACCTTTGGAGAGAGAGATAGTGGAAATGATGTCTCCTTCATGAAGGAAACATACTTATTATTCTTGAACATCCTTTTTCTCATATACACTTTGTGTCTCCAACCTTTTTTTGAGAAGAAAAAATGTGGTTGAATTCTCTCTCTTTGGTGAGCTATGGAAACGTTACAATACATTTGATTGATTTTTTAGGAACACCGATGTGAGGTATTGCACTTTATGGAGACAAAAAACTACCTGAATTGATGAAGGAAGCCTTTTTATACACAAATTAGGATGAGTCAGATCATATGGCTTCTTGCATCAAGTTGTGCCTTGTAGATATCACCTCAGAACTGATGCTTGAGAGCATGTGGGGGGGTTTCATTCCTATTTTTTCCATAGAACAAATTCCAAACCTTGCAATGATGGAAAAAATTAATAAGACAAACAGAATGGGAGCTGCCACAACTTTCTAGTATCAATTCCAAGACTTACTATTTTTACCAGGTCCTATCTAAGACTATTATTTTTAGCAAGTTTTCACTATTTTTAGCTTCCAATGTCCCCAAATCATTTGGATTATTGTGATTATTGAAGGTAAACTATTTTTAGAAACCTGCTATTTTAGATGCCCACTTTCCTGAATACTGCTATTTTTAGAAAGTTTCCCGAATTACCCTTTTCTCATGTTTCTTGTTTATTCGGGATATTACAAATGATGGGAATCCATTGTTTTGAGAATATTACTATTTTTATCCACCTACTATTCTAAATACCTATTTTTTTTATAAATTACACTTACTATTGTTAGGTTGTAACAAAACCAATGTCAAAATTTTCTATTTTGCACTAGGACCTTTCGCTTTGAATTTCATGATTTTCCCGTTCAATGGATCTTCGTGAAAACAAAAAAGTAGGGTTTAGGGTTTGATGTTTAATTTTGATGTTGTAAACAACTAGGGCATCAATGAATTTTATATCGCATTCTTCCCAAAGTCATTTTGGATAGGAGATCTTTGGAAAAATTTCAAGGAAATAGGGCTTTCGGTTAACAAGTTATGATCGAATCTCTGTTTTGATGGATATGGATGTCTAGAATTTTTTTTACACCACTTATAGATAAAAACAGAGTTTTAGGTATGTTTACCAACACCTTGTCACAAATAATCCACCAACTTCTTGAAGAATGAGAGAAAATTTAGTTTATATGAATTTTGTGACCCACCAGAGACCCCAATTAGCTAACTAGAGTTGTAAAATATTACAAAAGATGGATGATGTTGAAATTTTGTGTCCCCTATTCCCAATTTTCCTCTTGGAGAAATTTGGGACAGTTGAGGCACAAACATGCAACTAGGGAGCATGAGGGGCTAGGAAATGAGAGCAGAGAGCTAAAACTAGGTCATATTGGAGCAGAAAGGAGCTATGGAGGTGACTAGGGGATTAGTGTGGGAAGAGAGGTCAAAATTTTTTTTCCTCTATATCCCTACTATCCCCTTAGGGAGGTATTTTATAGCCGGTCGACAAAAGTGTGATTAGGGTTAGCCATCATGAAAAGTGGGCAAGCTAGTTAAGTGAAAGTGCATCCTAGAGGGATGAAAGTGGTATATCTAAAGTGACAAAGATTTTAATTGAAAAGGGGTCTCATTTTTTTTTCCCCATTGTCCCTTTTTGGATAAAGGGGACACAAGAGTGTCCAAAGTGTGACTTTCCGCTTCTGGTAAGTTAGTTTTGCTCATTGTGTCCAAATTGGGACACCATAATTGAATATTTCTCCCCGAGGGCTTAGGAGATGTTTTGGCGTAAAATATTATATGATTTTGACTCAAAAAAAATTATACAATAAATATAACCATTATAAAGACTTTATTCCATCTGAAGCTAAAAATTTAGGGCCTTTTTTGTTTGGAACTGAGAGGGGCAGCTGCAATGTTTTGAAATGTTTTAGGAAACCTTTAAGACTTGGAGAAAAATTGATGTTTCCACCTTGTAGAGAATTCCTAAATATTTCATATGCCCAATTTTTTAATTCTTAACTCATTTGGGAACTCCCAGAATCATCCAGAGAAGTCAGGTTTCACCGAGGAGACTTCATTTCCCACACCTTGAAAACCCGGTCTCGAACAGATTGTTCCTGAATTTTATTTTATTTCCTGAATATTCCTAAATTTATTTTTACATATTAAATACTCTCCAAAAATACCCTTATATGATTTATGTTTCCCTTGAAAATTTCCTATGGGTGTTTACTAGCTTCATAATGGCAAAAAATGGCCTTTTTAGGCCTCCAGGAGGACTTGTATTTCATAGAAATTTACTAAATTCATCCATAAAATTCATCACCCTTATTTGCACACTGAGGCATGCTTGAAAAATTCATTAGGACTTTCCTCAAATTTGGATTGATGGTGCCATTAAAGACAGGTTTGCCAGGAGAGAGGCTCAGTGTGATCGAGAAGCATAATTTTGAATATAGGCTTACCTGTCATGCTTTAAGGTTTCAATTTTTAGGGCAGTAATTTTGCAAGACAAAAATTTATTAATTGAAATTTTTCATCATGCATTATGTTGGGGAAACCTGTGGCATTAAAAACTTTCACTTTAGGGAGGATATCATATAGAACCCTTTTAATCAATCTTATGACATCCAATAATCACATATCTTAGTTAATTGACTCAATTGTCTCTTCCTTGAAAAATCATTTTATCGACTACATATACTTTGGATGAAGTGGATCATTGATAAAATTTCTACATTCCTATCTATCCATTCAACCAACTAAGCCCACATGTATCACAACCATTGTCAGAGTGTTAGATGACTCCCATATCATCTCTATTTTTTTTGTTATATCCTACTATATACACTAAAATATGAGACCTTGTCCTTGTGTAATTCCAAGTTTAACCTTGTATCCTTGCTAATACAAATGATCAAATGTGGAATCCAATTTCCTCATCCCTCTAGTTACTCTATAACTTGCATATCTTTAACTATTCTTTGTTTTCAATTCTAGAAATATAATTCAATCAAAGAAGTGTACAACATATGATAATCATGACATAAATTTCATCTTAGATGTTTCTCTATCTTGTCCAAATCTATACAGAAGGGTCAGGATGTGGGGTCTAGTATTGGATGACATCTACGGTCTTGTCCCTTCTCAATCACCATTATTCCAATCTTAAATAATTCTTTGGATTATTTCATCTTCTTGAGGTCATTCTTATCATAATATCTTGCCTATGGAAGGCTATATAAACAATTCATTATCACCTTATAACTCACCTGACATTATTACAAGATCTTATTGCAAACATCATTCCAAAATAACTCAAAGGGTTTCTAAATCTACGTAAATCAGATACACATCATCTACACAGCCCCTAATACAATTCTAAAGCACTCAACCAAGTCAAGGATTCTAGCTCCATCCATCTACAATCATTCAATTATCATAGAGCTATGTCTTAAGAAATAGAAAATTCACTAAAAGCATTACACAAGGGTTATATCACATAGCCAAGTCACGCCACATCTCACTACTATTGCACTAGGTACATTCAATATTATGCAATTAGCCTAGTATTTTGGTGTTAAGTTACGCAAGGGAACCTTTAGGAGGTTTGTTAGCTTTACACACTTACACAAGAACATAGGAAAACCACATGAGGCTTGATTTCCACAATGAGGATATGTAGTGCAATAATGGAATTGGTTTATCATTTGGGAGTTTGACTACCCAAGGTACTTCAGCCTCAAATGCACACATGTTTTTCTAATGCATTGATGAAAGATTCTGCAGGTGGTTAGGGTTTTCACCTTGTTACATGTCATCTCATGGCTGTGAAAACAAGAGAAATAAAAAACCACCACCATTTCCAGATAAGTGAATGACCCAAAAAGTTTCAAATCCCAATTATATCCTATTCTAAAAACATACAGTCCATGTCCTAGACCGTATAGTTCCTACCTAGGCCATATAGATTATTTATGGTCCCGCACTTACACATATTCTAGTTTCATAATATTCTATGTAGAATCTAAAACTCCATATCTTCCTATTTCAATAGAATGCACACCCAAATCAATCCAAAATCATCCTAAAAACTATTTATATCTCTCCTCTCGTGTTATGAACTAATTTCTTATCGTTTATCAATCATTTCATTCATTTCAAGTTCAAAGGCATTATTTTTTCCATGGATAATTAATGTTGGAATTTAATTATATCATAATAGTCTATTTTTTACTATCCCTTATACCCTTCTTATTTTGTATACATCTTTGACACTCTTAGAAATATAATTAGGGGGTGAAAATTTGGTGAACCCAACGTTCACATCAAACTTATTTCTCAAACTCTAGTGGATATATGGTTTTTATTTTGATATCTCCTACATGATTTTTGTAAACCATAATGTCAAATCTCATGGATCATTATCAATATTTATTTATCTTTCCCAAATATTTTTTACCCTACACTATCCATATTACTCAATTGGCACCTTTGGATGACATTTTTCATAGCTCTTTCAAACAAATATATATTGATATTTTTGTTTATTTTGTATTCACGATCTACACTAATACCACCCAAAGTGATGGGACCCGTGAAAATGATGACAATAATATTTTATCAAATGACATAACACAACATTTTACAAAATATCAACAAGAAAATACTAACAACATAGATATTATGCATTATATCATTCACAATCAACTCAAGCATACTATTTTATCCTCTATAGTCGATATTGATCCCCCTTTACCACTCACTATACAAAAATTGACCATCCCCACATCACCACATCACCCATCTACACTCATAGTGCTTCACCTGCTTATTCTTCTAATACACAAGATATTTAATCCCTTGTTCATACTTTACAAGCTCAAATCTTACAACTACAACAAGGTGCATCCACTTCCTCTCATAAAATTGATTCTAATAAGTTTCTTCACAACCCACTTGCACCTAACATGGCTTCATATCCTTTACCTGTTATTGTTGTTGCTCCTAAAATACATATCTACAATGGTAAAGGCCATCATGAAGATCACCTTTGTATGTTTCATATCACTTGCTTAAGGAATATTATTCCAATGATACATTGATTTCCAATATTTTTCCTCACAATCTCAAAGAATTAATCATACAATGGTTTTATGACGTACCCATGCATTCAGTTATAACATTCACTCATCTAGCTAATCAATTTCTAGCAAATTTTTCTATCAAAATTCATGACAGAGTATCCTATGCTCAAATGGCTGAAATTTGGAAAGGTTCTAATGATCCCATTGGAAAATGTGTCTTGTGATATAATACTACACTTTCTAAGATCAATAATCAATTTTCCAATACCAAATTACAAGATCTTTTTACTCAAAGTCTCTTAGTTCTTTTGTAGGAATTGGTGATGTTTGATAGGTTCCATTCATTCAATAATTTCTCTCATACTTTTAAATAATGTGAAGCTAATATCCCTAACATTAACAATATCAAATATGTTTCTCATCCACGTAACACCTCTACTTGCAAATTTCAATCCAAGACTACCTTTAATAAAAAATATATATTGATGATAAAACTAAGGCTAAACCTACAATTAACATCACATCACAACCTCTAAATCTACAACTACATTATTCTCTAAGGTAGTTCACCTAGCTTCCTTTCTCACCTCAAAATTTGTTTTAACAACTATTTGAATGTAACCTTGTATCTCTCCCTTCACTGCTTGAGGTTGATCCAAGTGCACTTCATGGTAAGAAATTTGATGTCCCTGCTCACTTCGATTACCACCAATGTATTGGTCACCCTAGTAGTATTTTTTTAAGCTTCCTCATGTTATCTAAGAATTGATGTCATTACTAGTAAATATGATACTATACCTTAACCCAAATGTACTAATTACAATCCAAAGTTGAAAATATTTAGTGATCCACACCTAGAGTGTGATGTTGTTAAATCTACCCTCAAAGTCCACAATTATTATCATTTTGTTACACGTCCCCCATCTTATGATCACATGTTCGACACCATGATTGGAACTATGTTCATAACAAACCATTTGTCAATTATTACCTTTGATAATACAGATATGAAAATTAGGGTAAGTTTTAGTCGCGAATATTCATTAATTCATGCATATTCGGGTTTTTAAAATTTAAATTTGGTGAATTTTAAGGTAGGAATTAGGACTAGGTTGCCTAAATTTTCTAGGTACAAGTAACTTTTAGGGGTCGGTTCACCTATCATTTACACCAATAGCCGTCTGTTTTAATTCAAATCACCTTTAGTTTAAAATTAAAATTTTCCATATTCACCTTCATATATTTTCTAATTACGCATTTACAATTCTATATGCAAATTCTGATTATCAAGTAAAAATCAAATATTCCTCACAATTCCTCTAGGATTTAAAGATTGAGATCAACTACATATTGTAACCTTGCATTAAGGTATTTTTAATTATCATGGTATCATATTGCATTTGTTTCAAAAAGGCGCAAGTCAAAATGGCACTAGCTAGTAGCATTGTATATGCTACTAATCGACAATATTTTTTAGGCTATTGACTAGTAGCATACACAATAATAATGATCACTAGCATTGTGTATTCTACTAGCCACTAGCATACACAATGTTAAAGTTTGTTATCATTATCTATGCTACCAGAAGTTATTATACACAATGGTACCCAACTTTTGCATATACAATGTTATCAGTCGGTAGCATTGTATATGCTATAGGATGGTAGTATACTCAATGTTACTAACTAGTAGCATACACAATGCTACTTACTGGTAGAATATACAATGGTGTTGGATGAGAAAACTATGTACACTATTGGTTAGTAGCATTGTTTACTTTGTTGGATGGTAGTGCAGTGCTAAGATTCAAACTTTTATGTTTCACATGTCGTTTGCAATTTTTAAATATTCTACTTTAAAATTTGATATATTTTAAAATTACTCTTAGATAGGTACAATGGACTCTATGAATAATGAAAACAAGGAAGATAAATTCAAAATAAAAAATTATCATATTAAATTAGTTCAACCAACCAAAAAAAATGAGGACCCAACTTGCATCTAATACAAACATTAACACAGGTAATGGATTATCATTAACTTTTTCTTTATTTTTTTCCAATTTGGCTTAAATTTTTAAGATCTTTACCACAGTCAAACCTTCCTCGTGTTTGAATACAGAAACCCCTACTGATAATTGTATTCAACATGAAACAATTAACCAAAACATATCCCCTAAAGAAACAATTAACATTTCAATAAATGAAGATATAATTGATGATGACATGGTAGGGATGGAAAACAATACTCACTACCAAATGCCTCCAGTATATGAAATTTCTAATGAAAATATTCAATTAGAAGATTATATTCATAGTACTCTTCAAATAAAGAAATATGTACGAAAGAAGAAAACTATCTAAACAATTGGAAGGTATTTTAAGGTATAATGTGGAGAAAAATATCCATTCATTGAACCTGTAGCACCAGAAAATGGTAATGATAATCCAAAAGAATTTATATGTACAATTTGTGGTTGGAAATTAGGAAATTAACATAAAATGCAACTAAATTTAGACACAATTGAGAAACATTTTGGAAAAGTATATGTGATTTTCAAGGAAAATGATGGAAAAATAACAAATACATAGATGGAAAACTATGAAAGAGTGCATGCATGTAAGCTATGCAAAGGAGTATGAAAATGATCACAAACATTGTTAAAGTCCTAGGGAGAAAGGAGAAATAATTGATGAAAAATTTGGAAAAGCTATGAATGACAATCTTATGGAAAAAACAAAAATTTCAATAGTATTCTTCATTCTTAAAATGGGAATAACTATTTTAGATTTTTTAGAATTTAATAAATTGTTTAAGTTTAATTGGTTTCCTAACCTTCCACAATCACATTGATTAGATGGCAGTTCTTAGGAAATGGAAAAATGGCTTTCAATGATTAGAAAAGAGGATTTGAAAAATAAATTCAAGAATGCAAGTTTTATCTCCCTTTCCATTGATGAGGTTACAAAATTGGAAAACACATCTTGGATTGACATACATGTTTATACTTTTGAGAACCACACAAGGAAACCTCGTCTTCTAGCTATTCATAAAATAAAGGAAAACTACATTACTAAAAATCTTTACAAATTGGTTATATCTAATTTGAAGGATGTATTTTGAATGAGTGATTATTTGATGACTACAAATCTTGTATGTGTTGGTGTTGATGGTGTATCAGTAATGCAGGGTCATATAAGTGGTCTATGCATTTGCCTA
Source organism: Taxus chinensis (assembly GCA_019776745.2). NCBI lineage: Eukaryota > Viridiplantae > Streptophyta > Pinopsida > Cupressales > Taxaceae > Taxus > Taxus chinensis. Next base: position 328,260,236 of record CM034147.1, read on the forward strand.
TAAACATTAGTTTCCCCTTATATGATTCCAATTAATTGCATGGGTCATAGGATGAACCTTTGATACAAGATAGTTAGCACATTTGACAATGTCATAAAAGTTGAAGAGCTTATATGTGAATTACATGCGTATATGTCAAGCAGTCCAAAAATAAATCTAGAGTTTTAGAAATTTACAATTGGAGTGACATATGGTAAAAAACTACTTAAAATACAAGATGGATTTCCATGTATGAGCCTTCACACATAATTTTTAGTGAATATACATCATTAGTTTTTTTCATGTTTAAGTATTGTATGCATGTTGACAAAGCAAAATATCTACTTTACCACTTAACATATTTGGAAACATTGTTTACACTTTGTGGGATTTCACCCATGCTGAACGAAATTAATTTCTTAACAAAACATGCTCAAGAAAGATCCATCTAGATAATTGAATTCATTAGATTGAGAAAATCGGCATGTCAAACACTAGATGTGTTATATAAATTTGATGAATGTTTTCAAGGACATGTATTCAGTAGTTTGCAAACTTCAAAAAATACAAATGGTCCTAAAAGTTATTTTAGATTCAATATAAGTGATCACATTCGTATCGTTGTAAATTGGAATGAGATTTAGATGCACACTTTCTAAAAAAATGGATATTGTTGGAAAATATATTAAGGGGTACCTGTAACACGTAATTTATACAAAGGTTCTATATGATATTGAATAATTATCTCAAAAAAGGATCAACTTGAAGAAAATTTCACAATGCTTATCCAGTGATATAACAAAATGCTTTAAAAGGAATCCTACATCGTGTAAGAAATATATAAATGATTTATATAAAAGATACATGGATACTCTCATCAAGCATTTTGAAAATTCATTAGAATGTAACGTAGTTGAAATTAAGGGTCTTCGTAAAAAGGAATTAATTTCATGTCAATCAACTCATTTCAACATCACAATGATTGAACAATAGGACTTACTAAATGAACCAAAAGATAATGGTGTGATTACACGGATATGGAAAAAGTTGTATCCTAGTAGCATCCTACATGAAAGTATTAGTGAATATTTATGATTTTATGAATTGTGTGAAACAATTTTATTGGGATCGATGGAAGACAAAAGGGTATTTAGTGCATTAACATATGTTACATCAAAATATCAAAATAGACCGGATAAAAATCTTGATACTTATTTGAGATTGTATGTTTCACGATATGATATGGACACATTTTCTTATGAAAGAGTAATGACTATATATAATTCTCTTGTAGAAAAGAGAGGGGTCTGTAATTATAATACATGAGATAACAAAGATGTTAGGGTAATAATGTTAAGTGGGGATACCTTTTGGTGGACCACCACTTCACAAACCCCTTGTCTTAAAGTTTATTTTAATAAACTTTATGAGATGATTATATATATATATATATATATAGGATGATCCCTCACGGGATTGGTACCAATTGATATATATGCTCAAGCTAGCTCAAGCTATTTTTTTATATGTGAACTGCAAAATTACAAGACATAGGTCTCCAATTGTTTTCTGTGAGACCGAGGAGCGAAGTGGAAGTGTTGGGTTAAAGTGTTGATAAATTCTTAATAAAGGAAGTGATTTATTTCAGTGGGGTTTTTTCCTTTGGGTTTTCCCACTATAAATCTGGTGTTCTCTGTCTCATTTACTTTATTGTTATTTACTTTCAGCTCTTGTTATTACATTATGTAATCTGCAATATATAAACATATTGATCTATGTTTAATTTAACTACACATCATAATCTATAATATTCGGTAATTATTTGTGGATATATAATTTGTTAATTATATATTCCCATAATTTCCCTAACATGGTATCAGAGGTGGCGATTATGTGTGTGTGGGATTGATCTAGATGATTTTGATTTATAGGAGTGAAAAAGATTGAAGTTTATTTTCAGATCTATGAAATCGTAATTGTTTCGTCATCAACTTCAAGCTAATTAGATGAAAATTTCCAATTCCCACCAAAATATTTTTGAGATATTGGTTAATTGGATGTTTAGATCTTGTATGTGCATTTGTGTGCATAGATTTGTGTTTTTGTGACATGTTCTTTGTCTTTTGTGGTTTAAATCCATCATCTGCAAGTTTTTTTTTTAATATTTCATGCTCTTTATAGCCATTGTAGCTGTTTTTGGTTGTGGACCTGAAATTTTTCTTTAGATCCGGTTAGTTTGGTGCTTCTAAGTCCACCTCGACATTAAAAATCTTTATTTTTGTAAGTTCTGTTTTACGAAGCTCAATCCAATCATTAAGATCCATATAGCTTGATGTTGTCATTCTTTTTGTATATATTTTCATTTTTGCAAAGCTCGAGCCAATCATTAAACTCCATCTAGCTTCAATGTGTCAGTATTTTTATTGATCTTTTTATTAGTTGCGAAGCATGATTTAATAAGGGCATTCACATTTTTGATGTTGTCAGATTTATGTTAGCTTTCCTCTGTTGCATGTAAAATTTGATCTAATAGGAAATCTCCAAGTCGCAGCGTATTTCACAAAATCAATCTTGTGTTAATTTCTTATGTTGTTAGCAAAATCCTATCCAATAGAATTACTTCAAGTCTCTTCACTTTTTATGTTGTCATTCTTTTGTTAGCTTGCTTCTGTCACTTACAAAATCTGATCCAATATAAAAGATTCAAATCTCTTTGCTTTTCACATTGTCAATCTTGTGTTAGTTTTCTTAAGCTCGAGCCAATCATTAAACTCTATCTAGCTTCAATGTGTTAGTATTTTTATTGATCTTTTTATCAGTTGCGAAGCATGATTTAATAAGGGCATTCCACATTTTTCATGTTGTCAAACTTATGTTAGCTTTCCTCTGTTGCATGTAAAATTTGATCCAATAGGAAATCTCCAAGTCGCAGCATATTTCACAAAATCAATCTTGTGTTAACTTGCTTATGTTGTTAGCAAAATCCTATCCAATAGAATTACTCCAAGTCTCTTCACTTTTTATGTTGTCATTCTTTTGTTAGCTTGCTTCTGTCACTTGCAAAATCTGATCCAATATAAAAGCTTCAAATCTCTTCGCTTTTCACATTTTCAATCTTGTGTTAGTTTTCTTATGTCGCTTGCAAAATTTGAGTTAATAGAATTGCTCCAAGTCACTTCATTTTTCACATTTTCAGTTGTTTTTTATCTTGTTTCTTAAACATGCAAAATCTGAGCCAATAGAATTTCTCCAAGTCGCTTCATGTTTCACGTTGTTAGTCTTTTTTTTATTTCTGACCCATGCGAAATATGATCCAATAAAAAATCTCCAAGTCTTTTCACATTTCACATTGTCAGTCTATTGTTAAACATGTAAGTGGCTAACCAATAATATTAAACCATCATTTTTTTATTTTTTAAGACTTTTTCATTCTTTTTCAGTCGCTGACAAATAGAACGTGCCCATGATTCTTTCACATTATGTTTTTCCTTTGTTATAACCATGTTAGAGTGCGAAAAAGTGATCCAATAAGTTAACGACACATATGTATAGTTTATTCATTTATTTTTTCTATTAATTGGTCTTTTGACTTGTTTGTTGCACTATGAAGTGTCATCTAATAGAAAAGCACCACGTGTCTCTTTGTTTGTTTACCACGTTTTTTGGTTGACTTTTCAACCCTATTACAGACTCAATAATCTATTTTTTTTAATTAAATTCTAGGAACTCCGTGTTCACTAGGGGGATCTTCTTTAGAATTTTCCAGAAAGTCAACACGAGCCATGTTGCTTTGTCTTGATCTTCAACATGTGTCGTATCTTGCTTCAACCAATGGTTTCTAAATTTTCTTTATACCGCGGGTTCTGTTTTCTTTGTATCATAAGTGTCTATTTCTTTGTGGTACGGGTTTTGATTTCATTTTATACTGTGGGTTTTCAAATTTCTTTATTTCGTGGGTTTAAAATTTATTTTGTATTGCGGCTTTCAAAATTTTCTTTTTACCGTGAGTTTCGAATTCCTTTGTAATGTGGGTTTTAAAATTTGAAAATTTTATAAGTGTTTCTCCTTTGTTCCGCGGCCTTACACGACTTCCTATTTGTGTTTGGTTTTTCACAATTTTCTTAAAATGGCTAGTTCCTCTAGTTTTTTAATGGATAAATCTCAGTTATTAAATGGAACGAATTACAGTATCTGGAGAGTTAGGTTAAAATATTGTTTCATGGATAGAAAGATATGGGATCTTCTAATTAGTGTGGAAAAATGATCCACTAAAAGACTTGCAAATCCTGAAAATCTTAGCTCCTCTCAAAGATCATAGTAAGCTTTATTCATCCTATTACAGAGCATAAGAGATGAATTTTTAATGCATATAGGTAATGCAGATTCTCCTGCTAATGCATGGAAAAAATTAGAAACTATGCATGAAGGTAATCATCTTTCCAAGATAACTAAACTAATTTTAAAAAATTTTACAACTCCCATGAAGGGGGATGAGAAAATTGTTAATTACCTAGCTAAAATTAAGAACATTAAAGCTCAGCTGGATGGCCGTAATTGTGAATTTTTTCAGGATAACCTTCTATGTTTTATCATTTAGATAAATATACATGAAAAATTCAGAAACTATATCTCCATTCTTAACTCTAAATATCCGAATGAGAATGATCTGTTTGGATACTTTGTCTTCTCTGTTAATTCAAGAAGAATGGGTAATGGAGAATTTTGATTCAAAAGAGATTTCTTCTAAGGAATTGTTCTCTCATAATCATAAGTCTATTGAAAATAAGAATGATAGTAATTCTAATCAGAATTCTAATATCAGATCAATTAATCTAATCTTGAGTCTAATTCTGTTAAAAACAATCTGAAATTTAAATTCAAATTTAATGGAACATGTAAAAAGTGTGGAAAATTTGGTCATAAAGAGTTTGATTATTGTATGAAAGCTAACAAATCTATTAAAAATACTATAAATAGTAAGCTTAATAGTCAAAAGAAAAATCATGCAAATATCGATGAGCAGTCTATTACCCGTTATACTACTCTCTCACCCTCAAATGACAATAAATGGATCCTAGATAGTAGTGCCTCTAGGAACATGACCTGTATTTCTGATATTCTCTCAGATGTTGTAAAATGTGAGGAAAACATATATCTAAAAGATAATTCCATCATTAGATATGAAGGTTGTGGGAATGTTAAATTGGAAAATGGGGTCATTAGGAATGTCTTGTATGTTCCTCAGTTTAAAAAGAATCTTTTGTCTTGCTCTCAGCTAACTAAAGAAAACTGTAAAGTTGTTTTGTTGCAAGATAAATGGTATGTAAAATATGAGCTCAATAATTTTATTTCTTCTATTATTTACAAAAATGGTTTATATATTTTGGATGGATTTATTTTTGAATCTTTCTTTTCTTCCTCTTCTAGTGATCCATAGGGATCTAGAAAATACACTACTTCATTAGAATCACACAGAACATGAAGGAAAAGATAGAAAAAGAGAATTTATCTGTAAAGTTACAAAAACACCCCTCTGTGCAGAGAGGCAGTTGCGTAAAATTCCTCCTACACATAATAGTGGTTAAGTACCTACCGATCTGCAGACACCAGTGCTCCTATCACTTATGGATGAAAAATAAAAATAGAGCCACGAATAGACACATAATTCAACCATCTCTTATGTGTCTCATCCTTGGAGGACACTTCCCATTCTCCAATACACTTGAGGACATGAGAAGAATCCTATTTAAGGAGAAGCATAGGTAAGAATAAATCATCTGAAGAAATGTAGTGTTATATGCAAAGAGTGTGAGAAAGGAAACCATTGAAGCCGAAAGTGATTTTGTAGAAGCACGGTGTAGAAACAGAGAAGCCAAGTAAAGAAAGGAGGTGTTACAATGTTTATCTTCTTTCCTATTTTTATAATTTTTATTTCTAAACAATTGGCTGATAAAATTTGGGAAGAAAGAGCATTTTCCCTTCTCATCTGGTTTTCCCTCAACTTGGGAGTTTCCAGGATAAATTTGGTGTTGTATTGTGTTCTTTTGTTGCTGAAAATTAGTTCTTAGTTTTAGTTTGCTCACCATTAATCAAATAGATTTTCATTTTCCAGAATTTGATAGTAGAACAATAAAGTGTGTGATCTTATAGATTTCCAAAAGCTGAGGTTTATAGAACATTTTGGTATCAGAGCTAATAAGTATCCAAGACTATGGTATTTGTTCTTGTGATTTTTATGACAGTGACAAGGTCTAAAGGCAAAGTATTTTTACCTTGTGATCTATACATATATATGAAGAAGTGGAAACAAAGAGTTTGAGATGAAATGGAGGAATATAACTTGGTCCGTAGAATTGAGATGTTAGAGACCATGATGGATAGGATGTATAGACACCAACAAGAACTCTCATATTTACAAAAGATGGCTTCAATCAAGCAAGATAACATGGAATCAGTGGTTCAAGGTTTGGCCAAAAAAATTTGGCATAGGAAAGAGTCACGATGAGGAAGATGTGTAGAATGGTGCATGAAGAAGAAGCTCTAATTGTAAAAGAGAAAGTAAAATATGATCATGCTCCCTTTAAAGTTGAAACTAAGGTTGAAATTAAGAGATTTGAAGGAAAAGTATATGCAAAGTTATTAGATAAATGGTTAAAACAACTGGAAGTTTAATTTAATGTTCATGATGCTACTAAGGCACAAATGATCACCTTTTCACATCTCAAAATGGAAGGACATTCTCTAGTTTGGTGGGAAACCCATCTAGCCACTTGTGAAAAGAAGAAACATCCTATTGTAAGATCTTGGGAGGAATTTAAAGAATTGCTTAGAGTTAACTTTTATCCTATTGGCCATAAGATTGATCAGATGATTAAATGGCAGTATTTTAGACAAGACAGTGGTCAAAGTTTGTAGGATTATACTACAGAGTTTCAAAGACAAGCCATGTTGCTCAATATGGACTTGGAGGATGAGGATATTATTGACCAAGTATTTGGGAGGACTTCACACTCACCTTTGAAGGAAGGTTATCTCCACAGAATCCCAAGGATATCAATGAATATTGCCTATGTAAAATCATACTATATTGATGATGAAAGGTAGCAAGGAGAAGTAGAGCTAAAGATGAAACAATCAACAAATCAGGAAAAGAAAGAGTAGGGATAAACAAGTAACAAAGGTAAATAGAAAGCGAAAAGTAAACAAATTGCCACTACTTTGAATACTTGTAAAGATCCCAAGAATTTTTGTAAGAATTGTGATATCAATGGTCATACTGATGCTACATGTTGGAAGTTACATCTGAAGTTACATCCAAAGAACCGAACCAAGGATTCAAATAAATCCATGAAAGTTGTAAATATAGATGGGGAGGTGGAAATAGAGGATGATTCTGATGTAGATGAGAGGCTTGGATGCATGGCCACCAACATGAACAACCAAGAGGAGGAAGAAGAGATGAGTAAACTATTCTAGATGAAAAGCCAAATCAAGAGAGCTAAGGTAAATGTTTTGGTTGATAATGGTCTCTTAATCTAAATTGATTTATGGATGCGGTAGTAAAGAAAATTGGTCTTGCGACTTACAAACATCCAAATCCATATCCTTTGGGATGGGTAAAGAAGGGTGTAGATATATCAGGTAACAAGAAGATCTAGGTTCAAGTTTCGAATAAAATCTCAATATTATTATAGATGCTATTAGAAAGCCGATGTGATTTCCAATTGAGGCATTTTTTGTTGTTTTTAGGAGTCCTTAATTATATATCAAGGATGCCCATATTCACAAGAAGGGAGAACTGATATAGATGGGTCAAGGATGAAATTCAATTATATACATCTGGGCACACCAACATAAGACAAAAATTTCTATGGTGATTTCTAACTAAGCAAAAAGACTTATCCAGTCAAATCATAGATTAGTTTTTTTTTACTATGGTTAAAGTGATAATAAAGATAGGGTGGAAGATTTAAGATTTATCTAACTAAGGGAATGAAGGATTTATATAGTATTATTCAGTATTTTCAAAGAAGTATTTCAGACTCCTAGTGGGGGTACCCACTAAAATGGGAGGTAGAGTATGAGATTCAATCTGTTGTCCAAAGTCCCCTCTACCAAACATCAAGTTGTATAAGAAATCCTTACTAGAGAATACAGAGGTGAAATAAATAAATCCAAGGAGCTATTAGACCAAGGGGGTGATATGGCCTGACCACCTCATCAAGTGGTTCACCCTAATTATGATGGTGCCAGAAAAAGGATGGTTCTTGGAGGATGTGCATCAACTACTGAGACCTTAAAAAATATCACCATAAATAATAGATATCTACTTCCCCCACATAGATGAAATCTATGAACTAGATACAACATGAAAAGTTATTCATGAACTTAGATCTCAAATTAGGTCATCACCAGGTTAGGATGGAGGAGGAGGATATATGGAAGACTTGCCATTCAAAACAAAAGAGGATTTGTATGAGTGGTTGGTACTTCGATTTGGTTTATGTAATGCAACCCGACTAAATTTATGAGATTGATTAATTATTTATTACATGAATTCATATATTCATGTGTCATTGTATATCTAGATGATATTATGATTTTTAGTTCCAAATGGGAGGAACATTTAACACATTTGTAGACAAGTCTTACAAGTTCTCAGAGGAGAAAAAACTATTATGCAATATGAAGAAGTGTGAATTTTCCAAATACTCACTTGTCTATCTTAAGCACATGGTTGGAAGAGGAGAGCTTACAAGTGGATCCAAAGAAGGTGGAAGCCATCACCAACTGGCCAACACCAATGGAAGCCAAAAAGACTATAAGTTTTGTGGGAGCAGTAAAATACATGAGAAATTTCATTCTAGGCTTCTTTGCTATTGCAACACCTCTACACACAACAATTACAAATAGTAAGGGTTTTAACTAGGGTAAGGAACAAGATAAGGCTTTTAAGTTTTTGAAATACAAGATTAGCCATGCTCTAGTACTTTCTCTTCCTAATTTTCAGCATCCCTTTGAAGTAGAGGTAGATTTCAGTGATTATGCTATGGGAGCAATGTTGCTTTAGGAAGGAAAACATGTGTCCTATCATTCTAAAACTTTTACTTCAGTAGTTAAAGGATATTCATTATATGATAAGGAAATGTATGCACTAGTTCAAGAAATTAAAAAATGGAAGCATTATTTATTGGTTGAAGAAACTATTGTGCACAGTAACCATAAACCTCTCTAGTATTTGCAAGAACAGTCTAAATTATAGCATGAAAGGCACTATAAATGGATGGGTTTCCTTTAGTAGTTCCATTTGGTGATCAAATATAAGAAGGGTAGCACAAATATAGAGGTAAACATGTTATCTAGGCCACCCACATAGGATAAAATATCAATTTTGTCCATTATCTCTCATTTTGATCCCTTCACGATGGAAGCTTATGGAGAGGTATATGCTCAAAATAAATACTTTGAGGTGACATACCAGTAGTTATAGTCCAAAGGGGCTTGAAATATGGGGATTGAAGACTATTATCTCAAATATGGGTTGTTCTACCAATGGGGGAAACTTTTTTTGCCAAAGGAGGAGAGACTTATATTGATGAGGGAAGCACATACTTTGAAAGTATCCAACCATTTTGGTGTTGGAAAAACCATGGCCCACTTGCAAAGGTACGTGTATTGGCCCAATATGCAAGAAGAAGTATCAAAATTCATAATAGGATGTAAATTTTGTTATACAAGTAAGCCTAAGATTAGGAAGGAAGGTTTGTATATTCCTTTATCGGTCCCTACTCATCCCTGGGAGGAGATCTCTATAGATGTTTTAGAAGTATTACTGATTTCTAAACATGGCCATGATTATATATATGTTGTTGTTGATATATTTAGTAAAATGTGTGTTCTTATGGCATATCAAAAGATAATAAAAGCAAGTGAGGCAACTAAACTTTTATTTTCTAATGTATGGGTAAATTTTGGCTTGCCAAAGTCTATTGTTTCTAACAGAGATTATAGGTTCTTGGGGTAGTTTTGGACTATGTTGTGGGACAAGATGGACACCAAGATATAGAAAATCATGGTCTTCCACCCATAGACAGAGTGGAATATGGAAGTAGTGAACATAAATTTGGTGCAGCTGATCAGAGGGTATAATAGTAAATATCCATGGAATCAGGATGATTCCTTAGCCTACATTCAACATTTGTATAACCATGCAGTACACACTTCCACTTTGCAGTCACCATTTAAAGCATGCTTGGGATATCTACCGACTAATCCACTAGACATATAAGTTGTGTAGTAGGAAGAGGAAGAGATACATGATTCGGAGGTGACTAGAGCAGTAAAATTCATTGAGAGGATCCGATAAATCTATCTAAAGGTGAAAGAATAATTGGAGAAATCTCAAGCCAAGTACAAAGTTAGGCACAATCATCATCAAAGGTAAAAAAAGCTTCATGTTGGAGACAGAGTTTGGCTTTACTTGAGTAAGGAGATACTTTAAGGTCAACCAAGAAAACTCAAGCCACTACAGTATGGACCCTTCACCATACTTGAGCAAGTTGGAGAAAACACTTTCAGACTTGACTTGCCACACTTCTTGTGGATGTACTCCATAGTAAATTATGAGAACTTGCACCTGTATGAGCCATCCATGCTTGATGAAGAAGAAATATGTCAGTTTTTACCTTCCATAAAATATTATGTCTTGGACACTCGAGGCAAGTTGGAGAAGGATGTAGTACTGCAGCAAAAGGTTAGAGAGACAAGGAGAGGTCCACGAGAGTTTTGGTAGGTTGGATAGAAGGGGAAGACACCAAGGTAGGCCCGGTGGTACTCAAACGAGAAATTAAGGGAGTTGTTTCCTCATCTACTCCCCCACTAAGCTTTTATGGGACCAAAATCCTCTTGAGCAGGGGAGGTGTGATCCATATGGATCTAGAAAAGACACTGCTTCATCAAAATCACCTAGAGCTAGATGGAAAATATAGAAAAAGAGAAGATGTAAATAAAGTTATAGAACTACCCCTTTGTGTAGAGAGGTGGTTATGTAACCACCTTGGAGGTTGTGTAACTGCCCCCTACACATAAAGGCGGTTGTGTAATCGCCAGTCTACAAACACTAGCGGTCTTATCACTTATGGATGAAAAATAAAAAATAGAGCCACGAGCAGACACAGAATTTAAGTGTCTCATTCGTGTCTCTTATTTGGAGGATTCTTTCCATTTTCTATTGCATGGGAGGACATGAGAAGAATCCTATTTAAGAATTATCATAGGAAAGAATCAATCAACAAAATACAAGAAGAGTTATAAGCAAAGAGTGTGAGAAAGGAAACCATTGAAGCTGGAAATGATTTGTAGAAGAAAAATGTAGAAACAAAGAAGCCAAGTAAAGAAAGGAGGTGTTACATTGTTTATCTTCTTTCCTCTTGTTATAATATGTATTTCTAAACAATTGGCCAATAAAATTCAGGAATAAAGAGCATTTTCCCTTACCAGTTGATTTTCCCTCAACTTGGGGGTTTCCAGGATAAATTTGGTGTTGTATTATGTTATTTTGTTGCTGAAAATTATTTCTAAGTTTTAGTTTGCTCACAATTAATTAAATAGATTGTCATTTTCCAGAATTTGAAAGTAGAACAATAAAGTGTGTGATCTTATAGATTTCCAAAAGATGAGGTTTATAGATCATCTACAATTTATCTTCAACTTTTGCATGAAAGATTAGGACATGTGAATTTCATAAGTTTGTATGAAATGCCTCACCTAAATCTTATAATTGGTCTTCCTAAAATGAAATATGATCATGAAACATGTGAAAGTTTCTTATGTGGTAAGTAACATACTGAACCATTTCACAAACATCGTGATCCAAGTTCTTCTCATCTATTAGAGGTTATTCACAGTGATGTGAGAGGTTTGCTTTAAGTTCCTTCTCTTAGTGGTGATTTGTATGTTATTTTCTTCATTGATAATTTCTCTAGGATGACCTGGTCTTATTTCATTAAGAAAAATTCTGATGTCTTGTCTAAATTTCAAGAATTCAAAGACTTAGTTGAAAATGCTTCTAATTTGAAAATAAAAAATAATTAGAACTGATAATGGAGGTGAGTGTGTTATCAAAAATTTTGATGAGTTATGTATGTCATGTGGGATTCAGTGTGAGTTGACTAATCCCTATTCCCCACAGCAAAATGACATTATAGAAAGGAAAAATAGGACTATCTTAGAAATGGCTAGGACTATGATTTATGCATCTAATGTGCCTAAGTTTTTATGGGCATAAGCTATGAACATTGTTGTATATATTCTTAAAATAATGCATACTAAAGCTATTCATCAAGTTACTCCTCATGAAGTATGGAAAAAGCAAAAACCAGATATCTCTCACATAAGAATATTTGGTATTCCTGGTTTTCTCTTCATTCCAAAAGTTAAAAGGAAGAAGCTTGATCCAAATTTTTATTCATGTATTTTAATTGGTTATGGTTGTTAAACTAAAGGATTAAGAGTTTATGATCCCTTCAAACATTACATAGTTGAAAATAGGAATGTTCATATCTTAGAGAAAAAAATTTGTGATGCTTCTTATGATCCCTCCTCTATTTCTCTTGAGATAGAGCCCGATAATCCTTCTCCTAACAATATGCAAACAAAATTTCAAGAGGATTATTATCCTAATCTATATATGATGGATATTGAGGGGGAGTCATCTAAAAATGTGTTGCATCCCAATATTCTTAAATGGTCTCAAAGGAAGCACTACTCTTCTATGTAGGAATCACTACTCTTCTACGTGACAACCAGAGTTGCATTGCTCTTGCAAACAATCCAGTTCAGCATCAAAGGACAAAGCATATCAAGGTTCAAATGAAATTCATTTGAGAGAAATACCTCAATGGTGATATAGATATCAAGTTCTATTTGACTAATGATCAAGTTGCAGATATTTTCACAAAGCTAGTGTGTTCTGTGAAGTTTGGCAAGTTTCGTGTCTTGTTAGTCCTATCAGATTTCCCATTGAGGGGGAGTGTGCATGAAAATTCCACCTATTAACAGTTGTTTTCAACTTCTAATACTTCTTCAATTTTGTAATTAGTAAATAATCACAGTATGTGAATTTACGTGTAAATCCCAACGAAACATTAGTTATGGGTATGCCTTGTTTTGTAAAAGGCTCCATAATTTGATATAAGTCTTCATATATAAAGAAATTGTCCTAAGAATTTATGTATGGAAATATCTGTATGATTTCCCTTGTTTATTTTTTTATGGGAATAGCTATATGATTTTCCTTGTTTACATGCTAGCCTGAATCATCGTTGATGATTTATCCAAATATTTAAATCCTTTTGTAGAAAAAGGTAATTTAGCATGTTTTGTTTTAATTTTTTTCCCACTTAACATTAAGGGGGAGTGTTGGGGTAATAGTTTCAAATGGGGATACCTTTTGGTGGACCACCACTTCATGAACCCCTTGTCTTAAATTTTATTTTAATAAACTTTATGAGTTGGTCTTTCAAAACAAGAGTGAGATGGTGCAACCGTTCACCCATCATATATATATATATAGGATGATCCCTCTCAGGATTGGTACCAATTGAGATATATGCTCAAGCTAGATCAAGTTATTTTTTGTATATGTGAACTATAAAATCACAAGAAACATGCATGCAAATATTTTCTATGAGACCAAGGAGCAAAGTGGAAGTGTTGGGTTAAAGTGTTAATAAATTCTTATTAAAGGCAGTGCTTTATTTCAGTAAGGTTTTTTCCTTTGGGTTTCCCCACTCTAAATTTGGTTTTGTTTGTCTCATTTACTTTATTGTTATTTACTTTCAGCTCTTGTTATTACATTATGTTATCTACAATATATAAACATCTTGGTCTATGTTTAATTTAACTGCAGATCATAATCTATAATCTTCGGTAATTATCTATGTATCTATAATTTGTTAATTATATCTTCCCATAATTTCCCTAATAAAAGAAGACAAAAACATTGAAATTGTGATTGAAAATAATAATGAAATAATAGATAACAGTTTGAGTTTTGAAGAGCTAAATAGTCAAGAATTGTTTGAGCTACCTAATATTGACTAAACATGCATGTATGAACATAGAATTTCTAGAAGTCAAATTTCATATCATATTATAAGTAACTTGTTATTTGTTATATACGCATGTTATTTCTTGAATAATATTTTCAGTGTCGTAACTTGTTTATATTTTTTAATCAAAAAATTGTGATACTTATTTTTGTGTTGTATTTTAAATCAGAATAATAGCCTAGCATATTATTGCATTAAAAAATAAATCTAACTTCAGTTGACTAGAAGTGCTTGAAATTGATGATGATGTATTATGTAATATCAAACATAATTGAGTATTCTAATCACAATATGATTTTATATAGATAAATTACACATGAATAGAATACACGTACACCATAACATAGATTAAAACTCTCAATATTTTTATATAATAAAGAGGATATATATATATATATATATATATATATATATATATATATATATATATATATATATATATAGTTTGAATACCAAACTGTTTTACAACCAATTTTTTTGAAATCTAGGTCAAAACCCAAATTTTCAAATGTCAACATTTACAATTTAATATTACAGCTCCATCCTTAAGAAGTAGAGTCTTTTGTTTATGTTACCTTCTCTTCTGTACCAAAACCTTCCTTTAAAAATCATGACTGAAAAAGATCCTTTGAGGCTGCATTGATATTCAAAAGTATTTCATGTTCTATATTTGTTGCATCACCAGAAGACAATAATGTTGGATCCTCTTTTGTTTTCTTCTTCAACAATATTTCAAGATCCATTCCATTCTCCTTTACGATCTTTCTTAAGGTATTAATCTTCTTTTTTTAAGTAATAAGCTTTTTCTTCAAATCAGTAATTGTAATTAAATTTTTACTTGCACTTTTTAAATGAACATCAAACATTGTTTCCTCATTCTTCAAGTTCTAGTAGTTCGATTACATTTAAAAAATAGAAAATAATTACTAAAATTTTAAAAAATTGTAAATCATATTTTAAAATTTATTAAAAGTTACCAATGCCTTATCCTTTTCTGCATTCACAATAACTACAAGGCCTTTGTATCTTGACCACATATTATGGTAGGCTTGTACTTCTACATTTAAATTCTCAATCCTATTCAACACTATATCTAACACATCATCAAAGTAAGTATTTGAAATAGACACAATACCATATACAACTTGATTAGACAAAATATCAAGATTCACTGGTTCATTTTAACTGAAGAATACAATAAATGTCTCTAGGAGTGGTTGTTAAATCAGGGATTTATTTCTTTTATAAAAAAATAGCCCTAAACTCCCACAATTTTAATTGTTCGATATCATTTGTTAAAACACCATTAACATTGGCTAGACAATTATCATCCAAAATAATTTCAAGTGAAAAAATTATTTTGTCATCATCTATTAAGGCATTTTCTCTTAGAGAAGGTATGTTTGATCTTTGTTATCTTACTAAAGAAGGCTTCCTTAAACAATGAATCATATCTTGTGGATTGAAAGTTCCATGATACTGAAACCTATTTTTAATCCCAAGATATTCCTCATCCAAATCAATTTCATTTAATATTGAAATACCACGTGTACTTGGAATATTTCCCAACAAAAAAATTGGAAAGTTAGTTGTAAAATTCAAGGTACCATTGCTTGAAGTTAGAGAATGAAATGAAATATGTTTCCCACTACACCTGGTCCTCACATTCTTTGGTAGCAGTGGCATATTTATCCTCAACGTAGCAAATGTATTTGGAGGTGAAAGAGACACTATAATAATCAATTGCAAATTATATGAGAAAATTGAAATGACAAACATACTAATAATGGAGTAATTGAAAATTATATATCATTTATGGTAAAAACATTACCTATTTACATAGTTTGCAGTTAAGATGTAGATGGAACATGTTGTACTTATGGTTGCTGTTGAGGAGCAGAGTGAAGAGATTGAGATTGGTACTAGTAGTTGTAATCTAAACATAATTAACCATTAACAATTTAAATTTATCAGTTTCATCATTTCAAAAATATAACAAACTAAAAATAAATTAAAATTACAACTTAATTGGGATACATACCTTGAGGTGACGAAGATATTTCTTGATATCGTGTTTCTTCAAATTCATACAAATTTATTATTGGACTAACACGAGGATATAAACCTGCACTACTGGAGGTTTATGGAGAAAAGGTCTATAAACTACTTATAAATATTTAACATATATTTTTTATGTAACTATATATACTTTAAAACATATTGAAATATATAAATAGTAAATACATGTGATTAGCGACATGAGTGTCATGTCAATTGGATGAGGATTTTAAGAAATCCTTATCCATTTCACTTGAGAATTTCTTAACTATGGTATGGTTTTTTCGAGCTCCTGATCCTCAAAAAAACTATATGAATCTCCAGAATCTAGTGGGAAATGTCCTCTTATAATAGCCTCTCTTTGGGAAGCAGTTGTAATAGCTATGGCCAATTATAATTCAACAGACTATTAATATATAATATAATATATAAAATATGAAGAAAATTAATTATAATTATTAATAAATAATTAATCATAAATTTTTGACTCACCTCCTTTTATTCAATAGATGTTGGCTTTATGTGGGGTGTGGTAGGAGAAGGGGTGCTACATAAATTGTAAAGAGATTCATAATATAATGCAAGAATAAAATTTGTGGAACTAATAGAAGAAATTTCATTCACAAGAATGTTACTCAATTCATTTCTAATCCTAGAGGATAAGAAATTGCACCAATCATATTTTTTTCCACTAAGGATGCACACGATATAATCCAAGGCCTAGTATGGAATATCCGTATATCACCCCGCAAAATAATTTTAGCCTAGAAAACTTGAACCATAGCTTGTAGAAATGGGTGATTGAAATCTTTGAGGGGAATTCCCCTTTTTCAAGGATTTGGGGAAGCTGTGAGTGTAAGGAAACACAAAATTGATAAATATTTAATAAAACAAAAAATTAAAATTCTTTAAAAAAATGTAAATAGTAATATGATTATTAAAAAGTTAGTAAAAGCTGCATCAATAGATAATTAGTAGTGATACTATAAATACTTGAAGTTGTCATCTTTTAAAATGGCCTTCATTGTGACATGATCCACATCTTTTTGTGGTAGTCTTTTCAAATGCTCAATGTCTTCAGGGGATATTCCAAAGGAAAGTGTGTATGATGGGAGTTGAATGTGAAAAGTACAAGAGGAGCTATTATAGTTGGTTAGAAGGTGGTTGAGTTATTTTGTGTTTATTTGAAATTAGGGCATATAAACTAGCCATGTGAAACTTTTGGCTTCAATCCATTATGAAAGATAATTGGGATCTGATAGAAGGCTATAGATTTAAGGAAATACAAGGCTCTTGTACGTAAATTTACGAATTTGAATTGTTGGGGTCACAAACGGTTTGGTGATGACCTTCCTTCTTCACATTTTTGCAATAGATGGAATTGATGTCTACTCTAGAATTGATGGATGATCTATCTGATTGTCAATTGATGACTAAGGTTATTCTTATCATTTTTTGTAGGATCTGGAAGACTCATTAAGTGATTTTGTAAAGTGAAAATAACTAGACTGGTTGTTTATATATATTTAGATTTAGAGACATGGAAGCAACTGATTAGTTGGAACTTGTAGGAACATGTTACTAGTTGGTATCATGTTGAATGATACTGGTTCGTAGCATGCACCATCTTACCATCCAATGGCATCTAATGTAGTCATTTGTGTACCCTTCAAAGAACAGGAAACTCCCATGCACGCCATCCTATCACCCAACGGGTACTGGGTGCTCACCTGAGGCATGCACAGGTGTCAAGTCTCTCCTTTATGTGAGTTTTGTGAGAATGCATCATCTTAGAACAAATAATAAAATGTAGGATAGAAAAGAACTAACCACATTCTTGTGAACTTAGGATTTATTATCTCATTGTATGCAGGTGAGAGAAATAACAAGCAGCACATGGAGATGATTCATATAAAAATAAAATGCATAAGTATTAAAAATAGATGATTTATAATAGAGCATCATATTTAATTAATAGATTCAATAACCACATTACAACCCCTTAAGGTCATAACAGACCCTCATATAAGAATGCAAAACCAATTCATGCATCAAGACTATACCATGTTCATCATATTACAAAGAAAAATGAGAACCCATCCCCTTCTATGTGTTAAATGCTCATGGAGCTCTCCTAACCCCTAACCCATAACATCCACCATTCCATTTTCTACAGGGATTTGCCTTTCTTCCCCTATATCTCTCTCCTTTTCTTCTATCAGGTGCTTGTATAAATAACCTTAGCACCCACCGCCTTTCCTTCCAAAAGTTACAAATCGGTTGCCAAGTGTCAAAGTGGTCCTCCATGGGAACATGCCTTTCCAAATCCGAGCTCTCCATTCCTTGTAATGATGTCTTCTAGAACCTTCTATCACATTCCTAGAATATTCCCTTTTTGATCCACAGCCGTTAGGATGGCACCTTATCCATAAGGGTCATGTTTTTCTCATGTGCTTCTTGGGATTTTGAATGCGGCTAAGTACAAAACCCATTTTTCATTGCACGCACGTGTCGTGTGTTCTACAAAACCCTGCCAGAACCCTTTCCCTACATATCTTCAACCCATGGGCCCACGTGCCTTCTTATACTTAGCTGATATTTTGGGGCCCAACATCACCCCACACTACACCTATTCTCCATCCTTGGAAACACTCTTCAATAAAGAATTAAAGAATGGTGGATCCTTACAAATGGTTAGAATGGAAGAATGAAGGAATGAAGAAATGGGGAAAAATGAAACAATGGGAAACTTTATTTACTTCTGGAGGAGGATATGGAAATCCTTTCTTAAATTATATTATAATTTCCCCCAAGTTTCAACCTTGTTCTACGATTGCTGACAAAGGTCACCCACCAGGGCTCTCACCTCTTGAAAACTAAGCTCTTCTCCCTTAGCGCTCATTGTCTCCAAAATCTCCTCCAGTTGCTTGCCCAAATATTTGAGTGCATCCATCCTCCAAGTGATTGGAGATTACAATTCCTTTAGCCAGTTCTTGATTGAGCGCTGCAAGGTCTCAATAGCCTTTGATTTATTTTCTACTTTGGCTAGGATCTTGTCTCACTCCGCCTTGTTCCCTTTGTTCATTTCCTAGAACTCCTTGAGTTTCGCTTCATGGGTGGCAACTAAGATATTGGCCACTCTATCTCTGTCTACATTGTTTTCATAGGCATCCTCATCAACTTGCATGGCAGCCTTTACATTGGTGAGGATCTTGTTTTATGGAGCAACAATCTCCACAACCTTCATTTTATTTTCTTTCTCCTGGCATGCCAACACCTCTTCTGCTAATTCAAGGGCATGTGATCGCCTCTCCATAGTGAGTATGTGGGTCAATTCCTCCAGGTATTTCAAGGATGACCCATAATTTTTCGCGGGCGGCATTAAGTCTGGATTCTTTAGGACAATGGCATCCGTGATCATTTCTATCTTCTTGCATGCCTCACGCACCCTTGCCTTCTCATCTTTTAATTCATGCCTTAATTGAGTGTAGATTATTTCCTCCTGCTTTAGGTCCTTATTTTTCTCTAGGAGCTCCTCTTCCCTTTTCTCCAATTCTGCCTCTAGGAACTTTACCCTGTCATTTCTCTCGAAGATCTTGGCTTTAACCTCAACTGAGAATTTTTTGAGCACATTATAGATCTGTTCATTTGATAAATGTTGAGCATTCACTAAGGGTTTCATCCCTTTTGTTTTTGGTACTTGCATCAATGCTTCTTAGCTTACCTCAAATTTTGTCTCATCAATGTGGGACTCAAATGCCCATGACAATATTTTCCTCTTCTGAGGGTATACACCTTCCTCATCAAATGAAGTCATGGCTAGAAGTTATTTTGTTGGTACGGTACTCTAGAAGAATACACGCAACACCATTTTTGGATCATCAATGTAGCCCATCCCTTGAAATTGTGATGCTTTTTTTCTCTTCCTCCCTATGTGTGCAGCCCTTGGAAAGCTTACAGCCAAACTGGGATTCCCTCCCAAGTTACCATATTCTTTTTCTACACTCTCCTCCTCGGCTTCCTTCATCACCACATACAATTTTTTCTCCACTTCTTGTTCTACCAGGTCCTTGATGATATTTTCCATTTCTTTATCTATGGCTTTGTCTACATGTTCCTTTGTGAGGCTTGGGGTCCTTTTCTCTTTTGTGATTTCTTCCTTGCCTACCCCCTTGCCTTGGATGTAAGCTTCTTCTTCATCCTCCTTCTCCTCATCTTATTTGTTATACTCCTCATCCCCTTCTTCAGAATTGTGTATCTCATAAATGGGATGGTCTTCTCCTCCTAGTTCATCTTCATCATCATCCCATCACCGATGTAGGCATATCGGTCTTATGTTTCTTCTGAATCAGCCTCATCTATCACCTTTTGCTTCTTCCTTAATGGGGATTCCAATACAGGGGATTCTTCTTCTTCTTTTTCTTCAACAGGAGATGTCTTCCTTAGTGATTCCTCCTGGGTGAGGGGTTCTTCATGTTCCGGTGCCTCTTCTTCTGGTATATTTTCTTTGACTAGAGACTTCTTCCACTATACGTAAGTACTAGGTTTAGCACTTGCCTCCAGTGTGCTTACCATATGTGTAGTTTGAACACCTGATGTCCTATCCACCTCTTCTCTCTCTCTCTCTCTTTCTAAGCGTGACCTTATTCCTTCCTGTAGGGTATTTAGGAATGGAGACATCATTATCCAAGTAAGCACATTTTTCAAATTTAGGCCTTATGTGTAGATACACCATTGCTGCGGTCCTTCTTGCAAATGGTAATGTTAAAGTTTTCATCATTTAGATCTCATGGGAGACATATCTCTCCATGTACACACGCTTCTTTGGGTAGAATAGATTCTGATGCAGCTCAAAATGGTCTACATGTATCTCACTAAGTTCAAACCTTAGTCTCTTAGCCTACTTGAACCAATTAAATCCAAGCTTAGAAGTATAACACAATGAAGGAGAAGAGTAGTTTATACCACAGACTCATATTCTCATATTATTAACCTAAATATGCCAATGTAGAAGTTTTGGTACACTAAAAATTCTTCCTCTCCACTTACGAGCATAGGAAACTTCTCTGGGATCCTCCACTCAGCCCCAAATGTGTCCCACATTCATTTATACCATTTCTCCAGGTGCACCTTGTGAGTGGCCATCATGGTTTCACAATTATATTTTGTAAGCCTATTTATGCATGAGAGATCCTCTTCTGAATACTCCCAAACAATTTTTTTTTGGCCCGTCAGGAACTCCAATCTCTAAGAACACAATAGTGAGGAGTACATTACCAAAGAGTATCTTCTCTCCCTCCTGTGCGTTGCTTATGATTTCATCCACAATGAAAGTGGACAAGTTATAGATGGTTCCTTTTGATATCTTCTGGCATATGTTTAGCCATGCCTTGTTTACTTGTGTCCATCTTTCTTGGTAATTGAAATTGGTTATCAAGTGCGTGGCCATCCTCATCATTGGGTCTGGTATTTATGATATGTAAAAGTATCTTAAACCCTTCTTGTAGTTATACGCAGCTACAATCTGCTTGATATCCTCCTTATCGCTTAGATCATCATCAATGTTATCTCCTTCACAATTGAGGCTTGTGAAATTAAAAATCAGCTAGTTACAGTGTGATGCACATCTTGCACCCCATGAAGTAAAAGTAATCTTCATATACACATGACATCAACCATTGATAAAGGTGCTCAGGATTACCAAAGTAGGGTAACTTGAATATTTGCAACAACCTCTACCTTCCCCAATTTGACCTTTATTTTTTTGTTGTATATTGGCATGCCTTCTAGTGCACCATCTTTTTGTTTAGGTAAACCAACTCCAAATCCATCTCCTTCTCTGTTGTGCTTGTGTGATGATTATAATCACTTACGATCCATCTTCCATAGGTGTGACTCCCATTCTTTTCCTAGAAATACCCCATCTGGGTACTGCATTTCCACGTACCATTCTTCATTGGTGCTTGTGATGGCAGAGTGATTTACTTTTCCCTTTCCCTTACCCTTTGTTTTCTTTGGTGAAATGGTTGGTTTCCTTGGTGTCATTCTTTTGGTTAGTGCTAACACTTAAATCCTCTTCCCCTTGCTCTGCTCTACCACTTTGTCCAATCCCACAACTCAACCTTGTGAAGAAATCCTTCTAACTCTGTGCCCTAGCCGCCAAACCCTAATTGGAAAAATCCTTCCACAAGATGGATGCTTCCTCAACAATTTTTCCCACGCCCGTGTAATCCTCCTACACTGGTTTGCGAATCTACCCTAGTCACACACTTTATATTTCTTGGATTCTCCTTTCTTTGCACAACTCTCTCTGGATGCCCTAGTTCGTAAGAGCTTTTTCTTCTTCATAAACACAAGGTAACAAATGATTTACCTGACCTTGTATTTATAGTTTTTGCTTCCTTCCAGCATTAAATGCTATACCACCTACCAACGTACTTTAACATTAAATGTGGATTTTTCTAGTAAGTTGTCTTTAAGCGCTTTTACCCATGCGCCACATCCTATGTGACACAAAATTTTTTTTTCAACCTTCTGGCACATAAAAATCCAACCCGACCAAAGACTCTTACGCACGCGTCCACAGTGCCAAAGGCACTTCTTCTATCCTTTACCTGATTTTTTCCCTCACCTACCTCATGTTGTTCCTACGCTCTTCATCCTTTTTATACATGGTTTTCACAAAGCCTTTTTGACACCAACCATTCTCGTCCACCTTCTCTTCTATGCACTTCTTACCCTTACGCACTTTTCATCCTTTAATCGGGCCATTCACCACAACTTCAACTGCCAGTTCAACTTTTTATTATAGGTTTATTCTTTGTATCAATCCACCCCACACTAAAACAGATGTATGGTCCTCTACACATACAAAAATTTTAGAAAAATAATTTTGTTACTGGTGCATAAGGTGCAAAACGAAACAAAAAGAAAGGAACAAGCAACGAGAAAGGGAAACACAAGAAAAGAAAAATATAAAGGAAAATTCTAGACTAATTGGAAACACTGCCTTATTACAAACACCAAGAAGACTTATTTATAGTAGGGCTTCAACCTACTCCCATTGAAGTGACCTGGTAACCTCGTCCCATCCAGCGCTTGTAACTGGAAAGCACCTGGATCAAGAATGTATGAGATGATGTAAGGTCCCAACCAATGGAATTTCAATTTCCTAGGATGGCGCAGATACTTGGAATCATATAACAACATCAATTTCCCAACCTTAAACTTCTTGTTCTTGATATGATGATCATGCCATGATTTTTTGTCTTTCTTTTTCTGTCTTTTGACTCCATCTAGCAAGTGATCAGCCTTTCGTATAACTGCATCAAATTATCAATTATTTCTTCCAACACTTGTTCGTCAGCTAACCCTCTTGCGCGCACTATATGCAGCGATTGTAACATGAATTCCACAAGTAAAATAGCCTTCGTGCCAAACACCAATTGAAATGGTGTGGCCTTATTCAACCTTTTGTAGGTTATCCTGTATGCCCATAGAATGGTTGATACCTTATCATCCCAATCTTGTCTTCCAATGTCAAAAATCTTAGTTAACATATGACTTAGTATCTTGTTAAATTCCTCAGCAGTTCCATTTGCTTGAGGGTGATATGGGGTAGTCTTATGATGGGCCACCATAAATTCTACTAACAAAATCTTGATTGTTTCATTGAGAAAGTGTGTACCCCTATCACTTTTTAAACTTAAGGGACAACCATACCTGTTGATTATGTTCTCCCATAAAAATCTAGTCAGATGTCGCTATGGTGCAATCCTTTGTAGGCACTTCCTCTACCCACCGTGTCAAGTAATTAGTGCAAGTGATGATATACCACATGAACCAGTCCTTCGTGTAGCTGGCACAATTGGTCCTACAAAGTTGATTTCCCATTTCTCAAATGGTTCAACGCTGGCTATTGGTCACAAAGGCATTTCATCTCTCTTTCCAGGTTTCCCAAGGCACTGGCAATGGTCACAGGCCTTACAAAACTCAATATAATCTTTGTAGATGGTTTCCCACCAAATCCCTACTAATAAAATCTTCTGCATGGTAGCATTTCCTACATAGTGTCCTCCTGTAATCCCACCATGTGCTTCTTCTATAATGGCTACACGCTCATGTTCCAATATGCATCGGTGTAGAACCTCATCATGACCTAACTTATACAGGTCTCCACTAATCAACATGTAGGGTGTAGCACGTATTGCTAACTGATTTCTTCCCAGGGCCTTCATCCCTTTCAGCACCATACCTATTTTTAAGAACATTGTGATATCTTCCAAGTCTAAGGGCGCGCACCACAATCTAAATAGTTATGCGTCTAGCATGGTATCCTCAATTCTTTGTGCATCCTCTCCTGAATTAATCCTTGATAAGTGGTCAGGTCCTAAATTACTTTTTCTTGGTTTCATGACCACTATGAACTCAAATTCTTTAAATAGTAGGACCAAATGACATATTTTCCCTTGTAGAATGGGATTTTTGACCAAGTATTTCAATGCCATGTGGTCTTTGTAGAATATAAATGGTGTTACCAATAGATACTTCTTGAACTTATGCAGCACGTAGATCATAGACAATGCTTCACGCTTAGTAGTTGTGTAATTCTACTCTGTTGGTGTCAACTTTCTACTTACAAAGCACAAGGGATGATCAAAAATTTCCTCACCAAGTTGTGCTAGCACTTCTCCCATATTTGTCCCTGAGGCATTAACATGCACATGGAAAGGGTTATCACAAGAAGGAAAATGTAATATGGGTGCCGTGACAAGCCTATCCTTGAAAGTTTCAAATGCCTTATGTTACACCTCTACCCAGTGAAATGCACTCTTGTGTTTCAATAATTCCTTCAAGGGAGTGGTGATCTTGGCATATCCCTTGATGAACTTCATATAATACCTCGTATGCCCAAGGAATTCACGCACTACGCTTTGACTAGTAGGTTCCCCTAATCCTACAATAACTGCAACTTTAGTGGGATCTACTAAGAAACCTTCTTTGCATATAATGTGTCCTAATAGGGTTCTAAATGGAGTAGCAAAGACACATTTCTTAATGTTGAGGGATATCCTCAATTTACCGACATCTCTCAAACATCAGCCTTAAGTTGTCACAATGGTCTTTCACCAATCCATACACAGTCTAGTCATCCAGGTAAACTTGAAGAAACTTATGGATGAAGTCCTGAAATGCTTGTACCACAATGCGTGAGAATACAACAGGCACATTCTTTAATCCAAAAGGCATAACCATATA
This sequence comes from Taxus chinensis, assembly GCA_019776745.2. Lineage (NCBI taxonomy): Eukaryota > Viridiplantae > Streptophyta > Pinopsida > Cupressales > Taxaceae > Taxus > Taxus chinensis. The sequence goes on from CM034147.1 coordinate 328,285,642, forward strand.
GGAAAAAATTCCCCATTCAGTGGCAAAAGTTGTCTTTCTCTGGTCTTCCTTTGCAATCCTAACTTGGTGGTACCCTGAGAACCCATCCGTGAAATAGTAGACTTTCCACCCGGCTAATCTTTCCAAAATTTCTTCAGTAAAGTGGGTTGGGAAGGGATTGACGACACATACTGCATTCAGATCCCTGCAGTCAATGAAAATTCTTATCCTTCCATCCTTCTTAATACTGATAACCATTGGGCTTATCCATTCTTCTACTGCCTCAATGATACCAGATGCTATCATTTTTTCTATTTCTTCCTTAACTTGTATGTAAAAATTTGGATTCATTTGATAAGGCCTCTTCCGAATCGGGCACACACCTTCCTTCAACTTGATCTTCATCTCCCCTAAGGAATGGTGAATGCCTTTGAGTTCATGGTACTTGTGAGGGAACAAATCTTGGAACTCGCGCAATAGATCAATGATCTTTGAAACCTCCTTTTCTGACCAATAGTCACCGATGATAGCTTCCTTAGGTTTTTCCTCCATCCCAATGTTAACCTTATTTATTTTTAAGGGCTTGTGGTAGGCGTGTGCTCACTCATCAGTGTTGTCTATGACTTCACGCGTACCCTCCAAGTGGTTAACATCCAAAGTCTCCATCTCTTCTCCATTTATTACATAGACCATTTTTCCTTTTTCTTTTTCCATGCACACATGCTCAAGTTGTACCTCCTTTATTCTTCTTCATTGAGGCACACGTCTCCATAGAAGGCTCACCTAGCAATTCTAATAGCCTATCCTCTTCCATAGCACTATCCCCCATCGTAAGGCACTTGATCACTTGTAATGCCTTATCCACTCATGGTTTGGTACTCCTATACTCAAAAGATTGAATGAGATCAAACGTCAACTCTTGCCAATTACCCATCTGATGATGCATTTCCAAATGAACATACCAATCATGTGAATAGCCTTGTAAGGTGGAATACAACTTATGTACACATAACGAAGGTGATAATGCTTCTACACTTCCCATCTAGGCCTCCTCACATGCTTGGATATGAAATGAAGCAGTCTCTTTACCATGATAGTCTTGTATAGTTGTGGGCACGTTTCTCCTGGAGAACCTTATAAAAAATTTGATTCTTACCTCACACCACTCTAGGAGGTTCTCCCGATGTGTAGCCCACCAGTGTGCTATAGTTATGAGTAGGTTGTAACTGAGCATTCCTCTTCTTTCATCCTCATTTTTCCACTGAGCTTCCATGTCCCGTAAGAAAATTTTAGGATATGCCCCTCCAGAGTAACTTGGAAACTTCTTTCCTCCTAGGTGCTTGACTGAGCGCACCTTTGTAACCCTTGTCACATAGATCCTCTTAACTATCACCCAATTAACTCATAAGTCTCATGTGCCCAATTATTGCATGCTACACTAGTGGTATCACTCACAGACTGAGGCATCTTCAAATTGGATAACTCCCTCCGTGGGGTGAATTATCTCAGGATCTCTGATGGAGCACACATAGATTCTATCAAGGACTTCTTCTCCTAAGGGCTCAGTATAGGGCACTGAATTCCCATCTGTCAAAGGAATGACCACCCTTTCCTCCTTGTTCTCAAAACTGATATACCCTTTGTTAAACCACAGGTCAACATTGTTCTTATAACACCATGGGTGCCCAAACAACACTAGAAAGTTGTTTACCTCAGCGAGCACCAAGAATTCGAAGTCTCCAGTGAACTTGGCTCCTTGAATGGTGATAACTGCATCCTTGAGGACTCCAATGGGAATTTCCTTAGTCTTGTTTTCCATATACAACACATTCAAAGATGGCTGTAATGTGGGCCTCCCCATTTGATGTCAAGCATCTAAGGTAAGAACATTGACCTCTTCTCCTATGTCGATGAGGATATTGCTCAAAAGCCACCCATCAACAACCACATTCAAAGTAATCTCCTTGTCATAGTCAAGGCTATGAGGAGGAAGGTTTTCATGCAAGACCTGTCTTTCACAGTCTACTATAGCACGTGGTACCTTATCTCTCAGCCACTCTCCTAGCAAGGGAATAATATTCTCTTAGCTTCAAATTTTGCACACTTCTTTGACTTCATCTAGGTCCTTTTGCAGAGCCTCAACATTCCTTCTTTGCTTTTGCTACCTGGAATGTTCCTTTAGACATTGGATCTCTCCTTATAAATTCCAAAATACATCCATAGTCTCTTGATACACTTCTCTCTAGTGAGTAGGGTCTGGATACTTTCCATGTACTAATTCCTCTCTTGAAACTAGTGTCCTTGGTCTTGGCATCTCCCTGGCGTGCGTGGCATCTTCTCATGTCATCACTAGTACACGTTCTAGCCCTGACTCATGCGCCACTCTTGGCATCAACTGTGAATCAGCCTTCTTGATGCTCACCATCCTAACACCCTTGTCTTTTCGGTGTTGCTAGTTCATATGCTCATAAAATTTTGGACACTCTTCATACTTGTGTTTCTTTCTACACCATGAGCATTGTAACAGATCAGGACACTCACATTTATAATGTTCTATGGATCCAAAATTATAAAAAGTTCCTCATGGGAACTCACTTCATCCTCCACCATGGTTACTACGACCATGAAATCCTCCATGAAAACCCCTTCCACGTGTTCCTCCATCTGTGTGCCCTTCATAATGATGGTCATCATCCTTTGAACTATTTGCAAGGCTAGTCTGGCACACACCCAAATCAATAGCATCATGGATTTGATCAATCAGTCTATAATCCTTGGTATCATGGGTCGTAGAGGTACAAATCTTACAATAGCAAGAAACATTCTTGCGGATTGCATGTTGGAGTAGAGGGAATCTACTTGCATCATGATCCCCATGGAAAATATCACAGTCTGCCACCTGAGCACGCACCGAATTCCAAGGAAAACTATGCTTTGCATGTCCATCCACTTCACATTTTATACACCAAATACCACTACGTACCTCATGTGCTAAGTTTGCAGAAAACTTCTCCACTTGCTTGGCCATTACAACAATTTGGGCCTCTAGAAAAGGGATAACACCAGTATCAACACTCCTAACAGCTTTGGCGTGTAGGGAAGCTTCTAATGCCTTGTGCGGGTCTGTGAAAGTATTGTGTGACAGAGCCCTTCTAAATGGTGTTATCAATCCTCCGAAAAACCATTGAGCATGTTGAGAAGGATGAATGTCATAGGATAGCTTTGACAAGAGAGTCTTGAAATGTGCATCATACTCCCGCACACTCTCTACCATTCCCTACTGGATCTCCTTTAAAGTGTTGATGCTCTTCTTCTCAAACTCTGGGATATGGAACTCTGCTAAGAAGGTGTTCTTCAACACGGTGTAGTCTACCACCGTTTGATGGGGGTTGTACTTCCTATACTAACTATATGTGTGCCCTTGTAACATTGTTACAAACTGACATGCCTTCCACTCTAGGGTAGAGATCCCCTTCACACACCATAGTAACTCACATTTGTGCACATGCTCTGTAGCATCTTCAATACCCCTGTATTTTGGTAAGTACAAATACATCTCAAAAACACTTGGGGAGGTGGTTGGGGTCCTTGTCCTCCTGATCCAGAGCCTTGGTTTCCTCTGGTGTTTCCTCCTCCACCAGATCCACTGGATCCACTAGGTCCTGTTCCTCTTGACCCACCAGATCCACCTCCTGTAGTTGGAAAAGGACCAGAAGTGGTCATGCCTAGTGTTCCCAGTGTCCCACTGAACTATGCACCGATGGTTTGTGATATTTTCCCACTACCAGTTGTATGTCTCGTGCTACTCCCAGATGCGATACCCAAAGCTTGTGTACTTGCACCTTGTCTGAAGATTCCTCCAAATACAGGAATGGATTTTGTAGCCATGGATGTTCCAAATGAAAAATTATATCTCTTGGGCACCGATCGGTCACTCCCACCGATACCAACTAGGTTAACAATACTTCTCCCTTGATCTAGAAAACCAAGCACCAGGGTTTGTCACCAGGTGGGTTAAGATGCATGTCGTTAGCTCTTCTTTCTCCAAGTGATGAAATCTCATCAGAAGATGAAGGGGCCTCTCTCCATGCTTACCAAGATGGGGTAGCACAGACTGCTCAGGCTCCACATCCTCCACGTGAACCTCAACTCCTTCCCGTAACATTTGCCTCCATAGATCCATCACACTTGTAACCTCACATTGTCTAGTCATCTCCCTTTCACAAGCTTTGTTATACTTGAGTCATCTCTCCTCCCTTTCCTTTTTAGCCACAATGTCTGCCATCTTCCTCCACCCTAGCTTCCTCTCCCAATGCTCAGAGAAGTTTAGCCAGCCATGGGAAATGCTTCTAAACTCAAAGTAATGACCAAGATCTTCATAGCCAAAGGAATAACATACAAAAATGATCCTCTAGGCTCCCTCAGAAACTCAAACTCAGCAACTTCTGGGCAAGAATATGTCAAAATGGCATATTCTAAAGTGTAACTGGCCAGCACTCCCTTCCACCAGTGATCAACAACATGTGTCCAAGTCAGATCTACATCCTGCAGCCTCTGATAGTCATCTTGGGTCCATACATGCGATCTATAGTACCAGCTTGATCTGGATGCATATGTTGAAATCCATTCATATAGGTCTACATGGAAACAACAAAATAATGCCTCATACAGCTCATGGTACAGGTTCTCTTCTACCCATCTACGCGTATTGAACTCAGGTCCAGTGTTGAATCTTTCAGAAAACTTGTCCTCTGTGCTCTTGAACCATGTTTCAAAACTTTCTAAGGTCAGGCACTTTGTCATCACGCATCACAGGGACAAAGATGCATGCCATTTCTCACAACAACTTTGAAAAGAGGTCCCAAAAATGGAACCAAGATGTAGTCATTTTTATACCCTTCACAGAATAGGAAAATCCCATGCGCATTGGCCTATCACCCAGCGGGCACTGGGCACTCACCTGAGGCACGCGCAGGCACCGAGTCTCTCCTTTATGTGAGTTTTGTGAGAATGCATCATCTTAGAATAGATAATCAAATACAGGATAGAAAATAACTAACCACATTCTTATGAACTTAGGAGGAGTTATCATCTCATTGTATGCAGGTGAGAGAAATAACAAGTAGCACATGGAGATGATTCATACAGAAAGAAAATGCATAAGTATTGAACACATATGATTTATAATAGAGCATTATATTTATATTAATAGATTTAATAACCACATTACAATCCCTTAAGGTCATAACAGACCCTCATATAATAATGCAGAGCCAAGTCATGCATCAGGACTATACCATGTTCATCATATTACAAAGAAAAATGAGAACCCATGCCTTCTATGTGTTAAACACTCACAGAGCTCTCCTAACCCCTAACCCATAACATCCTCCATTCTATTTTCTGTAAGGCTTCACCTTTCTTCCACTATATCCTTTTCTTCTATCGGGCACTTGTATATATAGCCTTAACACCCACCGCCATGCCTTCCAGAAGTTACAGATGGTTTGCCAAGTGTTGAAGTGGTCCTCCATGGGAACATGCCTTTCCAGATCTAAGCTCTCCATTCCTTGCAGTGATGTCTTCTGAAACCTTCTAACGCATGCCTAGAATATTCCCTTTTTGATCCACAATCACCAGGCTGGCACCTTATCCAAAAGGGTCATGCTTTTCTCGTGTGCTTGCCTGGGATGCTGAATGTGGCTAAGTACAAAACCCATTTTTCCTTGGATGTGCACACGTGTCGTGTGTTTTGCAAAACCCTGCTAGAACCCTTTCCCTATGTGCACACCTTCAACCCGTGTTCCCTTCTTCAATAGGTCATGCGTGCCCACGCACCTTCGTGTACTTAGCTGATATTTTGGGGCCATACAACATGCTACTAGTCAATGACATCCATCATGCTATAGAATAATGACATCTAACATGCTACCATCTGGTGGCATCTAGTATGCTACCGACCGGTAGGATTACTTTTCATGCAGTGGCCTCTTCCCTTAATGTTGAAAAAAAATCACCAACCCCGTAAAAAAAATCATTTGATTTGTCGTAATTTCAAAATTGGTTTTTAAAAATTTGCAAAATAGTTTCTACGATTTTTTTAGGGGCCCTTAAAATTTACCCTGTTAACAACTAGGTTTTTATCGGATACACTATACATCCCCGTTTTTTTATTGACACCCCATATGTAGCAATTTGGTTGATAGCACTACTCCCCACAACATGTTAACTTTTTTATTACTAAGCTCCCTTGGATACACTAAGGAGGATGAAAAATTTTATCCTCATACAAACATTGTGCATGTTGTTCTTCCACTTATAGTATACCCTGCTACCTTTCATCTTACATTTTTTATGTCCTCTTCTCTTCTATTGTGTAACATGTGTCTTGGTTATGCATGGATTTGCACATTCAAGGCTATAGATTCGATACTACACCAATGTTTCAAATTCATTTGCAATAACCAAGTGGTCACAATTAGGGGAATCCTATTTATAGCTCCTCTATCATCACATCTTGTCTTATCTCATAAGGTCATTATCTCTACTACTTATACATCTTTATATTCATCTGCAACTTCTCATGTTATATATTTTCATATGCCCATACATATGTCTCCTCCTTGGTCACCCAAGGCACACACCATTCAACGACAGACACATTATCTTCAACATGTGATGTGATCATCTTATATGTTCAATATTTCTCATGGTCTTTACCATCCTTACTCCCCTTTAACACATATTATGGATTCTACATGAAACATGTGTGAACATCCTTTTTCTCTTTTGTTATTTAAGGGGTTGCATCCCCTCCACCTACCACACATGGTATTCCTTTTCATAAATATTTTATTCAACATCTCTTACGTTATCTCCTTTCTTGTACATATCTATTTGAAAAATACTTCAAAACACATTTAAATAATCAAAAAATACAAAAAAAAAACATTCAAATATGAGAGAAAATACAAAATCAGGACGTATTCTAATTTTTTTACTTTATGCATGATTTTTTTCACATTTCTCTGATAAATATCATATATATTTTATACACGTGTTCACAAGGTATCTCGAGCTTGATGTAGGAGACTCACATATTGTTACATGATTATAAGAACTAGTTTGATTTCTTACACTACTCTCTTGAAAGAAGCCCTTCACACTTTGCAAGTTATTTTGTTTCAAACTTTACACTTTCATCATCATTTTTATTTACATACATAATATTTATTGTTATTTATTGGATCAATAGGAGTAACACATGTTTGGTGTTGTGATACCTATCTTTTTATATTTATTATTACTACTACTATTTGTTACACTTTCTTGTTATGTTTTTGTTACTATTTGTTAATGTGGGTTCATTTCTTGATCGTTTATTATGTGGAAGCAATCAATTATATATTTTATTATAATTATATGATAATTTCATTTAATATGACCCAAAGGAATTTCTTATCTTGTAACATTGTGGGTGTCCCATGTTTATGGCTTCATGTCTATTTTGTGTGTATGCACTTTCTTATTTGATTGAGACACATTGTGCCTTCTACTGTGATTATCTTGCGATATTGTGAGTGTCCCACATTTATGGATCCATGCCTACATATAACTATGCTTGTATATGTTATTATTCATGTGATTGTACAATATAGTTTCTATTACTATTTTGTTTCTAGTTTACACAATTATTTTTGGTATGACTTTTGACATAATTACAATGTTAATTATATACTTGTTTTAATATGGAGTAGGAAATGATTGTTATTATTCTCTGTTGTTAATAGTTTCTTTACATATGTGTGTTTATTTTTTATTTTTGCACATTGTTTTTCATGCGCCACAGTTATCACCATGTGCAACCCCTTTATAATTACACATTTTTACAAGTGACCACTAGTTCAGCCTCCAATATATTTATATAGATTATCAAACTTATGGTACATGGGTACACATCTATTTTTTTCAATTGCATGCTCAGATTCTTTATCACACATGCCTCAAAAAAGGGGTATTCAACAAAGTACTTCTATAGCTACAAATAGATTACATGTTATAGGAACAAATTTTCATAGGGATTATATCCTTGGAAAAGGTCATAGATACTGAAATGTGGAAAAATTCAAACAAGATCAAAACTGTAAAGTATAGTCAACAACGTGGTATAGTCTTGACCTCTCCATACATTCTCAAATAGAGGTAATTTTCATTCAAATTTCTATTTCTTACAAAAAAAATCATACGTTTACATGATTCTTACACATGTATGGATATATATGACATAATTCATAGTAGGTTAGAGGGGGCATGAGTATTACATTTCTTCTTCATAATTTTTTTTCACATACATTTAAAATGGGTTTGGGGGCATGGACCTCCTTCTCCCCTAAAAATTTTCATAATTCTAAACAATAAATTCAAGCACAATAGCACCTTGTTGGGGCATGGTAATGTCCATTACTTCCAAGTTCTAATTTTTTCAAGTTCGAGAAAATTGGGCCTATATCAGTTTGCATTGGTATGGTCTGTAGGTTTAGCTGAAAGAAATACTATGAGATTCATAGACTGATATTTCCTCTTCTCTCACCAAATTCTTAAAATAAGGAAATATTCGAAGAAAAACTATGAGCTTCGTCGACTGATATTTCCTCCTCTTTCTTCACATTCTCAAAATGGGTAAGGCATAAAATATCATGGTTTCTTCGTATTCTAATCCTTCCTCCTCTCTACTATCTCCTATGGCATGAAATTGGGGATTGATCACCCCCAATCATCTGACATCTTCAAATTGAGTTCCAACTCTCCAATCCATAGAAACAACAATATATCCTTCCTCTATAAAACAAACAATTGTATTCTTTCCATGTTTTGCATTTCCTTTGCATACTTTTTTTTAATTTTCAAAGTTATATACATTATCTATTTTTTTAATTAAATTTCAATTTATATCATAGATATTGAATACTCTATGTTACAGGTTTCATCAAGGATCATGTCAATACCAACATATCACAAAGGCCCTTCAAGTGAATGCAAACTATGTGTGCATACTCATGTATTTTATTCCCTTAAACATACATTTTTTAGCCACACACTTAAAGGGGGAAATGAAGACACTAAAATTCAGTAACTTGTCCTTTAGCAATGCCAAGTTGACCTTCTATCCTTAATAAGACAAATGATCACATTCGGAATCCAATCTCCTTATCCTTCTAGTCACTCTACAACTTTCTTATCTTTACACTATACTTTTAAGCAATTTTGGAAATATTATTCAATAAAAGAAACATAAAAATTTTAATAATAATGGCATAAGTTTTAGCTTATATGATTCTCTCTCATGTTTAAAACCATATGGAAGGGTCAGTATGTAGGTTCCAATCCTAGACAACTTGTATGGTCCTTCCCCTTATCAATCACCAAATATACTTTCAATTATTATAATTCTTTCAGTCATTTCATCTTGTTAGGGTCATCCTTATCATAATATCTCACCTACAGAAGGATAGATATAAGCAACTCATTATCACCTTGTAATTTACATGACATTCTTACAAGTTCTTATTGTGAACATCATTCCAAAAGTACTCAAAGGGATCCTAAATATGCTCAAATAAGTTACACATCATCTAGTACACTCCCCAATAAAGGATTGAATCACTCAACTAGGTTAAGGAGTATAGCTTCATCAATCTACAAGCATGTGAAAATCATAAATCCATGTTCTAGGCAAGATAAAAGTCACTCTAGGCATGTAAAATGGTTTCAATCAACGTAAGAATTAGGTCACATAGCATATTCACACCACATCTCACTACTACCACATTGGGTAAATTTTATACTATGCATTTAATATGGTATCTTGGTATCAAAAGACAAAATGAAATCCCTAGGGAGTTTACACACTTGCATAAGCACCTAGGAGAACTACATGAAGTTCAATTTCTTTAATTAGGATACGTAGTGCACCACTGGGATTGGTTTTATAGCTAGGATTTTGACCACCCAGGATGGTCTAGCCTCAAACGTCCACACATTATTTTTTATTTTGGTGTGTTAATGCTTTGAAAAAGGTTTCTACATGTAGCTAGGGTTTCTACTTTGTTGCAAGTTATCATAGGTAATCTCAATGTTGTGCAACTAAGAGTGACACACATTGATAACCATTTTCATACAACATCTAGAACTTAATTAGGGTGTAAACACCTATGTATTGCAACATGCAGCCCAAAAGGGGGGAAAATTAAGACACTAGAAAATATACCTTATGCATAAGGTATCCTAAACTAAAAATATAAAAAATTAATATAAAATCACAATAAATCCTGAAAATCAAATGTTCCCATAAAATGCCTAAAAAGTAAAAAATAAGGTTGGTTTAAAACGTGTCACCCATTTACTCATCCTTACCCACTAACATTTAATCTCAATGACTCCACCCACCCATTTGTAATTTATGTACATAATAGACCCTTATCATAACCCATATCCATCACAATCTACTATGTACCCTAAAACTATAGAATAACACTCGCCCCCTCCCTTCAACCCTCTTGATTGCTTTCACAATTTTGGTTATTTCTCATGTATGCTTCACTTGTATGTTTTGTCAAAGGAAAAAGGAAGACATTTTTGACACTTAAAGCTCACTACAAAATCAAATTTTAGATTTGCAACAATGTTTTCACTTGCACTTATAACTAGATTGCAACCGTTATGTGATGTTTCATAGTCATAACTATGACTGACAACATCTACTAATCATCCAAGACACCATCATCAATTATCAATCATCTACAATAAATACCTACACTATGGCTTTGTCCCCTCAAGCCCCAAACAAGTATATCATTTCATTTTTTTCATCTATCAATTGCATTTATTACATGTTCTTATTTTGATCTTGGAAAGGGATAGGGGTCTAATTAAGGCATGTCCCCTAGCCAAAAAAATAAAAAATAAAAAAATTCTAAATGTTTTGCATGAAGATTTAGGTTCAAATCTTGGAAGTTTAGCCCACTTTATTCAATAAAAGAACATATGATTGTCCTTCTCTTATTTAATGGTGACAACGTAATATTATTTTATTTATTAGCATTCATTTGGGATTTGATAATATGTCAAGTAACACATCTTACATGGTGATAAAAATATAGGCATACAATTTAGATATAGGATCACCCTACAAGATGTGCTAGTTGACATATTATCAAATCCCAAATGAATTATACTAAATAAAATGGCTGTATGCTACCGCTATTGAATAAGAGAGGGAAAATCATATGTTCTTTCATTGAATAAAGTGGGCTAAAATTCCAAGATCTGAACCTAAATATTCATGAAAAAACTTTGAAAAATGTTCTTTATTTTTTGTGGTTAAGGGATCTGAATCAGTCAAATTTGTAACCCTTTCTATGGTGATAAGAGACATTTTATCACAATAAAATGAAAAAAAAATGAATGAAAATAAATGATATACCTAACTCATTCATAAGGAAGTCACAAATGTAATTGAATGAAAATTTGTAAGGAGGTATCAAACCAATCATGGGCGTGACTAACACCTATTTTGTAATTTTGAAAAAATAGTAGTGCCACAAGTTGCAACAATTCTTTGAGATTTGTTTTTGCCTCTCCAATGACCTACAATACTGAAATATATGATAAAAGAAGAAAATACCATAGTATGGGCTCTAGTGTACAAAGAGTCAAGGGGTTGGAATGAGGGGGGTGAGTGTTATTTTATTATTATGAGTACATAGAAGATTGTGACATGTATTGGTGTAATATGCATAGAAGGATGAGATGATAAATTTCTATAGTGTATATAAAGTTAAAATAGGTAGGTGGAGTGGATGAAATTAAATGTGAGTGGTTGAGGATGAGTAAATGAGTGACAAGGTGTCTTTATCACCTTTTGTGGGATTTTTTATTTTTTATTTACTTTTATGGGATTATTTGGTTTCTAGTTATTATTATTGTTTTATGATGTTTAAAATATTTTTATCTTAATAGGCCTTATGCGCAAGGTACCTTTTTTGGTGTCTACATTTTGCCCCTTTTTGGGTATTGCTATAGTAAGTAAGATACAACATAAAAATTGAAGATGAAATGGGGGTCATCAACCCCTATGATGATGGTTTCCAAACATGTGGTTTTAAATGGTTGACTAAATAGATGAGAACCAAGAATTTTGATTGATTTGCCGCTTCAACTAGAGTCTATGATGGGATCAATAGATTATTTTCATAAGATAGAGACTATTTGGTCAGTTGACTAAGATATGTAACAATTGAGTGTCATAAGATTGACGATAAAATTTTGATGTGATATCCCCCCTCAAGAGACAATGTTGGAGCCATAGGTTACCCCAACATAATGCTGGCTGAAAAGTGGCAATTGATAAATGATAGAAAATGAAACTTCGTAGAGGAATGATGATGAAAACATGAGAAAAAAAATTCCCATCCATGTCCTAGTTAATAAATGATGTTTGATATGTACAAGATTGGATGCAAGTTAGAAAACATGAGAGCAGAGTTGCCCCAACCCAATAGTGGTAAGAAATGATTGCAAGTGATCATTGGTGAGAAGTGGGTGATGTAAGAATATGTGAAAAAGGCAGTAAATTCCCATGGATATTCATTCTAAATGAAGTGTAATGTAAGCATGTAAATGACATGGTTGCAATGATGGAGTATAAGAGCTATGTATGTGTATGAACATGGTTTTGTATGTGTATAGACAAGCTTTGAAATAATATTTTTAGTGAACATATGATTAAATAGAAGGCACAAGTCATGAGACAATGAGTGAGCTAAAACAGGAACTTAAACAAGGTCTAACCATTACCAAGTGACATAATAGCCCTATGTCTCATTGAGATTATGTGTGTGTGCATGAAATTTAATTGTTTCTTGAAGTGAAAACTTGTAAGACAATAAGTGAAAACATAAGCCAATGTGTAACTGTGGGTGAAACAGGTGATTTTTGAATGATGGGATGGAAGGAAATTATAAATCATGCATTTCTTCATTGTCATCTAAGTATCTATAGCCTCAATAGTCACAACATTTAATCATAGATTAAATATTTTTGTACTACCATCCAGAAATCCATAACCACAATAAATATGCTAGAAAGACCCCTGAGAGATTTTTTATATTAATTTTTTTATAATTCACAAAAAGGGCACTAAGCCCAGCTATATTAAAAATATCGAACAAAAACCTAATTAACATGTGTCAGATTCAAGTTAAAGCAACGCAAATTGGTGTTGCAAAAAAAAAAACTGTTGCATAATAACTATACTAAAAAGGCAAGCCATAAACTTAATTATTTTCTTCCAAAGAGCTTGAGACTTCCATTGTAGGCTCCAAAGGATTTTGGTCATCTTCCTCAATAACCAGGGCTTCTAGAGCCTCCGCCAACTTAGATTCATTGAACCTGTCCATCTAAATTCCCAATATCGATCAAATGACATCCAATTTCTTGCCTTGGGTGTACTTTCCAAGGTTTGATCCTTTTGCAAGTGAAAATATCTACTCCAATCCAAGCTTAATGTCAAGACCCATTTGATCAATATCTTCGTGAAAAGAAAAGGATTTGCTAGCACCCAATATAATTGTTTGAACCCTGATGATTTGGGAAACTTTCAGAGTATCCAAACAAGCCGTAGAGTAACCCGGATCACCCATAAATCTCACCACCTCCTCCACTGCCATAGTTTTTCCTAGCATGGTAGAGAGTTGATCCCAAATAAGATTACTATACATCTAATGGAGAAGTTATGGATCCTTCAACCCTTCAATCAGTGTGCTCTACTAAAATTTAAAGGTTTCCTTGGTCGTGACCCTAGTACCCTTGTCCAGAAGATGCCCATCATTGAGAAATTTTCAAAGCTTCAAATCATTCACCAAAACAAGAAAAGAGAAATGAACATCCTCTAACAAATACTTATGAATTATATTGTCATTAATTTCTTGCAGAGTGTTCATGTCAATATCCCTCCCAATACTACCTCTGGTGTGCTTGGTAGGGTCGGTGATACCTTTCCCTTTATCCATTTTCCTTTAGAACTAGACCCTTGTTTCACATAGCAGCTCACAAAATGACTAAAACAACTGAATTCCTTTGTTTATAATTCCCTTCATACGTAATCACTCGTGTGAAAATGCGGGTGAAATTATATTGAATAATGCCCATGGGATATGGTGAGATCATTAAAATGAATTGCATTTAAATAGAATGGTAGGTTTGTTGTCCCCCCTTCACCACCTTGTTATGTATATGATTACCATATTTTTCTATTAGACGTCCCACTGATACTTTCATATCATTAGGGTGAAGGATTAATAATTTTTGAGTGTCTTGCCTAACATTGAGTTCCACACTAGAATTGGCAAGTTTATCAACCACTTTGTTGGCATTTGTGTAGATGTGAACAATTAGAAGTGGCTCGATGAGGGTTTGGAAATCATCCACAATGCTAGCCAACTACCAATGACTTATTTTCCCTTTATTTATTGCATTGACGATAACCTATGAATCATCCTTGATGTATAATTTATGTCAATCATTTTTTTCGCGATTTGAATACCTCTCCAAAGAGATTTAGCTTCGGAAAAGTTAGTGGAACATTTTCTAAGAGATTCCATAAATCCCATAATGGGTTGACCAACAAATTTTTTGACCGCTCCAGCCCATTCGGGATTATTTTTTGTAACACCATCAAAATTTAGAGTAAGGAAATCATCATTAGGGATGATATTACTTTGTTGAAATATTGAATTTTATTGTGATTTTTAGATTTATTTATTTTGATAGGATATTCGTCTCTCTTGATTTGTTTTGAAGTGGTGTATAACCAATGGTGGTTTCATGGAGGGAGTAGAAGTGAGATGGAGATGACATTGGTGAGCATTAATAAATTATTCCTTAGGGCCCTCATGAAAATTTGTCAAGTGTTTAATATTGCATGAATATCTAAGAGGACATTTGTTATTTATTCACCAGGTGGTGAGAGACTAAATGTAAATAGTTGTAGCAATGGCTATTGTCTCACAAAATATCATGACAAGATAATCAAGAGTTCACCAAAAGCTATGAAACTAACCATGATGTGGAATGTGATGAATTGTAAGTGAATTATGTAATAGTGAACTAAGAATTGGGATGGAATATGAATGATTACAGTAGTATTGGTGGAATAATATCCATAAGGAAGTGTTATTTTATTATAATTTCTTGAGAGATAGATTTATTTGGATTTTTAAAATATGTTTAGTTGTGTGTTTTTTTTTTTGTTAATGATGATGGATTTATATGTGCGGAGAATCAAGTCATGTATCAAATCTAGTTAGATGAAGAAAATCACAATGTATGGATTGGGAAGAATGTAGAAGTGAAGGAAATTAAAAGCCCCCCCAGCCTGTGGAGGGGCCAAATAAATGAGATACATGATGTAGATAAGTAGGTGGTAAATGATGTAGACAATTGGATTTTTTTAAAATGATATTGATGAATTGAAGAAAGGATATCGAATAATATTCATATGATAATGGTGAATGGAGGACGTGAATATGGAGATGGTGAAATTAAGATAAATATTAAGTGGGATGGACATACTACAATTTTGTGTGGATAAGGACATAAGAATAGGTCCTTTGTAAATGATGGTGTGATATAAAGCATTATGGTAGAGATGATATCAAGTGGATGAGGAGTAGAGAAAAAATTGATGTTTGAAGGGAAAATGATAGCAAGTGATGTTATCTTTTGATGAATGGATGGGATAAGAGGAATAGGAGGTGAAATAGGAGGTGATACATAGGGGTGGATATCAAGAAAATGTAAATGTGCAACCACATCCTTAGGATATGGAGGCATGAAAGAAAGTGATGAGGGATTTTGATGAGTAGATGTGGTAAGATAACAAGTTGGATGATGAAGACATGACACGTACAGAATAAGTGGTAGTATTATCAAAAGTGATCATTGTAAATTTTAGTGGCAAATATTTGTTAATTCATGAATATTTGGGTTTTTGAAATTTGGATTTGGCTAATTTTGAGGTGTTAGGTCACTTGTTATTTCACCTAAATTTTCTAGGTATGAGTTATTTCTATGGGTTTATTCACCTAGTATTTACAATAATAGCCAATTTTTTATATTCAAATCACCTTTATCGGTAACATAATGTTATCACTCGGTAGTATTATGCTACCAGCCGACAGTTTCTACTAGCCAACAACATTTCCTTTTAATCTATGGCATTCACCAAGATTTTGAACATTCGTCAAGTAATATCTATGGTTTTTTCAGGGGGGTCTAAAAATTTATGCTTGTAGTGTTCGAAGTGATTAGATTGGTAGTGTTTGAAGTAGGAGATGAAAATTCAACAATAATATCACCCTTGTCTAGAATGTCTCAAATGATGTTACAAAGTTGGAGATACGAATCAGTAGAATGACTATCGATGTGATGATAAGAACACCTTTCATCATAGGAATACCATAATGGTGGGGGTGGAATGGGTGAGAGAGTGATCAAATTTGTGAAAATCAAATTATGTAGAATAAAATAAAGGGATTCGAGAAATGGAGTGAATTTGTGAGGAGGTTGGACGAAGTGATAATTCCTAATAGAACATGATGAATGTGAAAGTGGAGGTGGAGGATATGGCTCACGTTGGATGATATTATGAACATGAAAATTTTGTGGGGTAATAAGTGGGGAGGAATTGTTGTCCAAAATAACACCCATGCTATTTGGACAACTTCATTTAAGTTAAGGAATTAAGTGGCTCTTGTCAGGATGAGGGGTGGAAAATATATTAACCAACTTAATTAAATGTGAAGTTTAACATTATGAATAAATGTAAATGTAGTTATACACATCATAAATAAAATTAAATAACACATAAACACAGTGACACCGCATATAACATGGAAAACCCCTAAATGGGTAAAAACCATGGAGAAAAAAACCACTAAGTGAGAAACTTTTACATCCACTAGTCCAGTAAATCCCTCCTCACTTTTATTCCTTGTTTTTACCAGGATTTACCTTCATATTCACATTAGAATATTATTATTTTGTCTGATAATCA
Organism: Taxus chinensis; assembly: GCA_019776745.2. Taxonomy (NCBI): domain Eukaryota; kingdom Viridiplantae; phylum Streptophyta; class Pinopsida; order Cupressales; family Taxaceae; genus Taxus; species Taxus chinensis. Next base: position 328,302,734 of record CM034147.1, read on the forward strand.
ATCTTCGATATATTGAATATTTGACCTATGGTTGTATTTAAATAACTCGAATGGTTATGTCCTTCTTAAGTGGTGGGGTACACCTTGATTTAATTAGTTAATTAAATTAACCAACCACATAATATAAAGTTTAATTTTAAATAATAAGAATATAGATTATTCTATATTATTTATATATAAACTATATATTATGATACACTTAATATTATAGTTCTAACACTCCCCCTTAATTATAAGTGGGGATCCATATGACAACATTGCCTGTTTGTACATCATGATTTATGAATTTATAAACCCTAAAGGTTTAGGCTAGAATATGTATTTGTGAGACTAGATCTCACTGTTTCTCATGGAAATATTATCATGCCGCATCTCTAGGAGTCTTTTATAACACAAGGACATCCTTTATAAATAGATGCACACTAGACTGTATTTTTTGTAAACTCTATCTTTTTACTTAGATCATACAAGATATTTTTTAAATTCTTTTTAACGAGAATAGAAGTATAGAGGAGGATTCAACAACCGGCCGACCGTTAGGAGGTGGCATTTCCATGCACACTCCCCCTCAATGAAAACTCTGAAAGGCCAAGCATTGCACAAAACTTGCAAAAATTTGTAGCACATAATGGCTTCGTAAACAAGTCTACAACTTGATCTTCATTCAGGTAGTACTGGAGATCTATATTAGTGTAGAGAACCTTCTTGAAAATAAAGTGCATATGAATATCAATATCATTCGTTCTTTGATGTTGAACTAGATTTTTTAGTGAGAGCAATGCAACTCTGGATATCACAAAGAAGATGAGTAATTCCTTTAGCTTTCATGTGCATCTCTTCCAACAGCCTCTTCAGCCACATGGTTTCTTTTGTTGTTTCCATTGAACTTCTATATTTTTCCTTAGTAGAAGAAATGGAAAATGTTTGCTACTTTTTACTGCTCCAAGTAATGGCACCTGCACCAAACTTAAACACATATCCAGTTGTAGACTTGTGATATATCACATCACCAGCATGGTCAGAATCACAATATCCATATAAGTATGCATTGTTAGAAGAAATATAATGTAAAACAAAATTAATTGTGCCATTAATATAACGTAAAATTCTTTTTGCTAACTTCCAGCGATCCTAATAAGGTTCCTACATAAACCTTGAAGCAATCCCTATGGCATAAGCAATGTCAGGTCTAGACATAGTTAGATAAATCAAACTACCTACAATTTACCTGTGCAAAGTAGGATTAGCTTTTTCACATGCAGGTTTAGGATCAAGTTTACATCATACTTCTTTAGGAATAACAACTGGTTTACAATCTAACATATTAAACCTATTAAGAAAATTAGTTGCATATTATGATTAAGATACTACAATAGAACTTTTATCCTGAAATATAGCCATGCCCAAAAAATGATGCAATAATCCTAAGTCTGACATCTCAAAATATTGCATTAATTTTGCTTTAATTTTTGTAATTAAACTACGAGAATTACTAGTGATAACTAAATCATCAACATACAATACAATGAAAATGATAGCATTTTCTTCAAATTTAACAAATAAATCATTGTCAGATAAATGGTTAGAAAAACCAACTTCATTGAAAAAACTATTAATTTTATAATACCAAGCTCTAAGAGCTTGTTTTAAACCATATAAATACTTTTTCAATTTACAAACATTAATTTCTTTACCTAGTTCTTCAAATCCTTTAGTTTGGGTCATATAAATTTATTCTTTTCAATCACCATTCAAAAAAAATTGACATCCCTCTAATGGATTTCCCAACCATATTGAGTAACTAAGGCAATCAAAATCCTTGCAGTGCTCATTTTTGCAAATGGTGCAAATGTTTCAATGTAGTCGATACCGAGTTTTTGAGTATACCCTCGAGCTACTAGTCTGGCTTTGAATTTATCTACACTATCGTCTGCTTTATATTTAATCTTGTATAGCCATCTAGATCTGACTATACTTTTTTTCAAGAGGGACTAATTGCCAAGCTTGGTTTTTAATCAAATTAGTATATTTAGATTTCATAACATCTATCCATCTTTCATCAAAAGAATCTTGTTCGAAAGATTGGGGTTCAGGTTCATACAAAGTCATCAAAACATGATATGTATGATGACTTCTAGTCATTTTCTAAAGGTTTCCAGGATTAGAGTCTTGAATAATAGACTCAGCCCATATAGGTCTTTTAGTTACAGAGGAACTAGGAACAATTTCATTTTCAACTATAGGTTCAATACTAGTTTCTTCATCACATACATCATTTACACAATTTTCATTTTCAAATTCATTTTCATTTTCATTAGAATCATCATAAATAATAGAATATGAAAAAGAAGAAGAAAAAGAAAAAGGATTTTCCAAGATTTTAACATTCCTATTTTCTATAAATTCTATTTTTGATGGATCAAAGATCCTAAGACCTTTATTTTTTACATCATATCCTACAAAGATACAAGCAAAATGTTAGTGTAGGTTATTATTTATCCTTTTATTTATTTATTAGGATAATTCTTACACTTGTGTTAGCCCTACACTTGTTGGGTTAGCTTAGGTGTACTAGTTGTGTGGAGTTAGCTTACTAGTTGTGTTGAGTTAGCTTCTCAGTTATGTGGAGTTAGCTTACTAGTCTTTTGAAGTTAACTACCAGTATCAGTTAGTGGGAGTTATTCACCACTGATTTAGGAAGTAGTTGCACTTCCCTCCTCATATATGTACATCTTTCTTATTAAGTAATTAAAGTCATTTTTTAGAGCATTATGAATTATGATGGATTTCCATATATGGTATTTTAGCTCTTTTTTTTTGCAAATCTAATGTGGTGTGCTATTATCATCTGAGATCGCGGCTTGGAAAAATATTCTTATCGTTCCTTTCATAAAAGAGGTTTGATCAAGTTTCTTCCATTTTGATTTCAGAATGAAGAGGGAAGCAGGGCTAACAAAGACTTTCAAATGAGATACAATAGGTTTTTTATTTGACCACTTTTCCGAAGGATTGGAATTTACTAAGGATTTAGTGAGAACTTTGTTTAAGATATGAACAACAATTTGAATAGCTTCAGCCCAGAGGAACTTATGAACTTGAGCAGAATACATCATGGTCCTATCCATTTCCATAATGGTAAGGTTTTTCCTTTCAACAATCTCATTCTACTGAGGGGAATAGGGAGTAGGCAGTTTCCTTTGAATGCCACATTTGACACAAAATTATTCAAATGCCTTATGTATTCTCCACATTATAAGTTCTAAGCCTCTTAATTTTAGAACTAGAAGAGTTTTCAACTAAAGCTTTAAATTTTGACAAGACATCTTATTTCTTTTTAATGAAATATGACCAAATCATATGAGTGAAATCATCAATGAAAGTGACAGCATACAAAGAACCATTAATAGAAGGAACTTCTAGGGGTCTTTTAACATCACTATGGACAAGTTCCAAAGGTTTAGAAGAGTTATCATCACAATTACTATGAAAAGTATTAGCAAATTGCTTACCACGTTAGCATCCTTCACACATTTCATGATTTTGGGAAATAAGTGGCAGACCAGTTACTAGTTTTAGTCAAGACATGTCATACATGCTCTTAAAATTGACATAACCTAGTCTCTCATGCCATAATTACATGTCACTTCTTTGAGTTGTCAAACAATAATTAGAAGGAAATCCATTAAACACATACAAGACATCTCTTTGAATGCCTTCAATTATAGTAACATTATGTTCATTTTTAATAAACCATTTATCCTTTAATAATGTTACACTATAGTTATTTTGAGTCAACTGAGAACAAGAAAGAAAATTCATTTTAATTTTAGGAACTAACAACACATTGTTAAAAAAACCATTTGCAAATTTTTTTTTCCTCGACCCTAAACATTGATAATGGAATGATCACCCAAATATATCTGATCAATATATTCACTAAGTTCTGATAGGATATCAGATCTAAAATTCATGTGCCTAGAGGCACCACTATCTAATATCCATTCATTTCCTTTTGTAGTGACAAAAGTGGCATACAAAGCAATTACATTAGATTTTTGAATATTTTTCTCATTCTTGTTTTGGTTTTGATTTGTTACCCTTTTTAAATTTAAAATTTGTTTTATTATTTTTAAATTTACAATCCTCTTTCTTGTGTCTAAATTTACCACAATAATGAGAAGTTCCATCAAAGCTAACTGTACGTACCCAAAATTGCAAGGTACTGTACTGCGGAACAGCGTAATAAGTGCCCCAATGATGATACAGGTCTCTTCACAAGGTGTTCGGGGTCCGGAAAAGCTCTCCGAATATGAGTTAACATCCCGCATACCCCGCTTAGCCCCCACGTGCTTTGTTTTCCCCTTTTCCCCTCTTTTCTTGCCCCTTTTCTCTTTAGTAACGAAACTGCCACCCTGACTGGGCAGCGGTCCTTTACGCATTTTCCCAGACATTCTTTTGACGTGACTCGTGTGAAATATCAACGTTTCACCAGCTTTCCTTGCCGACTTAAGCTTGCATTTATGTTTTTGGTCCCCTAGAATAGTGTTTTTCCTTTGTTTATTGTTTAGGAGTTCAGTTTGGTTTTGATCTTTGGGTGATTGAATTCCTATAAATGCATGGCTTGTGCTCAAACAAATGGTCTACCCCTGATTTCACTTTCATGATCTCTTTTTCATAGCTTAGTCTGTTATTCTGTTTAGAAGCCATAGTTTTAATTCTTTGCATGCTTAGTTAGCATTGTCCAGCTATTGGTAAGCCACATATCCAGCTTGTGCGAATAGTGTTTCTATTCTATCTAATCCATTAGAAGTAGAATAGCTTAGGAAACCATTAAAGTTGCAGGTTTTACTCCTCAAATAGGATAGTTTCAGGTTCTAGATGCATTATGTTGCATGATTTGCAATAGATCCCGCTAGGAACTACATAAGCCAAGCTCTGTACTCTTGCACTATCCCTCCCGTATTCGCATTCTATTTAGTTTGTATTCTAAAGGTTGTCCCTTGTTCCAAAACCTACTCTTGTTGATGCAAGCATTACACACTTTTCTGGATCTACGTGAGCACAAAGAATGAAGAGATCATACTGAGGGGACAGGATCACACACACACCATCAGATTCGCCACTGTTCTGTGGAGTCCATGTTCTAGCTTTCAAAGTTCTAGTTAGAATCATATCAAATAGAGTAGTTAATCACTTTATTTCAGTAAATTCTATTCTCGATATTGCCAAGGAAGCTGTGGGGATTGATAGTTTCTGAGAAACTATGATTCACTCCTCACTTCTGAGGTAGGATCGAGAATCTTGTAAATAGATTAGTTATTTCATTATTTAGAATAGATATACAAATTACACAGACAAATAGCTACACTCGGCTATTTTTTTTGTTTTAAATTATTAGTTTAGTTGTCAATTCTAAATATTTTAAATAGCTTCCTTCTTAAATTCTTATAAATCATCAAAAAAAATACAAAAAGAAGTTATATATGCTATAAATACATTTCGTATACTTAGAGTTCACTTTATTACAGTTTGTTTATTTTATTGCGTTTGTATGACAATTACGGGACCTAGGGAGCCCAGAGAATACGTTTTCGAGCCAATCATGTCTCAGCCCAATCTCATAACAGAAATAACTGATATTGACTAGTATCTTAGAATCCAAGTCTTCCAAACAACAACAAACTTCCAGCAGATCGGATCTCAGTTAAGAGGATTAAACATAGAAGATGACCAAGCACATACATTTTGGTCAAATCATCTAAACTACAGACTACCCTAGAAAAACATCTACATGATTGTAGAAGGGTTTGAAAGAGAACAAACATTCGGGTGTGACACTTTAGTTCCACAACCAGACGCAGGAGACACCCTCATAGACATAGATACCAGTCTAAGAATCTAGGTTACAAGAACACCTGTGAGGTATTCTGAGAAGATCGCACAACTATTGATTCTAAACATAGAAACTGAGAAAGTGTATGATTATTGGATACTAGGGATCAGGACTTGATTCCACGTATGACCATAGCTGGTCCACGACAACCACAAACCTATGGTTGTGACCCATAGATCCCGCAGCCCAACGAATCCATAAGAGAATTAGACATAAATACTGGCCTACGCACACTAGTATTTCATTCTACTCCACTTCCACCTATTATCATCAAACAATTATCCTTGCTGGATACAATAGCTAACAAAGCTAGAGAATTCTGGACTAGGCCAGAGAACCATCCATAGAGTTGAGTATATTTACCATCCACCATATGACCTTATCCAGAGAAATACATGAAACTACACTGGGTCATTTTCCATGTATTCCACAACCCATAGATCGAATCACGCCAGAGTTCGATATTGATTGGAGCCTTCGAGTAGTCATCCTTGCTGACCGATCTATCACACTAGTACAAGTTAGAAGGGCCTTCTTTGTCTTAGATTCACAGATTCCATTAGTGCGTGTCGAAGACATCAGACTGCCTAACTAGTCTGTCTATATACCACGCATATTCCATCCCCACAAGCTGTCTCGGCATGACCTTGGGAGGTCGGGTACGCGGAAGAGTTACCTGTAGATTCCCATGCTCACTTATCACTTTTTCAGCATACGAAATTGGTGAACCCAACGTGAAGCAAACAACTTTTCCACCTTCTATACCTCATTAGCCTTCACATCAGATTCACCAACAAAATTGGTGAACCCGACGTGAAGCAAACAACTGTTTCACCTTCTATACCTCATTAGCTTTCACATCAGATTCACCAACAAAATTGGTGAACCCAACGTGAAGCAAACAACTGTTTCACCTTCTGTACCTCATTAGCTTTCACATCAGATTCACCAACAAAATTGGTGAACCCAACGTGAAGCAAACAACTGTTTCACCTTCTATACCTCATTAGCCTTCACATCAGATTCACCAACAAAATTGGTGAACCCGACATGAAGCAAACAACTGTTTCACCTTCTGTACCTCATTAGCCTTCACATCAGATTCACCAACAAAATTGGTGAACCCGACGTGAAGCAAACAAAATTAGTGAAGCTGACGTAAACTTCCTACTTTCTTGTTCGGAGTTATAGTATCACGTGTTCTTTCACAAATCACCTTCGTTCCTTCCCATTATTCTGTGGGTATTCATATACCCCCTGAATATGTCAGGATTCGATGAATATGGCAGACCCCTCTTGGGTCTCAAGGCATACTACGCCCAATAGAATAGGAAATCATCACACTCGCTCTCAGTATGGGGCGAAAACTATTCAACTAATCAGTTGTCAACACAAACCCCAAGAATCAGATATAACCCGTCTTTTCAAACGGGGGAGTTAGATCAACCTCCTCGATCGCAACAAACAGAGCCTTCGAGCTCGAACAATATGATGTTTACCAGAGAATCTAGTTCGTCTCCTCAGATGCTACTTAGACCACAAATTAGTAGACAATCAGACCCATATCTGGTCTTAGATGATGAACGGTCAATACGTTATCCTAGGAGTGAACAACATTCTCGGGGTATGTACCCACCTATAGGAGGTTTACAAATACAACCCGAGGTCTCTTTTCAAGAAAATACCTCTATGCCACTGCCTATAGGAAATACTCTTGGAGAAACTTGGCAAGATAGCAATCAGTTCATGACAAGATATCACATGCCTATACAACACTAGGGTATACAACAAATGCCGCTCAGGTAAAGCACCATGACTTCACCAAATGAAGTCATTTCAATGTTAGTAGAAAAAGTGAGATGGTTAGAACTTGCTCAAGCAAGTCAAAAGTCTCTGTTCATTCAAACAGGAAGTTCCAACCCTCCATACCACCCTGGCCAGGTAGATCTCCTCACAGGAGTAGGCACGTTAGGCATGCCGCCTCACTATCCACAACAAACACCAACAAGGCCCATCATCTCTAACACTATTCCTCCCAGTCTAGTATCAAACAATCCATTACTAGACAATATCCCATCATACTTAAACATGTACTCTAAATCACCACAAGGAGATATGTTCTCCTCTCCCGGCCTTTTTTCTCAAACACCGGGACTTCCCTATGCCCCTGCCACTGCATACGCTACACCATATCAACAACCCATCCCACCACCACTCCCTCAACAACCACCATCAATGGTTGAAACATATGCGATAGGGACTTATTTAGAATATCTAAAAGAGCCCTTAGACTTCACCATACGAAGCTTCATGCTTCCAAGACCTCTTCCCTATTTACCCAAATACAAAGGCGAGGGAGATCTAAATGCGCATATCAAAGCTTACGCTACAGCCATACGTGAACTACTCCCTTGGGATGGGGTTGTTGCTAAAATATTCCCCAAAACCTTGGAAGGCATTGCTCTTAATTGGTATTATAGAATACCTGAGGCTTCCATCCATTCATTTAAACAACTTGTATCAGAGTTCATCAAGGCCTTTGATATGAACAAACTATTGAGAACAGTAATCAGGGAATTATTGCACATCAAACAAGAATACAACGAATTTGTTGCCCATTTCATCTAGAGGTGGTGTACAGTTCTTTATTCTTCAGCAAGTGCTCCAAATATGGATCAGATGGAACTATGCGATTTATTCCTTCATTCTCTTAGCAAAGAGGTGAAGGAAGAAGTCCAGAATTTCCCGCTAAGAACTTACGATGAAGTACTTGAGAGCGCTCTTCGAATAGACCAAGCAGCAATAGATAGTGGCCGTAAAACATATGGTGCAAATGGGAGGTTAATCACCCCCAATCAGAATGCTACAAATTATCCCACTACCACAAACTTTAATCAAGGACCTAAAATCCTTAACAAAAATTGGGGTGTAACAATAGATGGAGTAACCGACCAGCCCAAGAAGGTAAATGTTTTCAATACTCCATCACAAAAAAATAACCAACGAAACAATAACTTTACCCCGAAAATCAATACAGAGGATTTTAACCATCCACAACAACAAAAACAGTGAAATCCCATACAAGGGCCAAGCCAAAACTCATTTGGTTATCAAAACCAAAGTCAAAACCAGAAACAACAATAGCAAAACTTTAATCCTAATAGGCAACAATTTGATCAGAATTTTAGGCCAAAATATACACCAAACCAACAAAACAAGAATTACAATCCCAATTCTTATTGTGGTTTCCACAAAATTCGGGGTCATGATACTAGAACATGTCATGACTACAATAAATTCATGCAACATTTACCAGAAGAACAAAGATAGTTCTTCACGGATTTGTTTTTGGCAGATCCCGTATCATCACCACCAAACATGCTAGCAGGAGTAGTTTCCCCTCAAAATGCTCCCCTCAAGATCTTTAATGATCCACTCCCAAATCATGATAATAACAGACTAAATCCAACTAGGACAAACAAGGGTGCAATACTGAGAAATAATGATCACGAAGCCTCGACTTCACTAAATCCATCAGTTGCACCACAGTTGGGAAGTCAACTGAGACCCAAGCTAGTCAAATTAGTAGAGTTAGACTCAGAATTGCCTATCAAAGCTGTAACAAGAACATGAGAGTATTTCTCTCAAACAAGTCCAAATCACCTACCGGAAATGGATAACATCCAACAAATCATAGCAAAACCTGTGGGTGCTTACGATTTAATTAATGATCTAACAAATACCTTCTCGCACATCTCATTTTTAGATTTACTAAAGAACTATCCTCCTCACAAAGCTTCTCTTTTAGAAGCATTAGGTCTAGGTCATTTAATTAACATCACTCCACCTCCTAAAACACAAGTAAATCACGTAGATTTTTATATCCACCCTCCGGGGCAGCCAAACAAGGATGTCGAATTCATATTTGAAATAAGTAAAATGCCCACAGATGCTGAGATCACACGCCGAGGTGATCCAACCTTACACTTACAAGTATGGGTTTATAATAACTATGTAAAACGGGTAATGGTTGACGATGGGGCCGCAGTTAACATAGTCCCTTTCTCTTTCCTCAAAAAACTAGGATATAGGGAAACAAACTATTCCACCACTCGAAAACATTGAGAGGCTATGATAGCCTTAAAGCCACTTCGATAGGAACTATAATATTTCCAGTCATTATATTATATATCGGGAAACTAATTATATTATAGATCGGGAAACTAATTATAATATGATACTCGGCCGACCATGGATACACCGAATGAAGGCAATCCCTTCTACGTTATTTCAAGAAGTAGGATTCTTGCATCTAAGAAAGGTATTTGTAGCCAAAGGCGATCCAAAACCTTTCGATTTGCACCTAGCTGATTTAAAGAAAAGACTAGGTGTACACTCAGAATTTGAACTTCCAACAAACCAACTTAATAAACCTACTAACCCAAAACCAGAGGAGAATTTGGTACCTACAATGGATCTTGAAGCTATCAGCATAGCCAAAACAACCCCAACCCCTAACGATAAAGCTAAAGAAACGGTATCGTTAAGGACTACTGCAAAAATTGTTGAATTAATAGAACAAGATTCACCAATGTTCTTACCATTTGATTCAGTAGGTATAGGATATTCCCTAGGTGTTGGTTCCCTTCCAGCAGAGGACCTCTGTATGGTAGAAGTAGAATGTGCAAGCGCAGCAGATACCCCAACATCTATACTCCCGACTAGGTATTGGACTCTCCATTTCGACAGAGCTAAATGCTGTTACGGAGTGGGGGCAGGTATAATTCTTACTTTGCCCGAAGAGAAAGTCCTTCCATTTGCCTTTAAGTTAAACTTTGAATGCACAAACAACGGCGCTGAGTACGAAGCCCTCCTCCTTGGCCTCACTTTAGCCAAGAGAATTGGTGTTAACAACATCAGAGTCTTAGAAGACTCGCAATTAGTGGCAAACCAAGTTTCTGAATTATACGAAACCAAAGCCGAACACTTACAGCTTTACAAAAAATCCGTATTAGATTTAAGCAAGGCGTTTAACTTCATGTCCATTGAAGCAATCCCGCAAGAGAAAAATCTTCTAGCCAATTCAGTAGCGACTTCAGCGTCACGTTTTACTCCAAGCAATGAGTTAGAAGATACCCAATTCACAGTGTCCATTCGTGATGAACCATTGATAAAAACAATGACAAATCCCCTTGCAAGCGGAAGTGAATCTACCACCCCAGACCATGTCGATAATAATATGGCCACTTTGGAATACTTAAACGCCTATGCGGCATTACATCTCTCCTATCATATGCTAGATTTGTCCTTAATTCCACATTTGTCTTCCTATTTCTGGAATCCTGTGATGGATCATCCCTCAAAAATGGAACCTAGCATATACGCAGTAGAAAATAGGGAGGATTTGGATTTACCTCCAGCACCACCTGAGTTCAAAGAGGGTAACGCCTCTTTGATCAAGGAGACAATCAATGTCAACATCGAGACAGAAAATGAACCGAGAATATTGAAACTAGGTTCTTCATTAACCCCAGAAGAAGTAGAAATACATACTCAGATTCTCAAAGAACATCAAAAGGCATTTGCATTTAATTATAAGGAGATGACAGGAGTCGCACCCCACATTGCGGTGCACAACCTCGTCACTAAATCAGATGCAAAGCCAATTAAACAAAAATCAAGACCCATGAAGCCCAAAGTAGCTCTCATGGTAAAAGAGGAGGTAATAAAACTCCTTCAGGTAGGATTCATCAAGCGAGTCGACTACTCCCAATGGGTATCTAATATCGTCCCTGTTCTCAAGAAGAATGGGAAGATATGCATCTGTATAGATTTTTGAGATATCAACAAAGCATGTCCTAAGGATGACTTCCCGTTACCATCCATCGATGTTATTGTTGATGCAACAGCTGGTTTTGAACTTTTGTCTCTCATGGATGGATTCTCGGGATACAATCAAATTAGAATATCTGAGCAAGATCAAGCTAAAACCACATTTATAACTCCTTGGGGAACCTATTGCTACGCTGTTATGCCATTCGGTCTCAAAAACACCGGTGCTACGTACCAGTGGGCCATGACATACATATTTCATGATCTAATTCATAAAATCATGGAATATTATGTAGATGAATTATTGGCTAAAGCCAAGAAGTGTTGTGACCATCCTGAAGTACTCTACGTCATTATTTCACGTCTAATAGAATACGGAGTCACACTAAACCCAGAGAAATGTGCCTTTGGTGTAACAGGAGGGAAGCTCCTAGGTTATATCATATCGTCACGAGGGATAGATGTTGACCCAACCAAAATTTGGGCCTTCCTCGAAATGGTTCCACCTTCAGATGAATCTGGAATCAGGTCATTTCTCGGAAAGCTAGGTGTAATCCGAAGATTCATCCCAGACTTGAGCTTCGCTATTCATCCAATTAATAATTTACTCAAGAAAGACTATAGCATTGATTGGACCGAAGACTGTAATGAAGCTTTTAATGCAGTTAAGCGTTTCTTGCTGTCACCACCTACACTAATGCCACCTAAGCTAGACCGCCCGTTGATTTTATACTCATGAGCTACCAATGTCTCGTTAGCTTGCATGTTGGCCAAAGAAGATGATGACAAAAGAGAATGCATGATTTATTTCATTAACCAAACACTGCTCGACTATGAAACACGCTATACACAAGTAGAACGAGAATGTCTCACCATAGTCTTTGCAACCAAACGCCTAAGACACTATATGCTAAATCAAGAAACAAGGGTCATGGTAAAAACAGACCACTTACAAACCTTTCTCACACAAGGATCCTTGTCTAAAAATGCTAGACGTTTTATAACCTTAATGGGAGAATTCAAATTAACGTTTGTAAATCAGAAGTCAGTTAAGGGACAAATCATTGCGGATTGGTTAGCTGACAACCCATTAAACGGAGGTGATCTAGTAGATTTAGACTTTCCAAATGAGTGCGCATACTACATCAAAACCTGACCCTCTATCTCTGAGTGTCCCTTGGTACACTGATATCATTAATTATATCATGGACCATACACGTACCCAGAAGGAGCTATGATCACAACAAAGAAGGTGGTTACGCATAATCGTAGCTAAATACGTCATTATAGAGCAGGTGCTCCATCGAAAAGCATTCGATGGAATGCTCCTAAGATGTGTCGACACAGAGGAATCCAAGAAGATTCTCCATGAATCTCACAACGGAATATGTGGAGGCCACTTCGGTGGCCATGCCATTGCTTGAAAAATACACCGAATGGGTTATTTCTGGCCCACTCTAGAACACGACGCGATAGAGTTTATACGCAAGTGTCATAAGTTCCAAGAATTCTCCCATGAGATCCACTTGCTGGCACAATTCCTGTAACCAATCACTACTCCATGGCCCTTTTCTAGATGGGGGCCTAGACTTAACAAGGAAATTCTCTCCCTCATCCACAGACGAGCCATAATTTTATAATCACGGCCACTGAATATTTCACCAAATGGGTTGAGGCTATGCCTCTTACCACTATACTTAGTTCTGTAATCGCCAAGTTCATTTTGAACCAAATCATCTGCAGGTACGGTATCCCACAAATCATTATCTCCAATAATGGAACTTCTTTTAAGAATGAAGAGATTCATGAGCTATGTAATAAATTTAAAATAAGCCATCATACGGCTTCTTTGTATTATCCCCAAGCCAACGGGCAGGCTAAAGCAAAAAACAAGACACTGAAAGCCATTCTCCTTAAAATGGTGAAAGAAAACAAACGAGATTGGCATTTGAAGTTATATCCAAGCCTTGTGGGCCCACCAAACCTCAATAAGAAATGCCAACGGGGAGCAACTCCTTTCTTGCTAGTATTTGGGGTAGAAGCATGTTCTCCCACTTGAAGTCGAAATAACCAGTCTCCGTATTTCATTACAAGGGATTCTAGATGAAGATGCTTACATAGAAGCACGTCTTTCTCAACTAGAAAGCCTAGATGAAACTAGGTTAGACACTAAACAATGACATAGAGTCTTATGCTGACCGGATGTGCCGGCAGTACAAAAAAAAGGTCTATGAACACGATATATATGAAGGTGATCTAGTTCTAAGGCTAGATAGCCGGATCGACAAGAAGACCGGCGACGGAAGGAAATTCCAGCCCAAATGGTTGGGCCCATACCAAGTCATGTAGGACTACGGAAATGGTGCTTACCTCTTATGTACGCTAGAAGGTGAGGAATTTGGCGAAACAGTCAATTCACTACACCTCAAGCGGTTCTACGCATGAGCAACTAGCACTACCTGTATAATTATCTACATTGCATCTTCATATAGATTAAGATCATTTTGTCTACTTGTTTCTTACATAAATTGTGATCAAGGAATCTATTCTCAAAGCAATTCACTATAAACTCATGATGTTGTTGTCATAAAGCTCTTTAATCGTACCTCTCCATCTTCGTATATCATCGAATCATCTCGGAATATTTTATCAAATAAAGATAGACATAACAAAGTCCTTAACGGTAACCATATCAAGATCTACAAGTTTATTCTTGCTTTGATTTCTTCTTAAGATAGGTGTCTTGCCTATGGTTTGTTCTAGAAGATTCATGGTGGTGTCACATCTATCCCATATGCATATTTCTTTGGGAATAAGCACATACTGACATTTTACTCAAGGAAAACAAGTCAACAAGTAATTAAACAGAAATTTTTAATTTTACACATTTCCTTGCCCCACCAACCTTCAGTGATGAGCTTGCGTCTCTTACTAGTGACGTAGGGTTGGGAAAGGATGGAAATTCCCTTACTCACCTATACTTTGTCCATGGTGATAAACCCACGCTTCTTACTAGTAGCATGGGGCAAAGTGTAGGGGGGTCTTCTTGACAAATAAGTACAAATTGTCATATGCAAACAATTCAAATTTTCAAACTTTGAGTCAAAAACAAATGAAACAGATGTTCAAAATCCTAAAAGACTTAAAATCCTAAAAACCCAAATTTTGTCTAGTATGTAGCCATCTACGGGTCTAAGTCTGGATAAACCGCAAAGCAAGTTACATCCAAAACTATTAAGTCACTCGAGTGGAGTCGGCTTATAGCTTCCAATTTGGTTCCACCAAAGCTTTGTCTGTCTTTCATCACTATCATTTCACCACATTTCATAACTTGCGCCCTTCTTGGCTCTTGGTGATGAGCCCTCGCATCTTACTAGTTGCATGGAGTTAGGAGTGGGGCAAGTTAATCTGTTCATCATACTGGTTATTTTCATCACTTTGCCAAAACAAACATGAGGTATCCATAACTGCTCACAGAAGCTAAAGATTCAAAATCACAATATATCTACATTATCATGTATCAGCATCATGAAACAAAAAAAGAAAACAAGCATTTACATCATTTGTTCACCATTGCATACATTCTAAAAAGCATATAAACATACATCGTAGTATACACAAGGAAGCTGGAAATAGAAAGGGAAAACATGAGTGACAAGCTTTTGATCCAAAAACGAATGCATATATAAATAATCAATGTTTATATACAATGCCATCATGCACTAGGCATGGTCAAAACGCTCAAAGAGCCTGTGATACACAATAGTACAAAATACACAAGGGCCAAATGGCCTCTCAACCCCTACGCGACCCCTTCGAAGGTGCACACCCTCGCCTAGGGACTCCGGCTACGCCGGTGCTCTGAATGTACGGAGGGCTCAGGGTCCCAAGGGGTAGCCGCAGTCTCACCACAAGAATGGCTCCTCATGAGGTGCTCAGCCATCCTGTAGCCCGCTAACTCTGTGCGCAAGGTCGACACCATCTTGACCAAGTGCCAAACAGAGAGCAAAGACATCTGTATGTCTACCAGCTGTTGAGGGCTCCCCAGGCATCTACGGACAGCTCCGCGCGTGTTCTATCCATAGGGATCATCAGAGAATTGGTACATACCCTGCAGATTAGATCCCGCCACTCGTCAATAGTCTCTGCAAACAAAGAAGAAAAATGAATTAGAAACCAAGCAAGAGGCTAAAAGATACAAGATAAAAAAAAAAGGAGAGATAGAAATTAAAACAAATCCTAAATTAAACAAATGTCAAAGAAGGAAGAAAGGATAACTTACTTGGATCACCGGGCCTCCAAGATGGGTCGCTGGGACCGGCACCTGCCACGGATGCCACTTCCGATTGAGGGGCTGCTCCTGTGGTAGGGGGTAACATGTCACCCTTGTAACTGACTCATCCTCTCCACCATGGCCTTGAGAGAGTGGCTCCTCTGAAACTAGATTCACCTTCTCTGCACTCTCCTCAGCCCTCTCTGCCTGCATAATGTCTTGAGTGTCATGCCACTCAGGATCACTGTCATCAGTCTGCTCCTCCGACCCTCCCTCTGTAAGCTCCTCAGAGTCGGAGTCAATATCTATGGGGTCATCGCTACTATGAGCAGGACCCGCAGCAATCTGAAGTAAAGGTGCCCGAGGTGCACCAGCTCTCCCTCTAGCATGAACTATCCTCCTGGCTGCAATGGGAATGCCAGGAGTGATCACTGTCCAACCACGGCCTCTAGGCCCCCCTCTAGCCTCGCGAACTGATTTGTAAACTGGTGCCACTGGGGGAAGCATGCCCATATACAGTAGGCCAAACTGCTGAGGAACTCTGCCAAAAGGATGCACCTCCACTCGTCCCACTCGATCAATGAGTTGCCCTATGGTGGAGCAAGAGATCAAGGTAAGAGTCTCCTCTCCCCATATGCCGGCCATAAGCTGGTACGGTGTCACCTCCATGTCTGCAGTAGTAAGGGAGGCAACTGGCTGGTGAGGTGCTCTAAGCACCTACATATCTGTCCATCTAGCTGTCCTCACAGCCCCAGGATCTGCCACCTCCACGCCTCTGCCATAAGGGATAAAACGCTCATACACCCAACTCATGACTAAAGTCGGGTGGCTCAATGACTATCTCTGTAAACAAACCACCCTGTATAAATCATGGTAGGTGGTCCCTAGAATATCTACACCCCAGGCGTATATCCGGCCGTGCCCCTCTATCTGCACAATGATGGGGGCTCAGCAGTATAACAATGTATCCCCTCCCTTGTCCCCGATCAGTCTCGAGGCAAGGATCCCCATGACGGCCTGTCAAAGTACGGGGATAGGCAAAGAAGGAATGGATCGAACTCTCACTCCCTTCTTCGACCCCGTGGAGATAACTTCATCTCCCATATATGTTGCCCACTATGCAATTTGTGCCTGTGAGCCTGCTATCTCTAATGTAAGTCTCCTCCCGATGATCGGGACCCCCAAAATACGGTAGACATCCTCGAGTGTGATGGTCCACTCACCACGGACCCTTGGCAGTCGGAAGGTGTTCCGATCTGCATCCCAGTAAGAGAATAAGTCACAAAGGATGTGACTAGATGGTGCAACATGAGGCACACGTGATATACGCATTATACCAGCCCTCTGAAGTGTGACCTCCTCGTCCTGCGAGAGGGCATCCAGTACTCCTGAGAGCCAACCACACTCTCTCTCTCTCTACTCCATCTAATATACTCCTCTCTCTCCTGCATACACCCAAAAATGCACAAAACAGAGCAAGTTAATATCTGAACAATACCAAGAAGGTCATGAAAACTTGTAGAAGTGCAAAAAAATACAAGTGCAATCTCAAATAATAGTTCTTTTGCATTCTGTGCAAAACCACCGCCCTGTTCAGGGCGGCGGTCACGGTCCGAAAACCCATGCAGGTTTTTTATCTTAAAAATCCTAAAACAAGCAAAAAATGACCATTTGACCTAAAATGGAGCCTACCCAGTAGGCACCCCCCTAGGAGGACCTTTTGAACCTAATATTTTCAAAAATAACCCCCCCATTACAACAAATTTAGCATTTCAAATTTAAAGGGGGAAAAACACAAAATTGAAGAAAACCAACCTGTGATCTAGCAGGGTGGTGTTCCGCACGTGGAGGCATGATCACAATCTCGCCATGGACGTTTTGACTATACTCATGCAAGAAACCGTCGCCGTGGGTCCCAGAGCTCAAAAACAACCAATTCAACTCGTGCAAATGAATAGGAAAATGGGCCCACTTTCATATATATAGCACCCTGATTCATTTTAAAAGACTTTTTCGCAGGTTTGGAGTGCTGATGGAGGTAAGTCCCTATACCCGCGCGAATGGTACGTTCTCATTCCCTATTATTTTAGCGTTTATTTTCCAAATTATTGTATCTATCTGCACTTGAGTTCTCCTTTCATTTTGCAGATAGCAGGAATTTTGGATGGCATAATTTCAACACACGGACGTGTAAGGTATAACTTCTAACTTCCCATTTCGGGACTGCCATACTCGGACCCACCGTTTTATGCCTCTGTATGGCTAAAACGCTTCTCTGAGGGGGCAATATGTGCGTACCCAAAATTGCAAGGTACTTTACTGCAGAACAACGTAATAAGTGCCTCAATGATGATACAGGTATCTTCGCAAGGTGTTCGGGGTCCGGAAAATCTCTCTGAATATGCGTTAACATCCCGCATACCCCGCTTAGCCCCCGCATGCTTTATTTTCCCCTTTTCCCCTCTTTTCTTGCCCCTTTTCTCTTTAGTAATGAAACCACCGCCCTGACTGGGTGGCGGTCCTGTAACCGCCGCCCTGAACAGGGCAGCGGTCCTGTACGTATTTTCCATAACGTTCTTTTGACGCGACTCGCATGAAATATCAACGTTTCACCATCTTTCCTTGCCAACTTAAGCTTGCATTTATGTTTTTGGTCCCCTGGAATAGTGTTTTTCCTTTGTTTATTATTTAGGAGTTCAGTTTGGTTTTGATCTTTGGGTGATTGAATTCCTATAAATGCATGGCTTGTGCTCAAACAAAAGGTCTGCCCCTGATTTCACTTTCATGCTCTCTTTTTCATAGCTTAGTCTGTTATTCTGTTTAGAAGCCATAGTTTTAATTCTTTGCATGCTTAGTTAGCATTGTCCAACTATTGGTAAGCCACATATCCAGCTTGTGCAAACAGTGTTGTTGTTCTATCTAATCCATTAGAAGTAGAATAGCTTAGGAAGCCGTTAAAGTTACAGGTTTTGCTCCTCAAACAGGATAGTTTCAGGTTCTGGACGCATTATGTTGCATGATTCGCAATAGATCCCACTAGGAACTGCATAAGCCAAGCTCTGTACTCTTGCGCTATCCCTCTCCTATTCGCGTTCTATTCATTCTGTATTCTAAAGGTTGTCCCTTGTTCCAACACCTACTCCTGTTGATGCAAGCATTACACGCTTTTCTGGATCTACATGAGCACAAAGAACGAAGAGATCATACTGAGGGGACAAGATCACACACACACACCATTGGATTCGCCACTGTTCTGCGGAGTCCAGGTTCTAGCTTTCAAAGTTCTAGTTAGAATCATATCAAATAGAGTAGTTAATCACTTTATTTCAGTAAATTCTATTCTCGATATTGCCAGGGAAGTTGTGGGGATTAATAGTTTCTAAGAAACTATGATTCACTCCTCACTTCTGAGGTAGGATCGAGAATCTTGCAAATAGATTAGTTATTTCATTGTTTAGAATAGATATACAAATTGCACAGACAAATAGCTACACTCGACTATTTTGTTTGTTTTAAATTATTAGTTTAGTTGTCAATTCTAAATATTTTAAATAGCTGCCTTCTTAAATTCTTATAAATCATCAAAAAAAAATACAAAAAGAAGTCATATATGCTATAAATACATTTCGTATACTTAGAGTTCACTTTATTACAGTTTGTTTATATTATTGCATTTGTATGACAATTACGGGACCTAGGGAGCCCAGAGAATACGTTTTCGAGCCAATCGTGTCTCAGCCCAATCTCATAACAGCAATAATTGATATTGACCAGAATCTTAGAATCCAAGTCTTCCAAACAACAACAGACTTCCAGTAGATCAGATCTCAGTTAAGAGGATTAAACATAGAAGATGACCAAGCACATACGTTTTGGTCAAATCGGCCAGGCTACAGACTACCCTAGAAAAACATCTACATGACTGTAGAAAGGTTTGAAAGAGAACAAACATTTGGGTGTAACCCTTTAGTTCCACAACCAGAAGCAGAGACACCCTCACAGACATAGATACCGGCCTAAGAATCCAAGTTGCAAGAACGCCTGTGAGGTATTCTGAGAAGATCGCACAACTGTTGATTCTAAACATAGAAGCTGAGAAAGTGTATGATTATTGGATACTAGGGATCAGGACTTGATTCCACGCATGACCATAGCTAGTCCACGACAACCACGAACCTTTGGTTGTGACCCACAGATCCCGCAGCCCAACGAATCCATAAGAGATTTAGACATAGATACTGGCCTATGCACACTAGTATTTCAGTCTACTCCACTTCCACCTATTATCATCGAACAATTACCCTTACTGGATATAGCAGCTAACAAAGCTAGAGAATTCTAGACTAGGCCAGAGAACCATCCATAGAGTTGACTATATTTACCATCCACCATATGACCTTATCCGGAGAAATACACGAAACTATACCGGGTCATTTTCCACGTATTCCACAACCCATAGATCGAATCACTCTAGAGCTCGATATTGATTGGAGCCTTCGAGCAGTCATCCTTGCTGACCAATCTATCACATCAGTCCAGGTTAGAAAGGCCTTCTTTTCCTTAGATTCGCAGATTCCATTAGTGCGTATCGAAGACATCAGACTACCTAACTAGTCTGTCTATATACCACGTATATTCCATCCCCACCGTCTGTCTCGGCACGACCTCGGGAGGTCGGGTACGTGGAAGAGTTACCTGTAGATTCCCACGCTCGCTTGTCACTTTTTCAGCGTACACTAACTCTTGGATTTCCAGGTTTCTTATCTTTGCTAGGAGGTTTAAAAGTTTGTTTTGGGTTTTTGTTGAATCTAGAGGTTTTACCTTTTGATTTCTGAGTGAGAAGTGCATGATTGGCATTCTCCTTAGAATCAAAATTTGACATTACTTGTTCTTCCTGTATAAGAAGAGCATTAAGAGTTTACAAATGTGGAATTTCTTGTTCTGTTTGATATTTTGAATTCAAAATTGAAATGAAATTTCTTAAGTTTTCATAAATATTCAATTGAATAATAAAATAAAGTAATTTATCCTAAATCAAATTAATGCCACATCCATCTAACTATGACTTGATATTTTTGATTTTTTGCTAAATAATTTATCGATTTTTCATCTCCCTTCATAGGATTTGTCATATGTTCTAAAATCAATTTAATAATGTTATGTAAACATGTACCTTCATGCATCAATTCCAATTGAGCCCAAACCTCACTCAGACTCTCTTAATTCCCGATATGAAGAAGAAAATCATCTTGTACGCTTTGCAAAATAATGGACATTGCCTATTGTACTTTATGTTGATACGCAGTGATGTTATTAGCAGTTGTGTGTCTTCTGGTAGGAGCTCTCTCAGTTCCATTCACAACTGCCCATAATTTGTGAGTCATAAATTTTGCATTCAATCGAATCTTCCAAATTTGGTAGTTGTTTCCATTCAACATCTAAGATTTATCAATTGAAAAATGATTAGACCTCGTTTTTGCATAAAATAGAGATAAAAATAATTAATAAAGGATTAAAATAAGAGTTTTATAGAAATTCCCCCTATCGTATTTTAATCCTCGTAATTGAACACGATCAATTTACACCAAAAAAGCAGGTCCTATTAATTGAATAATCTATACATAAATATGTTAGAATGATATCAAAAACTTAAATTGAAATGTAAGAGATTTTTTTAGTTTTGTAACAAAATGATGACAAAAAAATTGTTGTCATATCATATCATTTTTAAAACAAAATGATACTATATTACTATTTTACACAAATAATTTTTATAATTTGTTTATATTTTTCAAAAAAAAAAAAAATCATACATTTGTGGAAAAAAAAGATTTATTTACAAAAAAAATTGGAGCTCTTGCTCCTTTAGGTAGGATTTTTTATCAGCTCAGCTAAGTTGGCTAACCAACTCGGTGGGTTGTCCACTGAGTCACAAATACCATATTTCATATTTCATTGCAAACTGAATTGACTATTTAAGCCACAATAACCAATATCTATGCCAACTGATCCACTTATAATACCGTGGCCTAGCTGCACAGCGAAGCAACACCGGCACCCATGGTCGAGTGACTCAAGGAACCCGAGCCACATACTGAGATATACCCACAAGGGCCTAAAGCAAAATGGGGTGGTGTGACTGTAGTCACACCACTAAACTCCCTTACACAGGCTTATAAAGCCTTTAAACGTTTCCCACCATCCTAATGTGGGACTATTCCCTTAGTGCAAAGGAGAGGGGGAGTCACGGCAGAGGTGAGGAAAGTCTTGTGGACACGCGGCGGATGCGGAGGAAGGATCACAGGGGCAATCAGGCGGTGCCACTTGGCACATAGCTAGGAGGGGGGTAGTTTAGAGGGGGCCGCCCCCAATATATTTGTTTTGTTTATTATAATAATGGTCATGGTAGAGTTTTAAGTTAGGTTAAATAGGTTCGGTTTTAGGTAATATAGGTTTAGATTTCTATAAAGTTTCATATATATATATATATATATATATATATATATATAATATTTTTATAAAATAAGAATATTTTATAAAAACTATACAAATATTATAGTTTATATTAAATTATAGGTGCAAAATAATTCAAAGAGGCCCTATCCAGGACATAGAATAGGGTTTAAAATTCACACTGAAATGTAAACTATTATAATTTACCAAGGAATAAGGATTTTTTACCCAACTAATGAAAAAATTTAAAAAACCTATTTTGTCGAATCTTGTCTCCCCCTGTAAACTCGAGTTTTCACTTTGAATTTTTACTTTCCCCTTTTGATTTCTTGAATTATTTGCACACTATATAAACTATAAAAAAATATTTCATAAAAATTTTATACACCCTTACCTTATTTTCCAAGGCTTGGGTAATTCCCGAACTTGAATTTTGTATGCACAGTTGAAATCTCAAATGACTTTCCACCCATGCAGCCAACATCTAATCTAACCATACGAAGAGGGAACAGGAGGTTAAATAGCATTCCAAATAACTTAACTACCTAACTTCCAAACCGTTACAACCTTAGGCTATTTATGATTAAATTAATTTATTAATCCCGCTCTGGTACCATGTTAGGACTAGGGGCGGAAAATATATTAACCAACTTAATTAAATGTGAAGTTTAACATTATGAATACAGGTAAATGTAAACTATACAAAACATAAATAAAAGTAAATAACACAAACAAAGTGACACCGTATATAATGTGGAAAACCCCTAAATGGGTAAAAACCATAGAGAATAAATCCACTAAGTGAGAAACATTTACATCCACTAGTCCAGTACTTCACTCCTCACTTTTATTCCTTGTTTTTACAAAGATTTACCTTCATATTCACATTAGAATATTATTATTTGATTTGATAATCAATCTTCGATATATTGAATATATGACCTATGGTCATATTTAAATAACCCAAAGGGTTATGTCCTTCTTAAGTAATGGGGAAACACCCCAATTTAATTAGTTAGTTAATTAAATTAACCAACCACCTAATATAAAGTTTATATTTAAATAATAAGAATATAGATTATTATATATTATTTAAATATAAACTATATATTATGATACACTTAATATTATAGTTCTAACAGCTCTTGTTTGAAAATTCGTAGAACAAAGGAACTTAGTGTTATGCTGAAATTGGAAATTCAGTATTCCGCGAAGTTGGAAAATGTAGTGTTCCACAAGTTTTCCTAACCCGTGTAGGAAAGGAACATCATCACAGGTAAATATGCTATCAAATAAAGGCTTAGGAATTCACAACACATGTATAAGAAAAGAGTTCATGAAAAATAAGCCACAGACCAAAGAAAACTTGTGATAGGAATGTGAAATATGTCATGGAACAAGTAAATTCAAATCTTGTGGTACAAAGCAAGCAAAGCTACAAAACAAAGAGTCCGTAATATAAATAAATATGTCATGGAATGCAAAATACTACGTGAAATATTGCATAATCCACAGGAGGAGGAAATATCAGGCCACAGGTGGTAAGAAATAATTACGGGGCTAGTGATTGATTGTAGATCAAGGAAGAAGTTAGAAATGGAGCCACATATTTTTTGAGGTTCTCAAATAAAATAGAAAGCCGTAAAAGACATGATCAAGGTGTCAGAACATCAAAATTCCACACAACAAAGTTAGGTGCCCAACCGCTCCAACAACCAAAATTTAATTTTGAATGTCATCGTCCTCCTACATTGGTGATTTGATGGCGTGCAATTAAAGAAAAATGGGACACCCATACCTAGCCTACAAAATCAATGGTGAATGGTCCTTAGTACAGGCGGGGTCGTTGAATTCATTGATCACTAGATGTGATCATTTCCCTCTTCTTCCTCTGTCAAATTTCTATATATGTAAGTGTGAATGAACATGTAAAGGGTTCAATTTTCTGCTAAGTCTAAGAGATCTTCCCCTTTGAGCTCAAAGATTTTTCTTGTAGACCTCTGTAACATGCCTATGAATATTTCATGTGCCTCCACTCTGTTACCTTGTAAATAAAGAATATATTTATCTTATATTCAAGAATGATCTCTTTCCTTTGAGTGCATAAGTGTTTAAAATGAATATTTCAATCATATTGTTTTCCTTCAATCTTATTCTATTTATTTATCACAAAGTTTTATGTGCCACTATCTTGGATCTTCATATGTATTTTTGTATGTGTCCCTGGATCTAGAATCGAGTCATATTCTAGTTTGGTTCATCACCTCTCTTTATTTAAGTATTTCTCTCTCTTAACCCTAGTCCCTTAGAATTATGAGGATAGGATTACATAGTAGTAGTTTAGTCATAGTTAGTCATAGTTAGCCAGGATAGAAGGAGATAACTTTCTCTACCTGATTGACCTCAAAAGGATCCATCATCCCACACTTTATAGGTATTTCAATGGTTCACTGAGGTGTTGAATCTAGTAGATTCAACAAGGGTAAAATCCCATACAACAATAAATTTTAGCGCACCCGATGGGATCAATTTGAGTCACTTATAGGCCACTTTTGATCTTTTTCCCATAATATTAGTGTGTGTCTTAGTAGATTTCAACCTTTGGAGGCATATTTCTACACATATGGTGAATCCAAAATTAAAATCTACTATTTTCAAGTAGTCCAATACCCATTTTCATGATAATTATATAAACAAAATTGAGCATAAAAAGAGGAGAACCTTTCGAATGTCTTCAACTCTCACCTAGAAGAAGAAGAGAAAGATCAGTTCAAATATCTCTTTCACCTCCCAACAGAAGTCTTTCTACACCTCCTCCTTATTGACCCTTATCTTACTCCATCAAAAACTTAAGACATGTTCCCTTCATGGTGCATCAAATGAATTTACCCTTTGTAACCTTTAATAGTAGCAGTCCCTTGGATTTGAATTCCCAACCTGACATATCAGTTGTCTTCTTTAAATAGGGTATTCCATTCTTTACTAGTGAAAATTAAACTGCCCCAGTAGAGAACATCTTAGATGTTTCTAATGTTTGATTAGTTCATATTTTCACTGAAGATGATGTAGCAATAACACTCTTAGCCTCATATTTAAAAGGAAAATCACTTCAATGGTATAGGAGTTTGTGGCTTGCTTCAATCCATTCATAGGAAGAGCTTAGAGAAGCGAATTGCCGGTAGTTTAATGAAAATGCGGGAAATATCTCTCTATTATAACAAATAACAACTATCAAGAGAGCCCCCAATGAGCTCATGGAATATTTCAATTTCAGATTTTAGAAAACATGGGATAGAATTCCATCTCTTCTAAGACCAACCTCTCGATGTGCTTTCTTATAATTTATAAGAGCTCTAAATTTTGATATTGCAGTAATGATACAATATATGGGTGCTACAACATTACCTGATGCATATACAATAGCCATTAGGGATGAAAATTATTTAATTTGAGCTGGAAAAATCACTCTTAGATTACCAAAACTTTGCTTCTAGAACATTCTCAAAATATTCATCCTTCTTTTTCTCTTATCCCTAAGCCAAATTCTTCATCATCTGCCTTCACATATTCCTTTAAAAATTAAGATGATACCGATGAAATTAGAGCCTCATTTAAGAATATGACTAATGAATTCATCTCTTTTAAGAGGCAATAAGCTCAGATAATTAAGAATTCCCCAAGTTTCAACCAAGGGAACTCTTTTAATCAAATGTTCAATCAATGTTATTAGCAAAAAATATCTTAGTATCCAAATAATAGATATGACCAGAATAACAAAATAAATAGGTTTCAGGGCCATAATCCATATTTATTGGTTCAAACAGTTGTTCCTACACAACCGCTTTCTACCGCCAGAAAAAGAAAAGCTCTTGTTTCAGTACAAAATAATGTAATATAAGAGGCCAAATGGTGTTTTCCATACAATCAACCACATAATCAAAACACTTTTGCAAATGATATATATGTCTAGGCCCTCGTGGTACAAAACTCTCTCATCCACGAAGAACCATTGATGGAAATGACAAATTCCAATGGAGAGGCAATACAACATTATGCCATGGAATCCAACCTTATGTTCTACACTTTAGAAGCATTTTTTGTGGTTAATCAAACCGCGGACAACTTAAAACAGATTGCAACTTCATGTCATGGATAATGCAAGATCAAAGAAGAGGCAGATAGAAATGGTTGCTTCATCCTCCTCAATGCAAAGTCTGTATATCAAAAAAAAGTAATCTACGAACTTAAGTGGAAGTACAGAAGTAGATTTATCCATTGGATTTTCCTTTAACAAAGAAAAATTTTGATACATTGAGAACCCACGTAACAAAGAAAATTTGTCATCCAAAAAATTCTACTTCTATCAATTGAGAAAACAAGAAGAGAGACCTCAACACCATTGATGGATAGACCCACGGTATTCCCCTTAAAATTCTCGATAAAATGGAGAATATAAACGTAAATGTGTCAATTTGGTATGCCTTATCTATTCCATCTCATAGGGATCTCCTACAGGAAGCCTTGAAGCAACTGCCGCAATCTGATCCGGTTATGCAGAAGCCAAAATCCTTGGTCAACCTATGCTAATCAAAAACAAGTAAGTCAGGTTAAAAATCCTCCACCCTTCTACATGTCTTTGATTGTGGGAAAGCACCTAGTACATAATTTCATGATAGATTATGGTTCTAGTACTTCTTTAATGCCCAATAAAATAGCAGACATTTTAGGCATTGAATATAACCCAACTTCTAGGGGAGTCCTACAACTTAATGGCTCAAATATAAAAATATTAGGAGCAATAAAAGATCTTGATTTGACCCCTCATACTTGTCTAAGCCTAGTCGTAACTTAAGATGTCTCAGTTGTTGATTTACCTCATTTTTTTCCATCTATTTATCAAGAGATTTCATAATGAAAGTGGGTGGGTATTTGTCTTCTACCTGGTCTCACATGTTCTTAAGAACTAGATATGGTACAAGATTTACCATCAGGTCTGAGTAAATTTCTTCTTACCATGTTGAATCTTATGACCCTACTCCTCTAATTTCTAATTGCATAATCCAAAAACAGAAAGAAAATAAATTAGTGTCGGTACAACAATCTACTCCTTTTTCAGTACCTAGTATTTTATTATATGAATGGGCTAAAGAGCATTATGAAGTTTATCTTTATGACACACTTGAAGAAACTAGTCTGGGTGCTTATAGTATCCATGAAGAGGATTTTGTAGCCCCCGTGTCACATAAAGAAGAAGATGATGCTTATGGTTTATGGAAGATGTTTTTTATAGATCTAGAAGTAGAAATTCAACTAGGGTATGTGTAGTTCTAGTCTCTCTAATGGAAAATAATTTCTTTGCTCGTAGGTTACAATTTGCATGCTCTAACAACATAGTGGAATATGAGGCTTTGATTCAAGGATTGTTATTGGAAGAGAATAGGCATATTAAGGCCTTGAAATTTTTTGGAGACACTGATTTTATTATTCATCAAATAAGAAGAAGGTGTGCTGCCAAGAATAAGATTTTAAAAGCTTATAGACATATAGTATGGGATATCATGCAAAACTTTAACGCCATCAACCTACAAGTAGTGCCAAGAAAGTTAAATACAGAAGTAGATCAAATAGAGGATATTGGATCACAATTATCTCCATCTAAAAAAATCATCCAAGGTAATGAGAAACATGTAAATATGGTAATAAGCCCATCCTTCCAAACAATGAGGTCAGCTTGCAGGTTTTTTATAGTGATGAAATTTTTTTCCAATTCATCCAAAATGAAGTTGGGTTTTCACCAAACTTGCAAATATAATTGCAATAAATATATGGTGATTAGATTATTCAGCTGAGGAAAAAAAAAATTCTAAAGGACCAGTCACACTTGAAGATATCTTCAACCCTGATGATGAATTCAAAGGGAAAAGAAGAACATAGAAGAAAATGAATAATATTACCAACCAGTCACCATTGCACAAGATAAGGAGTTATTACTTTGAAAAGTATGTGATGAAACTGAAAAACAAGATTTTATTTCCTTGTGTCAAAATCATAGTCATGTTTTTTCATGGAGCTATGAATATCTTAGAGGCTTTGATCTAAATATTACTATGTTATAGATGTTGACCCCAATGTCAAACCAATTAGACAAAAGAATAGGCTTGTCAATCCCAAAGTAGATCACCTTATGAGAAAATAACTATCCAAGCTCATAGAATCAAAAATAATATCCCTCATCAAGTATTCCTCTTGGGTTGTTGATCTATTCCCCATTAGAAATAAGAATAGAGAAATCAAGCTATGTGTGGATTTTAGATATTTGAATATAAACTCCTTGAAGGATCACTATCCTCTACCCTCTATGGACCAAATTTTACAAACAGTGGTAGGAACTGAAAGGTTTGCTCTTGTGGATGGTTATTCTGGATTTAACCAAATCGGAGTTAAAGAGGGGGATCAACATAAGATGTTCTTCACAACCAAATGGGAAACATTTTCCTTTAAAATAATACCATTTGGCTTGACTAATGCAGTTTTTACTTTCTAAAGATCCATTGATATTGCATTCAAAGGTTACATAAACAAGTGTATTCTCATCTACTTGAATGATATCATAGTTTTCTCAAGAGAGGGTGAAGATCATATGAAACATCTTGAAAAGGTGCTTGAAAGATGTAGAGCATTTGGAGTATCCCTTAATCCAAATAAGTGCATCTTTGTAGTTTCGTAGGGAAAACATTTGGGTCATGTTGTCTCAAAGGAAGGTATTACTATTAACCCATAAATGATATCATCCATTCTTTCTCTTTCATTTTCAACTCACAAGAAATCACTACATTCTTTCTTGGGCAAGATTAATTTTGTTAGGAAGTTCATTCCTAACTTTGAAGGACTTTTTAAGCCTATCACCTTAATGCTTAGGAAGGATGCAACTTTTAAAAGGACCATGGAAGGAAATGAAAGATTTACCAAAATCAAAGAGGAAATTGCTTAAGCACCCACTCTCATTAACCCATATAATTCAAAGCAATTCATTCTCTATGCATATGGGGTTAAAGCTAGTATTATCACGGTATGAATGTAGCAGAGTGTTAAGGGTTTGAAGCGACTAGTGGCCTTCTTCAATCAGATGCTAAAATATTATGAGTTAAGATACAGTCATGTGGAGAAAAAAAAATTTTCCATCATGAGAGCTCTTAATAAATTCAAATGTATGCTTGCAACTAACTGAATCAAGGTATTAGTCTCTCATCCTAGTGTGAGAGACTTCATCATGGGATCACAAATTAGTGAAAAGAGAGTTGGATGGGTGATAAAAATCATGGAGTGTGATGTGACTATCAAATCCATGAAGTTGGTTCAAGGCAAAGGATTATGTGAGAAATTGGCTTATGATGTTGAAGATAGTCAAGAAACATCATATCTCTTGAAGGAAGAACATGAACAACCCACAAAAGGTCTGCCTAATGAAAATAGTTGGATAAACAACATGGTTAGATTCTTATCTACTAATAAATACCCCCCTGATTTGAGAAAAGATAAAAGGTGACATTTAATATTGTATTCCATTCCTTGTGCATTAATTGGCGGATTTATTTTCATAAAGAATGTGGATGGAGTGTTATTGATATACATTGAAGGAGAGTAAGTGAACAAAGTTCTTGTGGAACTCCATAATGGTTTCTTTTTCAGACGTTTCTCTACAAAGGCTACAACAATCAATATATTGAAAGCATGATACTTCTGGCCCATATTGTTCACGGATACTCATCAATGGGTTTGAAAGTGCGAGTGTGCTCTTTTTAGTGGTAAGAAGAAGATGACTGTCATCCCACTCCAACCAATTTGAGCGTGGTGTCCCCGAGATTTCACCCTGAAATATGGGACTACCCCTTTTTTTAAAAATTGTTATTTTCAAAGTAACGGGTTGTTTTGTGTTTGTTTTACCTGTAGTTGTTTGCATTTCTCTAAGATATCCCCAGAGAATCATAAAATCCAAATTTGTGAAATACCCACATGTTAAAAATCACTCTATCCCTTCACCAGGTTTTATCTGAGAGAATTTTATTTATTTATTTATTAAATAAATAAAGTTCTTTTTAAAATAGATTGAGCTAAAATTAGAGGATTTAGGCTATATAAAGCACTTCACCCCATCATTATCACCACAGAACATTCATCTGTGGGTAAGAATTTTTGCAGATCAGCTAATTGGAGAAAAATTTCAAGAAATTGCCCACAGCTATTTTTATTTTGTTTTATTTCTTTTTGTATGTGTTTTGGTTTGTTTTCTCTAGCAATTCCTGTAGCCTATTCATCCTTCTTGTCAGATCTTTCCCCAGGCCTAGGGTTTTGAAAAGCTATCAAGTATTTTTAATTACTAATCTATCTACAGGCGATCAGAGCTCAGGATTCTTTCAGAAGATTGCAAGAAGTTGCTTGGTCCAAAAAGGTGCAATAGAGGATTTTATGAAAATAAGAAAAATATTGCCAATAATGTGTAGAGCTTGAGAAAACATGCACTTTTAGAGAAAACAACACCTAAAATGGAGCCACATAATGAAAGTTATGGCACATGCAATTTTTTGCTACTGCATCTTCTCGGATCCTTTTCAAAAATGGAAAAAATTATTCTCTCCTTGTGTTTCCTTCACCAAAAATCCAAAAAAGGAAAGAAATGTTGTCTTCATACCAGTCGCAATTTTCAAGGCTGCCTTCCACGTCCAATTTCCATGTTGCCTTAAGTGACGAATTTTCACGCAATTTTTAATGCAGAAGTCGTAATGCAAGTCACACTTTTAGAAAATAGCTATTTTTCATGCAAGTCACACTTTTTGGAAGGAAGGTTTTAAGCTGCCAGTGGGAATTTTGGCAGTGGTAGGCAGGCGGGAATTTCTTTTCTACATAACATGCATAGTAGGTTACTTTTTCCCATGAAGTCAAAATCACTTAAGATGTAATGGGAATATTAGAAGTGGAAGATAGGTGGGAATTTATTACCTTCCTTGCAGGGTAAAAAATCTCATTATAAAAGAAAAATCACTTAAAACGCCGGAAGGAATTTCTTACCTACCTACCTTGCAGGGTGAAAATTCCCATGATGAAGTCAAAATCACTTAAGTGGAAGAGGGGATTTTTGGAGCTGCGGTGGGGGGTGGAAGTTCCCATCAAGTTGACTTCTTATTTTTAGCAATTCCTCTTGCCAAAAAGTGTGACCCACCTTGGGTGAATACAATGCATTTAATCATATTTATTAATGGTTTATTCACCCAATTTTGATGACATGAATAGAAGGAAAGTCAATGAAAAATGATAAGCTAAAAATAAGTTGTGGATGCATATTAAAAATAAATAAAATTAATTATTTAAAAAGCAAGCAGCAGCATGCAGATTTGGGTGCCCAAATTGGATGAATAAACATGGCTATTAATTAATTAAATTGCCTAGAAATAGGAAGAGGCAATTATTAAAAATAGCAAGCACAAAGTTATATAAGCATGGGGACACCATAAAGGAGAGAGCATTTAATTCTTTTTGATGAAGATTGCAGCCCAGACAGGTTTTGGCACCAAAGGAAGGGGGATGTTGCATTAACGAATATTTTCCACGATCGGGAAGCTTCTAGTTTTGTCACCTAAGGTTGGAAAAGCTTTATTTTTATCATTCTGAGTGTTTGCATGTTAGTATATATGCCCAGGTATTCATCACAGGTGCTCAAATCAATGTCAGGTACATTGAATATATCTTCTGAATCTGAAGAAGTTGCCAGATAGACACAAATGGATCTAATTGCAAGGGATTCCGATAGAATTAAAAGAAAAGAGCTCAGAAAAAGATTGTTCCAGCCATGTTGAAGGATGATGAAAGAGAAAGATCAGCAGAATCATGCATAGCTTCCAGATTTGCTGAAGTCAATGATACAGACATAGGCCCTGAACCTATCACTGATTTAATTGACAGATCCAGATCTCATAATTGCAAAGGCTTCCAGAAAAAATTCATCCTCTTGTTTCTAACGCAGCCCGTGTAGAAGTCAGTGCATGGAAAATTCCTTCCATGATCTTGTGCATGTGCTCCCAATCTTCCAGTTGAAGCCTTCATTGAATTTACTTGTATTTGCATTCACCCAGAGCGATTTCTAGAATTTGAAATTGCTCATATGCAATTAAAAATAAAAAATGATGAGTTTTGTCTGAATTATTTACGGCAAACATTGCATTGGTGCATATACTGAAGAATAATCACAAAAGATTCAAGGATAAGAGGGAAGACAGGTCAAAGGAAATACCCGCAAGTAAATCACACTCATGCATAGCTTCTAGATCCAGTTTGGTGAGAATCAAAGGCAAAAGAATCAACCGCATGCAGAATATGGAAGAAGAACAAGATTGGGAGGGTTGCAGTTTTCTTCTTATTTCTTTTCCTTTTTCTTTTATTTTCTCTGAAAAATTAATTGAGCAATCAATTAAATTATAAAACTTAAGTGATTGGTTCAAAATTCGTTACTTGAAGAAGTCAATTACTTGGAAATAGGTGGCAGACATGTAAAATAGAAGGTTCTATTTTTCAGTTATAAATCATGCATGTCATGCAAAGAGGAATTCCATGAGGAAGATTGCCAGTTGTTTCCCTTTTTCATAGCTTTTGCATGCAGGAATTCATTTAAAGATTCCTATTTGTAATTTCCCTTTATACACTATAAATAGAGGAAGAACCTATGGATTAAATGATCGGAATTTGTAATCAGCATTCTTGTGTTCCAGACTTTGAACTGAAACCCCTGATAGCTTTCTACAAGCAGAGGAATAGAGAAGAGATTTCTGGAGAACTTTGTGTCAACGGTGCATTCATCTTTTATTTCTTTTTAGATCTATGCATAAACTTTGTGTTCTCTTAGATCTAGATTTGGAACTTTTCCTTGCTTCAAATTATGTTTTTAAGATCTATTTGTTTTGTCTATGTGCATGTAATCGACTCTTTCAACTATTGGTTAGGTTGCACATTTCCTTTCCTTTCTTCTTGCATTTAATTATTTCCCTTTCCTACACATATTACTTATAGTTGCTTACTTGCTGCAAAACTATTTATCTATGGTTCATGGGCTACATAGTTAAAGTAATACCAACAAATAGATATTAGGAAATACAACTGATAAAATCTTACATAGGAACCTCACCGGTAAATGAGGGAAATCTATCTCATGACTACCTAGGTTTTCAGCTATGTAGAAAATCTAGCCAACGTAGCGGATGAACTCTTTCCTCAATAGGAACTTGACTTTATTGGCATGATCAATCCAGTGTCAAGTGTGGGTAAGAAATGGATCCCAATAGCAACTCATTACTTTACCAGGTGGGCGGAAGCTATGACACTCCTGGAAGCTACTAAATCAATTATCCTTGATTTCTTGGAGGACTTGTAATAAGTTTTAGGGTTCCCCAAACTATAATTTCTAACAATGTTAAGGAATTCTTAGGTTATTAAATTTCTGATTGGGCTCTCAAGCATGGCATCTACCTAAAGAATTATTCCAATTATTACCCTCAATGTAGTGGTTTATTTGAGTCTAATAACAAGAACCTAGTCAGAATAATGAAGATAAAAATGGAGATGAATCAAAGGTAGTGGCATAAAAATATACAAAATTCTCTTTGGGCTGACATAATCACATCTAAGAGATTAATAGGAAACTCCCATTTCATCCTTGTATATGGGAGAGAAGCCAGGCTTCCATTATCTCTTGAATTGCCTTCACCAAAGATGGAATGTTAGTTGGAATTAGAGGGTGAATATGCAAGAGCAATCTAAATGGTGGAGTTGGTTGAACTTTAAGAACTGAGTAAATTTTCCATCATTAAGTTAGAAAAACATCAAAGGCCAACCAAGAGATGGTTTGACAAGAGATCCAAAGCACATGCTTTCAAAATATGATATTTGGTCCTGAAATGGGATGTAGATAGAGCTAAACCAGGGCGGCACTCTAAGTTTGATATACTTTAGACTGGGTCATATATCATCACTGCATATGAGCATGCTAACTCTTTTGGGTTGTATAAGCTTGATATGGAGGCACTTTAAATCCCACTCAATGGGATTTATCTTAAAACTTCTTGCTAAGTTTGTTGGGTTACATCATGTACATAGTTTGTTTTATTTTATGTTTGTATTGTTAGAGGATCCCTCCTTTTCTTGTGTGGTGATCACTAATCGAGAGTCTTTTCCTCAATCCTTGTAGTTATCTTTTAAATAAGTACTTTATTGCACAAGTTTTGGTCCCATTTATATTCTTCATGTTTGAGGCCGCAGAGTAAAGTGAGAGACTGTGTCAAAATATAGTGTTCCGCAGAATGAAGTGGAAAGTAAATTTAGATACGGTGGATAAAGGAGTAACTTGGTCTCACAAAATTTCTAAGTCATATACTGACTGC
The DNA here is from genome assembly GCA_019776745.2 of Taxus chinensis. Lineage (NCBI taxonomy): Eukaryota > Viridiplantae > Streptophyta > Pinopsida > Cupressales > Taxaceae > Taxus > Taxus chinensis. Next base: position 328,337,610 of record CM034147.1, read on the forward strand.
ATGCCCAATGGATATGTCAGGATAATGATCGACCCATCTAGCAGGTACATGTTCCCCCAAAATTTTCCAAACTATTGTCCAAAATAGCACCCATGTTATTTGGACAACTTCATGTAAGTTAAGTAATTAAGCAGGTCTTGTTTGAAAATCTGTGGAACAAACAAACTTAGTGTTCCATGGAAATTAGAAATTCAGTGTTTCGCAGACTTGGAAAATGTAGTGTTCCATGGGTTTTCCTTACCCACATAACAAAAAACATCACTACGGGGAAATATGTTGCACAATAAAGGCTTAGGTTCATGGCATGGGAATAAGAAAAGAGTTTACAGGAAACAAGTCATGGGACGAAGGGGAAATATGCCATAGAATAAGTAAATTCAAATCCCATAGTGTACAAAGCAAACAAAGCCACATAATAAAGAGCCCACAATGTTAATAATACTCTTGATCCTTGATGCCTCAAATACTTGTTCAGAATATTACATAATCTACGACTAGGACCAAAATTCAAGTCATTGGTTCATGAAAATAGAATTGTGGACTTAGCCATTGATCACAGATCGACCTAAGTTAGACATCAACTATCATATGACGGATCTCCTAAAATTTTGTGAAATCCACAAAAGACATGATTGAGGTCCTAGAACATCCGCGGATTCCTACAACAAAGAAAGGCCTCCATCAAAATCCAAACGAGATCCTAACCACCCATCAACCAGAATTTAATTTTGAATGACATCATCCTCCTACACTAGCAATTTGATGGTGTGCGATTGAAGTAAAATGGAGCACCCGTACCTGTCCTGCGAAATCAATGGTGAATGTTGATTGGTACAGGTGAGGTGGTTGAATTCATTGATCGTTGGATGTGATCATTTCCCTTTTCTTCCTCTTTCAAATTTCTATATATGTAAGTGTGAATGCACATGTAAAGGGTTCATTTTTCTACTACGTCTGAGAGCTATTCCCTTTTGAGCTTGAAGATTTTACTTGTAGACCTTTGTAACATACCTTTGAATATTTCATGTGCATCAACTCTATTATCTTATAAATGGATAAGTTCTTGATATTTTATGCAAGTGTGCTCTCTTTCCTTTGAATGCATCAGTGTTTAACGTCAATATTTCAATGCTCTTACTTTCCTTCAGTCTTATTATATTAATTTATCACAAAGTTCTATGTGCACTATATCGGATCTTCATGTGTACTGTAGAATATAGTGTCCCCTTGTGGCTCAGAATTGCCCCTTGTATCAATTTATGTACATCACCTTTTTCTTTGATCTTGGGGAGAGTGATCCCTTCATACTCTGGTGTAACCACTATTCTCTGTCGAATTCTTAGGATAATATTAGATCCCTTAGCTTTGCACAGTGTTTTAGTTAGAATAGAGTAGTGGTTAACTAGAGCTTTTAATAGAAGAAGCCAGCCTTCTCTGGAGGATTTACCTCAAAAGGAGTTATTGTCCCACACTTTGGACGATACTTACAATGTTGTTACATTGAGGTGTGAAACTTGAATAGTTTCTAAATCAAGGGTGCAATCTCACCGGCAACCATGTCCCCCCGTAACCAAAACATGTAAGTAACTATGGTAGATAATATGTCAATATACTACAATAAGAGAAGCATATTGTCACGTGTGCAACCTCATCAAAATTATCTAATGGGTGAATTTATAAGTAGCGAGAGATTCCTGGTTTAATGTCCTCATCTTATTTGGTTGAGAAAATGTATGCCTAATTTGGATTACCATTAATATGTTAAATGCCATCCCCCTCTTAATCAAGATCTGAAATCAATACTATCAATATAAATTTTGGTTGAATAACTTTCACTGAAAATGTGAGGGACAATCATAGCTTTTTTTCAGTTTTACAAGTGGGACCTACAATTTTCAAATTTCTAAATTTGCATGCAAAATGGCCTAGAGAATGATAGATTTGGGTTATTATTTTGTAGCCGAGGATACATCTGACATTCTTTTCCACACCAAGTCTCTGAATAAGGCACATACAAAGGTGATGGCCTAGAGACATATGGTATTGCCTAAACCATGACAAAACAAATGGTAGCCTTGACTCAGATATTTCAATTCTATTTCCTTCGCAATTATTGGTGATTCATCTGAGCTGAGTATGGAATATATGTCAAAATAACAATGTCAAGGATTGCAACAATTTTTTGATATTCGCCTATCCAATGACCTACAATATTGAAACAGGTTACTACAAGACAAGCGAAGAATATGATTGTACACATGGGCACCATTTCTGAACAATTGTTAAATGAAAAGGATCTGGAATGATGTTTGTGAATGTTAATCTTTACAGTGTTCAAGTGCATAGATGCACTTATAATGAACATAAGGATAACGCAATTTGTAGGCAAACACATGTATGACATGCAGATCTAGATGTGTATTGTACATAGGACGGTAGGATATGGTTAGTTATACTGGATGGAAGTAAAGATGAGTGGTTGATTTGCATGAAGCAAAGTGCCAACTGCCAAGATGTAACTTTTACTCACCTTCAGAATGCAGAGATTTTCATGAAGTTAAGTAGGATTAACTGACTTTCAAAGGGAATTATTGCATTCATTTGATGTTTCAATTAATGCAAATGTTAACCAAACAGACCTTCATAACTCTCAACAAAAATGTTTGTGCAAGAATTCCAATGACTAGTGTATTATTGCTTCCATTGTTTGGTATTGACGCCAAAGATACACTCAAAGGCCAGTACAAAATCCATTCAACATGAAGATTGCAATAGCTAGGCAATATCCTATAACGTGGCATCAAATATTGCAAGGTAAGTGCTACAAGATTAATATTAATTCAGTGTAATGTCCCCTATTTCCGTAGACATTACAGGGTTAAAGGGTTGAAAATATTGAAAACCTTTGAATCCACCTATTGGGGGTAGGTTAGAAAGGTGGGTCAAAGGAAAGGGGGGTTTAATTTTAATATAAAACTACAACATTTGAACCCTAGTTTTTAAAATTAAATAACTTAAAATTGCAAAAGGAGTGTGTTCGTAAATTTAAATTATAATCTCTTTTTGAATAAAGAAATCTCAATTAAGATATTCTTAACCAAGAAATAATAAGATGGTAGAAAACTAGGATTGAGTATGCTTTTCAACACAAGTGATATTATTTCACCATCTTAATTATTTGAAGAACTATTGATAAATAACTAAAACGTAACATTTATAAGGTGATTTGTAACAAGTCTTCAATGGCTTCAAACTATCTTTCGACACAAAATGCATATTTTAAAAAAAATTGAGTGAGAAATATGATATATTTTATGTTTAATATATTAGGGTGGAAATAAAAAGGGGTAAATAAAGATGTAATTGAAAAATGGGTAAGTAAGGTACATGGAAAAAATAGGGGGTATTTTCATTCTAATAATATAATAGGAGGGGGTATTATCAATTGAATAACTAGAGGTAAAAACTAGAATTAAGGGTATTCTTTAATACCCTTCGAACGCTCGTGTTATACCATACTTTTACTAAGTGAACCCCCTATTCTTCCAGTATGTGATATCTCTTGTCACTAACATCTATGATAATGTTCCTAGATTCACTTCACATATTGCATGATGATGAAAAATACACATTTTCCCAAGTAAAATATCACATACCTCTATTGATGCTACATCACAAAGAACTACATCTCGAAAAGGATTGGTTTTGTTCATCATGAGACACTACTCAAAGACTTATATCTTAAAACTTGTGATGAATCATCTAATAGAGTCTGGTTTTGGGTGAAGCATAAGTAAAAAATTCAATATTCGAATTAGTTTAGAATAAATCATGTTCGTTTATCTTCCATTGTCCATGATGAAGTGTACTACTTGTCCATGACCCACACTTGAAAATGGAACTTTTTTTTTTACTTCCTATAAGTATGAGTTGGATGAAGAAATGATGTTTATAGTACCGATATGTTAAGAAATATTTGCACTTTGATAATACTATAATATTTTCAATTTCATATGATTCTCAACCTTTTAAATCTAAAATTAAAAATTTTAATATAGTTATGTGTTACGCAATTTAAATATTATACATACATTAGATTTGAACTTTTTTTAATTAATATGTTGGAATGGATATATATGACTAGTTATCTAAATTAATTTTAGGAGAGAATGCGAGTGGATGAGAATTATTGACATTTTTATTTTTTATTAATTAATTAAATTAAAAGTTTTTCCAAGTTTTCAATGTATTTGGATATGCACCAATTTTAAATTTTAAATCTTCTTTAAAAATTTTAATATTAAAAATATTTGGAGAATACAAGTTTTCAAAGCTATTTTGTTTTTTGAATATCCACGTGAGGATAATTTTTTTAATGGATTTCTTTTAATTAGATGGTGGATTTAAAAACTATTTTAGCTTTCATACTAAGATATTTGAAGCAAATTGAATGAATAATTAAAGACATATATTATTATATAAAGATAATAATGGACTTTAGAGCTAGTGCATGTCACACATTTCTTACTTATTATCTTCTTTGATATTTGTCATAAATAGAGAGAGTCTCCATATTATGCATCATCTTTTCTTAAATTCACTTAATTTTTTGTTTTTTTATTTCAATAGTATTATAACTTACGTTTAAAATCTATGTGGTATAGTGTCCAGTACTTTTAAATTAATAGAGAGCAGTTATGTATTCGGTGTGATTGATAAAAGGTGTTTTGTTGAATTTCTTTTCAATGTTCTTCTCATCTTATCTAGTTCTATTTTTGTAACCAGATTAGATCTTATCTTCATTATATAATCTCATTGTGTTGATTAAATATTAAGTTATGCATATTTAGTTTTCTTGTGTTGTGATCAAGAGTAAAGGAATAAAATATCTTCATGTATCACCCCTATTATGTTTCTTTTCTATTTTTATTTTCCCAAAAAATTGTACACTAGGATGGAAGGGACTAACTTATTCTAGATAGTGTACTTGAGATAGTTGTACCCCACTTTAATACTTTTCATGTCATGCCAGAATTGCAAATAGCCTTAGATCAAATATTTTAGTGCATTAATAGTTTTTGGCATGCCTAATGTACCAAAAATTCACTCTTTTTGTTTTAGACGAATTAATAAAGTGCAAGTATTCTTGTTCTACAAACTTTAGTGAAAAGATCCAATTTTAAAAATACGACAAAATGTTCCCTTTTTCATAAGAAATTTAGGATTTATATTTTTGAGAAGGTTTGGTTTTACAATAATTAATGTTGTTATGAGATCATAAACATAGAAAAATCAAGAGTTCACCCTTTTTTTCAAGGGATGTCAGGGCCCATTACAACTATATCAGGAATGCATTTAGAGAATAGTTTTTAAAACTCTTCTTATATTCATTGTAGATGGTTCTAGATATCCAAGAGACCACATTCAAGATGTGCACATCTTTGCATGGTGCATAATATTACAAAACAAGTTGTGGCCCTTGAGCTACATGTTTCATTTTTCAAGGAAAAGATATTTATTGGCTTAGAGGTTTGGGTTCACAATCAGTGTCAACATGGTATGATGTGAGTGATAAATTATGCAGCTGGTTCAAGGAGAATGAATTATTATATCCCTCATTTAAAATCTCAAGACAATAAATAAAGCTCCAACATAATACATATCTTATTTTACATGAGAAAGGATGCATGTTAGATTTATGTCCCTACTAGATATGGCTTATATGTGTTATTTTTCAGCTATTGATTCAGGTACTCAAGTTATGAATCAATTAATTGGGGGAAGGGGTGGGTGAGATTCTTCCCAAGGCTTATAAAACTACGATTATAGTTGATGATAGTCTCATATAGACTGGAAAGCATGCTCCTATGCATATTGTCCATTTGTTTCATGAGGTATGTGACTCCCAAATTCACAAAATTCTTATGTATTTATCTAGATTCATCCTCAACAACTCCAAATTAAATCCATGAGTCAATATCTTAGGTAAATAACCTTGTTGCAAAAAATTTCCAAGAGTGCTTGGCCTTTAAATATAAGTTGTCAATCCAAATTCCCAAGAACAAATTACTTCCCAAAACACCTAAATATTTTACTATGCCAATAAACAAAACATTCATCATAAACCCCTGTAAAAAAACCCATCCCATTGGTCATTTACAAGCCAGAAAGACATCATGTTATTTCAATATAGGGTTCTCTCAAGTTTAAGTAGGTGCAAAAGTGAAAAAAATTAACATGTTGTGGAAAACCCAATTTTTTTCTTCAGGAATTGATTGGACAAACTATGGTGTTTTCTACCAGCATAAAGAAAATAAAATATTAAAAAACAAACGCTCGTGCATATTCAGAGGTAGAAATATCAAAATAGAATGATTCAAATGATGAGGAGGACATTGAGCTTACTTGCAAAGATTCACCTAATATGAGGCCTATGTAGATTTAAAAAATGAAAATAATATGGAGAAATTCATTTAAGAAGAAGACGTCATGTATGACTTCTTGATTTCTCTTACAAACTAAATATGAGAAAGAAACTTATTCTAATAAATAAAATGATGACTTGGGAAATAAATGCAGTGAGCCCAATTTTATTGATTCTATTGAAGGCTTATTTTCCCTCAATGAAGATACTTAAATGATATGGGATCAAAGTGAATTGATTGCAAGGAATGACTCTGAAATGGACCTTTTCTCCAATTTTTGAGTACAGATGCACTCTATTATAAGAAAATCCAGAGACTGTTTTTCTTGATAAAGATTAACAAGTGGATACGAATTATACAAAAGAATATAAGTATATACTTGCAAATTGTAATTAAATGTCATTTTGTCCATTAGTAAAGTTGTTTGGCTCATATAGAGTCCACTAGTGATAAATTCTTGTTGAATGTAAAGGTCTTTAAAACCCTGACACACATATTCAAGTGGTTGAGGCCAGGATTATGCTTTGATTAATGTTGACGGTGTAGATTCCTCTTACTGATAACTGCTTAATTAAAGGTGCTCCCTGATTTAGATTATACATGTACTCAACATTGCAATTCACTATATGTTTCCTCTACACATAGACAGAGATGCCGAAATTCTATGTAATTCAATTCCCATTATAATACTTCGGAATTCAATCAAAAAAACTGATTACAACATAACAAAACCTAGTCCTTAAGAAATTTCATACATTTTGATGCGAAAGGGTGAATCCCTATAAGATTTTAGACATTGTTTGATACATTGCAAACCCAATCTTTACATTTTTGAGTCCACAAATCATGAGAAACAACAATAATATGCATTCACTAATAGGAATCCATCATCGTGTTCATTTTGGGACACAAGAAGGAGAAACAACTCTGAAGGACATAACCTAATTCAAAAAAGAGCACCAGTTAGAAAAGAAAATTGAGTGATTATTTCAGCAATTTTGGTTTTACAAATAGTGGAGCTGAAAGGTGCAAAATTCTTTTGTTTCTCATTATACACTTCGTTTGGTGATTATAGTTATCTCAAATTTTGATTTATGGAAGAATTTTATTTAGCTTATGTTGTCCAAACAGTAGTATCTGGGGGATGCTTTCTAAATTTGAAAAATATTTTCAAGTTTGAAAGTACATAACGAAGAGAAAATGAGATTTCAAAAGATTAATTATTGTTGAATCCAAGAAAAACCACCATTCCAAAGCTTGATTTCAGTCTTCAACACTTTTTAATGGGTCAGATGCATGGTTTCAGATTCAAAAATGGAGTTACAAAGGTTATGAACTTTTTTTTTATGATCGGGGGTGTCAACAACAAACCAGGAGCACCCCAGTGTCTAACGAGGCTTGTGCCCAGCACTAAGGGACTATTAGAGCACCACCACTACTACCCTGGGGGGGCAAACAACGCTCACAACAGCCCTGCCCCAGGTAAATATGAGTGGAGAGAATCGACCTCAGGACCTATATGGGATGAACCCAAATCCCTAAGCCAACTACACCACCTATTCCGGCTAAAAGGGTTTTAGTAAACCATGGTGAGAGTCGAACCGAAGACGTAAGCCTAACATTACACCTCACAACACGCCTTCGTCACCTACTCGGCTATCCTACAAAGGTTAGGAGCTTTTATTCCAGTTTTGATGTTTATTGACTCTATGCTTAATGTGTACATACTAGATTTCAAGGTTCCATACATACATACATGTTTCCGATGAGAGCCGCCAAAAATGTTGAGAAATTTCTTCATTTTGACAATATTGAAATATTTCTTAAGTTCTCATAATTTTTCAAGATTTTAATTTGAGACTTAAAAGCCATAATCTAAATATATGGGTTGCACAATTCAGATATTGCACATATTAAATAAAGATTATTTTGTTATCTAGTTAGTATGTTGTAATAGTTAAATGTAGTCATTTATTTAAATAAATTTAAAGAGAATTGAGAGATGCAATTAGTGGATAATAATTAAGATGAGTTATTTACTTTTATTAATTAATTAAAGTTAAATATTTTATAAGCTTTTAATACAATATTGAATTTAAAAGCTTATTTAAATCTTTTAATATTAAAATGGTCAGAAAATATAATCCTTAAAATTTATTTCTGGAATATTCACATGAGTATACACGAATTAAAGTAATAAGTAAAATATTTCTTCTACTTACATTTTGGTGGATTTAGAAGCTATATTAGCAGTTATACTAAAATATTTGAAGAAACTTGAATGAAAAGAATGTTTTATTTAGGATGAGAGTGCATCTTTTTTTTCGGAGAATAATTACAAAATTTCAGAGTTAGTACGTGTTACTCACTTTTTGCACTTCGTATCTTCTTCTAAGTTTTTAATAAATAGGGTCTCTCTATATCATCCTTCCTTGAATTTTCTTGGATTCATGTTTTTATGACGTATACACGGTTAGGGTTCTTAATGAAGGGATGTATTAGACAACACAACCTTTAAAACCACACATCGTAAACATACAACATGCATGCAATAACATAAAATTTAAATCCAACAGAGAAGCACTTCAATAAGATTTTTGCATATACTTATAAACAAATAATACACCTAGACCGATCAAAAATGATGCAGTCAATACATCAAATAATCATTCTCCTTTCATATACACTACTTCAAGCTTTAAACTTGCATCGACACTCTACTCTAATTCCCAAAGTTAACTACCATTGAGTTCTAAAAATTGATGAATTCCCTAATGTAATTGGGATTTTTTTATATACTCAATAAATGTCATGATGAGCCCAAAAATGACCCATTTTATACAAGATTTGACATTCTTTTTCCTTGCATATATAAAGTGGATCTAAATGTTTCCAAACTTATTGTTTATTTAGGATAAAATATAGAAAATATATATTATGGTTATTTATTTATAATTCATTGTTATATTTCTGTTAGTTATTTCTAATGATTATTGGGAAAAAGATGTCAATTTGTGCATATGTAGTTCATACTTCACTATAATTGTTGAATAAGGAGATTTTGAGCACTAATCACTAGCTAAAACCAGCCTTGGAGGATCTTCAAAATGCTCTCATATCATCTCCAAGGACAATTATCTCATCACTTACATTAACTCCAAAGGTTCCTTCACTACCTCCAGAAATGTTCAACAGTTCTATGAGTGGCACCTTAAGCATATGTTTGGGAAAATAGTGAAAAAATAATTATAAAAATATACTCACACCCACAACTGACACATTCACACATTCACACACACACAAACACATCTCGACGAGTTCATATGCAAAAGTTATGATTTTACTATAGCTTTAAATTCTAACCCTTGAGAGTCTAACATGTATGCTTCGGAGCCTAAAAAAAAACCATATTGATTCGAGTTCATATGCAAAAGTATATTATGAGAGATATTTTTAGTATAACAATGCTTAAACAAAAGTCTACCACAATTGTTTCAGAGTCTTCCCATTTGAATGAAATCGAAGTCTTACCTAGAATCATAGACCTAGCTTGTATTCTTCCCAAAATGTTTTGGAGTCTTCCCAGATAGCTTCAAATTATTCCCAAAATGATTCTAGGAGAGGTTTTTACTCATAAAAATGAGCTTGAACAAAGTCTTCCTTCTTTTCATATACAACTTTCACCAGTTGGAATAAATTTGACTTTTATTATGTGGTAGGTCGAGAAAAAATGTAGCAGGTCAACACTAAAAGTTTTATAATTAGAGAATAAAAGGTCAAAGGGAAAATCTGAGACAATTTTTTATCATAACAATATGTTGAACAAAAACCTCCTCCATATTTTCTACAATTGTCATCATTTGTGAAAAAAAATGGGTTTTAGTATAGTTGGAGTCATAGTCAATCATTAATCTATTTATTGGGTCAATATTTATTTTCACAATGGTGATATAACTCCAAGGGTCATTTTTATATAGTTTTGGAAGTCATTCTAAAAATATATATTTCTATAAGTGTTTTATTATAAAAATCTTGTCAATAATCTCATTTTTATTCTCAAGTTAGAGTAGATTATTAGTTAGGGTTAGATAAGCTCTCTCCATATTTTGTGGAGATTGATGATCTTAGTTGGATAGGATTGAAATCTTAGTTCAAAGAAGAGATGTATGCCTTAAAATAAGGAGTTGGTTGGAAGCATGAAATTTTAAATGCAACCTCTCACACCAAAGAATGTAATCTCTATTATTTTTTGATCAATTCATTCTATGAGATTCCATTCTATCCATTTGTAAATATTCTTGATTAAAATCCTCTTTTGAGGAATGAGCTGGGCACTCATTTTGATGAAGATGGATGTGTATATTTATGTTTTTTTTTCTATTATGTTTATTTTTCTTGTCTTTTTTATTTGTACAATGTAATTATTATTTTGGTGTACAATTTGTTGTAAACATGCATGTGTATTTATGTTTATTCTTTCTTTCCAATTTAGCAATTTCCCTTTTCTTGCAAGTTTTATTTTCATTCCTATAATGTATGAATTAAATTTCATGCAATGTGTGTTTCAATTTCATGCAAGTGTTTTAATTTTATGCAAGTGTGCCTTAATTCCATGCAAGTGTGACATTCAATTTCTTGTAAATTATGTTTCTAATTCTTGCAAGTGTGCTTTTTAATTCATGCAAGTGTGGATTTTGGGTAGTGGGAACCATTGTCAAATATATCTTTCTCCTATTGCATATATCATTCAGACACCAAAATTGGATTGACATTCTTTAATGAAGAGGATTGACAACCCTCATCATTTTGGTGTCCGTTTCCGAGGAACACAATGTTATTAGGAGATTCAAAATTTTCTAAGAGAATTGTCTAGTTGTCAGTAGATAAACAAGATCCTTATGAGAGGTAATGTCTCTTAGAAAATTTTGTACATGAGATACTTAATTGATGATTTTTTATGATTTATTTTCCTAAAAATAGATTAGAATTTATTTTCATGCAAATATATTAGAGATTAGATTTATTTTCCTATAAAATAGATTAGATTTATTTTCATGCAAGTAGATTAGAATTTATTTTTCTGCAATTAGGATTTAGAACAAAACCCCCATCCCATACTAACACAATTGTGTAGAAAAATGTAACTACTAACATTATTATGAAGGAAGAATTGAATGTTGATGTAAGTTAGATGAGGAATTTGAAATGACTGAGGAATTTAAGATGGTTGAAATCTACAAGGGGATTGCATTCCTCGGGGAGGGAAACATGCTTCAAATTATTCAAATATATTGTATGGCACATAAATCAACTTCTGAATTTTGCATGGATTAAGGAGCCACACTACAAACATTTGATGTAGTAAGTCAGACTATATCATTGTATTTTTAGGAAAAGACATAAACATTTGGAAAAAGTTGTTTGATTCTATGTTTGGAATAGAATCTTAAAAATTGATTGTAATAATTAATGGAATTTTTTGCATGACAAATAAAACATGCCTAAATAGATTTGGTATGCAACAAATTATTTAATCTATTTTAAGATTGACATACATGATAATAAAAAGTTGAAATCATGCTGTGCAAAATCAAGACATGAGAGAAAATCATGCAAAATTTTGGGAGAAGATCATGCAAATAATATTTACAATGGATCTAAAATATTTGGGCCTTCAACGATTTTTATTTTCAGGTATTAAAAAACCCCTTCCTATTAACATCAACCATTTGATTTTTAAGTGTTCATTAAAATTTAGATTTCAACTTCCATTATACAAACTTAAACTTAATTTTTAGTACAAATCACCAATAAAAGAATTGATGACATTTCATTTCATTTCACCTTCCTTCTACATATTAAGAATTAGTTTTGAAACCATATTCATGTCATAATAAGAATTGAACTTATTTGAGGGAGTTCTTATTTTTCACAATAATATTCCATTATTAATAATACTAATTACTGAACCACCAATCATTCTAAAGTAGGATGAAATAATTTCTTCCATATGTATTCAAATTTCCCTCTTGATATTTTTATTGTTGATAATTATTTTATATGGTTGAAGTTATGCTTGTATGGAAAGTTTTTTTTATTTCAAATTTTTGCAAGATAATCTCATGACAAGGAATTTTTTTAGAGATCATAATGGATAGATTTATGTCCTTAACTTTATCAAACAGAGGGCACCTTCGCTTGAGCTATCACAGACAAAAATGAGAAGCAATATCAACATACATCAATCATGAGTTATTAGACCAAAGATGAAGAAATATCAAGAATTTTGCTACATTTGGAAGCAATATGAGGATGTATTCAACTTACTGCTAATATTTCACATGTCATCATTTCTCAAATAATTCAAAATAGTCAAAAAAAAAAGGAACAATGAAAACCCTCAGGCATTGTTAGCAATCTTGGTTTGAAAACTAGATTTGGTGGCAGACCAAGTATTGGAAAAATAGAGCCTTGATTAGAAAACCATCTTGTTGGCTAATCAAAGGGAAAACATAAAAAATAAATAAAAAATTAAAAAGTTGAAAAGTAGCAAATGAAGGCTTTTCCGAATAAGCAATAAAGTACCTGGGTGCTTACTTTTGTGCTCTTGTTTCTTGATATATCAGAGACTACAATTTTATCAACACTTTTCCCAACATTTTTCACTTATGTTGACATGGAAGAGGTAACAAAGACTAAAGTATACCAAGGTATTTTAATCTTATATTTTAGTTTTAAATCTACTTGTAAGTTTTCTTATTACATAAGGATCCACTTTTACATTATATGCATAAGATTGAGGATGAAAAAGAAGGAAAAAGAATTGGGCATTATTAAAAACATTTCCTCGTATATGATTTTGATGATGGCAATCATTTCTTCAAGCCTATGTTGGAAAATTTCCAAAACAAAAATATTTTTTATGAGGATCCTTTCTATATGGATTCATTTTATATGAAAAACAAGAAGAGAAAGGAAACACAGGTAAATATTGTTTTACAGAAAAATTAAATTTTTAGCATAGCAAGAAAATCTCCACACAAGAACCTACTTATGAATCAATGCAAAAATAAAGACAAACAGCAAGAGGGGCTCCACATAAGAATTTATCCTTCAAAGTAAGAAAACATAATTTTAATGGAATGGATGAAGAGATACATGAGATTAGGTGTGGGGGAGACGATGAGCCCAAAAATGGCTCATTTTATACAAGATTTGACATGCTTTTTCCTTGCATATATAAAGTGGATCTAAGTGTACTTTATGAACTTACGGTTTATTTAGGATGAAATAGAGAATATATATCATGATTATTTCATTAGAATTCAATGTTATCTTTCTGGTAGCTATTTCTAATGACTATTGAGAAAAATATGTCAATTTGTACATATGCAATCTGTACTTTACTATCATTGTTGAATAAGTGATTTTGAGCACTAAGCACCAACTACAAATAGCCTTGGAGGATCTTCTAAATCTCTCATATCAGCTCCAAAGATAATTATTGCAACACTTCATTAGCTCCACAGGTTCCTTCACTAGCTCCAAAAATGTTTAGCATTTCTATGAGTGGCTCATTAGTACAGGTTTGGGGAAAAGTGAAAAATAATTATCAAGAATATACCCAAACCCAAATTTGATTGCATATTCAGATTCTTCTCAAAAAATTATGCAAGTTCAAAAAAATTAGCTTGATTCATTTTCATATGCAAAAGTTATAGCCATTTTACTATAGCTCCGGAGTCTAACCACTTTGCTTTAGAGTCTGACCTGTTTGCTTCAGAGTCGAACATGTCTAGCTATAACTTAATCCAGAAAATTCAAATGGATATTTTGAGAGAGGGTTTTGGTCATAACAATGATTTGAACAAAAACATCTTTCCATTTAGTAAAAATCTAGAGTCTTGCATAACTTAATACGTAAAAGCCAAATGGATATTCTAAGAGATTTTTTTACTCATAACAATGATTTGAACAAAACCCTCCTTTAGTTTTTCTACAGCTTTCACCATTTGGAATAAATTTGACTTTTACTATGTGGTAGTTCGAGAAAAATTGTATCAGCTCAGCACCAAAATTTGTATAATTAGAGAACGTAAGGTCAAAGGGAAAATCTAAGAGAGGTTTTTGATCATAACAATGTGTTGAACAAAAAGTTCATCCAGATTTTCTACAATTGTCATCATTTGTGAAAAAAAAAAAGGGTTTTAGTATAGTTGGAGTCACAGTCAACTATTGATCTATTTATTGGGACATTATTTATTTTCACAATAAAATGAGAGAATCAAATCATTTGGATAGATTCTCTCTACCAAATAAGAAGGATAATACTTGTGAGGAAATCTTGTCATAATCTTCTTATTTAGTTAATTTTTTCAATAATACATCTTTCTCCATATTTTTTTGGGGGGTTGAGATTTTAGTTGGTAGGATTGGAATAATTCAAAGATAGAGATGTATGCCCCAAAATAAGGAGTGGGTTGGAAACATGCAATTATAAATGAAACCTCCCACACCTTTGAATGTAATCTCCATTATTTTTTTATCAATTCATTCTGAGGTTTCATTCCATTCATTTGTAAATAGTGTAGATTAAAATCCTCTTCTGAGGAATGAGCTGGCCACTTATTTCAAGGAAGATGGATATGTATGTTTATGTTTGTTTTTTCTATTATGTAATTTTATTTTTATTGTCTTTTTATTCGTACACTGTAATTATTCGTTTAGTATAGAGTTTGTTTTGAACCTGCAGGTGTATCTATGTTTATTATTTCTTTTCAATTCAACAATTTCCCTTGCAAAATTTATTTTCTTTCACACAATGTGTGATTTAAATTGCCTACAATGTGTGTTTCAATTTCATGCAAGTGTGTTTTCCTTTCATGCAAGTGTGCTTTGATTTCATGCAAACGTGTTTTAATTCCATGCAAGTGTGAAATTTAATTTTGTGCAAAGTGTGTTTGTAATTCTCACAAATGTGCTTTTTAATTCATGCAAGTGTGGATTTTGGGTTGTGGGAATCATTGCAAAATATCTCTTTCTCCCATTACATATTTCCATTGACACCAATCCTAAATTGACAGTCTTTAATGAGGAGGATTGATGACCCTCATCATGCAACAAACTTAACTCCTAAAGCTAATATGAAATTATGGTCCAAAGGACTAATTACAAACCTAAAAGGTCTTTCTTAAGCTTTTGGGGCCCTAAATGATAAGTTTTCCATTCTTCATAGCTTTCAAACAACTTTATTGTATTATGCATCTCCAGACAGTACTTCTTGGCTTCAAATTCAAACTTGAATCACATGGCTTTCTTAGTGTTTTACAACATCTTTGAATGCTTGTAATACCTCCAACGACTTGCACAGACTACACATCAGTAGAGTTGAGTAGAACATTGGCATTGCATAATAGGCTTGCGCACTAAAAAGAATGCAACACAATACTTTATGGCTCACCAACAATACAAAATGTGAAATAAAATGTATAAAAATGACATCAACTACTCATACTATTTTTGGTTGATAAAAAATTGTCTATTAATACATATGTTCTTGCATCATACACCTTGAGTACTTTTGAAAACTTGAGCTCCTATTCAAGGAATGAGAATTCCATACCTCCACGACACTCAACCAAGTTACATATTCAATGTTTTTTCCTTTCCACTTGACCAAATAATCTTTAATATATTTCTTGTGAGTTTATTTGATCCATGTGTCAATTGTGCTTTCTGCTTCTTCACACACATTTTCTGGCATCTTCTCTCTCTAACCCACCCCGTCATCTCCTTAAATTTAATTCTATGTACTTTCCCATATTGTATGGTGTAGATACAAATAAGGCACCAATGCCTTCTGGAAGCACAATCTCATAAGCGTTCTACAATATTCCTCAACACCTTACATGGTGCAATTTTCTTCCATTTCAACTTATTGTATGTCCCCTTAGGAAACCTTTGCTTCCTAAAATGGGCTAAGACCATATCTCCAACATGATATTCAACTTCTCGCCTTTTCTAATACGTGCATTGATTGTGCAATACATTCATCTTCTCCAACTAGTTGCATACTTACTAGTGCACATCCTCTTATATTCCTCAAAATCTTCTACTTCTTCCTTCTTTTTACAATAACTCTCTCATCTCTACCACCCATTGCACATTGCTTCAATATACAATTGGGAATGGTGCCTTCCTCATGCTTCGATTAACTGAATTATTATATGCTTCTAGCACAATCGCCAAGTCCCATGTTCCTATCTTATCTCCCACCAAACACCTCAGCAAGTCTCCAAAACTCTTGTTAACCACCTTTGTATTTCCATCATTTTGCAGGTGATATGACATTTTCAATCAAAACTATGTATTTATCTTCTTCCACAATGTCCTCCAATAATGACCAACAAACTTGGTATCTATGTCAAACACTAAATGGAACTACTTAGATCTAAATATTAGTGGCAATAGGACACCAAAGAACACCAATGTAGAGAGACAAGATCACAATATGTAAGTAGAATGACTTAGTTACTTCAAAGGGGTAACCTATGAACCATACAATAAGACTCAAGAGCTCAATATGATGATCCTTCTATGAGTTACTTATACCCTCTATGTTATATAAACCACCTAGGATGACCTAATAAGCATATGAAAGCATAAATAAATGAGATATAACATGATAAGAGATTATGTTATCCATAGGTTAGCCATACATATCCTGATATATGACATTGGATCAAGGGTGTGACATGCCCCTCCCCTTTGAAGTAGTATTTTCCCTAGTGTTGGAAATATTTGGATGTTGTTGTAAGAATTCTTAATCTCCCCATGTTGCATCCATTGTCTAGATAACTCCACTTGATCAGATACTCAGTAATGGCCCTTGCCCTCAACCTCGTAGTGTGTATCTAAATAAGGCCTTTACTCTCCAAGATGATTCAACTAGGTCCTCATCAAACTTAGGTAATACTAACTAGGCTAACACCTTCTTTCCAATGACCTTCAAGCAAGAAACATGGAAGACTAGATGTACTTTGGTTAACTGAGGGAGATCCAATTTGTATGCCACACTACCAATTTGCAACACTCAACAAGGACCATAGCATTTAGGTGAAATCTTGTTATCTTTCTTCTGTTGTTTCAAGGATAGATGCTTATATGGATACAATTCGCACGAAAACAAAGTCTCCAACTTTAAATTTTCATTCGCTATGGTTTTGATCAGCCTGTTTTTTCACGTAGTTTATGTCATTGTTAAATTATCTCTAAGCTAGAGAGTACCTAATATTTTGGTGTTGAATGTGCTCTTCAACTAGTCTCACTTTAGATCGAAACCTCAAGGTGTAGGTGATCGATGGTGCCTAATGCCCATACAATGGCATAAATGAATTTGTTTTGGCTTAGGGGTAAAATGAAGTGTTATACCACCATTCTACAAGGTGTAGCCACTGAACCCATCTCTCATGTTTATATGAAGAAAATTATTGAAGATATCATTCCAAACATTTATTTAGTACCTTAATTTTTCCATATGATTGGGGATGATAAGATGAACTACAAGACATTTGAATACCCAAACATGTGAACAATTCAATCTAAAAATTGCTAGTAAAATTAGGGTCATGATCGCTAACTACAATCTTGCATGTACCATCATGTAGCTTTTGAATTGTATACATAAAAGAGATGGCTACTATACTTTTTGTAAGAGGATGTGATCAATCAAAAAAATGAGCATATTTGGTGAGTCTATCTATAACCACCATGATTACACTTTTCTTTTTAGATTTTGGCAATCATGTGATGAAATCCATGGAAACCTCCTCCCACTACTCATTGGGAATAGATATAGGTTATAAGAGACCTAGGGTATTAATAGTTTATCCCTTATTACACTAACACACCAAGTGTTCTACCATAAATTTTTGGACATACACTTGCAACCCTTCATAAAATAAATCCTACTGAATTTGATTATAAGTCTTCAGGAACCCAAAATTATGACCCAATGGAGAATCATGTAGCTCAAAAAGAACATGAATTTAAAGGTTAGAATTATTGCATAAGTACAAACTATCTTGCTACCATAATATGTCTCCCATCCATATATTTTTGTGACATGCTCAGATCATGTTGGAGGTTCTGAATGAGAGTGTGGGTATTTTTGTCATTATGTCACTTTGATCTTGCTTGATCAATACAATATGCATGCAATTTGGATATGGCATATAACAATGCTTCTATGGACTCATCCTTCTTGGATAGAGCATCATCGACCACATTTCACTTTCATTTATTGCAAATGATATCAAAGTCATAACCCAACAATTTTGTGACCCATCTATGTAGTTCTTCTAATGATAGTGTTGGAGCTCAAAATTGCACCCTACCCTGAATCACGCGGATCCGGGATTTTGAGGCAACATGGGATGATCTCTGTAATGTGGTTCTTGCAAAAGTGAGATCAACCTCTAGAAAAGGTCGGCTTCCTTGTTATGCGAGTTTTGGAAAACTTGCATAACAAAACCTACTTCTAATGCTAAAATTACTCATACCTCTAATTATTATTCTAACAGTTCCAAGGGACCAGGGAGAGAGATGCAAGAAAATAAAATCCTAAGCTAAGGGGTGGTGATAGCACCAAAAGAAAGTGGAACTTTTCCCAAATCCAGATGATGCAAATGCAAGAAACACAAAGTTGGAGTCGTAAGAATGTGTTCAGTTCAGATGCAAGGGGACAAAATGAACATGAAACATGCAAAAGGGTGGAATATTCACACCAAATACAAAGGATTCAAGGGAAAGAAGTAAACCACACTTGCATTAATCATTCTTCAAGAGCTTACATACAGAGCCGAGGCAAGAAAACACTAGTCGCGAGTTACAAAGGTCGACAACATGGAGTTTCGAGCTTCACTGAGAAGAGCTCAAAAATATGATAAGGAAAGAGGAAGAACAACCCTTTCAAAATATATAATCTCTTGTATTTATAAAATTAATAGCATGAAGAAAGAGAGGAAAATAGACTGTCGAGCTAGAACTACCTACGTTTGAAAAATGGCATTGAATGAGTGTGGGTGCCATGATATCTTGCAATATTTGTTTGTAATATAGGTATGGTCGCCTTCAAATGCAATCAACAACTACAGAACGACCCCCTTTGAGTCTATTTCACGCCATCATATTGATCAATACGGAGCCATGCTCCATCAAATTCTGGTGGTTGAGGTTATTGGCTTTCTGATTCTAGTTCAGTGTGGATTTGTTGCCTCTAGCAGATTTGACTGTGGTATTTCATATTTCTATGTTCTGCAAACCTTCGTACTTTCTCCACTATTTTGATGAGAAAAACTCCTACCTATGGGGGTCTAACTTCTTGATCTATGACTATTTCCCTTCATTCCACAGGTTTAAGAAAACCCATGGGACATTATGATTTAGTGAGCCCGCGGAACGCCAACTAGCGCTCCACGGATTGTGAACTTAGTCGATTCTTTGATTCCTCCATGGATAAAGAACTCTATGGTACCTCATATGACTTTACCTACTAGGGATCCACTCTTTTGGTGTTGCAAGAGTGTTGAAAGATACCATACAACATTGAACTTCACCAATTTCCGCCTTAGTCCATGTGTTGCTCTTTTCTTTAGTACACGGGTTAGGAGAACCCACGGAACACTAAGTTCATGTACTCCACGTTAGACTAAATTAGTCTCCCACGAATTTTCTAAATCATAGAAAATGGTTAAGTCCTTATAACGAGTTGTTCAAAATTACATAGGGTGGTGTCCTTATTGTCCATGGAACCAATACAACTAGTTTATGGTCATTTTGTTGATGATCCTTTTCTTACCCTTATAGAAGATGAGAACAATATCAAAAATGTTATATATTAGACACATATTGCCTCGCTTCATGACCAAGCATACAATGGAGGAAGACTCAAACTTATTGATAGACTTTCCTAACCTCGACTCCTTAATTTGCAACTATGACTAGAAATGGATTAAACATGGTGAAGCCTTTCGATTTTTGGGAATTCCATTTTCTTTTCAAGCTTCTCCTTCCCTTTTGTAGCAATATGTCATTGAGTGTGTGGAGAAAAAAAGGTCTCTAATTGGATCACTAAGCCCCTCTCTCTAAAAAAAAATTCAAATTTTCAAGAAAGCCCTCACTATAACCCATGTTTATTACTTTTCATGTTGGTGCCTTCAAAAATCCTCCTATCAAAAGCTTGAAAAATTGCTCAGAGATTTCTTTTGGGCTAGTTCTGAACATGGGAAGGGTTTTCACATAGTATCTTGGGAGTTTTGTTGTCTTGTCATGGAGGACGGTGGGCTAGGTCTATATTAGACATTGGTCAACAAGGCACAACATTGCACTAAATGGATTATCCAAGTGAGTGAAGGGAAAGAAGCTTAGAAAGTCCTTTTGCAAAATTGCATTCTTGACAAAGCTCCTTATGGTCAATCAACTTAGAAAGAGATCGAATTTCACAATCTTGTTACTCTCATAGCTCTTCTTAAAGTAGTTGGTTTGTTTGTTATTAAGAGTATCTAGAAAGCATGGGAAATGCTCAAGCTCTGGCTAATGTGGATGGTGATGGATTTTGAGGTAGGTTGTCAGTTAATCAACACTCTATGGTGGTCCCCATGATCAACTTTCACAAAGTTCCTCTTGTTAAAGTTCTATGGATCTACACACTTAAGATCTTTAGGAGAGAGACTCATACATAGAAAGACATTTTCTGAAGACAAACCCAAAAGTTGCTCTCTTTCCCTAACGTCAAGACAAAATTTCATCTCTCTAGCAGTGCTTAAGAGTCTTCGAGGAGATTTTGAAGACAATCTCTAAAAAAATGCTCCACAAAGTTGATGCCATTTCCTTTCGTCCTTAGTGGAAGGACAAAAAATGGTATCCTAACAAAGCCTATCAAAAATTACTCTCCTAGTAAGGGTTTAGAATTGGTGTCACCTCGACTACCAATGATCAACAAGCTCAATGCTCAATGGTCTCTGTACGCCGAAAAAGTGACAGGCGAGCGTGGGAATCTACAAGTGACTCTTCCGCGTACCCGACCTCCCGAGGTCGTGCCGAGACAGCCGGTGGGGATGGAATACAGGTAGTATACGGATAGACTAGTTAGGCAGTCTAATATCTTCGATACGCACTAATGGAATCTACGAATCTAAGGCAAAGAAGGCCCTTCTAACTTGGACTGGTGTGATAGATCGATCAGCGAGGATGACTGCTCGAAGGCTCCAATCAATATCGAGCTCTGGCGTGATTCGATCTATGGGTTGTGGAATGCGTGGGAAATGACCCGGGATTGTTTCGTGTATTTCTCCTGATAAGGTCATATGGTGAATATAATCAACTTTATGGATGATTTTCTAGGCCTAGTCTAGTGTGCGAATTCTATATTCAACTGCTTGTGGATTCGTTGGGCTGTGGGATCATTAGTTGTTGTGTCCAGTAGGGATAACTATTGGATGATGATAGGTGGAATTGGAGTAGACTGAAATACTAGTGTGCGTAGGCCAGTGTCTATATCCAACTGACTTGTGGATTCGTTGGGCTGTGGGCTAAGGAAAGCAAACTATTTTAAGCATATCTAGAAATAATAACTAAACAATAATTAAAAACAGACAAGATAACCGAGTGTGGTTATTTGCCTGTGTGATTTGTAGAATTATTCTAAATGAATAAAATAGCCTGTCTAATCTACTTGCAAGATTCTCGATCCTACCTCAGAAGTGAGGAGTGAATCATAGTTTCTCAGAAACTATCAATCCCCACAGCTTCCCTGGCAATATCGAGAATAGAATGAAATGAAATAAAGCGATTAACTACTCTATTTGATATGAATCTGACTAGAACTTTGAAATTTAAAACCTGGACTCCGTAGAACAGTGGCGAATCCGATGGTGTGTGTATGATCTCGTCCCCTCAGTATGATCTTCTCGTTCTTTCGTGTTCACTTGGATCCAGAAAAGTGTGTAATGCTAGCACCGATAGGAGTAGATTTTGGGACAAGGACAGCTCAGAATGCAGACTGAGAATGTGAGTAGGAGAGGGATAGCGCAAGAGTACAGAGCTTGGCTTATGCGATTCCTAGCGGGATTTTACTACGAGTCATGCAACGTGAAGCGACCAGAACCTGCAACTATCCTATACGAAGAGCAAAACCTGCAACTTTAATGGCTTCCCAAGCTATTCTGTTCCAATGGATTGGATAAAATAAAGACACTGCTTGCACAAGTTGGATATGTGGCTTACCAACAGCTGAATAAAGCTAACCAGGCATATAATGGATTGAACTAAGAACTCCAAGACACAGTAAAAACAAATCTACAGCAAAGAGGAATTCAGAGGCAAGCTTCTAACCGGATTGGGTGGAACAACAGCACTGCCTGCACAAGATGGGTCTGTGGCTTACCAACAGCTGAGCAATTTAACAAAAGATGCAAGTGAATTCAAGCTATGGCTTCTAAACAAGCTAACTAACTAAAACACTAAAATGAGGGAATGAGAGCAAAGATCAAACTTCCAAATCCAACCAAGCTTCAGACCAAAAAACTCTAGACCAAATTCTTCACCAAAATCTTCACCAAAATCAGCCCCTTTTTGCATGTACACAAACCATGCATTTATAGGAATTCAAACACCCAAGAATCAAAACCAAATTGAACTCCTAAACAATAAACAAAGGAAAAACACTGTTCCAGGGGACCAAAAACATTAATGCATGCTCAAGTCAGCAAAGAAAAGCTGGTGAAACGTGATATTTCACGCGGGTCGCGTCAAAAGGGCGTTCTGGAAAATGCGCCCAGGACCGCCACTGAGCAGGGCGGCGGTTGAGCAGGGCGGCGGCCCTTCAGGGTGGCGGGTTTCGTCACTGAAGGTCAAGAAGCCAAAGAAAGAGGGAAAAGGGGGAAAACAAAGGGTGCGGGGGCTAAGCGGGGCATGCGGGATGTTAACGCATACTCCGAGGGCTTTTCCGGATCCTGAACACCTTGCGAGGAGACCTGTATCATCATTGGGGCACTTGTTACACTGTTCTGGCGGTACAGTACCTTATAATTTTGGGTACGTACATATTGCCCCCTCGGAGAAGCGTTTTAGCCATGAAGAGGCATAAAACGGTGGGTCCGAGTATGGCCGTCCCGAAATGGGGAGTTAGAAGTTATACCTTACACGTCCGTGTGTCGAAATGACGCCATCCAAAATTCCCGCTACCTGCAAAATGAAAAGAGAACTCAAGTGCAGATAGATACAATAATTTGGAAAACAAACACTAAAATAACAGGGAAAGAGGACGTACCATTTGTGCGGGGATAGGAACTTACCTCCGTCGGCGCTCCGAACTTGCGAAAAAGTCATTTTAAAACGAAATAGAACAATATATATATGAAAGTGGGCCCATTTTCCTATTCATTTGCGCGAGTCGATTTGATAGATTTTGAGCTCTGGGACCCACGGTGACGGTTTCTTGCGCGAATAGAGTCGAAACGTCCGGAGTGAGATAGCGATCATGCCCCCACGTGCGGAACGCCACCCCGCGAGATCACAGGTTGGTTTTCTTTAATTTTGCATTTTTCCCCCTTCAAATTTGAAATGGCAAATTCTTTGCAATGGGGGGGGGGGGTTATTTTTGAAAATGCTAGGTTTAAAAGGTCCACCTAGGGGGGGCGCCTACTGGGTAGGCTTTGTTTTTAGCCAAAATGGTCAATTTTTGCATTTTTTGGGCTTTTTAGGTTTAAAAACCCGCGCGGGTTTTCGGACCGCGACCGCCGCCCTGGCCAGGGCGGCGGTTACACGACCGCCTCCCTTAAGGCGGCAGTTACAAAACCGACCCTCTGCTCAGGGCGGTGGTTTTGCACAGAAAGAAAAAGGGACTTGCTTTTGAGTTTGTTCTTGTATTTTTATCACTTCTGTACGTTTTTATGACTCCCTCGGCATTGATTAGATACTAACTTGCTTTGTTTTGTGTGTTTTTGGGTGTATGCAGGCGAGGGAGGAGTACATTAGATGGAGTCGAGAGAGGGAGTGTGATTGGTTGCCCGGGGTATTGGATGCCCTCTCACCAGATGAGGAGGACACATTGCAGAGGGCCGGCATACTGCGTATATCGCGCGTGCCTCATGTCGCACCATCTAGTCACATCCTTTGTGACTTATTTTCTTATTGGGATGCAGATCGGAACACTTTCCGACTGCCAGGGGTCCGCGGTGAGTGGACGATTACTTTGGAGGATGTTTACCGTATCCTGGGGGTCCCGATCATCGGGAGGAGGCTCACACTGGAGACAGCTGGGTCCAGAGCACAGATTGCACAGTGGGCAGGCTACATGGGGGATGCAGCTATCTCCATGGGGCCGAAGAAGGGAGTGAGAGTCAGATCCATTCCTTCTTTGCCCATCCCCATATTTCGACAGGCTATCATGGGGATCCTTGCCTCGAGACTGATCGGGGACAAGGGAGGGGATACCTTATTATACTGCTGGGCCCCCATCATTGCATAGATAGAGGGGCATGGTCGGATATATGCCTGGGGCGCAGATATTTTGGGGACCACTTATCACGACTTATACAGGGTGGTCCGTTTACAGGGACAGTCTTTGAGCCACCCTACTCTAGTTATGAGTTGGGTGTATGAGCGCTTCATTCCCTATGGCAGAGGCGTGGAGGTGGCAGATCCCGGGGCTGTGAGGGCAGCCAGATGGTCAGACATGTCGGTGCTTAGAGCACCTCACCAGCCAGTAGCTTCCCTCACCACAGCAGATATGGAGGCCACACCGTACCAGCTCATGGCCGGCATTTGGGGAGAGGAGGCTCTCACATTGATCTCTTGCTCCACCACAGGGCAGCTTATTAACCGTGTGGGACGGGTGGAGGTACATCCTTTTCGGCAGGGTTCCTCAGCAGTTCGGCCTCCCATATGTGGGCATGCTTCCTCCAGTGGCACCAGTCTATAGATCAGTCCGCGAGGCTAGAGGGGGGCCTAGAGGCCGTGGTTGGACAGTGGTCACTCCTGGTATTCCTATTGCAGCCAGGGGGATTGTTCGGGCCAGAGGGAGAGCTGGTGCGCCTCGGGCACCTTTACTTCGGATTACTACGGGTCCTGCTCATAGTAGCGATGACCCTATAGATATTGACTCCGATTCTGAGGAGTCCACAGAGGGAGGGTCAGAGGAGCAGACGGATGACAGCGATCCTGAGTGGCATGACACTCAGGATATTATGCAGGCAGAGAGGGAGGAGCAGAGTGCAGAGAGAGAGACTCTAGTTTCAGAGGAGCCACTCTCTCAGGGCCGTGGTGGAGAGGACGAGTCCGTTACGGGACGTCATGTTGCCCCTACTACAGGAGCAGCCCCTCAGTCGGCAGCGGCATCTGCAACGGGCGCTGGCCCTAGTGACCCATCTTGGAGGCCCGGTGACCCGAGTAAGTTATCCTTTCCTCCTTTCAATGTTTTTTTAATTTAGGACTTGTTTTAACTGCTATGTCTCCTTATATTTGTATCTTGTATATTTTAGCCTCTTGCCTAGCTTCTAATTCGTTTTTCTTCTTTGTTTTGCAGAGACTGTTGACGAGTGGCGGGATCTAATCCGTAGGGTATGCACTGATTCTCTGATGATCCCTATGGATAAGACCCGTGCGGAGCTATCTGTAGATGCCGGGGAGCCTTCAGCAGCCGGTAGGCATACTGACGTCTTCGCTCCCGTTTGGCACGTGGCTAGGATGGTGTCGACTCTCCGTACAGAGTTGGCGGGCTATAGGACAGCCGAGCGTCTTATGAGGAGCCATTCTCGTGGTGAGACCGCGGCTGCTCCTCGAGACCCTGAGCCCTCCGTGCATTCAGAGCACCGGCGTAGCCGGAGTCCTAGGCGAGGGCGCGCACCCTCGGAGGGGTCGCGTAGGGGTTGAGAGGCGACTTGGCCCTTGTATATTTTGTATCATGGATTCTTTTGTATATCACGGGCTCTTTGAGCATTTTGACCATGCCTAGAGCATGATGGCATTGTATATAAACATTGATTATTTATATATATGCATTCGTTTTTGGATCAAAACTTGTCACTCTCGTTTTTCCTTTCTATTTCCAACTGCTTCATGTATACTACGATGTATGTTTTATATGCTTTCTAGAATGTATGCAATGGAGAACAGATGATGCAAATGCTTGCTTTCTTTTTGTGTTTCATGATGCTGATACATGATATTGTAGATATATTGTGATCTTAAATCTTAGCTTCTGTGAGCAATTTGGATACCTCATGTTTGTTTTGGCAAAGTGATGAAAATAACCAGTATGATGAACAGATTAACTTGCCCCACTCCTAACTCCACGCAACTAGTAGGATGCGAGGGCTCATCACCAAGAGCCAAGAAGGGCGCAAGTGTATGAAATATGGTGAAATGATAGTGATGAAAGACAGACGAAGCTTTGGTGGAACCAAATTGAAAACTACAAGCTTACTCCACCCGAATGACTTCATAGTTTTGGGTGCAACTTGCTTTGCGGTTTATCCAGACTTAGACCCGTAGATGGCCACATAGTAGACAAAATCTGGTTTTTAGGATTTTTAACTCTCTTGGAATTTTGAGCATCTGATTCATTCGTTTTTGACTCAAAGTTTGAATAGTTTGTTTATGACCTTTTAATGTTTGCATTGTCTAGAGGACCCCCTACACCTTGCCCCATGCTACCTGTAAGAAGCATGGGTTTATCGCCGTGGGCAAGGCATAGGCGAGTAAGGGCATTTCCATCCTTTCCCAACCCTACGTCACTAGTAAGAGACGCAAGCTCATCACCGAAGGTTGGTAGGGCAAGGAAATGTGTAAAAATAAAATTTTCTGTTTAATCACTTTTTGACTTGTCTTTTTGAGTAAAATGTCAGTATATGCTTGTTTCCAAAGAGATGTATATATGGGATAGATGTGACACCATGAAGCTTCTAGAACAGACCATAGGCAAGACACCAATCCTAAGAAGAAATCAAAGTGAGAACAAACTTGCAGATCTTGGTATGGTTACCGTTAAGACTTCGTCATGTTTGATTTTATTTGATAAAAGATTCTGAAGTGATTGATGATATCGCGAAAATGGAGAGATATGATTAGAAAGTTTTGTGCCAACAACATCATGAGTTTGTAATGAATTACTTTGAGAATAGATTCCTTGATCACAATTTGTGTAAGAACAAGTGGACAAAATGATCTAAATCTATATGAAGATGCAATGTAGATAGTTATATAGGTAGTGCTAGCTGCTTATGCGTAGAAACGCTTGAGGTGCAGGGAATTGACTGTTTCGCCAAACTCCTCACCTTCTAGCGTGCATAAGAGGTATGCACCATTTCCGTAGTCCTTCGTGACTCGGTATGGGCCCAACCATTTGGGCCGGAATTTCCTTCCTTCGCCGGTCTTCTTGTCGATCCGGCTGTCTAGTCTTAGAACTAGATCACCTTCGTATATATCGCGTTCATAAACCTTCTTGTTATACTGCCGGCACATTCGGTCAGCATAAGCTCTATGCCGTTGTTCAGCATCTAACCTAATTTCATCTAGGCTTTCTAATTGGGAAAGACGTGCTTCTCTGTAAGCGTCTTCATCCAGAATCCCTTGTAGTGAAATGCGGAGACTGGGTATTTCGACCTCAAGCGGGAGAACTGCTTCTGCCCCAAATACTAGCGAGAAAGGAGTTGCTCCTGTTGGTGTTCTTATTGAGGTTCGGTGGGCCCACAAGGCCGGATATAACTTCAAATGCCAATCTCGCTTGTTTTCTTTCACCGTTTTAAGGAGAATGGCTTTCAGCGTTTTGTTTGTTGCTTCAGCCTGCCCATTGGCTTGGGGATAATACAAGGAAGCCGTATGATGGCTTATTTTAAATTTGTTGCATAGTTCACGAACTTCTTCATTCTTGAAAGAAGTTCCATTATCTGAGATAATGATTTGTGGGATACCGTACCTGCAAATGATTTGATTTAAAATGAACTTAGCGATTACAGAACCAGGTACGGTAGTAAGAGGCATGGCCTCCACCCATTTGGTAAAATATTCAGTGGCCGTAATTATAAAATTGTGGCCATCTGTGGATGAGGGAGAGAATTTCCCTATTAAGTCTAGGCCCCATGTAGAAAAGGGCCATGGAGTAGCGATTGGTTGTAGAGCTTGTGCTGGCATGTGGATCTCGTGGGAGAATTCCTGGCACTTATGACACCTGCGTGCAAACTCTATCGCGTCATGTTCTAGAGTGGGCCAGAAATAGCCCATTCGATGTATTTTTCGAGCAGTGGCATGGCCACCGAAGTGGCCTCCACATATACCGCTGTGGGATTCATGGAGAATCCTCTTGGACTCTTCTGTGTCGACACACCTTAAGAGCATTCCATCGAATGCTTTTCGATAGAGCACCTGCTCTATAATGACATATTTGGCTACGATTATGCGTAATCGCCTTCTTTGTTGCGGTGTCACTGCATCCGGGTACGTATGGTCCATGATATAATTAATGATATCAGTGTACCAAGGGCACTCAGAAATAGCAGGTCGAGTTTCGATGTAGTATACGCATTCATCTGGAAAATCCAAATCTACTAGATCGCCTCCGTCTAATGGGTTGTCAGCTAACCAATCCACGATGATTTGTCCTTTAACTGACTTCTGATTTACAAATGTTAATTCGAACTCTCCCATTAAGGTTATAAAACGTCCAGCCTTTTTGGATAAGGAACCTTGTGTGAGAAAAGTCCGTAAATGGTCCGTCTTTACCATGACCTTTGTTTCTTGATTCAGCATGTAATGTCTTAGACGTTTAGTAGCAAAGACTATGGCAAGACATTCTCGCTCTACTTGTGTATAGCGTGTTTCATAGTCGAGCAGTGTTCGGCTAATGAAATAAATCGCACGTTCTCTCTTGTCATCGTCTTCTTGGGCCAACATACAGGCCAGCGAGACATTGGTAGCTCGCGAATATAGGATTAACGGGCGATCCAGCTTAGGTGGCATTAGCGTAGGTGGTGACAGCAAGAAACGTTTAACTGCGTTGAAAGCTTCGTTGCAGTCTTCGGTCCAATCAATGCTATAGTCTTTCTTGAGTAAATTGTTGATTGGATGAATAGCGAAGCTTAAGTCCGGGATGAATCTCCGGATTGCACCCAGCTTCCCGAGAAATGATCTGATTCCAGATTCACTCGAAGGTGGGACCATTTCGAGGACAGCCCGAATTTTGGTTGGATCAACGTCGATCCCTCGTGACGATATGATGTAACCTAGGAGCTTTCCTCCTGTTACACCAAAGACGCATTTCTCTGGGTTTAGCGTGACTCCGTATTCTATTAGGCGTGAAAGAATGATGCGGAGTACTTCGGGATGGTCACAGCGCTTTTTGGCCTTAGCCAATAAGTCGTCTACGTAAGATTCCACGATTTTATGAATTAAATCGTGAAATATATATGTCATGGCCCGCTGGTACGTAGCACCAGCGTTCTTAAGACCGAAAGGCATGACAGCGTAGCAATAGGTTCCCCAAGGAGTTATAAACGTGGTTTTAGCTTGATCTTGCTCGGATATTCTGATTTGATTGTATCCCGAGAATCCATCCATGAGAGACAAAAGTTCAAAACCAGCTGTTGCATCAACAATAACGTCTATGGATGGTAATG
This sequence comes from Taxus chinensis, assembly GCA_019776745.2. Lineage (NCBI taxonomy): Eukaryota > Viridiplantae > Streptophyta > Pinopsida > Cupressales > Taxaceae > Taxus > Taxus chinensis. Next base: position 328,367,707 of record CM034147.1, read on the forward strand.
GGAAATCGTCTTTAGGACACGCTTTGTTGATGTCTCGGAAATCTATGCAAATGCGTATCTTTCCGTTCTTCTTGAGAACGGGAACGATATTAGATACCCATTGGGAGTAGTCAACTGGCTTGATAAATCCTACCTGAAGGAGTTTTATTACTTCCTCTTTTACCATGAGAGCTACTTTGGGCTTCATGGGTCTTGATTTTTGTTTAATTGGCTTTGCATCCGATCTAGTGACGAGGTTGTGTACCGCAATGTGGGGTGCAACTCCCGTCATCTCCTTGTAATTAAATGCAAATGCCTTCTGATGTTCTTTGAGAACCTGAGTATGTATTTCCACTTCTTCTGGTGTCAACGAAGAACCTAGTTTCAATATTCTTGGTTCATCTTCTGTCCCAATGTTGACATCGATTGTTTCTTCGATTAAAGAGGCGTTACCCTCTTCGAACTCAGGTGGTGCTGGAGGTAAATCTAAATCATCCCCATTTTCTATTGCGTATATGTTAGGTTCCCTTTGTGACGGAAGATCCGTTACGGGATTTCCGAAGTAGGAGGACGAATGTGGGATCAGGGATAAATCTAGCATGTGATAGGAGAGATGTAATGCTGCATAGGCATTTAAATAATCCAAAGTAGCCGCATCATTTCCAACATGGTCTAGGACGGTAGATTCACTTCCGCTTAAAAGAGGATTTGTCATTGTTTTTATTAATGGCTCGTCACGAATGGATATTGTGAAGTGAGTATCTTCTAGCTCATTGCTTGGAGTAAAACGTGATGCCGAGGTTGCTATTGAATCGGCGAGAAGATTTTTCTCTCGCGGGATCGCTTCAATGGATATGAAGTTAAACGCCTTGCTTAAATCTAATACAGCGTTTTTGTAGAGTTGTAAATGTTCGGCTTTAGTTTCATATACTTCAGAAACTTGGTTTGTTACTAATTTACGAGTCTCCCAAGACTCTGATGTTATTAATACCAATTCTTCTGGCTAAGGTGAGGCCAAGGAGGAGGGCTTCGTACTCAGCGCCATTGTTTGTGCATTCAAAGTTTAACTTAAATGAGAATGGGAGGACCTTCTCCTCGGGCGAAGTAAGAATTATACCTGCCCCCGCTCCATAACGACATTTAGCTCCATCGAAATGGAGAGTCCAATACTTAGCCGGGAGTGTAGATGTTGGGGCATCTGCCGCGTTTGCACACTCTACTTCTATCATACAGAGATCCTCTGCCGGTAAGGAACCAACACCTAGGGAAAATCCTATGCCTACTGAATCGAATGGTAAGAACATTGGTGAATCTTGTTCTATCAATTCAACGATTTTCGCAGTAGTCCCTAATGATACTGTTTCTTTAGTTTTACCTTTAGGGGTTGGAGTTGTTTTGGCTATGCTGGTAGTTTCAAGATCCGTTGTAGGTATCAACTTTTCCTCTGGCTTTGGGTCAGAGGGTTTATTAAGTTGGTTTGTTGGCAGCTCAAATTCTGAGTGCACCCCTGGTCTTTTCTTTAAATCAGCTAGGTGCAAATCGAAAGGTTTTGGATCGCCTTTGGCTACAAATACCTTTCCCAGATGCAAGAATCTTACTTCTTGAAATAGCGTGGAAGGGATTGCCTTCATTCGATGTATCCAAGGTCGGTCGAGGATCATATTATAGTTAGTTTCCCGATCTATAATATAAAACTCAGTCAAGATGGTTTTGGGCCCTAAGGTGACCGGCAGTATTATAGTTCCTATCGAAGTGGCTTTAAGGCTATCATAGCCTCTCAAGGTATTTCGTGTAGTGGAACAGTTTGTTTCTCCATATCCAAGTTTTTGGAGGAAAGAGAAAGGGACTATGTTAACTGTAGCCCCATCGTCAACCATTGCCCGTTTTACATAGTTATTATAAACCCACACTTGCAAGTGTAAGGCTGGGTCACCTCAGCGTGCGATCTCAGCATCTGTGGGCATTTTACTTATTTCGAAAATGAATTCGACATCCTTGTCCGGCTGCCCCGGAGGGTGGATATCAAAATCTACGTGATTTACTTGTGTTTCGGGAGGTGGAGTGATGTTAATTAGATGGCCTAGACCTAATGCTTCTAAAAGAGCAGCTCTGTGAGGGGGAGAGTTCTTTAGTAAGTCCAAAAATGAAATGTGTGAGAAGGTCTTTGTTAGGTCACTAATTAAATCATAAACACCGATGGGTTTTTCAACTATTTGCTGACTCTTATCTGCCTCTGGCAGATGACTTGGGCTTGGTTGAGAGAAATACTCTCGTGTTCTTGTTATAGCTTCGATAGGTAGTTCAGCGTCTAATTCTACCAAACTGACTATCTTAGGTCTCGGTTGAGCTCCCAACTGTGGCGCGACTGACGGATTTAATGAAGTCGAGGCTTCATGGTCATTGTTTCCCGTCACTGCACCTTTGTTTGTTCCGGTTGGATTCAGCCTATTGCTGTCATGATTTGGGAGCGGATCATTAAAGATCTTGAGGGGAGCATTCTGAGGAGAAACTGCCCCTGCGAGAGTATTTGGTGATGATGAGACGGGATCTGCCAAGAACAGGTCTATGAAGAACTGTCTTTGTTCTTCTGGCAAATGTTGCATAAATTTATTGTAGTCACGGCACGTTCTAGTGTCGTGACCATGAATTTTATGGAAACCACAATAAGAATTGGGATTATAATTCCCGTTTTGTTGGTTTGGTGTGTATTGTGGCCTAAAATTCCGATCAAACTGTTGCCTATTAGGACTAAAGTTTTGGAATTGTTGTTTCTGGTTTTGACTTTGGTTTTGATAACCAAATGAATTTTGGCTTGGCCCTTGCATGGGATTTCACCGTTGTTGTTGTTGTTGTTGTTGTTGTGGATGATTAAAATCCACTGTATTGACCGTTGGGGTAAAGTTGTTGTTTCGCTGGTTGTTTGTTTGTGACGGAGTATTAACAACATTTACCCTCTTGGGCTGGTCGGTTACCCCATCCGTTGTTACCCCACAATTTTTGTTAAGGATTTTGGGTCCTTGATTGACGTTTGTGGTAGTTGTAGTATTTTGAGTGGAGGTGATTAACCTCCCGTTTGCTCCATACGTCTTACGACCACTATCTATTGCTGCCTGGTCTATTCGTAGAGCGCTCTCAAGTACTTCATCATAAGTCCTTAGTGGGAACTTCTGGACTTCTTCCTTCACTTCTCTGCTGAGAGAATGAAGGAATAAATCGCATAGTTCCATCTGATCCATGTTTGGAGCACTTGCTGATGAATAAAGAACTGTACGCCACCTCTGGATGAAATGAGCGACAGATTCATTGTGTTCTTGTTTGATATGCAAGAATTCCCTGATTCCTGTTCTCAGTAGTTTGTTCATGTCGAAGGCTTTGATGAACTCTGACACGAGTTGTTTAAATGAATGTATGGAAGCCTCAGGTATTCTATAATACCAATCGAGAGCAATGCCCTCCAGTGTTTTGGGGAATATTTTAGCAACAACCCCATCCCAAGGGAGTAATTCTCGTATGGCTGTAGCGTAAGCTTTGATATGTGCGTTTGGATCTCCCTCACCCTTGAACTTAGGAAAATCAGGGAGAGGTCTTGGAAGCATGACGCTTCGTATGGTGAAATCTAAGGGTTCCTTTAGATATTTTGAATACGTCCCTATTGCATAGCTTTCGACCATTGATGGTGTTTGGTGAGGGAGTGGTGGTGGGATAGGTTGTTGATACGGTGCAGCGTACGTGTTGGCAGGGGCATAGGGAGGTCCCTGCGTTTGAGCAAACATGCCGGGAGAGGAGAACATATCTCCTTGTGGTGATTTAGAGTATATGTTTAAGTAGGACGGGGTATTGTCAAGGAACGGACTGTTCGACACTAGACCGGGAGGAGTAGTGTTAGAGATGATAGGCCTTGTTGGCGTTTGCTGTGGATATTGAGGAGGCATGCCTAACGTGCCTACTCCCGTAAGGAGATCTACCTGACCAGAGTGGTATGGAGGATTGGAACTTCCTGTTTGTATGAACGGAGAATTTTGACTTGCTTGAGCCAGTTCTAACCCTCTCACTCTTTCTACTAACGTTGAAATGACTTCATTTGGTGAAGTCACGGTACTTTTCCTGAGTGGGCGTTTGTTGTATACCTTGGTGTTGTAAAGGTACGTGATATCCTGTCATAAACTGATCGCTATCTTGCCAAGTTTCTCCCAGAATATTTCCTGTATGCAATGGCATAGAGGTATTTTCTTGAAAAGAGATTTCGGGTTGTATTTGTAAACCTCCTATAGATGGGTACATTCCCCGGGAGCGTTGTTCACTCCTAGGATAACGTGTTGACTGTCCATCATCTAAGACCAGGTATGGATCTGATTGCCTACTAATTTGTGGTCTGAGTAACATTTGAGGAGATGAACCAGATTCTTCTGTAAACGTCATATTGTTTGAACCTGAAGGCTCTGTTTGTTGGGTTCGAAGGGGTTGATCTAACTCTTCAGTTTGAAAAGACGAACTATATCTGATTCTTGGGGTTTGTGTTGACAACTGATTAGTTGAATAGTTGTCACCCCATACTAAGAGCGAGGGTGATGATTCCCTATTCTGTTGGGCGTAGTATGCCTCAAGACCCAGGAGGGGTCTGCCATATGCGTCGAATCCTGACATATTCGGGGGGTATATGAATACCCGCAGAATAATGGGAAGGAGTGAAGGTGGATGAGAGAAGATGAAACTTCTCAAAGAGAAGGTGAAACAATTGTTTGTTTCACGTCGGGTTCACCAATTTTGTACGCCGGAAAAGCGACAGGCGAGCGTGAGAATCTACAAGTGACTCTTCCGCGTACCCGACCTCCCGAGGTCGTGCCGAGACAGCCGGTGGGGATGGAATACAGCGTTGGATTCAGACAAACTAGTTAGGCAGTCTAATATCTTCGACACACACTAATGGAATTTGTGAATCTAAGGCAAAGAAGGCCCTTCTAACTTGGACTGGTGTGATAGATCGATCAGCGAGGATGACTACTCGAAGGCTCCAATCAATATCGAGCTCTGGCGTGATTCGATCTATGGGTTGCGGAATAACGTGGAAAATGACCTGGGATTGTTTCGTGTATATTCTCCTGATAGGTTTGGTCATATTGGCTCAAATATATATTCCCTGGGATTTTCTGGCCTAGGTCCTTCGTGATTGTCATACGAAACAAAATGCAAATCTAGCTATAATTGAAATAAATTCTAACATATAGTGAAATAAATCGTAACTGTATATACCCAACTTTTCTTATGGATTCGTTAGGCTGTAAGAAATCACAACCGTAGACTTCGGTTGTAATAATTTTAAGGAAAGCAAAAACTATTTTAAGCATATAACCTTTATCTAGAAATAATAACTAATATCAATAATTAATTAAAACAGACAAGATAACCGAGTGTGGTTATTTGCCTGTGTGATTTATATAATTATTTTAAATAAAACAGTTTGTCTAATCTACCGGACAAGATTCTCGATCCTACCTCAGAAGTGAGGAGTGAATCATAGTTTCTCAGAAACTATCAATCCCCACAGCTTCCTTGGCAATGTCGGGAATAGAATGAAATGAAATAAAGTGATTAACTACTCTATTTGATATGAATTCTGACTAGAACTTTGAAATGTAAAACCTGGATTCCATAGAACAGTGGCGAATCCGATGGTGTGTGTATGATCTCGTTCCCTTAGTATGATCTTCTCGTTCTTTCGTGTTCACTTGGATCCAAAAAAGCGTGTAATACTAGCACCGATAGGAGTAGATTTTGGAACAAGGACAGCTCAGAATACAGACCGAGAATGTGAGTAGGAGAGGGATAGCACAAGAGTACAAATCTTGGCTTATGCGATTCCTAGCGGGATTTTACTGCGAGTCATGCAACATGAAGTGACCAGAACCTGCAACTATCCTATACGAAGAGCAAAACCTGTAACTTTAATGGCTTCCTAAGCTATTCTATTCCAAAATAAAGACACTGCTTGCACAAGTTGGATATGTGGCTTACCAACAGCTGAATAAAGCTAACCAGGTATATAATGAATTGAACTAATAATTCTAAGACACGAGTGAAGATAAATCTAGAGCAAAGAGGAATTTAGGGGCAAGCTTCTAACTGGACTGGATGAAACAATAGCACTGCTTGCACAAGATGGGTCTGTGGCTTACCAACAGCTGAGCAATACTGACCAAGTATGAAATGAAGCTATACTATCAATCCTAAGCAAGCTAATCAAAACACTAAAAATTAGAAGAATCTAACAAGGAAAAATGGTGACCAAAAACTCCAGCTCAAATTCTTCACACAAATTCTTCACCAAGATCAGACCATTTGCATGTACACAAACCATGCATTTATAGGAATTCCAACTCTCAAAAACCAAAACCAAATTGAACTCCTAAACAATAAACAAAGGAAAAACATTGTTCCAGGGGACCAAAAACATTAATGCATGCTCAAGTTGGCAAAGAAAAGCTGGTGAAACATGATATTTCACGTGGGTCGTGTCAAAAGAGTGTTATGGAAAACACGCATAGGACCGCCGCTTTGAGCAGGGCGGCGGTTATAGGACCGCCGCCTTGCAGGGCGGCGGTTTCGTCACCGAAGGTCAAGAGGCCAAGGAAAGAGGGAAAAAAAGGGAAAACAAAGGGTGCGGGGGCTAAGCGGGGCATGTGGAATGTTAACGCATACTCTGAGGGCTTTTTCCGGATCCCGAACACCTTGCGAGGAGACCTGTATCATCATTGGGGCACTTGTTACACTGTTCTGGCGGTACAGTACCTTACAATTTTGGGTACGTACAGTCTCTTCACTCAATTGTTCACAATTGGAGCCAAATGTTTCACATGATTTCGAAATTTATTTTGGAACATGTTGGCTATCCGATTTACCCCTTGAGAAAGAGGACCATGGCACGGAGACTTGCGGGGAGATGGGATGATGGAGTCAGACCCACATGAAATGTCGTTTGGTAGCCGAGAGTGGGGTCTTCCTCCACTCGCCTACCAACCCTTCCTGAGGGAGTGATGGGGAGGCACCCAAACAATGGGTGTGGCTGATATCCCTGCTGCTTTTGAATTCTACCTTGGTTAGGGTGAGAGGACCCAAGATGCGGTCAGGGGAGCATAGGGCATGGCGGGATATCGGAATGAAATCCCAGATCCGTCAGATTAGACTATCAGGGTCAAGCGTAGCCACCGAATGCAACCCTCGCTCAGAAGAGTGGTCACTTAAGCATTGCAAGCACCCAGAATACCTGATATGGACACTAAAGTAGTGTTAGCCTGAACCTACATGTTGATCCATAAGGGTTTACACAATTATTTTGTAGGTCGATGATGGGGATATCAGATTAGGGGTGAGAACATGCAAGTTGTGGGAATTAACAATGTGTTCTCCCAGGTGGATCAGGTAAAGTATGAATAAACAATTCTGAGATCCATGCAGTGTGTTGAGATGTTTGCCAAAGATTGTTCAGATAATTAGTTGGGATAAGAGGAACTTCAACTGAAGAATGGGAAAAGGAGAAAAGATTTTCGAAGGGAAATGGGGAAATTCAGAAACAAAATGTCAACTATTGTATGCTTCCATTATTACACTAATGTGAGTGAAAAATGTATGAGCCTTTTGCAGGATACTCATTTGTAGGGAGGGCTCCGAGCAAAGCCAAGATCTAAATTCTTGACAATCTAGCTTAGTACACCTAAGGCTATAATTGTCCCATGTGCAAATCATGTTAAATGCAGTCTGGATCAAGGACCCCCAAGATTTACAAATAATACCCCCAAATCCTACTCAAGCCGTGGGGAAATTTTTATAGGCTTTAGAAATGATGCTTTTAGGTACCCCCTAAAAAACGTCAAATGTTCACACACTTCCTAGACAAGAGCTAAGTAGCTATAAGATACTTTCATAATTGATTTACAACCACAATTCACACAAAATCATAAAAAAAGACACATATCACTTCCTTCTCAACATAATTTCACAACAAAAACAAAGGAAATATCACAAATCCTGATGAATTTTCCAAGTGAGACCCATTAAACTTAGGAAAAATAAGGGAGACATATATTTACGCTCTCAAAGCTAGTTAATGATTGTACATTGCAATCATCTTAACATAGATTCCCGATAATTGAGTTACATAGCAAAAACCTTCATCAGAAAATTGTGTCATCTCCTGGTCGGCCATACATTTGTAAATTCCCTCCAATTTTCTGATCCATAGATTTCCCACCCTTTTTCCTTCTTGTCAAGACCTCCTCCTCAGAGCCCCCCCATTTCTAAAACCCTCCTTATTTCTTATATATTGCCTTATCATCTTATGGTTTTAGAGTATATTCCTCAAATCTCAAACAAACTATCACTGCCCTTAACTGCTCGGGGTTGCCAACTTTTCTTACTGCCACCATGTCACTCATACATCATCACAACATAGCAACCAAATTTCCATGTCACATCACATTTAATATCAAAATTTCCACATGTATATAAGCATGACTTGGCCCAAAAACTTAATGTGACAACACATTTTTGAAATGTGTGGGCCTTTAATCACTCTCCGGTGACACGTTCCACATAAATAGTTGATCTTTATTTAAACCTCACACGTACCTATAAATCGGAATGGGATATGGTATTAATAGTGAAATGATGTCCTTGGCCACATCAAAGCCAGCGCCATGCCTATTTAAGTGGTTCACCAGTCCTTCCATTCGTCACCTATCTTTTGACATCTTTTGCTTTCTACTTTTCGATCAACCGTCTTTTTTCCATATCTTCTTCACCTCTGGATTTGAATCTTCCTCCTAGAGAGCTCACCAAGTTGGGTGAGTGTTTTCAATTGACTGGGTCGAATGAGACCCTTATTCGTCATCTTTTTAGCATAACAAATACTAGGGCCGGTCCTCCTAATGTCTCCTCTCCAAAGGACATGCTTTCATCTTTCTTGCAAGTGCATTTCAAAATTGTAGCCCTTCATTCCCTATTTTTCAAGTGCTATATTTCCACCTAGTTCACCCAAAATACTAGGTGGAAACCAAACAATTGAAATATCCATTGGCTTAGCTACTTCCCTTTTGTTAATGGTGATCACTGGTTTTTAAATAGGGATTATTACAAACCCCTCAATTTGACCACAGAAATCACAATACCCAACCTTCTGCTTACTTGACATGGGGAAGAGAAACTCCCAAATGCACTAGAGAATGCAACAGAGAAACGTATGACGGCCTTAGAGGCTTCCCTTGCTAAGGTATGGTCAATGATAGGCACCCAAGTTTTTCCTCTCAAGAAGAGAAGAACCTTGAGAAAGGGTTATTCTAGAAGAATTCCTCATTTTCTAGTATCTCGGCTCTCCTCGTGAACAAGAACCAAAGCATATATAAGAGGGGGATGTTCCCTTTATGAGTGGGTAAACTCACCTTAAAAGAGAATGGAATTCACCCAATTCTTGAATGGCCCATAGTTAGGAACTCAGGAACTACTGGAGATAGGTATGTCTCGAGGTTTATTGATTGATGTCTAATTTGTGTTCAGCATGGTGGCTCATGATGACTTCATTCAGCGTAGGGATGACCTACTAAAACGTATTCTAGTGTCTCTGAGTGAAGATGTGCATGCAAAGGAGTGATGTTTATGTTTTCCCTTTATAAATATGTCTATGTATAAGTATGTGTATACATTTTTCTAAGGGCAGGGCCCCCTAAAGTAGAACCCCATTTTGTTCACTGTACTTGTTGCTTTGATTTTCCTTTCTGTTTTATTTTAAAATGTATGATGTGTGCAATTATTACTTCTTTAAAACCATTCAAGCATGTCCTGCATTTCCCTATTTTATTTTCTCACAACAAGAACACCCTTAAAATAGACATTCCACCTCATGGTAACAACTTCATATATCACACATAACTGTACATAATCATGGGAGAAAGTAGTGGGAATTTGTCACCTCATGTTTCTTTATTTCTTTATGCCTTCACTCGGATGGTTGGGTCCAGAACAAAACTCATGAATTTTTTCACAACAAAACAACAACAAATCGGGCCCAAGGGATCCAAAATGTTATTTACTTTATAAGTCAAGTAAGGATATTTTCTTGAATGCCACAGGAAAAACTAATTTTTTAACATTCTTGGATAGGGCCTGAAAATAGATAACACTTGTTTGCTTTTACTATGGAATATATAACCCGGTTTAGATTTCTGAGGGGACTTTAGAGTTTACTTTTAGGTTAGGCCATGTAGTTCTAGAGATACTTAACCTTCAAGCTTTAGGAATAAATTTCACTCACCATACTTTGCACTTAGCTAAACACGTCGAAAGTCCCGACCTTTCACCAAAATAAAATATGTTATGTACCTCAAGTATGCGGCAGAACCTTTATGAACCAACTATATACTTCATACAAACCATTGAGAGATACAATAAAATTTCTCTCATGCATTTCTCCTAAAAAAGGATATAGAACTTAGAAAAAGACCACCATGTATGGCTACCAACATCAGCTCCATCTTAGGGATGGACTCCCCTAGTGGGTGTCAAAATAACACCATAAACAGTGCATGGAAGAGAATACCATATGCCTATCCATTGGGCAATGGAGTAAAAATATGATCAAAACTACAATTCGTCACTATTAGAGTGAAAACCAACAACCAAAAACAAACATAAACCAAAACAAGAACCAAAAAGGATAAAACACACAACTATACACTTTATAAGTAAACCATCAGGGTCCAAAGGAACCAAAAACCTCCATCAAAATCCATCTATATCCCATACAACATGCACTTGTCCCATCAAGATACACAAGTTAACCTGTCAACTTCTAAAGGTGATGATCACAATTACTTCAACTGAAACACAGATTATCAACTAGTTGTCATCACCTAGAACCCCTTCAATTTGTTAAAGCAAAGACATGTCTCCATTCATACTTATAGACCCACTTTTCTCACTAGGCATAGTTCGTTCATAAATGATTCCATTTTCACAGCACACCATATGATATAGTAATCTAAGGACCTACATGTGTTTCTCAAGATCTCTAATAAATTTATCTATTTCCAGGGTAGATAAATATCCATTCATCTAATCCTTTTAAACTCAACATAGGCATTAACACAATGATCCGCATACTCACCTTTACTTGTATTTACCATACCTGCTTTTGAAAGGAGATCATCTGCTCTCGTTTTATTCTTCTCAATAGGCTGGGAACCAACACCAAACTCCATACACACATCAGTCTCATTTTTCGAAGGGGAGGGACTAACTTGTATTTGAAACTTGTAATCCTTATGTGATACAACTTGTTGCATCCCCAAAGGTTTGGGAAACAAGGAATACTCTATCAGTTGATCAGAAAACAAGGGATCAAGAACATCCACCCCCTGCTTTACAAGTGATCCGGTACTAACATCCTCTGGGACCAGATCCAAATCACCCTCCTTATACCTTTCATTGAATGATACAATATTCTCAGTATTATTACCAAAGTGATATTCCCCTTTATCCAAGGCCATTACACTATTTTCAAGAAAATATAAGGGGATTAACTCATCCACACTCACGTCTAGAAAGTGTGCATGATTCATCCATAATTGCCGCTTTGCACATTCATCTGACAACTTACACCATATTCTAATATGCTTCTCTTGTTCCACTATTCCATCAAGTAAATGACATTTGTCTTCTACTGAGGGAACACCTCTGCTATACTTAGCAATCATTTCATCCTTTATCATAACAAAATCATGAGTAGATGAAATACAACCTATGTCTAAAACCACCGTATCCAAGCCTTTTATCAAAACCTGACATATTATGAAGAACACATTCCATAACTCATCAGTTATTTGGGCATGTAGAAGGTTAGTGGAAGACACCCCACTTCTTTGGTCTATGGAACCATGTGGCACATTTCTTCCTTCAGTGCCTAGTTTCATTTCATCAACATTAAGCATATTTTCCACAACATCGGGTGCATGGAGCATAAAACATTTGTCACACTAGACACAAGCATAACCAATCTGATCATTCTCCTCAACACATTCTTCAATCAGTGTCTCGACACTTCACACATATTATGTAGTGTCAATTTCTTCATTCCTAAAACATATGAACCTTTTTCCTTCAACCGAATACATGGAATCTCCACCATGCCCAAAAAAAGGGAGGCAAGGTCATCACTAAATTGATTTCCAAATATTGTTACCATTTCCATTCCATGAACAGACAAATCTTGAAGGTAAAGAATTAAACTAGTCTCTAGCATTTCCTTGTAGTGTTTGCACAAATAACCTCATAAAAACATCTTCATAACTCACATGGTATTCATGCATAATTTCCTCAAACATGGCAAGATGTTGTTCCACAGAAATATCATTGTATCCTCGAAACACAGGAAATTTGAGTTTGATTTTGGTAGGGATCTGATGGGGGTATCCACATATTTTCTTAAAGTCAAAGGGTTTGAACGAACTTGGTTTAAAATGGACTTTAGAAGACCACAAACCTCACTACTATCACGAATACCCGTGGAATGCTTCACAGAAAATTGACTTTTACAAATAAATCTTTACCTTATAAAGTCTAGATGACATAATGGTAAACATTGAACACAGAGTTTAAACAAGACATAGAAATTCAGTTAGAACACAAAAAGAATGAAAAAACCCTTGGTCTACTACAACCAAAAGGATAATGGAGTCACCATTAGAGTGATAAATCTATAAAAATAAACTATACGAGGTCATGAGAGTAAATCACAAATCAAGACACATTTTTAAATGTCACAAAGAACCACAAAAGCAAGTCAAATCAAAACTCAGATGAATACCCAATGTAGTTTCTCCCCAGTAATGGTGCTAGAAAGGTGTTGGCTCCCAGATTTACCCCCCAGGGAAGGGGAACATGTAACAAAATGTGCAGGGAGACATGGGTGATGGATTCAGACCCATGTGAAATTTCATTTTATAGCCAGGGTGGGGTCTTCCTCCATTTTCCCACCAACCCTTCCCAAGGGAATGATAGGGAGGCACCGCAAACAAAGGGTGTGGCTGATATATCTGTTGCTTTTGACTTCTACCTTGGTCAGGGTGAGAGGACCTGAGATGTGGTCAGGGGAGCACAAGGACATAGATCTAGATATCCGAATGAAATCCTAGATCCGTTGGATTAGACTATCGGGGTCAAGCGCAGCCACCGAATGCAATGCTCACTCGGAAGAGTGGTCACTTAAGCATTGCAAGCACCCGGAGACTCGATATAGACCATTAAAGGAAGTGTTAGCCTAACCCACACATTGATCCTGAGGGAGTTTGCACAAGTTATTTGTAGGTCGATGATGGGGATCTTGGATCGGGGGCAAGAACACGCAAGTTGTGCGCATTGGCAATGTGTTCTCCCATACGGATCGGTAAAGTATAAATAAATAGTCTGAGATCTGTACAGTGTGTTAAGATGTTTGCCAAAGATTGTTCAAATTATTAGTGGGGATAAGAGGAACTTCAACTAAAGAATGGGAAAAAGGGGAAAATATTTGAAGGGAAATGGGGGAAATTCAGAAACAAAATGAAAACTATTATATCCTTCCATTATTACATTGAATGTAAGTGAAGAAATGAATGAGCCTTTTACCAGATACTGGCTTCTAGGGAAGGCTTTGAGCAAGCCAAGATCTAAATTCCTAACAATCTAGCTGAGTACACTAAGGATAGATTGTCCCTTTTAAATCATGCTAAACATTCTAGATCAATGGACCCTCAAGATTTATAAATCATATCCCCAAATCCTTCTCATCCCGTGGGGAAATTTTTATAGGATTCAGAAATGATGCTTTTAGGTACCCCCAGAAAACATAAAATGCTCACACCCTTCCTAGACAAGAGCTATGTAGTAACAAGATACTTTCACAATTTATTTACAGCCATAATTCACACAAAATTTTAACAAAAACCACATATCACTTCCTTCACAACATCATTTCAAAATAAGAACAAAGAAAGACCAAAAATCCTAATGAATTTTTGATACCCATTAAACTTAGGAAAAACAAGGGAGACTTATATTTAACTCTCTCAAATCCAATTAATGATTGTACATTTCAATCACCTTAACATAGATTCCCAATAATTGAGTTGCATAGAAAAATAATTCATCAAAAAATTGTGTTGTCTCCTGGTTAGCCATGCGTGTGTAAAGTCCCTCCAATTTTCCCATCCAAATCTTTCCTGCCCTTTTTTTTTTTCTTGCCAAGACCTCCTTCTCAAAACTAATCCATTTCTAAAACCCTCTTACTTCTTAAATATTACTTTATCATCTTAGGGTTTTAGAAATATATTCCTCAGATCTCCAACAAACTATCACTTCCCTTAACTTCTCGGGGCCGCCAAATTTTCTTACTTCCACCGTGTCACTCATATGTCATCACGACGTAACTAATTTTTTTCAATGTCACATCACATTTAATATAAAAATTTCCACATGAATATAAGCATTACTTGGCTGGAAAACTTAATGTGACAAGACATTTTTGAAATGCGTGGGCCTTTAATCACTCTGTGGTGACACGTTCCACATAAATAGTTGATATTTATTTAAACCTTACATGTATCTATAAATCAGAATGAGATATGGTATTAATAGAAAAATGATTTCCTTAGCCACATCAATACCAGTGCCATGCCTATTTAAGTGGTTCACCAGTGCTTCCATTCATCACATATATTTTTCAGAGTATTTTATTTTCTACTTTTTGATCAACCATCTTCTTTCCATGCCTTCTTCACCTCTAGATTTGAATCTTCCTCCTGGAGAGCTCATCCAGTTTGGTGAGTGTTTTCAATTGATTGGGTTGAATGAGGCCCTTATTCGTCATGTTTTTAGTATAAAAAATACTAGGTCTGGTCCTTGAAATGTCTCCTCTCTAGAGGACATGCTTTCATCTTTCTTGCAACACCTTTCAGAATTGTTCCCTTCATTCCCTATTTTTCAAGTGCTTTATTTCCACATAGTTCACCCAGAATACCAGGTGGAAACCAAAAAATTGAAATCTTGTTGGTTTATCTACTTCCCTTATGTTAATGGTGATCACTGGTGTTTGAATAGATATTATTACCAATCCCTCAAATTGACCACGGAAATCACAATGCCTAGACTTTTGCTTAGTCAACATGGGGAAGAGAAACTCCAAGCTGCACTAGAGAATGTAACAGAGAAGCGTCTGACGGCCTTAGAGGTTACCCTTTCTGAGATAAGGTCAATGATAGGAACCCAATATTTTCCTCTCAAGAAGAGAAGAACCATAAGAGAGGGTTTTTCTAGCAGAATTCCTCATTTCCCAGTATCTCGGATCTCCTCAGGTACAAGAACCAAAACATATATAAGAGGGTGATGTTTCCTTTGTGAGTGGGTAAAATCACCTGAAAGGATAACTGAGTTAACCCAATTACTAATGGGACATGATTAGGAACTCAGGAACTATTGGAGATGGGTATGTCTTAGGGTCTGGTGTTTGATGTCCAATTTTTGTTTGGCGTAGTGGTTCATGACGAATTCATTCAGCGTAGGGATGACCTACTAAAACGTATGAAAAGGAGTTATTTGTATGCTTTTCCCTTTATAAATCCATCTATGTATAATTATGTGTATACACGTTTAATAAGGCCAGGGCCCCTAAAATAGAACCTCATTTTGTTCATTGTAATTGTTGCTCTAATTTTCCTTTCTGTTTTCTTTTAAAATATATGATGTGTGAAAATACTGATTCTTTAAAAACATTCAAGCATGTCCTACATTTCCTTGTTTTCTTTTCTTGCAGCAAGAACACCCTCGAAACAAACATTCCACCTCACGGAAACAACCTCATATATCACACATAACTACACAAAATCATGGGAGAAAGAAGTGGGAATTTTTCACCTCGTGTTTCTTTATTCCTTTCTACCTTAAATCGGATGGCCAAGTTTAGAACAAAACTCAAAAATTGTGTCACATCTAAACAACAGAAAATTGGGCCTTGGGCTCTGAAATGTTATTTACTTTAGAAGTCAAGTAAAGATATTTTCTTGGATGTTGGGGAAAAACTGATTATTGAACATTCCTGGGTAGGCCTGCAAATACATAACACCCATCTACTTTTACTATGGAAGATATAACCCAGATCAGAGTTCTGAGGGAACTTTAGAGTCTACTTTTAGGTTAGGCTATGCGGTTCCAGAGATACCTAACCTTCGGGCTTCAGGGATAAATTGCACTCACCATACTCACATTTATCCAAACACATCTGAATTCCTGACCCTTGCAACCAAAACATAATATTCTTTGTACCTCAATTATGTGGAGCTTTAATAATATTCATAGCTAGATGATAAAACCAACTGTATACTTGACCACCCCAATGCACAAAGAGGAACCCAGATCTTGAGAGATACAACTCAGAATCAGTTCTCATCATGCATTTCTCTTGAAAAAGGACTTAGAGAATAGAACAATTAGAAAAAAGAAGACGGACATGTATGGGTACCAACAGAACCCAAGTTAGCATACTTTGCAAGGTGTTTATTGTACCAAGGTCTTCCCCTTGGTCACCACATTATTCATCTAGGCGTCCCTTGGCTCAAATGTCCATAATGTGGACACTCAAAAACTCTCTTGCATCTATTATGGCTTTGCAAAAAGGCCTAAAAAGCCTAGACTTGGATCCATTAATTTTTCCAACCTTTCAAGCCAAAGCCTTGCATTTGGAAAAATATCTTCTTGGGAGATTGGCCATTGCTTCTTGCAAACTACACTCAAATTTCACATACTTTCATAGTGGAAATCCTATTCTTTATTTGGAAAGAAATAAATTGAATTATATTTGCTAACTCTTTTTTTTCTAGTTCTTCAGCTTACAATAAAGCTATGATTGTTTCCAATGAGTTTGTGCACATACAAGTGCATGCCAAGAAGGTGGATCTAGAGGTCTCCCATCTTCAAACCCTCTTAGATAATTGGGGCAACACTCCCTCCACTGATTCTCGTGTACCACCTTCTTCGCCCTCCAAGGAGGGTACTTCGAGGGGAAGAGGACATCAGCATAGTGGTTCTCTCCACTGCTCCTAGAGCAGAGTTGGGTAGTCTCCACCGCACTACCACTCTCCTCCGCCTACACAATGTGAAGGTTAGGGTTCGTTACCTCCTCGTCGGGATGGATGGGCTCTTCCTCCCCACACAAACAAGTTTCCCCATCTGGTTGTGGCTATTCCACCTTTACAAAATCTTGTTCATCGTTATTTCTCTTAACGTAATATAACTCCAAGGAGAAGAGGACATCGTCGTAGCCATTCTTGTTGTCAGTCCTAAGGCAGAGTTGGGTAGTCTCCACCGCACTACCACTCTACTTCGCCTACACAATGTGGAGGTCAGGGTTCGTTTCCTTCTCGTTGGGATGGATGGGCTCCTCCTCCCCACACAAACAAGTTTCTCCTTCCGGCTATGGCTATTTCACCTCTATGAAATCTTGTTCATGGCTAAAAGGATCTTACAGAAATAATTGACACTAAGAATGCTGCCAATAGTGGTTGGGACCCAGTTCCTAAGGGCAAAGACCTTCCAAATGGTTGTTCGGGAAAGCCATGACAAGGATCTGCCTTTTGTTGGTCTTTTTGTTTATGGTTGCTTAGTTTTCTTGTAATGTTTTGTTTAGTCTATGTTAAGACTTAATTCCTAGGCCCTTTGTTGGCTAGTGTGGCGTTGTTGTGGCATGCTTTCATAACTCCTAACTTTTTTTTGTCAATAGTCTATAATATTTTACTCTTAAAGTAGCATAACTCTATTTCGTCCAAAAAAAAATGATAGAACTTTTCAATATAATGAACATATCGTAAACTTAAAAACAGTGCAATTCTACATAGGCATCATAATCTAAAAGGACTTGGACATTCTATTAGTTTAATCCAGCAATTACATAAAATTTAAAATTGAAGAAGAGCAAAGATGATCCTAGTGTAACAACTATCGTAAAGCAGACGCATTATTCAAACACTTAAATCTAAATGATCTTTATATGTTACATAAATATTTTTTCAATCGCTATAAAATAAAATGTAATTATTTAGTATCATATGCTAATTATTGTCCATGGGCCTGTGGTTGAGTAGTAAAATAGGGACTGCTTACAAGAACAAGACCCGTGTTCCAATCACATGGACATGTTACTCACCAAAACAAAACAACTTCAAAAGTGAACCTTATACATTTTCTGTCTGACATAAGATAACAGCTGCAAATTGAAAAACGTCCAGGATTAATTGACAAAATCTAGCTTTAAATATGATAGCTAAAAATCATTATCTGGGTCCTGAGTGAGTTAAGAATCTTTGTAAATTATCAGTGTGAGACACATGCTTTATTTACTGTTTCAGGAGGTACTCCTGAAGCAGAATTTTGATGTGAGGAAACAGTGTCATCATTCAAACTCAAATTTACAGCCATAGATGCTGTACTGTTTGTCTGCATTTCAATCTCCATTTGGTCATTCCTACAATTATCGCCATTAACTGTCCGATTAGGAGAGCCTCCGTTGTTGCCGTCTGGACAAATGATTATATGACTATCTACACTTGATTGTGCGGCGCTCCTTTTGAAACTTATTGCAGTTTGATCCTCCGCAATAGAGCTCAGCCTTCTTTTCCTTTTTGCGGCTTTCCCCCACCCATTAAGAGTTTCTCTAATTCTAGGTGGTATTAGTGCTGCCTTGTAATTTGTTCCCATCTGTAGCAAAATTGGTGTCAAAAAACCACAATAAAGAATTTTAATGTATGCATGGCATACATTACCCTGCTTGTAAACATAAGTTTAAATGTGATCTAGATGCACTTGATTTGAAGCTTATGGTAAGACCAGCAAACTACCAGATTGAAGAATGTGGCGGAAACTGAAGCATCCACATACTAATCAGAATTGCCAAGATTGTGTTCATGTATCATTTGCTAGCAAGCATGTCCCAATGCTGGCTAGTAGGAAAGCATGTTCTAAATCTCTTGATCAAAAGTCAGATGGTTGCGAAGTATTTTTTTTATGCATGCACGTGTGTGTGTGTGTGTGTGTGTGTGTGTGTGTGTGTGTATTGATCAAAAGTCAGATGGTTGCGAAGTATTTTTTTTATGCATGCACGTGTGTGTGTGTATATATATATATATATATATACACACACACACACACATGCATGCATAAAAAAAATACTTCGCAACCATCTGCACAAAGCGTTGTGAGAGTTACTACAAAAGCAATTCTGATCGAGTCCGAGCATCATACACCACAACTTACAAAACAATTTCTGCCACCTGTAAGAACACAATCTTGGCTATAGCTATGGAGAAGAAATGAAATCTTACAATTGAAACACCGACATTTCATAGGCTCCACATGTAATCCACAAGATGAGGAAGGAATTTGATTTTACCAGGTTGAAAATGGTCAGAGGTTATGGTAGACACATTTTGCTGATCAAATCTATTGAAGAGAGATCAAAACTGCAAAAGGGCGTGCGGTCATAATGTGTTCAAGACAAAGGGAGAGTTCACCAGGGACATTGAAACTAGGGAAAGGAATCGTATGAAACATTTAAACCCTAATTTAAACATGGTCCAGAACTCCAGAGAGTAACTGACAAATACAAATCCAGTGAAAATGTGGAAACAAAGGAGTGTGAGAATCTTAGTTCTGACAAGCTCTGAACACTGAGCAACATCTAATTAGTAATTAGCCAAATGGTGGCTTTCAAAAATAGGGTATGAAACAGTAGGAACAACCAAGTGGACGAGACAGAATCTCACAGCACTTTATCTCTCTTACATACACACAGTGACAGTGAGCAAAGTGGGAATACCTGAGTGACGAGAGCATAAAGTGGTAAGGTACTATAGCTGCATAGGAACTGTCCGGCAAACCTGTTTAATCATATTAAAGGTTAGATCTTGATGAAGAATAAACAAACTAAAAAACCAAATTTCATAACAGATCATTGTTCAGAAGTTAGAACCCGTATTAGAGAATCAAATTTCCATATCTTCCGTCAAGAAAAAGATATTACAAATATGAAACTTTGGTCTGACTTCATACCCCAATAGTAGACGTATATACACAAGTAGATGGTGATGGAGAAAACAAGAGTCATAACCAAACTGCCACTGCAAAGTTGCAAACATGAAACAAAATATTAGAGGTGAGATCAAAGATGCATCTGCATAAAATCTTTTAACTAAAAGAAAATGAGAAAAGTTAACTAGAGAAGTTTCACGCATGTGTAGGTGGCAATAATCTTAAAATTTCAGAATATGCTCAGGAAACAGACTAGAAGTGTTTTGAGTCCGAGAAAAAAAAAACCTTCGAATAGCAATAAAAAGTACATACCCAAAACCAAAAGAAGGAAGCCAATTCAAATGCATTCTGCAAATGATGCACCAAAGAGTGCATTAGTTCCCTTTCTAAATGCATGACAAAATTTTAATAACAATGAAACATATTTCTTTGCTAGCTCTTAAATACCTGGAAAAGAATGAAATGGATCAATGATAGAAGCAACTCCGGTCTGTTGAGCCAAAAGAGTTCATCGCGGGGTTTCAGTTTTGCACCCACAAAAGATCCACTTATTCCTGCATTCTCTAAGGCAAGTGTTGCAATTACATGCTGCAGCTTTGCTCCGACAAGAAGGACAAGCTACATGCATATATCCTAGAAAATTAATACTTCTGCAAGACTAATACTAAAGAAAATAAAATACAAATTCAAATATTGAGCTTCAAAACTGAGATAGTGATGAGAGAATCCCCTATTGTAAATCCGCATACCGTAATAGGGATGATGGATATCCAGAAGTACAGATTTGATCCTGCGTTATCAGAAAGCCAGCTATGAAAAAGAAATTTTAAATTATGTAAACTGAGTCATTCATCCTTTTCTGACCATATTGTAAAAATTAATCCACAATTTATATCTGTACATTTATTGGGTCCAACATTTCAATCCTTGAACACAATGTAAATTCACACTACTTTATCTGTTTACCCTGCCAATAAACTAACTTGGAAGTTAATTTGCTTACAATGAAGAATAATTTTAACATCCCAAGCACAATATCCAAAACATATTTCAGGATATAAAAGTTACCTTTCACGTTGCATAGCATAAAAGCAATAACAAAACCCCAGAGTGGTGCACTGCCCATACAGTTTCATGAGACTTTGATTAATATATATATATATATATACATCTACATTCTTAAAAACATAGATTTAGCATGAAAACAAGAATGAATAGTTCCTTGAACTACGGAAAAGTTTCAATGCAAGCATTTATTATTTGACTACTCATCTGCTCATTGCACTTTTGCATACCTGAAAGTTTGCTTTAAAATCTGTGCACCATACCTGATACCAACTATTTCTTTGAACTCGTCCTCCATAGAATGGATCATATAACTATGAAAGTCATACTTTAGTGCCAAGTTATGATTCTGCAGCATAAGTTAAATTATTTTATACCGAAAAGATGCAAAATATTTTATAAGCATAGTTCAAAACATCTATCCATTAGACCGTAAAAATACTTCAATAACTTAAACATAATCCATCATGGAGAAACTCAAACTAATTTAAATTTAAGAGAACACAAGTCAAGAATCTGCGAAACTTATTGCATGGCTGTAAACCAGTTCTACAATGCATATAGAGATATAATCTGATTTACATTAAGGCTACGGAGAAGAAAGGACAGAGTGATTAACTTGGATAAAATACAAATGTGAAGCTTCATATGACAACAGAAAGATGGAAGGAAAAGAAAGAACAGAGATGAAATTTCTTTTCTTATGCTTATGAGAGTTTACAAAGCATATTGAAGGATGTGGAAAGGCCCGGGAATCATATGAAGCTTTTTCTTAGAAGCGCGGGCATGCATAATACACACCTCACCAGCTCAAAATCAAAATCAATGATACAAATTAAATTTTAAGGAATTATCACAGATACATACTTTGAAAAGTGGTTGACAGTTTATTAAGAACTTACTGTTATGAAGCCCAATCTAAGAGTTAGGTAATCAGCCCGTGTCACTGATTCACCAAACTGCCGAAAGAAACATGTCTGCATGTTTACAGATGAGCCATTACATTCAAAATCATCACCTCTAGGTTGTAAAAAAAAAAAGTAAAGTGGATTTTATCTATAATTATTACAAAAAAAAATACCAGAACTCAAAAGGAATTAGATTCAAAGTGAATGATCTTACCACCCAGATAAAGGATCTATTCCTGCTCCAAGAATTTGAATTTGACATGTAAAATTGTACAAATGTTATTTGCCGCCTCCTGGTTAATTCCCTGGGGCTCTCTAGAAGAGTTTAGATTGATTCAACATGAGTCTCACTGGTTAAGAAGCAATACACCAATCCAACAGAATTTACAAGAATGAATAGACAACATAAATATACATACAAAATAAATATATTTGGTTGATATTTAGTTGTGGGAAAAGACCCACATGCTTCATCATTTTTATTTGGGTGGACCTGACACATAGTAGTGCATGGTTAATACATGATACCTGTATGTGTGTGTCTGAGAGAGAGACATAAGGAGACAAGGAAATTGATCTCCTTCTTCGTCCAATAATAAAGAAAAGAGAAATAGAAGAACAGGTAACTCTAAGACTATGGCCAACCATTCAGTATTAAGTTTTAACATAACAGATAACGATAGAATTTTATGTGCAACAGACTGTTACAATTCTAGTTTGTGGAACTGGATTAACTCCACCACACATCCTCTGATTGCATCTCTAGCTTGCATCCTCAAAAAGCAGTCCTTTCGCATGCATTATTTACAGCAGCTCTTGGTGTCATGGCTTCACCACACATCCTCTGATTGCATCTCTAGCTTGCATCCTCAAAAAGCAGCCCTCTCCCTCTTCTCTTGCTTCAGGCTTGTGTCCTTCTGACTGCAACACTATTCCTTTGTTGCTATATTTCCATCTCAAATATTAATGATAGTGTTGAATGTTCGAGCTCCTCTCTTATAATTAATAGTGCACATATTGGATCTTATACCCATTTTATTAAAACTCCCAAATCGTAGTTGAGGTACCTGACATTGTAAACTGCCATGTGTGTTTACAAGTGGGTCACACTATAGCAAATCCATAGACGGATTGGACCTTGCCCCTAGACGGGTTGATGATCCCTGTCAACTTCCCTCCTGGCCATTGCTTCCAAAATGGCAGTCCTTAAATGCTCACTCCTTTGCACTTTCTTGACCTAATCAACAACCAATTGATAGAATACTCTGATACCAATGATCTGTTTCTTCATCCGACACTAAATAAGAGAAATAGAAGAAAAGATATCTCTTAAATTACAGCCAATCATTCAATTGAAACATAACAAGTAAAGATAAAAATTTATGTATAACATAATGTTGCATTTCTAACACTTGCCAATAAATAGGAATGGCAAGTAATAAAGCTTTGTAAGCATAGGAAAAACCTCAAATGAACCAGTGCCTACCCTTCTCCTCCCATATAAATTCCACCCTTTTCTGCCGCAAATCAGCACTACACCCCTCAGCGTAGGGCTGGTCTTACCAAAATCTTTATGGAGGAGGACATGACCTCCTCAGACCCCCTCCATTCTTCCTCACCAGATATTCCTAAATTAAATGAACATTTTCAACTGAAGCCCTATCCTCAGCAAGGAGGAACTTCAGAAATTTACGTAATATCATGTACATCAAACCAGCACAAGGCCAACATTCCCAGCAAAAAAACTAATAGTTACTACCTCAAAATGGGAAATCCGCCAAAGATCTCATTTACCATTCATAAAATGGGAAATAGACTATGGCTCTTAAAGGGAAAAGCCCTTATTTGAAAATTCATGGGTGCCTTTCTAGGCTCCAAAAGTCTTTGGATATGGGTACAAGATAATTGGATGCCCTCAAGCTCAGTAGACATCCTCGTGACGTCAAAAGGATACTTCCTCGCCATTTTCAGCTCAATATAACAGCAAGACAAATCTGTTCAAGGTTGACCTTGGTTCTTCAACAAATCAGATCGTTTTATGAAATAATGGTCCCCTTCTTTTAGTCATACGAATGATCTCCCCAATATAGTCCATGTATGGGTTGAGTTACCACTGCTACCTAACAAATATTGGCATGAATCTAGTCTCCAAAAAGATAGAATGTGCAATTGGAGAATACATTACAGCATCATAATTCACAAGAAATCAAGGAGTCCTCAAGTATGCCTAGATCTGCATTAATATTGACCTCGATAAGCCTCTTCCAGACATGAAAGGAATTGAATGGGAACAGCCTCTTCATTATGAAAACATTCCATTCAGATGCCATCTATGTCATGAACATGGCCATTTAGTCAGGGACTGCCCCAAACAAGAAGATCAAATCCCTCAACATCCTGATTAGAAGGCAACCTCACAATAAAAGTCTCAGTTAAATCAGTCTCACAATACAGCAATAAGCTCGCTAGGTAAGCAACCAAATGACTCTCAAAATCCAAACACTAGAAAATTCCAAATTGCTTACAAAAGGAAAGGTAAGGGGTATTACCATAAATATTGTTCCACGGGGCAAGTGCCAACATTTTTCTAACTCCAAAATTTTTCTCAATGGGACATTATTATTCTTTAAGGGGATTAGTATTACAACTTTGTATTGTACACGGGGTGCATTGTTGGCGGAGCCCAACACCTCTGTAACCCTTTTATCCATGCAGAGAGACAAACCTCCCCTCCCTACCCTTGGCTAATACCCATGCAATGATGAATCAAGCCGCAATCGACGGAGTGACCAAGCTTGCCATTGTCTTTTCAATGTTGGTTGATAAAGTCAATGCAATCACTGTGTTGCAAATTGAGCAACCAGATAACTGCCACCCTCCTCATGCTCCATCCAAATGTGAAGTCACAATATAAGATGGCTCAAGTAACCCCAAGGCCCTATCCAGTTGGAGACTCAAAATGGAAACTTGGTTTGAGCATAGTATAATCACCGTGCGCAATAAAGTTCCCTTTGCCAAGTTGAAATTGTCAGGAGTTGCCAAACTCCTGAACACAGACTGATGGGCAGATCAGAATTCCAAAACCGGGATCAACTGACAGAGGCCTTTTGGTGCACTTCTTAGCATGCTGCATAGTTCCACTATTCACTCAATAAGTGCCTAAGGACTGTCCTTTTATGATGATACTGTCCTTTCCTTATCTTGTTCCTTCTGTGAGCCTTAGCACCTTTAGAATGCATATACAAGACTTCAAGTCTCAAGATACTAGGCTATGGACAGTCATAACATAGATATGTCTTCGCTGCCCTTAATCTCAGATTTCACTCATCAAGAATTATGTAGTTAAAAGCCTTGTTGTACCTTGTGTGAGTCATGCATGGATATCACCTTGTTCAAATGGAGTGAAGGCCTCCAATTCTCAGTCATGGGTCTTGTATCACCTGAGCACCATCAAGAAGATGTCAATTGCCTTTAGTACACCTCAAATCCCCTATTAACATGCATGAAGTACAAAATCATCACCCGTCACTACAATACTGCCCTGTTTAGTCCTAGGTACAGTTTTGGCTCCTTTTTCTCTTGTCATGCTTGTCTTTGGATATAAAGAGTGCTAGTCATCACCTTGGCAAGTAGTAATCATAAAGCACTGCTTTATAGGTATACAAACCTCTATCTTCTCTTTACAAGACTGTCTTAAACTACAACTCCGCTCATGAGGGTTCTAGACATACCTCTTAAGTTCTCTCTCCATACTCTACCTACAATGGAGTCCATCTTCTCCAAATAGAGCCACAAGGTCCTATATACTTGGTCGAACATATTAGAGATTCAACCTTGCTTACCATTTTGTTCTAGCAACAATCTCCCATTCTGACTGGAATACCCTGTTTTCAACCTACTCAAGGTTCTTGTATGGTCACTTTAAAGCATTAGATGCAATTTGAAGGTCTCCAAGGCATGATCAACTATTCAACAGACCTCTCTCATGATTCATCATGATTGAGGTGATATCACTCCTTGCACTGATCCTATGTTGCTTTTGCTAGCTTTCTTCCTTTTGACTCTTTTTAGTGACTTAATACGGTCCTCTAGGACCCTGTACAGTCAGTTCTTTGCTCAAAAGAAGACATTTACTCATGCACTTGCCTCTGAGATCTTTAAAATCCATGGATTGCATCTAATACCACCTCTATCCCTAGTCTAGGGTCTTAAGTTAGTTCAAAAAATCGCGATTTATCACCTAGAAATCGCGATTTATCGTCGTGAACTGTGTAAACGATTTATCTTTTAGAAAATTGCGATTTTTGACCTGCCAACAAATCGGTGATTTATGGCGAGAAAAACCCAAAAAAAATCGTGGAAAATTGCGCAGGTTAGGGTTTAAAGCAAAAAAATGACCAAAACAAAAAATAAAACGTGCCCATTGAAAGCATTTCATGGCTATTTTCTCCTGCGCAATTCCTGTTTCATGTCTCAACCTTCGACCAGGGATTTCCATTAATCTTATGTCGCTGTCATCCATCTCCTACCGATTTCTGTTTAGCTATGTCACGGTCACTAAAATTCCCACTTGTAATATTTCTGTATTGTTATTAAGTTTAGTTAATAAGTTTAGTTATTAAGATTTATACATGACCCTACGTATTTCATTTTGACGTGTAACTTGTATTTATTTTTTAATGTATAACTAGAATTAATTGGAACTTGTAACTAAAATTCTGAGTTGTAAATTTGTATTATTAAATTACAATGAATTTTCTAATATTAATTCTATGTATTTAATTGTAACGTGCAATATCTATTAATTTAGTTGTATAGTATTTAATAGATTAATATTGCCATTTGTAATATTAATTTAGTTGTAAGTATATAATATTTTATAGATTAATATTGCGATTTGTAATATTGATTTAGTTGTAAGTATTTAATATTAAGTCGCTCTATTAAATACTTAGTTGTTAAATTCTGACTTGTAATGGCGATTCTATGTATTTAATTGTAACTTGTAAGTATTTTTATAGATTAAAAAAAATTATAGTCACTTTTTCACATCATTTAACAATATTTTTACATTTAATTTAAGTTTATTTTATGAATTTAAATGTTTTTAAAAGTAGCAATAAAGTTGCCGATAAATTGCCGATTCCCGATTTCCGAGTCAAAATTTGGCTTGCCGATACCGATTTTTTGAACTATGGTCTTAACAATCAACCATTAATGACAATTTTAGCTTTTTCTCCTTAAATCTGTACACTGTAACCTGCAATTTTAGCTCGAAAAGACTGTTAAGTAGATCTTTTACTGTACCCAACCATTTACAACGAAACTTTGGGGATATCTTCTTCACATCTAGACAGAGATATCTTGAAATTTTCAGCTCGATTCATCCATACACTTAAAAGATATGATAGACCCTAGTTCGAGGCTGAGAACCTAGAAAAGGCTATAAAAACCATATGAAACAATTTCAAAACGTATAAAAATTATACTTTCATTCCTTGAGGCCTGTAGAAGCTTTTAGTCTTGACAGTAAAAAGAAACTAATCACCTTAAGAGGACTGAGGGTTTGAAGACTGCTGTCCTGGCACAATTTACATGCACAGTCCCTTGTAAACATCCAATTTCATTCAAAACAGAGCAAATTCTTTATCATCATACTTCATCCATACATTGATTATCCTTCTCTAACCTGTTATATGCTTTCTCCATCGAATTCTTCCATTCATTATGTTTTGCATCCCTATTCTAGCTCCCTAAGAAGCTCAACTAGCTTCTAAATAGACCAAGTCACACTAAGAAGGCTCAACTATGCCTCTAATCATAGCAAGAGTGAATAATATTCATCTAATAATACCTCACACTCGTTACATACCTATTCTTATGGTCTTCATGACCTTATCTAGCTCATACCAACTCACACACACCTATTCAACCTTCCTACCTAGTCAAACTTGACTAATTACCCCCTGGTTACAATGCTTTCACTTTCACTATGACAATGTACCTTCAAATTTGAAATTGAACAATACAAACATGGAGATAGAAAACTTTGACAATCCCTTATATATGTTTAGTGCCTTTCATAGGCTTATTCATCCTTTATTGTCCACTCCAAACTATCAGGATGATGCTTGTTGGCTAGATTTTCTGCATAGCTGAAAACCTAGGCAGTCATGAGGTAAATCTCCCTCATTTACCGGTGAGGCTCCCGTGTAAGATTTGTCAATTAAATATGCTAGTATCTATAATGGGTATTACTTTAACCATACAGCTCATGAACTATAGATGTATAGTTTTGCAACAAGTAAGCAACGGTTAAAGAAAGGAAATATCTGATGAAGAAGAAAATAACAGAAAACAGAAAAGAAAGAGAGAAGATGTGTAACCCAATCAATAGATTACAAAGTTGATTGCATGCACATAAATAGAACAGATAAATATTAACATACAAAATTATAAGCAAAGGGGACTTTCAGATCTAGATCTAGAATAATGCAAGTTTATGAATAGATCTAAGACAAAAAGTTAGAAACAAAATACATCGTCGACACAAAGTTCTCCGGAAGTATGCTCATTTCTATTCCTCTGCTTCAAATAGCTATCAGGGATTTCAGCACAAAGTTTGGAACACAAGAATGGTGCTTACAAATTCTCCTATAACCTGTAGGTTCTTCCTTCACTTATAGCATGTAGAGAGGAAATTACAAATATAAAACTTTTAGTGAAATGACACATGTGGAAGTTGTAAAGGAAGCAACTGACAATCTCCCTCTTGGAATTCCTTTTTGCATGACATGCATGATTTGCAACTAAAGATAGAAACCTTTCATTTTGCATGTCTGCCTCCTATCTCTAAGTAAATAACCTTTTTAAGTAATGACTTTTAAACCAATCACTTAAGTTTTATAATTTAATTGATCACTCAATTACTTTGTCAGAGGAAATAAGAGAAAGAAGAAGAAAGAAAAAAGTTGCAGTCTTGTTCTTTTTTCATATTCTGCATACAGTTGATTCTTTTGCCTTTGATTCTCACTAAACTGGATCTGGAAACAACTGAATCTGGAAGCTGCTGGATCTGGAAGCAAGTTACTGTGATTTGTTTGCGGGTGTTGCCACTGACATGTCTTCTCTCTTATCCTGAAAGCTTTTGTAGTTCTTCTCCAGTACATGCATCAGTGTAATGTTTGTAGTAAATAACTCATCATTTTTATTTTTAATTGTTTATGAGCAATTAAAAATTCTGGAGAGCACTCCGGGTGAATGCAAATTCAATGAAGGCTTCAATTGGAAGATTTAGAGCACATGCACACGATCCTAAAAGGAATTCTCCATGCACTGATTTCTACACTAGCTGCATTAGAAACAAGAGGATGAATTTTTACCGGAAGTCTTTGCAATTGGATCGATTTGTGCAGATCTGACAATTAAATCGGTGATAGGTGCATGGCCTCTGTCTGTATCATCAACTTCAGCAAATCTGGAAGCAATGCATGATTCTGTTGATCCTTCTCTGCCATCCGGCTTTATCATGGTCGAAACAATCTTTGTCTAAGCAACTCTTTTTCTTTTAATTATGCCGAAATTCTTTGCAATTGGTACAGATCTGACAATTTCTTCATAATCGAAGGACATATTCAATGTACCTAACATTGATTTGCACTCTCTTTCACTTATATGAGCACCTATAATGAATCCCTGCAATTAATTCAGACAAAGATGGATTTCAGAGCATGAACACTTGATTTTTATCACAAAAATCTACATATTAAGCTCGCTGCCCTAAAATTTGAGGCTTTGCTTGCATGCATAGCAAGCATAAATATTTTTAAATTCACCTGGGCACTCATACTAACATGCAGATAATTAACAAGGCTTAAATCAAGCTCCTCCAACCCTAGGCGCCAAACTTTGAAGCTTCCTAGCAGTGGAAAATAAAACTTCAATGCAAAAATCCTCCTTGGGCGCCAAAATTGTCTGGGCTACAATCTTTTGCGAAAAAAATTAATTACACCTTCACCTGCGGAATCCATGCTTATATAACCCTCGGCATTCTATTTCTAATAATTGTAAATGCTATTCCTGGCAATTAATTAATAAACAAACATGTTTATTCCTCCAACTTGGGCACCCAAATTTGCATGTTCATGACTGCCATTAAATATATTAATTTAATTTCTTTTTAGACCTCTACTTTCACTTAACATCATGCTTTGACCTCATGCGCCAAAATTAGGAATTAAATCCATTAATTAATACTTCAAAAAATATATGATTTCTCCTCCAAATGGGTCGCACTTTTTAGCATGCTTTGAGGCTGCATTAAATAAATTAAATTTATTTATTTTTAGCCTTCTTCTTCCAGTCTTCCTTGACTTCTATTCATGCGTTGACTTTTCCCCATCCTTGGGCGCCAAAATTAGAAATAAGAACTATTAATTAATGTAATTAAAATCATTCTTTATTTTCAAAAGGGGTTGCATTTTTTAGCATGGCTGATTTCTTTGTTTAAAAGTCAATTTTTAATGGGATTATTCACCCTGTGTGGCAGCGTTAAAAATCCCATCATCCACTTAAGTTGTTTACCTTCCATAATGAAAATTTTTACCTTGTAAGGCAGGTAATAAATTCCCATCAATGTCTTAATTGTTTTTTCTTTATTTTATAATGAGAATTTTCACCCTGCAAGGCAGGTAAGAAATTCTCGCCTGCCTGCTGCCTCTAATTTTCCCTTCGTAACTTAAGTGACTTTTCCTTCATGGGAAAAAGTACCCTGCAAAGAAGATACAAAATTCTCACCTACCTGCTGCGACTAAAAATCCCACTGTAACTTAAATCCATCCATTCCTAAAAATGTGACTTATCCAAAAAAAAAAAATTTATGCACGACTTCGTCTTTTTAAAGAGAACCTGACTTCCTAAGGCTGATTCCTTCTGGCATGACAGTCGTAGATGATCTCCAAATACTCCAGGCAAAAAAATAGATTGTACTGGTGAAGGAATTGACCTAGGGGAGTTTCACAAAGAAAAAAAATGAGAAAAATAAAAAAACACAAAACGTTGTCAGAAGTCAGATAATTTTCCCAGCAGATCAAAACTTGGCAAAAAGATGAAATTGAGTTTCCCCATCTAGGTATATGTGAATATCGACATGCATATGATTTCAACAGGGCTAATACCGGAGCGCAATTTACAGGCATCTTGAGGCTCTAAATAATTAAATAAAATTTCCCCGTTATTTTAAAACTTGAACGAAGGGATTTAAAACAATTTTCGGCAGTCTCAGGTATTTAGGGTCGAAATCTGGAGACACCATATGATTCACTGGGACTCACCTCTAAATACGCTTTCTACACATCTTCTTATGCAGGATAAAAACATTAAAACGGCTCCGACTATTTTAGAAGTGCCGATATTTTTTTACATGGAGTAGTCTACAGATTCTCAGGGTGAAATATGCTTGACACCAATAACTGCACCAAGCATGTGTTATGATACTCAATACTCCTTATACTGCAATTTCCATAGTCAACTCTTGACACATTTATGTCACTACTAAGAGTTCCAATACACTTCGATGAATATGGATCCAGCATTAAACCACAACAACTAATTATCCTTACCTTCAGTTTTGATGCTACCCAGCATTGTTATCAACTCAGTCTACTTCCCTAGCGTCATTTGAAGACCTTGTCTATGGTAGATACTTTTCAAATCTTGAGTACCAGGCTCTAGGGGCTTGTTTAATCCTGTAAAGTGCTTTCATCAGTTTTCTCACATAATCCTTATCTTCTGATTAGAGGAACCCTTGTCATGTCTGATCCTACACATATATACTTCTTTCTTTAATTATTGTACTCATTGAGTAAAGGACTAGACTAACTGACATCGTCATTTGATAAAACTTTACATATGGATTGATGTAGAGGAATATCAGATTCAAATGGCTACAACCCTTCTTACCACATTTCAGACTTCTATAGACACAAATCACAAGATGGCACTAAGAATGGATCCACATTCAACCCTCAACACTGTTAGAAGATGCTCCACAATCATCTCAAGATGTTCACCAAGCATATATGATATAGGGTAATGAGATTCAACCTGTTTACTAGTCTTAACACAAGCCTAGCTAGGTTTCTAGAAACATAAATTACAAGAATCACAAAGAAGTTAGAACCAAACAAAAGCCACCCTCAAATATCATTCATTGATGCTCCTTATTCATTATATCAATATGGTATTCTCATGAAAATCATCATCATTCAAATGAGATTCTAAGAAGAAAATCCCAAAGAAGACTTCAAACAAGGTCTACGAGGGATTTTATCAGTCTGGTACTACACAGGTGACCATAACTTGACACTCAGACCTCCAAACTGTATGAAACCAAGTTCAACACGGAGTAAACATGGTCTAGTAGCTACACACCATATTTGAGGAAATTTGCACGGTTCAGTACAAAGATATACTGTTTTCTTTGTGTCGGGAAACCCTAATCTGGGTTCTTGACAGTGCTCTGCCCAAGAGAGTGAAATGTATTGGTTTACACACAAATAAAGGATTATTTGGAAACTTCAGCGGTTAATAAGATTCCACAGACACTATTGAGGCTTTATCAACACTTGGAGAGGATCATTCAATCTGGGAAAGACTTCACATCCTCCAATATCTCCGACTGTGCAAACTCAGACCCTGTTTCTCTTCGCTGCATCGTCAGTATTTACTACCTCCATCACTATCAAATAAAAATACTAAGCACACACACTTCTACTCATTTTAAAGGAAGAAAAAGCTTGAAAACATGATCATACAAACCCAAATGAAGTTTTAATCATAAAGCAATTACCAAAACAGAGTATACTCATACGTTAGACTTGTGCATTCAATTTTCTCCATTACATCTGTATCTCCCTCGAGTTTTCTATTGTTCTTCCCTCTCTCTCTACATATCCCCCTCCTTTCCTGTTTATCTCATCATTCATATTCTTTCTGGTTTGGTAACTCCTTGCTCGGTTTGTTTTTTGGAGTGTTTCTTGGAATTTCAACCATTATTTTGCAAACCTGTGGTAAGTAGTGGTGTTCAAGGTATAAGCCAACTAACTCTAGGTTAGGTGGGCAACTTAGAGTCCCCAAGGCCTCTTCCACAAAACCTTAATCCTTAGACCATACAACCTTGCATAGCACATGGTGGAAATTACAAAAAGGAGGTTGACAACAAGTTTGAAAGTTTGCATTTTTGAATGTTCACTTTTGGAGGGAACGAGGAGATTGAACACTCAAGACTATTACAAAAGAACTGAAACAACTAATGGCTTCCTCTTGACACTACAAGGACCCTAGACCCTAACACAAACCAAAATTGACCAAATGGCATGTATACTAGATGCCCCTACATCATGGACCCTTTCATCTAAGGATCAGATGTCTTTTGTCCAACGAAATCTTCTTGTTCTTTTAGCTCTTCTCATTCTGATTCTACACATAAGCACAATGGAAAGTATTGTACTCATTGTACAAGAAGGGGGCTTGACAGATATAAATATTTTTGGTAAAAAAAGAAGACACATTGTAAATCGTTGCAATGCGGAAACACTTTTTATTCTCGTAAAAAGAGCGAGTGATGACACCACATAAGATGAGCTCAAATATCGACTGACTAAAGTCACCTTAATGCATCATTAGAATGCACAGGGGGGTCATGACAATTTGTTTTTCACTAGAGCTCACCTCACACAACTTTTGAATCAACTGTATCATCAAAAATGGTTCACACAAAAAATTAATTGCGAGATCCAATGTTGACAAACTGCACTTACCAATGGACTTACATCCTCAACCGTATGCACTTGGATGGAAGGTTAGTGGGTCATTGTCACAGATCACGCACACTTGCTAAGTCTCATCTGCATTTGGTCAAAAAATTGTCTATAAGGTCACCTGGGATGTGACCTCTATGAATAGTTGTGGTTTATTGCTTGGGAAATTGTATCAATATCATGGGAAATCATATCAATCATGGGAAAGCACTCTATGATGCATTGAACAATACTTATACACTACAAACAGATGTTAAAAGGTACTTAATACTATGTAGTGTAAAAACCAAGGATGCAAATCATAATCTTGTACTAAGTTGAAGAGAAGCAGGAAAATTTGTAAATCGAGCAACTAAATTGGCTTTGATATTCATTAAACCACAATCTAATTCACAAACAACAAATGTAACTGTTTCATCCAAACATGCAAGTATTGACCAACATTTTTGCAGGAGTTCAACATACTTCTTCCAGCCAAGCTAATCAATCATATAATTGATATTGTTCCTAATAAGTATCTTGCATTTGGTATAATATTGAAGCGGAATGGCCATTCAGTGGCATCTCATTCACAAAATTTCTCTTCTGCAAAATTGAACAACTCCAGGGATTACAAGCAATCATAGGCATTGGTGCAATCCCTCAAATATTGGCTTCATTCTCTTCTACGAAAGGAAACAATTCTTCACACAGATCGGTCATGCATCTCTTGCAGTTATGTAGCATTTACTTCCAAAAACTATTGAAGTAGCTTAAGCATTTGGAGTTGGTCTTCCCTTCCATAGTTTCACTGAGGTGTTTACTATTGTAGATTCTTATTTGACAACTATGTTCACAACTGTAGATTGCTTGTATCGCACTCCCTTATCTCCATGCCTTGGCTGTCTGTCACAACTTCAGATCTGGGATTTCAATATTGTCTTCTTGGAGTATGCTCTTTAACAATTCGATTCTTTCTTTCAACAAATCCATTTTGTCATGGAGTCATCAACAGCTGAGACCATGGCTTCCTTAATCCATGGTATGCTCATAAGGATTCTTCAAATTCATTTGAAATATAGGGTCTCCTCCTCGATCTAAGTCTTAGATAAGCTTGATGTGCCTTAAGACCAGTTTCTTTTTCAATTCTGAAGGATTTGCACAATGCCTTAAAATTCTCAAATGCTTCAGATATCTCCTTTAGAAAAGTAACACATGTCATTCGAGCGGTAATCATCAATTAACAACATAAAATAACTCACCTTACAAACTTCTGTGTCCTTGTAAGCCCACAAAGGTATGCAGTGGACAAGTTCCTAATGGGCTTGACATTGAATACTCCTTTGGTTTTAAAGCTTGCCCTCTGTAATAGGATTCACGTGTTGACATTGCTTGCTTTATAATGTTTGAAGGCTTAACAATCTGCTAACGACCCTTTCAAAGGTTTAGATTCAAAGAAAAAGAATTTAGCCTATAATACCACAATTACACAGATGCTTAATTTTCTAATGTGGCACAAGACTGAAAATGCAAAATTAGCGAACTATACAATGATTCACAAATGATGCCAAAACACCATGAAATACTTCAAATTCATTTGCCACAATTTATATGCTAGTGATTTTATACATTCTACAAGAGCCACAATCAATGAAGAATACTGAAGTCAAACACATAGCTGGAAATTAATTAAAGTCCAGTTAATTGCAGCCACAAGAAAAATGTAGTTCTAGCGTCTAGAAAACCCTCAAAAATCATGGAAACTTAATGATTCCGGCCTTAGAAACAATGGAAAATAAGAATATCAACTAAAAATGTATATATAATTCACCAAACCACATAAACCCTACTCAAGGTAGGTCACTCCATTAAAAAGAAGTCAATATCAACCTGAAAATGATAGATCTTGCCTAGAAAAAAATAAAAACGGGATAGGTGGTGCATATGCTTCCTCGTATGTTACAAATGATGCTTCTATTGATGTTTCCATGTCTTGTGTTGATACTTCTATGCCTTGTAATAATGTTTTCATGCATTGTAATAATGATGCTAAACATTGTAATGATGCTCATATACCATGTAATGATAGTCATGCTTCAAATTCTAATGATTCTTATGTACTAATGTTCGAGACTAATGTTGAAATAAGAAACATGAATGGCCCTCTTAAAACTACCACTACACTACCAGCCAAATATTATCAATGATGCATATAATAGGTGCGCTACAAACAACAAGTCAATGCTTTAAGCCTTTATCAATAGAGTCTATTGTGTCTCATCTTTGGGCTATAACAATAATGACATACACAGCCAATCAGTTGTTCATAGTGCACTTAATTCTCCTCATCCACAATGTATTGGCATGCTGCGATTTCACTTATTTGATGGACATGGAGATCCTTACCTACATCTTCACACTTTACTTCTACTCTTGTAAGACATGCGCATAATGGCAAAATCTTGCTCTACACCTTCCATACAAACTTAAGAGACCATGGCTTAGATTGGTTCTATTCATTACCTAGTAGGTCCATATGATCTAATCTAAAGTTAGAAGAGGCATTCTTATCTCATTTCAGCAATAACAAGGGTCCTAAAGTTACATTTGTGCATCTATCAACACTCCAACACGGTATAGATGAGCCTATTTGTGATTATATTCTTAGGTTCAAAAATACAACGCATAAATTGATTTATTAACCCACGGACCTAGAGAAGCAATTTATTTAAAGCAAGATCCTTTTACCATCTCTTAAAGAGAAGGCGCTCTATGAGATGATTGACTATGAGAATACATTACCACATTCACATGCCCTTAGTTATGAGAGTAGTGTTTTAAATAAGTCTACTAATTCAAGTATCAAGGAAAATTACTCAACTAAGAGTGCATCTACACCAAAAACTATTGACAAGGGCACACGTACAAGAAGCCCTGCCCCTTCTATTAGTGAGCCTACACAAATTCGTAGACTCAAGGACAAACCAATTGCTATATCGTGAATGTTGCTTGATAAGAACTTGCTTACTTTACCTCCTATTACTTTACCTCCTATCAAACAACGCCCTTCATATCGTTCATCACGAAAAGGAGCTAAATCATTATGTGATT
This sequence comes from Taxus chinensis, assembly GCA_019776745.2. Taxonomy (NCBI): domain Eukaryota; kingdom Viridiplantae; phylum Streptophyta; class Pinopsida; order Cupressales; family Taxaceae; genus Taxus; species Taxus chinensis. The sequence goes on from CM034147.1 coordinate 328,404,665, forward strand.
TCCATAGCATCAATGGACATAATGCAGATCATTGTTTTGCATTACAACAAAAGATCGAGGAGCTTATTAATGGTGGTCACATTGCAATTGAACAATCCAATACAAAATCACTTCCTCCTAGTCCTCCTCAAACTATTTCACAACCTAAGCATGCAAATATAGCACGTACAGTTCCTAAAGTACTTTCACAAGATCAACCTCAAAAGGAATCAATGGTTATTCGAGCGATTATGGAAGGTAACATAGATAAGGAATCATGGTTGACAACAAAGCATTATCTAACACATGTACCATTGATTTCCTTAAACAATTGGGGCTGGACATAGATGAGCTACAACATACAAATCCTTATGAAGGATCATTAAGTCATATCTTATTCCTAGTTTCACATGGACCACAAGTGGTTGAGACATTATTCTTCGTGGTGCCTAACATTGAGCAATATAATGCTATGCTTAGACAACCTTGGTCCAATAAATGGAAGCAACAATTGATGGTAACAAGGGAACAATTACATTTTATTTCCAAATAGACAAGGTAACGCTTCGATGAGATAGAAAATATCATAAACAAGCCATAATACATCCTAAAATAGATACAATTACATCTCAAAGAGGATAAGTACGGGTACCTAAAAACGTATTGAACAAAATGAAGTTGTTGAACACTCAAAGTAAGAAATAAACTTGGATCAAATGCAAACAAAGGATCATCATCAAGTGATGATCATGTGGAACAATAATCAACTAATAAAACTTTAACAAGGAGTACACAAAATCAAAGCTCAATTCTGGATCACATTTCTATCATGAATAGAGGATCAACGCAATCAACATGTATTATTACTCCAACGAGTTTAACCCCAAGTGTATCTCCAAGCGACCTAAGTATCCATGAGTTACATCAACACATTCATTGTCATACTATTAGTGCAGAAGACATATAGATCATTGTTTAGTGGACAGAATTTACCGGAATGTTTTATCTCATTCAATGTTTTTGAATGTGACAAAACCATTGGATAGGATGAACATATGTAGCTAAACACAACATACATACATATGATCAAGGATTCACGATTAGCTCTAGGAACAATGTGGTGGCAACTTTTACTTTTTGACATTTTACCTTTCTTGACCTTCTATCTTTCTTGACAGGTCATGTTTTCCTAATTTATTGATCTTTTATGGATTTCATCTTGCCACTTGGCTCAAATTACAATTTTCTTGAATCTTCCTTGCAAGAGTTTCCTTTATTTTTACATTTTGGGTTTTCTACCTTGACTTGTGTGCTCACGCATTCTTTTGCTTTTCTACTTCCTATGCTTATCTTGGTCATATACCGCCCGTTAGGGGTCATGTCACATAAAACATGGGTACCATGATTATCAAGTACTTCATCATTTATCTCTTGCCCACTTAAGGGCAATTTTTACATATTTAGCGACATCAAGTAGATCTTTGCCACTTAGGCATCTATTCACATAGTGAGATATCTATAAGATTACACGTAGTTAATACAATATTCAACACGCACTAGCATTATTGAGTTAGATCTAGAATATACGGGCTATATAAGATCATGGACTTACACCCAAGGCAATCTTTCCACTGTAATGTCCCTTTTAGGTTTGAATAGGGACGAATGGGATTTTTCCTCAAATCTGACCCAAACCAGCAACACATCACACTGAACATGGAAATAGATCAACCACAATTGAACTTCACTCAAAGAAATGTCCTTCTCTAGGGCAGCAAACTGATATGAAACTTTAGGAGTCTCAAACCCTAGTCAAAACATCTCCAATCTTCATAAAATAAATACCACATGCACAGCAACACTTGTAGATATTGTTTATGCAATAAAACTGAATTTACAACCATTATAATAGCTAGAAATGAATTAATTCGGAATAACACAGCTGAAACTTCTAAAATTCATAACTCCATGGAAAATAGGAATTAATACACATATGATAGCTAAAAATGATCATGAGAAAACAAGTTATCCAACAAAATTAATCTCATAATTTTCTAACCATGAAATCATGCCCAAATATGTAACCGAAATCTACAAGTGAGTAGATAAATATGAAACCCTACTCCAAAAATCACCAAATCATAGTCTCTATCTCCAAATATAATGATAAATCTGAATATAAACTCAAATCACAATTATCAGCTCTCTATGATACCAAATCAGTCCCTTAAGCAACTCACTTAGGGCTAGGAAGAACAGTGAATGCACTAGTAGTGCCAAATCAGCTCACATGAGACTCCTAGATGAAGCCTCCAATGGATCCCTTGAGGGTTTTCGTCCCCAAAAGAGATTGCCACACCTTTGGAGTTTCGTCCAAGGTGGAAAAGGAAGATGCACACCGTGCACAATCCAAGAAGAATAACAAACATCCAAATCTGCTTTTCCAAGTGTAGCGAACTCCTCTTTATAGACTCCGAATGCTAAATTAGAAGCTTCCAAGAGGACCGACCCATAATGGAAGAATAGAATGTTCCACATGCAAGACCGACCTCTCCCCAATGAGAAATTAGAACAACAATGCTCAAATAATTCCATGACCAACCTCCAATCATACAAAAGTATTTAAAAATACTTTTTGTACAAGTATGAGGCTTTAAGAGTGATGTCCTTGAAAATGGAGACGTTACATCCACATTGGGGAGAATGCCACTTTTTTACATATAAGACACATGGAAAAGAGCTTCCAATCATATGGTTGAAGAAATTCCAAAATACTACTAGCATTGGCATATTTGTGGCTGATTTAAGGTGGTTTCCAACCACCTACATTCTGATTTTTGAGAAAAAATGTAAGGTTACAGTTGTTTTTGGGACAACATTACTAAAGTTTCGGGAATCCATCATTTGAATGGAAATTATAAGATGGTGGCAAGCAAAGGAAGGGAGCTAGCTATCATGTCCCTAAGGCATGACGAAGACATTGTAAAAGTGTTGTTAAACACTCTTGTTTCCTTTAATATGTTTGCTTCATGTACAGGAGCAACAGCTGAGATTCGTTTGGGATCTGGGCACGTGCCATTGCTTGAGGACAAGCAAATTTGGGAAGGAAGGACTATAACGTAACCTTTTCCAAGCTAGTCACTATGTAAGACATTATGCCCATTTCTCTTCCTATGGGCATCAAAGGAAGGAGCAAAGGAGGAGAACTTGTCATGATTGTAAGTGATGTACCTTCATAATTAATTATTTATTTACTAATCATTGCATTGGAATGGTTCGACTAGGGGGGAGAAGACTTGTCAAACAAAGCAAGGAGAATTTCTATTTCTTCATTATGAGGTCGATCTTCTTAAGGGAAGATTAAAATTGCATTAGGAGGTCGGCCATGAGGATTGGACCTCTAATTCATCCTTGGCGCCAAAGAAGGGGTACTTAAGGAGGATCAAATGAAGGAGGACTATTATCTATCATCTATTTTGACATTTACTTGGAGTTAGAGCTAGTGTAGCTTCTCTTCTTTCCATTGAAGGTCGAAAAACCTTCCTTAGTCACCTATTGAGAACAAAACCCTTCAATAGGATCACACTTGGGAACGGTAACCCTCATTTGTGCATTGGTGGCTTCATACGGAGGTCACAAGTGAGCTTTAAGGAGGATTTCATATTTATTTTTTCCCTCCTAACCCTAGGCAACTTGCTTGGGTGAAGGGTTTGATATCATCTAGGACACTTTTGGACAATTTGAGTTGATATTATTGTTCTTCATATTTTATAAGGCTGGAATCTACAATTTGGTAATATTTGGAGAGGTTTATAAGTTATTTTTAGCCCTTGTTTGTGGCTTCCCTGCTGTTGTCATAAGATTAATTGCAGTTGGGTGTAATTTCTTATTTTCTCTATTATTCTGATGTAATTTGGATGGATTAATGTTGTACTTGAAATAATTATTTAGAAGCATTTTCAGCTGTTATTGCATGGTTGTATGATGATTTGAAGTGCCTATATAGTTCGCTGACCTAAAGGACTGTTTATTGATTGCTCGCATAGGGTTAAAGTATGTTTTCAGTCATTTTCATATTTGATTCATTTGGGGTTGTGGCCAAACCCTTATTTTCAATTTTAGCCCTAGAAAGGGACATACATTCTCAAACATACATAGCAATATCTTATCTATTTGAGACATAACTTTACTTTGGGGTACATTGTTTGCACCCTTCCCCCTAACATGAATAACAATGCTTATACATTACTATTGGGGGGCACATTGCACCCATGTATACATCAATCTTAACTTGCCTGTAATAAAACAAGTTTTTGCTCTACCTGCATCTAGTTGACATTAAGACTTACTCCATCGATACATCTATTGCCATATCTTGCATAAATTTTGGTATCATACACACTTATCTACCTATGACAGGGCATATTATCTGCCCCCACTTCCAATTCTACTACTACTATCACAGCCCACCAAGATTTCACAATCAGATCTTTCCTACAAGCTACATATTGGGTGACATCCACATATGTCTACATAGACAAATCACACTATTTCGAGGCATCTTTCTTTTTGATTGATCACACTTATGTTACACCCTTCAGGTATGATGACACATCTATTAGCTTATTTCCTTTAGCAATCTTACACACTCATTCTACCTATCTATGAGCAATATACATTTTTGTCAATACATTTCCCCACCTAGAGACACTACTATTGGTATTTACCCAAGGATACCTTATGACACTATCTTATACACTTACACTTGCCCATTGGGGGCAAGAGTCTATTGTGATCCTTACCTTGATATATATACCCAATGGGGAGACTTCTTTACACTATCAACTTACATGGCTATATCTGCCCACCAAAGGGCATGATCTTTCAAAGATTCAAACTATACAGAGCATTTCACTTTGAGAGGCGAATTACATGGCTCAACAAGGTCAAATTGAGCTTATTGAGACATTTCACATGATTTTGGGATTCATATTATAACATGAAACATGGATTTTACTCATATTTGGACATTCTACATGATTTTAAGGGTCAATAGATCACATTCTAGGTGCCCCATATGATTTTCAAGGACAGTTCACTTTTAAGGCATTCTATATGATTTTGACAAGCATTTGATCACATGGGACAAGAATTTTATCTATATTCACACATTATAATTTTTGGTTGGAGATCGATGGTATTACATAAGCGAAATTTGGGTTTACTTATGTCTACAACAGAAGATTCAACTTTCATACAAGGTTGGTTCAAGACCTCATAGGTAGAGGTTGTTATCATTGCAAACCTTTTCCAATTTTTTTGCCAAAAAAGAATAAAGTTGAATCACATTCTCCATTATAAGTTGGGTTATTTAGACACTTGAGGAAATACGATTGAGACATCAACACCTGTAATGTCCCCTTCTCAATATTAATCCTATGAAGACCCTTAGCCCAATTCTCTTCTTGAGGGCTTAAGGGGTGTGAAAAGGGGGAGAAAGGTGGAGACTTATTTTAAGTTGCTAATATTATTTCTTATATCAATTTAATAAAGCAGCTTATAATAAAGTTACTTAAAGTAATAAAAATGGACAAGGTAAAAGTCAATGAAGAAATAGCAGTGGCAAATCAAAAACAATATTAAATACAAAGTGGGGCGACCCATATGGGTGTTCCTCTTGGGATTTGTGACAGGAAAAAGGATAAATAGAGGTGTGGGTAGCCATGGGAAGCATCTTTTGCCAATCTAATTTCTCTCATTGCATGTTCTATTTTGCTTGCATCAAATCTTCTAAGGACGAAAACCCTTAAGGAGAAGGAGCTTTGGGGACGAGAACTTCCAAGGTTTGAAGGTTGGGGAACGAACACTCCTAGACTTTATGAGGTGGATCCACCCGGGATTCACTCTTGTGCTACAGTTCAGTTTTTTATTATTGTGAGGTAGTTTTTCAGATCTAGGGCACGTTTTGGGGCTGTTTTCACTTCATGTCAATTGGGCTTCATTTCAGATCTGATTTTTGTGAATTTTGTGGGGTTTGGATCAGCCAAACCATAGTAGACTCCAAGAAATTTTCAGCTGGGAATTTCTAGGCTCTTTTAAGCCAAAAGCGACCCCTTGGGAGACAAGTGTGACCCCTTTGGAAGGGTTTTTTTTGTTGTTGTTCGATTTGTGTATGGTTGGGGACTCTTTGGTATCAACAAAGGCAAATTTTACATCATTTTCCAGCCCTCTATTGGTACAATTCTAACAATAATCACTGCTGCTAATTTCAACACTGTTTCAGCCCTTGTTCTATTTTTATAAATTCATACAAGTGTAGGAAAATTCAGATTTCTCTTGTCAGTTGTTCTTAGGCCCCAAATCACCATTTTTGGCCTTGTGGGTATCTTAGAAAATGATTATTTGAATAAATAAACGTCATTTTCAGTTTGTCGTTCATTATTGTTTATATTGGCAGTTTGACATCATCTTGGAATTCAATTTTTGTGAAATTTCAGTTTATATAATTCAGATTTAGAAACAGGAATAATACAGTGGTATCAGAGTTGTGATTCTCCCAACATGTAAAGGAAAAATCAGTTTTATATGGATGCAGGTGAAGAGGGTTTTGTCTGACACAGATGTCCAAAAAATAATCCGAGGGAGAGACAGGGAGATGAAGTGAATGGATAATGACCAAGTCCATATTCTCTATTAATCTAAACTAATAAGTCTGTCAAAGTTTGCAATAATTTGTTGTTTTTTTGTGCCACACAATCAAAATCAAAGTTCTCTAGGCATTCAAGACTTGGTCCCTAATACTCATGCCATATGAGGAAATCCTCTCTGATACAGAAATTCATACCAAAACATCTTTAGAATGCCATAAAAGGAGAGTACCATACATTTAACCATAGTATGCATACTCAAAGAGTACTCGCCATTTTTTCCTTGGACAAATATTCTACAAAAAAACTCACAAGAACCTACAATCGAATTCTTGGCGAATACTCGCAAGTTTTTGGAGAGATTTTTTTTTTAATATTTAAAAAAAACAATTGGTGAGTTTTTTGGATATTGTAAATTATTGTTATTTGTCACTTGCATAGATATGCAATTAATGATGACAATTTTCAATGAAAATCATCATAAATTCATAAGACTTATCAGTTGGCTCTTGTATTCTCATGATGATGCGATTTTGTAATCTATTTGTATTCAAATCTAGTAGAAAACACTTCCCCAACGTTTTACAAACATATTTGATACATTTTGTAAATATATTTTGCATAAAAAATTTGACTATATTTTGCATAAAATTTATGTTTTTTAAAGAAATTTGCGTATATTTTAAGTAGTCGAGTATTGCCGAATATTCGCCAATTCTTGCCAAGTCAAAATATTTTGGGTTTGTCAAGTATTTGGCTTTGCCAAACACGAATATGTGAACTATGCATTTAACAAGTTAAGATATCATTTGTGAAGGCAATATTGATCCCCAAATACTGTTGTCACAATCTGTTTAAAATCTGCCATACTGCAAAATTTTCCCCATAATATCTCCAGTATTTAATCAAACCCCACAGCAAAACAGTGAATCAAAGACCTGAATTAATGAATAAAAATGCAAAGAACACTCAACAACCTTCAGCCTGAGTTCACTATGTCTCTGGTGACCTCAAAGCACCAGAATAAGCTTCATCCTGCAACAGGGAGCTTTTATTTCTAGAACTGAACATTCGGGCAAAAAAGAAAAATAGAACCTTAAAAAAAATCTGAGCAAACCTACAATCTTCTGAAATTTATTTATTATATTCAGCAAATCCATTACAATTTACCTGTTCAATCTCTTGTCATCTTGGGAAACTGCCTTTATAAACAGCGTTGTCCAAGACTCCAATGCCTAGAGGTACTTGAAGGCCCTTTCATATGGCTAGAATGGAAGCTCCAAAAATTCAGGAGGCTAAACCAACTCAATAAATAACTAGACATTGTACGAACCAAATTTGAAAAACCCTTTTCAAATCCAGAGCTCGCAGTGTCACACAACATATGTACAAACATGGAAACCAAAAGAGCAACCACGCAAGTTGCATCTGCAATTTTTACACTAGGCTGGCCGTAAAATGAACTCCTGCGCCCCAACTGTAATACAGGCAAAACACAAGACTATCAACTCAAAGGAAACACTAAGCAGTGCCCTCTACCCAACTTGTCATTCAGTAAATTGAAAGACATTAGGAAATGATTCTGCTGAAACGATATTCCTCCAAATGCTTTGTCAAATTTCTTTTGGAAAGGTGCTTCCATATTAGCCATTTAATTTATTTTATTTTATGAGCACAAAATAACCCTCTGCACGGATTCAAGGCCAAATGAAAAATATTGCATCCCTAATGTGAAACTTAAGTCCACCAACAAATCCAAACTCACTACACTTCTGGCATGTTTGACAGTGTAGTTACCATGATTTTCATTTTATTGCTATGTTTCTTAAAAGTTTCCCATTTCCTAGTATTCAACCATTGGAAAAGAGGCTTTGTTTTATCACCTTCTCGGGGAAATCTCTCTATCTATGGTGCCTTAAATTCTGGTTTGGTCACATAACTAATTAGCTAATAATATATTTACCAGTGTTATGTGGGGACGGATCCCCTTGATTTCGGTGATGTCCGAGACATCCCAAATATATTGGGGATTTGGGGACATGGAGGGGATGTCCCCAAAAAAATTTCAATTTTTAAAAATAATCTGATGCTTTTTCTTTTATAAAGTTGTCCTTTTTGCCAAACACATTGAAATACAATTTCAAAAGTACCCTAAAAAACTTTAAATACAGTTTATACCCCTAAATTTCATTGAACAAAGTAGCTATATTTAAAAATTAAATATTATTTTAATAGTTGTCACCCTGCTGTCCCCAAAATATGGGAGTTTTTTGCCATTTCAGAAACCCTGTCCCTCTGTCACGCTGTCCCCCAGTCCCCAACACTTAGGTAACTATGATATTTACTTGTGACTTGATGAGTGAAATAGTCCCAAACAGGTCTTATTTCACCAATAAACAAAGAAAAGAGATTGTTATGAACGGGAACAAGAATAACTAATTTTCCATATGTAAGATTTGTGTTTTTTATATGAATACCTTCTATGCAAGAGCTTAATCATTTTTTATAATTTGAATGAGGATGATGTAAATAATCTAAATATTCGATTGTATTTGCCTTCAAAAAAAACAGTTCTCAATGAATTTTGATTAGATAGTTTTAAAAGATTTAACCGACTGTCTCGATCATTGAATATTGTCAAAATACCAGTGTTATCAAACAATTACATTTTTTTTCATTATCAAATAAGTCGACAATTGACTGAATCATTGTTTTATCTAGCATCCACAGCTGAATGATGAAAGCACCCAACTCATTAATGGGAAGTCGCGGGGTCATTTCTATTGGATGCGTGATAAAAAGTAATTATGCTCTGCTAGCAATAACTGTTTAGACCCAAAAAAACAGTAACAAATCTTTCAGTTTTTTGAAAGGCTTGGTATTATTTTTTACTTTTCAATGATTTAAAAACACTAACAATCCATTGGATTTGAGTAATTAGTCTTTCTATAAAATAGGTTCAACAGCAGCTAAATGCAGAGGGAAGTTGTAAGCATTTATGTTTATGCATAACTTCCACACCAAGGTTAGCACAATTAATGATATCGGCCTCCATTGGGCAAGAGGGATACTTTACTTTTGCTTTTTATTATTAAAGTATATTAGTTAATGTTTAATGAAATATTAGTTATTAACTAACTTATGTTTGGTTATGAACTGCCCCAACTATATAGTGACCTCTTTTGGCATAATAAATATGAGTACCAAACACATCTCAACGTGTGTTGTGTTCCTTTTCATTTCTCTTCATTCTTTTTGTGCTCGCATTTGCTAACATCGGTATCAGAATCATTGGTGCTCAAGGAATTCGGAGTTCGAGGAAAACTTTCAAGAGGGTATAGACTGTGAGGAGAAGAAAAAGAGGTTTGCATTCGAGGAAGACCTGGACTATGGTACGAATAGCGAGGTCGAGATTGAAGAGGTTCCAAATACTTCATGATTTTCGTAATTTATGAAGGCAAAGGTATTGGAAGTTGGAGGCTTGCAGCAGGGTCATCAAGGAAGTTTGTCAGCAGAAAATCACAATTTTTACAGTCGCAATTGATTTTCTCAGTCACATAGGGCACAATTCAGGAAATCGAATAAGAGAAAAGATATTTAGGGCATGTCTCAGACCAAAACGCCTCTGAATTTGCGATTTTGAGTGAAAATCATGAGGCAAATGAGTGAAAACCGGATGCCAAAACCACTACGCAGCAAGGATAGTGCGATTTCAGTGAAATTCCGGGATCACGAGAGGATTAATAATAGCAATCTTCACAACCAAACACAGATTTACAATCGTCTCCATCTCCTAATTTTGAGGGTAAAAAAAATTTGATTTCTAGGGCTTTTAATGTTTCGAGCATGCTGAACAATTTCGTGAAGGAACAAAGTCCAAATCAAAATGGTGCAAGGACATTTCTATCACCAGAAGGCTGTGCAGAAAAGAAAACATGATTTGCAAAGCTTGTTAGGTCATGCAAGTAAAGGATAAGGGCACGATTACACAGCCTGGACAAACAGAAAAAAATACGAACTCTGTGAAGTACAACGCCAGGGTACGGAACTTAGATTTCAAAAAAAATCAAATTTCAAGTAGTGATAATTCTCTACATTTCCGCTTGCATGTGTGGGTCAGAAGTTACAATATAGTTTTTACTTTAAATTATTGTATCGATTTGCAGGTAAAATTTCAAGTACTTGGATTTTAGACTATACATTCTTATGTTGCATTGATTTTCTGCTTGAAAAATCAAGTATTGTGGGAAAAATAGCCAATATTTAAAAGCTTGTTATGTCGGAGGTGCAGAAATTGACAAGCCATAATTACAAGGCCTAGAGTCACAAGATTTTGATGATCGCAAAGCATTGGGATTACAATAAAATCATTATTAGCAAAGAAGGGAGGCCTGTGCAGATTTTTTGGGTAATTACAGGCATCATAAAGAGGCCTTGTTGTTGTTGAAGTTAACAGCGTCAAGTGATTTGATACTTGAGGTACACAACATCACTGAGGCTAGTGTGTTGCGGACAAGGCTAAAGAACATGTACATGACTTCAGATAAGAGTCGGGTTTTATACCTAAAACTTTGGTTGCTTCAATGAGGATGATGGAGGATGGGCCCTGTCAGAACACATTCTTTGAAGGAAAAATCACGAGACCAACTTAGTTTCATCAATAAAAAGGTGGATGATGACAACCAAGTTAGTTTGTCACCCTCCTATGAAACATTAGTGGGGGGCCTATATTTGATAGCGGAAAGCTAGACCCTGATGTTTCATCAAGTCAATTCCCATTTGTTGCAAAAGGAACACAAGTAGACAAGCAATTGAGTCGAGTTTTAAACAATAAGAGAGTGCACTGACTGCTTAGTCAAAGGTAAAGTGGAAACGAATTCTTGGTGAATCATCTTCAAGATACCAAGTGAAATGTCATTACTATCATAAGGTTGGGCATCTCAAAAAGGACTTCCGGAAGCGACAGTATGATCTTTCTAAACACAACAAAAAGCTATGGGATGAGGCAAATGTGGCAGCAGTTGCAGATGAATAAGATTCTAAGGAAGAGTATGCTCTTCATGCTTTCATGGTATCATACCCAACTGGTAGAGATACCAATTGTTGGTTAATTTATTCCAGCACATCCACCCATTTTTCATGTTGTAGGGACTGATATGTAGCATTTACTGCAGTTTTTAATTAATTTTATTAGCAGATAGAGAATCACTTGCAATAAAGGGGATAGGAGATGTACACATTGTGATGAATAATGTCAACAAACTATTAGTAAGGAATGTTTGGTATGTCCCTAGCATGCATAAAAATCTCGTCTATCTATCAGTTAACAAAAAATACCAAAAATGGTGTAAATTTTTATAGGCAAAACTATGTTGTGTGGGATGTAAAATAGAAACAGGTACTTGCACTAAGCATAGGGCAAGGAGGCCGGTATAGGCTTGTTGACTATGAAACACTCAACTTCAAAGCACATGTGGAGGGAGACACCACCATTCAAGATGTCCTAGAGGATGAAATTCCTCATAGGTTTGTTGACCCCACTTCAATTAACTTTAATGCATTTGTCATGGAGGGAATATCCACTATATAGAATGTGCAAGAGGATGCAATGCCTTGAGAGGATAGAATTCCTCACTCAATATAGAATGTGTGAAAGGTTGAAATGCCTCAGGAGAATGGACTTCCTCACTCAATGTATGGTTAATTGTGAAGGCAAACTCCACTATTTAGAATGTGTTGGAGGCACATGACGAGATGGTTGGACATGCCACTCATCACAGGCACTGGGTCGTAGGACAGTAGAGCATTGACACTTTGCTCATCTTGTTGCAAAAGGCTTTTCACGACAAGGGGAATAGATGAGCAACAAATGGAGATAGTTGCTTCTCCTACTATTGTGGAGATGATTATTTCTCCTACCACAAAGTTCCTTTTTACTCCTACGGATACTGCAAAAATGGCCACATTTTAGTTGCTTTTGAGATTTGGATGAGGTCTATGCGGTGCTACCTGAAGATTTTCAGGTACCCACACGTGCTCATTTGAGTTTCAGATTAATAGATCCCCTATGCGGACTTGAGTAGGCTCCACGAACCTGGTACATTATTTTTATCAGCATCTCCAAGATCCTGATTTCAGAATTATGGAGGTCGGGCTGAAATTATCAGTCATTGATGATTCATCACCGGTCAATGAATCATTCTACAAACAATTGGAGGACCACTTGTTATATGTTATGTCCGCATGACCAAATCGTGATTTTGTTGCTTGTTGTCATTTTCAGTTGTCTATGTCAAAGCTCATACATTGGACAGTAGCAAAACATTAGATGACTACTGCAGATTTAAGAGTAATATCTAAGGAGCAGTCTACAGTTTTAAAACTCCTTGGTTTTATTGTATTTGTAAAATTTCGAGACAAACATGTTGTCTTCGGTTTAGTCATTAAGGTGGGGTATTAAAGTATAATGGTTAATGTTTAGCGAACTATTAGTTATTAACCAATGTTTGATTATGAACTTCCCCAACTATATTGTAACCACTTTTTGCATAATAAATATGAACACCACACACATCTCAAAGTGTATCGTGTGCCTTTCTCATTTCTCTTCATTGTTTTTGTGTTCACACCTTATGACAATTATACAAAAATAGAGGAGAAATAAATGCCCTTGGCCTCCTCTCCCTCAACCCCAACTCCACAATCTGGCTATATATAGTCTTTGAAATTTCAGTATCCAATTGTGTAAAGGCAAAAGGAAATCTATGAATAGGAGATGTTGTTAGAGCACCTAAGGACCTAAATCATCAATAGTTTCTCCAAGAACATTGAAAATTATCCCAACAGTAGTTGCACCAATCGGAACACTCAATGGAGATCCCACATCAATTAAGCTCTTTTCTCTAGGGAAACCATTTGTAGCACTCATCGCTACAACTCTAACCTTACTATTTCATCTATATCCTCTATATAGAACCCCTACAAATGAGCATGTTGAGAAAGAGGCAAAGATGGAAAAGATGGTTAGGTTGTTCATCACATGAAAGCACTGGGGTATTGGAAGTTTGTTCATCATAGAACAAGGGGGTAATTGGAACAGGGAGCAACTCTTTAGTCAACTAAGCCATCTCCATCTAAGAACAAGGCCTTTTGTCATTTTGTAATCGCCCTCTAAGCCAAATTGCCAAATTGTTATAAACCTAACCTAACCTAACCTTTAGGGTAATTGGGATGGTGGAGAAACTGCCAATTGACTATAGGAGAAAGTCTATCAATGATAGTTACCACATTTGGAAATATGAATCCATTCAAGAGGACATAAAAAATTGTAAATCAAGAATACTTGAAAAAGTTTGGAAACATCCGGTCCAAAATATATATACATTATATATGGGCATAATTTTACGATTATGCAAAATTGACTAAAACAATGAATAAAATTAATAACGTAATATAAAATGCTAATATATTTAATATTAAGTAATATATAAGGTTGTTAGGTGTCTTTTTTTGCCTTAATAAATAACTAAAAATTAAAAAATTAAAACTAATTGTTTTTTTAAGGCCGAACCAGACCGAACTTATTCAGGTTGGCTGAAAAATCCAGATTTGGCCAGATTTTGTTCAGATCCAACCAAATTTGGTAACTATGCTACCAATAACTGCACTAGACTACACTATTCCACCATTCTTTACCTATGTTCCACAAAGTTTCCGGGATGGGGACGGCAGGGGACAGGGGAACGTGTTTCCAGACAGATTTTTTTTAGGCCTTTTTTTAGGGGACAACAATATTAAAAAATAAAGGAAAATTTAAAAAATATAGGAAATTTCTAATATTCATATGATAACATTGCTAAAGCATTCATCACACACAATATAGAATCTTAATAAATAAAATTACAGTTGAATTGAGATTTCACATAAGATTTAACCTTTAAAATATAGGAAATTTCAAATATTCATATGAACAATCATATAATGATAAGTATAACACATTGATAAACTTAATAAAACATTCATCACACACATCATAAAACTTTAGACTTTAATACATAAAACTGGAGCCGAGTTGAGATTGCACATAAGATTCAAGTTTCAATTAAAATGAAATGTTGAAGGGCAACAAAATGCCTGACACATAGAAAATCAAAATCAAAATATATAGCTGCCCCTAATCAAACTCCGCTAAAGTGGCATCAAAATCAGACTCTGAGTCACTGGAACTATGAGGAGCTACCTCATCCAATGGAACCCCAACCAATCCCACATGTGCCTTCTCCTCATCAATCTGTGAAACATCTTCGGGATCAACATCCCAACGTGTGGCTGGAGTCTGACGATACTCAGGAGTTTGTCGATCCTGAAGTCTCAAGGCACTATGCACGGCTACTAACTTCTCTGCTCGTCGAGAGGTAAGGTGGTTCCTCTTAACTGTGTGGATGAGACCATATGTGGACCAATTCCTCTCTGCAACAGAGGAACTAGCAACCTGTGAAAGGAGGCGAGTGGCAAGAATCCTCAAGTCTGGTGATCCTTGCCATGCCATGTCCACCATCCAATAGGGTCTACTTGAGCTAATGTAGCTCTATCTGTCCTCGCCTCTGGCTTGCTAAATGTTGGTCCACGGAGATTGACAAAGGATAGCCTTTGGGTCTGCAATAAAGTGGACTCCTCATCAGTGTACATCTTTCAAAAAGCCTTCATGAGCCCTTCTTTCACCTCTTCATCATCAGATGGAGGCACTCTCCCAGGTCGTGCTGCATACCATTTGGGATTTAGAGCATAGGTTGCCATATGAAGCAGGGTGTTCATTGTGTTCCACCACCGTGTCACAATGGGCCTAATATGCTCCTCATAAAATCCCAAAGTAGGATCCCTGCTATGAATGGCTTGCTTCATCTGTCCAAGCATGTTGTCAAATGTCTCATAAATCTCTCCAAGACTAGGAGAGTCTAT
Organism: Taxus chinensis; assembly: GCA_019776745.2. Classification (NCBI taxonomy): domain Eukaryota; kingdom Viridiplantae; phylum Streptophyta; class Pinopsida; order Cupressales; family Taxaceae; genus Taxus; species Taxus chinensis. Next base: position 328,420,249 of record CM034147.1, read on the forward strand.
ATCAGCATATCTTATGACCCCCAATACAGGTGAGATCAAGGAGCAAACATATTTGCAAAGAATTTACAAAAAAATTAGAAAACATTAAGATTCAAGAATGAAAAACTAAACTAATTTACAAGTTATAAACATGGTTAAAATATTTAAAAATTAAAAACTAAACTTACATATATAAAATCAGCAATAGCTTACCTGACTGTGGTCCACCAATCATCGTCGAGGATCTTTTGCTTCATACCTTTTCCTTCATAAGTGTTTGCCTCTGGCCATCTACCCCACTCCTAATTAACCATCATTAATTGCAAAGCCTCCTGCACCTCAAGCATCCTCTCTAACAAAATGAAATAGCTGGCATATCTAGTGTCCATGGGCTTGAGGAATTCCTTCCTCGAAAAAGACCTGAATAGAGCAAGTGAGGTGTGATGGTTGCAAATGAACATTTGCAACCATGTGACTAGCCTCTTCCACCACTTCCTTCACCCAATCTATCTTTTCAATGTCTTTCAATGCATTGTTCAACGCATGAACACAACATGGAGTCTAGAAAATGTTCTTGTAAGTGCTGTCAACCATCATGCCAGCTAACTTACATACACGGGTTGAATCAGCCACTACTTTTACAACATTAGAGGGGCCCAATATATTCTATGGCATCCTTCAAATTTTGAAATTGGAAGGTTGTATCCTTTCTCTTCCTAGTACAATCAATAGCTCTAAGAAAATAAGGGACAGCAAGACATGTGACAATGATATCGATGAGTGGTTGATGTTTAATATCAGTCCACACATCCATGATGATAGAGACAACCCACCCATATCCAAGTTTGCCTCATCTCCTCCATCACCACACTCACCTTATAATGTTATTTATCAAGGAGGATGGTTCATAGTTTGTTTTCTCCATGAGGGACATATGAAGAACCCAGCAGCAATTACATCTTTTAAAATTTGTTTGAAGAAAGGGGAACGTGACACTTGAAATACTATAGCATTGGAAAAGAAGAATTTGGCAATAAAAGAGTTAGCTACTTCCATTGATTGCACATTAAAAATACCCATAATCAGTAGAAGTATTTCTCTTTCCCTTGGCATAATCCCCTCCTCTTTGACTTTTAACATCCAAGCATTGGGTAGGTACTTGTGTAGTCTCCAATGACATCCCTTTCTTTCATTGTCTCACCCTCCATGTGCAACCTAGTCACCTCGGTCTTCTCCGCTAATGATATTCTTTCACAACCTCTTACCCCTTGTCCATTTATGCCCAAAATATGTGAATAACCCCGCAGTGTAGCTGCCTCTAAATTCTTTGTTGCAAATATGGCATAACCACACTCTACTCCCCTATGAATTCTTTTTTTTTTCTTTATCAATGACTGTTACAAATTGTGAAAGAGGCTTTTTAGCATTGAATGGCCCCTTTGCATATATTTTGAGGAGTTGTGAAGGGAAATCAAACAGATTATTTAAACCCACTGTTGGTGAAACACTCTCACTCCCTAAAGATACCGTATTTCTAGTTCTACCTCTATGTTGCATTGCCAATTAAATATCCTCGCCATCACTACCATCAATGATGCTCATTTTTTTGTATTGGAAATGCAACAACCCTGCAACTGCAAGTGAAAACAAAAAACAAAACAAAAAATAAACTTCCCTAACTTTGTGAAGCTTGAAACTATGATAAATAAAAAATAGAAAATGAAACAATGAATAAATAGTTTGTGCAAATTTGTAAAATGAATAAAGGATGATAATCATACCTCTAATGGAGTAGAATATTGCTCTCTTGCCTTCTTCTCACTGCTGCTCTCTATTCTTCTCTATGCTCTTTTCTTTCTTTGTCTTCTCCTTCACAAAATGAAAAATGAGTCAAATGAGTTTCTTTTTTTTTGTTTTGATGTTTGTTTTAGGTTTAGGGCACTTAGAAATGCAAGTGGGGGTCCTTGTGGGCCCCCACACTGCTTTACTTTTAATTAAAAGTGTTTTTTTTTTAATATTTTTTTAGGGCTTTATGCGCAGGGGACGGCAGGGGACATCTAGACGTCCCCGGTACGGTCAAGGGACTTCTAGAAGTCCCCTAAACGTACCGGGGATGTCCAACCGTCCCCTGCCATCCCCTGTTGCTTTTTTTACGTCCCTGAGACGTTTCCAATTTTTCGAAGAGTTTGGGGACGACAAGGAGATGTTTCTTATCTGTCCCCGAGGTTCCGAAACATCCCCGGTACAGGGACAAGCTGAAAAACGTAGGGGACGGTCCCTGTGGAACATAGTTCTTTACCTATCATTTTAGTGGTAGAAGCCATTGATTTTTTTCCTTTCAATCAGCCTAATATGGCTTGGAAAAGTTTCTATGTTATTTACCTTGGTTAAAAAACGCCATATTTCTATTACCCTTATATTTATGGAACACAATTTTCTTCAAACACGTCCTTATTTTTCATACAGGTTCTTTTGGGATAATACAAATGGAACCGAATGCTATACCAACAACAAGATTTGATCTCTAATTGAGGAACATCCAGGACTAGTCTTAATGTAAGTCACAAGATTCGGCGAACGTTTTGCTTGAAATTCGGAATTCGCCGAACCTTCACATAGTCCAAAAAGTTCGGTCAAATTTGACCAGTTTGCCTCGGGAAAAACATAGTAAAAGGCGGGATAAAAAATGCGGGAAAAACCCTCCGACAGTTCTATAAACCCTGCTGATGTTTGCTGTGAAATACACCAAAAAAAACAAGGGTTTTAATTACATCTTGAGTCAAGCGAGATGGAGTACATGTATCATGTATGTGAGCTGCACAGTGCGAGTTCGGAGGTCTATTTTTGTTGAACACAGGCATGCGAGGAGATAAATTACAGCCTTCCTGACAGATAATAATAAAACAATCGAGTTTGTGTGCATTGAGTTGCTTTGGAGGTGGTTGTGGGTGTGAGTGGACTGTGCTCAGCTGTGGAAGCACCATGGAAGAGGGAGCACCGTGGAGGAGGGCTGCAACACCATTGCCGTCGGAAAGTCTTAACAGCCACAACAAAGTCTTCACTTTCTTTTAATAAAAAAAATCTTTACTTTTCCATTTTAACTTATACGTTTTAAATTTCATTATTAAGTTTTAATGTCACTTTATTTTTATTTCTTTATAATGTTTGTTTATATTCCATTTAATGTGGCAGTAATTTTTTAAGATTTTAATAATTTATAATTTATTTTCTTATAATATTTATTTTCAAATCGAATGTAATTTTTTAATCTGGTTCATTCATTTTGTACATTTATTTATTTACTATTGTGTAACTTCACTCTATTGTAATTTTTAATAATGCATGTAATATAGCTATATTTTCATTTAAAAAAATTAAATCAAATGTATTTTGACAAATGAATAGTAAAATTCAATGTGGCAGGTGATTTCATGGCTCCTCAAAAATCAAAATTTGAGGGATGGAAGCATGTCACGTGCACAGGGACTGGAAATGAAATCAAATGTAACTCATGCAACAAAGCTTTTATTGGCAGTATAACTAGGGCAGTGGACCACCTACTTGGCAAAATGGGTGGGCCTAGTGGGGTGTTAAAGCTTGTCCTAATGTCACACCAAAAATCATAGCCAAATTGGAGAAAGAGGAGCATCAATCACTTGTTGGAAAACATATAGCAACACAAAAAAACAAAGAATTGAAGAAGCTATTTCTAGAAACACATCAAAGGGCTTTTCCACAAGCATGTCATCATCATGTATGCAATCAAACACATGCGGTAGTGGAACACTTCTCGGCATTTGGAAGCCGATGCAAAAGCAAGATGTAGATGATGCATTAGCAAACTTGTTTTATTCAAGTGTCATTCCATTCAATGTGGCAAGGAGTCCTTTTTAAAAAAAAATGCAATTAAAAAAATATCTGAATTTGGCAAAGGACTCCACCTAGTTCAGAGAAGCTTAAGACTACTCTTTTGGAAAGGTCAAAAAAGAGGGTGACTGGAAACATGGTAGTCATCAAGGCCTCTTGGAGTGTAACAGGTTACAGTATATTGAGTGATGGTTGGTCTGATGTGTCAACGACCCTTAATGTCTTGGTGTATTGCCCTTCAAGGAATATTTTTTTTGAAAGTTGTTGACACCATGAACCACAAGAAGACTTCAGAGTTTATTTTCAAAATCTTGGATGAGGTAATTCAAGAAGTGGGTGAGCAAAATGTAGTTCAGATTGTCACTGATAATGCCACTAATTGTGTAGGCACTGGAAAATTGTCAATGGTGAAGTATACTCTAATCTATTAGAGCCCTTTTGCAGCTCATTGCCTGAATTTGCTACTTCAGGTCTTGGCCAAATTTCCATGGGTTCATGACGTAATTCAAAGGGGGAGGACAATTGCAAACTTCATAAGGAACCACCGTCTTATATTGAGCATTTATAGATAACATGCATCTAAGGAGTTATTGAGGCCTTGTGAAACAAGGTTTGTCTCTTTTTATATCATTTTAAAAAGAGTAGTTGAAGGGAAAGTTGTAATAAGGCCAGTGATTTGTTGCAATGAGTGGGAAAGATTTGCACTTTCAACAAGCTCTAAGGGAAACCATGCAAAACAAATTATTCTAAACAGCAATGTTTGGAAAAGTGCAAAGTTATTTCTAAAAGTTTGTGAGCCTATTGTGGAAATGCTTCGCATGGTTGATGGTGACACCCCTTGTCTTGGCATGGTTTATGAGGCTATGGACCACTGTAAGGAATCCATTCATAAAGCATTCAATGATGTGGAGGTAGATTACAAAGAAATATGGGATGCCATTGATGTAAGATGGAAAATGATGCAAACACCCTTACATTTAGCAGCTTGTTATCTAGAGCCTAGATTGTTTCATATCGATAGGGAGAGTGATTCTGAAATCATGGGTGGGCTTTATGAAGCCATTGACAAGCTTGTTCCAGATCTTGAACTTGCAAGGATAATTAGGCACCAAACAAGGGCATTTCGGGCAGAAGAAGGGGTATTTTCAACATGAGGAGCCAAGGATGATAGGCCGCTTCTTGAGGGATACAAATGGTGGAAATATTATGGATCAAGTGCAAAAGAACTACAACGCTTTGCTCTTCGAATTTTGAGTCAAGGAGCAAGTGCATCAGCGTGTGAAAGGAATTGGAGTTGTTTTGATCACATCCAATCTAAGAAAAGAAACAGGTTATTGTCAGGAAAGTTAGGAGATCTTGTTTATGTTCGCAGCAATTTGCGGATGTGCATGAAAAATATGGAAAAGGAATCTTCTTCTTCACGATCCCAACCCGTTGCAGAAAACTTGGAGGATCCAAATGATCCTGACTTCTTTTGTGATGAATCTAGTGATGATGATAATGTTGATGAGCCAAGTGCTCTTGATGATATGGAACTTGTTGATGTAGCAAGTAGCCTATAAGGCTATAAAGTATGTTCGCTCTTTTATGACATGAAACTTTTTGATGTAGCAAGCAGCCTATAAGGCTATAGAGTATGTTCGCTCTTTGATGATATGGAACATTTGGATGTAACAAGTAGCCTCTAAGGCTATAACAAGGTTAGTATGAAGTCTAAAAACTTAATATTACATGTTTTAAGATTTTGTGGTTTGACATAATTTCATATGTTTTTCTATTTATCGAACTTAATGGCAAAAAAAAATTCAAACTTTATCCATTGGACGAACTTGAACCGAATTTTATCCTTGTCGAACTTGAACTCGAACTCGAACCTTGTGACTTGGGTTGTATTTTAGGTGAAATATTTTACAAATTGAAATCTTAATGAGTATTTGATTTTTATTTCTGTACCTAATGTTCTATCAATCTTCTTTTTCACTCGAAAAACTTACATCTTGTAGCCAATTTACTTGAAGGAAAATATCTGTTGCTTGGAAGCTTATAACATTTTCGTTCACTTGTCATCTCTCTTTTTTCCTAATGATGGAGATTAGTGTTCCGAAATTGCTTTGGATCAATATTACAGTCTACACCTTGCAATTGATTCAGATTTTTGTACTTGTAGTCAGCAGGAGGGGTGCTCTGCTTGGATTTCAATCTTTACCATCATCTTGATATGTTTGCTCTGTGGTTTTTCTGTTTTTAAACATGCATAATGTATTGAAATTTCTAAGTAGTAGTTGTTCTATAGAGTTTGATTTGTGCTTATGTTTTTTGGTTTAGAATTTCGGTAATACTCCCATTCCTCTTGATATTTACATGCTTGATCATTTTTTTTTTACCTGTTTAGAACCCAAATGCTTTCAATGTGTATATCTTCTGACTGAGATTGGAAATAGTTGAATATTTTTTTTCTTTTTCCATTTCTCTTTTTTCTGGAGTAAGTCTTGATGACATTTGAAGTCTTAAATTGTGCCATTCTCAACTTGCAGGAGCATTTTGGCAAACAAAAAGAACTAGTGTTACACTCTCATCTGTAAAAGTTCACAAGTCCTTGAAACCATCAACAACTTATCAGTCAAAGGAGACTGCAAATCCTATTTGTCATGGTGATCATGACGTGAATCTCCGTGATGTTCCTGTAGAAAGCATTGAAAAGGTCAAGCATTTAATCGAGCATTCTGCATCTCCATCAACAATGGGTCACATCAATCAACCTGACAAACCAGTGACTAAAAGGCCTGTTGAAAATGAGAAAAGAGATTGCGAAGAGAAAAACTGTGGGGAAGACTTAATCTCCTCTGGTTCTCTAGGGTTAGCAAGCATGCCAAATATTCCTTGCAGGCAGGGTAATGCAGGTAAGTTCTGAAAATTGTTTTAATTATGAAATGGAATTTTCTAGTGTAATTGTGTCATAAATTATTATTTTTATCTTTGGAATGTAATGAATCTTTGGCAGAAAAACTGTCATGTCTATTGAAGAATAATACTGAACTCAAAACAAGAGAACCTATTTCACAAATGATAAATTCACCCGTTATGAATTTAATTTAAGATTAAGAGTTGGAAATATTACTTACATTCATTGTTTTCTTTTAAATTCCCAACTTGCTTGGCTAATTGGTCATCTTTTTGTTTAATTGTAGAAAGTTGATATAGCTTAGTCCTTAATTGGAATTGACTAGTGTTTCTTAAAGAGATAGAAAAGCCATTCTCCCTTATTGCTAAGCAGGCCTGCAGGAGCAAACATTATTTTTGAATTGCAGAGAAACATAGCTGGTTTTTGTTGTACTGGTTTATATAATTAAGAAGAAGCTGCAACACTTTCTATATTAGTTTCTTCACCCCGCACACGAAAAAGGTTGGATAGTGGAAAAACTCAAATACATGCTCATTCTTCTGTCTGTCATTCTTAATCCTAAAGATTTCTTACTCAATTTTTGGAGCTCAAAAGTTTAGTTCCTTAAACTATTTTAAGCATGTATAGTTTGAATGGTCATAAGTTGTATATCTTTATGGGGGAAGATGCATCTTTATGTGGGGAAGATGCATGTGATACACAACCTGTGTTGCTGATTTAGATGTGGTCCGAGTCAGTGGATGATGACTAAACCCTGATTTCTTGCTACTTTTGGATATCTCCTTTCCATGTCTTCAAACTTAATGTAAACCCATTCTGTTGTCAATCAGTGGCTGATCTAGGATAATGTGATTAAATTACCTAAAAGAGAGACATTTGTTTTAATTGTTTGATTTATCTGCCATATTAGTAGATGTAAGCCAATTGCTCTACGCGATCACTTATGATATTAGACATTTGCATGGGCTAGGGACCGTAATGTTATGTACCTAGGGACGATATTATGATTTAAATTTTATATGGGTTGATAGAGTTGCTGTACCTAGGGACGATATTATGATTTAAATTTTATATGGGTTGATAGAGTTGCTGACATGTGGCATATAAGGTAAAATAAATAACTTTTGGATTTAGTTATATTGAGTAGTAAGTCAGCCTACATTGGCATTAGCAGTTTATCCATCCTTCAGGTAAGTTGCCGAAATGGCAGGCTGGGGCTTCGGGAGCGGGTACAACCCTGTGGAGAGGTGCGGGAGCGGGCAAGGAGCAGCCAAAGGCCTGTGGAAATGGCTGGGTACGGCACAGGCCGTACCCGGCCGTTTCTGCAAGCCCCTCACCGTTCCTTGCCCTTTCCCACAGCCAAAAAAAGTTTTTTTAATTTTTTTTTTCATGTTTTAAAAGCCTAACAACTTAAAAAAATTAAATATTATTCAATTTAGACCCTAAAAGATAACTCTAAGTAATAAAACAAAAGAACAACACAAAAACAAAACATAAAGAAAAGAAACTTACCTTTGGCTCTCCAAAATCGCATTGTGCTTTTCTAGGGTTTGAGGAGCTATTGCTAAGTTTGTAGAACTGTAAAGGAGGAAGATTTGTGAAGGATTTGTGGTTTATTAAGTGAAGGTAAGTTTTTTTTTTTAATTTCTAACCTTGTTTTTCTTTTTTTTTTTGTTATTTAATCTTTCACACGTTACATTTTTTTGCTTATGTTCATCTTTTTTTGCTCTTTCTATTTAATTTTTTTAATTTTCATTGTTCAATCACAATGCAATTGCATGCCATTGTTTTCTTTACTTTTTTTTCTTTGAACCTTGTAGGTATTTCTACAATGGCAACAAGTTCTGTTTCTTCTGGGCAATCTTTGGTCAGGGACTTTGACCCAAATTCACCGTTATAGAGGCATGTAACAATACTTCAACAAATTGCAGGTGGTGGTTGTTTTGAATGGAAATGCAATGATTGTGATGGACTATTCAAAGGCTCTTACAGTAAGGTGAAAAGCCACTTGTGTGAAATAATGGGTAATGTTATAAAAGTATGCAAGGGGAGGAATAATGCTAAGATGCCAAAAGCAAATTTTTTGGCATATATCAAAGAGCAGAAAGATGCAGAGGCAAATGTGGTTGTGAGAGCGGGTCATCCATTGGCCAAAAGAGGAGGTTCATCTTGTTCAACGAGGCCTCCAGTTGTTCCATCACCTAGTGGATCCCCAATTGTGGCCATGCCACATTTATTTGTGGCTCCTATCTCCACGGATGAGGATGTTTCCCTTGCACAAAAGAAAAGTAAAACAAAAGGGCCATTGGAAAAGGCCTTTCAGAATGAGAGCAAAAAAATTGCAGATGAACACATTGTAAGGTGTGTATATGCTTATGAGATTTCTTTTAATGTTGTGAGATCACCTTATTGGCATGAGATGGTGAAAGCCATCAATGAGGCACCAAAAGGGTATAAATCACCAGGATATGAGAAGATCCGTACCACCCTTTTGGATAAACAAAAAAATATGTGGAAACCTCCTTGCAACCAATTAGGGACTCATAGACCAAAACAAGTGTGTCCATTGTTTTTGATGGATGGAAAGATGCAAGAAACCTCCCTTTAATCAATGTGATTGCAGTATGCCCTAAGGGGGCAATATTTTTGAAAGCGGTTGATTGTGAGGGGGAAGTGAAGGATGCCCAATTCATAGCCAACATTCTCTTCGAGTCTATTGAGGCAGTGGGGCCTGAAAAATATTGTCCAAGTCATAATGGACAACGCCAAAATTTGCAAAGCTGTTGGGATGCTAGTTGAGGCTTGGTGTGGGCATATTTTTTGAACACCATGTGCCGTGCATTCATTGAATTTAATGCTAAAGAAAATGGCAAACAAAATAGAGTGGATCTAACAAGTATATGCAGAAACTGAAGAGATCCAAATGTTTGTCACCAACCACCACATGTCACAAGGCATTTTTAGATCATTCTTGCAGTTGGAGCTACTAAAGGTAAGGAAAGCTAACTTTCTTTCTTTCTTTTTAATTTAAAATTTAGATATAAGTTTTTATTTTAAAAATATAGTATAATTAGTATTCAAAAGTTTTCAATTTTCTTTTTAATTTTTGTTTCTCATTCTTATTATATCAAATTGTTGAGACTCAATTTGCATCACAAACAACTGTCTTGAGACGACTAGTGAAGGTGCGAGAGGCACTCATGAGAATGGTAACATCCAATCTTTGGTCTGTACCGAGGCAATCAAACACTCAACGGGATCAAAAAGTGAAGAACCTGATCTTAGATGACCCTTGGTGGGATAGAGTGGATTATCTGTTGAGTTTTACGGAGCCCATTATGAGTATGATCCGGTTTACTAACACGGATCAGCAATGTATGTCTAGGAGAGATATATGATGACATCGACTCAATGATTGAGAAGATAAAAAACCATCATAAATGCAAAAGAGCAAGATCCCGAGGAAATATTTTTCAAACAAGTGCAAGTCAATCCTCATTGAGCGGTGGAACAAAATGACCACCCCATTACATCTACTGGCTTTTGCATTGACTCCTAGATTTTGTAGCACGGAGATCCTTTCCTTGCCAGGGAGGATAGCACCATACAGGGATGTGGAAGTCAGTGAGGATTGTATGGTGGCATTGGTTAGGCTCTTCCTAATCCTGAGGCCCAAGACATTGTTATGATAAAGTTTGGCAATTTCATAGCAGAAACGGGTCATAGCCATATCGCTCTTCGGAGCAATTACAAGATGGATGCTCATATGTGGTGGTACCTCCATGGTACTTCATCGGTTTACTTGCAGCCTCTTGCAATCAAGGTCTTGGCACAGGTAAGTTTAATTATTCTTTCGTTATTCTCTTTTAACTTTTAGTTTTTTAAAATTTAAGTTTGAGTGTTTAAGTTTGAAGTTGAACTTTGCATTGACTTTGAAGTTTGGGTTGCCTTAATAGGTTGCAAGTTCATCTTCCTCTGAGCACAATTGGAGTACATATAGTTTCATCCACTCACAGAAGCGCAACAAGTTGGGGGCTAAAAAGGCTGAAGATTTTGTATACCTACATTCCAACTTGCATCTATTATCCCACAAGTAGCAAGAGTACAAGAAAGGGTCAACAAAACAGTGGGATGTTGATCCGCTCAATTGGATTACCCAAATGGAGAATTTCTTTGATCTCCATCAGATCCCATCGCGACAAAAGATGACCATGACATCCTTATATATAGAACCTGACCAATTGTTCTAGTAGCGTTGGTTATGTGCTCAAAGGCAGAAGAATGGTCTAAGTGTCACATGAACAATTTTGACTGAAGGGCTTTAATTACACTATAGTTCTAGTGTGTCAGAGAATTACTTCAACCAATTAACAAAGTTACGACAAACAAGTTCAGTAAAGGAGTATGTCCAATTCCAAAATCTTTCCTTGCATGTGGAGGATATTACATAAGAGTATCTAAATGACCTATTTCTTGGGGGTCTTAAGGACCACATTGAGCATGAGGCGTGCATGTTTAATCCACTCAAGGTTTTTGATTCTACTATCATGGCACGTAGGGCAGAGGATAAATATCTTTCCAACAGAACGCAATCCTTCACTAACATAAAAAATCGTAGCACCTTGCCTCCATCATACCCACGACCAGTTCGGCTGACAACTCAACAAATTAAAGAAAAAAGAACAAAAGGGTTATGTTTTAACTGTGATAGCAAATATGGACCAAATCATAAATGTGCTGAGAAAAAATTGTTCTATATTGAAGGGACCGGTGATGAGGAAGAATATGAGGAAACATCAAGCGAGGAAGTGGAAAAATTAGAGGAAGAATCTGAAGATCCCCAGCCCACTATTTCATGCCATGCTCTATCAGGTATTAGCACTCCACAAACCCTTCAAGTCATGGGTTATCTTAAGAAGCAGAAGGTAATAGTATTGATTGATTCACGGAGCACACATAATTTCCTCAATCATAAGCTGGCAACAAGGCTAAATTGTTTCATCTACCCATCACCTGAATTTCAAGTAATGATTGCAGATGGTGGCACAGTCCAATGTTCAGGTAAACGCCATAAAATCAAACTTTTGATGGGTGACTACACATTGGAAGCACAAGATAATACTGAGAGGGGGGTGAATCAGTATTATGATATTCTTTTAAATTTAACACTTAATCTCATATTTGTAATCACAATTAATCAATTTCACAGTGAATATATCAAAGCAATCAATGAATGCAAAGCAAACCAACACACTGCAAATAGACACAAATTTACGTGAAAACCCTTTCGGGAGAAAACCACGGAGAAAATCTTCTTTATTATATTTCTCAAATGTTTGTAGGCACCAACCTACGGGAGACACCAATCCCCAAGTTACAATTTTGTAGGTCACCAACCTATAAGAGCACCAACCCCTTTTTGCTAAGCACCGTGGAACTCAGCAAGAGACACCGATCTCTTCGAATATGAAGGCACCAACCTTCCTTACGAAAAACAAACTATTTTCGGGATCTTTTATGTTGTTGCTTCAACAGATGATAGAACAAAACTGCTGCTAAGAATATTCTTCTTATTTATTTCAGTCCTTTCACATATATAAATTGCTGCAACTCTTCATTAAAAATAAATCTGCCCTTCACTCCTTTTTATATTTCATATTCTACTCTTCTTCTTCTCTCCCTTAAACTTGAATGAAGAAGCACTCAAATTGTTTGCCTAAATCAAATGATTCCATCTCCTTATATATCCTTCTCACATCCTTTCGAAAAGACACATCATTCCAACCAACACAGCCTTTCCATTATTTAATTAACACAACTTAATTAAGTGCATTAATCGGCTAAAACCAAAAATAATTAATGCAACCCTTAATTATTAAATGCACATTAAACAATGCAATTAACCACTTGATAGGAGCACTGCCCCTCCTTAGACAAATCGTTGTCATCATTAAATCACTGCCAGCCATCATTAAATCTTCTTTTTCACCATAAAACATGGCATATGAACACCTTAAAATGTTAATATCTCTCTCTTATGTACAGTTGTGTATATCTCGCTTATACCATGATAATCATTAAGCAAAAACGCTTCTTTTCATATATTTAAACTTTCATTTTCTGTCATTCTATACTGCTGGTTATTTCCGTTACTTTCTACCATTTCCGTAAACATCCGTTAGTAGTTCTGTCAGCTTCCATTACACGATTCCCTTAACCAAATACATCAAAGATTAAGCCTTTGACATCAATGACAATATTTCCAACACTATTGTCTTAGGTGTTCAGTAGCTCACAACTTTGGGCACCATAGAGCTAAATTTCCAGGAATTGTTCATGCACTTTCATTATGAGGGTAAACAATTTGAACTTTGAGGACTACAAGTAAAATCTCCACAAATGTTTAGTTCTCACCAAATGCAGAAGATTCTTAAAAAGGGAGCAAAAGGATTTATAGCACGATTGTTCTCCATGGAAGTTCAACCACCAACAATGGTAGTGCATCCTGATCTTCTGAAGGTTATTGATCAACATGCAGTTGTCTTCGAGGATCCTACAAGATTGCCTCTTGAAAGAGATCATGATCATGCCATTCTATTAATTCTAGGAAGCCAACCCCCCAATATCAGGCCTTATAGATACCCATATGTGCAAAAGAGTAAGATCAAGAAGATGGCGGAGGAATTGTTAGAAATGGGCATTATTCGTCACAGTCAGAGTGCTTATTTTGCTCCAGTTGTGATGGTGCGCCGCAAGGATGGAAGATGACACATGTGTCTTGACTACCGAGAACTTAACAAGTACACTATCAAAGATAAGTTTCCTATTCTGGTCATTGATGATTTATTAGATGAGTTACATGGTGCACTTTATTTTACAAAACTAGCCCTGCATTCTAGGTATCACCAAATTAGAGTAAAAAAGAAGATATTCATAAGATAGCCTTCAGAACTCATCAAGGGCATTATGAATTCCTAGTGATGCCTTTTGGTCTTAGTAATGCACCATCCACATTTCAAAGTTTGATGAATTCAGTATTTAGACCATTCCTACGGAAGTTTGTCTAGGTATTTTTTGATGATATCCTCATCTACAGCAAATACTAGGAGAAACATTTACAACATGTCAATACAGTATTGGAAGCCCTAGAGAAACACAACTATATCCCAAGCCTTCGAAGTGTTCTTTCGGGGTACAAGAAATGGAATACTTGGGCCATATCGTCTCTAATGAAGGTGTTAAGGTGGACTCTCACAAGATCTAGGCCATTGTGGAATGGGAAGTCCCAAGAACCTCAAGCATTTACGAGGTTTCTTAGGTCTCACAGGGTACTATCGCAGATTTGTAAAAAACTATGGCAGTATAACAACACCACTCACAAAATTATTGAAGAAAGACTCCTTTCATTAGAATGAGGAAGCTTCTAGGGCATTTGAAAAATTGAAGGTGACAATGTGCACCACTCTAGTATTGGAAACCCCAGATTTCTCCAAGACCTTCATAGTTGAATGCAATGCTTCAGGAAATGGGATCAGAGCAGTACTCATGCAAGAAGGACATCCCATAACATTTGAGAGTCGGCAACTAAAAGGAAAGAACTTTTTGAAGCCCACATATGAGAAGGAAATGATGGCACTATTACATGCAATCAAACAATGGAGACCATACTTGATGGGTAGACACTTCAAGGTAAAAACTGATCATGATAGTTTGAAATACTTCTTGGAGCAACGTCTATCTTCAAAAGAGCAACAAAAATGGGTCACTAAGATGTTGGGTTATGACTTTGAGATTATTTATAAGAAAGGGAAGGAAAATGTGGTCTTTGATGCTCTATCTAGGAGGGATGAGTCCACAGAAGCATTGTTATGTGTCATCTCTATACTAAAGGTAGATTGGGTAGATCAAGCAAGGGAAGAATGACATAAAGTTGTAACAACCCATACTCTCATTCATAAACTCCAGAAAGATCCAACCATATATGAACAATTTATATGGAAGGGGGATACATTGTGGTACAAAGATATGTTATATTTGTGTAAGAACTCTATACTTAAACACCATGTTCTTTCAGAGCTCCATTCTTCTCCACTAGGTGGCCATTCTGGGTTCTTGAAAACTTATCATAGAGTTAAGAAAGATTTCTTTTGGGAGGGGTTGAAAGGAGATGTTCAAAAAAATTGTGGCAGAATGTTTGGTGTGTCAACATAATAAGGGCGAGACCATTAAGACACCAGGTCTCCTCCAACCCTTGTCTATTCCTAGTGAGAGATGGGAAGAGGTATCGATGGATTTCATCACAGGATTACCTAAATCATAAGGGAAAAGTTTCATCATGGTCATGGTGGATATACTTACCAAGTATGCTCATTTTTGTGCCATGGCTCATCCTTTCACAGCTAGTACAGTTGCCATCTCATTTATGGTACAGTTCAAAAGCTCCATGGCACACCCAAAATTATAGTAAGTGATCATGATCCGATATTTACAAGCAATTTTTGGACTGATTTGTTCTCTTGTTTGGGTACCCAATTGGCCCAGAGTTCATCTTATCATCCTCAATCAGATGGGAAAATTGAGGTGGTAAATAAATGTTTGGAGGGATATCTTCGATGTTTTACTTCAGATAAACAAGAACGTTGGGTGCAATGGTTACCACTTGCAGAATGGTGGTATAATACTTCATTTCATACCTCCTCCAAAATGTCTCCATTTCTGGCACTTTACGGGTACCATCCTCCATCACTCATCTCTAGCTTGAAGGTCAAACCGAAGGTGAGAGCAATCGAAGATCACATTCAACACCAACACGAGGTACTCTCTAGTCTTAGAGAGAATTTGGCAAGGGCACAAAACTGCATGAAGCAACAGGCTGATCAACATCGTAGTGAGTGACACTTTGAAGAGGGTGACTTTGTTTTTGTATGGTTACAGCCATATAAGTAGTTATCGTTAAAATAACAGAAGAAGGATAATAATCTTTCTCCTAAATATTATGTTTGTTACCAAGTGTTGCAGAAAATTGGTAGTGTGGCATATAAGTTGGAGCTCCCTCCAGGAAGTAAAATACATCCAATATTCCATGTTTCTTGCTTGAAGAAAGTTATTGGGCAACACATTTCCACCCAATCAGTTCTTCCTAAACTGGATGAGGAAGGAAGGATCATATTGGACTTAAAGGTATTCTTCAGACACACACCAAAAGATTGAGGACCAGAGTCATTACTGAGTACCTGATCAAGTGGAAGAATATGAATATTGAGGATGCATCATGGGAGGATGAAGCATTTGTGCAACAACATCCAGGGCTTCCCAACATTGGGGACAATGTTGCTTTGAAGGGGAGGGGCATGCTACGCCCTTAGTCCTATAGCTTATATTGGATATGTAGTGCCGACTTGTGGCTTACATAATCTCTCTTCTTGTCATATGTTATTCATTTATGCTTTCATATGTTTAGTAGGTCGGCCTTGGTGTTGGCCATAGCATAGGATTGGTATATATAGGTGGTAGTGAGGAGTAGTTAATCATCATATTGAGTATTTGAGTCTTATTGTATGGTTTGGGGATTTCCCCCTCAAAGTGGCTAAGCTATTCTACTTTCATATTGAGATCATTTATCTACAATCTTGTTCTTTGGTGTTCTATTGTTGCTGATATTCAAATTCATACCTAGTAATTTCATTACAGTATCACAGATCATAATGGTTGATAGTGTATGCATCATGGGATATGAAGCTTCTGGGAAACTATCCCACAGGCTTCCCATTAGCATTCTCGGACAATGTACTTCTTTAAATGGGAGGGTCTATCCTTGGCTCTTTAGTCCATATAATCTTCAATGGGTTCTATGTCAACTTGTGTCTTTTATCTCCTTCTTGTCATGAAGTTATTCAGTAAGTGAGGAACCCTTCATTGCCTAGTAGCCTCTTCTACCTTGGTGTTCATAACTCTTTGTCAAATTGCTTCCTTTAAGGTGGTAGTTCCTTCTTCATCTGTTCAACTATGCCCTATGTGAGTTCTTCCACTGCTTTCTCTTTCAATGCATTTTTCTTATCCTCTGAAGGATTTTCTTGTCCGAGGGAATTCTTGACTCTTTGCTTAATTCGATCTACAATCCATCTTATCTAGGTCAATCTTGTGGCCTGGTGTTCCATTATGCCATATTGTATTTACTTCATGATTTCACTACTAGTTGAGTATATGTCTCTCAGTCATTATCCTAATCCATAAGCACACATTATAGGACAACAACCAAGTATTAATCTCCCTGTTTTTGCATTGTCAAAGTACTGATTCATTTCAGTATCTACCACTACTTGCTATTTGTTGTCATGTGGATTATTAATATTGCCAAGACAACCGTACTTTGGAAACTAGTTGATTAGGATAATAAAACATCAGATTACCAACCCTGTCAAAAATCTTAACTAATATTCTTGTGCATCTATGAGCTCTATCTCTTTCGCTCTTGATTTATACAATGGTCGTAGAGTTTTGAATGATTATCTCTATTCTTTCACACCATAGATGAAGCAGTCCTTCACTTGTTGTTTGTTACTAACCTTTCAAATAATTTCTTCTATGTTCATAGTATTGTTAACCTGCTCATAATCTAGATAATTTTCTTAGGATCCAGCATCGTCAATATAATTGAACTCCAAGTTCTCTACTCCTATTGCTAATATGCCACCTCCTTGTTTTTCTTCACATCTCCATCATCTAATTTGCTCCCCCACCTCCATGAGCCTTCATATCCTCTAGTTTTATCCTCTTCTCCTTCATTTTCTTGCTCCTTATGCATTCCTTCAGTATCCTCTTATCTTCTCATCATTCAACCTAAATCTTTTTGCCTTTGTTCTTCCACCAACCTCCCATGGGTAAGATTCCTTGATGCACGATCTAATTCAATCTTAACGTAGTGTTAACTAGATTTTCTGCACAACTGAAAACCAAGGCAGTCATGAGATAAATATCCCTCATTTACCGGTGAGGCTCCTGTGTAAGATTTTGTCAATTATATTTCCTAATATCTATCTATTGGTTTTACTTTAACTGTGTAGCTCATGAACCATAGCTAGGCAATTTTGCAGCAAGTAAGCACCTTGTAAGAAATATCATGTTGAAAGCTTAGAATAATTAAATAATGCATTAAGAAGGAAAGAAGATGTGCAAAAAGCCTAACCAATAGTTGACAGAGTTGGTCACATCTACATAGATTAAAACAAATAGATCTTGAAACGCATAATTTAAAGCAAAGGAAAGTTTCAGATCTAGATCTAAGATAACACACCGTTGACACAAAGTTCTCCGAAAATCTGTTTCCACTCTATTCCTCAGCTTTCAAAAAACTATCAAGCGTTTCAGCTCAAAGTCTAGAACACAAGAATGTCTGATTACAAATTTGATCTTTGAACCCAAAGTGTTCTTCATTTATAGTGTATGGTTCGGGAAATTGGGAAGTAGGAAACTATAAATGAACTAGGAGGACATGTGGAAGATGCTAAAGACTAAATTAACTGGTAATCTCCCTCCTAGGAATTCCTAATTTGCATGTCATACATGATTTATCTGTAAAACCTTCTATTGTTGCATGTTTGCCACCTATTTCCAGGGTAATTGACTTTTCAAGTAACCTTTTAAATCAATCACTTAAGTTTTACTAATTTAATTGAATGCATCAATTACTTTGTCAGAGATATAATAAGAAAATGCAAAATGAAAGAGGAAAAGAAATTAGAAGAAAGTGCAACACTTACAGTCTTGTTCTTGTTTACATACATCTGCATGCTTTTGAGTTATTTGTGTGTTTGATTCTACCAAACTGGATCTGAAAGCAGCTGACTGTGATTTGCTTGCGAGTATTTCCTTTAACTTGTCTTCCCTCTTATCCTTGAAGCTTTTGTAGTTCTTTTCCAGTACATGCACCAGTGCAATGTTTGCCGTAAATAATTCAAACAAAACTCATCATTTTTATTTTGTAATTGCATATGAACAATTTTAAATTCTAGAAAGCACTCTAGGTGAATGCAAATACAAGTAAATTCAATGAAGGCTTCAACTAGAAGATTGAGAGCACATGCACAAGATCCTGGAAGGACATTGTTCCAGTGAACTGACTTCCACAAAAGGTAAATGCAATCTAGTAAACATAAGTGATGAATTGTAAAGCCAGTAAAGTCTTTGCAATTATGAGATCTGGATCTATCAAAATCGGTGAGGGGTTTAGGGCCAATGTCTGTATCATTGACTTCACTGAATCGTGGAAGCTATTAGCATGATTTGGCTTGATCCTTTCCTTACATATGCCTGGAATAACCTTTGCAGCTCTTTTCCTTTTAATTCTCCAAAATCCATTGTAATTGGATCAATTATGTACAGATGTAACAATTCTTCTTATTCGAAAGATATATCTTAATGTATCTGGCATTGGTTTTGACTTTAATTCACCAACTCGTGAGCCACAACTGTCATTTGAATACCTGCAATTAATTCAACTGTGATGGAGTCCATGGCATGAATACTCAATTTTCATCACCAAAATCTGCTTATAAAGCCTGCTGCCCTCTAGTTATCAGAAGTTGGTATGCATGTCACACAAGTTAAAAATATTATTTTATTCACTTGATACACTCACATCAACATTTAGCAAAGATGCTCTGAATAATAGAAAGAAAGCTTCTCCAACCCTAGAGCTAAGATAACAAAACTAGTTTATGCTAGAACCTTGCAATTAGGAGTAATCAACAATTAGCATTGTAGATAAAAAGTTACTCTATGCCAAAATACACACTTTTTGGCTAGAAGTCATGTTAAAAGTAAGAAGTCACATCAATGGGAATTTTCACCCAGAACAAATTATGAAAACTCAAGAAATGCTCTTCACTTCTAATTCTAATGTGGAAATTGACTAAGACAATGGCAACATTTAAAAAATAGCAGATGGAAGGAAACTAAAATTCACGCCTTTAGCTTTAAGTAACTTTTGCTTTGAATATGCATGGGAAATTTTACCCTGCAAGAAAAAGGTAACGCAAAAATTAGAGTGATAATGCCAACTCTAAAATTCCCATTGCAGCTTAAGTTACCTTAGACTTGCATGGGAAGTTGGAGGAGTAACCTGGTATGCATGACAAGAAATTCCCGAGTGGAAGGGCATTGCTCAAAATTCCATGACTTGTAGCTTAAATTCTTCCTTTTAAATTTTCACGTGAAAATTGGAGTGAAAAAGGGCTATTTTCCAAAAGTAACGACTTAACATTGTACAACTTCTGCTTTTATATTTTTGCGTGAAATTTCTATCAGTGGAAGGCAGCGTGGACATATTGGACGCGGAATTTCCAAGCCTGGAAGGAAACTTGCAATTTCCACGAATTTGACACTAGGGGAATTGCATGGAAATTAGAAAGGGAAGGCAACTCATATTCACACAGAATTGATTAATATTTTGCCATTCATTGGACAAGGGGTTGCGTGGGAAGATTGTAGCAGGAAAGGCAACTTGCATGTGCCATAACTTTCATTATGATGGATTGTTTCAAACATAGAAGATAAGTCCTCCAACATCCACAAAAAACATGTAAGTTTTCGAGCTCTACGCATTAAAGGCCACGTTGAATTTACTTATTTTCATAAAATCTATACTCTTGCACCTTTTTGGACCATACCAACTATGTTGCAATCTTTGAAAGAATAGAAGGGTGGCTGCTTGCCTAAAGGAAATATTGACTTGTCATTAAAAATACTAGGGATCTTTTCAAAACCCTAGACCTAGGAAAAGATCTGACAAGAATGGTGAACAGGTTGCTAGGTGAAAATGCTGGAGAAAACAAACCAAAACCAGAACAAAAGAAATAAAACAAAACAAAATACTTGAAAGAAGTTATGGGCAATTGCTTGAAAATTTCTCTGATTGGCTAGATCTGCAAAAATTCTTCTCCCATGGTGAATGTTCTAGTGTGGTAATAGTGATGGGGTGAAGTGCTTTATATAACCTAAATCCTCTAATTTTAGCTCAATCTATTTTTAAAAGAACTTTATTTATTTAATAAATAAATAAATAAAATTCTCTTAGACAAAACCTGGCGAAGGGATAGAGTGAGTTTTAGCATGTGGGTATTTAGGGAATTTAGCTCTTATGACTCTTTGGGGATAACTTAGAGCAATGCAAACAACTGCATGCAAAACAAACACAAAATGACCCGTTACTTTGAAAAGAACGATTTTTTTTTAAAAGGGGTAGTCCCAGGTTTCACGGTGAAATCTTGGGGACATCACATAGTCTTTTCCAAGTACAGCCTTAAATTCTCTTGCTACTTTTCCTTCTTCCAGCCTTCCAAGCACTTTAAGCACTCGTCACATGTTTTTTCTGCTTCTTCTGGTTCTCATACTAATTCCTATGGTAGCACACTAAATAGAAATAAAACAAAACAAAAACAGCTACGGGCAATTGCTCGAAATTTTCTCCCATTAGTTGATCTACAAAAATTCTTCCCCCCGGGTGAATGTTCTATGGTAATAATGATGGGGTGAAGTGCTTTATATAACCTAAATCCTCCAATTTTAGCTCACATCTATTTTTAAAAGAACTTTATTTATTTAATAAATAAACCTGGCCAAATAAAATTCTTCTCAGACAAAACCTGGCGAAGGGATAGAGTGAGTTTTAGCATGTGGGTATTTGGGGAATTTGGCTCTTATGACTCTTTGGGGATAACTTAGAGCAATGCAAACAACTGTAGGCAAAACAAACACAAAACGACCCGTTACTTTGAAAAAAACTATTTTTTTTTAAAAGGGGCAGTCCCAGATTTCACGGTGAAATCTTGGGGACACCACATAGTCACATGCTTTTTCTGCTTCTTCTGGTTCTCATACTAATTCCTGTGGTAGCACACTAAATAGTGTCAATCTCTTCTTTTTTCCAGTCACAAAAATAAATTTGGACAGGTATCTGCAAATACTTTGTTTAATAACCCAGTAAGTTGCAATAAAACTAGGTTTTCTTCTCTAGTTGTGCGTAGCAGCAGTAGTGATGATGTTGGGTCAGAAGGGTTCGTCTCAGTATGATCTGAAGCTATTTTTCAGGTAAGGGTCTTTGTTTAGGTCTATATATCCAATAGCTTTCCCAATATTTCTTTGGCTATCACTCCTTCCTGCTACTACAGGTTCTTCTTCCCCTGTTAATATTGTGTTACCTAATTTTTCAACTGATGGGAGGCAATTATAACTTATCACAATTGGTTATAATGGCCCAAGCATGGTGACATCTCCATCTTCCTCTGCTTCATCTCAATCTTAAGTACTGCAGCTGCTCATTGGATCTGTATCTTTCCTTCTATGTGAGGTCTTGACAATAAATCCTCTTCTTCTCCTAAGCCCAAGCATGGTAACCTCTTCATCTCCCTCTGCTTCATCTCAATCTTTAATTGCTGCAACTGCTTATTGGATCTGCATCTTTACCACTATGCAAGGTCTTGAAGATACTTCCTTTTCTTCTCATAAGTAAAGCCAAGTAAGAGTTATCTTGGACTCGCTCTGCCCGAACTGGCATCTTCTTTTTTTGTTTTTGTATTTTTTTAGTGTCTTTTGTTTTTTGGAATAATTGTTTTTCCTGTGTAAGTAATTAAGTATAGATAAAAGATGGAGGAACAAGGAGTTGCCATTGGGGTGCATGATTTTAGTTTACAAAGTGACTAGTCTCTCGTAAGATTTTGGATTCTGACTACAAAATGCCTCCCGTACCTAATACCTTCAAAAGCATTTTGTTTTGTCCATGCGAATTCAAAATTTTAAAACATTTCTAAATGCCTCCCATGCTTTATACCTTACCAAAAAATTATTTACTTCTCAAGACTTCAAAAAAGTTAAGAAAGTTGTACTCAACTTTATTTTAATTAAAAAAATTAAATAAATTTTCTGAAAAAATATAGAGGAATATAAAACAACATTTTACCATACTTTATACCTTCAAAAACATTATTCTGTCTCCTCGTGACTCTAAAAAAGTTGAAAAAGTTGTACTCAAAACATTTATCTAAAAATGTTAAATGAAGATAAATATTTTGAGAAAAAAAAAGAGGCATGTAAAACAACACATTCATCCTCATCTTTCTTACGATAAATTGCCAAAATATATAAAATGAAACTTTCATCAAATTAAACCTATAACCATTGGTAAGCAACCTTAAATAAGTAAATTTCAACCAAACCATAAATGTCTAAACCTACCTGTCAAACTATCGCAAGGCTCATAATGAGCTTCGTTTTCCCATTGCCTCCATGTAAAAATCTGCAAATAAATTTTCCTAGATATTTTAGTATACTTTCAAATTGCATTTTAATAACTCAGAAACTCCATTGGAAAATGAGGGAAATACAAAATTTAGGACATACTAATTCACTTGCTTAGAAGCATTCAATCAAAAAACTGCATTTTAAAGTATGCTGGTGAATCTGATTCTATAAGCAAGATATTTATGAATCATTCCAGGCCTTACAATTAAGAATACTCAAATGTAGTGGTAAACCATTTAAGCATACAGAAATTTCTAATCTATACAATTCAGAAATGAGATTGTGAGCTACTTAAGGAAATCAATGCTTGATTAGGCACACCAATGGTAGAAACTAGAGAGCTTGAGATCAGTAGTGGTGATGCATCTCAAGCACCACCCATAGCCAATCTCACTAGCATAATAGAGTTTCTCAATAGTTTAAACTCGGAGTAACTTTCAATGTGTCATCTGCAATATATACTACAATATCGCCAAAATAATTGCAAAAGAATTACAATCAACCAAATTGTTAGAGACTGGCAAGCAAATATACCTCTGTAGTTTGTAAAATAATGAGGAAGATGTCTGGGGAAGAAGAAAGAATTTATTAAGCTCAAGAATATGCTTTGGCAGAAGACATTCAAAATAGAAAGTGATGTAGAGTTATGAGGACACCAAATGTTGTTGGGAGAAACAAGGACGATTGAAAGGGATTGCTAAAGAACTTTAATGGAAATTCACAGGTCAAATGATTTTCCAATGAAGGAGAAAAAATAAGAGATTTCTCAAAATTTAAACATTAAATGTGATTTCAAATTATGTTGGAGAATAAGATCTAGCGAGATTATGTTGATGCCTTAAAATCATAGTTATGTGGGGACATGTTCCCCCCATGTCCCAGTCATCCGACAACTTGGAGATGGCAGGGACACGTCCCCCAACATATCCAAATAGTAGAAAATAAATGGGGCATCCCCTAATTTTAAGGACTTTTTCAGGATGTCCCCGAAACATTTCCATTTTGGGGGGTACATCTTGATGTCCTCACTTTGTTTTTTCATTTTCAAATATTTAAATACTATTACATATTTCTTAAATACATAAACATATATTTGAGACACCAATATATATCAATCTCGAAGCGCTTATCTTGGATTCATACATAGTTTTGCACAGTGAAGGATTCCACATTGATGAACAACTCCATCACCTCTACACCACTACAATGGGCTTGAAAATATCTGTCTAGGTTAAAAAAAAGGGCATCAAACTCCATCGTATGCCCAAGAGATCATGATTTTTCAATCAATTTCTTCGAGAGAAAAAAAAGATTTATAATTGCCCCAACGATCAAATGAACTTTAAATTTAAGGTCGGCCATTTTTATTGACATCACACACTATTACACTCACTTCTCCCACCCCCTTGGATGCCACTGTAGGTTATGCCCATTGGAAAAATTATTTTTTTATTTTTATAATATTACTATTCTTAATTTTTATTTTTTAAATATTATTAAGTATTTTAAAAGCCATCCCCAAAATCCGAGAGTTTTTTTATTATCTCGAAAACCCCATCCCCGCATCCAACTGTCCCCCTATCCCAAGACTAGGTAACTATGCTTGAAATAGAGAATCTATCGACTAATTGATGAGAAAAAGTTTTAGTGCTGTCCTTAAACACCCATTTCATGAAGAATTAACACTTAAGTTGTCTATTCCATACACAGAGCTACAATGCACATAATACATTAAAAGAAAAAGTAAATGAAGAATTCACACACATAACAAAAACAGCAATAAATGCAAGGAATAGCATCATTTGGGAAAGCAAAGCAAGGTAAGATGTATTGGATTGAAATGGAGACTACACAGTATATCCAAGGTACTTGAATGAAGCATTGAAGAAGAGCATGGCCACTGATACTAGGGTTCAATGATCCCTTGGAACTCAAAGTTCAGGATAGTCTAGGAGAGACAGACCAGATAAAAGAGAATAAGGGATGTACCAAAAAAATGACACTCATAAGAGCCATTTCAGAGAAGATTAGAACCCAGAGACAAAAAGAGACCAGAAAATGTCATAGTTGAAAGAGAACTTGATAAGCCAAAGTAGCAATATGACTTTTGTTTTATTGTCTTTAGATGTAGCACAGTGTTGTTTTATACTCTATTACCAAGAAACGCTCTAGAAGCCACCGAAACGTCCTCTGAGAAATCCCGTTTCCATGGTATGGAAACGTTTCTGAAACGTCCCAAACACATCCCGGAAACTTGCCCAAAACATGCCAAACGTGGCATTTTGCCGATATTTTCTAAGTATTAAAGCATCAAAACTTTTTAAAAAATAAAAAACTAAATGCATTTATTATGCACCTAACCCTAATCTACCTACCTAGACTTTGCTAAAAACACTTCCTAAAAGCTATATAATGACCTCTTGGGTCCATTCTAAATCACACTCTCATTTTCTCTCTTGCTAAATTTCAGTTTTCACTAAACTATTATCATGTATATGTGAATCATTGAAATTGTAACCATGTTGAATGATGACATCTTTAGGACTTCAAGCTTCAAAGAAGACAAAATATTTTGAGTGCTTTATCAGCTATCTCTTATGGTCCATAAAGTACAATTTTAAAATGAGTACCATGCATATATATATATATATATATATATATATATATATATATATATATATATATATATATATATATATATATATATATTTTGATAATATATAGTACGGACATTTCCCGTAACGTTTTGTACCGAAGGTTTTTTGAAAATTGGTGTTTCCGCGTTTCGAACCCATACCCGTTTTCGTTTCCTAGCAACATAGGTTTTATACTATATATTCAAAACGACAAAATAATCGACAGTTAAGGTCAAACTCAAGAACTATATGAACAAATCATCATATTGCTTTGCATCACGAGCATCGAAATCTGAAATTGGTTTATTAGAACCAGATGCAGTAGAATAGCAGCAATGGCACTTCCACAAATTCCACTATTTTAGGAACTAATACAAAGAAAAAGATAATAATGAAAATACACTCAAAGGAATGGAAGGTAATAAATAAAAAAATGCACTCGAATGAAATTGGAAGATGAGGTCACACTTGACCTTTGCTTTCTCCCTTAGATTATAAAGGGTTGTAAACTAATGGATTGTATACATTCGTACATTAATGGAAAAGAAGGCTTGATTGACACATAATCTTTGTGTTTATTTTGTCCATCTTTATGGCTTGAAATCAACATGTGGCATGAAATCCATAACAAGAAAAAATCTGAGCATGTGAGTTTGGAAGGAGGAATCAAAGTGGCATTTCTATTGTAGTTTGAGACAGCATTACTAAAACTGTGATATCTGACTCAAATCTTAACATGATTCAGTTTTTTTAAATGTTTTGGAAAGTTAACACACAGGAGAACATTATGCAAAAATGTATTAAAAATTGTTTCAATTGAAAGAGCAGTTTGACGGAGAAAGAAAGCAACATTTGAATAATTCTTGTAGCTATGTAAAAATATGTGAAGAACATTCGTTGTTGTTTTCATAGAAAGCTTTTAATTATTGTTGATGTTTGTACAATGGAATGATTTGTTTAGACGGGTTATATTCTGAAGAAATGAGTGATATTTACGCATTCAAGGTGTACAAGGCGTTGAAATCTGTCAAACAGACTTGTAAAGCATTTGAAGGGGTTGTTTATCCTTTGAGTTTTAGAGTAATAAATACTCATGTTTCTGCTATAAGTGGGCCCTCCAAACATCGCTACTAGGATTTTTTCGCATCTAAAGATCAAATTACAAGCCGTGTACTTGCAATGCAGAATGGCTAAATATATAGCCACAAAACAACCTACAATTAACGGATAATTCCTATCACCTTAAACTACCTACATTGTATCAATAGTACAAGCTCAATTACGCATAAACACTGCTAACTAAATATTGTAGGCATTATTCCAATAATGTTTAAATTTTCTAATACCTTCCCTTAATGACTAAACCTGATACAATCTAAATGATTTTGATGTCGTCATGGTTAGGGGGTCTAATGAAGGACAATCTTAGACCGTGTCACCCATAAATTTACACACTCAACACACAGATTCCATACATAAAGAGGAAAACAGTGATCATTATCTCTGCTGCCTACGATGAGGAGATTACAATACAAAGTTACAAACACCTACAGCATACAAATTATAGTGTTACAATATCAGTCCACTCAGGGACGTGGTTCACTCCTACAACTCTACTCCTATCTGCACTTTCCTCAACAAGTCCCATCTTTCAGTTCCCTAACTGCACAGTGAATAACTCTATCTCCACAAACCCCTAACCATTGAGGAAACTCCCCTAGCTAGCTGAGATGAACTCGAAGCTAATTAAGCTCTCAAAGTCGAACCCCTTCTCAAATGGAGTCCATGGCATTTCCCAAAAACTGGTACAGAAGTTCAAATGTTTCAACTTCCACCCGCAAGCCATTTTTCCTTCGTAATATGACTTTTTAAGCTTCCCTGGGTTATAAGGCATCTCCCATAGATGCACAATACTGTGATAATTCTACGAGTATACCGCAAGCCCTAGGTCTAACACCATTCAGGCCACATCTTGACAGGAAGCATTTAGGCGGCCGAAAATACGTTTTTGGAGTTTTCTGGAGAAGAATTGCTTTCTGCCACATTCCATTTTGGCAGTTCATTTCCGTATGATATTGCAATCATGTTTGCAAAATTTGAGATGGCGCAAAGCAACGTAGCATATTTTGTTTTTTTCTTCTCAAAAGCCATGCATGTGCACCAAAATCTGATTTGACAGTTCACTTCCTTAGGAGAACATGGGCATCTACACCTGACAAGTCATGAGGTGCATTGTGGTGTATTTCACATTGTTCTCAAAAAGTGTGCCTCTAAGGCATGTTTTATAAAGTTGTGTCACTTGATGAGGCTATGTAGACTATGCATGCAAGTTTTGAGATGGCACAAGCAATATATTTCATTTGAGAACTCTAAAATAAATTTCAGCTACATATCATGTTTTCAATGGTTGCACCATTGAGTAAGAGGGTGCACCTACTTAGCAGGATATTTTGATTATCAAGAAAGTACTGCCAACCTTCTGAGATGACACAAGAATACCGCAACTCAATCCACCAACAAAGGCCTATAAATACTACTTATTACTACTCACGTTTTTGGTTGATGCAATATTGTTCACTGACCCGGGATGCTCCTGCACCATACACCATAGGTAAAAGTTTGTGATCATAATGCTCAGAAATAAGACTGGATGGTAGTACCATCCTTTTAACCTTAAGAGTAAGGCCACAGTGTGCCATTCCACCACGTGAGGTAGCTCAAAAACTTCTCATGTCACTTCCTTCTCTTGTTCCAACCACATGTTGTCCTATAAATCGTCCTCTTATGCCTAAGTTCTTTAAAAAACAAAGAGATCTTTATTTGGGGTTATTCTGACATTCCTGGAATTGATCCTAAGATGGATGTTCATAACCTCATCGTTGACCCCGATGCCCCTCTTGTTCGCTAAAAAATAATGAAATTCCCTCAAAAAAATTCCAAACTTTGTCATCAGGGGCTTATCAAGCTTCTAGACAGTTTTTATCTGACCAGTTGACTATTCTGAATGGGTCTTCCATTCAGAATAAGATCATCTTAGCCATCTACATCTGCGTTGTTTTTCAAAATCTGAACCTAGTTTTCCCTAAAGACAACTTCCTTCTACCACCCATTGACACCATAGTCGACACAACGGCTGGATATGAGATGTTATCCTTATGGATGGATTCTCAGGCTATAATCAAATTCACATCGCACCTAAAGATCAACATAAAACCACCTTTACAATCAAGTAGGCCACATATTGCTATGTGAAAATTTCCTTTGGCGTTAAAAATGCCACAACTTATCAATGTGCAATGCTCCACATCTTTCATGACTTCATCCACAAAACTATTGAAGTCTATATTGATGATCTTCTAGTCAACTCTCAACATATAAAATCACACTTGCGACCTCGACAAAGCCGTTGAGCGCCTCCAAAAATATAAGGTCCACCTTAGCCCCGAAAAAATGCATCTTTTTTGTCAATCAAGACAAGTTCTTAGGGTCTTGCATATCCAAACGAGGAATTAACATAGACCCCACAAAAAACCAAGCCATTATTAACATACCTCGTCTTACCTCCATCCCCAACATCCACACCTTAAGAAAGTTTGGGGCAATCCAACGTTTCATTCCCAAACTCACTCCATTAACAACCTTCTTAAGAAATGTGCCAAACTAGAATGGAGTAATGATTGTCAGCAAGCGTTTGACTCCATGAAGAAATCCTTAACATCTCTACACTACGACCTCTTACTTCTGATTGTCCCCTTACCTTCTATACCTAATCTACCCCAGTATCCGTTAGGGCAATGTTGGCACAAGATGAGAAGGGCAAGGAACATGCCATCTATTACATCAGCTAAGCACTCCATTACAAGATGTGCTACACCAACATAATGCGTGTGTGCTTAGCTATATATTTTGCCACTACTAAGTTTTGCCATTACATGTTATATCAGACAACTTATGTTAACGTCCGCACCAATCCCCTATGTCACTTCTTTTCCACATTCGTCTTACCTGTGTACCAGATTAGAAAATGGATGACCCTCCTCATGGAGTTTGACTAGCATATGATTATGCAAAAAGTAGTCAAGGGGCACGTTATCGTTGATCAACCTGCCTCTACTCTAGGCCCATCTGACTGGCAAGTCCAAGACATCCTACCTTATGAAGATGTGCTTCTCATTGAGGGTATGGACCAAGCCGTCACCCTCAAAGACTACTTCCATAATTTCACTACTGATCTCGAGGCCTAAACCCTCAAAGTAGGTGAAATTGAACCTAAATCTAAGCCTAAAAACAAAGGAATTGCACAAAGACATCTGGATTCGGCGCAATGTGTTCTTATAGATGCTTCAAACAAGATCTTACCTTTCTTTTTTCGTCTTGACATGGATGTCACTTACAACATGCTCAAGCATAAAACCCTCATATTTGGTATGTGATTCACCCTTGTTTCTAATGTCACCTACCTATATGCTTTTGGTGATTCATAGCTTGTATTTCGACAAGTAGAGAGTATCAATGTAGAAGCGAAAACTAAAACTTACCAGAAGGACTAGACTTACCTTTCAGACATTGAGTATCAAGATAAAATTAAAATCCACAAGAAATCTTTCTAGGTATGTGCTTAAATACGACATTCTATACTACCGCACAATTGAGGGTATCTTGCTTTGTTGTGTTACCGACAACGAAAGCTCTCCTCTCCTTGTGCAAGTACATGGGGGCATTTTTGGAGGCCACTACAACAGAAATGGTATAGCTCGCAAATGCGTACAAATAGGTTACTATTAACCTACCTTAACAACCGACACACATCATTTCGCTAAGATATGCAAACCTTGTCAATTTCACGACGATCTCATTCATTCTCCCTCGAATGAGCTTCAAGCACTTAAACCTCGTTGTCCCTTCACTGTCTGAGGATTAGATAGTATGGGAAAGTTACCTTATTCCCAAGACAATCAATACCTTTATCATCACAGCAACTGAGTACTTCTCGAAGCAAGTTGAGGCCATGCCCCTCATTAACATGACCAGAGCTACAACGAACAAATTCATCCTTAACTATATTATCTTCCACTTTGGAATTCTGCAAACCGTCATCTCTAACAATGGTGGGAATTTAAAATGCAAGGAAATAAAGCAACTTTATCCTAAAATCAAAATGAAGCATAAGTTCTCTACACCCTACCAAGTAGAATCTACTAATAAGGTCATCACTAAAATGTAATGTCCCCTTTTTGGGACATTAATTAATTAAAATATTGGAGACCTTTAATCCACCCTTCCCATGGATTAAAGGATAAAAATTGGGAAAATGTCATTACTCCTTTTATTTTTAAATTAAATAATTAATTCTCCTCTTATGTGTTTATTTAAAATATTACAAAGAGAAAATTAATGTTTTAATTGGAGTGTGACTTTCCAGGAAAGAGGACCATTTTACAAGAAACTCTCCTACTTAGAGAGTTGCGCCAAAAAAGAGGAGGAAATCTTGGGAGTTTGGACTGCAAAAGCTATATAGGAAGATGATGACAACCCCTTGGGGGCATGTTGAAGTTTTTATTAAAATATCTTCATACCTAAAGAAGGATGTATGCCCATGAGATCTCATAATAAAGGTGTTTCTTCAACACCACCTTATTTTGGAGAATGTGAGCCTTCTTGCCATTATTGTTGAGTGAATATATGCATTGTTTATCCATTCTAGACATTGGTGACTTGGTTTAGAGAACATTTATGTATTGTATATGCCTTCTAAGCATTGATGACTTGGTTTAGAGGATTGGTGCATTTATTTGTGGTTTAAATCTACATGTAATTGAAGGGTTTGGAATGTTTTTGCTATTGTTGTTACTGCTGCAATTTATTTAGCCATAGCGACTTGGATTGGAGCTTGTTTTAACATATTTTGAGGTCAAAAGAGCTAGATCTGAAATCTGTTGTGTTATTAATTATTTCAAAGCAAGGATTGATATTTTGAGTGTGTTGGAAGGCTAGAAAAGAGTTGGAAATAATTTATATAGTTTTCTCTAACCCTAGCGACTTGGTATCAGATTTCTAGGACTGTTTTGATGAGGTTTTATTGATCAGAAAATTCAGATTCATAGTGCATTGTAAAGCTCTTAATTTCTAGTTTATTATGCATTTTATTTCGTAGCAAAATATGGAGTATTGCGTGAGATATTAATTTTTCAAGTTTCAGTTGTTTTGGGTGCCATTTTTATTTATTATCTGCTATTATAAAATCAAATATGGAAAAGATTGGGTTTCCAATTGGTTCTCCCATCTAACCCACTACCTTGGCTTATCACAACCCCATTTTGGGTTGTAATAACGCTAACATTGGTTTATTTGAGGTCGAACTAAAAGGATCTAATCCTTCTAGGGTCGATTTGGGTTAAGAGTGTTGCAGATTTATATTTGACCCTAAAGGGGATATTACATAAAACCCTCCAAAAAAATTATTCATGAATCACATACCGATTGGAATCTAAAGTTATACACCTCACTTTGGGAGCATAGCATTAACATCCGTACCGCTATTCATGAAACTTCCTTCTCTCTAGTCTACATCTTCGAAGCCAATCTATGACTAGAAGTTGAGTTTCCCTCCTTTCTCATTACCCTTCGCATGATCATAACCGACGAGGAGCCTCGCGAAGCTCGCCTTGACACTCTCTATTTGTTGGACAAAAAACGTGTTAACGCTCTCCAACATAATTGCAAGTATAAATCCCACATTGCAAAATAACACAGCAAACTTGTTAAACACTGGAACTTTGAAATGAGAGAACTAGCCCTGCTATTGGATTACACTCATAATAAGGAGGGCAAATACACCTAAAAATTGTGGGGTCCATACCTTGTTAAAAATATCTTAAGACTGAGCACTTATCGACTACAGACCAACAAAGGCCATATCTTCAAGAAATCGACCAATGCTCGATTCTCAAAGAAGTGTTATGCTTGACCTTCCATTCATCCACCTTTCTTGAACATAGTTTTCTCTTCTTTTCTTTTTGTAGTTAGATATGGTTATCACAATTTTTCATTTATCATGTTTTTTATTGTGATTTTATTCTGTTAGAACTATAATATTAAGTGAATCATAATACTTAGTTTATAGTTAAATAATCTACAATAACTTATATCCTTATTATTTAAATATAAACTATATATTAGTGGTTAGTTATTTAATTAACTAACATTAATTGGGGAGGTGTACCCCATCACTTAAGAAAGTCATAACCCTTCGGGTTATTTAAATATGACCATAGGTCATATTCAAGATTAATCGAGTTGATTCTGGTAAATACATGGAGTAGAAGTAAGGAGGGAGTTTTACTGGACTGGATGTAAAAAGTTTCTCAGATAGTGGAAATTATTCTACCATGGTTTTTTACCCCATTGGGGTTTTCCACGTTAAATCTCGTGTTGTGTTGTGTATTTATTTATTTATTTATTTTGTGCACATTTATGTTTGTATTTATTAATTAATGTTGATAAATGTTTTTATCCCCTCATCCTGACATGGTACCAGAGCGGGATTAAATAATTTAATTTAATTCTAATGTTGCAACGGTTGGGAAGTTGGCGGTTAGTTGGTTAGTGTCCTATTTAACCCCCCCCTTCCCTCTTCGTGTGTGAGAATAAATGTATGTGTGTGCACAGGTGGAAACCTATTTTGAAGATTTTAACCCACGCGTGAAAACTGGAACTCGAGAATTACCAAGGCCTGAAAATAAAGGTAAGGGTTGAATAGTTTTGTGAAATATTTTATATATTTCTATAGTTTTTTTTTTAAAAAAGTGTGCAGGTTAATACGAGACATTAAAAGAGAGTAAAAATTCAATTGAAACCTAGTTCACAGAGGAGACAAGAATCCAAAAAATAGGGATTTCAAATTTTCTTATTGGTCAGATAAATCATCTTGTCCCTTGGTGATGTAAAATAATTACTTTCACTTTGAATTTCCAAAAACTTGTCTCATGTCCTTTCTAGACCCCCTTTAAAAATTGCACCTATAGTTTATAGTTAATATAAACTATATTTTTTATATACTATAGTTTTAAAAAATTCCAGTGTTATAAATTATGTTTTATAAAAATAATAAAAAATATATATAAATTCTATATAGTTTATATAAACCTAATTTATATAAACTATATTCTATAGTTTATATATTAAAACTATACTATATAGTTTTTATAAAACTATATAAACCTATATTAATGCGGCCGGTTATTTAAAACAAAAACTTTATATTAAAAATTATATTAGGGGAGGCGGACCCCTTCCAACCCCCCCCCATCCACCTTTGTGCCAAGTGGAGTGCTCTAGGCTCCCTCCTCTCTCCTTATCCACGGCCGCCACGTGCCGTGCGGTGCCCCACCCAGCCGACCGCCTCCATGCGCCCCCCCCCCCTTTCTTCCACTATGGAATATTTTAGTCCAACATGGGGACGACGTGGGGCATATAGAAGCTTTAAAAGCCTAGGAAATAATGAGTGTTGGTGTGGCTACGGTCACACCACCGCATTTTGTTTGAGAGCCTTAAGGGCTTGGCTCAGCTCGCCAAGCGGCTCGCGCATTGTGTGTGGGCAATGTGTTGTGCTTGGTTTATTTAAGGTTCGGTTGGTTTAATAAAGCATGACTAATATAAAATGTGGCTCGGTTTGGTTGATTAATATTCGGTTTACATTGGCAAGTTGGTTATAAATATGGTTTGATGGTTAATATAACTCAATGATAAACTCGCCGAGTTGGCTAGCCAACACGACCGAGTTGATAGAGATTCATACTCAATAAGGAGCAAGAGCTCCAATTTTTTTTCAAAAACCATTATTTTTTTTGAAAAATATATAAATTATTGTTTTTTGTTTTTTGTTTTTTGAAAATATAAACTAATCATAAAAATTATTTCTTTTTTGAGAAAAATTGTAAAAACAATATAATCATTTTTTATTTTACAACATGATGACTAGATCATCGACATTTTGTTAGAAAACTAAACAAAAAATAAATTGTATTTCGATTTATTTTCATACTAACGCATTCGTGTATAGATTATCAAATTGGTAGGACATCCTTTTTTGGCGTAAACTCATCGTTTTTCGATTACAAGGATTAAACGACAGGGGGACTTCTATTAAACTCTTGTTTTAAATCCTCATTAATTATTTATTTCTATTTACGCAAAAATGGGGTCTAATCAGTTTTCAATTGATAAATCTCAGATGTTGAATGGGAATAATTACAACATTTGGAATATTCGATTGAAGGCAGAATTCATGGCTCGCAAATTATGGGCAGTTGTGAATGGAACTGAGAGAGCTCTAACCGGAAGACAAGAAACTATAGACAACATTCAGTGCATATCAACAAAAATTACAAGAGGCGATGTCCATCATTTTGCGAAGTGTACATGATGATTTTCTGCTTCATATCAGGAATCAAGAAAGTCCGAGTGAGGCTTGGGCTTAATTGGAATCGATGCATGAAGGTACACGCCTTTGTCAAAAATCATCAAATTGATTTTAGAGCTTATGACAACTCCCATGAAGGGAGATGAAAAAGTGATAAATTATTTAGCGAAAATCAAAAATATCAAGTATCAATTAGATGGATGTGGCAATAACTTAATTCAGGGTAAATTGCTATATTTCTTTATTCGGTTGAATATTCATGAGAAATTTAGAAATTTCATTTCAATTTTGAATTCAAAATATCAAACAAAACAAAACATTCCAGATTTGCAAACCCTTAGTTCTCTTCTCATTCAGGAAGAGCAAGTAATGACAAATTTTATTTCTGAGGAGAATGTCACACAGACACTTCTTCCTCAGAAATCAAAAGGTAAAACCTCTAGATTCAACAAAATAAAAAGCCAACTTTTAAACCTCCTAGCAAAGATAAGAAACCTGGAAATCTAAGAGTTATCTTTGACGGTAAATACCATTACTGTGGTAAATTTGACCATAAGAAAGAGAATTGTAAATTTAAAAATAATAAGTCAAATTTCAAAAATCAAAAGGGTAACAAATCTGACCAAAATCAAAATCAAAACCAAAACAAGAATCATAAAAATAGTCAAAAATCAAATGTAATTGCTTTGTATGCCACCCTAGTCACTGCAAAATAAAATGAGTGGATATTGGACAGTGGTGCCTCTAGGCACATGACCTTTAGATCTGATATCCTATCTAAACTTAAAGAGTGTAATGATCAGATCTACTTGGGTGATCATTCCATTCTCAATGTTCAAGGATCAGGGTAAAGAAAAGTTTCAAATGGTTTTATTAACAATGTTTTGTTAGTTCCTAAACTTAAAATGAATTTTCTTTCTTGTTCTCAGTTGACTCAAAATAACTATAATGTAACACTTTTAAAAGATAAATGGTTTATTAGAAATGAACATGATGTTACTATAGTTGAAGGCATTCAAAGAGATGGTTTATATGTGTTTAATGGATTTCCTTCTGCTTCTTGTTTAACATCTCAAAGAAGTGACATGCAATTGTGGCATAAGAGACTAGGTCACGTCAATTTCATGAGCATGTACAACATGTCTCGACTAAACCTAGTGACTAATCTGCCACCTATTTCCCAAAATTATGAAACATGTGAAGGATGCTTACGTGGTAAGCAATCTGTTAACCCCTTTCACAATCATCATAATGTTAGTTCTTTTGAACCTTTGAAACTTGTCCATAGTGATGTTCAAGGACCTCTAGAAGTTCCATCTCTTAATGGTTCTTTGTATGTTGTCACGTTCATTGATGATTTCTCTCGTATGATTTGGTCTTATTTCATTAAAAGGAAATTTGATGTCTTGTCAAAATTTAAAGAATTTAAAGCTTTAGTTGAAAACTCTTCTAGTTATAAAATTAAGAGGCTTAGGACTGATAATGGGGGAGAATACGTCAGTAAGGCATTTGACTCATTTTGTGTCGAATGTGGCATTCAAAGGGGAACTAACTACTCCCTATTCCTCTCAGCACAATGGGATTGAGGAAAGGAAAAACTGCACCATTCTGGAAATGGCTAGGACCGTAATGCATTCAGCTTAGGTTTCTAAATTTCTCTGGACTGAAGCAGTGAACACTGTTGTTCATATCTTGAACAGAGTTCCCACTAAAGCCTTAGTAAATTCCACTCCTCTGCAAAAATGGTCAAATCAAAAACCAAGTGTGTCTCATTTGAGAATATTTGGTAGCCCAACTTCCCTCTTCATTCTGAAATCAAAATGGAAGAAGCTTGATCAAACCTCTTTTCCTTGTATCTTTGTAGGATACAATGTCAAAACTAAAGGTCTTAGGATCTTTGATCCTTCAAAAAGAGAAGTTATAGAAAACATGAATGTTAAAATTTTAGAAAAACCTTTTTGTTCTTCTTCATCTTTTGTTTCTATTATTCATAATGATTTTAATGAAATTGAAATTAAAAAATGTGAAAATGATGAAGAAACTAGTATTGAACCTATAGTTGAAAAAGAGATATAGTTCATGTTTCCTCTACAACTAAAAGACCTAGATGGCTGAGTCTATTATTCAAGACTCTAATCCTGGAAACCTTTAGAAAATGACTAGAAGTCAACATACATATCATGCCTTAATGACATTGTATTTACCTGAACCCCAATCTTTCAAAGAAGCTTCTTTTGATGAAAGATGGATTGATGCTATGAAATCTGAATATTCTGCCTTGATTAAAAATCAAACTTGGGAGTTAGTCCCTCCTGAAAAACGAAGTATAGTCGGATCTAGATGGCTATACAAAAATATAAAGCAGATGGAAGTGTAGATAAATTCAAATCCAGATTAGTAGCTCGAGGGTTTACTCAAAAACCCGGTATCGACTACGTTGAAACCTTTGCACCAGTTGCAAAAATGAGCATAATAAGGATCTTGATTGCCTTAGCTGCTCAATATGGTTGGGAAATCCATCAGATGGATGTCAAAAATGCCTTTCTGAATGGTGATTTAAAAGAAGAAATCTATATGACCCAACCTAAAGGCTTTGAAGAACCAGGTAAATAAATGTATGTTTGTAAATTACAAAAAACTTTATATGGTTTAAAACAAGCTCCTAGAGATTGGTATGCAAAGATTAACAATTTTTTTAATGAAGTTGGTTTTTCTAATTGTTCATCTGACAATGATTTATTTGTTAAAATTGAAGAAAATTTTATCATTCTCATTGTATTGTATGTTGATGATTTACTTATCACTAGTAATTCTAACAATTTAATTATGAAAATTAATTTAAAATTAATGCAATATTTTGAGATGACAGACTTAGGATTATTGCATCATTTTTTGGGCATGGCTATATTTCAAGATAAAAATTCTATTGTAGTATCTCAATCACAATATGCAACTAATTTACTTAAAATGTTTAATATGATTGATTGTAAACCTATTGTTATTCCTATAGAAGTTGGATGTAAACTTGATCCTAAACTTGCATGTGAAAAAGATAATCCTACTTTGTACAGGCAACTTGTAGGTAGTTTGATTTATCTAACTATTACTAGACCTGACATTGCTTATGCAGTAGGGATTGCTTCAAGGTTTATGCAGGAGTCTTATCAGGATCACTGGAAGTTAGCAAAAAGAATTTTGTGTTATATTAAGGGCACAATTAATTTTGGTTTACATTATACTTCTTCTAACAATGCATATTTATATGGATATTGTGATTCTGACCATGTTGGTGATGTGATAGATCAAAAGTCTACAACTAGATATGTATTCAAGTTTGGTGCAGGTGTCATTACTTGGAGCAGTAAAAAGCAGCCAACAATTTCCATTTCTTCTACTGAGGTAGAATATAGAAGTGCAATGGAAGCAATAAAAGAAGTCATGTGGCTGAAGCGATTGTTGGAAGAGATTTACATGAAAATTAAAGGAAGTACTCCTCTTCTATGTGATAGCCAGAGTTACATTGCTCACGCTAAAAATTCAGTTCAACATTAAAGAATAAAGCATATCAAGATACATACGCACTTTATCCGAGAGAAGGTTCTCTGTAGTGATATAGATCTTCAGTACTGTGTAATGTCCTCAATTGGGGCTCTTGAATTCTAAGTGGATTAGGAGCAATTCCAAAACTAAAATACAAGTCAATAGAAGCTAATCCAAGGACTGAGTCTGCAGATCTGAACTTTATTAAGCCAAAGCGACTACATTTATAGAGAAACCCAAGCTAAATTCATGGCAACAATGATATACCCTAGCTCCAATGGAATATACATATTTTGGGAAGTTAAATCAGCTCTAAAAAGTGATAATGAATCCATATAAACTCAATTAAACCTGCTGCAATTAAATACTCAGGAATGGCAACTAATATAAGACTAAGAAACTCATACAAAGATGCTCAACAATTATGATTCTCAATAAATCTGATCTGTGTCTTTTATGTATCTGAAATGAGGACAAATCTGAATTTATTGAGGCTAAACTGAACTGAAATAATTATCATAAAATCTGCCTTCTTAGAGAGTTGAAACTATGCTGTAATACCTTTAAAAAAATTCTGAAAATGATATATTTGCAGCCCAGAAATACAGTATAAATAAAGGCAATGAAAGCCAGACCTGGAATGATCTTCAATTACCATAAACTGACCAAAGGATGGGTCGCTTTACTTCCTAAAATTAGAGAAATGCTGCTACAAAATGTCTCCTCCAGTTCTTCATATGAAAGCTCCGCAAATTTGTCAGAAAATTATTGAATTCTTTTGCAAGCTCAATGGAATTTCCTGATTGGAAATTCCTCTCTTGTTTCCAAAGAGGGTTTTCGTCCTCTTGAATATTTTAACAAGCAACAAGGCTTAGATAAAATTCAGATTTGATAGAATAAATATGAGATGCCTTACAAAGTCGACCTCTTCCCTTTATAAAGGAATTTGGCCCAAAAAAACCTCCTACACATCCAATCAAGAGTTGGTGTGATTTCTATGCAAGAAGCATCCCAAAACTTCACCTACCCAAGTCGCCATTCTCCTAGAGAGGATACAAAAATGATCATAGAACTAATACTACCCCACTAGGCACATATTCCAATTCTAGGCAAGTCGTACTTCCCTCATAGGGAGGATA
This sequence comes from Taxus chinensis, assembly GCA_019776745.2. NCBI lineage: Eukaryota > Viridiplantae > Streptophyta > Pinopsida > Cupressales > Taxaceae > Taxus > Taxus chinensis. The sequence goes on from CM034147.1 coordinate 328,460,029, forward strand.
AAATTTAGAAATGGGCCTTTTTACTAACTATTTTCCTTTATCATTTCTCTAGGTAAGTCACCATACTTCCTAGGAATGATACAAACATACATTAGAAACTTTATGCACTCTTTCTAGATATTACAACATTAATTTATAAGTGCATGCTTATATTAAGCCAAATAAATAATTATAAGTGATTTAATATGTTTCTTTTATTTTCTTTTAGGCACTTCTAAAAATTTATTGTGACTTAAGTCACCCTTGCACACACCTCTTTGGCCGTTGGGTAGACAGAATGGGCAAAAGGTTTTCGATGTTATTATTCGAGAAAGAGGGACATTTCATACTGCCCGACTAAAGATCAAGTTACAAACATGTTTACAAAGCCATTGTGTGCTACAAAGTTATGCAAGTTCCGTGCAATGCTTGGCCTTTCAGAGTTGCCATGGGGGGGAGTGTGCATGGCAATGCCACCTCCTAACATCCGGCCAGTTATTGACTCCTTCTCCTCTAAACTTCTACTCTGGTTTAAAGCATTGTAAAAAAGATCTTTTATGATCTATATAAAGTGATAGAGTTTACGGTAAAATGATAGAGTTTACGGAAAATACAATCCAGTGCGTGCATCTATTTGTAAAGGAAGTCCTTGTGTTATAAAAGGCTCCTACAGATGCGGTTTAAGAATTTTTTCCATAAGAAACGGTGGGATTTAGTCTCACAAATCATGCTTAGCCTAAATCATATTTCTGATTTATTGATTCCAAATATTTTTGTACCAAAAGGTAAGTTGAGCATGATAAAGGTGTTATAATTCCTTCAAAAATGCATATGCTAGCCTAAACCTTTAGGGTTTATGGATTTGTAAATCATGTTATACAAACAGGTAATGTTGGCATATGGATCCCCACTTAATATTAAAGAGGAGTGTTAGAACTATAATATTAAGTGAATCATAATATTTAGTTTATAGTTAAATAATATAGAATAACTTATATTCTTATTATTTAAATATAAACTATATATTAGGTGGTTAGTTATTTAATTAACTAACATTAATCGGGAAGGTGTGCCCTGTCACTTAAGAAGGTCATAACCCTTCGGGTTATTTAAATATGACCATAGGTCATTTTCAGGATTAATTGAGTTGATTCTGGAAAATACTTATATCCTTATTATTTAAATATAAACTATATATTAGGTGGTTAGTTATTTAATTAACTAACATTAATCGGGAAGGTGTGCCATATCACTTACGAAGGTCATAACCCTTCGGGTTATTTAAATATGACCATAGGTCATATTTAGGATTAATTAAGTTGATTCTGGTAAATACATGGAGTAGAAGTGAGGAGGGAGTTTTACTGGATTGGATGTAAAACAAATCTCAGATAGTGGAAATTATTCTACCGTGGTTTTTTACCCCATTCGGGTTTTCCATGTTAAATCTTGTGTTATGTGTTCTGTGTATTTATATATTTTTCACTTTGTGCACATGTATGTTTGTATTTATTAATTAATGTTGATAAATATTTTTATCACCTCGTCCTGACATATTCACTAATGTGGTACTTATATCTTATATTTCCTCTTATAGTCTCCCTTATATATCCTACACTCCTTAGATTATCTTGTGTTTTTCAGCGTTTACCCATTGTCTTATCTCTATTTTTAAAAGCTTGTTAGTTTGGATGATAAAATTCCTAGCTAACACCTTACATCCTATTTTACCTTTGTTTTTACAGGATATTAATTTGGTTGAGCCATTTCCCAATTAGCACCACAAGACCTTCTTTGTTTTACAAGACTGTTAGTTTGGTTGAGCCATCTCCCAGCGAACACCTCATGATCCTCTTTATTCTTACAGAAGTGTTAGTTTGGTTGATCCATTTCCCAACCAGCACCTCACATCCCCCTACTTTTACAAGATTGTTAGTTTGGTCGATTCCTTTCCCTCTAGCACCTCACAACCTTTGCTTCATTGCTTTGCCTATTTTACCCCTTACCTCTTGGTTTTTCGACGTTATCCGGTGTTTTTAACTTTTGGATATTACTATTTGCTCTATTGTCTCTTTTACTATTCCTTTCGGCTAACACCCACCCACTATGATTACCTACTTGTTACCTTAGGCTCCCTACCGTAGCTAGGCATCCTCTTAGAAAGGAATAGCAATGGTCAAGAGTATCATTCTAGAGATAGCTATGCTTTTTATAGCTCAACTCTTGCAATCTATCTACTTGTCTCTCATCCACATTTTACCCTCTCTTGTGAGGAATATCAAATCTATTCGCCATTATATCACTCCTTTTTACATCATACTTGACACAGCCCAACCATAGCTCATTATCTACCTTATAGTACACACTTTCTGTTTGTTCCACCAAGGTCATACAATTGTAGGAGCATCTAAGCATCCTAGCTTATAGGGACTCTTCTATAGTGGCTAGGTGTAAGTTCTCTGAGTTAATCATCTTTCATACCCATTTGATCATCCTTTTGAGTCTGTTAATAAAAGGAACAATAAAATCCAAAAGAAAAGTTAAAATCCGTGATATGAAAAGAAAAATCAAGCAAATGGCAACAGAAAAAGACAATTCTTACAATCAACAAAAGTCAAAAAAATGTGTGATATCATGTGGTATACCCCCTATCCTAGTTAAAAGCTCAAACTCCACAGTTGGCCTCATTACAGAGCCTGAGGCACTCTGGGGTGCAGTAGGTTTTTCCAACTGGGATAGGACGTCATATATCCATAATTTTGTGACCTTGCCTTTTCACACTAGTACCTAAACTTTGTAGTAGACCTATAGTTTCTTAAGTGAGATCCTGAGGAAAGAGAAAAACATTGTGGGAAGGCATGAAATATCATTTACTATCACAACATCTCATAAGCTAACATGGGATATCTTTATACTTCACTAGTTTGCCTTCAGCGATACCTCAATATTCAAGTTCCTTCATTCCTCGATGTCAAAAACTCCTCTTCGCAATAGGCCGATAGCTCCTTAAGTGAGGACCTCAGGAAAGAGAAAAACATTGTGGGAAGGTAGGAAACATCATTTACTATCACAGTATCTCATTAGCTGACATGAGATATCTTTATACTTCACTAGTTTGCCTTCAACGATACCTCGATATTCGAGTTCTTTCATTCCTTGATGCCAAAAAATCCTAGCCTTGCCAATTTGATAAGAATGTCTTGATTGTATTTAAAACGTGTTTATGCCTTGGTGGCGACCATATTTCTTTCCCCTTTACATTTTATCCCCTTGTCAAACATACTAGATTCTAAGTCTCTCCCTTCTTCTTTGCATCCTTTTTTCCATCTCCTTTTAGACATGTTAGCATTGTGAAAGGTATTAGAGCTTAAAGACATTCCCTTATCCCACCCCTACTCGAGCATCTTCTACATCTCCAGGATTTCACAATGTTCTCTCAATCATTGCTATCTTATATCTCTGATTTCTATTTCCTACCCTTAGGAAGTGTTGCATTTCGGTGCCTCATTGGCTTGTTATATTGGTTAATTTATTTCCTGCCTAACACCTTTTTGACATCCTTCTAGGATCCCCCAACTGATAAGATTGTGCAAACTTCACGTAGATCTTTAGATCACCCTCTTATATTTTATTACCTCTAGACCCACTAGATTGGTTGATTAGTTTCCCTACTAGCACCTTGTTATCTCCCATTAACTACCTGGCCCTGTCATAACATCCTTCTCTGAGCTTTCTTTCCCTATTTTTTGCATACCTACAAATTGACTACTTGTGTATGCTAGCATCATTTTCCTTTCCTTGTTTGTCTTGGATCACCAAGGTTCCTCAGCAAATGTACACCCTTTATGCTCGAGACGAGAGGTGACATATGCCCCTAGTTGCGGAAGGCAAGTATGAGGTAAGCATATTTCATTTGGGTTGAGTTAATATTTTTATCACTTACTGCTACTTCATTTCAATCATTTTGATTTCGGTGTTGCAAGTTCTTTTCATAAAGACCATTCAATATTACACTATTGTCACACAAAATGAACTTTGGTTGGGACATATGTCTACACCTTTTTTTTCAATCTTACTGACTTTTCTCTTCGCAAGCACCACTAGCACAATAACCCCCTTGAGAGATGTATCACGAGGCATTACGAGAAGTAGGGAGTATTGGAAATGGTGGGGCTGGTTAGCAGCATCTATTGGAGAGCTTTGACGTGCAGTACTTAATACTTTAGATAACCTATCCTTTGCATCTTTTTGGTCATCCTCTTACAAACTCGTTTAATATCTCCTTACTATCCTCTTACTATCACCTGCATATCCACTTCCACCATCTACATCCCTTTTCCAGATCACCTTTTCATCAACTCCTCTATCTTTCCTCTACCTCCTGACCCTTCCCTAAGGAATCCATGATTTGTCCTTACCTAACGCCAACAGCGTCAACCATGGTCGATATCATTTGGTTATATTTCTCAATGGTTGGTTGGTCGATGTCGTCATCTATAAGGAATTGTAATGGCTAATCATGACCCCTATTTATAAGTGTCCTTAAGAGCAATTCCAACGCATCACATCATCATTTATCGGTATGCTTGTGCTAACCAAGCTGCTCATAAGATCTTAAAGGTTTAGGAGAAAGTTTTGCTAACACTTGGAGGACCATCTTTGGAGCATTGGATATAAAACACTCAAGAATAGGAAATGCACCAGCAAAGTTCACCAAATCTTTGGAGTCCCCAACAATGGTTAACTTAGGTATTCTCTCTATTCGTCATGTGTTCCCCCACATCAACTCTCATATAAGGTGCTAGTAACCTTGGGGGGGGTAGTGCTCCACTTGTGTCTGCACAAAGGTAAGTATCTCTAACCTTTCCTTTTCCTTTATGTTATTTTATGATTTGATTGATTGATTGATTGATGTATAGTGTATATAGACTAGTATAGCATAACCTATTCTTTGTCTATTGCATTATTCTTGTTATCAAGCCTTGCCTTATATCTGCCCCTTTGGTTACAACTTTTGTTTATCTTACAACCCTAGTTTAGATCTCTCTATATGTGCAGTATATCTCATTGATCTTCTTACAATCAAGATACCAATAAGACTCCATCCCCTATCCTAGACTCCAGCTTTGGAACCCTATGCCTTAAAGTGTGGATTATCGTCTTCTAGGTCCACAACTCTTGAATGTGTTTGGTTATATCTTGCTTTACTGTAGGTCATAGAATGGTCTTTTTTTTATATCCTAATCTATATTTTTTAGAAGAGAAAGAAGAGAATATATAGACCACCTTAGCACATGTACATGTCATTCAAATATAACTCCTTACATAAAACGGAGTCTACAGGTTACAACTACTCAAGCTCCGCATTACACATATGATCATATTGACCATACGACAATTTAGGATATTCTCTAATTCAGATTATGACATACATGGTAATCCGTGACATAAGACTTGCACTTGAGCATCCCCTCTATAGGATCACAAGTTATCAACCCTAACCTATCTATTATGGCATGTTACAACTCAGCGCAAAATCCTACTTACTATCTATGCCTGCTTATGTCATGGCACACAATGAGCTTACAAGATCGCATCGATTTTATTCCTACACATCTTATGACATTAGAACATACAATGATCATTGCCCAATGGAAGCATGCACCCATCATAGTTTTCCACGCTCCTTTTAGATATGGCTTCGCCATTCACACTTACACATACATTGCGGATATGCCACTTGCCCTTAATATCTTGAAACTGCTTCGCTACTACACATGGCACCCACCAAAGTTGTCGCCTTCGAATTTGTGAAGGATAAAATTCGGAAAAAATCGTTACTAAAAAACCAACTATAACATTCGTGATTAAATTTGACTACCAAAAATATTGTGCGTTTTTATATTAAAATATTCGAAAAAGAAAGAACGGATTTCATAGAATTGTTGACAATTTTTTATGAATTTCAACGAACTTTTAACAAATTCTAATAAATTGCAATGAATTTTAACATTTTTTAACAAATTTTAACCAATCTCAACAAACAAATTTGGTATTTGGTGAATTTTCCTTTTTTTTAATTTTGAAAGATACCTCATATATATACAAGATCTATTTACAATCGTCCCCGCGTTGGATTTGAACCCGGGTCTCTACATTAATACAATCCCGATCACCTCGTCGCTTGCCGATAGACCACACACTCATGGGTGAATTTTGAATTTTTTATATAAAAATTTGCCGAATGCACCAACATAGGCATCCACGATGCCTTGGCAAATACTATTGACTATCCAAAACCCTGTTGTTTTAATATTTTAGACCCTCAGCCCTTGGCCTTGCCAAATTAATTGTTGCGTACTAACAATAATATTTCAAGAAAGACTAAAACATTCAAATATGCCAAAAATACAAAACCATGACCTATGTATGACTTGCTTTGATCGGACCATATGATTACTTGATGTGATTACTATATACATGGTGATTTACATATCCACTCTCTATGCACATGTTTTTTATGGTATACCTGAGATGGATGCAAGACATACAGGCTATATATGAGATATGAACATACGAATGCGTGACATTGCTCACAACCACAAGCAACCTTTCTACACATAGTTAAGGAATCTTGGAAAACTTATTTGGTGATATCTTTTTATACGAGTCCATTGATTTTATTGAGCTATTTAGAATGACGATGCATGCCTTGCTCTTGTACATACAATATATTGCCATACTAGATAATGATATTGATTGTATATACAAACTAACATTGCTTGTTATGTGTCTACTTCTTACTAATGATTATGACACTAACTATATATATTGATGAATATATTGTGTGCTCTACGTGTGTGTGTATGTTACACTGATTGTGTGCGTCCATGTGTGTCATGTTGTGAATCAGTTGTGTCGAAGGATCCTTCAATCTAGCCAAGATGTGTCATGTCGTGTATGTTTGTGTGTTGCTTAATGATGATGTGCATGTATCTATTTATATAATTCTGTGCGAAACTACTTGACTATTATTACATGATTGGTGTCGTAATTTCTATCATGCACAATACTATTGCGATACTAATAAGTGCTTGATTGACATATCTAGGCAACAGTGACCCCTATCTCTAGTGGATCTACATAACTATATCTTGTGTGCTACTGACAAACAATTTTCATTGCCTTGGATGACATGTACATACGTGCTTGAATGATCAAATCTTTATACGATGACATATTCTAACATGATTATATGGGATTTACATGATTGAGATTTGTCTATATAACATACGATGTGTTTAACTCCTTTTGAGATGAGTGATTTGCAGGGTTAAAACAAAGCATTACACAATTTGAGATAAAAAATATGATTAAAATGGGTCAAATGGGGCACAATGATGACATTCTACATGACTTTGAGAAACAATTGACATATTTTATAACACTCAAGCAATTGAGATAATTTATGACAGTCTAAAGAGCAAATGAGGACATTCTACATGACTTTGAGGGACAATTGAGCTATTATAAGACATTATGAAGAGCAAATAATGACACTAAACAATTTTGAGGAATAATTGGGGCATTCCTTATTACTTTGAGGAGAAAATGGATCACTTTAGGCATGGATTTTATCCATGTACAGATTTTGCTTTTACATTTGAGGATCAATGAGGAACATTCAGTACTACAATACACTTTTGGGTCGATATCCTTTTGCACCGGATGATTTAACCTTAATGAATCTAATTTGAGGTCCCACCTTGAGGAGCAATTAGAACACCCTTGTTCAAATTTTTGGTCAAGAGGGTGACACTCGATCAATTTTCACCATGTGAAGCGGGTCATTTGAGACCCGTAGCATTTACACTCTCAAAATCAACATGAGCACATTACAGTGGCAACGTTGGTTCACATACCATCAAGTGTAATTCTTCCTTAGCTTTTTCAAATTCAATATTTATAGTTCAAATTATTTAAGATTTTGCATCATTAGAAGACATTCATACACACATGTTTTCTTGCAGATTTCATAGGGAGAAAATGGCACATTCTTGGGTTACCTGTCAACACCCAATGTGGTCATATCAAGTAGCAATTTATGTTATTCCTTTTAATTTAGCATTTTCAATATTAGATTAAAAGGGGGCATCTATAGACACCTAAATTAGGTCTTTGGCACTTTGGCGACATTAACGTTGGCATACTTTGACACACATGGACAAAACACATATATTTGACTCTTGAGCTTGCTTTCCCTCTACCAGATTGTGCACCTATTGTCTTAGCCATCTCCATCTACCAGACATCTATTTAGGATCAACTCAGTCTATATAGGAACACTCCAAAATCCAACACAGAGATTCCGCATACCTCACATCCACCTCTTTAACTCCCAAGACACAACTAATAGCACCAAACAATTCTAGTCTGCCATAGGGGTTGCCTTTTGTCGGCCATGCCCAGAAGACTTCAAAGGCTACTTTTTGAATTAAGAAATCTCCATTAGGTCGACTTACACATGTTTCCACCAAAATTTGGTCTTTGGCAACATCAACTTTGGCATACTTTGACATACTTTGACACGGATGGACAAAATGCATATTTGACTCTTGAACACGCTTTCCCTCTATCATAAGTGCACATGTTGTAGTAGCCATCTCTATCTGCCGAACATATCTATTCAAGTTCAACTCGGTCTATACAGAAACACTCCAAAATCCTAGATAGAAATTTTTCATACCTGACATCCACCTCTTGCACTCCCTAAACACAATCGGTAAATCCAAACGATTTCAGTTTGCCGCAGGGGTCACCTTGTAACAACACTTCCCAAGAGACTTAAAAGGCTAGTTTTAAAATCGGGCAACTTCCATTAGGTCGTCCTACACACATTTCATGGGTGAGTTATGGCTGGAAATAAACAATGAGTAGCTTATATATACTAAACATCTATGAGGTCATTACACACCTTTCACATGCCTTACACACCTCACACTCTCTTGGAGCACTTTCGCTGCATTGGGGATCATTACCAGAGCTGAAGCAATTTTTTTATACCTCGAGAAGCCCCCCTAAAGCAGTCTATAGAGAAAAATCATAAATCCAAGAGCTCAAAGTTGCGTGATTCCAAATAAATCTTGAAGAAAAGTCAATTGTTATAGCACAAAATTTTAGGCACACTCATCAAGGAGGGAGAATTACATGTGAATTGATCTCTCTTCAAAGTATTGGTATGTAGGCAACGCTCACCGCATCATTGGGGGTGCGACCACGGTTGTATAGATGTTAACCTCTTTTTATTTTTAAGAGTCCTTTATGGTCTTGCAAGTGTAATTAGGGTTTTGATGAAGATGAGCGGAAACAAGTAACATTGCACACGATTGAAGAGCTCCCACATATCCAAAAAGAGAAGAGTAGACAAAAATAAAGCATCTCCAAAAGTAGCAAACCCTTAAACATCTCCCAGGCACTACTAGTGACGCCCAATGTTATCGATCTGCCTTGGGGTCTGAGATCCGGTAGTATCCAAAAATTTGTCATCCCTCTACACAACCTGAGCATCTGACGAAGCGCTTCCAGCTACAAACACACTTTGTGTGTGACAAACATTCAGATCAGCTAACTCGTCTTTCTATTGTTTTGTCATTTCTAAATCAAGTAATAGCAACATGCACTTGCTAAAATAAATTCATATTATTTTTGTCATTTCTGAATCAAGTAATAACAACATGCACTTGCTTAAAAAAAATCATATTATTGCACTTGAATGCCCTATCCTCTAGTCTAAATTTAATCAATTTTGCAATGTCGTCCCCGCCCCACCTAGATGTTACTTTAATCTACCACGTTTCTAAGAAAAACATTTGCCCACTGGAGGCTAGATGCAAACGCCCTTGAAAATTATAAGCACTAACACTAACAGGAGGAAGAAGATGCCACATATTACACCTTAAGATCAAAGCACACTACCGAGAACGTATGGATTTTAGAGAACTAATTCCGCCCGCGGAAGGCAACTTATAGTAGGAGCTCGAGAGCTGAGTGGAAGGAGTTCAAGAATTCAAAAAGAGTGTAGCTCAAGGGAGTAGCTGAGTACTCACCCAAACCTTTGGTTGGCGAGTTGGTTAACTTACAACATGGAATAGTGTGGTTTCCTAAAGAAGAGAATTTGAATAGCTCAATAGTTGAGACTTGTTAGGAGTGCATGTAGTTGGACTTAGAGATCCGCAGGATGAGTTACGTCCCAATATGGATTGGATTGTAATAACTTTGTAGCCTAGAGTCGAGATGGAAAAGTGAACTCTTGGACGATTGTAATACTATTGGTTGAATTCAATAGAGATTTAGCATTTTGTATAGCTCAAGAAGATTAGACCAAGGAAATCAAAATGAGTGTAGCTCAATGGAGTAGTTGAGTACGCACGCAAACCTTTGGTTAGCAAGTTGGTTAAATTACAACATGGAATAGTGTGGTTTCCTGAAGAAGAGAATTTGCATAGCCCACAAGTTGAGACTTGTTAGGAGCACATGTAGTTGGACTTACGAATCCGCAGGAGTGAGTTGCGTCCCAGTAAGGACTAGATTGTAATAACTTTGTAGCCTAGAGTCGAACAGAGGAGTGTAACTCTTGCATGATTGTAATACTATTGGTTGAATTCAATAGAGATTTAGCATGTTGTATACTATTCGCTACATAAGATAGTGCAAGTGTTAAGGCTGCATGGTTATAAAGCAATTGTTAAACTCGACCCCCTCACCGTGAATACATCATTTGGTATCAATGCAAGATTGTATCCTGTACGTGAGTTGAACTCATGTTTTCCGCATTTGCAAGTTGAAGCTCATGTTTTCGCATTCACGATCGTAGATAGAGAACAGTGAAGGAACCTTCTAACAAGGAGTGTTGGGTAGAAGGCATCGTTGTTGTTTATAAAGAGGAATAGAGATGACACATAAAGCCATGTCTACTAGAAAAGTAGGAAGAACACCAAGGATAGCAGACTTAGTCGTGATGTTGTGAGGAATCCAAGCCCGGTTAGAGGATATGGAGACTATGCAATGGCAAGGAATTGTAGTAGATGTCAATGAAGATAAAGCAATAGAAGAAACTCATGAGCTTCACATGGAAGATATGGTGGAGGAAACCAAACGATAGGCTCCTCAAAGCTATCCCGAGAATGGGAGGTAAGCGAATGTTAGACACCCCTAGTTATTCAGTGAATTTGTGTCCTAAGGAACTTATAGATTGCATCACCGAGTTGGAGAAACACTTTAAGTACAAACGAATAGTGGACACCAAAAGGTTAAGGTTCATAGGTACCAGGTTAAAAGGACATCCATCGTTATGGTGGGATCATGTGCAAGCAGATTGATTCAAAAAGGGAAAGGACAAAATCAAATATTGGGATAGAATGATTGTGAAGTTGAATGGTAAGTTCACACCTTTCAACTAATAGTTAAGTTTGTTCAAGAAATTGCAAAACATGAGATAGAAAGAGATGAATGTACAAGATTAGGCCAAGGAAATCTTCAAGCGCACTATTTGAGTTGGTCATGTGGAAGATGATGATCAAAAGATCTCGAGGTACTAAATAGCCTAAGGATAACCATTCAAGATGAGCTCCTTGTGGCAAGAGTACATTCTATGAAACAAGTGTATTAATATGCTCTTAATGATGGGGAATTATGAATGAAGCATTGAAGCCATTCTTGGGGAAGTTTGTCGTTGTGTATTTGGATGACATTGTGATCTTCAGCAAGACAAAAGAAGAGCACTTAGCACACAAAGGAAAGTGTTACAAAGAAATGCAGCTTCATGAAGACAGAGTTAGTTTACATAGGCACTGTGATATCCTGAGCCAGATTACAAATGGATCCTGAGAAGGTGAGATCCAGCTTAGAGTGGCCATCACCTAAAAGTATGTTTGAAGCCCAAAGCTTCCATGGCGTTGGCGAAATATTTTGTCAAGGACAAAATCTGGGTTTCCTCGGCGCTCGTGGGAATAGGTCCCTCCACTTCAAGATGGGGCAGCTCCCATTTATTAAAAACTAAAAAAATATGTATACTAAGTTATCTCATGGGGTGGTCATAGACCAGGGAATGTGCAGAAACACCCTTGATGTGACTGCAGAAATATTTGAGAGAGGGAAAATTATAGATAAGCGAGGAGAGAAAAATGAGGAGGAGAATTGTATTAATGAGTTGAGCTTATATTTCATTAACTACAATTCGGAGAGCTTTCTCAGTTTCAATCAGAAGACAGGGGAAAACACCTGCAATTTATATAAAGAATATGAAGTAATAAAAAAAATTGAAACAAAGGTAAACTTCATTGATTTTCATTCCATTTCAATAGGCACAAAGTCTTTATGTCCTATACGAAATTTCCATACATTCAACTAAGTGAAAATAAGGCAGATATCAGAGGAAAATTACCATGTAGAAAATAGAATTAATTACAGCACATGCTATAGAGAGCAAAAATTTGATCATTCCTAGAATGGAGAGGACATTTTAACCAATTTATAGCTAAAACAAGTGACTTTTCAGTATTCATATAATGACTGTATCCATATTCCTTTCTAGAGTAATACACTTTTTCCTTAATTTAAGAAAGGTGTTTTTACAAAAGTGGAATATAAAGTCACTTAAGTTAAATTGAAAAAGTGTGCCCCCTCAACGAAGAATTCGAAATCGCTTAAGTTATTTTTAGAAAAACTGATTTTTTCGTGAGAGAATGGGGCGAAAGAAGAGAGAAGAAGATGGACAAACATCATTCCATGGATGGAGCGTGTGAATATGGAGATCTTTAGATGCACTTCACTGGAAAAATATTTTGACCTTTCACTATTGAGTTGAACCTGGACACTGCTTCTGGAACCTCTCTCTTGTGGGGAATGATGGTATTTGTAATGATATCAAGCTAGTGATCAGTTTCCCCTTGAATTATCTTGCAATGTTCGAGCCATTTTGGAATATTTTGGTAGTGAATTAGAAATGGAATCTCGTATATGAGAAATATTATCCATGAGTTGATCACCAGTAGTATTGTGAGTTAGACAATTATCCTTTTACAATATTATGAAAGTGCTCATCAGAGTTCATCCAATGATGCTTGGCTCAGAGTGCAATAAAGGGAATTTCATAGTGTTCAAGTGATCGTTGATTCTCTTCCTTGATCTCTTGGCCTCAATTAAGATGGTATGAACAATATTTTATGGCCTCAATGAGGGCTCTAATTTTCCACTCCATTTTCTTGATCCATATTCACGAAAAAATATCTTCTGAGACTCTATAACACTTTCTTGCTAAGAAAAAATTTGGGATCGACGAAACTCATCTTGTGAATGGTTAGTAAAAGCTCATTCTAGTTACTCAACCTCCTTCTTGGTCGTAAAGAAAATAACTTGCACCTTCTCAGTTGATAAAGTAACAACCTCGTATATTTGGATCATCTCATGGAGAATATCACACCCTTTCTGCACATAGTGGAGTCAATCCATGCTTCATTCATCCTTCTCATATTTCCAAAGCATCGAGACTCTTGAACAAAATGTGGGGTCAAAGTTAATCACGGGGGATCAATTGACTCGGACAGAATGAGAGGAGGAGATTCAGGATTTAAGATGGTCTAGAAACACTGGTGTCAATGCATGCACTTGGCCCTCCAACTTTCTCTTGAGTTTCTTATACCTTTCCTTGTTTGGGAAAGTAATTTGGAAGTTGTTTTCTCGAAGTTGTGAATGTCTCCTTCAGGAACCTAGCTCTCCACACAGGATACCTAGTCATATCATAGTTAGATATCTGCATTTTACTTTCATCTTTCTCTACCCTTGGATGAGAAAAACTTAATGAATTGAGACTCTTGAGGCATCTATCATGAATCTAGAAGCCATCTTGGCTTTCTGAGGAGTAGGTGTAAGTTTCCAAAGCTCATAGGAGAAATTTCAATCAATGGAGTTTTTAGCCTTGGAGACAATATGTTGATGGTTGTTTATGATGTCTTGAACCCACAGGAAAAACATGACCATGCAGAAGGAAAATGAAACATGAATCATCAGGACTACCTATAGGGGAAACAAAGACCAAGGATCAACTCTGAACTGGAGAAGGTTCACGATCACTATCGATATGAGACTATGTTGGAAGCATAGGGGACTTGAGAGGTGATTGCATTAGGGGCTTCAGAGACCTAGACTTGTTCCTAGCTAGAGAGATGATGAATTCTCCCAGTTCAAGAGTATATTGATCAGAATATTTTCACTGGTAGTTATCCTATGAGGAGACTTCAGTGTGAGATTCTGGAGATATATTTTTGGGGAGGATGTCTTACTTGATTCGGTGTCTTCATTCCTGGGAACTCTTGACTCTCTGACATATACCTTATTCCCTAACTTCTAAGACTGCCTACTGGAAGGTGAAGTTGTATAGTGTCTCCCAGACGAATTGAGTTCATACACCTTCTTGAGAAACCATCTTTTTTACCTTTGAAAGACTGTTGCGGTACGAGCTAGGACATCAACGGGCTCCACAACTAACCATTCTACAAGAAGGAAGAGGACTGAAGCGGATGTGACTCCAGATATCCATATTCAAATACAAGTCACTAGCATTATCCATTATATCCTCTAATGACCCATTTCGGGACAATAGTCCTTCATTTTTTGTACTTTCATCCTTGAGAAGTCTCATTTCCGAACTTCTATCTCATCCAACAATAATCCTCCCAGTAATATTCTATTTGCAAGTTGATGAGAAATACCAAAAATTCTTGTGTTCAACTCCCATGTATTGTTTACTATAAAATGATTTTCATTGCAGTAGGAAGCTTATAGACCGAATGGACTTAGAGAAGCCTTTATGTTGCATGTATTTCCTAAATTCTTATAAGAGTAAATACCCAGGAAAATTATGAATATTGCTGGACTTTCTTCTTTCTTTATTGGAATTTGAGGTGTACCTTAGACAAATTCCTAGCATAACTCAATGACGATCAACTTATCACTTGGGTATTAATGAAGTCTCATGGGAGTCATCTTTGAATCCTTTGAACATGTATGTAGGATAAAGTATTGAACTGTGTGAAATAACTCTTCTTATTTATTGATCAACTCACAAGCTTTCACTGAAAATCTACAATTGACATTTCCTTCCATTTTTATAATTAGGGGCATTATGAAAACATCATTCACTTCTAGGTGTAATGTCTCTTGTACTCCCGTAGAGTGAACTGTGAATACACTTGATATACCGAAGCACCTCTCAGGGAGTTTCTTTCAGAAGATCCAATCTAGGTTGTTTATGCAAAGTTACAATGGTATACACCAGGCAGGAATTGGAAGTCATTGTGAACTTCTTGGTCCTTTCAAGGTTTTATCAGTTGAGAGTGTAGATTGTCACTAATTATTTGACTCTAATCAATAGTTTGAGTCTCTTCAGTGGCAATCAAAATAAATTGAGACATCCATGTAGATATAATTATTTAGTAGATTGTATCTCCCTATTAGCCTATTGAACACGACTATGAAATCATGAGATGTTCTCGATGAATTCAAAGCGAGAGAGTGTCTTCAGAAGGTAGGAAGAAATTTTGAGATGTCTTAATCTAGATGTCAATTGTGACTCTCTTAGCAGGCAAGACTCTTTTCTCTCCCACTCGAACAAAGCATCTTCCTTGCTCAAGATCACTGCAATCTTGGGTCTTGGAATACACAGGCATTTAGAAATTTCCTCCAGAGATAGGAAAACAACGATGGAACCATCACCTCTTTCCTCTCCCACTCGAACAAAGCATGTTCTTTGCTCAAGATCACTGCAATCTTGGGTCTTGGAATACACAGGCATTTAGAGATTCCCTCCAAAGATAGGACAGCAATGATGGAACCATCGTCTACGGTGATGGTTTGACTCTTCGGTTCATAGTTTCGAGCACAGGTGAGGATAAAATTTGTGTCTTGAAGAGCTAACAGGAACCCGGCAGCTCAGAAGAGTCCACTGAAATGTCCCTCTTTCTAAAATTACATTAATGAAGACCCTTGGCCTATTTTGTCTACCCAACGGCTAAGGGGGAAACATAAGGGTGACTTAAGTCATTTTTAAATTATTTTAAGTGCTTTTATATATTTTTCCTCTTTAATGGCACTTTATAATAAATTTAAAATGACTTAAGTCACTCTTATGTTTCCCCCTTAGCCATCGGGTAGACAAAATAGGCCAAGGGTCTTCATTAATGTCATTTCCCTCTTTCTAAAATAACATTAATGAAGACACTTGGCCTATTTTGTCTACCCGACGGCTAAGGGGGAAACATAAGGGTGACTTAAGTCATTTTTAAATTATTATAAAGTGTCACTAAAGAGGAAAAATATATAAAAGCACTTATAATGATTTTATGACTTAATATTATGACAAATCTAGTATAGAAAAAAAGGTCCAAATGTATTTTTGTATTCATCCTAGGAGAAAACGCAACTTGGCTTAGTAAAGGAAAGGGGAAATTAGAAAAGATAAAGAAGCCAATATATTTTTGTATTATCCCAAAGGAAATTGAGACTTGGCGCAGGAAGTGAAATGGGGGAAAATGCATTAAAAAATTTATTGTATGCTGATTGGAGGTTTGGGAGGTTGCCTTTGGGTCTCTTCTTTCCATTTAGGGAAAAATCGACTTGCTTGGGCATGCATTCTATCACTCCATATTTTCTAAATTTGACTGAGAGCTAAGGAGCTACTACTACAACTTTCTGAGGACGAAACCCCTCAGGAAAAGGAGAAGGAAGAACGGAAACTCTTCGTTGGATT
Source organism: Taxus chinensis (assembly GCA_019776745.2). Taxonomy (NCBI): domain Eukaryota; kingdom Viridiplantae; phylum Streptophyta; class Pinopsida; order Cupressales; family Taxaceae; genus Taxus; species Taxus chinensis. The sequence continues at coordinate 328,476,812 of CM034147.1, forward strand.
CATCTTTTGTATGTGGAAGACTCGGGTTACAGATCTGATTATTGAATCAAGTTATATATCAGCTGGAGCGACCCAGTTGGAGCTGATTTTGCAGTGTTTAAGGATGTCTAAAAATCAGTTTTTACATCTGTTGTTGGGAGTTCATTTCCAGAAAATTATTCCAATACTTTTTTATCATTTTTGTGGGGTTTCAAACCCTCTTTCTACAGCTGTAATCACAGGTCTGATCTGCAGACTCTCTATTAATAAAACTCAGATTCTGGAGCTCCTATTTTGCTGGGTTTGTGGTGGAATTCTTTGTGCATTCAATATTGTCTTTTAGGGGACATTACATCCACTATGGAAAATTCTAACAGCTAGTGCAATGCGGGTTCCTTCTTCCCTTCTTTTATTTAGGTCCTCGAAGTCCATATGCTCTACATTACTGTCTTCAACATCTAGATATTCTGAGACTAGGACTGAAATTCGTTCGTATCCAGAATAGTGGAACTTCATGTTGTGAGTTTGTTGCATTATAAGATCTAGGAATGCTAATGGAGCTTGGAGAATCAAGAGAAATGAACTTCAGCTTGGGTTTATGCGCTTTCAAAGTTTTTAATGGTGTTTTTCAGCTGCAACCTTGATTAGATCACCACGAGAGCAATACTTATCCAAATCGCATGAGACTGGATTCGTTTGAAAGATGTTGCCAAGAAGAAGAGATGCTCCAATTTTCACAAAGATCTCTCGTCGGAAATGGTAGGCAATGGTAAAACAAGTTCTGGTTGCATATGGGTTTTTAACTGGGATTTGCAAGCCAAAATGAACCAAATGACATAAAATGAATCCCTTCACTCCAGCAAATGAGAAATGGATCAAAGTGAAGCCGTTTTGAAGGAGAACCCATGGGAAAAAATTCATGGAATTTGGCCTTGAGGATCACAAGGTATGAGCATTTGAGCTTTTAGCAAGGCTAAGGTAAACTATGCATTTCCAGCAGCAATCTTCAAGTGGGCAGATAAAAACTAGCTTGTTACAGCCCTGGTATCATACATCAGCTTGAAGGTGCTTTTGAGAAGAATTCATATGAAAATTGATTAGAGGATTCAACCATGCGAACTCAAGATATGAGCAAATCTTGTTTGAGCACAACTAGGGCACACAGCTGGTTTTCATGGCGAAATGGGAGGAGAAATGAACTTTTCATGGTGTTCCTCATATGCACTTTATCTAATTTTGTCTTGGGGTTTTGGAGGCAAAACATGGAGTTCAAAAAGCCACTTAAGTGGTGTAGGGGTTTTCGCTTTGCAAACACAAAAATGTGCCCCATATGCAAACTCCTTCAAAATGTGCTCCAATGGGAAGAGGGTGGACTTTTGGAATGCATGGAGCATTGCCATAGTGCGCCAATGCATGAGGAGCAAAAAAGTGTCCAAGGCCTCGGGGTTTGAGCAAAAACACACACAACAAGCCGAAATTCTATTTACAAGTTACTTTTTGGCAAGTGGGATTGACCAATCAGGTTGAGGCGCACTTATGAGGGTGGGGAAACATAACACTCCATGCAAAACTTTGTTTTGAACTACTGAAAAGGCCCTTATGCTCCGTAAGTGCACCCAAGTCACTTAAGTTGTTGACATCAACAACTCAACGAAGAATTCAAACATAAAGTGCACTTTTGGGTCCAAGAACAAAATTTTGAGTTTCCAGGGGGTATGATATATGATCTTGACTAGAAATGGGCCAATGAATTCATTGTAACCACTTAGAAGACTTCAAAATGCATCCTTTTTGAGTTTTGCGCCAATTCACCTTTTAGGTGTAGGAACAACAGCGAGTCAAGATGTCATAAGAGTCTAAGATGAGTAAGAACGGAACCAACACTTAGACCATGAAGAGGACTCGTTGTCCAATTTTGCACCCCCTGCACATTGGACAACCTAATAGGTCCGGGCATGCCAAAACTGTTGGAGCTCAAATATGCACCCGTCCCAAATCAGAATGACCTGGGACTTGGGACATCATGGGACTGTCTCCAAATTGTGGGACTCGAATTGAGACAAACCTCTGGATAAGGCCGGCTTCCTTTACCTATTCCTAAGGCTAAGACTACTCCTAGAAAAGGAAATGCAACTACCTATCACTAACCTAAAGTGCCAAAGGACCAGGGAAAGAAAAAGATATATAAAAATGAAATCTTAAATTAAGAGAGGTGATAGCACCAAAAACAGGGGTGGAGAGATTCCTAGTGAGTGAAAATAAGAAGAAAACAAAGTAGGAGAGGGCAGACAGGAGTGCCACAGCCCAAAACAACATTCGAATCCCTATCTTCGTGGAGCACAACAGATTTGAGTACTACAAGAAGAACAAAGTATGCACAATATATTTGCAAATGCAAAGGAAGGCAAGAAATGCAATATAACACAAGCTAGAGCATAAAAAGCCACAAAACATGAATTTTATTGCTCAAAAGGATGCACAATCCATTACAAAGTAGAAACAAGGCAAAAATCCCTTGAAGAATACCCAAATTCGAGGCCTACAACTGACAAGAGTTCTAGAACAATTTTGATAGAGTTCCTTTTTTTTAGAAAATCCCTCCCGAAAAATGAGGGGGTTTTACATATATATAGAGAATTTGCCTCACCTACCATGCATTAATTTCCTGACCGGTAGTTGAGCTACCCAATACTGCAACCATTAATGCTCAGCTCTCAACTGATGTTCCTGTAATTTTCCAGTTGCACGCATTTTGCCCCAGGATGGTAGCATTTCATTCCCCTATTGACCGGTTGCATAAACCTTTTGATGTCGGTCGAGAGCAAGTTTTCTCCTATCGGTCGGTTGCATTTCTTTACCTTGTTTCCCTGTTGTCGGTGCGCAACCGGCCGGTAGCATATTTCCCTACAACCGGTGGACAGCGACCGTACCGTCACCTTTTATTGTACCACCACGACCGAACATCACCCATCACTGCTACCGATCGGTAGCGCATATTTTGTTGTCGGTTGGTAACATGAATTATGCTACCGGCTGGTAGCATCCGTATAATTGCTACCGGTGCCTCTGTTGTCGCTCGACCGGTCCTCCATTCCACCTTCATGTTACCGGTCAGTAGCATTTTATATGCTACCGACCAATAAATGCTACCGTACATGCTACCAAACGGTAGCATTTACCGACCGGTAGCATAAAAATGCTACTAGCTGGTAGCATTTTTGGTGCTACCGGTCAGTAGCACGAAGGCGGACTGAAGGATCGGTCAGGCGACAGTGAAGGCGCCGGTAGAAATCGTACAGATGCTATCGGCCGACAACAAAATATGTGCTACCAACCGGTAGCGGTGATGGCCGATGTTCGGGTCGTGGTGGTACAACAGAAGGCGATGGTACGGTCGTTGTCGATCAGTTGTAAAAAAATCTATTGTAATGTCCCCATTTTCAGGACATTACTAATATATGGGCATCTCTTTTATTTGCATTGTAACCCGTTGGCATGCCTAGTGCTACAAGTGGGAGACTCTAGTTAGTTAAAGATGTGCACATAGGTTAGTTATTGTTATTTGTTTAATTAAATAAATAAATAAAGTGCACATTAAATGAGTCATTTAATATTTTAATTGAGTTTATGTTTTCCATCCAGAAAGGGAAAAGGTGGGTCATTGAATATTGCACCCCTTAGTTCTATAAAGGGAGGTCGCATTTCCTTTAGTGGTTATGTTGATTGATCATTTTGATATCTCTCCATGCTTGGAGAAATGGAATGTATGCCGTAGTTCTTGCATTGTGCTCTCTCTCATTTGGATCCATTATTGAAGACTCCATTGTTCTCTTCATTGTGTTCTCTTGTGTTGAGTGAATTTATGCAATATTTCCTCCATTCTAGCATTGGCGACTTGCTCTAGGGTGTGGAGTAATTATTTGAAGCATAAATCTGCATGTGGGTGAATGTTTTGAGGTACTATTGTGTTCTTATTCACTGCCGTAATTTATTAAGGGCAAATCGACTTGGTTTGGGGAATGTTCCATTATATTTTGAGGGTATTGGTGATAGATTTGTATGTTGTTGCAATTAATTAATTATTTTTGAGCAAGGGTTGATTGTTTGAGGGTTTTGGAAGGGTTTTGTGAGCTGGAAATTATTTAAATATTTTATTTTAACCCTAGCGACTTGGAGGCAGATTTCAGGGGCAGATTTGAGTGGGTTTCAGTGTTCAAAAAATTCAGGTTGTTAGTTCATTTGAAAGCTCATGATTTCTGCTTTATTGTGCAATTCGTTTCATGCCAAAACTCCAAGTATTTTGAGAGATTAATTTTTGAAGTTTCAGTTGTTTTGGGTACAATTTTATTTATTATCTGCTAATCTAAAAATCAGATCTGAAAAGGGTTCGCATGGGATCAGTTTAACAGGGGTTTTGATTGTGGAAATTAGAAGGAATAAAGAGAAATTAACTTCATACTTTTTGGAGTTGATTGGATGCCCTAAATGTGTTGGGCGACCTACTTTTTAGGGGAAAATTAGGGTTTTATGTTGGCTGTGCAAAAACTGATTTCAGGATATTATTCTTCATATTTTTATGGCCCAAGATCCAAAATTTCAGCTCATTTGGACTTCTCTAGCCAAAGTTATGAAGTTTGGAAAATTGCAGTAGTTGGGGTTTGAATGATAATTATTTTTCAGTTGTGTGTGATCAGATTTATGTTGATTCCTAACTTGTCCTAGAAGAGGACATTACAGTAGTATCAGAACTACTTTCCTCTATTCCTTGTGGGTGTTGTTTGCAGAGATTGGCTCATGGAGCTTGCTAGTGACGAAGGTTTAAGGACCAAGCTCTATAGGCTTGGGAGATGGCTCGAAAGTCCTTCACTTGAAAAGAGTGTATTGCTCAACACTCTTGAAGAGGTGGTATGTTGTTTATGTTTGGTAGAGCAATCAGATTATGGTTTTATGTCTTCCGTTTTAGATCCCTTGATGACACATTTAGCTAGATCCGATTTATTGAGGCATGAGGAGGTGGATGTGAGACTCTTGGTCATCATATGCATTAGTGAGATCACACGGATATCAGCCCCAAGCTTGCCATATGATGAAATCATGATGGAAGAGATCTATGAGCTCATGATTGGAAGCTTTCAAAAGTTTTGGGACACCACCAACCTCACTTTGGCAAGAGGGTTAAGATTTTGGAGAACATGGCTAAGGTAAGGTCTTGCATTCCAATGTTAGATCTTGATTGTGAGGATCTTATTTCACATATGTTTGAAGTCTTCTTTGATGTTTTACATAAGAATCATCCCCATAAAATAATGGATGCTATGCAAACTATAATGTCCCTAATGTTGAATGAGTATGAGGAACCTCCACAATCTTTGCTATCCATACTTGTGGAAGGATTGGGACAAGAGAAGGCATGCATTGCTCACTCCTTAGCAAGAAGAATTGTGAATCAATATTCAAGCAAAGTGAAGACATGCATCCAAGGTATGTGTCTTTTTGTTTTTGATGATAAATTTTTGGCATCGAATGATTGCATGGGTTTGAGTGGGTGCAAGGAAAAATCAGATTTGGTTGATGGGCATGAAGAGGATATTAGTATCACGCTTGTTCTCCTTAACAGTTTTTAAAAGGATGGACTTTAGTGTCTTGTTAGTTGCCTCAGCCTGTCCATTGGCCGGAGGGTAATACAGAGAGGTTATGTAATGATTTATCTTAAATTTCTCACACAATTCTCCCTCCTCTTCATTTTTAAATGATGTGTCATTATCGATGATAATGACTTACGGGACCCCGTACCTACAAATGATCTGGTTCAAGATGAATTTTGCAATTACAGATCCCGGAACAGTGGTAAGAGGCATGGCCTCAACCCACTTCGTGAAATACTTTGTGGCCGTGATTATGAAATTGTGGCCATCAGTAGATGAGGGAGAGAATTTCCCTATTAAATCTAAGCCCCACGTGGAAAAGGGCCAAGGTGTTGCGATCGGTTGTAAAGCTTTGGGCGGGAATATGGATCTGGTGAGAGAACTCTTGGCACTTGTGGCACTTGCCCAAATACTCTACTGCGTCATGTTCTAATTTAGGCCAAAAATAGCCCATTCGATGTATCTTTCTGGCGGTGGCATGACCTCTGAAGTGATCCCCACAGACCCCGTTGTGGGCTCTGTCGAGGATGTTTTCGGATTCTTCTTCATCAACACACCTTAGTAGCATACTGTCAAAGGCTTTGCGATAAAGCACTTGTTCTATGATAACATACTTGGCGGCTATGACGCATAGTCATCTTCTTTGTTGTGAGTTTGCTCCCTCAGGGTATGCATGGTCCATAATGAAATTGACAATATCTGGGTACCATGGACATATGGCAATGGGAGGCCTGGTTTCTACGTAATAAATGCATTCATCGGGGAAATCCAAGTTCACGAGTTCCCCACTGTCTAATGGGTTGTCCGCCAACCAATCTGTAATGATTTGTCCCTTAACGGATTTATGATTAACGAAAGTTAACTCGAACTCGCCCATTAAGGTAATGAAACGTCCAACTTTCTTGGACAAGGAACCCTACGTTAGAAAAGTTCTAAGATGATCCGTTTTGACGATGACCCGCGTTTCCTGGTTAAACATATAATGCCTTATCCGCTTTGTCACAAATACTATAGCAAGGCATTCCTTTTCTGCCTACATATAGCGCGTCTCGTAGTCTAGCAACGTACGACTGATGAAATAGACTGCACGTTCATGCTTGTCGTTGTCTTCGTGTGCTAACATACAGGCTAGCGAGACGTCTGTTGCCCGAGAATATAAGATGAGAGGGCGATCTGATTAGGGAGGCGTGAGTGTGGGAGGCGACAGAAGGAATCGTTTGACCGATTCAAATACCTCATGACGTTCATCCATCCAGATATTGCAGCAATCCTTCTTTAACAAGTTATTTATCATATGTATAGCAAAGGTTAAATCAGCAATAAACCTGCAGGTTGCACCGAGCTTTCCGAGAAAGAACCTAATGCCCAACTTGTCTAATGGAGGGGTCATTTCTAGAACTGCTCGGATTTTTGCTAGATCTACATCAATCCCTCATGAAGAGATGATCTACCCCAGTAATTTTCCTCCTGTCACACCAAACACGCATTTTTTTGGATTCAGTGTAACACCATATTGGATGAGACAAGAGAGGATAATGCGAAGCACCTCAGGGTGATCGCCGGGTTTTCCGGCCTTAGCTAGAAGGTCGTCAACGTAGGATTCCATAATCTTGTGAATAAGATCATGGAATATATAAGTCATTGCCTGTTTGTAAGTTGCACCAGTGTTCGTGAGACCAATGGTATGACTGCGTAACAATAAGTCCCCCAAAGAGTAATAAAGGTCGTCTTTACTTGATCTTCCTTGGAGATCTTGATTTGATTATACCCGGAAAACCATCCATAAGTGACAACAGCTCATAACCAGTTGTTGCATCAACAATAACATCAATGGATGGTAGTGGGAAATCATCTTTGGGACATGCTTTGTTGATATCCCGAAAGCCAATGCAGATTCGAATTTTTCCGTTCTTTTTAAGAACGGGGACGATGTTAGACACCCACATTGAGTAGTCGATCGACTTAATGAACCCCACTTGTAGGAGTTTCATAACTTCCTCTTTGACCAGTAGCGCCACCTTTGGTTTCATAGGTCTGGATTTTTGCTTGATAGGCTTAGCATCAGGTTTGGTCAAAAGGTTGTGAACTGCAACATGAGGAGCAATTCCTATCATCTCTTTATAACTAAACGTGAAGGCTTTGGAATGTTCTTTGAGAACCTTCGTGTGTATTTCTACTTCCTCAAGAGTTAGTGAAGAACCTAACTTCAAAAATTTTGGGTCTTCCTCTCTTCCGATGTTGATATCAATTGTTCCCTCGATCAAAAAGGTGTTACCCTCTTCAAACTCAGGCGGGGCCAGAGGTAGTTCTAGCTCCCCTTCCTCTTCTTTTCACAAATCTCAAGGCCTTCCGAGGAGGAAGGATCCATCGTGTGATCTCCAAAATAGGAGGAAGAGTGAGGAATGAGAGCAAAGCCTCTTTTGTGATGGGTGGGATGTAAATCCGTATAAGCGTTAAGGTATCCTAAGATAGCCTCATCATTTTTTGCGTAGTTTAGGGTAGTACGCTCGTTCTCAGCTTCAATGTATGCCAAGAATGATTTTAAGCTAGCAAGTTAACGAGATTATCTAACAAATAACATCCATAAGTTCCTCCTGGATAAATGCATACATGAAGCCTTATATGAGTTTTGGGAACCTTTTATAAAACAAAGAATTTCCATAGTACAGTTCTTCTTTGGGTTGTTTGTAGATTCACACAGGGTGATGTTTACACAAAATCACAGAGTGATATTTTACAATATAGAAGAATTGTAGAGAAGAAAGACACAACAAGGCCGTTACGAAGTGGCATTGCCATGCACACTCCCTCTCAATGGCAGTTATGAAAGGCCTAACATTGCTTTGAATTTAAAAAACTTCACAGCACACAAAGATTTAGTGAAGATATTAGCAACTTGATCACTTGTAGGACATAATTGAAGATCAATATCACCATTGAAGATTTTTCTCTGATAAAATGCATATGAATCTCTACAAGCTTTGTTCTTTGATGTTAAACCGGATTGTTTGTAAGAGTTGTTAGATCTAGAAGCATAAAGGAAAATACAGCAAGAAGATAGAGATGCACAAAACTGCACTGATTCAAATGACTCAAGCAGGGTGTATTTATCATTAGGAGAAGTAGTTCTAGTTTCTTCAGTTACAACTAATTTACAACCTCCTAACTAATTAGAACCGTATAGGTTCATTATATATTAAACACCCCCCTTAATGACAAACCTCGAAACAACACCAAGTTTATCTCTAAACTTGACAAACAACAAAAGACCAAGAGGTTTAGTCATTACATCAGCAGGCTGATCTGTAGATGGACAAAAATGCAAAGAGATTTCACCAGAATCAACCAACTGGCGAATATAATGATGATGAATCTCAATATGTTTAGTGCGGGCATGATAGATAGGATTCTTCACCATTTTTAGAACACCTTGATTATCACAAAAGAGTGAAAGAGGTGTTGCAGCAACCTGGGGAAACTAAAAGTCAGTCAGAATCCGACAAAGCCATATTGCTTCGCAACTGGCACTAACAGCAGCCTTGTATTCTGCTTCCGTAGAAGAGATGGCAATAGTAGGCTGAAGTTTACTTTGCCAAGAAACAACTCCTAAACCAAAAGAGAAGATATATCATGTGGTAGATCGTCGAGTATCTACAAATCCTCCCCAATCAGAGTCAGTATAGCCAATCAACCTGAAATCTGCAACTCTCTGATATAAAATGCCAAAGTCAAGAGTTCCTTTGACATATCGTAGAACTCGTTTTGCTGCTCCCTAGTGAATGAGTTTCGGTTTAGATACAAACCAAGAGAGATAACTGACAACAAAACATAGATCCGGCCGTGTAGTTGTTAGATAGATCAAACTACCCACCAACTGTCTATATAATGATCCATCGACCGATGGTGAATCATCATGAGCTGAGAGTTTCAGCCCTACCTCCATAGGTGTAGAAGAAGAATTACAATCATATATTCGAAATTTTTGTAGCAAGTTAGTGGCATACTTAACTTGAGATATGAAAATCAAGTGATCGAGTTGCCAGAATTCTACACCAAGAAAATAGTGAAGGAGGCCTAAATCAATCATGTCAAAAGCATCACATAGATCTGATTTTACCTTATGAATTGCAGCATCTCCACTGCCGGTGATGGCAAGGTCATCAACATATACAATAAGAATCACAATGTCATCATCATTGCTTTTGACATAGAGATTTGGATCAGAATGACTCCGTGTGAAACCAAAATCTCTAAGATGTTTATCTATTTTTATGTACCAGGCTCGAGGAGCCTGCTTAAGTCCATACAAGGACTTAATCAATCTACATACCAGATGCTCACTACCACGAGCCCAAAAACCCTCAGGCTGTGTCATATACACCTCTTCCTCCAAATCCCCATTCAGGAAAGCACTTTTGACATCCATCTGATATACTTTCCAACCAAAATGAGCTGCAAAAGAAAAAAGAAGGCGAAAAAGTGACCATCTTTACAATAGGAGCAAATGTTTCTTCATAATCTATCCCCTCTTGTTACGAAAAACCTTTCGTAACGAGTCGAGCCTTGTTCTTATCCAAAGTACCATCTGCTTTGTGCTTGATTTTATACACCCATTTACAGCCGATGGTGTGTTCCCCTGGAGGTAATGGTACCAACTTCCAGGTATTATTCTTAATCAAGGCATCATACTCTAGTTGCATGCAAGTTTCCCATTCCGGTATGCCTCGTGCTTCAAAGTATTTATGTGGCTCATGAATATGAAGAAGACAGAACCAAGAGCAAATTGAGTGTGCTCTGAATAATCAATTTGCTTACCAGTTCGTCGAGACCTTCCATCTAAGAGAGGAGACAATTCGTCTTTCCTCAAATCCTAAATAGTGGAGTAAAATCACTTAGGCCTCCACTGAACTGAAGATGTGGTGTCTGGTATCGGTGTTTCTGGAAGAGAAGCCAAAGGAAGTTCTGGAGGAGAAACCAACACAAGTTGATTTCCTGGTGACTCAACAATCTCAGTGGAAGATTGACCAGACTGTCCTGGAGTCTGTGGAGGAGTATGAGAAGAACCAGATTCATGATCAGGCAAGGAAAGAGTACCAAACTCTGTTATGACACCTTGCTGATCGCTGCCCCTTGGCTGGTCCCCTTGCTGATTACAACCAAAGAAAGACTCTGTTTCTTTTACATCAACATCTCAACTAATAATGATTTTATTAGTGGAAGTATCAATTAACCTATAGGCTTTAGATTGATCACTATAACCAACAAAAAAATATCTAGAACATTTGGAATCTAATTTACTCCTCTTATTTTCAGGAACCAAAGTATAAGCAGCTCAACCAAAAACACGAAATGTTGATACCTCTGGTTTGATGGTGGACCAAGCTTCCTCTGGTGTGATGTCTTGCAAAGCTTTGCAAGGACTCCGATTGAGTATATAAATAGCTGTGTTAACAGCTTCTCCCCGATATTTATAGGGCACTCCTCGACTGTGCATCATGCATCGAGTCATCTCCATGATTGTTCTATTCCTCCGTTCTACCACCCCATTTTGCTGCAGGGTCTGAGGGGTTGTCAACTGGCGTTGAATCCCCTCTTTACCACAGAAATCTGCAAATTGTTTAGAGGTAAACTCACCCCCATTATTGGATCTCAAAGTCTTGATCCGCCGGTTGGTTTGATTCTCCACCAAGGCCTTGAACTTGACAAAAGAAGCAAAGCAATCAGACTTCTTCAAAAGATAGACCCACATCTTCCGAGAATGATCATCCACCAGCATGAGAAAATAACGTGCACCAAGGACTGTGGGAGTCTTCCATGATGACTCACATAGATATGCATGTACAAGATCCAAGAGGTCCTTTGCACGCCAAGCACCTTCAAAGGGAAAAGGCTTTAGCTTTTGTTTTCCGGCAAAACAACCAGCACACATGTCTTGTTTCTCCTGAATAGGAGGCAAACCAACAACCATGTTGGCTCTATGAAGGCGGGCTAAATACTTAAGGTTGAGATGGCCATATCTTTCGTGCCATAAAACACTGGTATTGCCTTCCACAATTAAGGCATGCAAGTTGACTATGACCGGATCAACAAGTCTATATAGACCATCATGCCCAATACCCAAGGTAACAACCTTATTTTTCTTAATGTCTGACACAATACATTGTTTACCATAAAAGTTTACAGAGATATTGGGATTATCAGTTAGTTGACTGATAGATAACAAGTTCTTATTCATGTTAGGCACATATCTAACATTTTTTACAAGCAATCTGGTATTATTATTTAGCATAATATGAACATCCCCAATACCTTCTACAACATGTGATCTTCTATCTCCTAAAGTAACTGAATCAGAAGAACAAGAATTAAAATTGACATACCAGTCTTTTTGACATGTGAAATGTCGTGATGCTCCAGAATCAAAGAACCAACATCGAGTAGGGCTGCCATTACCCGTGCAAGATGCCATGAGAGCATATTCTTCTTCTGAGTCATGTTCAACTGTAGCCACATGTGCCTGCCCCTTCTGCTTCTTCAGGGAATTGAGTCTTTTCCGACAATCTTTCTTCACATGACCAAGTTTATGACAATAATAACATTTCACTTCATATTTAGGAGAGAAAGAGGATGTCTCAGCCTGTCGTTTATACGTTCCTTTAGATTGAGCAGTAAAAGCGCTCTCAGATTGTCCAGAAGTGGACTCTTGAACCTGTGTTTGTCTTCGATCCTTTTGCAACATGTAGGAACTCACCTTGTCAAACGTAAGAGTTTGACTCTCCGCCATTAAATGAAGTGCCTCCACAAACGACTCATACGAAGAAAGCAAGCTGTTTAGAACCAAAGCCACCATATCATCATCATCCACCTTTTTATTTATAGAAGACAACTGGTCTCGGAGATCTTTCATCAGAAGTAGGTGCTCAGATAGCGATCCACCTTCTTGTAATTTTACAGAAAAGAGCATATTTTTCAGGTAAAAAACCCGACTCTTTTCTGACGTCTGATATTTACCCTTCAGACTAGTCCATGATGTGTTTGCCATAGTGGCATTCCGCACTTCCGGTATCATATCATCCGATACTGACAATTCAAGAAGCAATAACGCTTCCTTATGACATTTGTCATAATCCTCGAAGTTTGTCGTTGGTCGACTTTCATCACCCTTGATTATTTTATCACAATCATGAAACTCTGCAACCGTTAAAATCTTATGACTTCAAACATTGAAATTAGTGCCCGTTAATTTTTGCGAGTCAGGCAGAATAAGATTTGAAATATTTGCCATTTTATTATGAAAATATTAAAAATGGAAATAAAGGCTTTTGCCCACCAAATAAGAAACAAAAACACTTTATGCCAATACATGGTAGAAAGAACAGCAATAAATGCAAAATATGTGGCAGATCTGGGAACAAATATCAGCAATTTATGCAAATACGTGGCAGATTAAAACCTTTTCCTTTCCTAGCATGTTTTTATCCACGATTTGTTCTCAGCGACTTCACCTTTCCCTTTCTTGGCGCGTTTTTATCCACGATCTGTGTTTTTATTCCACAATTTGTTCTCAGCGACTTGACCTTTCCCTCTCTTGAGCAAAAACTAGTCTCCAGCAGCCTCCAGCACAGTAAAACAAGACTCCAGCAGCAAAAACAAGCCTCCAGCAGCAAAACGAATACCACTATTGTATCTCCTTTCGCTGGACGTTTTTTCCTTCTTTCGTTGTATGTTTTTTTTTCAGACACTCGAAAACGTGTTTATCTTTTGCTTGCGTCAACCACACTGTCGACCCCTCCTTTCATTGATGCCTATGCTCTGATACCAATGTTAGATCTAGAAGCATAAAGGAAAATACAGCAAGAAGATAGAGATGCACAAAACTGCACTGATTCGAATGACTCAGGCAGGGTGTATTTATCATTAGGAGAAGTAGTTATAGTTTCTTCAGTTACAACTAATTTACAACCTCCTAACTGATTAGAACCGTACAGATTCATTATATATTCAACAAGAGTTATGCAATTTTCGTTGTCACAAAGAAGTATTGTGCTTCTTTTGACATCCATATGGAATTCTTCCAATAGTCTTTGCATCCAAATTGCTTCTTTAGTTGCTTACATAGCACTTATATACTTAGTTTCTATAAATGAGATTGACACTGTAGGTTTCTTCTTACATCTATACAAACCTAGCCTCCGTAACTCATTTTAACATGCACCAAATCATCCCCATGTCTGTCAGCGCATTATTCATTGCACATACTAAGTAGGAGATCAAAAACTAATTTCAATGATGATAGTGCACCAACAATCCTACAGAATAACACAGGTGCTGCATCTGCAACCACCTGCACCACTTCTGGGGCTCTAAACTCGACAGCATATCTAATAACTTGATATTGAAATTTGGCAACTTTATCCTTTCTAAGGAAGCCTGTGGCCTTTGGGAGGCAAGGTACCAAGGACCACAAGGAAAAGTGCCAACTATGTTTCAGTTTAGCAGTGGATGATGACTTATATCCGTCCAACTGCACATCACAATAAAGCAACCAAATTTACCAATTCTCTTTACACTTGACCATTTTTTGTGTCCACTCTAGCCATAGTCCGTTTAATCACACCAATTCATGGTTTGACATCACTAGGTGTTCTAAGAACATTTGGAGCCCCAATGATAGCTTAGATCATTATATCATAATAAGGTGAGCATCCAATATTAACAGGAATTTCATTTACATCAAAAGTCAGTAATTGCATCTTCTACAGATTCACAATTTTGATATTGGGAAGGGTATTTTGTCCCGTCAAGTCAATCATGAGTTTTATGTTTTCTATTTCTTAAGGAAGAGGCACCAGGGGTCATCATAAACACATGGAAAAAATCAACATGAGTGCTCACACCAGGACTTTTTTATTTATTGTTTTTGCAACTAGTATACATGGAATAACGGATCACAATAGTAAAGAGGAGGGGAGGTAAATTCTAAAAAGGGGGGGAATACATAGAAGCTCACAAATGCATGTCTTAAGCATGTTTTGCAAAGGGAACCCCAGCATAGAAGCAGACAAACTTTCTTCGTGTAACCTTCTTATTTCCCTTCTTTTGTCCTTTTGAACAGATTAGCAAATTTGAACTCTCCTTTTAACAAGTAACAAGTAACCTCTCTCCCTCCTACAATGGCCTTTAATTGTGAAGTCGCGGAAATTACACTTATATGGGTGGCTGCACCCAATGCTTTTTGGCATCTCATAACCAGAGACGCATATTTCATCAATGGTATCTTCTTACTCATTGCAACAGCTCAGTCTGTAGTTGTCTTTAAATGTGAAGTCATGGCTATTATACTTATATGGGTGTTGCACCCTATTCTTTTTGGGATCTTATGACAAAAGTTGCATACTTCATCCATGGTATCTTCTTGTTCATTGTGGTAGCGCGGTTTGCACTAGAGCATATAAGGTTCATGGTTTGAGTTTGACTTTCAGAGGTCCTATCTATCCTGAATATCAAGCTCGGTGCATGGATGTAGGTTATTACAGGGATTTTTCACTCTAATATTCCAATACATGGGTTAGCAAAAATCCAAAAATTTCAACCCCCTAATGCTCCATAAATCCTGGAAAACAAGTTGTTCCTCTTCTAAATTACCAGGGTACAGATACCAAAATGACAAAAGTTTACTTTGTTCTCTTCCGCAATATTTCTACTTTGGGATGTTTGATTGGTCTCTTTTGTTGGTTCCTCTATTTTGATGGTAGTGGTTTCCATTTTTACCGGTTGCTATCCTTTGATGCAGGTTCCTTCTTCTTCCTTAAATTTTTAAATGTTTGTGGTGAACAATGGGTTGTTGTCTTGGGTGTTCTTAAATTAGGATTTAGAGGATTGTGTTGATCAATTAGGGGTTACAACATGTAATGAAATTGTTTGTATAAATCTGATTGTCAGCAGCAATAGAACACCAAAGAACACAAGATTGTAGATAAATGATCTCAATATGCAAGTAGAATAGCTTAGCCACTTCGAGGGGGCAACCTCCAAACCATACAATAAGACTCAAATGCTCAATATGATGATTAACTACTCCTCACTACCACCTATATATACCAATCCTATGTTATGGCCAACACCAAGGCCGACCTACTAAACATATGAAAGCATAAATGAATAACATATGACAAGAAGAGAGATTATGTAATCCACAAGTCGGACACTACATATCCAATATAAGCTATAGGACTAAGGGTGTAGCATGCCCCTCCCCTTCAAAGCAACATTGTCCCCAATGTTGGGAAGCCCTGGATGTTGCTGCACAAATGCTTCATCCTCCCATGATGCATCCTCAATATTCATATTCTTCCACTTGATCAGGTACTCGGTAATGACTCTGGTCCTCAATCTTTTGGTGCGTGTCTGAAGAATACCTTCAGGTTCCAATATGATCCTTCCTTCCTCATCCAAGTTTAGGAAGCACTGACTGGGTGGAAATGTGATGCCTAATAACTTTCTTCAAGCAAGAAACATGGAAGATACTGGATGTATTTTACTTCCTGGAGGGAGCTCCAACTTATATGCCACACTACCAATTTTATGCAACACTCGGTAAGGACCATAGTATTTAGGAGCAAGCTTATTATCCTTCTTCTATTGTTTTAATGATAACTGCTTATATGGTTGCAACTGTACAAAAAATAAAGTCACCCTCTTCAAAGTGTCACTCACTACGATGTTGATCAGCCTGTTGCTTCATGTGGTTTTGTGCCCTTGCCAAATTCTCTCTAAGACTAGAGAGTACCTCATGCTGGTGCTGAATGTGATCTTCGATTGCTCTCACCTTTAGTTTGACCTTCAAGCTAGAGATGAGTGATGGAGGATGGTACCTGTAAAGTGCCAAAAATGGAGACATTTTGGAGGAGGTATGAAATGAAGTATTATACCACCATTCTGCAAGTGGAAACCATTGCACCCAACGTTCTTGTTTATCTGAAGTAAAACATCGAAGATATCCCTCCAAAAATTTATTTACCACCTCAGTTTTCCCATCTGATTGAGGATGATAAGATGAACTTTGGGCCAGTTGGGTACCCAAACAAGAGAACAAATCAGTCCAAAAATTACTTGTAAATATCAGATCACGATCACTTACTATAATTTTGGGCGTGCCATGGAGCTTTTGAACTATGTCCATAAATGAGATGGCAACTGTACTAGCTGTGAAAGGATGATCCATGGCACAAAAATGAGCATACTTGGTAAGTCTATCCACCACGACCATGATGACACTTTTCCCTTCTGATTTAGGCAATCCTGTGATGAAATCCATCGATACCTCTTCCCATCTCTCGCTAGGAATAGACAAGGGTTGGAGGAGACCTGGTGTCTTAATGGTCTTGCCCTTATTACGTTGACACACCAAACATTCTGCCACAAATTTTTGAACATCTCCTTTCAACCCCTCCCAAAAGAAATCCTGCTTAACTCTATGATAAGTTTTCAAGAACCCAAAATGGCCACCTAG
This sequence comes from Taxus chinensis, assembly GCA_019776745.2. NCBI lineage: Eukaryota > Viridiplantae > Streptophyta > Pinopsida > Cupressales > Taxaceae > Taxus > Taxus chinensis. The sequence goes on from CM034147.1 coordinate 328,493,948, forward strand.
TGGAGAAGAATGGAGCTCTGAAAGAACATGGTGTTTAAGTGTAGAGTTCTTACACAAATATAACCTATGTCTTTGTACCACAATGTATCCCCCTTCCATATAAAATATTTTGATATGGTTGGATCTTTCTGGAGATTCTGAATGAGAGTATGGGTTGTTGCATCTTTCTTACCATTCTTCCCTTACTTGATCTACCCAATCTGCCTTTAGTATAGAGATGACACATAAAAATGCTTCTGTGGACTCATCCCTCCTAGATAGAGCATCAATGACCACATTTTCCTTCCCTTTCTTATAAATAATCTCAAATTCATACCCCAACATCTTAGTGACCCATTTTTGTTGCTCTTCTGAAGATATTTGTTGCTCCAAGAAGTATTTCAAACTATCATGATCAGTTTTTACCTTGAAGTGTCTACCCATCAAGTATGGTCTCCATTGTTTGACTGCATGTAATATTGCCATCATTTCCTTCTCATAGGTGGGCTTCAAAAAATTCTTTCCTTTTAGTTTTCAGCTCTCAAATGTTATGGGATGTCCTTCTTGCATGAGTACTGCTCTGATCCCATTTCCTGAAGCATCGCATTCAACTATGAAGGTCTTGGAGAAATATGGAGTTTCCACTACTAGAGTGGTGCACATTGCCCACCTTCAATTTTTCAAATTCCCTAGAAGCTTCCTCATTCCAATGAAAGGAGTCTTTCTTCAATAATTTTGTGAGTGGTGTTGCTATACTACCATAGTTTTTTACAAATATGTGATAGTACCCTGTGAGACCTAAGAAACCTCATAAATTCTTGAGGGTTCTTGGGACTTCCCATTCCACCATGGCCTAGATATTGTGAGGGTCCACCTTAACACCTTCATGAGAGACAATATGGCCCAAGTATTCCACTTCTTGTACCCCAAAAGAACACTTCGAAGGCTTGGCATATAGTTGATGTTTCTCTAGGGCTTCCAATACTGTATTGACATGATGTAAATGTTTCTCCTAGGATTTGTTGTAGATGAGGATATCATCAAAAAATACCAAGACAAACTTCCATAGGAATGGTCTAAATACTAAATTCATCAAACTCTGAAATGTGGATGGTGCATTAGTAAGACCAAAAGGCATCACTAGGAATTCATAATGCCCTTGATGAGTTCTGAAGGTTGTCTTATGAATATCTTCTTTCTTTACTCTAATTTGGTGATACCCAGAAAGCAAGATCTAGTTTTGTAAAATAAATTACACCATGCAACTCATCTAATAAATCATCAATGACAGGAATAGGAAACTTATCTTTGATAGTGTACTTGTTAAGTTCTCTGTAGTATGGACACATGCGCCATCTTCCATCCTTGTGGTGCACCATCACCACTGGAGAAGAATAAGCACTCTGACTGTGATGAATAATACCCATTTCCAACATTTCCTCCACCATCTTCTCGATCTCACTCTTTTACACATATGGGTATCTATAAGGCCTGATGTTGGGGGTTGGCTTCTTGGAATTAACTGAATGACATGATCATGATCTCTTTCAGGAGGCAATCCTCTAGGATCCTTGAAGACAACTGCATGTTGATCAATAACCTTCTAAATATCAGGATGCACTACCATCATTGGTGGTTGAACTTCCATGGAGAACAATCGTGCTACAAATCCTTCAGCCCCCTTTTTAAGAATCTTCTACATTTGGTGAGAACTAACCACCTGAGGAGTTTTTTCCTGTAGTCCTCAAAGTTCAAACTATTTACCCTCAGAATGAAAGTTTGCATGAACAATTCCTAGAAATTTAGCTCTATGGTGCCCAAAGTTGTGAGCCACTAAACACCTAAGACAATATCAGCTCCACCCATGGGAATAGAAAACATCGTAGATTCCAATGTGTAGTCACCCATCATAAGTCTGATTTTATGGAATTTCCATGAACATTGGACTGTGCCACCATCTGTAATCATTACTTGAAATTCAGGTGTTGGGTAGATGAAACAATTTAGCCTTGTTTCCAGCTTATGATTGATGAAATTATGTGTGCTCCTTGAATCAATCAATATTGTCACCTTCTTCTTCTTAAGATAACCCATGACCTGAAGGGTTTGTGGAGTGCTAATACCTGATAGAGCATGGCATGAGATAGTGGGTTGGGGATCTTCAAGATTCTTCCTCTAATTTTTCCACTTCCTCGCTTGATGTTTCCTCATATTCTTCCTCATCACCAGTCCCTTCAATGTAAAACAATTTTTTCTCAACACATTTATGACCTGGTCCATATTTGTTGTCACAGTTAAAACATAACCCTTTTGCTCTTTTTTCTTCAATTTTTTGAGGTGTCATTCGAACTGGTCGAGGGTATGATGGAGGCAAGGTGCTACGATATTTTATGTTAGTGAAGGACTGCCTTTTGTTGGAAAGAAATTTTTCCTCTGCCCTACATGCCATGATAATAGAATCAGAAACCTTGAGTGGATTAAACATGTGAACCTCATGCTCAATGTGGTCCTTAAGACCCCCAAGAAATAGGTCATTCAGATACTCTTCTATAATATCCTCCACAAGGAAAGATTTTGGAATTGATGGACATACTCCTTTACTGAACATGTTTGTCGTAACTTTGCTAATTGGCTAAAGTAATTCTCTGACACACTAGAACTATAGTGTAATTGAAGCTCTTCAGTGAAAACTATCCATGTGACACTTAGACCATTCTTCTACCTTTGAGCACATAACCAACGATACCAGACAAATTGGTCAGGTTCTAGATATAAGGATGCCATGGTCACCTTTTTGTCCTGATGGGATCTAATGGAGATCAAAGAAATTCTCCATTTGGGTAATCCAATTGAGCGGATCCTTTCCATCGAATTTACGCATTTCCACTTTTGGAATAATGCCCCACCATTGGTGAGGAGATCCACCTGAATGTGTAAAGGATCCTCCTTGATTGGAGTGATTTGGACCTGTGTGAGTATTGCTAGAGGAACCCATATGACTGGAATTGGGATTTGTTTTTGAAAGAGTGAGCAAAAGCTCCTGCTTCATTGATTGAAAATCCATCTAAAGTTCACCCCTAAGGCTACCTTTTAGATGAAGAAGCTCATTATTGAGGTCATCCTTACTCACCATATTATTTACCCTTTCCTGAAGTTGGATGACTACCTCAGATACTCCCAAACTAGAAGATTATAAATCCATATCTTCCTTATTTGGGGTCATTCCTAGAGTTTCTTGACCTTTCCCTTGGCCTCGAGTTGATCTACCGGTCATGATGTAGGGTTTGGGACTTGGGGTAGAAGGAATAGGGTAAAAAATTTAGGGTTTGGGGTTTCGTAAATTTATTGGTCGAATAGAGGAAATCATAAAGAAGAAACCCTAGCTAATTTTTGGAAAGATTTCTGAAAATATAAGAAACTTAGAAAAATTCCAAAAATTGCACCCTAGGTAGATGAATTATGAAAAAACATAAAATCGCTATAACTTTTGCAAAACAAGTCCAAAATGTTTGAAATTTGGAGAGGATCTTAATTGATTGATTTCGCCACACCACAAAAAAAATTGCAGAAAAAATTGCTACCAATTTTGAGATATAGCCAAACCTTCACAATTAGGTTTAACACAGCGCTGGCCGAGATCAGGCTCTGATACCACTTGTAATGAAATTACTTGTATAAATTTGAATATCAGCAACAATAGAACACCAAAGAACACAATATTGTAGATAAATGATCTCAATATGCAAGTAGAATAGCTTAGCCACTTTGAGGGGGCAACCTCCAAACCATACAATAAGACTCAAATGCTTAATATGATGATTAACTACTCCTCACTACCACCTATATATACCAATCCTATGTTATGGCCAACACCAAGGCTGACCTACTAAACATATGAAAGCATAAATTAATAACATATGACAAGAAGAGAGATTATGTAAGCCACAATTCGGCACTGCATATCCAATATAAGCTATAGGGGATAAAGGCTAAAGTGTATTCTATAAAAGGGAACCAGTACAAACCAGTAGGAGAAAAGAAATCCATGTGGCATAAAATGCAAGCCATAAAGATAGCAGCAAAGGTCATATAGTGCCATATTTGGAGCAGATGAAGAGATGAAAGAGGAGCATAAGGGAATGGATTTCTGTCTAGGTGCGAGCTAGTGAATTGAACTACTTTTACTTTGGAAATTCTTGAGGTGGGTAATAATCAATCTAGCTTTAGAAAATAGTATGATATGATAGATGGATTGTGGAAATCTAAAATGTTGCTATGATATGTTTTCAGAGGACCAAATGCTGAATTTTGTATATAACTAGAATCTATTAAAATGTAGTGATTTCCTTTTCCTATAAAACAGAATTTTACATGATAAAACCAAGCAATTTCATTGAAATGTTTTGCATAGAATGACAAGTCAAGATCAAGAAAAATATATTATCTTCAATTGCATTTGGTAAACAGAAATTTATACAAACCTTAACAATTGCCAAAAGCATGGTCAAGCAGCTATAAAATACGTGTGTGATTGCCATGACAAAAATAAATCGATGCAGTTGCTCCAGACCTTCAAATGAAACAAAAGGCTCATAACCCTGCAATATCAAGAAGAAAGACAAATATGTATGAGCATTTTTACATTGCAATATTCTTGAAGGCAACTCATAATTTGAATTGTTTCCGTCTGGTCAAATGGTTGTGCTCAGAGGCATGCAAGTAGAATGAACTGAGTCAGGAATGGATGAAAGCACATAAAGTAACATTTTGTATTACTTTCCCCCTTTCTAAATATGTATTAATACAAATGTAGCGAAACAAACAACTGAAATACCATCCCACATGTTCAGTAGCATCATTCACTATGCTGAGTTATGTCTTACTGCATGAATTAAACTTATCAAGTCCAAACATCACTCAGTGCAGCCCAATTGCAGATCTAAGGACAACTAATGAAGCTGCAATTTACCAGTTTGCAAGTATTATGCATTGCGCCACTAAGAATACGCATTGATGAACTGTGAACAGTAAATCCCAGCTGGTTGTGTCCATGGAATGTAGACCCATTAGATATGTCACTTCCTTCAACCTCAGATCGTGTACATGGAGAGAAGTTGGTATCGTAGTACTTTGATTCAATACAAAAGTTTGAAATTGAATTTGATGTGGCAGTCAGCATTAGAGATATAAGTCCCAATAACATTAGCTCTGTTCCACAAGAAGCATTCAATGAAAGGAAAATGAAAATAAGCAAGCAATTTTGAGGGTACAAACCAAAATATAATGAGCAGAATATCATAATAAAAATTAATAAATGGGATTTCTATTTCAACACGGGTGTGTCAAATTGAAATGGGCAAACCATTGTTTTGACTAATGATAAAATCTGACACGTGACATTTGATCTCACTCATAGATAGCAATTTTTATATGCTATAATCAATTAAATACGGAAGATATTTTTTTGAGACATTGCTCAAGACCCCAAACTAAATTTTTGAAGAATCAAACCTTCCTTCATCTTCTCTACTGCTTCAAAAAGAGGCTTCCGTTTGCTTTTATGCAACCACTGCAAGAACCGATAATTTGTAAGATAATGTCAAATAGAATGTAATCTCATTCACAAGAATGATCAAATCAGACACAATACCACAAAATAGAAACCTTGATGACATGAAGAATGATAAAATGGGAGCAGCTCACTCATCCTTATAAACGGTGCACACTAATGGTTCATTCCTAGAAGAATGGAGAGAACCTGCATAGACGATGTGGGCCTTTCAAAGGCTGGGTAAACAGCTCCTGACAAAAGAACTTCATTGAACTTCTATTGGCATTGAGTTTGACCAGAAACTGGTAAAATCTATTCAAAAGATTGAATTAACTAGCACATAGAAATCTTTTGATTTGATTACTGAATGGAAATGATTGAAAAGGTTTAGAGCAAAGTGTAGAAAGAGAAATAGAAACACAGCAACACTACTACGCAATCTTATTATAAAACCTGGCCTCCAACCATGGGTTAATTCCATAAAGAATATAAAAAAGTGCCTGTGACCATGGGCCAAAGACTAAGTATTAAAGGAGGTTTACTTCTATCTTCAAGCCAATTCCCTGTTGGGTAAGTAAAATCCTCTTGCCAAGTGTGCAAAGGTAGTGTACAAAGGCAAGCCTATTAGCCTTTTACCATTCACCAGGCTAGTGTTATTCCTCCTGCAATAATATGTAATTCTCAGGTCACCTGGATCATCTGGCCTCTGATGGCTGGGGTGTAACCCCTGCCGGGTAATTTCTAAGCCACTGAGCTTTGAACTCTGCGACCTAATAAGCATGGGTTAGGGTTTGAGCCTTGAAAATGGCCAGATCAAAATCAGATTACATCTAAGAGAAGGCAATACCAGGAACTCCAGAATTGGCTGAGATTGATGTCATTTTACTTAGAAAAGATTAATTGTTTATTAGCATTTATCGCTATTGTGGATTTTACTAAATGCCATTTATCCTAACACTGAACTGTATTCTACCATCAAGCTGCATCAAATTGCAACCCTGGTCACCGGAGATAAAGCTTGAAGACTTCAAAATATCCATTTCCACCCGTATCCTTAAATCCACGAGTCTCATTTCTTATTAAAAATTAGAGTCACTGTTTTTGAAAATTTTATAATACTAAACCTGCCGTTGTGTATTGATGATCTATTAAATTCTCCGACCTTTGCAATATTTTATTCTCTGAAATAGGTGCAAAAATAACTGTGCATTTTAGTCATCCGACAAGGCAAGGCTGGTGCTGCACACAACATGAGCTTCACATAGCAAGCACGACAAGGAAGCAAAGAGCAGGTAGTTTCCCACTTCAAGGGACGTGGCAGGGTGAGACAGGCAATGAGAAAATGCAGTTATGGCACCCACAATGACAAATATGAACAGAACCCAGCTCTATCTGCAACCCTATGTCGAGGAAATTAGCAAGGGTGTCAAAACTAGCATCATGAATCTATGGAACTCAATTACCTGCACAAAGGAGAAGCTTTGGCTCCAGAAGAAATGCTTGTGAGCATGCACAAGAACCTACAGTTTCAAGGAGTGCAGATTCTGTTATGGTCGAGCGCCTTGTAATGCAGCAATTGGAAGAGCTTGAGGATAGAGTCGTCATTAATGAGGACATATGACATCTCTATTCCGATGATTTACACTCTAGTTACAGAGTTGTTTTACTTTTAAATGCTTTGAAAAATTCCTTTTTTTAATCTCACAGTGTGTTCAGTCCGGGTGCTTCTAGGCCTGTTTTTATGAGAATGTCAGAAATGTGTCGGTATGAAGTCCAGAAAGATTTCCTTAATTTGGTAGTTCAATATGCATTTACTTTGTGCAATCAGAATACTGGTATTTGTGAGAAGTTATGGAGGAATCTAAGGTCAGTTTTCACAGCCAAATCATTTCTGTAAATTATACACAAATTATTAAAATATTTTTTAACGAACAAAAAATAAGGACAGATAGAATAAGTACTTAATTAAATATGCTGTCCTAAACTTTGCGGTTTAATGGTAAAGGGGTTCTTTTGTACGAGAGTGAACTAGGCTCAAATCCCCAGGCGCCAATAACGCGGACAATAACCCCAGACGTTGTGGAGTATTGAAACATGGGCCAGTAAGGTTGCGGAGCATCAAAAATGGGGTATATTCATAATCACAGTGCAGTAAGGTGACCCACTACCAGTGCTGAACATCAAATCCTGATTCTGATCCTACTCGTCGGCTAGAGCTGATCCATACAAATTACCAACCTACTCTCATCGGATTCATTATATTTGACTTTTGGGCAAAAAGGGTGAGACCTTTCCTTGTTCATGTTTCCACTCTATTATGCATTGGCAAGAAAATCTGAACAAACTCCAATCCAATCCTACAGATGTCGATATGCCTTCTCTTTATCCCCTAAAATTGGGAAACACTTGAGTTGTAATCAAATTAACAAATGGATCTGTCTGTCCAAAGGATTGTGGCTTAATTCAAATTTTCACAGGGCAGTAAGGTGGCCCATAACCCAGAGGACATTTCATGTCACTGAAGTTGTATATCATAAAAATGAAAAAGTGAGGTTGAGAGTATTGAAAAAGGCCAACCCTTAAAAAAAGAAAAAATGGGATTGTGTATGAGCGAATGTGGGTACTGATACTTTGAAAGTGGGTAGCAATGCCACTAATGAATCGGTGATGTAAGTAAATTAATGGAAGCATTACTTACCTGGCTCAAATGGTGTATAGAACGCTCTACCAAGAGAGAGACAGCCACAAAAACTATGAAGACAGTGGCCACTGACCATGTGGGCGTCAAGCCCAGAGACCGAACACTCTCCCCCACGTCGCCCTCGCCCATATCTGCTCTATTGTTTTCTCATTTTCCTTTTCTTTACCTCCCTCACAGTTTGCTTCTTAGCGTAATCTGTTTCTGTTTCTGTATCTGTACGTGTGTGGATTTCATGCAATGCAATAATGGATTTCATGCAATGTAATAATGGTTTCCTAGTTGCCTGGTCTGGTTAGGTTTTTGCCGTCGAAAATTGTCTTTTTCAAATTTTTAAATAAAAGCTCACGAGTCCCGATTATTTCTCGGACTAGGGGCGTGGGGAAAGACCACAGCAACCAGGGGTTAAATTTGACGGCCGTTTAGACGTTTTTCATGATTTTAGCCGTAAAATACTTGCAAATATTTGGAAAAACCGTCACGTGCGACTTGCAAATTTTAAGGGAGGCCGTTTTTTTTAATATAGATTTATAGGTAAATTATACAAAATATATTTGAAATAGTTAAATATATATAAAATAATATTTTATATATTTTATTGACATCATAAAAACAACACTATTTTGTATTTTTGAAGGGCAAGATTTAAAATTTGCCGTCACCTAAAAATTGTTTGACAGGCATAGGTGGCCGTCAAATTTAACCCCTGACAGCAACCAATAATAATATAGAAATAGAAATAGAAACTTTTAGCGTTCCACGATGTTAAAAATAGTCTATGAGATGGTAAAACCACTTTCTTTAAAGTTCACCAATTCAGATCTTTTTTTGTTAACCCTGATGATGAAGTCTCCCATTCCAGTTATCTGTTCCTCATCAAACAAGGCCTATAATGGCAAAGTCTTGAAATTGATTGCATATCTGGAACGAATGTCATTATAGGTACTGCATTTTGTAATAAAGTGTTTCTCTGATTCCATTGCCCCATCTGAACAAAAGACACAAAAGTCTTTCTCCCTATTTTTCTTTAGGTCTTTTCCATCTACCTGTTTCACATCTAAGCCGGTGGGAGTTGGTCCTTAGTTGAGCTATGAGAATCTTAGTTCTCCATGGAATGATGGCCCCAGTGTATGCCTTTTGTTTAAATAATCGCAAGTGGGATTAAACATATTTGAAATTCATTTATGTGGCATCAAATAGCTTTAAACATGAAATATATGAGTAGGATATAATGATTTGATGTTTGTTATTTACCATTTTAAATATAAAATAGTATAGTCATACTTTTAAGTATAAAATATTATAAGTATAATTATATGCCTTTATAATGATTTGATTATGCTTTAAGAAGTCAAGTCAAGAATAAGATCTCATTTTTTTCAAACAATCAATATTCTCCAAACTCGTTTTCTACATTTAATTCGTTAAGTAAATGTTGATCGATAGTAAAATGGACAAATTAATTAAATTGAAATCGTTTGAGAAGTTCTTTTCCATTTTTAGAAATGTATTTCCATCTCTTTTCCACACACGCCACTTATTAACCACTTATTACTTTTATTGCATAGAAAAAAAAAAAAGAAATTTCGTGATACCAAAAATGTGATAAAGAATTTTTTTGATTGAACCTATATTTTTTCACGAGTGAGGTGCACATAATTCTTAGGCTTAGATGCCAAGGAGTCAGGGGTTTCCATTCCACCAAATTCGTCTAGGGCACGATCTCGGCCCCATCCCTTATTACAGTATCTTTGAGCCTTTGCACTCAGCAAGAATAGGCTTAGATGCCAAGGACTTATGGGTTTCCATTCCGCCAAAGTCACCTGGGGCACGATCCCAGCCTCATCCCTTACTACAGTATCTCTGAGCCTTTGCACTCAGCAAGAATTGAATCCTAGTGGGCTCATTGTGAGCCAAACAACTTCACCATTGGGCCAATGACCATTCGATGTGATAAAGATTTTACTTTGGTCCACATATGAATGACACGGATTAAACCCATATGTGGTGGTTTCATCATCTAAGTGCTACCTTTGAACCACTTGCATTCACCCTAAACCAACAAACAACATTTGTTTATGGTCATTCCTTCCAAGGAGAAAGTTTTTAAGTCAATAAAACCAACTAATATTTTTTTTAGTTGGTCAGTTCAACTGACAAACCCTGGTTGTACATCAAAGTATTGCAAGATCAATAATCTTCAAGCAACTCTAAACGCAGTGGATCATATTTCTCTAGTTGTTTATTGAAAGCAATGGGCATGAATCGAATAATGAGAGAATGAGATTGGGTACCCAATTTAATATCTAAGTTAATACTTATTATCGTATAAATAATATCAACTTTTTGTTGCTTTATCTACCATCCACGGCTAAATGGTAAAAGCACCCAACTCATGATTGGGAAGTCACAGGTACGATTCATGTTGGATGCATGATAAACAATTATTATGTTTTACTTGTAACAAATGTTTAAATGAAAAAAATAGTATCAAACCCTTTTGAAAGGCTTGATACGGGTTTTTCCTTTTCCAGGATTGAAACACACTAACAATCAATTGGATTGAGTAATTAGTTGTCTATAGAATTAGCTTCAAAAATAACTAGATCGAGATGGAAGTTGTGATTTTTACATTCATGCATAACTTGTATAGCAAGGTTAGCATGATTAATGATATCAACCCGAGTTTTAATTACACAACCTTGATTATCAACAACATATTGGTTGAAATTGAATCCATTTAAGTTGAATGTCATAATGTTGATGCCTAATGTAGTAAACCAGATACCTATTACTTGTCGGATAACTAAAAAGAAACTTATATAATGAGAGTTGTTGAAACTAGCATATTGGAAGATCAATAAGCCAAAATAACCATGAGCAATTATAATATTTGTAAAAAAAAATTCTTGAGAAAATTTGTAGCCTATATTTACAGACTCATTTTCGATGGTTATTTAATCAAACCCAAAGTTACCAAGGAACCATGCATAGCACTAAATAGAGATTCGTTGAATATCGTAACTACACCGAACATGTGAAATGGATGCATAAGAATATTGTGCTTATCACGGAGTAAGATGATGACATTGAAAGTACCAGAGATTCCTATAGGCATATCCTTCAAGAAAAACTCCTTGACCGATAGGGTAAATCAAGAAAATAATGATAACAATTGTAATAGGGGTTGAATATGCAATAATAATCCAATGATGCATACTTAGACAAAAGCTAAGCTCTCACTCATAACCCATGTAGCAAGCTACACCAAGTAGGAAGTGAAAGGATTTGCTCATAGGGTGCCACCATTGTATAACCAGTCATCAATTGAAGTTGCTTCCCCAGCGGGATAGAAATGCATATTGATGGTTGTAGAGGTGAGAATAATAACATTGGATATAATATACAATTGTTAATCCACTATATAGAAAGTTTGATCGATCTACCTTAATAAAAGAAAGCCCACTTTATCAAAATTAATATAGATATTTATTAGAACATGAATAAAAGTAAAAGGAATAAGAAAAATTAAAAAGAACGAATATTAGATAAACGTGAATAAGGAGATTTTGGATGAATACTAGATCTTATTCCTCGAGATCATTTAGATGAAATGAAAAAAAAGTTGATCATGGATTAATTGAATTTACTAAATCATGGTTTAACATCTACAAACTGAAAACTTCATTTTCAATTATGCTTTTAAATAATTTCATATGTACTTTTCTTCCGTGGAAGTTCCATTTTTCCATAACATATCTTGATTTGTCTTTTTTTCTAGTGATTGTTTTAATTGTCGATCAAAAAGATATAGATTGGTTCTATTTCATCTATTTAACAAGTTTAGTACTAAGTATAATGGTCTTGTTAAATCAATGAAGAGAAAAAACTGTGAGAAGTTTGTTTTGGTAATTTTCAAATGAAAAATTTCAAAAATATATTTCGATTTCTCATTTTACTATGTTATGCATTCCCTTATCTATGGAATACATTTAATGCACAAAAATTGTTGTAATGGAGTTTTTGTTATTCATTTTGAAAACTACTCCAAGAGGAATATTTTTACATGGTGCTAATGATTTAGAAGTTGTCTTTGTAGCTTTAGAATGTTTAAGTTTATGTTCTTATCTAATATCGGGGTATACCAAAAGAGACATACAATTTAATGAAACTATTATTAAATATTTACTTATGGGTCGGACAATCTCTTTTATTATTGTTTACGGTCTTTCTTGACTATATGGTCTATCTGAGGGAGAGAATGAGCTTCAATAAATAATCAATGGTCCTATAAATACATAGATGTATTAATCTCTGGGTAATTAGATTGTGCTTATATCTATAACTATAGGAATTGGATTCAAACTTTATCTAGTTATTTTTAATCAATTGACCCCTAATGTAAATGAAGGAGTGCAAATTGTTTTCAATTTATTAACTCTAAAAGATTTTTTTAGATATGTTTAGTATTTAAACACTCTTTCAACATGTAGAGGAAGAGAATGTTATCCCTGCTTTGAATAAGACATCACTTTAACCAAAAAAAAACTCATTTAATCAAGGTAAAGAAAAGTAAATAATAATTGTTTGAATAAACAATAAATTCATTTTACAAGCTAGTCATTACGGGCAATTATTACAAAAGATCGTATTATTTACCTAGATCAATACTTTTATTATAAACATAGATGTTCCGTAGTCATTTTTCATCCTTTAAAGACTACAAGTGTAAAAAAGGTATCCACCAATAAAAATATTACCCTAAGATGAACATCTTGTGGCTATTAAAAATGAATGAAATCAGATGGTTCTATTTAGATTCTTTTATACTATAACCAAAGTAAAAAAATTGATTTTCATTTACTGTAGGAACTGTTAAGGAATGATTCTTTGAAAAGTTAAGGATTGGTTATTTTTCATATTATTGAATAGATTCAGTCTTACACATGCACAGGGAAGGTAATCAGTACAAAGAATTAATTTATTAGGTTCTTCATTTTTTATCACATAGGGGCCATATAAGAATAAAGTTTTATGCATGATTATTGTCGGTACCCAATTTTACACCTCTTGCGGACTAGGCAGCATTAGCACTTAAAGTGGGATGCTCTAAGTATGACAGACTTTCCATTTTGTAGTCAGGGGAGATGTCTAACAAACTTATTCAAAACCCGGCATTGGAGGGACAGAGTGGCACGTACAAAGGGTATGACCTTCCCTGCTACTTTAGGTCCTGCCTTTAACAAAGGTGAGAGAACCCATTTTGTAACCGGAACTTGTGAGGAAAATAAGTGGAATCACAGTGTCTTAGTCTTCTCTTTGAGATTTGAAGATCATTCCTGAATGAACATGGTCAATGTATGCACTATTTAACTCTTATGATTTGTCATAATAAATAATGCAAATGTCACTCAAGTAGGACTCATGTTACTCTAGACAATGGAAAGTTCACTCTTCTTCTGCATATTCATGAAAAAGGGAAGGTAAATAATGGTAAAGTCCCTTGGAAAATGTTCATAGATAGAGAAAAAAGAAGTGGTTTATAAAGGATTTAAAAATTATAGGTTTGTATTTATGTAGGAGTTGGAGATTAAAGTAGAATAAAGTTGATTATAAAAAGTTCTCAAAAACTTTAATACTGTTTGAAAATTGCTCAATGAGAAAAGAATACATCAAACAACCAGAAGCAACCCTTTAACCAAAAGATATGCACTCATGGAATCCCAAGAATACATGATTTCACACAATCATTAAGAAATTAAACACATAAACTCTCATGTTAACCTCTCAATAAATCATTGACAATTCCTGATCCATTATGCCTCATATTCACTCAAGACTAATAATAAAAATATTCTCAACAGAATGGATACATCATGAATTTAAATTTTTTTACCATACTATGAAAGGAATTCTCTTCCCACAACATAATTTCATTTTCCAAAAACACCACCACAAGGACTAGATCTAGTGTAATTCAAAGGAGTTATCAACATAAGACTACAACAGGAGAGATAAATGGTTGATTTAAAGTATATTACCCAAAAACAAAGATAACAATGCTCATGAACATACACAGTTTATTTCAATATTTTCATATTTCTCAACAAGGGATTGTAAAGCCTATAATCTCAATGCTTTTTAATGGTTATAAATTTGCAACCATCTTGAAATAACAAGATTTTAAAGGTGAAAGAAATCACAGAGTATATCAATTTGTTTCACGTTTTCAAGAATTCCTATCAGGTTACATTGTTTCTTCTAAAATCTTAGAAAAAGTAATCCTCCTCTCGATACAAGAACATGCCTCTCATATCTATACAATATTTTATTCTTTCTTTGCTTTATTTCCCCCCCCCCAAACCTTGAATGTTTTCAATGAATATTCTTAACGAACAATATCAGATTCTATCACTTTGAAAATATCATCATTCCCTATTGTGCCATGTGGAGAGATATTTACCAATGTTTTAAGGTGTATGTTTCATTCCCTTATGATGAATGGGATTCATATGTCATTCATTTTACATCATAAAATTGGTAATTTCTATTTTGGGTAGGTTGAGTAAAACTTTTTGAATGATTTTTTGAGCACCCCCAAATAGTTTTATTGGATGTTAATCATTCCCACCTTTTGGGAATCTACCTCAAAACACACACAATTATCTTCATATCTTTCTGAGATGAATGTATTTCCACATGTACTATGTTACATTAGGATAATTACCTCCATTTTTGTAGTGATATCAGTCTACTTCACACTTATCTTCCTCATGCGGATATCATAAACAATCTTAACAATGAACTCATCATGATTTTACTCAGCTCAATATGCTTACATCATCTTCATTATAAATTCCCACCATTTATTATACAAAATCACATCCCTTATTTTAAGTGTGAGAAGATTAATGAAATTATTTGTTTGCAATATGGAAGGAGTAGCATTAGAATCCATTTTGAAAGTTTTTCCTCCGATGATTTAAACTTAGTTTTTGATTTTTTGGGCCTAGATGAAGCATTCATATGAATGCTATTTTAAATTGTAGATCTAGGGGACTATGATGGGCCATTGACAACTCAAGATCTTTGAGTGGCTTTGATTTGAAGACTAATCATGATCAGTCCCGTATTTTATTCTTTCCAAATGATGTATTTTCATTTTTTCAGGTGGGAAGGATCAGAAAACTCCTAAGTGTTGAAGAAATATTTGGCCCAAGAGTAGGCTAGTTGTTAAGGGTGAAATAGATAATACATGTCCCTTTTATTTGTAATAATAATTCAATGTGATGGATATTCCTCATAATATTATGTGCTTGATTAAGGGTTTTTTATAGACATTATGCCTATTATTTTTCGCAAGGTGACTAAGTTGAGAAATGTGTTTCTACTTTGGAGAATATGCCAACAGAATATTTTCCTTGACAACCTTCTAGGGCAATCACTATTCAACATCATCATCAGGGGTGATTCTACTCCAAAATCATGTTCAATTTTTATAGAAAATACAAGCTTGATATTCATCCTTGCTATTCAACATCATCATCCATATTCTTCTTCTACCTGTCTTCCTCCTTGAAGAAGGTCGCTCCAAGTGCATGTAGAGCATAAAATAGTTTGGAATAACTACAAGATCAAATCCTCTTCATTACGTTTTGTATGATATTTTAAGTGTCGATTTAGTTATGCTCTGGACATTCAATACCTGGCAACACATTTTTATCCTGTACAAATGATTTAGGACTCTTTAATTTATAGTTTATCAAGGCTCAACAATTTTTTTTTCCATAGAGATAATCTCTTAATGATAGAATCATAAGTCTCTTTCCCCTTTTCCCTGTTTTGGTCATAATATTAAGGATCAAGAAATCAATTTCCTCGATTAGGGCCCATATAGAACCCCAATTTTCTTTTTTTTTGTTAAATGCCATCTCTTCTAAGATGTTATCAATGAGTTTCATGTTAATCTTTCCTATAGAATCCTTGTCTATTAGAATGATTTTCCTTGACATTGATTCACAACATTCATACCATGATTTTGGCTAAATATTCCAGCAATTTGAAACCCTATTTTTTTCATGATGAATTTTGCAACTGGAAAAGGAAAGTTTTTTAGAAAATTCAAACTCTACAGCTTGGTTCATAGTTCAAGTTTGGGACCAGGATCTCCTTCTTCAATGGTATAATTCATCCTTTCAGGTCATTGATCGTATGTAATTCATTTATGTCATTGACCAGTTGCATCAACTCCCCTTGCATCATGTCTTTGTGATATTTGAATATTCAATGATATTTCTACCCTTTTGAGCAAATACTCTACACATTTATTCCATATGTACCTCATATTCCTTCTTTTAGTATGCTCAACAATTTTCTATTTTCCCAGAGATAAGCCTATGGATGACCTCATAGCGGACTTATGTATCCTCTTTGCTATCCCTGATCAAAATATTGTAATCATGAGATCAATCTCTTAAGTTTTCTCCATTTAAGTTTGCTTCTTAGTCAAACTTTCATCTTCGTAACCTGACATATATAGAAGCCTTCAATGCTTTTCCATCCAATCCTCCTCCATTTTAACCTTTTCCTTTCTGATTCAATATCCTCTACCAAATTGTATTGGCTTGAATCATAATCCAATGCATTTTGAATCTCATCCTTTCTTACATAACACTATTCCTGGGGAGTTGTAATCATCAAAGGTCCAAAATCCATTGGGTAAGGATCGTTTCATGTGTCTTTAAAGTTACAATTCATTTCTTCACTTTGATCATACAATTCATTTATGTTATTGAGCATGTTGTGTTAATCTGCATACTCCTTTTATTGTTTTTTCATTTTTTTTCCCTCTTGAGACAAGTCCTCTTACCTAACTATCTATTGCATAGGGGCATTACACTGTATTTAATCTATTTTACCTGTGACGTGTGTAGTTTCATAATACTTAAATTTCTTATCTTTCTTGATAGTTCCTAACCATATCTTGATAAACATAATCAATGTATTTATGGGTCTCCTTCAACTTTCACCACTTTTTTTTGTTAGAGTGTCGCTCATATCTTGTTATCTTTTATTTGGCTCGAGATTCATGGATTGATTCGTGATTTTTACCTTTATTGTTACTATGTGTACTTTCCTTGTATTGGTCTCAATTGTCTACTTATTTCTACTGAAGTCTCAATTATAGTTTCCTTTGTGGTAATTGTAATTTGAGAAATTTCACTCTCTTTTATTACATCTGAATCCTTAGATGTTTGAGTTTCAATATAGAAAAAATATAATACAAATGTTTTATCCATAATTTTTTGATTTTCCATTTCAATTTCCACAACAGGGGTTGTACTTTCAATTTGAATACCTTGCGGTTGAGCCCCTAATTTAATATTTGATGATTGATCAAAATTTGCATGTGTATTTCTTGTTGGGAAACACTTGCACCCTCCACTGTATAAGTTTCACATTTTTTATCAACCATCTCAAGTCTAGGTATCTCTTTAAGTAACTCCAAATCAATTATTTCAATAGGGTTCATGTTTGATTCAATTACCTACATGCTCCTAGGTTGTACAACAACTGGTTTATCTTGCACTTGTTTTTTCATAACATTTCTTGGCTGACTAGATATAGGGGAACCATAAAATATTCCTACAATAACTTTGTTGGAGATAAAGATGAAGTTACAACTAGTGGTGGTATAATTGGAGTATAATGAATACCTTCAGGAGTCTATAATGGCATTGCTTGATGAACTAATGAAGTAACAATTTTCTTTTGAATTTTAATTAGGGTAGGAGGATAAATTACTTTAGGCTCCATTATTTTGTTTTTCTTTACACCGTGACCACCTTCCTCATGACCACATGTATCCCTTTCTAAAGGAAATATTACTTTATCCCTTTTTGTAGTTCTTTCAAAATACATGATTTCAGGTTCCTCCTTTCCCTTAGCACTTTGCACTACAGGTGTTGGATCAACATTTGATAGAGATCCCCTCATATCCTTTGGTGCACTAGATGACCCTGGTAATACCACTGAGGGAGTTCTTGGTTTAGTCAAACCTATCCCTTTGGCTTGTATTGGTAATGATGAAGTAATGAGAGCATCTTTCATATCCTCAAGACATTCCCTCTTCACTTTTGAGTCAAGGACAGTCTTTGAAGTTCAAGTATTTCTTATGTTTATTTTCCATTCATTAATGGTATCATTAGTTGGATTTTTACTAGATAATTTTGGAGCTCATCCATTCAAGGGGTCCATTTTTTCTGCTCCCTCTTTTAGGAGATGGAGATCTTCCTTCAAATTCTTCAATTTTCGAAACTCCCTTAGCACTTTTATATTTTGTAAGGATGAATCTAGACCCTTCCCAATAACCCAAGTCAGTGTTCTCCTCATTACATTAGAAATTTTTTCATGAGGATCAATTTATTCTTTCTCTTTCCAATCCATATGACTGATTGATTTTGACCCCATCTTTTTGTCAAGGTAATACTAACTCACCACATTTTTATCTTCATCTATTCCTTGAGGAATTACAGTAATTTTTAAGTCAATAGGTTGTGTTCAAGTCAATCTAGAATAATTCCTCAGTCTAACTTCTTATTCATCCATGAAATTCATCCAGTAGTATTCGAAATGGGGTTCATGTTCACCTGTATTGATAACCCAACTGGATGTCATAATTAGGCCTTAGTGTAAATTTATCCATTTGAAGCCTCTCCATATCTTCATCCATTAATCTAGATTTTTCTATTGCTTGGAAGGAATATATCCCAATTTGGAGAGGGAATTTTATGTTTGCTTTATGTCTCCTTGCAATTTTTTATGTACAAGGGCCAATTATCTTGAAAGTTCCATTAAGACCCAATTATCATTCACATATCTTGGCAACTTTATAGTTTATCCTTCAAATCCACTTACCCTAAAATATGTGAAAAATATGTACTGTATGAAGGTGCAACCATATTCCATAATTGCAGCCCTAACATTAACAGATAATTTGTATTTCTCTCATTCTGGTTTTCAAAGGCAAGTTATAGGGGTAATGAAGGCATCATTAATCTTCCTGACATATCCTTTCCATTTTCCAATATCAATTGTGAATATACATCATACACCCTATGGTTTTTAAAACTTTCTTGTGTTGGGAAACCTGGGAATGATTTGAAACATGCAATATTATAGATGAGGTAAGACATCATGTAGAATATAATATCAACTAGATTACTATGCCCTGATTTTTGTAGTTATTTTCATGATTTGGGCATGAATAGATGATGATATAAAGCTTGCCCAACAGAAATTTCTTGTTAGTTCAAAATAACCATTATGAAGGGGCACATCCACTCTTGAAAATTGTTAACCCCTTCTCCTTTCCATCCTACTTAGTATTACAATGAGGTCCTCAACCTCTTCAAAAAACATGGCCTTAGTCAATTTCTTGGGGATTATTTCAATAGATGGCTTCCTTTCTTTCAACCATTGGGTATTTAACATTTCAACATATTCATCAAGTCTTGCATCGTAATCAGTTTGTGTTGTTTTAATTATAGCCATTACTAGTTGAGCCAACTTTGGTAACACCAACATTGCCCTAAAAGCTTCTGGTGTAAAATTTATTACTCTTTCCCCACTTCCATTCAATACTTCTTTCTTTTCAAGGTCATAGTTTTTAGCACACAACCATACAATCTCGGGAGAGTGTATAGATGGTGGAAACACAACTACTAAGGACAATTGGTTGGCATCATTGGCCAACATCCATTGGCTCTTATTCAGAGCACGACGTCTTCTCAGGAAGTCATCTAGATCAACATTCAGTAATTTTCTATCCATGACATTGTCTAAATCACTAGAAATATTGGAAGTTACATGGAAACCTGATTCTAAAGACCTCATCTTGTCGTTTTTGATCTTTCCTCTTAATTCCTCTTAATCCCAATTTAATTATCGAGAACATTAAGCTAAAGCAAGGACTTGCCTGTTTCTTTGCAAACTCTGTGAAAATTTCCCCCGCTTTCATAACTCCAAGTTCCTTGGCTCAATTTCACTACTTTATAGTCGATTCTTCTTCTTTATTTCATGAATTAACGTTGTTAGGGCATCCAAATTTCTCGTGTGCAAGGTGAAAGCTTGAAACGATAGAAAAAACCTTTAAAATTCATACTTTGATCTGTATGCATGTATTTATGGTGGTAATCATTAATGCTTTAAATCCTGATCCTTCGATCTATTTATCCTTTCTAATGTGAGTTGTCCCCATGGCTTAATTTGAGACATTGCGAGATTGGGGAGTCTACTTGCAGTTGTAGACATATGAATTCCACTTTTGCAATCTTATTGCCAAACACACACAAACCACTCTCATTCTTACCAATTCCGTTATAATTAGTGATTTATGCTAATTAACTAACGTTTCTTACCACTTTGGTCAATTAACAATGATTTTTTGTTACCAAACCTCTCTCCCATTCAGGATGCCACTTTACGAAGAATCGTAAGTCAAAATCCTCTTCAAAATAGACAATTAGCGATTATTAGCTAATTAAGCCTATTTTGCCCTTGTTTTGGTCAATATACCCTATTATTGGCTCAAACCCCTCTTCTAACCACTCAAAATCACCCCACTTCTCTCCACAACATCTCATCAAGATTTAAAAGCTTATCCTAGCCTCCTAGTTAACCCTAAGCGGTTGATTAAGGCTCCACACATCTTAATCACTTGGTAATTTAGTAATTGTGATTAGTAAAGCTTAATAATGATCAGTAATTCTAATATAATTTTGGATTTTAGTCCCACATGCACCAAAATACAAGTTTTCCCCAAATGGAAAACTATAAAAAGGGTTCACCTCATACCTTAATACTTTACACCATGCTTTGATTTGCATCTCATATAATAAATATGATTTATAGCCAAGTTCAATCCTTGCCTAAAACCTTCCACAAGGTTAGTAGATGGATATCTAAAGTGACTCTCTAATTCATTTGGAGAGGCCATTTCACCTTGTTTGGAGTAGCAACCATTCCAATTTGATTTCCCTCTTAGGTCTATTTAGGTCTATGTTAGGCAATTAAACATATTAGTAGGCATGATTAGTTAGATTTTGAATTGTATTCATGTTAGTTAAGCATTCCATTAAGCTTCTATCTTTAGTGTTACATTCCTAGACTTAGAGCCTTTATTAGAGGTGGCAAGGGTGTTAGCCTTCCTTAGTTAGTCATACAATTTGCTTTGTAAAGTTTAGGGCGCTTTCATTTGGCATGCTCGGTGGGACTTTAAAACCTTTCTCCCGCAATCATAACGATTCTAAATCTAACGACAAACCAAAGTTTGTTCATAATAAGAACAAAAACATTGTTAGTGACAGGGTAGTAGACTCTAAGTGAGTACAAGCCATTTAGAACCATGTAACTTTGAAGCTTGCAAAGGGAAAGCCACCTACTGAGTATAAACATTGTACTTTCACCCCTCTATCTGAATCCATATCGTCCATACTAAAGCAGTTAGAAGCCGTAAACATGGTCAAGTACCCTAAAACACAACCCTACAAGGATGACGTACCTAAACTGTCATGGTTTAGGGATAATGAATTTTGCAGATTCCATCATGTAAAAGGTCATAAAACTGACAAGTGTTTGAGATTGAAACACTACATTCAAGACCTAGTCGACAATGGTGATATAGAAGTAGAATTTGTTGCCGCTGCCAAATCTCCAAACACAAACTTAGGGATCTTCAAAGATCCTTTTTCCCAATCATGAAGAAAATAAAAAAGTAGATCGGGGACAACCGTCTAAGAATAAGAATGCTAACTATGTGCCAAAACAAAGACCATTTTGATGCCTTGATAGGTTATGTTGATCCACTCATTGAGCAAATCAATACGATTAGAATTAAAACAAGAGAGTGCAATGTGGCAACGTGATGGGCTCACCTTGTTATCTTGAAACCTACTCCCCCTCCTCCTTAAGAGAGTCAGTATGATGTGTTATATCAACTAGAGAAGACTACAACTAAGATTTCAATCTTAGACCTAAAGATTTCTAACATCTATAAGGGAATACTTTGCAAAACCTTACAGGGACCAAAAGTATGTGTTGATATTGAACCAACGCATTTATAGGCCATGATAGCACAAATCACTCCTGCAAGACACATAACCTTCAGTTCGATAAAATCCTTAATTGAAAATCCATTCCATAACTTACCCTTACATATTGAGGTAATAATCAATTTTAATAAGGTCAAGAGAGTACTTGTGAACGGTAGATTGGGTCTCAACATTTGTACTCTTAAACTAGTTTGTCAACTAGGTTACACATAAGCTTATTTGGAGATGAAGGTCATCACCATAAAGGCACATGACAATGAAGAACAAAAATCAGTTGGAATGATCACTTTCTCATTGGAAGTTGGTCCCATAACCCATGATACGAAGTTCCATGTCTTAGACCTAGAGCTCCCTTACAACATCTTGCTTGGTCGCCCATGGATTCACGCCATGCAGACCATGCCATCAATGTATCATCAGTGTCTAAAGTTGCAACATGAAGGACAAACACTTACTATACAAGGGGATCCCCAACCATTTGCTCATTGCAGAGCATTGTCAGGTTATTTTCCCATTATCTACGAGTATCCCTCTATGGAGATTGTTATTCTTGTCTAGCCCCAAGCCATCACTTCACGAGTGGATTTGGACACCCTAACTCTCAGTGACAATAGTACATCTACATCAGAATCTCCTTTTGCTACGTGGGAGATAAAAGTTGTAGGCAATGGCTGTGGAGAGTATAATCTTAAGTAGCCCTTATGGTTCAAAACATTCTGCTATCAGCCCAAACACGTGGTAGACCATGCTATAAATTCCAAAGATCAAGGCAGAATTGCCCTTTCGACAATTTCACTTCAAGTGGCTTACTGGAGGATGAAAGAATCCTCAATGATATTATATTTCATCCTCAAGATGATGAAATGGCTTTATGTTACAAGTCATCTAGGTATGTTATTCCTAACAGAATCATGCTTACTATGAGATATCAAGGACGTGGTTGCGGCCACCAAGAACAAGGTCCGTTAGAAGCTCTTTTAATACCTCATCGTATAATGGGTAAATCAGGTACTGGCGTCCATTTGTATGAGTCTCACCCTTTAGATAACGAGTATGCTTCTTTTGAGAGTGAGGATAGTTTGTCCGAAAGTGAAAGCAAAAAAGATTCCCAATGTAGTCTTTACGAAGACCTTGCCTCTATGAACATATTCTCTAACATGGCTATCCTTACCATAACCCCTGTTACACCCGCCATATCCCCTATAACTCAGACATTAAACCTCATCTACCCATCACTCGTGAATTGGGATCAACAACAACATGTACCTATTGACGTGTTTCAGAATGATGAGGCTATTGGTGAGTTCCTGGGCATCAAAGATAACATTCCAAGAAACAATCACAAGAAAGGATTCTCCATTCAGCTCAATGCATGCACATACTTTGGAGAGGAGGTAGAATTGTGTGGACACTTAAGTAAAAAAGTGAGTAAGGGAAAGAGTCTTACAAAAAGAAAAAGGGGAAGTCCTATATTGAAAACCTCTTTGAGGCACTTGTGGAAAAACAAACAGAACAACCTATGGAAAAGATAGTGTACCCATATAAAGATGAGAATCTCCCTGAACCACCTTTGGTAGAGGAGGATCTCAATCTCCCTCTTGATCCTACGCGCATGGAGGACAAGTCAAAGCTACTAGTGGAAGATACAATAGATGTTAACATTGACATAGAGAAGCCACTTAGAATAGTTAAGTTTGGAGCTTCACCTTAAGCTCAAGAGCAGAAAACCTTTACAGGAATTTTGAAAGAGTATGCAGATATCTTCACTTGGTCTTATGTATAAATGTCCGGACTTGATCCGGCATTAGTGGTGCACAATCTTATTGTACATCTGGATGTCAAGCCCATCAAACAAAAGCTTTGAAAGATGCATCCTTGCATCACCTTGCTGGTAAAGGAAGATCTTGAAAGGCTATTAGAAGTAGGCTTCATCAGGCCTATTTACTACTCAGAGTGGATTTCTAATGTGGTACCAGTTTAGAAAAATCTAGTCGATATTAGAGTGTGTACTGATTTTAGAGATATTAACAAAGCTTGTCCCAAGGATGAATTTCCTCTCCCTAACATCGACATGATTGTCGATTCTACTATTGGTTATGAGATGTTATCACTCATGGATGGCTTCTCAGGTTATAATCAGATAAAGATTGCAGAGGAAGATCAACACAAGACAAATTTCAC
Source organism: Taxus chinensis (assembly GCA_019776745.2). NCBI lineage: Eukaryota > Viridiplantae > Streptophyta > Pinopsida > Cupressales > Taxaceae > Taxus > Taxus chinensis. Next base: position 328,518,468 of record CM034147.1, read on the forward strand.
AACCCCATGGGGGACATTTTGCTACCAAGTCATGCCCTTCATCCTTAAGAATGCAGGCGTTACATATCAACGGGATGACTGTAATCTTTCACGACATGATAAGTGACATCATGGAAGATTACGTAGATGATATACTAGCTAAATATAGAATTCAGGAGGAACACCTAAATATTTTACAACGTATCTTTCAGTGCCTAAGGGACTACAGATTCCTCCTTAACCCAAAGAAACGTGTCTTTGGTGTGCTATCTAGGAAATTACTAGGATTCATTATGTCAAGGAGAGGAATATAAGTGGACCCCGTAAAGTTCATGACTATCACAGAAATGCCTCCTCCTAAAAATATTAAACAACTGCGTAGCTTACAAGGAAAGATTCAGGCCATCAGAAGGTTCATTTCACAGCTAGCAGACAAATGTCATACATTCACACATCTTCTTAAGAAAGATGTTACTTTCCACTGGAGGCATAGAACAACAACAAGTGTTTACTTTACTAAAAGAATACTTGGCTAAACCCCATGTTCTCATGCTGCCCATGGCAGGAGAACCCTTGTTGCTTTACATTTATGCTACACATTTTTCAATTGGGGCACTGTTGGCCCAGTATGATAAAGAGTAGAGAGAAAAAGTTGTATACTACTTGAGCAGAACATTGATAGCATATAAGCTCAACTATCCGTAGATCGAAAAGGCTTACCTAGCCGTAGTGTTTTCTTTCTAGAAGCTATGCCACTATTTGCTCAACAATAAAGTCAAACTTATTTCAAATGTCAATCCTCTAAAATACTTATCGTCAAAACCCACACTCACAGGAAAAATGGCTAATTAAATCATCTTGTTAAGTGAGTTCGACATTGAGTATGTACATCAAAAGTAAGTAAAAGGATAAGTCTTAACAGATCAGCTAATAGAAGCTCCACTACTAGGTATCGAACCTTTGAGTCTGGAACTACCAGATGCCTCCATCATGTACCTTGAGGAATTTATCGTTTGACAACTATACTTTGATGGATCCTTTACCTTTCATGGTTCAGGTGTCAGAGTTGTGTTAATCACTCCTACGGGAGACTTGATTCCCCAAGCATTCCGGCTTGGGTTCCCATGCATGAATAATATAGTAGAGTATGAAGCTCTCATCGCAGGGATGAAGCTAGCCATCAAATGGGATATCAGACGAGTCAATTGCATTGGTGATTCAATGCTCATTATAAAACAAGTCACAGATGAATACAAGGTAAAAGATGAGAAACTTCTTCCATACAAAAGGATGGTTGATTCTTTGAAGGAGTACTTTGAGTAGATAACATTTGAGAAAATACCAAGAGCACATAACAGAGTAGTTGATGTTATGGCTACAGTGGGGTCCATGTTGAGTATTCCACCAGGGAACAATGATATGCCATTCTTCGTTGAACATCTAAGAACACCAGCATACGACATACCACAGTCTTGTTTGGTGAGTGAAGTTGTTGGTCCCTTTTCCCCATGGTACGCTGAAATATTTAATTACCTCCATGATGGAACCTTTCCCACTAACATTTCCCATGCTGAAAAATGCACCCTCATCCAGCGTATAGCTTGTTATACCCTACTTGGGGGCACCCTCTTCCATTGAGGCTATGATGGGAATCTGTTGCGATGTTTAAATTTGGATGAATCTATCCAAGCAATTAAAGAGGTGCACGAAGGCATCTATGGGGCTCATACTAATGGGATCATCCTTGTAAAGAAAATACTCATAGTAGGCTACTATTGGCCTACCATGGAGCATGACTGTTGTAACCATGTGAAGAAGTGCGTGGATTGTCAAAAGTACAGAAAATTGATACATGCGCCGACATAATCCTTGTAGCTTATCACAACCCCTTGGCCATTCTCAAAGTGGGGTCTCGATCTAATAGGAAAACTTAACCTGTTCTCTTCTTATGGTCATAAATTCATCATTACTGCAACTGAGTACTTTACAAAATGGGTAGAGGTTGTTCCTCTCACCTATGTTGAAGGTGCCCAAATCTCTAAATTTATCATGAACCATATCATCTGTCGATATGGTATCCCTTCTGCTATTATCACTGATAATGGTAAACCATTTAAAAATAAAACTGTGAAAGCACTCTACAAACGCTTTCAAATCTCCCTCAAGTTCTCAACCCCCTATTACCCTCAAGGTAATGGGAAAGCCAAGGCTTCCAACAAAACCCTCATTCACATTATGGAGAAGATGGTGAGAAAGGCAGGTCATGACTGACATATACAAATTCACCATGCCCTTTGGGCATTCATAACATCTATCCGCACCCCCATTGGTGCCACTCCATACTCCTTAGTATTCAGAATAGAAGGCGTATTGTCTTTAGAGATCGAGATCCCTTCTTTTTGCATTGAGCTAAGGGACTAGTTGAATGAAGAGGAGGGTTACAGAGTAGCTCGACTAGTAGAGTTGGAGCTATTAGATGAGAAAATACTTCACACTCTCAATCACCTTAAAGTGTATTAAGATTGAGTGTGGTGAAGCTATAATAAAAGAGTCATACCTCATCAATTTGAGGTAGGGGACTTGGTGTTAAAAGAGAATCAAAAGAAAACCAATAAGGATCATGAAAAGAAAGGGAAATTTGAACCCAATTGGCTAGGACCATATGGTGTGGTTACCAAGTTCGGTTCAGGTGCCTATAAGCTATCCCATTCAGATGGCCAAGAGCTTCGAGAACCCATGAATGCAATGCATCTTAAGTGCTTCTATGCTTAAGTATGGGGTCTCTAAAAATATTAGAAAAGAAAAAAATATAAAAATAAAAAAAGATAAAGATAAATAAATAGGTGTGTCCAATAGTGAAAACCATGCAATGGTGGCACTTTGGACAAGTCCTTTGGTGAAAACCAGTTTCTGACACCAAGGGAGGGTCTTTTGTTCACAAGAATTTTAGGTTTAGGAGTACAACAACTTTGTCCTAAGTTGGTCTTTTCCTTCGTCTGAGTCCCTTGTGAGCCTATCCCTCTTTGCCCTGATCCAGCTAATCCAACCTTTTGAATGCAGAGAATTTAACTTTGAATGAACCCATCTCACGTTGGGGGAAACTTCACAGTGTCACTTCTGGCACATAACATGTGGCATTCTACCCTTGTATATCCCATCTAACACTGGGGGCATCCATGTTTCTTCATTTCCTTGCACGTTTGCTTTGGAAAACTATTTAGAAAACATCAAAAACATTCGTATAACTTTTGAAAACCCCAAAACATACAATATGTTCCTTAGAAAAATCAAAACATTCAAACATGGTTTGTAGAAAACTCCAAAACAATAGAAAATTGTCTTAGAGATAAAACCAAAAAACAACGAAAAAGGTCCCAAAACTGTCCCACAAAAACAAAGTAGTAGTTTGCTTACTTTTAGTTGTTGGTTTGTATGGTTTTTAGTTGCATTGATTTTTTGTATTGTGTACTTTAAGTTGGATTCACTTGCTTACTTAGATTGAATGTTATTTTAATTTGTGGTGCATTGCATTGAGTTCATTTTATCTTGCATACTTGTAGATAAATGTGTTGCTTTGATTAGGTTTGTTTAACTTGTGCTTGTTATTTTTACTTGTACATTTTTGTTATCATTTCATCATCATATCACATAAACCCATCACATCTATACATCATATATCAATAAATGCTAAGTCTACATCATACATGTATACTAAAGCTAATCATCAAGTACCCTATCATCAATGGGGCAAGTGGGGTTGCGTATGATCACAAATATATCCCCCACACCAATATCAAAAATAAAAACATGTTTTTCAAAGTATCTCATCAACATGCAATATGACATCAACTAAGGCTATCTCATAATCTAAAAAACATGTGATACAAACATAAAACATACAAGATTAAAACATGATATCTCATAAACAACATGTGGTACATCAATAATCCATCTACCATAATATATCATAAAAAATATAAATGTATGTGCATAAAACAATGTGTCTCAAAAGTGCATTCGATATAATGAGCCATCATGGGTGTTTATACAAAAAAAGTTCCTTCATCACGAGGCATGATAAAAAAATAATACATATGAATCCATACAAAAGTATGCCTTCATATCGAGGTGATACACCAAAAAAATACATCTAGTACATCAATAAGAGAGTCAAGCACGACTCTCACCCTTATCAGGACTACCTAGTCCAGGTCCACTTCTAGGCGGGGGCATTTGAGGTGTTGGACAGGTAGAAAGTACTATGTCATGTTGTGCTGACCCATGCTGATCTGAAGCCAGCTGTCTTGAAGGACCCTATACAGATCGCATTGATCATGATGACCTATGGGATCTAGATCGTGACAGGATACCTGTTATCTGACTATACTCAGGAACTCTCTACTCAGCCGAGACGAGCACATAACACTACATCCTATAATATGTGGCCTCACCTACTAGAGTGGCATTGTGCCCAATCATCAACTATACTCCTAAGGCAGCTCTTGCCTGCTATAGTGTGTCACGCTCTACTCTCGCACTAGCTAGCTCTATCTGTAACTGGGTTATGTATGCTACAACCTGATCCCTCTCTATTATAGCCTGATCCCTCTCTACCTGCAGTTATAGACTATCTGTTGATCATCTGGTCTCGCTCTTTCATGACCTGTAATCTCTCCATCCTACCCTGATCTCACTCTATCACAAGTTGATCCCCATCTGTGATGGCCTAGTCTCTCTAAGTAATAGCCTTGGTCCCTCTCAGCTTCCATCTGGAGTTGTAGAGTTGTCACCTGTTGTAACTGTTGTTGTAAGGTAGCCACCTACCCACCAGCCTATATATCTTGAATATCCTCCTCCATATCCTCACCACCCCTGCCATCTCCTCCACCTCTTGGTGGACTATGTCATGGACTCGCATGAGGGGGTGATGGAGGTGCCTTCAATGGTGCCCATAATGGAACCTGAAGGGGCATTCATGGTGCCAACACCTATGGCTACACCACTACTTGTTGTTATATTAAGACCTGTTGTTGGACTAGAACTTGTTGCACTTGTACCCCTATATGTGGTCCTCCCTGTGGATCTACCTATACTTAATCCTATGCCTATGCCCTAAGAGTTGGGCCCTGCCCCCTTTATGCTGTTGCATCTAATACCTCCTATGGTATAGTCAATCTATGTGGCATCATTGTCACATACCACTTTTTATAATCCAAGGTAGTCCCTGGATCCACTATTTGCTCTGTTGTACCCAAGGCTATGGAACCACCTGTAAAAATCTATGTGCACTTGACCCAACCTGATTTGAGGCCCCATATGAAAGACCTCTCTAAATCTATGTTCATACCACATCTCATCACCAGGAATCCCCTGGATGAGACCAAACTGACTATGTCCACTCTGTACCACTCCAAGATGTAGTTCCTACTCCCAAGAATGAAATGATCCATGACAACAATACTCAACTCAACAACATCCTGAGGCCACTGGTACAACCTGTAGGGCCATCATGTGATCATATGAGGTTGTACCTCATCAAACTCTCACCTGTAGTAATTTGTGTCTCCCCTGTGGCCATGAACATCATCCCTATCTGAAACCCAGCTCATGACAGATGGCTCTCCAAGAACCCAAACTCTCAATGCTCCTAAAGGACGTCCAATCACAATGTGATCCCAAGCCCAGATCTGTAATAAAGTGGCAGGACCCATTGACCTCTGTCCATGGTAGGCTATCAAGTGCAAATCAGAGTATAAATGAGCCAGTATACACTGACCCCAGTAGTACACCTCTCCCTGAAGTAGGCCGTGAATCACTCTAATGAGACCTAGAGGGAATCATGCACCAGTCTTGTCAGGAAACAATATGCCACTGACAAGAGCTAACAGGAATACAGGTACCCATCCAGCCACTGATCGGCCATGCACCTCCTAATCAAGATTGTCATACCCTGATGGGGTATGTCTGCCACTCCAAATATCTCAGCTATCCATCGCTGAATACGGTCCTGGCGACCATCACAGGTGATCAAGTGACCTTGAATAGGGACTCGTAGGATCCACCATACATCCTCCAATGTAATACTCATCTCACTAGTAGGCAGACGGAAGGTCTGACTCTCGCTCTACCACCTCTCAGCTAAGGTCTTGAGTAGGCCGTGATCTAAGGTAATCCATGGCATGTGGGCCACGTAAGATAAACCAGTCACCTCCAGGGTGATCTCCAAGAAAATATGGTCGTGTCGGCTAAATGTCACCTCATAGGCCCAGAGTCGCCCCTACCACTCCCACGACTCTAACACATCCAAATTTGCCTGTGGAACCAATTAGGTCATTTATTATGATCTTATTATGCTATTCTATCATTTAATTTTCTATTATATCATCAAATTCTTCTATTTTGCTTATAATTCATCTATTTTTTACAATTTGGGGTTTCCAAAAAACCTTATTTTTCTTCTAAAGGGAATTTTAAAATGCCTTTTGTGCATAGGCACACCCTTGAGTGCACCAACACACCCCTTAGTGCATAGGTGCACCCATTGTGCCAACACACTCTTTATTGCACCAACACACTCCTCAGTGCGTAGGCACATTCTCCTTTCTCCTCAAAAACCCTTAGTGCATAGGCACACTCAATTTTGCATAGGCACATACACTTGTGCACCAACACATGCATGCTCACGCTCCACTGGAAAAACCAAAAAAGGAAAAAAAGAGAAATTTTGCATAGGCGCACCCCTTTGTGCACCAGCACAAGCGTGCCCATGCAAACCCTAGTGAAATGGTGCATAGGTGCACCCCTTTGTGCACCAACACATGTGCGCCCCCACAAAACTAAAAAATTAAAAAATAAAGGAAAACAAAGAATTACATAGGCACACTCATCTTTGCACCAACACATATGCGCCCATGCAACTGCCAGCATAGGCACACCCCCCCTATTTGTACCCTAAAAAATAAATTTTAACCAAAAATTAAATGCTTTAAAAGACCGGGGTAAAAAGAGGAGCTTTGTGTACCTGTGGTCCATTTGTTAGGAGCCTCATGTAGTCTCTCACGTGATCCACATGGTGTCTCCAGTTCTACACCCTCACCATTTCCTCCCATAGGTCAGAGCTCAAATCAGCAGTAAAATGGTAAGTGAATGTGGTAAATAAATTGGCCACGATGGCTTATGTACCCATTTTTACCTTCCGCGATGTGTTTCTCACCCCGAGTGCATTCCTGGAGCCATCGTGGTTCTTCTACATTCTTCTACATTTTATCGTGATGATTATTTTAAATAAATAATTATTTTTGTGCCCGTTTTTACTATGTTGGGGCATATTTTGCTTCCCGACAGCCTTTTCTACTACCTGGGGCATATTTTTTCCTTACGGTGACTTTTAACGAGGTCTCATGACTTCGTTATTTCTTCTACAATATCTTCTTCCTAAAAATTCAAAAATTTAAAACAACATAAATTTTTTCAAAGACCCAAATAAATTGGTAAAATCATTAAAAATCCAAAAAAATGTAAAAAATTAAAAATCCAAAAATTTTACAAAAAATGGTAAACAACATACACGCAGCTGAGGCCTGTGTCAAATGCATTGTCCTCAAACATCAAAATTTGTCCTACAAAAACATCTTTCTAAGGTTCTTGCTTGTTCTGGTCTCAAATGACTTGTGGATCATCGTGATCTACCTCCATTAACAAAAGCTAGGTTGCATGTTATGTCGGTACTCCCGTGCAACAGTGAGTTGCCAGAGACTGTGTCATAGTGCACAAAAGCTTTTCCATGGGACTACTTGTGTCCTCTGTTATTCCCCTCGCATGTATCCTTTCTTGGGGCACCATTTTTAACCCTTTTTGTTACAACACAAACATTGGGAACTGCAGCTTGATAACAAAAACATTGTGTACAACTGTCTTGAATGTTGTTTGTTTGAGTATGTGTGATTGTACTGGTTTCTCTGTTAGGTTAGCTGGTTTACTTTCTCGTATTGCATTGCATTATGTATGTTGCATTGAGTTAAGCATTGTTTTACTTTCTCGTATTGCATTGCATTATGTATGTTGCATGGAGTTACGTAGCAATGAACAAATGTTAGTAATTTAGCTTTTCATGTTATCTTACACTTTTTTTATTTCAATAAAGGCCTATGATGTAGATCTAGGGGAAAAATGACACAACAAAGTTGCATATTGAAAGGTTGGATGCAAAGATTGGGCTTGTCCTATATTCTTCATTATAATCTCTTCTCCATTATCATGTATTATCACTACTAATTTTTCTTCCAAATCACTTGGGGAAATAAACAACCATGTTTATCCCTATCCTTATTCCTTCTAAATACCCACAGGTTTCACACTTGTTCTATCCTATTTCTTCTATCCATTTCAATCATATTTTCGATTGTCGATTGACTTCTTCTATCACCCCATCAACACTTGAGGGGGCATCCTTCATCCTACTAATTTTTCTTCAAAAATTTACCTGTTTATGCTTGTCTACTATATTTGAAGTGAAGTCACTAACTTCACCTCAAACAGGGGCAAATGTAGACACCTAAATTCCACTTTTGCAATCTTATTGCCAAAACGCACACAAATCACTCTCATTCTTACCAATTCCATTATAATTAGTGATTTCCACTAATTAACTAACGTTTCTTACCACTTTGGTCAATTAACAACGCTTTGTTGGTTACCAAACCTCTTTCACATTTAGGATGCCACTTTACGACGAATCGTAAGTCAAAATCCTCTTCAAAATAGACAATTAGTGATTATTAGCTAATTAAGCCTATTTTGCCCTTGTTTTGGTCAATATACCCTACTATTGGCTCAAACCCCTCTTCCAACCACTCAAAATCACCCCACTTCTCTCCAAAATGTCTCATCAAGCTTTAAAAGCTTATCCTAGCCTCCTAGTTGACCCTAAGTGGTTGATTAAGGCTCCACACATCTTAATCACTTGGTAATTCACTAATTGTGATTAGCAAATCTTAATCATGATTAGCAATTCTAATCTAATTTGGGATTTTAGTCCCACATGCACCAAAATACAAGTTTTCCCCAAATGGAAAACTATAAAAAGGGTTCACCTCATACCTTAATACTTTACACCATGCTTTGATTTGCATCTCATATAATAAATATGATTTATAGCCAAGTTCAATCCTTGCCTAAAACCTTCAACAAGGTTAGTAGATGGATATCTAAAGTGACTTTGTAAGTCATTTGGAGAGATCATTTCACCTTGTTTGGAGTAGCAACCATCCCAATTTGATTGCCCTCTTAGGTCTATTTAGGTCCATGTTAGGTAATTGAACATATTAGTAGGCATGATTAGTTAGATTTTGAATTATATTCATGTTAGTTAAGCATTCCATTAAGCTCTTATCTTTAGTGTTACATTCCTAGACTTAGAGCCTTGACTATAGGTGGAAATGTGTTAGCCTTCCTTAGTTAGTCATGGGCCTTTGATGCAAAAGTGCACCAATAATCCGTTTCCCCACTCCAATCACATTTGAACACATGTTCCTTTTGCTGAGCATGGTTATATTCATACTTTATATCGTATAACTTGAATATTCCTTAAAATATTTCGTCAGGTTTCATAGTTTGGTTTACACTTTGCAGCCATTAAGTAACTTTTGTAATTGTGCAAATAAAACCCGATATAGTGCAAGCAATTAAATCAGGCCATGTACCTTCGGGCATCGGAGAACAAAGTGCAGTTTGAATTGAAAATCAAAGGAACGAAACATAGGGGGAATTTACAAGGATTAACACGATCCTCTGACAATGCTTTCATGGATATTTCTCTGAAACGACATGGTTATGATTTCCTTGAATGAAAAAGAGAATTCACACTAGATTTATGATCAAACATGGGATTTTTTCTTGGTTTTACATGGGTTTATCATCTGAACATACATACTTTAGAGTTCCAGGCAAAAAAAATGAAAATTTTATAAAGGTATATTTAGGACAAAAGGGGGAGCTCAAAACGAGCACCAACAATTATGAATGATAGAAAGGAGGGAAGAATCCTCTTTTTGACTCTAACTCTCCTATTCCAATCATTGCTTTTATTTTTGTTATTTCAAAAGTAGTTATTCGACTTTAGCTACTAGAATTTTCAATATTGTTTTCTATTTTTCATCAATCAAATGACATATTATTTTAATTAAAAAACTATTATCAGCGTGACATTAGGGAATTTAATTGTTATTACTCAAACAAGCATAAAAAATATGCTTACATACTCAAGCATATGTCAAATTAGATATATCGTTATTAGAATCATTAATAGAGACTCAAATAATAGATGTGCAAACATGATAACTTATATGATATTACATATTTTCATGAGCATAGAATATTTTTTCTTATATTGTATTATTTATTCTACATATAAGAATAAATAACATTCAAGATTATGAAAAATTATATGAAATAACCTTTTTTCTTTATCTTTGGACTTATGTTTGTTATCTCTAGTAGGTATTGTAGCGACCCCTTGACGGTTGATTGAAAAACACGCGCGATTTTTTTAAACTGGAATTTCTAATCGGCCTTGCCACCAAGGATGGAAATTAATTCCTCTCAATTTCCTATTTCTATGCATAATATTCAACACACACATACAAATAGAAAAATAGTATGATAGTATGAATTAATAAAAGTTGTTTAATATATTAAGTTAAGTTCTCACACATCTTTGCTTCTCAACATTAAAATGGAATTAAGTGTACAAAACCAAAAATTCAAGTACAATTTTTTTCGCATGTTAATTTTTCACCCAATTAACTAAGGTGTTGCACTTTAATTCCTTAAGCATGTTTATTAAATATTCATTCATTCTTTCATTATTAGTAAGAGGAATACATAAATATAAAAGAAATGATTAATTCCTTATTCACTTCTTCGAAATGCATCTTATTATTTATTCATAACTCAAGACTTCAATATTGGGTAAGTACAATGACTACAAACATGTGCAATTCATTTTATTTCTTTAAGTATAAGGATATTTATTTAATCAATCTATGGTTTACATTAGGTTCATCAAGTTAGCCCATGAGAAGTAATTTCATAATATTGGTTTTCATTTATCCATTAATGGTCAAGTGTTACAATATAATAAGGTTTACATCTTCATGTATTTACACAATAATCCATTGTACATAATGGCTCTCAATAGTTTCCATTAAAGTATGCAAGGGTTACATTTGTTTTTTCCTCAACATGCACGCATCTTTATCTTTCACAACTAATGAGTTGCATTCCGATGTTTTCAATTTACAATAAATTACAAGTATACAAAGTGTTACATCCATTTGTTTTCAAAGCATATCAAGAATACAATAACACATCTACATTCACGAAAACATGTTACCTTTAATTAGAGATCCATCCTTATGTCCAATGTGTCATGAAAGAAAGAGTATAGTCAAAGTACTTTACCTCTAACCACGAGCCTTATGGTTCCCCTCACACCTCTCACGAAGTGAGATTGGCCCTTCCCTTTATGAGAAGGGGATGCGAGAAATGGATATAGTAAGAGAGAACACCATGTGTAAATACAAAGACCCAAAATGGTAGACTTATGAACATGGTAGGAGTAAATACCTCCTAGAATACAATAATAAGTAATGAATATGCTTTTAGAATCAGATTCACATTCCTAATGAAATATAACAATGAACTAGGTCAAGTTAAGTCCTACTTGAATCCATGTGAGGGAAGAATTTTAGTCTATCTATAGTCCACCCTCACCCCCTAGAAATTTTCATATGTGATCCACTATTAAGTTTCCTAACTCATCCATACAGGTCACTCCTTGGCTCATATACACATCTTTTGGGTTACACCCTTTTCCCTGTAAATAGTTTTCAACATGCTATCTCTATCTCCATAACTAATCAACTCACGCAAACTATAATTAGAAAAGAAACAACATTAACCTTCACAAATGTCTCATACCACCCATTCACATTAATTCTATAAGGATCCTAATCCTAATATGCAATCCCCAAAACAAATCATAAATAGGTCACAAGTAATACTAACCTTTTTATGTGTCTTATACCACTGAAGGAAGTAATTATTGCAAGAATCCTAAGTCAACTTTGCTATCACATACAAAGGATGGTAATTTGTTTGTAATAGTTTCCATGTACATGTATTTTAGTTCTACGTGGTCCAAGGTATAACAATACTTTATACAAATTTTATAATGATATCAAATAATATACAACCATGTTTTTTTGATATCAAAAGCATAAAGGGAATATTATTTCATAATTTATATATTTTCATAAATCAAGTGTAAGAACCCCTTGGTAGAATAGTAGGAAAACACCCCGATTTTTTGTTTTTATTTTTATTCCTTCACATGAATTTCCATATAATTCCACCAAAGATGAGAATCAAATCCCTAGTTCTTAACTTAAACTACCCACGATGTAGAAACCAAAGGGAACAATTAATGGTTGTTTATTGAAGGGAAAGTACAATAATCAAAGGGTATCATCTTTTTTTTGGATGTTTAAACACTTTTACCAGAAGCATAGAACTTGGGGATCGACGGGATCCCACCCAGTTATAAACACAAAGGATTCAGCAATACCATACCACAAAACAAAATAAACCCCACAATATCACCTAGAAAAGTGATAGACTAGACCAAAACAACTGTAAAAAACCCAAACCACCAAACCCCATAACATAATACTAAAAACAGGAACCTACAACTATTCCAGGGAGTCGGAGCACTCGACAATGAAGAATTTTGGCTGCCCAAGGAAACGCTTGCTCAAGCTGAGTGTAACAGGAAAGTAAATGTAACCCCCAACTTCTTGTGAAGACCCACCACTCCTATATCAGGGACCACTGGAGCCGAGAGACCACGAAAATCCAGTTTAGCCAACCTATGACATTTTTCAAGCCCCTTAGAGAAGGTCACGTGCACATCCGAAGTGAAGTGCATTAAAACTAAATTTCTATCCGAGAGCTTTGCAATCACTTGTCTCGCCTTGTCCAAAGCTAGTCCACCTCAAACCGCCTTCGGTAGCAGGTGACCCCTACCAAAATCCACTAAAGCTTCCACAAAATTCACTCTATGTTGAGGCTTGATAAAATGTAGAGCAATAATCCACACCTCTTCTACATTTTTCTGAACCAACAAAAGGCAAGAGACAAACCACAAAGCAACCTCTGAGTTGACGTGAGCTCTAACCGAATCTCCCATATATTCTTCACCCAAAAACTTCGAAATGGCTTCTTGAGCAGAATCAGACTTCACCTTGAAGATGATACTGATACGGGCCAAGGAAACACAACCAAAGAACACCATTTCTCTGTTGGCATCCTGTAGGAAAAGGAAGGGAAGCGATGGGTGCGCCATGCTCGAGAATTGACAACTATAAACCACTACCAACTACTGTGAAGGAAGAAGGATGAAATGAAATCCTACATGTCATTAATTAAGATCCCCCTCCCTCCCTTCCCAAGATATAATCTTTGGGAGATCTTCCCATGTGTCGTCTTGCCCAAAAATGATCAGACCTTCCCTTTTGATGATGTCTTGGTTGGCCAAGAAATCGGCGACACCATTAGCTTCTCTAAAAATATGATGAATATTCCACTTAGGAATTTTATTGAGCCAAAATATAATATTGATAATAAAATAGTCTAGCTTCGAAGACAAAGCTTTTCCTTTGCGAACATCATTTATAACTACCTGGGAGTCACCTTCAATCTCCAACGCTTCACAACCCATATTGACTGCCATTTTAAGACCTTCAAGGAGATCTTGAGCCTTGGCCTCATTACACGAACCTTCCTTCAAAGGAAAGGATCCAACCATCACTAGTCTACCTTCCTCATTCCTAATTAAACACCCCACTCCCAATAGGCTCGGATTTCCTTTAGAGGCTCTGTCAAAGTTCAGTTTTCGAAAAGTGGGAGGGGGTGGAGGGCATCATCTATTTGAAATTTAATCAATTGACTAATATTATTGTAATCAGAAAAAAATAATTACATAAGAAAAAGAATGCATTCCACCTTGTGAAATTCACTAAGCATAGAGAGCATACTAGCATATGAATGTAATGGCATATGAGATAATTCATTACCCATTTTCTTTTGATCTAGGAGTTGGTTAATAGGTCAAGAAACGTGTACTTGGTGTCTTGCATTAAAGATACTGATGGTATAAAATATTATGTGTTTTAAACTTTGTACAAATTAGTTTTTAGGCACACAATATAATCATTATGCTCAACATGAATCTCTTGTTTGCTTTACAATACATATTACGAATAGGAATACAATATTTTTTTGAGAGACACTGATATGGAATAACATAAGGATATTTCTCAATGTGAGCACCATCAAGATAACATTGGAGATCATGTTGAGGTCACAATAATGAAGCATGAGAGGGAGAGCATCATTATACTGCTTTCCTCTAACCATAGAGCCAGTTTGGTTCCCCTGCACAACTCTCATATCCCAAGAGTGGCCCTACCCTTCACGAATAAGGTAGATATAAAAAATGATACCAAAAGAGAGAGTGTTCCATGTATACAAATCCCTATATCATATGACCTAACAAGTCATGATGTAATATAGGATGATGAACTGGAAAAGAATAATTACATTCTTATTAATACTATGTATTAATTACTTATGGGCATAAGACTTGGATTTCAAAGGGTGACCCCCAATGTATCCTAACTCATATACAGGGCATGTCCGGTAACCCCAGATAGTTGAGTCAATCTTTAGTAACTCCTAAGAAGGACCCACACCCATCCCTATTGATTCATGGTGAAGACTAAACTTATTCCCTTATCCTTTTAGTCCCACCTTCCAATGTTCACTATACATTAACTCTCAGCTACCAATTCTCCTCACCCCCACTAACCTCATACTAGACATCAATTGATATCCATAAGGTAAACACATATTTAATAAGTGAGAAACCCATGACAGGCGGGTGGGTTTTGATACATTGTATCAATGTTCCATACCATATTGCAAATCCTTATTTCCCTCAAGCATCACTGGGGATTTGTAATCTCCCACACTAGAAGGTTCTGGGGGTCCAACTAGAGTTTACATGATAACAAAGGATGTAGCAAGTTGTACTACTGGTTCAAGAGTACATAAAAGGAGTAAAATATAAGAGAGTTTAATAACATATTTTAGCAAGGAGATCATCATAGGGTTCCCGTATAAACATGCATATCAAATTTTACCCCTAGACAAAAATTATTTACTTATTCTTGTCCATGCAAGTGTGATAGGAAAAATAAGGAGAAACTAACTGTATTAACTCAAGTTCAATGTTAAGAATGATGAGGTACCCCCTTTTCTTTTTCCTTTTTTTTCTATCGAAATGGTAATTGGTGGTAAGCATGAAATTTCAAGATGCATTATGAAATTTTATAAAATTGTTCATATTCTCACACATAACTACGAGGTTTGTTTAATATAAGCGCATAAATAATTTAAAGTAAAATATCCTTAAGATGAAGATATTCTTCCTAGATTCTTAATAACCTACTATGATTATTTACTAGATTATATATATATATATATATATATATATATAATTACATTAATTGTAAAAGTATCTGTATTACCCATTATCTACTACTCAATAATAAAGGCATATTAATTAATCTAGAGACCTAATACATACATAGGATTTAATTAACATTTTACTTATATTTCAGCCCATGTTTTAAAGGAATTTTAAAAAACTAAACATTCCCACAATATTATGAAAACTACTCCACGTGAGAAACTTTTATGACTTTATAGTAAAAAGATAAAAACATTATTCTATATGATCAGGTAAAAGCACACAAGGAATAATTGGGGATTTTTTAATATGTTTTAATCCAATTCAAAACAACAACAATACTAAACTAAATCTGCACATTTCTTAATTGAATGTTTATAAAATTAAGAGGTTTTAATTTTCTTTTTGGCTGGAAAATCAATCTACAGATTTTATTTTTTATTTTTTTAAAAAATGAATCAAGTGTACAAAATACTAATAATGTGTTGATTGACTATATTGTATAAGTATTAAATAAAATATGAGAATCATATATTGAAGGAAAGAAAATTTAGTTGACCAATTAATTTATCAAAAGATTTTAAACTTTTTTTTTATATTATTTTACCAGATGAAAAGGCAAAATTAGCTTCTAAAGATTAAAGAAATACAACTCAAACAAATAGAGGGAAGAAAATAAACTACATGTGATAGTAAAGTTAAGAGAATCTATTGCAAATGTTGGCAACTCTTCTAATCCCCCAAAAAATTTATAAGTCTGATAATAAATATATAAAATAAATGTACCACAATTTATCAATTGTTTTTAACATAAATTATTATAATTACAATTAGTTGTGTGTAAAACCATCAAATCCATTTACTATATTTATTAAATAAAATACATATACTAATACAATAACATAAAATAAAATGAACAACTATATAAAAAAACAAATGCTTCAATGAATTTAATAACAGAGCAAATGAGGAATGCCTGAGTGGAAGTTTTGAATCTTGCTGGATTGCTGAAAATGGGTTGCTCTTCCCTCCTACCAATGCCTCCGTGTTGTGCTCTCATTGCAAAAATCCCTCCCCCCCCCCCCCCCCCCCCAAAAAAAAAAAAACCATGATCCTCTTTCCTTATTTGTTTCCTTATTTATAGATCTACTGATCTTTAATTTAAAAGGCATCCTTCTTTATTACATTATGGGAGCCCATTTTTCTTAATAAGCTATAGAGAGAGCATTTGATATTATTCATACCTATTTATTAAAAGGGCACGCCTTCGAAACCCCTCATGAGCCAATCAACCATAAAAGTTTAAATACATTTTTTTTTAGTTTGTCTTCTCAATAGTTAAGAAAGTTTTAAATGACAACCATTTATCTTTGTTAAACAATTTCTATCCTTTTTTTTAATTGGTAGTGACATTAATTTTTCAACAATATTCTCCAAAATAAGGAAAACACCATTAAAAGGAATAATTCATTTTAGAATAACTATATACACGTTTTGATTTATTTTTATGTATATTTAATAATATAAATCTAAATTTACATTATAAATCAAAGTCATATTTTAAATGCACAATTTAGAGGAGATGGTTAGTTCATCAATTTGTAAGTACATTACGGTTAAAAACACAAAACATACACAAGATTTTAAATTGTACTTGGACCGGACCTATAGCAGACCTAAATCAAGATGAGACTCAAACTCTAACGAGGTCATCTAAATACTCTTTGGTACCATCACATGTTAAGTAAGAACAAAGTGTCCTAAGAAGGGAATTCGTAAAATGGCACAAAAAGACTTACCCTATTCCCAGGTGGTATACTATGCCAAGTTGCTAAGGTTTAGGGTTACACATTAACCTTCTCTTTTAGTACCATAACTTTGTATTTACTCTCCTCTCTTTGATGATGCTCTCTCTCTAGTCCAAGGGAAATATATCATGCAACCAACTCATAACAATAACACACAAGTAGTTAACCAAATCATGATATAAATTTGACATGATATAATAGAGGAAGTGCTAATCATATTACGGTCAATGATAATATATATCCCAAATTACCTTTAAATAAACAAAATTAAACATTCTAGCATAATAATAATAATTCATAGTTCCACATAATCAATCACATATGCCAATTATTACATCAAATGTTCAATGCTACAAAGAGGGATGTGACATCCCTCCCCCCTTGGAAAAGGCATTAGCGCAATGGTTGCTAAAAATAAAACTAAACAAATAGATGCAGAAAAGTCTAAAAGACTTCATCATAGTCTTCCCATGTTACAATTTCCACAAAGTATCGGTCTCATTGGACATTACACTGGGAGACTTCCCTATTTCGCAAGGTGATTTTGTGAGTATTAATTACTCGAAGGGGTTTTACCAGAACCAACCATGGATCATGAACCTGCAATAATCTCCAATAAATTACATGTGACATATCAACATGATATCACTTTAGCTAAGATACATGAAAAACATTATGGAGTTGAGACAAAGATGGAGGTAAATCAAGCCTGTAATCTATTGGGTTCACAACTTTTAGGACATCAAAGGGTCCTACATAACGTGGAGCAAGTTTGGATACCTTAACAAATTTGATAGAAATTTTATTGGGTTTGACTCTAAGGAAAACCTTGTCTCCCAATTCAAAAGTTCTTAGGGTTCTTTTTCTATCTGCATAATTTTTTTGTCTACCTACAGCTTCGAACAATCTCTTTCTAATTAGTTTTACCTACTCCATTTCTTAAATCATTTCAGGACCAATCAAAACATGATCTTCTTTCTTGTCCCAAATGATAGGTGTACGTCACTTCCTTCCATAAAGTGATTCAAACGGTGTTATGCCAAGAGTGGAATGGTTAGAGTTATTGTAAGTTACTGAAGGCAAGTACTCCTCCCACTTGTATTGTTAGTCCATGTAGTACATGCAAAGCATGTCTTCCAGTAATTGATTAACTCTCTCTGTTTTTCCATCGCTTTCAGGGTGATATGTTGTACTAAAGTTGAGCTTTTTTGCTAAAGCTGCATGCACGGTTTGCCAAAACCTTGATGTCATGCGAGTGTTTCAAACTGAAATTATCTTTTTAGGTACTCCATAGAGCTTGAATATCTCCTGTACAAACCTCCTTGCTAAAATTGGTGAATCATCCTTCAAGTTCCCAGGGAGTAAATGTGCAACCTTGGCAAGTTTGTCAACAACTACCAATATCACATTGTGTTTATTCTTGGACATTGGAAGTCCTTGAACAAAATCCATACTAATAACTTTCCACTTCCAATCGGGCACATCATGGGGATAAAGTAACCCTGCTGGATGCATATGCTCAACTTTAACTCATTGACACTCTAAACACCTTATTACAAAGTTATTAACATCTCTCTTAATCCCAGGCCAAACATACAACTGTTTTATATCAACCATCATCTTGGTCACACTAGGGTGACCTGAGTAAGGAGCACAATGCGCTTCCTCCAAAACTATGATTCACAAATCACCATAATTAGGAATATAAATTCTTCCATTAAACCTTAAGAGACCTTCTCTGTCAATCTAATAGCCCTCATACCTATGATCTTGACTATCAAACTTAAGGGAAGCCTTGACTTGTTTATAAAAATCATCAGATGGTAATTGATCTAAAACTTGTTGTTTAAAAGTGGTTCTCACTGTGGCCATAACAACTATATAGCGACGATAGATAAGGGTATCTGCAACTCTATTTTCCTTCCCCTTTATATATCTAATTTCAAAATCATACTCATAAATTCGTACCAACGTTGTTGGCGGGCATTCAAGTTTGGCTGGGTAAAGATATACTTGAGCCCTAAGTGATCAGTCTTGAGCTCAAATGGCTTTCCAATAAGGAAATGCCTCCACGTTCGCAATGCATGGACAATTGCAGCAAGCTCCAAATCATGTGGTGCATAATTCAACTCTCCTTACTTTAATTTTTGAGACTCATATGCCACCACATGGCTATCTTGCATTAAAACACCCCTTAAACCTTCACCAGATGTATATGTGATGACAGTGAAATTACCATTTGGATCAGGTACCTTTAGGATGGGTGCTAATGTCAATTTTTCTTTCAAATTTTTGAAATCCTTCTCACAACTTTCAGTCCATACATACTTTTTACGCTTTTTCTGCAAGGATGTGATTGGACCCCCTATCTTAGATAATCCTCCAACAAACTTTCTGTAATAACCTACAAAGCCCATAAAACTTTGAACTTCATGCACTTTCTTTGGGGAAGGCCAGTCCATGATATATTTTACCTCAGATGTATCAACTGATATACCTTCAGCCGAAATAATGTGGCCCAGATAATTTGCTTTTTGTTGGAAGAAAGAACATTTTGACAACTTTCCATAGAGCTTGTGTTGCCTTAACCTTTCCAACACTAATCTCAAATGCCCAATGTGCGCTTCTTCCATCTTTGAATATATCAAAATATCATCTAGAAAAACTAACACAAATTTATCTAAATAATCCTTGAAGATAATATTCATCATATTCATGTATGAAGCTAGACCATTGATGAGTCCAAAAGAAAGTACAGTGAACTCGTAATGCCCATAACGAGTCCAAAAAGTTGTTTTTGGAATGTCTTTCTCATAGATTCTGAGTTGATGGTAATCTGATCTCAAATCAATTTTTGAAAAAAAATTCACCCCTTACATTTGGTCAAATAGATCATCTATGCGTAGCAAGGGGTATCTATTTTTCACAGTAAATTTATTTAAAATCCTGTAGTCTATACAAAGCCTAAGAGTTCCATCCTTCTTCTTAACAAAAGTCACTGGTGAACCCCAAGGGGATACACTGGGAAGAATCAGATCCGTAGATAACAATTATTGCAATTGCGCCTTTAACTCAAATGATTTAGTTATTATCATTCGATAAGGTGCCTTGGAACATGGTTATGATCGTGGCACGCTATCGATAGAGAAATAAAACTCTCTATGAGGTGGAAGTACTGGTAACTCATCAGGGAAAACATCAATGAAGTATTAGAGGAAAGGGTAATCCTCAAGAGTTGGTTCTTTTTCAGTTTATATATCCTTGATATGCACTAAAATCATTGCACACCCCTTCATCTTAGCTTTATTTAATTGCATTGCTGAAATTTTCCTTAGAATCACTTCTCTTTTGATTCCATGGTATTGCACAGGGTAACCCTTATCATCAAGACAAACAATATCCTTGGCAAAACAATCAAATTTTGCACGGTGTTTCCATAACTAGTCAAATCCTAGGATAACATCATAAGATCCTAAGGGTGAAACATATAAGTTAAATGTAGTCACAAATTTTGGAAATTCTAACTCAGCCTTGTTGTCACCCTCAAAATTCCCTCCTTTTTCAAAGGTAAATTTCCAAAATTTTGAGTCAGTGTCCTTTGGAAGTGTTCTGATAAAGAGAAAAATTCAACAAGTTAGAAAATTTAACTCTTTGGGATCATTTTTATTGTTTTGTGGTTAAATTGGACATTTCTGTCCCGCATGTCCCAAGTATTGCTGGGCCTCCTGTTCCACGATTCACCGCTTTACCTGCACCACTTACTCATCAGCTAAATCGATTCTGTGTATCGTACATGTCCCAAGTACTATCGGGCCTCCTGTTCACTGATTCACTACTTTACCTACACCACTTACTCATCGGCCGAATCGGCTCTGTGTGTCCTGCATGTCCCAAGTACTTTTTGGGTCCTTTATCTGCCGATTTGTCAACTTTCCTGCATCACCTTGTATATCAGCTAAATTGGCTCCACCCATCCCACATGTCCCATAGATCGTTTGTGCTCCCCAAACCCGCTTTTGCTGCATTCTTCTTGGATCGGGTATGTCAGCTTTATGCGTCCCTCATGTCCTTATGTCCCATGGACCGTCTGGGCCAAGTTTTTCCACCTTTCCCACATATCACCTTTTTTTGAGTCGATGCAGGATTATTTATTACGCATTCATTATTTTCTCTCTCCTTCATTCAAATTCGTGGCTATTTAAAGGAGAGTAACTACTCTTTCTTTCTCACACTTACATGTTCATTTTCCCCCTCACTCGCGTTCATGTAAAGCACGTCATTTCCCACATATGTTCTTATGCATTTTCTCTTGCAGGGATAATTTGAGATCGTGGCAATACTCCATTGAAGATTATCTTCTCTCTACCTCTGTCATGATGAAGATGCAGTGCCAAGGGCATGAACACCTCTCCTCGTTGGAAACCTCTATGCCTAACATCGGTGATAGTGAAGCTCGACATCTAGACCTTGATGATTTTTGGAGCAGACTTGGATGTGATAACCCTACTCCCATCGCCCAAATGATCAAAGACAATGGGATTGCATTTGCAGGTGGTTTCCCTATCTTTGTTCAGTGTGCCAATACTGTGCTTTCTTGTAAGGCTTGTTTCAATCTAGAATCAAAAGAGATTATTGATGTACATGGTGAAGTATTTACGTGGCTAGATTATGAAGCTATCTGTATTGCATTGCGCATCCCAATGGTGGAAGGGGCCAATACTCTCACTCTTGCTCAAGCACAAACACTGTTTGATTATGACAGTGAAAGATACAAGGCTAGAGTAGCTAAATCATGGCTAAAGAACCCTAAGAAGGGAGCATCTTGACTTTCCAAATCATTGTTTAGGGTTGATTTCAACGAGGAACTTTTAGACATCATCACTCTTCAGGCTAGGATCATGGGGATGACCTCCACAAATGAATTTCATTTTTGGATGTGTCCTTATATTAATATCATTTGTGAGGGGAAGAAAAATCTGAATTGGGGTGAGAAAATCTATGAAAATCTAAGAAAGCAGCTAGTTAACGTTCAGAGAATGAAGACATTCTACATGTCCTGTTATCTCATGTACACTATTGCAACATCTAGGGAATAACTTGGCTTCTCTTTTGATGAGGATAAGAAGGATGCTCCTATATATGAGTATTGTCCTCAATTCACTCTCAAAGTCAACAATCATCATTTTAGGAGAGTCAACGATGCCTTCACCATGTACATTGTGAGGCTTTTGGAAGGAAATACTGCTCGGAGATTTTCTGAGGAAGCAAAGACCTTGATTTCTGAATATGGGAGTTTCTTCACTCAATTCAAAAAGTTTTCATATCTCAAGCTAGCTAGTTTTGATGGTTCCCCTCTAAAGCTTCCTATGTTTTGCAATGATCAAATGACCCTAGTTGAAATTTGTAGGCAGCTGGACAAACTTCATCAAACTTACAAAGATAAAAAGATTGCTAACATTCGTTTCCCTATCACCTTAGGAAATTATACATGTAGAGCAACCCTCGATGCTCAGAACATTAATAGAACCATTGCTCCTTTTACTGTTAATCATTTCAAGTCTTGAACTTGCTTCGATATCAAGGGATATATAGCTAAGAATATTAGATTAAGTTTCATCCAATTTGCTGAAGATTATTAGGCCGATTGTATAAATGAATTTGAGGCTAGGAGAAGGTATTTTGGTAGGTTCTCTCTTCAACAAATTATAGATTTCAATCTCTACAAAGTACTTAAAAATCTCCAGGATGATGATGAAGACTTACAATCTATTGAATATGAGAGGACCATCAAACACTCGCATCTTGAAACCATTGATTGGTTTGTGAAAGAGCATGATGATTTGAAAGAGGTGATCAGCCCACTTTTAGTGAGAACTAAGCTCTAGTTTGATAATAAGATGTAGAACTTCAGGATGAACAGAGCTCAGTCTTCTTCACAAGAAACTTCCTCTCCTAGGAAAGAAGAACCTACACTCGATGTTGAGATGCCTGAGAAATCCACTCCTTCCTCTTCAACCAAGGTATACATGAAAAAAGGAAAGGTTGTCAAGAAAGAACAAATGATAGAGGAGGAGGAGGAATTTTCTTTGGAAAAGTCACAAGTTCTTGTAGATTCAGAGGATGTCATCATTTTGAGTGAAGATAAGAGTGAAGAACTGAAGGAAGATGAAGAAACCCTTGTCAACACTACTGAGATGGAGAATAAGAGCTGAATGTCTGAATCTCTGGGTTTGGTGGAGCCTTCTTCTAAGGATATTCCTAAGACTATGCCAACCTCTCTATTAGAAACATCTATGGTGCAAAAATTGAGTGCAATGAGTACACTTGAACTCAGACCCATTGCTCCTTTTGCCTCTTCCTCCTCCTTTGCTTGGGTCCATCCTTTCGTTGATAGTAGGAAAAGGAATTTGACCTCTCAAATTATGGTTCCCAAGTTTGATGTTGTGGCAAACTTGCTTGGTACTACTCCTCCTCATCCAATAAAGAAAGAAAATATGACCTTGAGGTTAGTGTTAGATTCTAAGGGTCAACAATTCATGGAGATTGCAAGGCCTAAGGTGGATAAAGAAGAGAAAGACCTTTCAGTTTCTGACTTGGAACTCACAAGGATTCCACTTGGAGAATCAACACCTGAAAGTGAGGTTCATAACCTCAGGGAAACTGTCACTCGAGTTATTGAACATGTTGAGAAGGGAAAACAAACTATGGAGCAATTAGAAGAACATAATCAGGTTCTTTCAGATTTTATAAAATCCTTGTTAGCAAAAGATAAGGTGTTGGATCCAACTACATTAACCACTCTTCCCTCTCCCATAGTTCTCAGCAAGGATGAAATTTAGACCATCAAGGATATTCATAAACATGCCAATTATGGAAAGGCCATCGAATCACTGGTTGATGATATGACAGTGGATGGATTGAACTTCATTTAAGAGGCCTTCAAGTCATTTGAAAAGGTGTCCAAATTGTAGTTGAAATTCATCACAATACTCAATGGCTTGGAGAAAGAGATGAAGCTATGGTGTGAATGCGTCCAAGATATTTGTTTGATGAGCATATTTTATCGATAAACAAAGTATTTGATGAAGCTATGAACAATCTATCAAAATCCTTGGTTTTCAGTATTGATTGGAAGATCAAGGTTTTGGAGGAAGAAGTGGGATAGCTAAAAAATATGTGGTAGAAAGGAGAATCTTTCAAGACTCGTGTTTTGTCTTCATTCCAAGATATTCATTGTCCTATCCAGAATGAAAACTCGGGTGATCAATTTTCTTTGCAGGAAATGAAGGCTCAATTTAGTGCTTTTGTCAAGGATGATCTCATCAATGATGAATCAATGTCTAAAGAGAAGATGAAATATGTCTTCTCTCTCCAATTAGTTATCACTGAGGTAAACAAATATTTTCTAGAAAACATAGAGTTTGAGAAGGACATGGAGAAGTTTCTTGGTATGTGGAATCATGCCACTTCCAACACCACCATCCCAAAGTGTATGGAGATAGCTGAAGCATTGAAAAATATTTAGACACCGAATTCTTAAGACAGTTGGCCCTTCAAAACCTCCTTCAGATGTTTTTTCTCCCGCGTCCTAGGTCACTTCTTTTATTTTAAACCCCATGATGTAATACTTGACTAAAGACATTTTGTTAAGTAGTATTTAATATTTAGATTAAAACAAGTTGGAACCAAATGTAACTGTCTTTGTAAACTATTTAATGGTATCTTCATGCCATTATTAAGGGTTGGGACCTGGTACTTTAGAAATGTAGTAGAATTGAAATTAAATCAATACAGAATATTTTCCCTTATATCTCATTCTCATTCATTTCCCTTTCTGTTCTCATTTGAAATTTATGAATCATCAATATTTCATGTTAAGAAACTTTACATTCTTGTGATATGATTTCTAGAACTTTGTGTCTATGGAATAATATTAGATATTGCTAATGTGAAAGATTCTATTATGTGTTCCTTTTCCTAAGTACGTATAAGGTTATATTTTGCTATCTATATTACCTAAAAGTATTGTTGTGCTCTTCCCTTTTAGTTTCTTCATTCTTTCACTCTTAAGTATTAATAATCTATGTTAGTATGAAACATTTCAAAGTATCAGAATTCCTCACCAATATGAACATTGTATATTTGTATATAATATTTTCTACTTTCAATAAGGGAACCTCTCCCATAGAGAGGAGGGAATTTATATCCCTTGACTGTTGATCACTAAAAATTACTATTTTGAAAACCAATAGTTTTTGGCAACTCTACAGGGAATTTTGTTCATTTCAACGTATCCCTTTCGAGATAACTTCAAGACTATCTTCACAAATTGGCTTGTCAAAGATATACATGTGGTCATAAAACCCTCGATGTTAAAGATCCCCATTTTCAAAAACTGGAATGGTAGGGTTTCTCTCTTTCTTTAGCAAGAAAGAATAGAATCTCTCACTTTGCAAGCACACCTCCTACTAAAGATAGAGTCTCTAAGCACAAAAATATTCAAGATCAGACTTTTCCTAGCCTTCGTGCTCTTGTACTTGTAGGATTTACATTTCCCCTTCAGTTAATCTTTCTAAGGATGGTAGCACCATTTCCGTGGGGACAACGTGTTGGACCTGTTGCTCTTCCTCAACCAATACATGAATTGCCTAGAGGTAATAGAAAATGTTTTCATAAATTTTGAGGTGATGGAAAAGTACACCCATATGAACACATTGTAGCTTTCATTGTATCATGCAAGATCCTTGCGGTTAAACATGAGGATGTGTCTATCAGGATCTTTGTAGAAACATTACATGATAATGTCACTAACTAGTTTTATCACCTTCCAACTAGTTCAATTACTAGTTGGAAGACAATGACAACTTAGTTTGAGCAATGTTTTAAACCTACTGGAGATGTTCATGCCCTCTTGGCCAAAATTTCTCATATTAAGAAGGATCCATATGAACCCATGAGAAAATTTTTGGATAAATTCAACAAGTTGATTCATAAAATTCCACAAGCCACTCGTCGTGTAGATCAAATACAGAAGTTTTTTTCCTTAATGATCAGTTTCATGAAGTAAGTTATGCACTAAGGAGGGCTAATCTTCCAAATTTGGATAATGATCAACGATTGACTATCAATGTTGAAGATGATCTAATCATGTCTAGTAAATTAAAAAAAGAGCCCTCAAAACCAAAAGCATCTTCTTCTTCAGGAGCCAATTCTGATCAGTTAGTATAGATATTGGCAAATGACCTTATTGCTATCAAGAAACAATTGGCTTAACATGCTCCTTACCAAGATATTCTAAGGAATAATTTTTAGCCTAGGAATTGTTTTCCTTCTTCTCAGCCTAAGTTGGACATCAAAGGTCCACCCATAAAGGTTCCAGTTAATGTAACTTGTGAGGTTCAAGAACCTGATGAGGAGGAGGAGAATGAAGGCTACGAGGAACCTGAAGAAGAGGTTGACAAGGAACACAAAGAGCTTAGTGACTCTCAAGTTAGTTTT
Organism: Taxus chinensis; assembly: GCA_019776745.2. Taxonomy (NCBI): domain Eukaryota; kingdom Viridiplantae; phylum Streptophyta; class Pinopsida; order Cupressales; family Taxaceae; genus Taxus; species Taxus chinensis. The sequence goes on from CM034147.1 coordinate 328,545,342, forward strand.
CTCACCGCTAAAGATGTGGATGATGAGGATGAATATAGTGAAGCAGTGGCTGATATGAATAGTGATTCATATGCTGTTATGACTTAGGAGAAAATGAACAAAAAGGAAAAAGTGGTACAAATCTCTAAAAAATCTAAGGAAGTTCCTGTAACTATTCTAGTGGTTTCCAAGAGAGGAGCCCTTATTCCTACTTCCTTCACACAAAAGGTGAGTAATGTTCCTTCTAAAAATCCTAAATTAGATAAACCCAAAGTTTCCCTCATTTTTAGTAATGATGCTCCATCCACCTCCAAATCTTTTGATATCATCAACCACATTAAGAAAACAAATATTCAAATGTCAGAGGCAGATTTTTTCCAAACTCACCCAAATGCTTTTGCCAAAGTAGTGAAAGTCAAAAATTCCAAATAAAATATTTCACCCAATACTTCCAAAGGTCTATTACCCACTCCCTCTCCCTCATCTTAACAAAGTCTTGTGGTTGTAGTCTCTTCATCTAATGAGAAAATTGAACCATTATATATAACACTTCTCATAGCTAGCCATAAACTCAGTAATTTTGTTATTAAATCAGGAGCATAAGAGAATGTGATGCCTGAAAAAGTAGCTCACACCTTAGGCCTAACTTTAACACATAATTTTGGTTCCTGCTATTCCATGGAGAGTAGGGAAGTCCCATTGGTCAGAAGAATCAAAGATGCACAAGTAGCTTTTTCTACTTTTCCAGAGAAAAGGGTTAAAGCTACTATTTTAGTAGCTGATATTCCTCCATCATATGGTATGTTATTGAGTAGAATTTTTTTTAGAGAAGTGGGAGGTGAAACTCAAATGGACTAGTCACATGCTCTCATCCCGGTCAATGGAAAAATGAAAAATTTGCTACCAGAAAGCCAGATTGAGTACATTGTACAAAAGACCGATGACCCAAAACCACAAATATTGTATGAAGATATAGGGCATGGTAATTATATGATTATGTAAGAGGATAAGGTAAAAATTACTAAGGGGGTAATTCATAATCCTAATGGTGTTTGGACTTTAGAGTTTGATGGAAGTTGTTCTTAAGATGGTTCTGGAGCTGGTGTAGTGTTAATATATCAAGAAGAGAAGATTCATCCATTTACATATAAACTTTACTTTGAAAATACAAATAATAGAACTAAATATGAGGCTCTCCTTCTTGGGTTACACATGGAAAAAGAAATGGGAGTGAAGAATATTTGTGCTCGTGGTGATGGATAGAGTTGATTGTGAAATAGGTCGGGAATATTTATCAAGTTAAGAATAAAAGATTGAAACATTATAGAAATCTTGTCTAGGATTCCATTGAGTTTATTGATATTTCTCAATTGAGTTTCTACCAAGAGAAAAGAACAATAGGGCTAATTCTCTGGCTGTTTCAAGATCTTTATTGATTCCTCACCCAGATTTCTCTTAGGATAAATTTTCCATTGAAATGATTAACAGACCTAGTGTGTCGGATAATGCAAATAATTGGCAAGTTTTCAATGATGATCAACACTTACTCTCTTTCCTAGAGCTTAAGGATAACTTTAATCAAACATATTTTGAAGGAAGTGAGGCTCTTCCTAGAGATTATGTACCCACTGATAGAGATTCTATTAAGGAAGAAGTGGATCAGGATGGCTATATTAGGCTAAGGGGTAACAAGATACCCAAAGGATTAGTGAAACTAGAGGATCTATTTGATAAACAAGATAGGGACATCTAAACTAAGGCTTCTGAAGGGGCTCATCAATATGCTGAGTATGATAAGGTCAATATTGGAAGTAATGATGAACCCAATATGGTAAATATTGGGAAATGTTTCACTCAAGAAGAAAAGAAGAAAGTAAATGAAGCTATTGAAAAGGTATACTGATGTCCTTTCTTATTCTTATGATGATCTCAAAGCCTTTCATCTAAAAGAGATGTAACACTAAATTCCCTTTGAAACTAGAGATTAAACCTTTCATATAGAAGCAAAGACAATACAATTCCAAGATCATTGATATAATTTACCAAGAAATTAAAAAGTTACTAAAAGAAAAAATTATCTTTCCTATACATCATTCAACCTGGATCGCCAATATTATGCCAATAAGAAAAAATAATTGTGAGATTTGTATTTATGTGGATTTTAGGAATATGAATTAGGATTCACTGAAAGATAACTATCCTCTCCCCATGATGGATCAAATCTTACAGGATGTCACAGGTGCTGAAATGTTGTCCATGCTAGATGGATTCTCCAGATACAATCAAGTGGAAGTCAGTACCCCAAATCATCACAAGACCACCTTCACTACTCTTTGAGGAAAATTTCACTTACAAGAGGATGTCATTGGTCTTATCAATGTTTTTAATACTTTTTAGAAGGCAATGGAATTATCTTTTGGTAGCCTCAAAGGGAAATGCATCATTGTCTATCTTGATGATTTGATTGTATTCTCCAAGAAAAAGGTAGGTCATTTTCAGCATCTTGAAGCAGTTCTTCAAAAATGTAGGGAACACGTAGTATCCCTTAATCCTAAGAAATCTATCTTGTTTTTCACCGAAGGCAAGTTTCTTGGGAATATTTTCTCCAAAGAAGGGATAAAGATTGATCCAAAAAGAGTTCAGGAAATCCAATAGATTCCTCTTCCTACTAGCAAAAAGGGTTCACTCTTTCTTTGGAAACATAAATTTCTTCAGGAGATTCATTCCATATTTTACAGAATTAACTATAAGCATTGATAAAATGATGAAAGGGAAACAAACTTTTGGATGGACTTTTGAAGGAAAAGAAGCTTTTGAGGATATTAAGATAGCTATTGCTAAAAATCCTATTCTAGCATGTCTTGATTTCAGCAAGGATTTTATTATCTACTGTTATGCTACTGAGAATACCTTGGCTGCTATACTAACTCAAAAAAATTAAGAGAATCATGAACTTCTGATTGCCTTCATGAGCTATGTTTTGAAATCTCATGAATTGAAGTATACCTTGATGGAGAAACATGCTTTTGTAGTAGTCAAAGTTGTCAAGCAGTTTTGTTTTCATATCCTTAATTCTCACTCTGTTGTATTTGTCCTTGATACAACTATCAATTTTATTCTTACACAACAAGAGTTTTAAACTAAGCAAGGTAATTGGGTGGAAAAAGTCTAGGATTTTGACCTTGATATCGGGCCAAAAAATTTAGTCCAGGGTAAGGGATTATGTGAACTTATTGCCAAAGGAGCTGATGAGGAATTATCCACAGAGGAGGTTGATGTTCCTTTTGTTCTCTTCCTTAGTTCAACAGACGAATGGTATGCTGAAATTTCACATTTTCTTACTTATGGAGAATGTCCATCTCACCTAAGTGCCAAAGAGAAAAGAGCTATTAAGTTGAGATCTACACAGTATGTGTTGTGGGAAAATTCTTTGTTTAAATGAGGCATTGATGGAAGATTCCTTAAATGTGTGGACAGAGAGCAACAGAAAAAAATATTTTTTAGCTTTTCATGATCAAGCTTGTGGATGCCACTTCTCGTCTGCTGTTACTTCTCAAAAAATTCTTCATGCAGGGTACTATTGGACAACATTATTTTGAGATGCAACAAAATGGGTAGGAAAGTGTGAATCTTGTCAGACTTTTGTTGGGAGGCCAAAATTGGTTGCTTTACCACTCAAACCAGTAATCATTGAAGAACCTTTTCAACAGTTGGGATTAGAGTTTATTGGAACTCTCAACCCACATTCCAGTGTTAGGCACACTCAAATGTTGATTTCCACATATTAATTTACAAAGTGGGTAGATTATATTCCAGTCAAAACTACTACCTCAGAAGTAGTGTGTAATTTTCTCAAAGAGAACATCTTGGTAAGATTTGGGATACCAAGAAGAATTTAAACTAATAATGCCTCCAACTTATCTTCTTTCGAGTTGATGGATTTATGCTATGGGTATGGAATTTCCCTTGCTCATTCTTTAGATTATTACCCCCAAGGGAATGGACAAGTGGAATCAACCAACAAGAATTTGGTAGTCATCATCTGGAAGATGGTAGATGACTCTCAAAGGAATTGACACAAGAATCTCTATGATGCCCTCTAAGCAGATATGATTACACCTAAAAGAGCCATTGGGATGTCTCCATTTAAAGTAGTATATGGTATTGAAGCTCAGCTTCCAGTAACAGTTGAATTTCCAGCCTTGCACTTGATGAAGGCTATTGAGGATTCCAGTTTTATCAATTCTTTGGATAAGAGGATCATGTATCTCCAGAAGTTGGATGAAGATAGGAAGAAGGTTTTTGATAGAATATCTACTCATCAACAGAAGGTGAAGGATTTGTTTGATAAGAATACTAGACCCAGAGACTTTCAAGTGGGAGACATTGTCTTACTGTGGGACAAAAGGCATGAGCCTCATGGAAGCCATGGTAAGTTTGATTCTCTTTGGCTTGGTCTTTTTCAAGATAAGACACTTTGCTGGAGAAAATTATTTCTATTTGGATTACATGGATGGTTCTTCTCTCTCACTTCCTTATAGTGGGTAGTATTTGAAGTTGTTCAAGTCCTAGGTGATTAGATAGTTCCTTTTGAATATTGTGTATAATGTCCTGTTTCAGTATTTCCCTTGTGTTCTTGTTTATTTTCCCATTTTGTGTGTGGTCTTATGTGTTATTTTTCCTTTGACTCTATTTTCCTAATGGATGAGTCAGTAGCCTATTTCCTAGAGTTTTCTTATGGTTCTTGATCTTACCTCATCCTTCTGTCCTAGTCAAGTCATCCCCAGAAAGAGCCAGTTATTGTCACCCTCAAAATTCCCTCATTTTTCAAAGGCAAATTTCCAAAATTTTGAGTCAGTGTCCTTTGGAAGTGTTCTGGTAAAGGGATAAATTCAAGAAGTTAGAAAATTTCACTCTTTGGGGTCATTTTTAGTGTTTTGCGGTTAAATCAGACATTTTTTTCTCGCATGTCCCTAATACAGATGAGCCTCTTTGCCAACTCTCCGATTTACCTGCACTTTCCTCTCAAAAAATATCAGACATTTTTGTCCCATATGTCCCAAGTGTTTTTCGGGCCTCTTGTTTGCCGATTCACCGATTTACCCACACTGCTTACTCATGGCTAAATTTTTGCTCCAAAATTGTCCCACATGTCCCAAGTACTATTGGGCTCTCTATTCACTGATTCACCAACTTTCTTACACTACCTTGTATATCGGCTAAATCAGTCCCGCACGTCCCACATGTCCCATGGACCATTTGTGATCTCCAAACCCACTTTTTCCGCATTCTTCCTAGATCGAGTATATCAACTCTACGCATCCCTCATGTCCCTATGTCCCATGGACCGTTTGGGCCAAGTTTTTCTGAATTTCCCGCATATCACATTTTTTTGAGTCGACGCGGGGGTTATTTATTACACATTCATTATTTTCTCTCTCCTTCATTCAAATTCATGTCTATTTAAAGGAGTGTAACTATTCTTTCTTTCTCACACTTTACTGCTCATTTCCCCCCTTGCTCACATTCATGCAAAGAAAGTTGTTTCCCGCATATGTACTTCTGTATTTTCTCTTGTAGGGATTATTTGAGATCGTGGTAATAATCCATTGAAGGTTATCTTCTCTCTACCTCTTTCATGATGAAGATGTAGTATCAAGGGCATGAACACCTCTCCTCATTGGAAACCTTTGTGCCTGACATCAGTGACAGTGAAGCTCGACATCTAGACCTTGATGATTTTTGGAGTAGACTTGGATGTGATAGCCCTATTCCCATTTCCCAAATGATAAAATACAATGGGATTACATTTGCAGGAGGTTTTCCTATCTCTATTTAGTGTGTTGATACCATGCTCACTTACGGGGCTTGTTTTAAAATGGAATCCAAAGAGATTATTAATGTACATGGTGAAGTAGCTACTAGACTATATTGCCCTGCACATCCCAATGGTGGAAGGGGCCAATACTCTCACTCTTGCTCAAGCAAAAACATTGTTCGATCATGATAGTGAAAGATACAAGGCTAGAGTAGCTAAATCATGGCTGAAGAACCCTAAGAAGGGAGCATCCTGACTTTCTAAATCATTGTTCAGTTGATTTCAATGAAGAACTTTCAGACATCATCACTCTTCTAGATAGGATCATGGGAATGCCCTCTACAAATGAATTTCATTTTTGGATGTGTCCCTATATCAATATCATTTGTGAGGGTAAGAAAAATCTGAATTGGGGTGAGATAATCTGTGAAAATTTAACAGAGCAACTGGTTAATGTTCAAAGAACAAAGACATTCTACATGTCTTCTTATCTCATATACACTATTACAGCATCCAGGGAATGGCTTGGCTTCTCTTTCATTGAAGATAAGAAGGATGCTCCTATATATGAGTATTGTCCTCAATTTACTCTCAAAGTTAGCAATCATCACTTCAGGAGAGTCAATGACGCCTTCACCATGTACATTGTGAGGCTTTTGGAAGGAAATACTAATAAGAGATTTTATGAGGAAGAAAAGACCTTGATCTCTAAATATGGGAGTTTCTTCACTCAATTTAGAAAGTTTTCATATCTTAGGTTGGCTGGTTTTGAAGGTTCCCCTCTAAAGCTTCCCATGTTTTGCAATGATAAAATGGCCCTGGTTGAAATTTGCAGGCAGCTGGATAAACTTCATCAGACTTGCAAAGATAAAAATATTGCTGGCATTTGTTTCCCTATCACCTTGGGAAATTATACATGTAGAACAACCCTCGATGCTCAGAACATTGATAGAACCATTTCTCCTCTTACTCTTCATCATTTCAAGTCTCGAACTTGCTTTGATATCAAGGGATATATTGCTAAGAATCTCATATTAAGTTTCATCCACTTTGTTGATACTGAAGATTATTGGGCTGATTGTGTAGATGACTTTGAGGCCAGGAGTAGGTACTTTGGCATATTTTCTCTTCAAAAAATTATAGATTTCAATCTGTACAAAGTATCTAATAAGCTCTAGGATGATGATGAAGACTTGTAATCTATTGAATATGAGAGGTCCATCAAACACTCTCCTCTTGAAACCATTGATTGGTTTGTAAAAGAGTAGGATGATTTGAAAGAAGTGATCAACCCAGTTTTCATGAGAACCAAGCTCTAGTTTGATAAAAAGATGCAAAATTTTAGGATGAACAGAGCTAGGTATTCTTCACAAGAAACTTCCTCTCCTAGGAAAGAAGAACCTAAACTCGATGTTGAGATTCTTGAGAAATCCACTCCTTCCTCTTCAACAAAAGTATACATGAAGAAAGGAAAGGCTATCAAGCAAGATCAGATGATAGAGGAAAAGGAGGAATTTTCTTTGGAGCAGTCATAAGTTCTCACAGATTCTGATGATGTCATTATTTTGAGTGAGGATAATAGTGAAGAATTGAAGGAATAGGAAGAAACCACTGTCAGCACTACATAGATGGAGAATAAGGGCTGAATGTTTGAATCTCTAGCTTTAGTGGACTCTTCTTCCAAGGATATTCTTGAGGATATGCCAACCTCTCCATTAGAAACATTTTGGTGTAAACATTGAGTACAATGAGTACACTTACACTCATACCCATTGCTCCTTCTACCTCTTCCTCCTCCTTTCCTTGGGTCCACCCTTTCATTGATAGAAGGAAAAGGAAGTCCACCTCTCAAATTGTGGTTCCCAAGTTTGATGTTATGGCAGTATTGCTCGGTACTACTCCCCCTCCTCCAGCAAAGAAAGTAAAAATTACCTCAAGGTTGGTGTAAAATTCACAAGGTCAGAAATTCATAGAGACTACAAAGCTTGATATAGATAAGGAGGAGAAAGATATTTTAGTTTCTGACTTGGATCTCACAAAGATTCCACTTGGGGAGTCTACACTTGAAATTGAGGTTCATAACCTCAAGGAAACTGTCACTCAAGTTATTGAATGAGTGGAGAAGGGAAAACAAACTTTGGAGAAATTGAAAGAACAAAATCAGGTTCTTTCAGTTTTATAAAATCCTTATTGGAAAAGGATAAGGTCCTGGATCCTACTCCATTAACTACTCTTCCACCTCCCCTAGTTCTCAGCAAGGATGAAGTTCAGACCATCAAAGATATTCATAAACATGCCACTTATGGAAAGGCATTGAATTGTTGGTTGATGATATGACAATGGTGTCTGGATTGAACTTCATTGAGGAGGCCTTCAAGTCATATGAGAAGGTATCCAAATTACAGTTGAAATTCATCACAACACTCAGTGGCTTGGAGAAATAACTGAAGCTATGGTGTGAATGCATCCAAGATCTTCATTTGATGAGTAGGATAGATGATTAGATCTTGTTAGAAATAAAAGCATTTGATGAGGCCAAGAACAATCTATCAATATCTTCAGTTTTTAGTTTTGAATGGAAGATCAAGGTTTTGGAAGAAGCATTAGGAGAACTAAAAACATGTGGAAAAAAGGAGAAGCTTTCAAGGCCTGTGTTTTGGCTGCTTTCCAAGATATTCATTGTCAAATCTAGAATGAAGACTCAGGTGATCATTTTTCTTTGTAGGAAATCAAGGCTCAATTTAACACCTTCGTCAAGGATGATCTCATCAAGGAGGAATCAATGTCTAAACAGAAGATGAAAGATGTCTTCTCTCTCCAATGAGCTATCACTAAGGAAAACAAAGAGTTTCTAGAAAACACAGAGTTTGAGAAGGATATGGAGAAGTGTCTTGGTATGTGGACTCATGCCACTTCTAACACCACCATCCCAAAGTGCATGGAGATAGTTGAAGCATTGAAAAGATTTAGACATCAGATTCTTAAGACAATTGACCCTTCTAAACCTCCTTTAGATGTTTCTACTCCCAAGTCCTAAGTCACTTCTTTTATTTTGGGGTTTTAAAACCCATGATGTAATACTTGATTAAAGACATTCTATTAATGTATTTGTTAAGTAGTCTTTAATATTTAGATTAAAAGAAGTTGGAACTGAATGTAACTATCTTTGTAAGCTATTTAATGGGCTCTTCATGCCATTATTAGGGGAGACCCTGGTACTTTTGAAATGTATTAGAATTGAAAGTAAATCAATACAAAATATTTTCCCTTATCTCTCATTCTCACCTACCATCCTTTCTGTTCTTGTTTGAAATTTATGAATCATTAATCTTTCATGTTAAGAAAATTTGCTGTTCTTGTGATATGATTTCTAGAACTTTGTGTCTATGGAATAATATCAAATGTTGCCAATGTGAATGATTCTATTAGTTGTTCCTTTTTATAAGTACATATAAGGTTATATTCTACTATCTATATTACCTAAAAGTATTGTTGTGTTCTTCCTTTTCAATTTCTTTGTTCTTCCACTCTTAAGTATTGATAATCTATGTTAGTATGAAACATTTCAAAGTATAATAAGTCCTCATCAATATAAAAGTTGTATATTTGTATTCTCCCATAAAGAGGAGGGACTTGTTGTCCCTTGACTGTTGAACACTAAAAGTGTTAATTCAAAAACCAACAAGCCTAAAAAAGATATTGCTCTATGTTTCTCTCTACTCGGTTCCCATACTTAACTGATAAAGATTATTCCATGTATCTAGCTTTTCTATAAATTTACTAAGAATCTCAAGAGCTACAAAACACTCAGATGCTCTTATATCAATAAGAATGGAAACTAGATAGCCAAAAATTTTACTTGATGCTTTTATTGGTGTCACTTGAAAATCATCTTGGCAGTTATCTATTACTGCATGGATCTTCTGCTAGAACACTTGAAATTGGCTTGGAAGAGGTGCCTTAGTATTTCCACTAACTAGTTTACGAGGGCAATGATTGGCGTAGTGATCATTTCCACAATTAAAGCATCCTCCCGCCAGACCTTTCTTTTCTAGAGGATTTCCTCCATTGTTAAACCTTCCATTATGTTTCCATTTTCATTCCTACCCTTAGGTATGCCATTTTTCTTTAAGGAGTTCCTAGGTTTGAAATTCCTTCCAGACCATATGTTCATATTTCCCCCATTTTTATTGTGCTTCCAATTTTTACTTTTAAATGGAGTTAAATTTTGATGTTGTTGTCCTTTTCCTCTTTCCTTAAAATATCTCGTTGTTGCAGCTAAAGCTTTTAGTTTATGCTGTTGCTTCATGAATTTTACAAAAACTTGGTCCATGGAGGTGGTTCCATGGATGTCCACATCTATTCCAATTTGAGGTTTCAAGCCTAAGATCAACTTTCTGATCCTACACATTTTATCCTTTTGATACTATGGTATGTACTTAAGGAAATGTGTGAACTTCTCCCAGTAAGTAGTAATAAACATGTCTCCCTGTCTAAGGTTTTGGAATTCAGTCATTTTTCCATCAAAGTATAGTTGAGGTAGCCATCTCTTTCAGAAGAAGGAAACAAATTGTTCTCATGTGGTGTTCTCAGAAGTTATTTTCTTTCTGATTTCAAGTTCTCCCACCATGCTGAGGCTTCTCCAGAGCGTTGGTATGCACCCCAACTACCTTTGTTTCCTCGGAGAAGTTACGAAGCTCAAAATATTTCTCAATTTTGATGAGCCAAGATTTTACATCATCTTCAAGTACCATCCCATTGTACTTTGGTGGATCTATCCTCTTAATGTCTCTAGCTAGTTCTATCTCAACATGTGCCCTCTTAGGTGGGGGTACATTTTTTTCATTCAAAATTTCTTGGTTTTGATTCACCTGACTTGGATTTTCTTCATTAATATTTCCATTTTCTTGAGGGTGGTATTGATCTTGTCTATTCCCTTGGTCATATTCTTGTGTCAGATCATGTATCCTCTGTTTGAGGGCACCAATCCTAACTTGGGTGTTAGATACCAAGGTTAAAATTTGATCGACCTTAATTTGAATATCATCTCCTTGATGGCTAGCCTCCCCATTAGCTCATGTCCTAGCCATTGCTACCTGAAGGGACCACTGAGTTAATTGATAAACGATTTTGACCAGAGCTATGAACCGGTGGGGAAAGGGCCCCAACCCAACAACAAAGAATAAATGAAGGGAGTCTACGAAGAGAAGAAAAATGGAAAGAACAAGAAGAAGGAAGAAGAAATGTTGTGCATAGAAGTGAACACCGAATAGGAGCAGAACAACAACCGAAACTGAAAGACAGCAGAAGCGCAAGTTGGCTATCCCAAGGAGGATCCTGCGCATGAGTTGGCGGCCTGAAGCAGAAGATAGAAGGTGGAATTGACATGATCCTTAAGTTCATTCAGGCGATCGACCGCATAATGTACCGGGAAGAGAGCCGTGTCGACGTCAACCACAGGGAGGAAGCACTGATCAAGAGTAGGATGGAAATTTTGAGCAAACGTCACTAAGTCCCGGTATTTCCCGCATAGCCACTGAATGCCGCGTCCAGAGCCGAGAGTGAGCTCATCAACTTCCTCTACCCACAGAAGGGGATCCGGGGGAGAGAAATCAACCAGTTGGTCGTGCAAGCTAACCTGATGGACTGCGTAAATTTGGTCCACGGCTACGCGTTCAACATCTGCAGAATCCGAGTGAAGAAGAAGGCAGAAGGAGACAAACGCAGAGGCAATGTCAGAGTCCGTGCACGGGTGACGGGCACGAAAATGAAAGGAATCACCTAGAATCGTTTCAATAGTTATGGCTTCCTCCTATGAGGAGAATTTGAAAACCATAGCAAGGCATCGTCGATCAATGGTAGAGGAATTAGCCAATTCCTGAAATTGGCCGTGGAGTGCAACGAAGGGAAAACCAATGAAAGACATGAAGACAAAGAAGATTACACAGAGAAAAGAAGCCAAACAAGAGATGACGTCCAAAAGAGGAGAAAACAACATAAAAAGTGCTAAAACCGTGTGAAAAACGGGGGAAACCCATTCAAAGAAGAAATGAAGAAGGCAGAGAACAGGCGAGCTGGATGGAGGAGACAAGAGCTGCGTGAGAAAAATCACTTGCAGAAGTGATACAAATATTCACCATTGAGAAGGGAGGGGAAAGGAAAATTCACAGAAAGAGGACCTCAGCACACGAGGGGGGCCTCTACCCGACAACTAGGACAAGCAAGCCCAATCATGGGAGAGGAAGTTCGACAGTCTGTGCCAATCATGAGCTGAACCGGAAATGATGTTTTTGGTAGGATGATCGATGGTGAAGTTTGCAAGGAAGTTAGCCACATGATTTACTTCTCGAAAGATGTGGGAGATGGTCCAAGAATGGATTTTGGCCAGCCAAAAGAGAATCTGTGGTATGAAAAGATTAATTTTCCAAGAGGGGGATAAACCTCTGGATACCGCAAAAATAATAATTTGGGAGTCCCCTTCGATGGAAAGAAGGGGACAACCAAGCTGAGCAGCCATCTTGACCCCTTCCAGTAAAGCATGGGCTTCGACAGAGTTACAAGTACCCTCTTTGAGTGGGAAGGAGCCAACTCTAATGAGATTACTGCGATCATCTCTGAGAATGCAACCAACACCAGATTTACCTGGGTTACCTCAAGAGGCACCATCGAAATTGAGTTTCCAATGACCCTGCGAGGGGGGATGCCATCTGGCTCTTTTCCTTTGGATGGATTTTTCTATTTGTGAGAGTCCTTTTTTTACAATTGATCCTAGTCTGGGGAACTTGATGAGAGGCCAGGAGTGCAAGATTGAGAAATCCCTGGAAGAGAAGGTAGATAAGGAAAGATAGTTTGCACTCATGCACTCCGAAATGGCCACTTCAAGCTTGTTAAAAAAATCAAGAAGATCAACAGCTTGCTCCCTAAAAAGGTGAAGATTGTGTTCCCACCAAATATGCAAGAGCAAGAAATACGGGCTGATGCACCAGATAGAGCTGAACAAACTATTGACATTGAAAGTCGGCCAAGAGGAAAGCGTCACTACAATGTTATTATAATGAGCCCAGGCTAGACATAATTTGTTCAGAAGCCAATCCCAACAAAAAGATACAAAGGGGTAGAACAAAAAGAGGTGATCCAAGTCTTCCTCTACTACACCACACAATAAACACTTGGATGGACCTGAAAATCCCCAAGAACGCCATTTGACTTGAGTAAGAACCTTCTTATTCAAAACTAACCAACCGAAATAGGCTACTTTTGGAGTGATGCTTGGGTGCCAGCATCCAAGGGAACAAGGAGTCCCTTTACCGGAATGTGAAATGAGAGTATTATAACCAGCTTTCACCGTATAGGAGCCCGAAGCATCCCCAAGCCAAATTAAACTATCGTCTTTGCTGAGATAAAGGGCATTTCTGTCCCGAATGGCATCCTTGAGGAGGGTGGATTCATGGGTAGAAGCCCCAATGGAAGAGATATCTTTCCAGAGCCAAGAAGGCGAGCCGTCAGGGTGCTGGCCGCCGTAGTTAGAAACCAAAGTACCCCAGGCCATTTTTGTAATGTTCATCACACCATTGAGAGCTAGAGAAAGATTAAGGGGTGGGAAGCCGTTCCAACTTTCATCCCAGAAAGAAACGAGCTGACCATTGTTGATGTTCCAAGTGACCGCCTCAGTAATAAGGGATTTAGAATTACAGAGAAAATTCTAGATATGTGAGCCTCTTGGGAGCTTGGAACTGGATAACAAAAGATCATGGTGATGCCCACCGAGATACTTATGAGAGAGAACTTGAAAGGCCAACCTTTTTGCATTAGAGATGAAATTCCAAACAAGCTTAGCCCCTAAGGCAGTGTTCTGAAGAGCAAGATCCAGAATACCCATACCACCCATGCGCTTGGGAAGTTTGACCAAATCCCAATTAGCAAGATGAAATTTGCGCTCATCACTGTTACCTTGCCATAAAAAGGTGCGCACCACTTTTTCAATTTTGAACAGAACAAATTTTGGGATTTGTAAAATAGATAACATGTAGATAGGAATTGAAAGGAGCATATAATTGATTAAAAGAGCGCGACCGGCCAAAGAAAGCCATTTTCCTTTCCAAGATAGAAGTCTGGTGGATAGAGAGTTTAAGAGCCCGTTCCAAAGATGCGCTCTGCCAATGCCGTGAAAGAGTGGAATGCCCAAATATTTATGTGGAAGAGTTCCCACAGAGAAGCCGAGAATTGCTTTGATCCTGCATTGAAGTCTAGAAGCAACATTAAAGAAGAAAATAACAGATTTATTGAAGTTTAACACCTGACTAACAACATAAGAATAAGAGTCAAGAATGGATGAAATTCATTTAGCTTCAGGGATGGTCCCTTGACCAAAAAGAAAGGTGTCATCCGTGAATTGTTGATGAGAGAGTGGTGGAAGGTTGGAAGTGATGTGTAAACCTTTAAGAGAACCTTCCTGAACAACGGATTTAATGCTGTGACTAAGAGCTTCCGCAACCAAAGTGAATAGGAAGGAGGATAGAGGATTCCCTTGTCTTAATCCTCTGCTGCTTTGAAAGAAGCCTTCCGTGGAACCATTAACCAAAACAGAGAAACGAGGAGAGGCAATGTAGCTAAAGACCCAATTACAAAAATGCTCACTAAAACCCATGGCTTGTAGAGATTTGAGGAGGAACATCCAATTGACATGATCATAGGCCTTGTTGAAGTCCAATTTCAACATCATGCCCGCACGGGAGGAAGTATGAAGAGTATGAATCAATTCATGGGAAATAATGATCCCATCGGTAATAGACCTATCAGGAATGAAACCACTTTGTTCTTGAGCAACCAATTTGGGCAGTAGAGTGCATAATCTATTTGCTATAGCTTTGGAAATGATTTTGTAAGTTGTGTTGCAGAGAGAAATGGGTCTGAAATCATCCATAGACTCGGCTGGAGAATTTTTAGGAAACATGCAAATGAGGGTATGATTGAGAGTTCCTAAAATCTTACCTGTGATCCTTGATTCCTCAACTGCTTTCCAAACTGAAAAACCGACAACATCCCAAAAATCCTAGAAGAAGGAAGCGGGGAAACCATCGGGACCAGGCGCTTTATCTCTTTTCATCGAAAAAACAATTTTTCGAACTTCATCCAAGGAGAAGGGAGAAAGACCCAGGGCATTGTCAGCATCTATAACAGCTGCAGGGGTTTGAAGAAGGAAGGTGGACTACGTTCCTAAGGGAGGAAGCCGAGTCGTTCAAGAGCTTATTAAAATAAGACACCGCTTCGGTTTTGATCTGGGCTTGAGAGGAAGCGAGAGATAAATCATCTAGCTTGAGAGAAGAAATGTAGTTGAGATTTCTTCTGGCTTTAAC
This sequence comes from Taxus chinensis, assembly GCA_019776745.2. Taxonomy (NCBI): domain Eukaryota; kingdom Viridiplantae; phylum Streptophyta; class Pinopsida; order Cupressales; family Taxaceae; genus Taxus; species Taxus chinensis. Next base: position 328,560,495 of record CM034147.1, read on the forward strand.
AGAGGTAAAAAATAACTTTGTATTTTTGTCACCATCTGTCAGCCAAATTTCTCTGGATTTTTGACACCAATAAGTTTCCTCTTTCAGAAGGAGAACACCCAAATCCTGTAGAAGAATTTTTCTTCGAGGAAATCAACCTGGAACATCCCTTGAGCGAGGATAGAATCATTTAGAATACGAAGTTCCTACTTAACTCTAAGTTTTCCCTGGAAAATGTTTTTGAAACTCAAAAAATTTCAATGTTGTAATTTGTCTTTTAGTAGAGAAAGCTTTTTGGAGAGTTGGAACATCCAAGTCCCTTTGACATTGAAGGAGGCCCACCAGAGATTAATAAGGGGCTTAAGAGAGGAATCATGTAACCACATATTTTTGAATTTGAAAGGGGAAAGGCGTGGAGGCAAATCAAAGGAGATATCAAGAGAAATTGGGAAGTGATCAGAACTGGAGAAAGGAAGAACAAAGCTTTTCATTAGGAAGTTATTCTGCAACCAGAATTTTGAAACAAGGAATCTATCAAGACACACAGCCAGGGAACTAAAACCAGGCCTCATGTTATTCCACGTGAACCAGCCCTTACTAGGCTCCACATCGACCAAATGAGAGGAAGAAACAAAAGAGGTAAAGTCAACCTGAGAGCAGGGCTGCCATTGGATACCTCCACGCTTATCACGGTCAGAGAGAGTAGCATTAAAATCACTAGCTATGATAGTCTTGGAGATGGCAACGGTATCAAGGACCTGACGAAGTTTATTCCAAAGATCTCTTTTTCTGATCGGAGCAGAAGGGCCATAAACATTGCAAATGAAAAAGAACTCATTAGAATGTTTAATCATAACTTTGTACCATATAAAATTTGATTCCATTAGGATGGGCTCAATAGCGCAACAAGAAGATTTCCACATGATACCAAGACCACCCGAGGCACTAATAGAGTTAGAGAAGTAACCTTCCCAACCTTTCCATTTACGGAACCAGTCATTTGAGCATCCCTCCTCAGACATCTTGGTTTCCTAGATTAGGGAAATATCAACCGCAACGTCAGTGGCATAGTGTCTTAATAGACGCTGTTTGTTAGGGGCGTTAAGGCCCCTAACATTCCAAGAAAAGAGGATCATTTGGTCTTCAGAGAGGACTCTCCTCTCCTACTTGTAGATGGGAAGAAGGAATGCAGTTGAAGTTGCTTCCCAACGACAACCTCGTTAAGAGAGAGTTTACTCTTGTTAGGATGACCCAGAATGCTTTTCAGACCAAGATCCATATTGAGTAAGGGAGGTGTTGGGAGTAACAAACCAAGCAACAAATTATTGGAAGATTGATTCTCTTGAGCGACATCCTTTGAATCATTTGGGTCACCAACATTTGACTGAAGAAGTTCATCTTTATCAATAATCCATTTTTCTAAAGAGGAAGCATTCCCTCCCAAAGCGATGGAGATGCCTTCGTGAAAAAGGGACAAAATCCTGGTGGAGTCCTTAACAATAGCGGTCGTTTCTTTAACAAGAGAGAAAATATCGGGGTGCAGGGAAAGGGATTCACGAACAGGCAGGGGTGCAGAGGAAACCAGGCGAGGGGAGTGAGGAGGAGAAGCATGAGAGGGGGAAGAGGGAGAGGGGTCAGAAGAGGGGGGGATTTTTTCCTCCAAATCAAATTGCTAGTAGATAGAGGATTTTTACATAATTTACGAAAATGGCCAGGTTTTTTGCACTTAAAGCAGATGTTGGAAACACCTTTGTACTCCACCTTTTGCTCCCAGATCCCAGAGGGGGTGGAAATGTGAATGACATCGAGAAGTTTTTGAGAATGATCAATAGAAATACAAATTCTAGTGAAAGAGGAAAGGGTACCTTCCAATGAGACAGGGTCGATGTGGATGACGCGACCTAGGCTGGAGTAGATTTTAGTGAGGAATGAAGTAGACCAAAACTCACTAGGCAGAGAGTAGAGTCTAACCCAAACTTGAAGTCCTTCAATATCTGCTCTGTTACAGTCAAAATGTGGTTCCCAATCGTGAATCGCCAAGCTAGAGTCGAAAAGAAGAAAGTCTTTCCTCGCCATAGTGTCGTCCTTTTGAGTGGCGCTCCGAAATAAAATTAAGAATAAGCCCTTTTCAAGGAATCGAATACTCAGGCCACTACCCCACTACGTTTCACACCAGTGTTGTATGCTTGAAGTCGTTAACCTTCTACCAATGAATTTTGTAAAAATAGCTCTTGAATAGAGATGCTTTATATGGGCTGCAAAGGCGGCGTTGTCCTCCAGGGACACGAAAAGGGAGGTATCATATCCTTCCTAAATGTCAAGATTTTCATGGCCCTCCTGCACACTATCCGACACTGGGCATTGGGGACCCAGCCGCTTCTACAAAGCTTCCGACAGGCCCTGGCCCACATGGGGCGCCATCGCCGCATCATGGGGAGGCAAAGCCAAGAGACCATTGGAGGGGCAGGAATTCAAAATTTGTGACTGTTCTGGACCACGGGGATGCCGCTGCCTTTTTGCCCTTACCATTTTTTCCCGTCCATTTGCATTCATTGTGTAAGCGCCTTGGCATATGAGATAATTCATTGCCCATTACCTTTTGCATTAAAGATACTGATGCTACAATATATTATGTGTTTTCAACTTTGTACATATTAGTTTTCAAGTATACAACATAATCATTATGCTCAACATGAATCTCTTGTTTGCTTTACAATACAAATTACAACTAAGAATACAATATTTTGCTGAGAGACACTGATATGGAAGAACATATGGATAATTCTCAATGTGAGCACCATCGAGATAACACCGAAGATCATGTTGAGGTCGTAGTAATGAAGCATGAGAAGGAGAGAATCATCATAACACCTTTCCTTTAACCACAAAGCCAGTTTGGTTCCCCCGCACAACTCTCGTATCCCGAGAGTGGTCCTACCCTTCACGAAGAAGGTAGATATAAAAACTGATACCAAAAGAGAGAGTGTTCCATGTATATAAATCTCTATATCATATGACCTAACCAGTCATGATGTAATACATGATGGTGAATTGGAAAAGAATAATTACTTTCTTATTAATACTAAGTATTAAAACCCAGATAATTGATTCAATCTTTAATAACCCCTAAGAAGGACCCAGACCCATCCCTATTGAATCATGGTGAAGACTAAACTAATTCCCCTATCCTTTTAGTCCCACCTTCCAATGTTCACTATACATTAACTCTCAACTACCAATTCTCCTCATCCCCCTAACCTCATAGTGGACATTAAGTGATCTCCATAAGGTAAACAAGGATTTAATAAGTGAGAAACCCATGACATGCGGTTGGGTTTTGATACATTGTATCAATGTTCCATACCATATTACAAATCATTATTTTCCTCAAGCACCACCAAATATTTGTAAACTCCAACACCAAAAGGTTCTGAGGGTCCAACTAGAGTTTACATGATAACAAAGGAAACAAGTTGTACTACTGGTTCAAGCGTACATAAGAGGACTAAAATATAAGAGAGTTTAATCACATATTTTAGCAAGGAGATTATCATAGGGTTCCCTTATAAACATGCATGTCAAATTTTACCCCTAGACAAAAAATTATTTACTTATTCTTATTTATGCAAGTGTGTTAGGGAAAATAAGGAGAACCTAACCGTATTAACTCAAGTTCAATGTTAAGAATGATGAGGTACCCCCTTTTCTTTTTCCTTTTTTTTTTTTTTATCGAAATAGTAACTGGTGGTAAGCATGAAATTTTCAAGATGTATTATGAAATTTTATAAAATTGTTCATATTCTCGCACATAACTACAAGATTTGTTTATTATAAGCGAATAAATAATTTAAAGTAAAATATCCTTAAGATGAATATATTCTTCCCGAATTCTTAATAACCTACTATGATTATTTACAAGATTATATATATACATATATAATTAATGTATATATATAATTAATTATATATATATATGCATTAATTAATCCAATATATTGTGTTATCTAAACATAGAGTATGTATATATATGCATTAATTAATGCATATATATACATACATTAATTAATGTATATATATATACATTATACATATATAATTACATTAATTATAAAAGTATCCGTATTACCTATTATCTACTATTCAATAATAAAGACATATTAATTAATCTAGAGACCTAACACATACATATGATTTAATTAACATTTTACTTATATTTCAGCCCATGTTTTAAAAGAATTTAAAAAAAACTAAACATCTCCACAATATTATGAAAACTACTCCATGTGAGCAACTTTTATGACTTTATAGTAAAAAGATAAAAACTTTCAAAGTTAAAAGTATTAAAAAACTTTAAAGTGTTTACTATTCTAGCCATCCTTATAACATTATTCTCCAAGTAATAAAGACTTGACTGTATATGATCAGGTAAAAGCACACAAGGAATAATTGGGGGATTTTTTTTCCTGCATATTTCTTAATTGAATGTTTATAAAATTAAGAGGTTTTAATTTTCTTTTTGGCTGGAAAATCAATCTACTTATTTTTTATTTAAAAAAAGAATGAGTCAAGTGTACAAAATACTAATAATGTGTTGATTGACTATATTGTATAAGTATTAAATAAAATATGAGAATCATATATTGAAGGAAAGAAAAATTAGTTGACCAATTAATTTATCAAAAGATTTTAAACTCTTTTTTTTATATTATTTTACCAGATGAAAAGGCAAAGTTAGCTTCTAAAGATTAAAGAAATACAACTCAAACAAATGGATGGAAGAAAATAAACTGCATGTGGTAGCAAAGTTAAGAGAATCTATTACAAATTTTGGCCAACTCTTTTAATCCCCAAAACTATTTCTAAGTCTGATAGTAAATATATAAAATAAATGTACCACAATTTATCAATTGTTTTTAACATAAATCATTATAATTACAATTAGTTGTGTGTAAAACCATCATACCCATTTACTATATTTATTAAATAAAATACATATACTAATACATTGACATAAAATAAAATGAACAACTATATAAAAAACAAATGCACCAATGAATTTGATAATAGAGCAAATGAGGAATCCCTGAGTGGAAGTTTTGAATCTTGTTGGACTACTAAAAATAGGTTGCTCTTCCCTCCTACCAGTGCCTCTGTGTTGTGCTCTCATTGCAAAAATCCCCCCCCCCTCCCCCCCAAAAAAAAACATGATCCTCTTTCCTTATTTGTTTCCTTATTTATAGATCTACTGGTCTTTAATTTAAAGGCATCCTTCTTTATTACATTATGAGAGCCCATTTTTTTTAATGAGCTCTAGAGAGAGCATTTAATATTATTCATACCTATTTATTAAAAGGGCACACCTTCTAACCCCCTCGTGAGCCGAACAACCATAAAATTTTAAATACATTTCTTTTCTTTAGTTTCTCTTCTCAATAGTTAAGAAAGTTTTAAATGACAATCATTTATCTTTGTTAAAAAATTTCTATCCTTTTTTAAAATTAGTAGTGACGTTAATTTTTCAATAATATTCTCCAAAATAATGAAAACACCATTAAAAGGAATAATTCATTTTAGAATAACTATATGCATGTTTTGATTTATTTTTATGTATATTTAATAATATACATCTAAATTTACATTATAAATCAAAGTCATATTTTAAATGCACAATTTAGAGGAGATGGTTAGTTCAAGAATTTGTAAGTACATTACGGTTAAAAACACAAAACATACACAAGATTTTAAATTGTATTTAGGCCAGTCCTATAGTAGACCTAAGTCAAGATGAGACTCAAACTCTAATGAGGTCATCTAAATACTCTTTGGTACCGTTGTATGTTAAGTAAGAACAAAGTGTCATAATAAGGGAATTTGTAAAATGACACAAAAAGACTTACCCTATTCCCAGGTGGTATACTATGCCAAGTTGCTAAGGTTTAGGGGTACACATTAACCTCTCTTTTAGTACCATAACTTTGTATCTACTCTTCTCTCTTTGATGATGCTCTCCCTCCAGTCCAAGGGAAATATATCCTACAACCAACTCATAACAATAACACACAAGTAGCTAACCATATCATGATATAAATTCAACATGATATAATAGAGGAAGTGCTAATCATATTACTGTCAATGCTAATATTTATCCCAACTTGCATTTAAATACACAAAATTAAATATTCTAACATAATAATAATAATTCATAGTTCCACATAATCAATCACATATGCCAATAACTACATCAAAAGTTCAATGCTATAAAGAGGGATGTGACATAAATTCTTCATTCATTTAAAAGGATATATTTTATTCTTACAACTAGCTCAAAACATATAATAGAGGTTCTCATCATAAACTTGTCACTCTGGTTGTAGAATTCATAACTACAGTCTTAATGTCCTTATCATATACACTATTTTTAAGTTCAACTCATTTTGAGATTGCAACTTCTTTAGCATGATAGTATTATTTTTCCATGTCCCTATAGGTTAGGACAAAGTCGATGGTTTCATTGTACATTCATTTCCATGAAATTTAATGCGTGACAATTATTGTTTTTGATTTACTAAAAAAAGAGTTTATTATAATGTAATCTAATGCTATAGGAGTAATAAAATAACTGAATAAATGAAGTAATAAAATACTGAAATACACCCAAGCAAACTAATCTAGAAAATATGAAACCCTAATGTGCAAGAAGGGTTAAGAAAGGCCTTAGCTGATTTAGATGTGTCATAGGACTATGTCGCAGTGGAGACCTGATGAACAAGAGGAGGAAACAATCACACAAAAGCCCAAGAAAATGTAGATCCAAGCTGTCTAACTAGACTAGGACACCTAAAAGGGGATAAGGGCACCCGTGGGAGCCTTGGTCTGAGATCTAGGTGCCTTTGTTTGCGAAAATGGCCAGAAAATCTCCTTTGAGGTGTCGTTAGATGTTCTCTTATGTTCGATTCTTATCACACTTATATCACTGAACTGCGGTGAATGTTGTTGTGAATAAGAGATGGAAGAATCACTTGCAAAACCCTAGACAAGGCATCAAAAATCTAAAAAAATAACGATGCATATGAAGGGGTCAGACAATTCTCAACTGCCAAATTGATGGACTTATCACTGAGCGTTGCACTACATCTTAGAACCAATGTAGTTCTAGGTGTGTGTGTGCAGTTATGCCCTAGGTTGCTCTTGTGCTAGTTGCACTTTGTGAAGTAGCGAGTAAATAACTAGATGTAAAATGTAGTAAATGTGTGCATGGAAACAATAGACTCCCCTCCTATGAAGTGTGATGTAGATGAACTGACATTGTGTGCTTTGTGATGGAGCTAGATGGATGCAAATGTAGCTTTAGATTCCTTTGATGGATGCAACTCTAGATGGTGATAGTAGATGCTTAGTGCTTGGTCCCTCATTATGGTCTCATTACTTTATATTTATATGGTTTTCTTGTTCTAATTACGTAATTAACATTGAAAAGGATGACCACCAAAAAGATAGAAAGCTCAAATGATTAGAAAGTGCCCAAAAAGTGAGCGTAAGGTGTAAACAGGATCAAGGTGCCCCAGAGGGGACCAAGATGCCTAGGGCACCCCAGTCTTGGTTGGGCGCTTCATTTAGAAATAGGGAAAACATAAAATGACAATACAAGATGGGAAAGTGCACGTGTAAGATCAAAAATATGAAAACAAGCAATGTAAAAATGGCCAAAGACATGGGTTAATTATTACTCTTTTCACTTCAGAACCATATGGATAGTAGTATGAGACCGAGACTAAATAATGACTCAAAGTGCATGATTTTATGTCTGCATTTTCCTCCACTTTATGTTAGTGAGTAGAAAGCTCGATAACATTGAGTAGATAAAGATGCATACCTGTTAAATCCATATAGAGTGATGTAGCAAGTGTGCCGAAGGACTAGACAAAGTGTGGAGTTACAAAAATATGGAGTGTGGAGACTAAAGATGCCAAAGTGTAAAAAGTGATGAGAGTGAACCTATGGTGGAAGCGTGTGTGTAGATGCCAATGTGTGTAATGTACCTGCATGGTTAGTACAGTGTGTGTGATGTACCCGTCATATGTGTGTTGTTGTTGTTGACTGCTTGTTTCCCATATAGACGGACCTGCAAAAGAGAAGACAATCAAATAGTGAAATACACATGTATATGTGTAAAAACACATGTATATATGTAAAGAAACATGTAAAAATAATACAAAAATGATAATGAAAAAGTAACATGTGCACCTGATCTGTGATGAGATAAAAGGGTGTAGAAATGATATCCTATAACTGTCAGTGAAGTGTGAGTTTTTTGGGTTATCTCATGCCATTGTGGCCGAAGAAGTGTAGGGAGAAATTTATGTTATTCTCCAACCTATAACTGCTTCCCTGAGAGTGGTGAAGAGATCTCTGTACTGTCTGGTTTTTTGGGCAATCCGACGCCATTGGCCGAAGAAGTGTAGGGAGGAAAGTTCAATGTTCCTCCAACCTGTAATTGCTCCCCAAAATGCTAAGGACAATCTGCCCTGTAAAATACACTATGTATCGAGTTTGTAGACTAGTCTAAACCCACTCGTTGTATAACCCACTGTGTTATGGACAAAAAATGAAAACTAGACTATACCGGTATTATGATGTGTAGTGTATAAACCCAAATGATGTCCCCCTCTTTGGGGGCACATGTGATGTCGGGGATAGGAGAATGTGGCCTCAAAAGAGGACCGACTGTGTATACTAAAATTATGCCTTGAAAGGGGAAGGGAATGTGCTTAGTAAAGACCAAGGCACATGCAAGCCAGTGGCTAGAAAACCAATGTTAGTATGAACATGCGTGTAGAAAATGAGTGTTATCCAAACAAACAATGTGTAAGCTAGAACATAAATAGACAATGTAAACACCCAAAAATACAATGTAGGCCGCAAAAAGTGGGTTGCAAACATGGGACACCATTCACAGTGTTTCAAGATACTCAAGGCCGCAGTGGTCGCAAATAAACAAGAAAGTGTGTACACCAAACAAAGGGCAAGGCTCGTATATAATAGAAAACAAGAGCAAACAATGTAACAAATAAGTATGGGAGAAAATATATTTGCATAACAAATGCTGCACATGAAGCACCCATTAGCATGTTAGAAAAATAACAAGTATGTCAAAACATGTATAACCTGATAATGGAAAGTGCTAAGTACAAAATGAAACAATAACACTTATAGTGTATGAATGTGGATGCCCCCAGTAGGTAGTGTATCAAACATCAATGTTGCATGTAGAAGCTCTGTATCTGTGATCACAACTAGAAAAGGATGTGAATGCACATGTGTGTATGGTAAAGATAATGACATATAAGAAATCTATCTAACATGTGTAGTAAAGTGAACCTGTAATAAAAAGTGCAAACAAGAGTAAATACAACCATAAAATATGGTATGTTGTGGATGGATGGGACGGAATGTAGTGTGGATGATAGGAGCCACATGCCCCCTAAGTGAATGGATTTGTATGCAATGAGGTTCATTTAGTACGACCCCTTACCAGTCAAGAATGAACCATAAATGAGAGTGCGTCATTGGGAAATGGTCAAACTATGTGTTGTGTGCATAACAATGTGATGAGTATGTGGAGATGATATGGGACATAGAGATGAACTATGTGTGAATCTATAGCCTAAGCATATATCACGACAAGATGAGTATAAAGGAGTGGTGATTTATCCTAAATCATATACCACTAAACAATGTAAGTGAATGTGATGATGTTCCTATCACGAGATGGTGCTAGCAGAAGTGACCCTATAGCCTAAAGTGTATATCACTAATCCTAGGAATGTTGCATGAGAACAATAAGATGGAATGATGAATGTGTGAGTGTGATCAGGTCCATTTGTGTTGTGTACCCTCAACAGTCCAATATGGACCGTGAGACTAGAGTACGTCATCGGGTAGTGAGTGTAACGCCTAGAAGTGAATATACAAAATGCATACTATGTGTGGTAGGATGAACAATATGTAATGCAATATGTGTAGATGACCTAAGATGCGTAGTATAGTAGATGTAAGTTACGAGACATAAAATAAAATGAAACAAGATGTATAGTAAGATGTAAGATGTATGTATGTAATATGTATGAAGATGCGCTATGTGTAGTGTCTATTATGCAGCGTGTGAGGTTCATGTGTAGCGAATGCCATCAACAGTCAAGTGTGAATTGAAGCACAAGAGTGTGTCATCGGGTAATGACGATGCTAATGTGTAGACGATGATGCCTATGCTAGGAGGTTGATAATGCAAGTACAAAACATGTGTCGATGCTAGGATGGTAGGGGGATGTGTGAATGATACGCCCCCAAGTGCGTGTGAGTGAAAGGGCTAACCAATGGAAGTGAAGGATGAAGGTCCCTCATCTGATGTTGGTGGTGATGAAAGTGCATGACCATGTGCTAATAATGGTGGTATAGTATATAGGTGTTGCAGAGGTGAGTGAAGTCTATGTGCATGCGATGGGTGAATATATGATGAACCCTTAGGTGAAATAAATGTGTAGGTGATGGAGACCAATGAGAAGTTGAGCGTGGAGGTGACAGACACCTGTGGGGAATAAAATGAGGAGGTGACCTATGTCGAGATGAAGTAACTGTGGGAGGAATGGGCCTATACCTATGCATAGGACTAGTAGAGCAGTGAGGCCACGTAGATGGTATACGAGTAGGTGAACTAGGAGTAGATTGCACTTTAAGTAACATAGATTACAATGCACTAGATGATGTAGGAGATGCATTAAGAAAATATCAAGGAGATGACAACCATGAAGTAGACGGAGGCATACTGGAGATAGAAATTAATTGATTGTTATGAATGAATTTGAGTCACAAATTATTCAAAGAGATGATGGAATGAGACCTACGAATCCAATTAAGACCTAAGAGCATGTTGCAACCGTCTACCACTTGTCTAATGAGAAAGGGTACAAGCATAGTGAGAGGACCTACTGTAAAGTGAAGTTTGATGACACCATATAAATTATTCATTGGATAGGATATTTGTGAACATGGATAACCTATAGGATCAAGAAGTGGAATAGAACATGCACTGATGGGCCAGAATGGATCAAACTTGGTATTATTGATTAGGAACACTCCAATAGAGGCATTAATGTGTAAATGATTAGAAGAGAATGTGGCATGGTAATCGTGGTTCAATAAAGGAATAATTGGTACATAAGCATTGGTGTTAGCAAATAAGAAGTCAAGGGCCCTTGATGTAGGAGGAGGTAGGGTGTGGTATACATAATCAGCTGAAGATTTGGCCATGTTTGTGTCATGTTTGGGTAGAGGGTTATTAAAGATTTTGATCTTATAATTTTCATTGATAGATGGAGAAACTGTAGGTTCCAAAAGCTCAATTTTACCACTATCAATCAAGCTCTGAATGAGAAATTGAAGTTGGAAGCAACGATCAGTGGAATGTCCTACACATTGATGATAGTTGTAATGGGAATTTTCATCGAAATTATGCCCTTTTGGTCGAGATGGATCTATTTGTAGTGGAGAAGGTAATGTAATTAGATTACCATCGAAAAGTTGTAGTAGTAAAATATGCAGAGGCACACTAAACTTGGTGAAGATATGATAATGTGCTTGCTATTGAAGCTCCTTAGTAGTAGATACAACATTGATGGTAAATTTTATGTCTATTGGTTTAGTTGTTTGAAAATGCGTTGAGAACGATGTTTGTTCCTGATATTTCAGCTTTCCTATAGCTAAGAGCTTGGTTTCATGAAACTTAAGAGTATGAAAAAGTTGATCAAAAGAAGGAGAGGTATCAAAGAGAACACTCTCCTGGAGAGGTGGTACGAGACTCTGAATGAACAAGTCCTGAAGCTCAACATTCACAAGCACATTTGACATCTTAGTTAAGTTGTTTTTGTAATGCAAGACATAATCTGCTAAATGTTCATTATATACTTGTTTAAGTTGTGCGAGATGAGCATAAGAGATCTTAGAACCGATATTGATAGAGAAGTGGGTGAGAAAAGCATCGGCTAGATACGTGAAATATGTTACCGAGTGGATAGGTAGGTCATAAAACTAACACATCACATAATCTTAAAGACTATGAGGAAAAAACTTAGCTAGTATGGTATGATCATCCGCATAGTCTAGGCATGCTACATGGAAATATCAGAGGTACTCTTGTGGGTCACCATGACCTTTAAAGATGGGTATTTTGGGAGAGATGAAATTAGGTGGAAATGGATAGGAAAATATGTTAGGTGCAAAAGGAGTATGCAACAGTGAAGTAGAGTCTAAAGATGATAATGCATGAGAAGTAGTCAGCTGGAGATGGAGAATTTTGGTTTGCAAGTCCTGATATAAAGAGTTTAAATCAAGAGTATTCAAAGAAGATCTAAGCTGCATATTAGGTGTGCTAAGGTGAATGACGGGAGTGGTAGTAGTAGGAATGAAAGATGAGACATAAATGACTGGGGTGGAGACCACGGGAGCCAAAGAATGAGAGACTATAGAAGCTGAAGCATCACGAGCATTCTTAACAACAATCAAAACATGTAGGACATACAAAATATGAGTGGGATTATCATGCAAAGCTTTTCGAAAATTAGTAAGTTTATTTAATTGGTCTTGGTCAACATTGGTATCTTCATCGTATGAATTTTCACTACTAGAGGCTTCTATTTCATGAAGAGGAACTTAACGAGATGTATCCAAGGGATTCTTAGTGGTAGCTATAGAAGTAGGGATATCAACCATTGGTTTAGAAACCCTATGGGTGAACGAAGGAATCTCACAATATTGAAAAGACCCAAAATGACCACTATGGGTGACAAACATACAAAGAAAAGGCTCAAATAGAAAGTGTATTTGAAGACCGGGTTCACCAAAATGATTAACTAAAATAAGATTTTATTCTAGTGTAATTTAATTCTATAGGAGCAGTAAAATAATTGAATAAATGAAGTAATAATGAAATACACCCAAACAAACTAAGTTAGAAAATATGAAACCATAATGTGTAATAAGGGTTAAGAAAGGCCTTAGATGATTTGTAGATGTTGCAGGACTATGTCACAATGTAGACCTAGTGAATAGGAGGAGGAAACCATTGCAAAAAAGCCCAAGAAGATGCATATTTGAGCTGCCTAACTAGATTGGGATGCCTAAAAGGGGATAGGGGTGCCTGTGGGTACCCTGGTTTGAGATATGGATGCCCTGGTCTACGGAAATGGCCAAAAAACCTCCTTTTAGGTGTCGTTGGATGTTTTCTTGTGTTCACTTCCTATCACACTTATGTCGCTGAACTATGGTGAATTTCACTATGAATAGGAGATGGAAGAATCACATGTGAAACCCCAGTCAAGGCATAAAAACCCTAAAAAAATAACGATGCATATGAAGGAGTCAGACTATCCTCAACTGCCAAATTGATGGACTTATCACTTAGCATTGTACTACTTTTCAGATCTAATGTAGTTCTAGGTGTGTGTGTGTGTGTGTGCAATCATGCCCTAGGTTGCTCTTGTTCCAGTCACACTTTATGAAGCATCAAGAAAATAACTAAATGTAGAATGTAGTAAATGTGTGAATGGAAACAATTGACTACCCTCCTATGAAATGTGATGTAGATGAACCAGCCTTGTGTGCTTTGTGATGGAGCTAGATGGATGCCAATGTAGGTTTAGACGCCTTTGATTGATGTAACTCTAGATGGTGATAGTATATGGTTAGTGCTTGGTCCCTCATTATGGTCTCATAAATTCATATTTATATGGTTCTCTTATTCTAATTTCATAATTAATCCTAAAAAGGTCGAGCACCAAAAAGATAGAAAGATCAAATGGATAGAAAGTTCCCAAAAAGTGAGACTAAGGTGTAAAGAGGATCAGGGTGCCCCAGAGGGGACCAAGATGCCTGGGGCTCCCCAGTCAAAAATAGGAAAAATGTAGAATGACAATACATACTGGGCAAGTGCAGGTGTAAGATTGAAAATACAACAACAAACAATGTAAAAATGGCCAAAGACATGGGTTAATTATTACTCTTTTCACTTAAGAACCATATGAATAGTAGTATGAGATCGGGACTAAATAATGACTCAAAGGACATGATTTTGTGTCTAAAATTTTTCACTATAAGGATTAATAATTTATACCCTATGGATTATAAGAAAAATATAATAGGTAATTATTGTTATATCATTACACATCAACTAAGTTTTTCATTTTTCTCTATAGGGTCCAACATATGGCTTAAAATGTAAAACATGCAACAATCGTTAATCCCTCATGTTGGTTTGATAAGTTATCTATTTTTCTCCTATGGTTTAATGTGTGGATTAATAAGTAAATCTGATCATGTAAAAATTGTTAATCTTACCCCTATGATTTGACATGTCAACTATTTATCTCTTATGGTTTCAAATGTGGCTTGAAACCTAACATACAACTATTGATATTTCCTTTTATGTTTTCACAAAGTTTACCTTCTATCTCTTTAAGGTTTACCTAATGACTTTTAACAAGTAAAAACAACATGCATCTATTGTTAATTCCATTATTTGATTTTGACAATTTAAACATTATCTCTCATGGTCCAATACGTAATTATTGTTATTTCATTTTATGTTTTACAAAGATTACCCTTCATCTCCCAAGCATCAATCATATGACTTAACAAGTAAAAACCCTGGGATGAATCCTCATTAATTTACATAGTTGTAGACACTCATTTTGGTAATTCGTGCCTTGTAAAAACACAAATTGTACAATACTTTTTCATTAGCCCACACTTTCTCAATTTGGCCAATTATGTTATCCCTGACTATATCTCACTCATTCTTGTTTGCACACACAACATATTTATTCACATAGCAATCATTTTAATTCATCAAATTAGGTTATACCCTCACATATTGCCATCCCAATTTTCAAATCGCTCGCACATGTATATGGGACCATAGCACCCAGAAAGGGCCATAACATCCATATGTTATGGGCTGACCTAGGCATTTTTGTCCCTTTCCCTCTAATGACACTTCTCTTAATTAGAACTTCTTTGGTACACTTCTTATGGGCTTTATATGAGTTTTCTAGGTCCATAATGCATATATAAGTAAGTTATTTATCTCTCATTAAAGGAGGGCATTATATCTACTTAATACCTAGCACTCCAATGCATAAATACTAAGAGAAATAAAAAAAAGATACTCCAAGAATATATTGAGCTTTATATGCTCTGCATACTAATTATAGGGTAGGAATCCACTCATATATCAAAGCATAAAAGGCACATTATCAAATTCAAGTCAAGCTAGGGTAAAGTTTCAAGTATAATTACATTGTTACAAGGTCATGGTTATCAATCTGGTTGCATACATTCTAGATATCACATGTTAGACGAGAACAACATGTAGTTTGACCCCTCTTAGGAGTAGCGACAATGTCAATGGTGTACAAGGGTGCCCATAACCCAAATAATGTTTGTTTTATAGGACTCCCTCACCATCTAGGGTTTTGAAGATTTATTCAACTACACAACGGGCATTACACAATATCAAAGGTCCATATTACATATAAGAACATATCAAAAGTAGTGTGTAGACCTAGAAATTTTTAGGACTGAAAACATAAAGGGATAGGGGTATACAAAAAGGGCCATAATAGTCATACACTTTGGGTCGTACCATACACCTTGGTCTAGATAGCTTTGTAGGACACAATTTTAGAGTTGAAGCCTTATCAACCTATTTCTAACCCTTTCCAGTTATCAGGTCAGTCTAGATGAGCACACATTTCATAATATTAGCTAAGTCTTCTCCTCCCTCTCATTGTTATTATTTTGGTTCATCATATATTGCTATATGTATACAATAAAACTTGAAAGAAATAAGAAATGAAAAATAAATGAAAACCTTCCTTCAAATTCTCTTGCAACCTTGAATGAGATAGCTGAAGTGTGGAATGGAGTACCATACTTGATGGATCTATTTGGATGATTTGGTTATGGATGCTCCAAACTTGGTTCCAAATGGAAGAAGGATGCTATGAGCAATTGATGATCAAATGGATAACCTTTCAATATGCAAATTCTAGTAGCAATTTAACAACGTATTGTTGCAAATGCTTAAAGCTTCCAAGGATGAATTTTGAAAGAGATAGACTCATATTTATAGCTGAAGGAGAGGCCATGAATTGTGGATCAAAGTTTGAATGAGTTGTAGGTAAATGAATGCATTTTCATGAATTATCAAGTTAATTTGGTTTGTGCAATTAGATGGTTTGAATATTCATTTAATGGACAATGAATATTTATTTAGCTTTTGATTTTTTTCAAAAATTTGGTTGTACATGAATATTTTTCTTCCACGTTTGTAGGGTTCTAGAACTTGAGTGGAGAGAGCTAGTTCAACTTGAGTGAGTTGGATGGGGAAGTGGATAATCAACTATTTATTTATTTAAATATCTAATTAAATTATCCAAGGGGTGTGAGTGTATGCTTTATGCATGATAGAATTAATTAAATTAATTTTAAATGGACGTGGGTTAATTCTTATGGAATGTGAGAGGGTAGTGGTCTAAAATGCATTTTAGAACCAATTTGATACATTATGTAGGTAATAGGGATTATTATAAATAGGTATGCATTTTTAGGGTGTTTACATTTTCCCCTCTTTAAAGATTTATTACAAAGTAATATCACTTTAAAGATAATAGAAACATGTATATCAATGTGCAGATGATAGAGAAATGTGGTAGACCTACTTGATATGCCTCGGTGAAACATTTGGATTCCCTAATGAGTATGGGTGTTAAGGGGTTCCCCACTTAAGCAGATGGGTGACGTCAAAAAGTAATGGTCAACCACTTAGTAAGAGGAAGGAGAAGGCACACGATTCAAGAATGAGTAGAAGGATGATGTGATTGATTTTGCTCGTAGCATGAGCTTCCATTCAGATAGTGAAATTTAGAGAAACCTTATTTTGTAGTTACATAAAGAGAGTTAGCACCATGATTATAAACAAATCATGATGTTTAACCCATTATGTGCGTAAAAAAACACACACACAACAAACAAAAGATAAAACATATAACAAACCCAATATACACATTAGATGTATGCACCAAGGATATTGTTAGTGTAGGTTATTATTTATCCTTTTATTTTTTTATCAGGATAATTCTTGTAATTGTGTTATCCTTACACTTGTTGAGTTAGTTTTCTTAGGTGTACTAGTTGTATGGAGTTAGCTTTCTAGTCTTGTGGAGTTAACTTAACTATTAGTATCAGTTAGTGAGAGTTCTCACCACCCTATTCACTTTCCCGTCCTATATGTACATTATAATTATTGAGCTAATGAAAGAGAATTTAATTAATTGTATGTGATGTTCTATTAGCAGCTGATATCTTATGGCTTAGAACAATCTTTGTGTCATTCCTTTCATAGTATAATAGCGGTTGATGTTGTAGACATCCATACCGTTTATTTTTGTGTGAAATAGAGGTTACCATCAGATCTGGAAGGTTCCAAAACCCTTAGATTGACTGTAAATTTTAGCACTGGTGACGACAAGTAGTTTTGAAGTTGTTTAGTTTTTACAGAGCTGGTGATGGGTACATATTCTCATACAGATCCATATGGGAAGCTACAAAGTTTGTTGAAGGAATATAAGAAAACCCTTTCTAGGTTTTAACAATATTTTTTGGGCAGTTGTTGTTTTTTATATGTTACATAGATATGGGTGGAGGATGTTTTATTTTGTGCATGAGGAAAAGACAACTATATTTGTGCACAAGGCATTGTTGCAATTTTCCCTATGTGCTTTTTAGAGGGCTGAAACCATAAACCTTAGCCCTTAGTCACATGGGAGGTCACATGAGGGATTAACAAGGGTGATTTCGAATGAGATGATTTTATCTAAAGTGTGTGGACTTCAGGAGGACATAGTAAAATTTGTAGAAGAAAACAAACCATTTAAAAAGTAAAACTCACTTCTATATAGCCTCATTCACAACAAAGATGACCTCATTCACTCCCTGAAGAAAAAAAATTGCGCACTTAGAATATCATCCTCACATTGTGGGATTTTATTCCCTTGCTCTTAGTCCACTTATAGTTGCTGCTCCCACACCCAATGACCTTGATCTATCAGTTTCTAAGCTTACTTCTACTTTTGATGCTCTTGAGCCTATTGCACTTGTTACTGCATGTTCTACTTCCACACATATACTTATTATAGTAACGCACCCTGTGTATCCAACTTCAACTCCTTTTATTGACATGCCTGAATCCTTTGAGAAGCATACCACTAGATTTGGTTCTTGCATGTTCCATTCTATGGGTTTCACTGACAGAGGTATTTACAAACATTCATAGGGTATTATTTCCCCTATTTATCTTATTAAGTGGCATACTTACCACAACATTGGTTTTTGAGTAGGTACTTTGTTGGGATCACACATTGATAGAGATATTATTTTTGTTCACTTGACTCTCTTTGAGGATTGAGATCTGCACACAAGTTTTGCACCTTCACTTAGGCCTGAGAGACCTGAGATTTCAGCTATCAGACTTGATCGACCTGAGACATATTTTAATGTTCCTTTGCATGCCCCCATTGTGCATTTCACACTGAATAATATGTAGGCATCTTCACCATCCATTTGTGTTGATTTGGGTGGATTTTTGACCACTTGTGGTGGCGACATAGTCAATCATTGAGAGGACTCTACAGGTGTGGCTCCTCCACCATTCAACTTCTTTCTCCACATTCTATACCATTTGCATTGTAATGCTTCTTGTTTTGAGCAATTTTCTTTATCAGGTGTGGTATATCTCTCTTGTTTGTTGAGAGATTTTATATATGTATTTTCGGTGCTTTTAAGCTTGTTAAAAGTCTCTCTTGTGGGGTGGGGGCTGTTTTAGTGAATCCCAATGTCAGTTTGTTAGTGTTTAAGTAGTTTCTTTGATAACTCATACAAATTTATAGCATCACTCCACCTATTCAGTAGTATGGGAGGGTGTGGTGTCGATCCTAGCTCTTTGGGTCTTGTGTCATTGCCTTCTTGCCTTGGCTATTCTTGGATTGTGGCACTTCTATTACTTTGTATCTTTTTTCCTTACCTTGTTACCTTGGTTGTTTTTATTGTATCATGGCACACCTTTTTCTAGCAGTAGATTGAACTATGTTTGGTGATTTCTTTCACTTTCAACATCACCTATTATAGTCTCCTTTAGTTGTTTTTGAGATTGTTCTCTTTTTGAAAGATAGATATTTTGTTGAATTACAATGTTGGAGGCTCCATTGACAGTCTCCTACTATGGAGATATTTTGTTGTATCACAATTTCAATTGATCTTGAGTTTTATGATTGAATAGTGGATCTATACCATGGTGCAGACAAAAATTCTTCTTCAACAAAGTATGAGATTTTTGAGTCGAGATTCTTTGGATGCCTTATAGTGGGTTTTCACTCTCTCTACTTTATTGTTACTGGTTTTAGGTACCTTGCGGTGATTTTTTCATCCATGGTAACTCCTTTTTTCCCAGTTATTGTACATGGGTACCTCATTAGGTCTTGTTGTCGAGATCCACCTTATTTTCCACCCACCTAAGCTATGCTTATGGGGGGCGTCAGTGTAGGTTATTATTTATCCTTTTATTTTTTTATTATGATAATTATTGTTCTTGCGTTATCCCTTCACTTATTGAGTTAGCTTGTTTAGGTGTAACAGTTGCGTGAAGATACATTTCTAGTCTTGTGGAGTTAGCTTAACTGTTAGTATCAGTTAGTGAGAGTTATTATCATTGATCTAGGTGGTCATTGCACTTCCCTCCTCCTATATGTATATTTTGATTATTGAGCTAATGAAAGATAATATAATTCATTGTATGTGATGTTCTATTAACATATGAGATCGTATGGCTTGGAACAATCTTCTTATTATTCCTTTCAAGTATAAATGAACTAAGATGATCACAAAATTCTTGTAATTCATCTAAAGAAAAAGTAAAGAAAGCCCAATATACATAGTAAAAGTATGCACCATGGCTATAAATGAACCAAGATGATAATAAAATACTTGTAATTGGTTAAGAAACAATAACAAAAATGTAACATAACTATAAATAAAGACAATTAACTATGCCCCTAATGTGTTCCACAATGATGATTAAGCAGATTTAGGTGCCCACAAACAAGGATTCATGGAAGGGGATTGGATTGAACTAGAAGAGTGGGGTCAAGTGACACTCTTGTTGGATCCACACTATAGATTAATATGAGATTGAATGGGTCATTTTCCCCAAGAAAGGGTACATGTAAGGGATAAAATGATAACCAAGATTTCCCCAAGTGAGGATACATGCAAGGGAGATAATTGATTTGAATTTCCCTCAAACAAGGATACATGCGAGGGAGAAGATGATTTGTATTTGATAGTCATAAGATAGTTGGAATGATCACTAGGATAGGAGTTAAAAGTTTGATGTTGTTGAGTTGTATTTATTTGCTGGGAGTTTTGGATGTTTTTGAAAAAAATAAGATTTTGTGATTATTTGTATGTTTTTGGAGTTTTGAATTGTGTTTTTTAGTTTTGTGATTATTTGGTTATTTATAATTTTTGTTGGATTTTTTAATGTTTGTGAGATTTTGTTGGATTTTTTAAATTTTTTTTTGGATTTTTTTATTGAATGGTAATAACTAGTGAGATGTAATGAGGAGATCCGAGACCCACCTAAGAATACACAAGCATGTAAAGGCTTATGAATACCAAGGGATGGATGTGGGTGAAAATGGATACGATGAAAGATGGCGCATTCCCTAAATACAAGGAGCAAGAAAAAAAAATTGGGTTGGGATGAAATGGTATGCTGGATAAGATGGAGGAACTATATAAGATAATGTACTAAAATTCTCCAGCATGAGAGGTATGTATGTATGGCTTAGGAATATAACCTCTTTAAATGAATCCCATTCATGGGTTCTTTAAGCTCTTTGCCATCTTGAGTGGATAGTTTGTATGCACTGGATCCAAACTTTGCAGTGATAAGGTAAGGACCCAACTAATTTGGTTAAAAATTTCCCTTCTTATCCTAATCTTTGGTTATATTATTTTGATTTTATTTTAGAACTAGGTTTTTGATCTCGAAATTTTGTGGTTTGATCTTCTTATTGTAGCTAAAACGAAGTTGATTCTGATACATTGATATGGTCAAAAGCATTGAGTTGTTTTTCATCTAAGTGATCAAGCTCAATAAGATGAGCCTAGTGATAGTCATATTTGTTGATCAAGATGTGTTGAAGGGATATATGTAGTGATGGGAGCTTGAACTCTATAGGTAATAAAACTTCAGAGTGGTAGATAAAGAAGAATGAAGTGGCTCCTGTGGGGGTATAGAAGGATATATGATTCACCTAGAGGGTAGGATATACTTGAGTATGCTAATTGTGACCATATTTATCAATAATTTTCTCCATGATGAATTTTAATGTCTTTTTGGAAGCTTCATCTTGGCTATTACATTAGAGATGGTAAGGGGTGGACCAAGGAAGTCCAATGTTGAAGCATTTAGCTAAGGCTTTGATAGTTTTATTTTTGAATGACTTACTATTATTAGCGACAAGAGATGCAGGAATGCTGAAGAAACAAATGAGGTGATTGAATATGAATTTGGAAATATCAATACCATTAACATAGGTGAGAGGCATTACCTCTACCCATTTGGTAAAATATTACATGGCAATGATAATGAACTTATGGACACCGTATGAGGTGGGGTTGATTTTTCCTATAAGGTTTAGTCCCCATCGGGAGAAAGGACAAGGTGTAATGATTGGTTGCAAGGCTTTAGAAGGTGTATGAATGATAATTCCATGTGTTTGACAAGCTACACACTTCTTAACAAATTTTTAGGCATTAGACTCTATGTTATGCTAATAGTAACCGACGCGTAAGATCTTCTTTGCTAAAATTGTGTCACTTATATTTGCTCCAAAAATACTAACATGTGCCTCTTCTAGGGTTTGGAGCACTTTACCTTAGTTGAGACATCATAATCAAGTCCCATCATAGCCTCTTCGATAAAGGGTATCGATGAGTATAATATAGTGCGAAGCATGTTGTGCTAAGGCTTATTTTTCTTGAGAGTTCATGTTTTTGGGATAAGTGTGATCATAGATGAAAGTACAAATGTCATGATACCAAGGGTTCTCAGGACCAAATATCTCACAAACCATAGTTGACTCAGGCTAATCGTAGGCTAGAACTAGAAGATATTCAACGAGAAACTTGACATGTGTTTGATGGGAGTTGAACTCAAGAAGAGATCCGATAATCACCATAACATTTACTGATTTGTTTTGAAGGCGTGGAACTTGTTCAAATGTGATCAACTAAAAGTAACCTCTAAGGATATCCATAATGATCTTGTAAGGAATGATATTTTCATGTTTGTCGTAGTATTCACTTGTGACTTGTTTGATGATTAGAAGGAAATCACCAAATACTGCTAACTATTTGAGATTGCTAATATCAATCTAGCTATGAGGACTTTGTATTCTGCAATATTATTTACGCAGGGGAATGCGGGGCAAAAATATTTTGGAATCATATTGATATCTTGTGTGATAAGAAAAATACCAACTCCTAATCCATGGACATTACAAGATCCATCAAAGAATAGAGTCCAAGAAGGCATTCTGTCAACATACAAAAATTCTTCAGCTTGAAATTCAAAATAAAGTGGTTGCAATCTTGGTAGAGGTACCACAACAAGTTGATCTAAAAGAGCTTGTCCTTTGGTTGCCTTTTGAATAAAAAACTCAATATCAAACTCACTAAGTAGAATGACCCAACTTGACATTCTACTTGTGAGAATGGGTCTTGATAGTAGATATTTTAGAGGATCTAGTTTTGCAATGAGTTTGGTTGTGTGATTGATAAAATAGTGGCAAAGATTGTGAAATGCAAAAGCTATTGCTAAACACACATTCTCAACTTGTCAATATTTTAGCATATGATCAATAAGCATTCTACTAAGATAAAAGATTGTTTTCTCTTGTCCTCGATTGATATGTTGCACTAATAATGCCCCTATTACATGTTTTGTAGAAAATGTGTAGAGAAACATTATTTTATCTATTATAGATGGCATGAGAACTGGTGGACTTGATAGATACTCTTTTAACTTAGCAAAAGAATCTTGACATTCTTGGTTCCATCGAAACTGTACATATTTTTTCAATAATTGGTTAAAGTGAGGACACTTATCTACTAGCTATGAAATGAATATTTTGACTAAAAGAATATTTTCTTGAAGACCCTTTAGTTACCTAATATTTTGAGGAGGAGGAATTTCCATGATTTCCTTGACCTTTGCAAGGTCTACTTATATGTATCTCTGTGAAACACTAAATCTGAGTAATTTTCTTGATGTGACGCCAAACACACATTTCTTTGGATTAAGTTAGACTTTTTATTCATGCAATATTTCAAAGATATGCCACAATACTTTTGGATGATCCACTCATGTTTTAGACTTTTCTAGAATGTCAACTACACAGTGCTTCGTGATATCATGTAACATGTCATGAAATATGAGTGTCATCGCTATCTAATAGGTAATACCTACATTTTAAGGCCAAAATGCATGACCTTATAATAGAATGTGCCCCATGGTGTAGTGAACATTATTTTATGCTGATCGTATTCTATAATCTAAATATGATTGTAGCTAAAAAATTCATCCATTAGGGAAAGAATTTCATGACCTATTGTTGAATCCACAATCATATCAATGTTTGGTAAAGGGAAGTCATATTTTAGACATGCCTTATTGATGTCACAAAAATATATACATATTATGATGCCCAACGTTTTATTTTCCGTAGGTACGATGTTTGAAATCCATACATAATAGTCTATTGGTCGAATGAAGCCTAATTCTAAATTTTTTTGAAGTTCAACTTTGACAAGCAATACAACTTTGGGATGCATTTTTCTCAATTTATGTTTGATAGGTTTTACATTCAGATGTTCCATAAAGTGGTGCACCATAAGATATGGATATAATCATGACATATCTTTGTAATTCCATTCAAAAATATCTTGAAATTCCATAAGGAGTGTTGTGAACTCTATTGTTTATTGATCTAACATACTTGCACCAAGTTGTAAAACCTTTGGTTACTCATGTGTGCCAATGTTAATTTATATTGTTTCTTCAACCAACATTTTAGATGTCTCTTTTGGAAATGGATGTTGTTGGTTGATGTAAATATTCAGTTGATGATGAATGAGGATCCCCTCTCTCTAGTGCCTCAAAAAGGTTTTCACTAGGATATATGTCCCTTTTCTTTTTACAATTTTTCATTTATTTGCTTTTGTGTTTCTCCAATAGCATCTCAGCGAGGTTTTTAGGATGGGATATTTTTTTTTGCTTTGAATTTCAGTTTTTTGCAGACTAGGGTACTCTAGTTCCTAGCCAAAGTATGCAGATGCATCAAGGTAAATATTGAATCCCTTCATGTGATTAGAAAGGGGGACAAGATCCCGAGTCCTAAGAAACTCTTCAATGGCCTCATCATTTTGAAATAGGTCCATGGAGACATGATTTAGTTGGTCCTAACTTATTAGTGTAAGATATACAAGGTCGAAGTCGATGGTATTGATGGAGAGGTTTTTAATAAATAGGTTTGTTTTGATAAGGTTATCAAAGAGGCTATGTGTGGAACATGTCTCATTGTTAGAGTCAGTTTCCTCACCACAAGTTGAGACATCAAGTAACATCAATTAATTTTCAAATATACGACAACCAAAACCACACTGATAAATATTTTCTATGAAAAAGTTTGTATCAAGACGTCCTTGTTCATTTTTCCCAAGCCTCTTACCTTTATACTGCATATGTTTCATGATTTTGTGTGCTTTAGCATACGCAGATGATTCGTAGCAAGAAACATATACATCATCATATAGCCAAGAGCCAAAATAACTTGGAATGTGTTCCTCATCAAGATATCCAAACATGTGCCATATAGGCTTAACAAGATTATAAATAGGAGTAGATTTGATATGGGGAGTGTTGGGTTGGCCATATATGTGTGGGTATAATGGTAGGTTGCCAACAACAAGAGAATATTTGATTTTATACTCTCCAAGATATTTCTCTATAATTTTCAATGTAGATGGAGTGGATGAAGTGGACGGTTGAGATTTCAACAAAACTTAAGGGTCTATACGGGTTTCATCTGTGAATGGGATAAGGCAAGGAGTTGAGGATTTATCCACACAAGGACAATAGTTTGTATGCATATGCATACCTTCTAAGAGTTTACAATATTCAAAGGGTTTAACATATGCACACAATGTGAATTATTTTCCTTCATAAGGGAATTTTATGCACTGATGGTATGTAGAAGGAAAAAATTGCATGGCGTGAATCTATGGGTGGCCTAGAAGAATATTATAGGATGTTTCCATGTCCACAACATGGAAAAATGTGTCTAGATTCTGGGGTCCAACTTTGATATGTAAAGAGATAGTACCGACAGATTGCATTTTGCTATTATCATAACCACAAATGGTAATGATATTAGTGCCTAGAATTTCCTTAGTATAACCTAGAATTCGCAACAATTTCATGGAGAAAATATTCAATGTAGCTCCATTATCTATGAGAACGCATTTGATTTTATGATGGGTGATGAATGCTTCTACATATAAGGAATTATTATTGGTAATTTTGGGTTTCAAGAGGTCATGAGGACCAAATGACAAAATATGATTATTGGATGATAAATTGGTAATGAGGGCTTGAAATTTTTAGGAGCTAATATCCTTAGGAAGACGTGCCTCATTGAGTACACAAGTAAGGATAATTTGAAGCACATGAGATGTCTTAAGCAATTATATTAGAGAAATTTGTGTGGTAGTATTCTCTAATTATTTGATTATATCATAAGAATTAGATGAAGACTTTGCATTTGAGGATTGTGTAGTTGTAGTCAACTTAGGATTTGACACTTGTTACAGCATTGTGGATGTGGAAGGTTATTTAGTAATGGGTACCCAAACCTATTTATGCCACGTTATTATGACGCAAGTAGGAGTGTTAAATTTGATAGGGGCTAGTATGTCTGACGTATGATCTAATAATGAAATAACATAATCAAAATCAATATTGTTTGATGACTAACCTTTGTATTTTACATCATTATTTGTTCCATGCTTAGGGAATGTGTTCCAGAAGACTTTAAATTCTTGTTTGGTGTCTTGTGATTAGTTTTTCCTTCTATTTTTATGTCTATATTATCTCTTAAGTCTTGTATATAGTGTCAAAGTATTACACAACGATATATTGGATGGCCATGTATACACTGGTATTCATATTATTCTTTCTCTTGATACCATGCAAGTTTAGGTTGTTCTTCTTCAAAAGGATGTGTAAATGGGTATGCGACCATTTTAGCACTTGTGAGTTGATGGAAGACACTTGAAAGAATTTCTCCATGAGACATAAATTATCGTCTTTTTACCTCATGTGGAGTTGTTTCTTTGCTATAAAGGACTATAGGCTATTTAGATTTTTTAGTTTTACTAAATTGTTGATGAATTGGAGTTTGTACATTTTGGACATGACAAGAATCAACGATTCCATCATTCACAACATTTCGATTTTGATTGATAAATTTAGATTTATCATGATTTTGATTGTGATTATTATGTTGATCTTTTGAAGGTGTCTTGATTAGGTCCTTTGTAATAAGATCCCTCTTTATTTGTTGTCTTTTTGATTAATTATTCAAATTTAGTGAAACAATGAATTTACATTTGAAAAGATAGATTTTAATTGAGATTTGGAATGAAGGTGCTAACTAAATGTTTTTTGGGTATAGAGTAAGAGATTCAACTTGCGATTCCTTGAAATTGTTGTAGAAATAATGCAAAAGTTTTTTTATTCCTTTGCTTTATGTTGCAAAGGTCCATCATTGTAATTTAATAATTGATATTGAATGATTTTTTTTTGACAAACTTTTCTGAGAGGTTTGCGAGTGTGGTGATCGATCCCTTTAGAAGGTGTAAGAACCAATCCAAAGCTTTCCCTACTAAGATTTTAGGGAAGAGGCACATGAGAAAGATATCATTGCATGCCACTTCTTGACATTCCATGAAAAATTATTTGATATATTCTCTTGGATTATGTTTACCCTTGTATTTATCAAATTTGGGCATTTCAAAGGATTCAGGGAAAGGTACACCTAACATGTCTCTATTGATTGGGTAAAGACACAATTCATCAAAATTGAATTTATTTGTACACTTTTGAAGTACCATTAATGTTTTTTCATGCTCCTCCATTCACCTACTAGGTGAGAACAACATATAATTTGAGACCTCTTAGGAAAAGTGGCGATGTTGGTGTTGTACAAGGGTGCCCACAACCCAAGTAATGTTTGTTTTATAGGAATCCATTGCCATATAGGGTTTTTAAGATTCATTTAGCTACACAATGGGAATTTCATAGTTTTAAAGGTCCATATTGCATATAATAACATATCAAAAATTAGTGTGCAAACCTAGAAAGTTTCATGAACTGAAAGCATAAAGGGGAAGGGGTGCACAGAAAGGGCCATAATAACCATACAATTTGGGTCATACGATATGCCTTGGTCCAAGCAGATTTTCAGGACACAATTTTAGAGATGAAGCCTTATCAAACCATTTCCATCCCTTTATAGTTATTAGGTCATCCTAGATTAGCACACAATCTAGAATATTAGCTAAGTCTTCTTTTCCCTCTCAAAGTTAGTACTTTGGTTCATTATCTATAGTTATAGTTATACAAGGAAAATTGAAAGCAATGAAAGAAATACACAATTCCAAACAAATACAAACCTTCCTTCAAGTTATCTTGTAACCTCAGATGAGATAACTAAAGTGTGGAATGGAGTACCACACTTGTTGGATCTCTTTGGATGATTATCTTGTGGATGCTCCAAACTTGGTTCCAAATGGAAGAAGGATGCTACGAGCAACAAATGATCAAATGGAAAACCTTTTAGTATGAAAATTATAGTGGAAATTTAGTAGAGTATTATTGTAAATGCTTAAATCTTCCAAGGATGAATTATGGATGAGAGAGCCCCATATGTATAGCTGAAGGAGAGTCCATGGTTTGTGGACAATGTCTTGAGTTACAGAAAAATGAATGCATTTTCCTAAATTAACAAGTTGATTTGTCTTGTGTAGTTGGATGGTTTGAATATTAATTTAAGGGGAAATGAATATTTATTTGAATTTTGATTTTATTCAAAAAGGTGGTTGTACGTGAATAATTTGCTCCCACCTTTGTAGGGTTTTAGAGCTTGAGTGAAACACAAGCTAGTTCAAATTGAGTGAGTTGGATAGTGAAGTGGAGATGAGTGGAGGCTGAGTGGATAATTAGCTATTTATTTATTTAAATATATAATTAAATTATCCAAGGGGTGTGAGTGTATGCTTTATGCATGTGTAAACACAAAATCACACACTTGGGTGCATTTCTAGGTCCTAAAAGCATACTAGTATTTACATGATTCATAAGCAAGAAAAATAGTAATTAACAACTATCTTTGGCCTCTTTTATATGTCTTTTATGTTCTCCTTAGTCTTACACACTATACATCCCACTAAAAACTTTACTTGGTTATCTCTTATGACTTCAGACACTAAATCCCAGGCGCCTTCATCTCCTCTGGGAACCCTTGACCTCTTTCCACCTTACTCGCTCTTTTTGGGACTATTTTATCTTTTAGGCATCTTATTTTCTTATGGGTCAACCTTCTAGTTGTCAATTACAAAATTCAAACAAGGGAATCATATAAATACATAGCTATGTGATCAAAATAAGGGACCAAGATCTAAGAATTATTACTATCACCTAAGCTTGAATTCAAAAGGAACTTAAAGCACTTCAAAGCACCTATTTGGAATTCAATCAAGGGACAAGGGAATGAATTTTATGCATACATAACATAGGAAGAGGAATTTTCTTTATTCCATCCACACATCTATTTACATCGATACATCTAACTATAACCCGTTATCAAGTGCACTCACACAAGGGCATCCTAGGGAACAATTCTTTCACACACTCATAAGAACTACATGGAGTCTAAGATATAGTGCAATGCTTGGTCAGGCGACCTTTGGGGTCAGTCTGGCTCCCCATATCACATATGTTTTTTGGATTTGATGTGGTATTGTCAGTTTTGTATGTGAATCTTTGTTTTGTAGGTTACAAGTACCTCGGTGATCATATTGTGACACACAAGTGACCAACACAGAATATTTGTGACACTTTTATGACATAGTGAAGATCAATTTCTAACCATTTTCATAGTCATAGGAAGCCAGTAGAGGTCATCAATGCCCAGGTGTCCTTGTCCTACCGTGGGCGCCCATGTCCAACCATACTCCTACAGTCTGTAATTTGTCCTGAGCATTTACGATATTCTTCACTTCCTGTTCAACAATTTTCCCAGCTCAGATAAGTCCTAGACAATGCGTTAATAAGTTAAGTTATTCTTCCTATGTATCTTTATTAGGGTTTATACTTTACTTGCTTATTGCTTGTGTCAAATTTGTATTGTATAATTTATTATCATATGTGACTTTGCAATTAGTGTTTAATAAATCTATTTTTGTTAATTCGTCATGATAGAATTAATTAAATTAGTTCTAAAGGGATGTGGGTGAATTCTAATGGATTGTGAAAGGGTAGTGGTATCGAATGTATTCTAGAACTAATTTGGAATATCGTGTAGGTAATAGGGATGATTAGAAATAGCCATGTATTTTTTCGGGTGTCTACACTATCTATATTTGTTTATATATTATCATGATATTGTTGCAATTAGTTGTGGAAAATAATTGATTAGGATAATATACCATCAAGTACTACCCCCCTTAAAACCATTCATTTAGGTTAAAAAATTTGGTGAACCCATTTTTGATCGAACCCTTAACCTAATCTAGAATCTTCTTGGTTCTTATGTATTAGGCATGTTGATCTCCACACCCTAGTTATCTTAGGGTTCATATCTACATTTTATCCTCAGATACACACCTAATTTTCATCCATCATCTTCCATAAATCGAATTTACAGAAATTCTCCTAGGGTTTCATGGTTGGTCATACCCTTTGGGTCACTTTCCAGGGCTCATAATTTTCAAATCACCGTAGTTTTTTATATCTCGAGCATTATGACTTTATTTTTAAATTCCTTTGACGTTATTTGTAATTTTTACCTTTTTAATGAAAACCTCTTTTTGTTTTCCCTAATTTTTAGCACACTTTTCAGAAATTCAAAGTTATTATTATTAGTAATTAGGGCATAATCAGAAAAATATACATTTGTGGTAAAATATCTTCAAGGTTTTTCCTTAAATTTATCTGATTAAAAAATACCTATTTTTGTAAAATTCAAATTATATTTAAATATATGGTCATTTTATTCATTTAATGATAGTCCCTTTTTTCCCAACATCACTTTTTGGGTTTTATCCCCATGGTTTCTTGATTGTTGGCCTTCCATATGTTGATTCTTATTATTTTCTGTATAATTGGAGTTTTTTCTATCATTGTAATACATATCTATTTGTATTCTTGTTTTGCTTTGTTTTTCATCTGTACATTTCTTCTATGGCTTACCATAAGATTTTTTGCAAACATAGTACTCGCTCCTTTCCCATAGCTCCTTTTATAGATGATAGTTATGGTTATTCTAATCCATCCATGTATCATACTCCTATTATTTATGGCTATCATGCATATCTTGAAGATAATTGTCCCAAAGCGTATGAGCATTATTGTAGGAAAAAATAGGATAACTTTGTGAATGTCTACCCTACCTCTTTTTATGATAATGTTTCTGGAAATGTATGTACTTCTAGCATTTCTACTCATGATGTTCATATTACTAGTGTTCCTATTATTTTTATTCATCGAGTTACATATGATTATTCTACAAATGTGATAGATGGGATACCACTTCTTGGATTTGATTTCTCTATTTCTAATGATAGTGACACTAAATCTCTTTCTGGTAGTGATACTAGTCATGATACATGTATATAGGATTATTTGCATTTCTTATATGATGAATATTATGTTGATGATGTTATCCATGTTTCACCTATAACTTTTTGTGTTTCTCCCTTGGATACTCATGTAAAAAATGTTGTTACAAATGATGTTTGTACCCCTTCTTCCTCTCAAAAGAATATTTCAAATAATTGTGAAACAAAATTGGTTGCAAATGATACATGTGTTCCTTCCATTCCTCCTCTTACTGATATTGTATCTACTCATGCAAAAAAAATTATTAAATGATGTTGGTGTTCTTTCGCTCTCTTCACAATAATATGTCTTAGATGTTTGTGAACAAATTGTGTTACAAATGATGTATGTATTCCTACTCTTACTTTTCTAAATTATATTTTACATAATAGTGAACATAGTGATGCTTGTATTTATTATTTTTCTTCCCATGCTAAGGAATTTTTTGATAAGGGTGTCAAATATTCCATTATTTCTAATTCTTCTCATATTCATCCTAGTGCCAATGCAACTTCTCCCACTAGTTGACCCAAGATTTAATTCCAACCTAATAATATCTCCATGGATACATATAATGGCAAGGTGCAACCAAGCCTCTTAATTCCTAAGCTATACCTCCATGGGAAGTTCTTTCTCTCGTGCATGTTATAGGTGACTTAAAAAATTAGGTTCATAAGATTTCCCTTGAAATTAAGGTAAGAGGATATATAATTATGGCTTTCCTAAATGTTTTATCATGCCTAATTTTACATTTTTTGATGGAATAGGTAACCCTTGCATACATCTCAAGGATTATCGGGTAGAAATGGCTTCACATCCCAATGATAGTTTTCTCCTCAAAGCATTCCTTAATATTTTTACGGGAATTGCATTGGATTTGTTTCATCATTTTATTTGTGGATCTATGAGTACTTTTCTTGACATGGAAGAAACATTTCTTATATAGTTTATCTTTAATAAATGACCTAAGGTTACATATGAGTTATTTCCATCATTACATCAAGGAAAGTATAAATCTATTAGTGATTATGTCTTATGTTTTAAATATTTCATGTATCATTTACTTTTTCATCCAATTGATTTAGATATGCAATATACCTTTTCCATGGCTTGATATTTCCTCTTAAGAAAAATTTATTGTATGATACACATGAATCTTGTATAGTACTTTGTCTTCAAGTTATTCACTTAGAATAGGATATACTTAATCCACACTCACACATGACACATCTACCACTCCTTGGCATCAAATTACTTTACACAATCAAGATTCATCCACTAATATTGTTGCAATAGATTCACGCTCCTCCTCCCCCCATACACTTGAGGTCAAGGTCCTTCATTGTAGTGATACATCTCTCCACAATCCACATCCACATGGACATCCACCATGGTTCAATCCTCTTAATAAATAACCCTTATAATTTTCTCACTCTACGAGGACACATGATATCTTGTACACACTAATTGACAAGCATTTGATTTGGTTACCTTATAATGAGCACCACCCTCCTCAAACGTTGTTACAAAATCATAAGAAACCTTTATAAAAATTCCATAGGATCAATGGGCATTAGAAAAATTATTTTTATGAACTTAATAATAAGATCAAGTTACTTGAAGAAAATGGTATCATCATCTTTCGTGCATGACATCTTGATTGATCGCTAGAATCTGTAACCATGTATGATCATCATCCTACTATTAAGTTCTAGTTTTACAAATTTCTTTGATAGATTCCACCTCACAAAAAGTGACGAATGCAAAACCTTATATTAAGGCTAAAATTAAATGGTTCATGAAATAACAACACTTTGAATTACAAGACCCCAATATTAACAATATCGCTATGACTAGTATTCAACCATCATTAGGTTTTTCTTCTTCTTATGTATCTTCTTTAACATCACTTAAACTACACGTAATCAAACATCTCCTCACCTATAGATAGGTTTTATATATATTCTTATATTGTGACCTCCATATGTAGATCACTTTTCATGATTCTTCGTCGACATGAGTGGATCATCCTCCCTAAATTTTACACACAAGTTTCTAGGAAATATTTCTCTCCAATTACTTGTGGATTGTGCCCCATATGGATGGTTAAGACACATCACTTTCTCTACTCTAGGATCTAATATTCAATCATCTCATAAGCATTCACATTTCTTAGCTATATTAAATAACTAATGTAAAATATGACATATAGTACATTATTCATTCATCATCTATTCTAACATCTAATGCAAAACATAAGCATAATCATCACTATGATTCAACACTAATTTATATGATATCATCATGATCACACACAATCATGCATGTGGTCTCACATGAAACTAGTCTCTTGATTCATGATCATGTGTTTCTTTCATTCACAATTGCAAATAGTGGGCCTTCACTCAACGTACTCATTGGATAGTTCATACGCTACTCATACACTAGGGGTATATGATTCCCCCTCACATTTTGATGACATAATTTGTTTATAGGCTCAAATTTATAGTTGAGGGAGTTGGTACACACCTAAACCTCACTTTTCATACAAACACTAGGTAAGTATTGCTTCCCCTCTCTTGTTACATAGTCTCTACTCATAAAACGCTCTAAAAACCTAAATATTTCCCCTTAAGGGAATTTTTAGATCACCCTTCCTTATCTTAAGATAATAGGTTTTCATATATACCCTAAAGGAGCCTAAAAATACAAAAACATTCAAATATGACCACAAAAACATTCAAATATATAAAAAAAACATCAAAAATTAGTTTCATTTCTCTTGTTTGGTTATTTATATTGCATGTTTATAGTATTCATGTTGCACATTATTTATCATGTTAGTTTGAAACATTATTTTTCTATACAAGTAAATTTACATGGTACATTGATTTGAATGCAAGCTACACATGGATTGTTAAATGATGTAGGATGCTTGACACTACTTTATACCAGTTCTTCGGTAGCAACTAGGGGCATCCACATTACACTTCACATTCAAGTGTTATTATTCCTATATTTTCTACCTTACTTATTCTTACCTCATTCACTCAATAAATACATCATGTCATAATATTTATTACTCTAACATGTTAATGGGTGTTTCATGTATAGAATATGTTTTATAGGTTATTTCCAAACTAAGATCAGTTTCATCCTATGGCTTGTTTCTTATTTTATGTTTTTGATTTGTGCTTTCCCTTGTTTGTAGGCAATTCCCTATGTTACTTATGTTACTTGTTGGCTTTAAATTCCTCAATTGATATAGTCTTATTTTCCCACTCAAACCCTAGACACACTAACACATCACTCAGACAGATCTGAGTGCTCACCTGAAGTGTGCAAAGCTACCAAGACCCTCTTTGTTATTGTATTACCAAGGTGTTAGTATACATGTTCATAATAACCATAATCAAAGTATATATTTCAGCACAATAACCATATCCATGAGCTCAATCTGGAAGCACACATAATAAAGAACACAGAGATTCACATAAGGATTAATATCAGATTCACCATATAATAATCATGAAGAGAGAAATCAACAATAAATATCCATCCATAACAATCCATTCTATTAATTCATGATAAACTAGTAGCTGGATACACCACAAATACCATCACAAAGTCATGCACATAAACATACCAACAACATAACTCTGTTATAATTTAGATCTCGATATCGGTCTCTCAAAACTATGCAAATCAATATATATATATATATATAGGGGTAGGGACTTTCCCTTCACCACCCATGCATTCTCAAAATAGGCCACATGCCCAAAATAGCCATGTGCTGCTTACACGGATAACTAAATAAGTATGCAAGCTTCACCTAATAATAGATTATCTACAATTAACTTCATTTCCAATCCTATAATTAGCTCAGACTCTACATGATTCTTGATCTTCCACATGTTCCCAAAATAGCCTTTTCTTAGCCTCAAAGTCTTCTTGTCTTGATCCAAAGTGTGCTCCACACTCCATTCTATTTTTATGCCGTAACATGTAAAAATGACTAAGTCCCAAATTCTATTTCTCCTGAGCGCACCCTTTTTTCAAAAAACATCTATGTGCCCCATTAATACATGCCCTATTCTCATGTGCCTTTGATATTTAGGAAATAATTCACCAGGACAACATTACCCCACACTAATGTCATTGGCGCCCCAACAATGGGTATTCATACCTTATCTCTTCAAAGAACAAAGAATAAAGAAGTAAAGAATGTCTGTACATGAAATAATGTAAGAATACCTCAACATCATAGGCGCTATTCTTCTGTAAGTAAAAAATGTTCAGGGTACTCATTCTTAATGTTTGCTTCTAGCTTGTTTTAGTTACTGAGTCCCTTCTTTGCCTTTTCAGGAATATCCCCATACATTCCATCCATCTCATCCAAGGTCATGTCTTCGGCCTTGTTCTTTAAAAATATAATAGCATTTTCCAGGAAAGAGATCACACCATCCATTACGTCCATTCCCTGTGCTATCAACTTCCCAATCTCCTTTTTTCTCTTATTGTGAGGGTTCTAAACTGCTTTGAGCGCATCACACTTCTCTACAAGTAAGGTTAGCCTCTCCTCATGCCCTAAAGTTCCATTCTTATTTGAAACAAGGACTTCATTCTACTCTATCAACATATTGGTTTTTATTATCAGTTCTGGGTTTTCACACATATCCAATGCCAACTTCAGTTTCTTTATTTCATCCTTCATTGTTTGGAGTATAGAGTCACACCCAACTATTTTGCATGCTATTGTTGCCTTAGTCCTCTCCCTCTTAGCCGCTTCATCCTCCTTAGCCGCTTTATCCTCCTTAGTCTCTACCTACACCACTAATTGTTTCTTAATTAACAAGTTAACACATTCCTGTAAGAAGTGCAAGGATGACAGATAGGTATCCTCAGTCTGCTCATTAATGTTTGGATGTGTATCAATAATATATTTCCCTAGTTCTGCTGGAAAATATAGAATCTCCTTCCACTTCTCCCTATCATTTTTACATGCCTCAATCAATTTATCAACCTATTCTTTTAGATTCTTGTTATCTTCCATCAATGTCCTAAGTGCGTCCGATTTATCTATGTTTCTACGTACCACCTCAACTGCTATTTTATTTAAGGCATTACTTTCCTGTTCATCTATAAATTCTGTTGGCCTAACTGTCTAGTGTGTGGCTTGAGATTTCTTATTTATCTTCCTCCTTATACATGAATCCTCCTTCACATTAAACTCAAGCTCATCTATGTGATTTTTCATACTCCATGATAATTTCTTCCCTGTGCGCATGTTTGCTACCTCTAGATCCATTAAATCCCACCCATATAACTTCTCAGGCTCCACAATACTATGAGATATGGCACAAATGATTTTAGAGGGGTTGTCAATATACCCAAGTGTAGACATCTTGTACATCTCTCCATCCTTATTCCTCCCAGAATGAAAACCCTTAGGAATGCGCACTTCAGTATGCAAAATCAGGTCTCCAATTGC
Source organism: Taxus chinensis (assembly GCA_019776745.2). Lineage (NCBI taxonomy): Eukaryota > Viridiplantae > Streptophyta > Pinopsida > Cupressales > Taxaceae > Taxus > Taxus chinensis. Next base: position 328,597,079 of record CM034147.1, read on the forward strand.
CGCACCCGTATGTTCACCAGTAGGCTTTCCGGATGGTTCACCCTTATCTATTTCTTACTCTTCTCCTATGGCACCACCTACCTCTTTGTGCTCTTCATACATATCTAAAAGGAACGATAACCTGATTGTACCAAGCCAAGAAAACATATGCTAATCAAACACCATGATCAATAAGATGAAAACAATTCACTAGAATAACTTTACATAAAACCTTTGCAAACAAATGAGCAACAATATCATATATTATTATGGAACTCAATGAAATATAATGAGAATGAGCCTTCCTTATATAGGCAAGGAATAACAATCTAAGAACTGGTCAAGGTCGTAGATCAAGCCATAAATCATGGAAAGAACTAGTCATCAAAGAACTAGTTAAGTCCATAGATTTATGAGAGAACTAGACATCAAGGATCTAGTCAATACCATAGATCAAGGAAAGAACTAGTCAATACCATACATCAAGGAAAGAACTATATCTAAAAACTATATAATATCCCCCTAATATCTAAATAAATAAAAGGAAATATCCACACACATAAGTGGGTGAGAATAAATACAATAAAGGTAAATAAAGTGCCTAGGTGAAAATGAGCTAAGGTAAATATCTACTCTAACAATATATTTATCATGCTACATTTCTTTGTACCGAGGTTCCTTTGCATCCACATTAATAATAAGAGTTTCCTTAATGATATGCACACTTTCATCTAACTTCTCCACCTCACTCTCCTTAGTGGGAACATACTTGTGACTCTTCTCTAGTTTGGTTTTCTTAGGAGATGTTCTAGGTGATATCCTGACTGGCTATGAGGGTCCTATAACTGTACTCTATGTTCTGATTCTCCTTTGTAATCTCCTAAAACCCTGGTCTTTGGCACCATCCCCTTTCTCCATCTCCACCACGCCCATATCCTCTCTCACTTCTCCACCTTCTTCATGTCTGGGAGGAGTTACTTCATGTATTCTCTTTTCCCCTACGGTCAGCTACCTCCTCAAGCCATGATCCAAGCTGCCACTTTCTTCCTTCAGTTCTTCCTCCTCAAGCTCTTCCTCATTTTTTAGAGGAGGATTAGGCTCATCATCCTATAAGGTCCCCACAGTGTTCTTCCCCCTAGGCAGTTCAGGAACTTTGAACTCATTTTCAATATACTTTCCATCAACTAATTTAGGTTTAAGGTAAATGTATACCTTAACCTGTACCAATCTTCCCAATTGTTAGACTCATAGAACTGATATTTATATCATCAGAGATCAATTTTTCAATATAAGTAGATTTACCTATATATATATATATATGTTTTCCTGAGACTATGATACTCATAGTCCACCTTGTCTGCATCAAATATTAATCTGTGTGCATTTGAAAATTTATTTACTGAAGCTTGGAAATAGCGCACTGTGAAGGCATAGGGAAGCTTACACCAAGGGCTCCACTTCCCATCCTTCATACCAAATTTTCTAATGTAAAAATGTTGGAAGACTGCAAACTGGGCCTACTTCTCCAACACATTAGGTAGGTCCTTTGGAATTATCCACTTGTGTTAAAAAGTCTCACGCATGTGCCTATACAATAGTTCTAGAAATTATTTATATGGGCCACTCATCGATCCATCACAAGTATATTTAACAAATCTAATTGCAAGTGGCCTTTTCTCCTCAAGAAAACTACCAAATTTTTTCCTTTGGCCCATCAGGCACCCCAATCTCCACAAACACAAGTGATAACAAAATAGCACCAAAAATTATCTTGTCTCTATGGTGAGCTTCTTCAATGATAGTTTCAGTTATAAAAGAAACTAAAATATACAAACTCCCTTAGACATCTTCTTAGCAATATAGAGCCACTTCTTATTTACCTAGCTCCAATGCTTCTAGTTATTCAACTTGGTGAGGAGGTGCATAGTAACCCAAATCACAGGGTGATCTTCTAGCTTTTCAATATCCATAGTGCGCCCTCCCTTTGCATATGTTAATGTAGCATAAATTGCTTCTATGGCCTCATCATCATTGAGGTTACTGCCAATCTTAATGCCCGAGCTTCTCAAACCTATCAAACTTCCAATCAAGGGCGTGGTGAGTCACATCTTCCGCCCTGTGAAATAGAAAAATTCCTTGTGGACTCGGGACATCAACCACTGATATAACTTTTCTAGTTTTCCAAAATATGGAAACTCATATAACTGCAGGACTCCATCATTCTTTAACAATTTCTGACCTGCATCGTCATAGATGACCATATCATTTTATATCCATTAATTTATTTTTTTTATTAGGGCCTTGTCCAAATTTTCCTTGTTATTTTTATTCTGGTGATTATAGTCGCTCACTTTACTTCGTCTGACATGCAAATCCCAATCTAATCCCATTATGATGCCTTCAAGATACTGCATTTTTGAAAACTGAGTCTCAGGCATGTCCTCTACTTCTATCTCGACTTCCTTCTACTTTTTTCCCCATGTAGTTGCTCCAGGTGCTCTCTTGGGTGCCATTGTGATGATTTAAAACACTTCTTTACACTCTTTTCATTCACTGTAACTTAAAATCTTCATGTGCCTTAGCTATAACTTCATTTCCTCAAACCCTAGCTTGATAAATTTGTTCCTTGCAAGTATTTCCCCCGCTCAAACACTCTTCTAATGGACCTCCATCAATGGTCGTGCATAGATAACATTGGTTCAATGCCTATAAATGCTCTTTCATGCACTTTATCACACAACTCACTCTTCAACTCACTCTCTATAGCTCAAATACTTCAACATATAAGGTGAAAATGACATCGCAAGCCTTATATAATTTTTTAAATTTTTACCACATTTATTGGTCCTCATCTACCACCGTACTCAACATTAATCACACCTTTTTGCTTTTTCTGTGCTTCTTACTAATTTTTCCATGCCTCAGTCATAACCTTCTAGTGCATGCCCCCTACTTCTTGGCCAAATACCTCCTTTCATGTGCTCCCCTACACCAAAGTACCTATCCACTGTGCCTCATACCAAGTAGTTTTAAATGTTACTGACTACCTCATGTTACACTATGTGACCATCCTTCTCACATGTGGTCTTCAATCTGAGAAAGTTTCTTTAAAATCACCTTACAATCTGAGCACCTGTAACACCTTTCTTCTATGCACACCAATATTTCAAAGAAATTCATACTTCAACTCATATATGTACCTATATACCACTTGTATCTGCTCCACCCCACACTAAAAGTATGTGCGGTCCTCTGTGCATGAATCCACTAGATAGTAATCAGCTACTGGAGTGTAAACATGCTTATTACAACAAAAAATTGAACTAAATTGACAAAGCATAACGACGATGAAAGGAAACACATGAAAGAAAATGCATTAAATGGAAATCTAAATCTAAATGGAAATCATGCCTTATTATAAACACCAAAAATATTTATTTATAGTAGGGCTTCAACCTACTCCCATTGAAGTAACCGAGGTAATAAAGTGCCATCTAATGCTTGTAACTGGAAACTGCCTGATTCAATATCTTCATTACTACAAAGGGTTCCAACCAATGAAATTTCAAGTTTCATAGGGTGGCATGCAAACTTTGAATCATATAGAAGAACCATATTTCTAACCTTCAATTCCTTATTCCAAATATGTCTATCATGTCATTCCTTCTATCTCACTTTTTTTTTCTTCTGGTTCCACCGAGCAATTGCATGCTTCTCATCCAACTGCGCCAGTTTCGCTATGAAATCTTTAACTACTTGTTAATAATCGAGTCCTCCTACGTGCACAATACACAGGGATGGTAGCATAACTTCAACAAGAAACACCACCTCTATGCCAAACACCAATTGAAAGGGTGTGGCCTTTTTCAATCATTTTTAAGTTGTTCTGTATACCCAAAGGACATAAGTTTTATCATCCCAGTCTTTCCTTCCAACATCACATATTTTTGTCAATATTTGTCCCAATATCTTGTTGAAAGCCTCAATAGTCCCATTCACCTATGGATGATAAGGTGTTATCTTGTGGTGTGCCATCATAAACACAACTAAAATAATTGTAATGGTCTCATTAAGGAAATGATTGCCCCTATCACTTGTCAAGATCAATAGACATCCATACCTGCTGATAATGTTTTCCCATAGAAATCTCGATGTTGTAGCTTGCCGTGTAATCCTTTATAGGAAATTCTTCTGCCCACCTTGTAAGATACTTTGTACAAGTTATAATGTAGTGCACGTGCCAGTCCTATGCATGAGGTGGGGAAATATGACCCACAAAGTCAATCACCCATTTCTCAAAAGGATCAACACTTGTAATAGGCCTCAAAGGCATCTCATCTCTCCTTCTAGGATTCCCAAGGTGTTGATAATGATCACACACCTTGACATATTATTTATTATCATTGTATAAAGTTTCCCACCAAAGGCCAACCATCAAAATCTTCCACATGGTGGCATAACCTGCATAATGATCTCCTGTAATTCCACCATGAGATTCTTCCATTATTGCTTTGCGTTCATGCTATAGAAAACATCGAAGAAAAACTTCATCATGACCTAGCTTGTATAAATCTCCACCTATCAACTAGTAAGGTGCCACATGTATTGCAAGTTTTTTCTTCTCTAAGGTTTTCATTCCCTCAAGCACCTGTCAATGCACAAAAATATGTAATATCTTCCAACTCAGGTGGGCACTGTGATTCAATCTAAAGAGTTTTGCATCTATGACATTATGTCCTTAATGCTCTGCATCCTCACCAGAATTGATTCTTGACAAATGATCAGGCCCTGAGTTGCTTTTTCCTGGTTTCACAATCACTGTAAACTGAAACTCCTGAAATAGTAGTATCCACCTGCAAATGTACCCTTGTAAAACATGCTTGTTGACCAAATACTTAAGTTCCATATGATCTATGAAGAAGATAAATGGTGTAGCTAATAAGTATTGTCTGAAATTATGTAACACGTAAATCATGGACAAAGCTTTGTGCTTAGTAGTCGTATAGTTCTATTCAGCTGGTGTCAACTTCCTGCTGTAAAACAAATAGGGTGGTCTACAATTCCTTCACCTAGTTATGCTAACATTGTGCCAATAACCATCCCATAAGCATCCACATGAACATGAAATGGTTTTTCCCATGAAGGAAAGTGCAAAATAGGTGCAGTGGTTAACCTTTCCTTCAATGTTTTAATCACTTGATGTTGCGCCTTACCCCAATAGAATTTTCCTTTGGCTTTCAACAATTCCTCCAGGGGCGTGGCAATCTTTGCATATCCCTTAATGAATTTCCTGTAATACCCTATATGACCAAGAAATCCATGCACTTCACTTTTATTTTTAGGTTCTTCCAATCCCAAGATCACAACAACCTTGGTTGGATCTACCAACAAGCCTTCCTTACAAATAATATGCCCAAAAAAGTGCCAAAAGGTGTCACAAAGATACATTTCTTAATATTCAGAGAGATGCTCAACTACCTGCACCTCTTCAAACATAAGCCTCAAATTATCACAATGATCCTTAACCAAACCATACATTGTCCAATCATCTAGATATACCTATAAAAACTTATGAATGAAGTCATGAAAATCCTACACAACAATGTGTGAGAACATCGTTGGCACATTCTTCAGTCCAAAGGGCATAACTGTGTATGTAAAAATTCCCCACTCGGTGGTAAAACTTACCTTTTCATGATCATATTTTGCTATACGTACTTGATGATAACCTAAAATTCCACCTGTAAAAGAATAGATCTCACTCCTAGAAACTCCTTCAAGGATATCCTCTGTAAATGGGGTAGGAAAAGGATCAATAACACATGAAGCATTCAACTCCCTATAATCCACACAGATCCTTATCCTCCCATCCTTTTTAATACTAATGACCATGGGACTCACCCACTCAGATTCCTCAATGGGCTCAATTATTCCAAACTTGAACATCTTATCAATTTCTTCCTTTACCTTAATGCACAAGATTAGGATTCATCCTATATGGTCTCTTCCTAATCAGGGTGCATGCCTTCTTTAAGTTCAATTCAAATCTCACCTAAAAAAGGGTGTACTCCTTTTAATTCATGATATTCCCTCATAAATAAGTCTTGAAATTTGTGCAAGAGATCAATAATCTTAGCCACCTCCTACTCAAACCAATATTCACCAATAATGGCCTCCTTAAGCTCTGCATCTTTCCCAATATTAACCTTCTTTGTTTTCATAGGCTTATAGTATGCACCCGCCTTCTCATATGTTGTGTCCATCACCTTGTGCGTACTTTTAGTGTGGTTAACATCTAGGTTGTTGTCCTCATCATCATAATATATTGTGCATACTAGTTTACCCTTTTCATTTTATTCCCAGGTGTAGACCATTTCTTCTTCTTCAGTCTCTTCAAGGTCAAGGCGCGCCTCTAAATCCAGCTTACCAAACATATTTAACAAAATTTCCTCAGCCTTTGTGCTATCTCCCAAAGTAAGGTGCTTCATAATCTGCAGTATCATTTACTAGAGGTTTAGTAGAAGAGTAATCAAAAGTATGGATCATACCTGAGGTCATCTATTGTCAATTAATTGTATCTCGTGTAAATTCTACATGGACATACCATGCATGCACGCAACCTCTTAGGGTGGTGTAGAACTTATGTACCCAGAGTGATGGTGGTAAGGCCTCTTACCCCTTTTTCTAAAGTCTCTCACATTCTCGAACGTGGTGCAAAGTAGGCGACTTCCCATGGAATTAAAATATCTATGAAGGTACATTTCTCTTTAGAAACCTAGTAAAAAAGGTGATTCTCACCTCTCACCATTCCAATAGGTTATCTGTGTGTAGTCCACCAACGTTTTTTTGTCCTGCGTAGAGTATAAACCAACATATTTCTTCTGTCACCCTCATCCTTCCACTGGGCTTCCATGGCACATGAAAATACATCAGGGTTCCCTTCACTAGTGTACCGAGGTACCTGGTTATGACTCAAGCATCGAATGATGTGCAACCTAATGATGCGAGTAACAATATTCTTGATATCTCACCCTAACTTCATACGTTTCATGCACCCAGTTTCACAAAAATAATTGTAGTATCACTAACTAAATGAGCATCATCCCACTATATCACTCATTTCTTATATGGCTTAGTTACCTCAGGGTCTCTGATTGTACGCATGCATATATCCTATTCAAGTCTTCTTCACTCAAAGGCTCAACAAATGGAGAATCATTTACACATGTCAAAGGTATAATGACACACTTTTCTTTGTTCTCAAAGCTAATGTACCCCTTGTTGAAGCGCAAATCTACATTATTCGCATAACACCAAGGGCACCCAAGTAACACTGGGAAACTATCTACCTCAGTGAGCTCTAATACTTCAAATTCCCCAGTAAACTTGGCTCCCTGAATCATAATAGTCGCATCTTTTAATACCCCAATAGGATTATCCCTAGTTCTATTTTCCATATACAACACATTCAAAGAAGGTTGCAATGGTGGTCTACCCATCTGATTCCAAGCATCCAACGTGATTACATTAACTTCTACACATGTATCTATCAAAATGTTTCTCAGAAGCCATCCATCAATAACTACATTCAATGTAATCTCTTTATCATACTCATGATTATGGGGAGGCAGATTTACATGAAGTATCTACCTCTCGCACTCATTACCTGTGCATGGTACCTTTTCTCTCAACCACTCTCCTAACAAGGGGATTATGTTCTCTTGGCACAAGATTTACCATACCTCCTTTAAATCATCTACGCCTTTCTATGACAGTTTAACCTTATTTTCTCTCCTTGTTCCTTCAAGATCTGAATCTCTCCTTGTAGATTCCTGATAACAGCCATAGTATCTAGGTAAACTTATTTCTGATGTTCAACATCAGGGTACTTGGCATTAATCACTTGCTTTGTTATAGTCGACTTATACTTTGGAGGTTCATGAGCCCGCACAGCCTCAATGCGTGTGGTAACTAACATTGGTTGTAATTTAAAATTAAGCCAAACCTTTGACATCGATTGATCTCTATCCACGTTTTGTATCTTAATCATAGTCTGCTCCCTTGTCCTTGCTTGTGTTGCTTTCTCATATGCTCATAAAATTCAGGACATTCTTCAAATTTATGTTGTTTTCCACACCATGAGAAAACCACATTTTGAGGGAATTTGCATTGATAATGATCAGGAGATCCACAAGTAAAACAAGTTCCTCTAGGAAATCCTCCTCTTCCACTACCATGACCTCATCCTCAATATCCCTCATGGAAGCCTCTATCCGAATTATCCCCATTATTGCACCCTTCATTATGTTGTTCTCCTTGTTCCTTAGATCCACTTGCTGCACTAGTCTAGTGCACTCTTGTCTCAATAGCCTCATGAATATGATCAATCACTATGGATTTAATAGTATCATAAGTATGAATTTTGTAAATTTTACGATATATAAATACATTATTCTGGATCACGCACTGTAAAAGAGGACATCTACTCGCATCATGATCCAACTGACAAATCTCACAATCCAACAGCATGGTGCACACCGAATTATGAGGAAAACTATCCTTAGTGTGTCCCTCAACCTTGCAATTTGTATACCATATTCCACTACACGTCTCATGAGTTGATATAACAAAGAGCTTTCCAACTGTTTCACCATAGCTATAATATGTGCCTCTAAAAGTGAACTTACCATAATGTCCACACTCCTAACTGCCTCAGCACACAGAGATGCCTCTAAAGCATCATGTGGATCCACAAAGGTCTTATGAGATAACTCCATTTTGAAAGGAGTCAAAATTCGACCAAAAATCCACTGTGTATGCTGACTAGGATGTATGTCATAAGACAAATTTGATAGCAAAGTGTTAAAATGCGCGTCATACTCTCTGAATGATTTTAGATAATCCCTTGCTTAATGTCCTTGAGCACGTTGATACTTTTTTGTTCAAACTCAGGGATATGGAACTTAGCCTAGAAACATAGAGTGCAAAGCATCATAATCCACCACAGTCTTATGATGGGTCATACTTTCTATACCAATTATGTGTGCCCTTGAAGAGTAGTATAAAATTGACTTTGCCTTACCCATCTGAAGCAGTGAATTCTTTAGCACGCCATAAAAACTCACACTTGTTTACATGCTCTGCAGCATCTTCAATACCCCATATTTTGGAAGATGGAGGGGCATCTCATAATAAACTTACTGAGGTTGATGTGGGGGTTTATGAGGATGTAGACCCTGTCCTCTAGATTCAAAACTAAAACCGTCACTAATATTTTCTCCATCACTAGATCCACTTTACCCCAAACCTCTTGATCCTCCAGTAGTGAGTGTTGGACCAGTGGATGTACTCCTTTACGTCTGAACAATTTTAATAAACTGAACTCCCTTATTCTGTAAAGTTCTAGTACTTCTAGACATTTTTTGAATGTTCTGCATGCCCAGACTCTATCTTGATGATGCACTAGGAAATATTCCTCCAATCAGTCCTCCAAACAACAAAGATGTTGTCACTTATGATGCCATAGTTATATGTGTTGTCTAATGTACTTATGTATTTAAAGGAAAATGATATCTACCCAAAGCCACTAGATTACCTACACTCACTTATTTATCAATAGTTACTTCTGGAACTCAAACACCAAGTGCAAGGGATAGGTCACCAGGTGGGATCAGATGCACACCTATGGTCCTTAGTCTTTCCTCATCATATGCACTCTCATAAGGTGGATAGGGGATTATTTACTGTGATTTCCTAAGTGGGGAGAGCCTGATGCTCTAGCTCCATGTCTTCCACATGAGCTTCAAATCCTTCACGAGACATCATCCTTTGCAACTCCATAGACTCCTCAATATCACACTTCTTCACCAATTCCCTCTCCTGTGTTCTATTATACTTAAGCCACTTTTCTTCTCTCTTCCTCTCTATCATAAGGTCCACCATATTTCACCACACCTGATCCTACCCCTGTACACGGTGGTATGTTTAGCTATTCATAGGTAGGTGATCTAAACTCAACACCACCATCAAGATATTAATTGACAAAGGAATAACACAAATGTAAGATCCTCTGGGATTGCACAAAAATTCAAACTCAGCAAATTTAGACAAGAATACATAGACACGATGTATTCCAAAGTATAATTGCACACAACACTAGCCCACCAATGATCTACAGTGCACATCCAAGGTTCATCTGCATCAAAAAAATCCTGATACTCTTCTTGTGTCCAAGTCCTTGGTCTGTAACTCCAACTTTTCTTTGATGCATACGCTGGACAACCACTTGTACAAATCTATTGGAAAGTGGCAAAATAAAGTCTCATAGAGTTCATGATAAAGATGTTCTTCAACCCATGCATGTGCATTGAAATCAGGTCCATAACTATATCTTTGTGCAAACTTATCTTTTCTATCAATAACCCAATATTCACTGGTCACAAGAGTCAACCGATACACCATCATTATGCAACATTGTGGTAGAATTTTTTGAAAGAGGTCCCGAAAATGAAACCAAAATGTAATCTTATTTTACCACTCAAAACCCTAAGCACATTGGCACTTCACTCAGACAGATCTAAGCACTCACCTAAAGCACATAAAGGTATAAGGTCCCTCTTTGTTACTGTCTTACCAAGGTGTTAGCATGCATGTTCATATTAACCAGATCTCAAAGTGCATAGTCCCATTAATCAATCTAGATCCATGAACTCAATTTGGAAACACACATAATAAAGAACATATATATCACATAAAGATTAATACCAAGATTCACCATACAATTAATCATGAAGAGAGACATCAATAATCAATATCCATCCATAATGATCCATTATATTAATTCATGATAAACCAGTAGCTGAATACACCACAAACACCATCACAAAGTCACACGCATAAGCATACTAGTAACATAACTCTGTTACAATTAAGATCTCGATCTCGATCTCGATATCTCAAAACTATGCAAATCAATACATATGTGTATATATATATATATATATATATATACGTATACTATATATATCATATATATGGGGTGGGGACTTTCCCTTCACCGCCCATGCATTCTCAAAATAGGCTGCATGCCCAAAATAGCCATGCGCCGCTTACAAGGATACCTAAAGAAGCGTGCAAGATTTTCTTAATAATAGATTATCTATAATTAACTTCACATCTAATCCTATTATTAGCTCAAAATCTGCATGACTCTTGATCTTCCACATGTTCCCAAAATAGCCTTTGCTTAGCCTTGAAGTCTTCTTGTCTTGATCCAAAGTGTGCTCCACACTCCATTCTATTTTTAGCTTGTAACATGTAAAAAAAACTAAGTTTGGAACTCTGTTTCTCTTGGGTGCGACCTTCTTTCAACAAACATCCGTGCACGCCTACACACCCCCTTCCTGCGCACCCTATTCTCATGCACCTTTGATACTTAGATAATAATTCACAAGGATAACAATTGTTTTATGACATCCTAAGTTGTGTCCCATGTATATGATATATTGTTTACTATATTATTATATTTGTGTGCCCTTGAATGTTTTTTCTTACATTTACTACAACGTTTCTCTATTACTTACTCTTGACACTTTGCTAGTTTTTCTACTACATTACTATGTATGAGCCATGGTATACACCATGCACACTCCCCTATTTCCCCTGTAGGAATCCAAAAAAACATGTGCGCATTAGCTATAAGTACTCTTTTTTGGGTCGTGTTCACATCATTCTATCTCATGTGCCCCAAACAAGGGGGGAAACCATTAAGTGATATCTCACCCTCACAATAGTATAAAATCAAGATATAAAATACCACAATACAAAATTAGACATTTTAGAGGTTTAGAAACTGGTTCAAAAATAGACTTGGGTTAGAAAACATACATGGACTAAACCCTACAGAAAAGACCATAAAGTTTGGATCCTATGGGCCATTCCATACACTTCCATCTTGGGGGAAGATTCAACAATTTTCTTAGTTGGTATAGTTTCTCAGTGATAGTTATAATATCTTTACTTATTTTTAGTGAAAAAATACATGGTATAACTTAGATTGTGGTGGCACCAAGGGTACATGCAAGCTAGCATTTCCCCAATACATTATGTCATCATTTACACATCAATTGGGTTCTTGTTCATCTACAATGACACTTATCAGTGGGTCTGAGGAAGTTTCAAGGTGAATTTTATCCTTGTATTCTTGACTTCTCATTTCTCATTTTTTTGTGAAGGGATGCATAATAATTTGAACACTCGCCATACAATTATCATCACCATGTGAGGTGCATTTGCACTTATTTTTATTCTTCTTGACACATTCTAGCTGGGGACTAATCACCCCAAGTCCTTAACACAAAACATGATAAATCTCTATGGAAATGGTAGCGCAAATACTCTCTCCCACTCTCTCATAAAAAAACTAGGTTTACACATTCCTTTTTTTATTTTTCTACTTGCATATTGCTATTTTCACACTAAGTTCAAAATTTTCAAGTTAAAGTTCAATTTCCTAAACTATGGACATTGAATACACTCCTCTTAGGTACTCATCTTGGAAAAAAAAAAACACAACTGGAATAAAGACATAGTCCTAACATAAGCATAAGGCACTATAAGTGCAGACAAAGTGTGTCAACACACTTAGGTAACTTTTCCTTTAAGTACTCAATTTTCAATTCCATACATAAAGGGGGGAAATATAGGCACTCATTTTGGTGATGCATTCCTTGCAACAACATAAATTGTACAACACTTTTTCATTATCCCACACTTTCTCAATTTGGCCAATTATGTTATCCCTAGTTGTATCTCACTCAGTCTTGCTTACACACACAACCTATTTCTTCTCATAATGGTCATATTAATCCATCAAATTAGGCTATATCCTTGCATATCACCATCTCAATTTTTACATTGCTCGCACATGTATCTAGTACCATAATGCCCATAAAGGGCCATATGCTATGGGTTGACCTATCCACTTTGGTCCCCTTCCCTCCAACAATAATTTTATTAATTTGAACTTCTCTGGTACCCTTGTAGTCAACTTTATCTACGTTTTCTAGTTCCAAAATGCATATATAAGAAAGTTATTTATATCTCATTAAATGAGGGCATTTTATCTACTTGACAACTAACACTAAAATTAAAAAATACTAAGATAAATCACAAGAAAAGCTACTCTAAGACTCCTTTGAGATTCATATACTCTACATGCTCAATTTTAGGGTAGTCATCTACTCATATCTACAAGCACAAAAGACACATTATCAAGTTTAAGTTAATCTAGGGAAAATTTTCAAGTATAATTCCATTGTTGCAAGTTCATGGTTATCAATTAAGTTACATACATTCTATATATCACATGATAGGTAAGAAGTGTATGACAGGCCAAGTATGTGTCTCAATGGTTTACACTCCTAAATATTTTATTCTACAAGGGTATTGAGGTAACAAATAGGAGACACATATGAAATGACACACAATGGGTTGATTTAAAGAGGCTACACTGAGTGCTAAGGTCAAATATCTAGAGGGCAGTAATCCCTACACTAGGTCAACCTAGGGTTTGCAAGACCCATAGTCAAGATAGAGGAGAGTTCCCTCCTAGGATATCAGTAAATGGGGGAGAGGTATAGATCAGTGGAGGATAAGTCAAACATGCACAATCTATACTATTGCAATATAACTAAAATAAAGAGAACGAAAGCTAATGAGATGATCATATAAGATAAATATGTTAACTAAAACCAATTTTCATACAATGCTAAGATAACATAGATAAATGGGGAGGGAAATAAACTAATCTAGATGTAAAATGACAAAGAGAGTTAGATCATTTACCTGTGGGGTGGTCGCTGATGCATCTATCTCTCAAGAGAAGCAACACGCCAAGAGAGAATCACTATTGGGTGGAGAAGTTGAGCACCGTTCCTATCCTAGAATCAATATAGATGACCCAATAGTGTAAGAAATCCAACCAAGAAGAGTTTCCAATATAATCTAAATCAAGTGCAAGATGAACCAAGGGAAAAACGAGTAAATGTGAAGTTGGCACAAAAGAGCATAGTGAATGACTAGTTCTTGTGATTCTTGCTTCCTTTCTTCTTAATTTCGTAGTGTGATGACCATATATATAAGATGCCATCACTTGTGGATAATGGTGTCGGAAAAGGAAAAACCTAACATCGACACCATCACCCACAAGTGATGGCATTAGCTAGGGATATCTGATTTAACAAAAATATAGAATTTATGCTAAACCCTAATTATAGAGTAACATAGTATAAATAAATGCTAAGTAGGGATTTTGACACAAGAAAATAAGCTAATGAGTTTGAAATCCTAGGTGCAAGAGAGGGAAATAAATACTTATCTGATTTATGTCGAATGTTGAGGCTATGCAGAATGGAGAAATTGAGAAACAAGAAGGGCAGACTGTCGTAATTGTGTAAAATAAATTCTAGATATTTTTGGATGAGCTTGGAATAGGGCGCTTGGACTGGGTCAGGGGCACATGGGTGCTAAAGACCTCTTATGGGCACCTGTGATTGCGCAAGATCTCTGAACTTGGTTTTTTCTGTATCGCACAAGTGTCGCTAACCTTTGCTTTTGGTCTCCTTTATGTTGTTGGATATCACAAAATTTGCTTGTAACCTGTAAAGAGAAGATACATGTAAAAACCTTAAACTACATCAAATCCCAAAAAGAAAAGATGCAATATGGGGATTCATATTGGCCCTGAAAGTCACTCGACTAAGTGAGCTTATAACCGAGCACTACACTACATTTTAGGCTCCATGTAGTTCTTATGTGTGTGTGTGTGATAGAATCATGCCTTAGGAAGCCCTTGCGCAAGTACGTGTGATAGCAGATGATAGATATATGTACCATTCTAAATAGATGTGTGGATGGAAAAATGAACTTCTCTACCTATGTGTGTATGCAAAAACTATAGTCCCTTGCCCCTTGAGCTAGTGCTAAATGGATGCCTTGATGCTATTAGAATGAATTTGGATTCAACCTTAGGTGGTGATAATAGATTCTTAGTGTTTGGTCCTTTATTATGGTCACATAGATTTGTATTTATATTATTCCCTTGGTTGAATTTCACAATTGACAACTAGAAGACCGAACCATAAGAAAATAAGATGCCCAAAAGATAAAAGATTCCCAAAAGGAGGCAATAAAGTAGAAAGAGGTCGGGGGCACCCAAAAGGATGAGAAAGACTAGGTAATTGCGTTCTGTCTAAGTGTTGGTGTCCAGAGTCCTAAAATATAAAGCAATAGAGTCTATACTAGGCTATGGTGTGTAGAAGGCTAAATAGAAAATAAGAAACACAAACAATTGGCCAAAGATAACTGTCAATTATTATCTTTCTCACTTAGGAATCATATGAATGATAGTATGTGATTAAGACCTAAAAATGTACCCAACTGCGTGATTTTGTGTCTACATTTTACCCCACTTTTTTTGTTGAGTGAATACTTGATAACATAACATAGATACGAGATACGTACCTAATAACCATGTAGAGTGTGATGGCGATAACATGCCGAGGAGATAAGTGAAAGTGTGGAGTGATAAAAAAAAATGAAGTGTGGAAGCTAAGAAAGAGGAAGTGACCCTAGGGATGAAGCATATAGTGTTGTACCATGTTGTACCTGTTGTTGTGCTTGATGTAGGGCTACTTCTTACTGTGTATTAAGGACAAACCTACAAAAAAGAGTGAAAGAGTAGTCAAAGTCATGTATTATGAAAACTCTTGCAAAAACATGTAACTGTATGTAAAAAGTAGTAAATGGAAAGTGTGCCCCTGATCTGTGAAGAGTAGAAAGGATATAAAATGTCTTGAAAATATTGTATAAGAACAAGTTTTTTGGGAAATCTTACACCAAGAGTGAGTTTTTTAGGTGATCTCACGCCAAGTGTGAGTTTTTTGGGTGATCTCACGCCATGACAAAAGAGTGTTGGGGAGAAAGGTCTAGTATTATTCTCCATCCATGATTACTTCTAAAATCTATACACCACTATAGATGGTGTGATCCAGGTTTAGTTCTATGTTGTTATAGTTTGATCGAAGTAGAAAAAGGAGATAAAATGCATTCTGATTGCTGGAGGATTATGCCTGTACTATGAAAACTGCTCTTTGAAATTTTGAAAACTATGATGATCTGAGAGAGTAAATATAACTTCCCCTTGGTCATAGGTGACCATGAAAGGTCAGGATCAGCCAAGAACTAGTGTCTGTATCTAGACACTAGTGTCTATACTAAACTAAGGAACCAAATCAGGATTTGAGCCATTCTATAACTGTAACTCTGTTATGTTCCTGTATTGTGTAGGATTATACTAAATCTCTGAGCTGCTGAATGGGGTGACTAATTCACCCAATATATGCACTCCTTGTTTGGGGTGCATGTGACATCGCTAGGAGTATGTATGTGGCCCGAAGGAAAGGAAAAAATAGTGATATGAAACTAATTCCCTGCATGGGGGAGGGAATGTGCATGGTAGAAACTAAGGCACATGTAAAAAAAGTGGCTAGATATATGTGTTAGTAGAAAAAGAAGCAAACATGACATAGAAAAGTAGCGAAACAAACAAATGTGTGTACAAAAGAGAGACTAAAAAAAGTAGGTTTCATTCATGGGACGTCGCTCACAATGTCACACGACAATCAAGGCTGAAGCGGCCAAAAGTATACAATGTGCATACAAGACAAAGATCATAGCCCTCAAATAATAACATATAATAAAAGATAAAAATGAGCCAAGTGTCAAAAAACCATGGTGGTAAATAGTTCCTGCAAGACAAATGCTACCCATGAGGCATTTGTTAGCATGTTAGAAAGATAACGAGTATGTCAAAGCATGTATAGATCCATGTAGAGTAGTGTGCTAGTAAGAATAAGAAGCAATTTAAAATGAAACAATAACACCTGTTATGTGTAAGAGTAGAAATGTAGACGCCCCTAGAAGCTTTGGTGGGATTGGTAAGAGGTACAATGCCAAACATCATTATTTCATGTAAAGATTAGTAGAAAGTATGCATCCAAAAATACAAACCTAGTGAACACACGTGTATATAGAAAATCTAATTACATACTGGATATCCGTTTAACATAGTAATCAAAAGTGTACATGTAACTAGTATAAACAAGCAAAATTATGTGCAATCAAGAGATGCAGTATGCTGTGAATGAGTGAAGTGGAATGATATGAAATGTGAATGTGATAAGAGAAATGTGCCCCCCCGAGTGTATGTGTATAAATGTATATGAGACGAGGTTCATTTACAAAATACCCCTCGACAGTCAAGAATGGACCATAGAACAAAAATAATTTTTTTTGGAAAACCCTAATTGTAGAGTAGTATAGGATAAATAAATGCTAAGTATAAATTTTGACACAAGCAAGTAAGCTAATGAATTTGAAACCCTAGGTGCAATAGAGGAAAATAAAGACTTAGCTGATTTAAGCTAAATGTCAGGACTATGCAGAATAGAGAAACTGAGAAACATAAAGGGCATACTATTGAAACTATGCACAATAAATTCTGGATCTACCAGATGATCCTTAACCATGGTGCCTAGGCGCTAGAGACATCTCGTGGGTGCTTATGATTGTGCATGAGCTTAGAACCTATTTTTTATTGTGTCACACAAGTTTCACTAACCTTCACTTTTGGTTACCTATATGTCGCTGGATGATTGTTTAATTCACCTGTAACTAGTAAAGAGAAGATGACCTTCAAAACCCTCAAACTACATCAAATCCCCAAAAAACTATGCAAGATGGGGAGTCCGACTGACCCCGGAAGTCACCTAAGTAAGTGAGCTTACAACCAAAAACTACATTACATTTCAGACTCCATGTAGTTCTTGTGTGTGTGATAGAATCCTACCCTAGGAATCCCTTGCGCAAGTGTGCGTCATAGTTGGTGTTAGCTAGATGTACCAATGTAAAAATATGCATGGATGGAAAATATAACTTCCATTCTTATGCGTGTATGTAGAAAATGCATTCCCTTGTCCCTTGAGTGAGTGATAGATGGATCCTTGATGCTACTAGAATTCCTTTGGATGTAACTTTAGGTGGTGATAATAGATGCTTAGTGTATATGTTAAAAATATTAGTGAGTTGAATGTGAGAAAAGCAACTAAATTTCCTTCCGATGCTAATCTTCTCAACAATACCTCAAATAGAGCAAGAGATTGAAATGGGAGAGATTCAATACTTGCACTTACCAAGAAGATTCCAATGCTCCTCCTTTATTGTGTTGGATTAACTCTTGATTGATTGTTGATTGCTTTAGATTTGGTGGAGAAACTTGAGTAACACCTCCCCTTGATTTTTCTTTAGATCGCCTGATTGATGGATTATGGATTAATAGATTGGATGATAGAATGGATTGATTTAATATTTTGAATGAATGATAGAAGTATAAAATGGTGGAGATTTTCTATAGATTTTCCATCTATCTCTTATAGAGCAGAAGAGATCAATTTATAGTTTGTGGTAGGGCAAATGGATGGCAAACATTGATCCAATTGGGATGAAGGTCAATGGTTGGAAGTTGAAGAAAAGATTGGAGGATTCTATAATGGATAATTCTATATTTTGTTAGAAGTATCCATTGAATTTAAAATTCAATGGAGAGTGGGAGAAGTTTAGAGATTCTTCTAGAGATAGAAGCCTCTATATTTAGAGGTGGAGGATATGATCAGTTTAGGATTAGATTAGATTAATAAAAAGTGATTATGGATGTGATTACATGGAGAGGGTAGGTATAAGGTAGGTGTAAATTAGGGGGGTAATATGTGATAAAAAGGATTAATAATTAATCTTGAAATTAATTATCATAGGGATTTAGATAGTGATGATGTTAGGATATTTGTGGGATAGATTAATTAGAATTAATTATATTGACATTTTAGATGTCTACATTTTTCCCCTTTGAAGGGTTATTGCAGATCAATGTCTGTTCAAAGAAAAATAAGAGAAGATGTTAGGATGGGGATATGATGCACCCTCAAGGGGTTAGGCAAGGAATGAATGAGTTGGGTAACCACTCGAAAAGAGGAGAGGCGTAAGTTAGTAAATGAGAGAGGATTAAAGGATGAGAATATTGACGATTATATGAGAGGATTAGGGGATTAGAAGATTGATTTGAAGGGGTTATATTAAAGGATTCCCCATTCAAGGAGTTGAGATTATGGATATTAGATTTGAGGATTCTAGAATAGAAGGATTGTTGATGAGGATGCAAGATTAGAGGATTAAAAGATAAGAGAGAGGATTAGAGGAGTAGGAGATTAGAAGATTAGGAGACATTAGATTTTGGAGCAGAGGATGCCCCAGTCAATGATGTATGATAAGGGTGAAGATTTAGGATGGTGGATTAGAGGATGTACCAGTCAAGGGGTTAGGTTAGAAGATATGGGATTTATATTTGAGGATGTTGGATTTGACGATGTTAGATGTGATGATGTGGGAATTGAGGATGTTTAGATGAGAGAATAATGATTGGTTTTTGGATTGATTTAGATGATAGAATATTGATGAGGAGAGGATTGGGATGATGATTGATGAAGTGATGAGAAATAATGTTGGAGTTTTATTGATGAGAGAATGTTAGAAGATGCCCCAATAAAGAGGTGAGGATTTTGGATTTTGGATGTGAGATGATAATATTGGGATGTGGATATTGATTGATTGAGTGGATAGATGATTGATGAAGTGATGAGAAATAATGTTGGAGTTCAATTGATGAAAGGATGTTAGAAGATACCCCAACTAAGGGGTGAAAAATTTGGATGTTGGATGTGAGGTGATAAGATTAGGATGTGGATATTGATTGATTGATTAAAAGATTGATTGGATAGGAGGATGAAGAGGTTAGATAGTTAGTTAGATGATGATGAGGATTAGGTGTAGATGATGATATGGCTAAAAGATGATGATATAAGGGGGTGTGCTACCATAAAGTTCCTATTTTTATCATCATTAGTAATGTTATTGATGTGGCATAGAGAAAAATGCATCAAGGTATAAATACCATGATGATTGAATTGCCAAATGCCATTTTCATCATATCATTGGACAAATTAATAAAAATAGATAGTCATCATATCATTGGACCATGCAAAAGAAAAAGAAAAAAAAGGGGCCTCATATCATCGACCAAAATGTAAATGCAAACAAGTAAGAAAACACACACAAGAAAAAACATACACACTGCATTTTTGTATCAATTTTGTGAATGTTTTGATTTTTTAGATTTGGGATTTTGGATGTTTAGATTATTTGATGTTGGATATTGATATTTTTGGATTTGGGACGGGGGAATGGTTGAGGATAGGTAAGATGAAAGGATTGAGGATGGGATAACTCATGGAGAGTTGGGAAGGGATGTAAGGTGGGATGCAAATTTCTCCTACAAGTCTGAAAGTGTGTTTAGGAAGGATTAAAGGGAAGGATTGAGGGAAATCAAATAGGTTGGATAGGGTA
Source organism: Taxus chinensis (assembly GCA_019776745.2). Taxonomy (NCBI): domain Eukaryota; kingdom Viridiplantae; phylum Streptophyta; class Pinopsida; order Cupressales; family Taxaceae; genus Taxus; species Taxus chinensis. Next base: position 328,617,572 of record CM034147.1, read on the forward strand.
GGGATTGGTTGATAGGTTAGGATTTGATGGGATGTGGGATGGGATATATATATATATAGGATGAGGAATATGGTATAGGATAATATGGGGGATATAGAAGATGATAATATATGCACAAAAGTATATGGGTATGGATTGAGAGTGGCGTGCCCCCAAGTGTGAAGTAGGGTGGCCTGTGTAGATGGATGGTTTTATTTTCCCCAATTCGTAGACACCCAAAATTAGGTCACAACCCTCTAAATCACCTTCGACAAATAAATTTAATATTATTCCCCCACCATTCCCACTTGCACACATTTTAATTAATTTAATTATCATAATTAACTTAATTATCTAACTCACATATCCACCTCACTTATCCACCTCACCCTTTCCACATCACCCTAGACCCATTCTAAACCTATTAATTGCCTTAGACCAAGTCCCCACCTATCATAACCAACTAGGACTCTTTCCAACCCTAACTATTCATTACCTATTAATCCTCTAACTTATTCCGTACTTTAATTTACACCATTCAACACTCAAGACCCAGACTAAGCTAAAGACCACACCAAATTTGGGAGCTATTTTTGGCAAGTTAGACCAATTATCCTTACCCAACAGTAGTTATCCCTCAGTTGGAGCCAGTTCCCTAACTGTCGTTGGTTACCCTTAAATAAGAGTTTATAACACTTTGCATGGGTTATTCAATTCATTCACTGACTTAAGCTTTGGAATTCTAACTCTCGAGCACTCAAGCTACCCGACGACAAACCAGAGCCCATCATGTCTTCATCAAAATCGAATCATCTTATCCACAAATATGGATCATCACATAAAAGCACACAAGCTCCATTTCCATGACACTGGACACATTCCTGTATCTCCCACAAATGATTGTCAATCATTAAACACCTTCAGATCTACATGTTACTAGATAAGTGATTCATTATTATTTGTTGATCTTTCATTTTGATCTTAAGTATTTTATTTACATCTTCCATCTAATCCTTCTATGTCCTGAATACCACCTTTCAACTGTTTACTACCTATTCCATCAACTTGAGCCATTTCACTCATCCTAGCACCTATACCACCTTTTTTGAGCCTTAAAAAAATCATATCATCCTCCCCAAATCCCCTCAACCCTATGTGTAACCATAGAGAGACCCAAAACACCCATTTTTAATATTTCCACTATATTGCCCCTACTGACACTAGTCACCCAACTGGCGTCAGTTATTTTCCAGTACCGGTATCAGTCACCTAACCGATACCGGTCTCTGTGAATGTCAATTTTACCTAGAACAACGAGCTCATAACTTTCACCAAACAACCCAAAATCATTGAAAACCTTGCCTAGACCTTACTTAACACCTTAGTGACTTTACCCAACTAGAACAACACCTTGCCTGATATTAGATTAGTTTATATTTTTAGTACTTTGCTTAATCTAGTGTATTGATAATGTTTTGAGACACCTAAATCAAAGTGTTAAGAATAGGACCTTTACTTCTCACATTTATTTTCATTAATTTTATAAAATAATGGATTGAAAACCATCTAGGAAGTATTACACTTCCTAGAACTAGCATTTTCTAGGCATTCCACTACCATATACTGTTTAACTCTTTCTTATGGTTTTGTTGTGCTTTACAGGTAGTTCCTTCTAGACAAAAGGAATCTATCACTTTCGGTTTGATCAAATTCAACAACGCGCACGAACTTATTCTGACTATTCACATATATCCCTCCTACGCCCATCAACCTTATCGGTTTTATCACATTACTTTGAGGTGAAACACTAGGTGTAGGTTAGGATGGGAAGTGAGGGGTATTTAAAATGGATGATGCCCTTAACAGATGGTAGTAAGGCTTCCCCCATTCATGATGATGATAGTTCAAAAGGGACATGAGGAGGATTGAATGAAAAGTAAAGGATCATCATCTACCCATGGATGTTCGATCCAAAGGGAAAAAATATGTGGATGTGATGGATGGAAGGAAAATGACATCAATGATGAACGAAAGATGAGCTTGACGGGACATGTTGTAAGGTAATAGTTAGACTAAAATAGAAGTGCAATCAAGGTCTAAACTATACCTAGAAAAATGCAAGCCCTATGTCTCTGTGAGATCAAAGTGTGTGTGATTGTCATGGTTAATTACCGCTCGAAGTGAAAACTTAGTGGGTAGTATGTGAAGAAAAACTAGCTACTGTAAAGGGAGTGATTAATTCAAATAGGTGGATGGAGGATGAACGAAAGGCTAAGCCATGTATTGCTCTGCTACCATCCAGACATCCATAACCCCATGCATCTAATTCTTGTCACACCATTTCTCTACTACCAGCTAGGCATCCATAGCCCTGGTAAAGATGTTAGAAACACCCCTAAAGAGAGTCTTGAGGTGGATTTTATTTGATATTTTAATTTTTGATACGATTTTTTTTGCTTTTTGATATTTGGATTTTTTTTTGAATAAAGAGGTTCCACTCTTTTGAGAAATCTCAAGGGGTTAAGAATCAATAGTGTCTTGATGGGGGGATAGAAATGAGTGTGGATATGACACTAGCTAGAGTGTCAATAGATGCACCCAAATGTATTCACCATAAGTTGATTAAGTATGTTATAGTGTGTGGATTTATAGGAGGAAAATTGTGCTTGAATGTTGGAGGTAACAATAGACCATGGTCACATGATTGTAGTAGGTACTATTATCGTACAACATGTATGAGTAAGCTGATCAAATGTTCAAATGAATAGTTTGGAAGGATATGAATGAATTTTATGATAAGAATGGATTATACGCAAAGGGGTTTGGATATTGGATAGAAGGAGGATGGGTGGCAAGGAAAGAACATCTGTGCGTAGGGGATGAATTATGTACTCAATCAATTTTTAGGTGTTTGGTATTTATTGGTAGATTAAATAATTTGTGATTGGGTTGAGTGGTTGGGGTGGTAGGATCAACAAGAGGAGTGGTAGAAATGGGTTGTGATGGAGTAGTTGGAGGGACATTGTTAGTTATAGGTTTATACCTTGAGCCTGAATGACCTAGATTTTGATGAAGGGAGATGGGTTCACAAATTCCTTGTTCATAGATGCCTAAGCATTTGCTTTTATGTTTAATATTAGTGAACATCCTTTTGGCTATAGGATATGAAGTGGATGGAGAATATGATGCCATGTAGTCATCATGACACTGGGGGGTTGTAGTCTTGTCACCCGCCAAGAGGCCAAACATAACAAAGGATGGAAGGTGAGATGTGTTTTGGTTTTTAGTTGGTGAGGGATGTTTGGATGTACGATGATATTTGGATGGCTGATGAGGTTTGGATATTGAGTGGGGTTTGGATGGTGAACGATGATTAGGGAGAGGATTGAGATGGAAAGGTGGTGGATAAAGAGGTATAAGGACAAGAAGCCCTTGGTTAATGAGATTTTGGAAATGAGACCTAAATTATATGCAATGCTTGGTCAAATTTTCATGGGTGCGCTGAAATTCACAATAATAGTGTTCCCGATACCAAGATGGTTTAGGAATGTTTTTATTGTGTGATTTTATTGGGCGATGAATGATCATGTTGAAGGTTTTTAGACGGTGGAAGATGGTGGTCAAGGATTCTCCTAAAGGATTGAAGTGGTTTGAGTTAAATGGTTTTGAGGGAGTAGGAAGTAAATATGTAGGATTGGGTGGATTATGATATGTTTTGGTTCATTTTGATTTATGAGTTGGATTAGATTATTGTGGCTTAGAATATGAAGGGGATAGATTAGTCCTGGGGGTCAAAGTGGATGGTTGGGGCTTGAAGGTAGAAGTAGATGTGGTTGATTTTGGATTTATTAGAGTATGTGGTTTTGACTTAGGATTAGATTGTTTGGGAGTAATAGATTTAAATGAAGGGGATGGGGTAGATTAAGATGAAGGATATGGATGTGATATGGGGGTCACATTATATTTGGCTGATGTTGGGGATGAAGGAGATTTGGGAGATTGGTGTGGTATAGGAACCACATTAGATTTGGTTGATTTAGGGGATGAAGTAGATGAAGGTGGCATATGAACCTCATTAGATTGGGTAGGGGGTTTGAGAGGAATGGGATTGGATTTATTAGGTCTAGGATTTGGTGAATTAGGAGTCATGTTAGATGTTTTAGGATTGGGGGATGGTGGAGATGCAATATGATTAGACAATAGGATAGTATTAGATTTAGGTGATAAAGGGGGTAAGATAGGATTATATATCAATGAAGAGGATGTGGGTGGCGTAGGAGTGAAATTATATGGCTTAGGATTGGGGGTAGAGAGGAATGGGGGTGACTTAGGAGTCATGGTGAATAAGATAGTTTTGATAGGATTGGGCTTAGGTGATGGAGGGGATGAAATAATCTTAGAGGCTAAATCTGATGGTGGATTAGGGGATGTGAGAATATCTAAGAGAAAGTGCATAGGATTAGATTAGGACGATGAGGATGGAGGAATAAGATGAGATATGTGGGATAATAATTTTGAGTTAACTTGTTGGGATTGTTGTGGATATGTGAATGGGAATAAAATATAGGTTTTACGATGATTGGATTTAGGAGTTGATATTCTAGATGGTGGTTGATTATCCGCACGAGTTTTGATGGAAGGAAGGTGTAGGTCATGATGATTGATAAGGGATTTTAAGGTTGGAATTTGGGATTGCTATGTGGGCTTGGGATTGGTGCCTAGATTACAAAGTACATAAAGGAGGTTCTCTTGGTCTAAGTCAAAGTTAGTGAGGTTGTCAAAGTTGATGTAATTATCTTGTGGGGATAGTGGTTTATGTTAATTAGGTAAGGGTGTGGATTGATATGATTCAAGTTCCTTAAAGAGGAAGTCAATGGGGTGAGGGGTAGAAATCTTAGGAAGGCTAAATTGTGGATGGGGTTAGTTGGGAGATGGTTTAGGAGGTTATTGGTTGATACATGATTTAAGATCAGATATTTGTTGATTGGGTTGTTGGATAGTTTTTAGGATGTTAGGATCAACATGGGATGATTGATTTGGATGGAAATGAGGGGATTGGTCAAGGTAGGATGTGATATTTGTTTATTAAGGTGTTGGATAGTGTGTGTGATTTCATGATCAAAGCAAGGTGGTTGAATTTGATGGGTGGGGGATGATGGGATAGCTTGGTTGATGGATTTATAAAAGAGGTAGGGGTTTGGAGGGGCTGGGGATTATTGATCAAAGGCCATGGTTTGATAGGATATGTAGGGGATTAGATTTGGATTAGGTTTGTTGATTAAGGATGGTGATGGGATTTGGATTGGGATTGTTTGATTAAGGATGGTTGATTATGATGATGTTTGATTGATTAAAATTTTAAGGTGATAGGATGGTAAAGGGTGTTCACAAAAAAGCAAAAAACATGCAACACACATTTAATTAGTCAAGTGGGATTATAATAATTCTATAATATGATTTCAATACCACACACCGACGATGGTGCCACAATTGGATCTCCACCTATGTGTCAATGTGGGGTCGACTACCAAGTGATCTTAGGGAGTACGACCTCTTTGCACTATAGTTTTATTGTGGCCAAAAGGTTTCCTAGTCTAGGATGTAGGAGCTCACTAGGGGTGTCCCCGATATACCTTGTGGTACGTGGGGACCAAGTCCTTGTTGTAAGGATGTTATCTGAGCCTGGGTATTGGGAAGTGGAATCCCCTAATTTCACTAAACTCTTAAAACAAGTGTGCACTTAGCCAATAATGATAACTATCCAAGAATTTGTTAACCCCGCCAAAACACGGGGTGTGTCTACGTGTGTGGAGATGAAGCCCATGTTCACGAGACCCCTAGGACTATGGAAAGTGCATGTATATCACTTCCCTGTCACGTTGCCCCTACAAAATAAAAATGGGAAGGCTAGCTACTTTTCATCTTCAAGATAGTCCTAAGACATGAGACGAGAGCATACATGGGTTTTCCTTCGAGATGAACAAACAACAAAGGAAAACACTATATAAGGATGATAAATGCAAGATAATTAACAACTAACGAATTAGATTATGAGATTAGGTATTTAAGAGGAGGCCCTAAAAAACAAGGGTTAGTAGTTTTATTTTATCCCCAAATGTCTTGGATCGAACGAGCTGCAAAACAAAAGGATTAATAGTTTGCAATCCTACAACCAAAAAATGGTTAGATGGAACAAGATAAATATGAAAATATATGGAATATCCCCTTGTCACTGCAATAATCCTATGAAAATAGAATGTTTGAACTTGTAAAAAGTCACCAAAACACTTGAAAAAAAATTAAGTTGTTAGTTGTAAATGAAAACTGTGATTCAACAAATGAATTGATTTCTAGGTCATAGCACCAAGGTAGTACAAATGCACTGAAACAAGCCATAGGCACCACTTTAGGGAAAAGGTGCCATTATGTGTAACATAGGCGCTGATATATGACAAAATACTAAAACAAGTCAAAAAACTGGGAAAAATGCAATTTCAAAGTTTCAAAGGCTAAAGCAAAGGTGCTGAAATAGGAAACATAGGAACCAAAGTATGGCATAGGTGCCACTTTAGGTCATAGGCACAATTTTTTGCAACATAGGTGCCAATACACAAGTCAAAGGTGCTGTTTCATGCTGGGAATAAAATTTGAGTTTGAAACTTCAAATTTTGAAGGTGTAAATAAAAGTTAAAATTTTTGAAAGTTTAAACCTTGTTCTAGGGATAAAATAGAGTTTTAAAGCAAGCACGAAGTGGGGGGTAAGCCCCACAATGGTAAAAAAAACTGTATATGTTAAAAATATTAGTGAGTTGAATGTGAGAAAAATAACTAAATTTCAATCCTAGGCTATTCTTCTCAACAATACCTCAGATAGAGCAATAGATTGAAAGGGGGAGAGATTCAATACTTGAATTTACTAAGAAGATGTCAATGCTCCTCCTTTGTTGTGTTGGATTTACTCTTGATTGATTGTTGATTGCTTCAGATTTGGTGGAGAAACTTGAGTAACACCTCCCCTTGATTTTTCTTTAGATTTCTTGATTTATGGATTATGGATTAATAGATTGGATGATAGAATGGATTGATTGAATATTTTGAATGAATGATAGAAGGATAAAATGGTGAATATTTGCTATGGATTTTCCATCTAGCTCTCATAGAGGATAAGAGATCAATTTATACTTTGTGGTAGGGAGAATGGATAACAAGGATTGATCCAAGTGGGATGAAGGTCAATGGTTGGAAGTTGAAGACAAGATTGGGGGATTCTAGAATGGAGAATTCTAGATTTTGTTAGAAGTATCTATTGAATTTAAAATTCAACGGAGTGTGAGAGAAGTTTAGAGATGCTTCTAGAAATAGAAGCCTCTAGATTTAGAGGTGGAGGATATGATTAGTTTAGGATTACTAGATTAATAAAAGGTGATTATGGATGTTATTACATGGAGAGGCTAGGTGTAGGGTAGGTTTAGAGTAGGTAGGTAGGCAGGTGTAGGAATATTAAATTCCCAGAAAATGATAATAAGGATTAAGGTGGGATAATAAGATGTTAATAATGAATTAAAAGGATTAATGATGTAACATGGGATATCAGTTAAATGATAAAGGGTAATATGTGATAAAAAGGATTAATAATTAATCTTGTAATTAATTATTATAGGGATTTAGATAGTGATGATGTTAGGATATTTGTGGGACAAATTAATCGAAATTAATTATGTTGAAATTTTAGATGTCTACACTTAGTGCTTAATCATTTATTATGGTCACAAAGATTTGTATTTATATTATTCCCTTGGTTGAATTTCATAGTTGAAAACAGGTAGGCCGACCCATTAGAAAATAATGTTCCCAAGAGATAAAATATGCCCAAAAAGAGTGAGTAAAGTAGAAAGAGGTTGAATGTGCCTAGAAGGATGAGGACACCTAGGCATTGGCATCTTGTCTAGGCGTTGGTGTCCAAAATCCTGAAAGATAAAGCAATATTGTTTAGACTGGAATGTGGGTGTAGAAGGCCAAATATAAAATAAGAAACACAAAAAAGGCCAAATATAGTTATTAATTTCTAGTTTTCTGACTTAGGAATCATATGAATAATAGTATGTGATTAGGGCCTAAAAATTTACCCAAGTGCGTGATTTTGTGTCTACAATATCTAAATGTCATAGATTAAGAAAATGGATGAATATAGTGCCAAACGGTGAAATAAAAGCAAGGTGTTGGGAGTGCAATGTGTATGAGACATAAAGGGAAAATGATAACTAATGCAAGAATAAATAAAGCTAGGACCATATAGTGATACTATCTCTGTGCACTGTCTCTAACCCATAATGACCACGTGAATAATCATACCACATTCTTGTCAAGCCCCTTAAGGCACCCACTCAAGAAATAGATGCATTAATGACCCTTATTTACATAAAGGAATTTATCAGTAACAAGTATGAAAGATGAAAAGTAAAAAAAATTAGGTGTATACATATGCCCTACCCGTTTATCACCACATGTCACAATAAAAAAACATGAGGTGGTCAAGGGAAATAAATAATTCGTAACATAAAAAAAGGTAAATACTGAAAGTAAGGAATAGTTGAAATGAAATATACCCACCAATGCATACTCGATAGTGTCACTCGTTCTACGATGTGCAGGTGCAATCAATGTTGCAAGAACCCTGTAGAATAAAAAATGAAAGAAAACACTATATGATCATCAGTAAAATAAGACATAAATCACCTAGCTAGGGGCCCATGGAATGGATGTTGTGTTATAGTGGTATGGTGTCGTAGTTTCATACCCAAGTGGTGGTAGCAACACTGAAAAGTGTAAAAAACATGAGGTAGATGCTATAAAGAGAAACTATGATTAGATAGGTACATAAATCCAAGCAAGGCCATGAGCCTAAGAAAGGATGTGCATAATACCATATTGCTATAATGGGAAAGACCAGGGTATACAAAGCTAAAATTTTGATAATGTTGTTAGCATGAAAGAGAAGGAAAAGGTTGATGAAGTAGTGACTTTGAGAAGAAGGATGAGAGATGGTAATTGATTACTAAAACTCCCGAGTTCCTTCACATGTGAAATTTTGTGAGGAATTGAGAATTTGTTATTTCTTTAAAGATGTGTCCTTCAATGGTTTGAAGATGATATGTGTTAGGACCTATGATATATTTAATGATGTATGAACCCCACCACTTCTGAGCATATTTGCATTCTTTTTCATGTGTATAATCAAGTTTAAGGACAAGGTCACCCATATCGAAAGTATACGTGCAAACAAGTTTGTTATGTTTAAAAAGATGTTTTTTTATGTTTTTGATTATGAGTGTATGATTTTTCACATCATTCTTCTAATAGGTCAAGATCTTAGAGACGTGCTTCATGGTTTTCCTCATGTGGCATGATATCGTGAAGGGAAATGTAGAGTGAAGGGAGTTCTACCTCGAGTGGGAGAATTTCCTCAACTCCATAGGTGAGTGAAAATGGGGTTGCCTTAGTGGTTGTATAGACATTGGTGTGGTATGCCCATAATGTAGGATATAGATTTAGATGCTAATCTGTTCAAGATTCATGAATTGTCTTCTCTAATATCTTATTGAGAATTTTATTTGTAGACTCGGGTTGTCCATTACATTGTAGATGATATGGTGTTGAGAATTGATGTTTAATTTTAAACTTAGCACAAATTTGCTTTATCTCCTTGCATTTTAAGTTCCCACCATTTTCATATATGATGGTGTATGGAATTCCAAAGTGGAAAATGATTTGATCAAGGATTAATTTAGAAGTAGTAAGGCCAGACATGCTAGTGAGAGGCATGGCTTCAACCTACTTAGTAAAGTATTTTGTGGTCGCAATGATGAAGATATGACCATTTTGAGACTAGGGAAATTTCTCGATGTAATCCAATCCCCATATGTTGAAGGGATAGGGACCTGCAATATACTATAGCTCAGTCAAAGGTGAATGAATCAAGTCGTCATGATATTGGTAAGGTCTGCACTTCTTGGAAAAGGTGTGAGCATTAGATTCTAGTGTAGGTCAATAGTAACTCGTACATAGGAATTTGCATGTAGTGGCACGACTGCTACAATAGCCACCAAAAGTAACCCAATGAGCTTCCTCTAAGACAAATAGAACCACCTCTTTGTTAACACATCAGAGTAGGGTGCCTTCAAAGTTATGATATTATAATATATTATCTTTAAGTACATATTTTAGAGCCTTTTTACGTGTTTGTAGTCACATTCGGGGGTCAGTACGTTCGGGGTAGGTATGTTATTATATGAATTGAAAAATTTCATCATACTAAGGGTCCTATTTAGGTCCATGTGGTTTGATCTAACAGACATACTAAATGTCTCGAGGGGGTGAAGTAACTGGGCTTCAAAGATTTGTATTATAACAGTGTCATCATGAGAATCAGAATGTGATAGGAACTGAGTGGAAGATGTGGCCAAAAAGTCATCCAAAGAATTATATTCATGCAGAGTACAGTTTATGGTAAATGAGGTGAAGCGAGATGTTAACCCCCAAACTAATTCATAATAAGCTTTGAGGTTTTCACTTTGACATTGATATGCACCACTAACCTATTGACACACCAACTGAGAATCCCGCATGACATGGAGATAGGATAAATCCTTAGCTAAGGTAGCATTTATGGTTAAGATAAGAGCCTCATACTCAACTATGTTATTGGTGAATTTGAACTCAATTCTATAAGAAAGAGGGAAAGTATGGCAAGAGGGATCGGTAAGTACACAACTTGCCCCATCTCTTTGGAGGCACTTTTTGCTATCAAAGTGTAGCATCCATGTGTGGGAGTGGAAACCAATTGGTCCACTATGAATCGGGATTTTATCACCTTTTTTGTGATGATAAGGAGGTCAAAATCCAAAAGGAGCTCCATCCACTTCCTAATACGATCCGTCAAGAGGATAGCCTAAGAAAATAAGTGTCGTACGAGATCTGTATGGATAATGACGTAAGTAGTTTGAGACAACATGTAGTGATGTAAATTTGTAGCTACATAATATATGGCTAAAAAATCCCATTCAAAGGATGTGTACCATGTTTCATAGTCTAGTAAGGCTCAACTAATATAATAGAAAACATGTTCCTTAGCCTTTTCATCTTCCTGTACTAACATTGCTCCTACAGAAATCAGAGTGGAAGAAGTATATAGTAGTAAAGGTTGATCTGGAGAAGGAGGTTGTAATGTTGGTAATGAGGATAAAGAGTATTTCATATTGTCAAATATTTGTTAATAGTCCTTGGTCCACTCTAGTTTGGTAGATTTTCAAATGAGGCTATTTATGGCGTGAATTCGATAGGTAAACTCAGGGAAAAATATTTGGATTGCCCCAAGTTTTCTAAGGAAAGTGCATATGTTTGTTACAGAGGAAAAACATGGCATGTCAAGGATAGCTTGAATTTTTGTTGGATTGAAATTTCTACGACATTTAGATACTAAGAATCCTAAGATATTTCCCTGTGTCACCCCGAATATGCATTTTTGAAGATTGAGGAAACCTTGTGTTTGCAAAGACATCCTAAGGAAATGTCTAAGTCATGAGCATGATCACCAGTGCCAAAAATTGACGAGTAAATCATCAACGTAGACTTCAATTATTTTGTGTATGAGGTCATGAAAGATATGTGTCATGGAATTTTGATATGTTGTATCGGTGTTTTTGAGTCCATAGGGAAATTTTACATAGTAATGTGTGCCTCATTTAGTAGTAAAGGGAGCCTTGTGTTAATATTTGTGGGTAATCTAAATTTGGTTATACCCTAAGAACCCATCCATAAGATATAACATTTTATACCCTGTCATAGTGTCAATGATGTCGTCAATGGAGGTTAAAGGAAATTTATCCTTAGGACAAGCGAGGTTAAGGTTTTAAAGTTAATACAAATACAAATGACTGGGGTGGATTTCTTCTGAACAAGATGATGTTGGAAACCCACTCAGAGTAGTCCACTATACAAATGAATTTTGCATTTAAGAGCTTGATGGTATCCTTATGACACAAATAATTGATCTTGGGTGTGAGATTCCTTATATTTTACTAAACGAGAGTGGCATTGGGATAAGTAATGATGTTATGGAAGATTATTTAAGGATCAATGCTAGGCATATCATCATATCCCCATGAAAATACCTCATATTTTTGTAAGATCTCTATGTCGTACTCACATAAGTGAGGAAATAAATCACAAAACATGACTACATGCGTGAAATCATCATCAAGCTATACACTAATGGTTGATTAAACCAACATAGCATTGCCAACTTGGAAATGATATGGGGCCTCGGGTAACTTAGATACTTCATCCTTGTTAGGATTAATAATACCGACATAATTGTTAAAGTGCATAAGTGTCTTAGAGAAGTTTCCCAACTTATGATGATGTTGAAGAAGTTTATCTTCTTGAGTGTATATGAGTTCTATAATAACCTCATCATTGTATAAGGTAGGGAGAGGTCCATGGTATTGTATGTCAATTTCTAGGCCCACATATCGCCTATCATCTCTTTGCTTCATAGAACTGGTATGTCGTACGTGTAACACCCTAGTGTCCAAGGTGATCTCTTTGGGTCTAAAATCAATAGTGATCATGCTAGGAGCACTAGGAATAGTGATGAGTGCAGAGGTTGGCTTAGAAGATGGTGTGGGTGGTGAGTTACTATGGGATCATGATGCGAAGCATAGTGAGATATATGTTCTATGATCTAGGGAGTATCTAGGAGTGGTGGATTAGCAGGTGGGACATAAGGAAGCGTTTATTCCTCATCTTCACTGTCGCTAATATCATATATAGGGGGCTTGTAAGATATGTTGAAATGGTATTAGTTTCAAGTCGAGAAGACCGTATTTGGGTCAAGACATTTTGGTAATGGAAGAGTTCCAAGTGTCTAGAATCAACTTGTGAAACGATGTAATCTTTGTCGAGAGTGAGGGAAAGAGTAATCCCTTTTCCTTTAGGATCAAGCACCTCATCCTTAGCAAAGAAACCAAACTTGCTAGAAGATCTGGGTGAAAGGGGAGGGTGATCAAAAAAGATTTATGCAATTCCCAACTCATTATATTCTAACTGGTTGGAGGTTGAGGCATCCCTAGTTGGATCCTCTATTTCAGGTTAAGGGGTAAATATGTTGCTAGATAGGATAACCAGAGGTAATCAATGCACGATGTCATTAGGAAACTTGTTTTTATTGACCATGTTTTAAAGGTAATTAGGTTCATCGTCAACTAAATATGCTAATGTAAGTTGGATTTCAAACCTAAGATCAACGATTTCGAGGTATGGAAGGCTTTGGATCTCAAGAGTAATTAGCATTAGGAAAGATTCATTAGGAAATGGTACTAGGATAGCCCAAGGATTGGGATGAGCATCACACCTAAAGCGTTGGGTGTTATGGATGAATTCAATACATTGGTAACTAGATGATGTAACTAAGTGCATGTGCTGTGTCCATGGTTGGCCCAATAGGATGTTATAAGAGAGAGGATGATCTAAAACCATGAGATTGGTACGTGTTGGTGCTAATTTTGAGCTAGCACCTTGAATTACAATGGATCTGCTCGAGTTCCCCCCCTGCCGGTTTTCACACTTTGTTTTATACAAACTTATGATTTTAGAAGATTATCCATGAAATCAGTTTCCCCTGTGACCAAATAAACCTGTGCTAGGTAACGATTGCAATATCATTTGTGTAATAACTCTCATGTAGTTGTTACTCAACATATGGGGAAATCATGATCCATCCTTATAGTTTGGATTTAGTATGGTGTTAGATGTCAGATCCTAGATTATTGTTGAATCTGATTCATATATGATGCATGATGATTGTTGGAGACATTTTATATAGATGTTGACATGCTGTCAGACATGGTTATATTGTAGATGTTGTTCGGACATGTGATATTTGATATTTGGAGTAAACCTAGAAAATGGAAATTATTTGATGATGATATAGTTGTTGATTAAAAATGTAAATGATGTAGTTGTTACTTCGATGTTGTTGTGATTCATTTATATAGTTGGTTTTGTGATTTTATTTATATTCATTTTGAATGTTCTGATATGGCCACGAGGCTGAAGGAGGTATTTTTGTTTTGTAGGTTAAATATCACAACAAACATCGGGGGATTGGAGACCAACCACAATAGAATTCTAGGTGAATTCAACAAGGTCACCATGGCAACATGTCTTGTGTGTGTGTGTGTGTGTGTTGGTTGTATTTTGTTAGGGATTCCCATGGGGGATTTCCTTTATATGTGACCATGGGTTTGTGTATTTTATTAATGTGTTTCTTTTATTATTGTTGTATGTATTTTATTAGTAATGTGTTCCCTTCTTTTAATTAATTAAAATTGTGTTAGATTTATGTGAGAAAACATATGGTTAAAAGTTAAATAAGTCAAATTGGGATATGGGAAAGTAATAATGGAAGTGTTGGCTCTTTGTATTAAATATGTAAGTGATGTGTAAGTTGTGTAAGAGTTGTGTAAGTCAGATTTTGGAGTATGAAACACTCCACCTCCTTGGAAATTCGAATTTGTCCTTGGGGGCTATTTTTGGAGGCTTGTGGGACAAGTAAAACTTGTCCCATGCCTCTCAATTTAATTTACCAACCATACTTATGGTTGGAGGGGTGATTTTAGACTTTTATAATGCATTTTATTAATCATGTTGCATTGTTTTGATTGCACTCTCTTACATTTTATTTATTTTTTTGTCCCTTGAGGTGTGGGCTTTTTGGAGTGTACAAGTAACTTATCATATTTTCACTCACCTCTTTATTGTGCTTGGGAGAATGGAATTTTGTATCTTTTGTGTTGGATTTGAGGATGTGTGATGTGGCATCCTACATGGATCCACATCATCCTCTTCTCTTCCCTCTTCTATTTAATTCAAACTCTTTGCTTGTTTTGGGTTGTTGAATCATTTTTGCAAACTTCCTTGGGGGTGCATTTTTCTTGTGTTTGGAGCTCTTGTGGATTTTGGAAGGAATTTGGAGAAACTTTACATGCTTGGAGATTACTGTTTTGGGACTGTGTTTTGGGCATTGAAAGCTTGTTGTTTGGAAACAAAAGCTACCATGGAGAGGTAGGAGTTTAATCCATCTTTTATGCTATGTATTTTTCTTGTTGTGTTGTGTGAATGGTGCATGTTTGATTTCATTGTTGGCTGGTTGGGTAGACTGCCATAGGAATGGTGTAGGAGAAGGCTATGGGGAATCCATGTGGGGGGCATAAGGGAATGCCATTGGCATCAGAATTTTGTGGAGGGAGTTTGGGTTTGGGATCCACCATGGAAAAGAAATAGCTTGCATTTCTTACTTTGTGGGGGGGCATAAGGAAATATGTGTGATGAATTATTTTGGTGGTTTGTTACTGGTGGATGCCCAATTCCCAATTGGGAGGCATAAGTAGCTTCCCCCATAGACCTTGCTCCTTTGGCTTGCATGATCAAGCCTGAGTTTTGATTTGAATGTTTTCAATTGCAGTTGTAAACTATTGTTTTGTGTTGATCTATGTTTTATAAATGAATTATGCATGTTGAAAGAATGTTGTGTGTTGTGGAAGCCAGTTGTTGCCATGGGTTGAATTACACCTCTTATTGTATTTTGGTTGGGGCTCGGGGGCCAATGATGAAGGATGGCTTCTCCTTTCATTGGATGTCTTGGTTGGGTGGAGAGCGTTGCCTTTCCCCCACTTTTGTTGTGATCAAATTGGAAGAAAAAGGAAGCTTGCATGTTGTTGTTCTGGAGCAAAGGAAAAATGTAGTTTTGACAGTCCCTTGTGAAGTTTATTTCATTGAAAACTTTCCCACTAAGATGTGGATGAAAATTGTAATGTATACTTGTGAAGAAAAGATGTATGTAATTGATTATGGAAGTATATTTGAATTGTGAAAGACATTTATTCTGTTCTGTACATTGGAAAGAAATAAATAGAATGTTGTTATTGCATTCAAACATGGAAAGATGTAAAGTATCCTTTTTGAATTAATAAAGAATTGCAAGATTTATCTCATTTGCATTGTTGTGTGGAATTGGAATATCAAATTGTGATTGGAATCTCTGTTTTAGAAAATGGAAAAAAAGAAGAAATACGTATGAATTGTATTAAATTGCTTGTTCCAAATCTTTGGGGAAAGAAAGAAATGGATATTAAATTGGAAATCAGTCTAATTTGAATTCAATGTTTCTTTTTTAAAAAAAGAGATTTGAAATATTTGTTTAAAACAAGAAATGTATTGGGAATAATACAGTATTATATCTCCCTTTGAAATGTATAAAATTAGATTAGATTATTTGATTTGAATAGTTTCCAAATGTATTAGAATGATAAAAACTTCCATATAGAAGAAATGGCAATTAAATCCCTAGAAATTGATCTCTGCCTTAAATTTAAAACTGGCAATAATTTAATTAAAAATGCACAGTTCGGGCCTGCACACAATAATCAACTTGGAAACATTAAAATTTAGCATGATACAATATCAATGAACTCAATTTGACAAAGAAACACTTAAGGAAACATTTAAACATTGCAAAATCAGATCCAAACCTTTCACAGTCAATTTCACAGTCTTTTTCTGTCAATTGTTGGAAAAAATCAAATTGGAGATCAAACAAGTGAAATTACCTCCCTAAAATATTTTAAATCATTCCTAGAATAATCCTCCATGTCTGTTTGGCATGTTGAGTGAAGGAGGAGATCAAATTGAATAAAATTTATAAGTCAAAATTTACTAGTTGGCTGTTTAAAATCCTGCAGATCATTTTTTGTAAAATTGACCCCTTAAAATTTATCAAAATGTAAAATTAATGATTTATGTGCAAAGAGGGCATCGAGAGATTTCCAGAAAGTCCTTGTTTTCCCAAAACTGAGCTTTCTAGCAAAAGTTATGGCACTTTGAAGTTTTCCTGCCTTGGCGGGAAAATTTGGGAAAATTTTCCCTGGCGGGCCCGCGGCCCGAAAATTTCCGTTGAAAATTCCTTAGAATTTTTTTTTTGAAAAATATTTGGGGAAAAATTTTAAAATTTCCTCCGCCAGCCTGTAGCCAATCAGAGGCTGCCACGTGTCCTCATGGGGCAGTGACGGAGGCGTGGCATCATTTTAGCCCTTGAGCCTTTTAAAAAATTTGGAAAATTTTACCTTTTCCCGCCCTGGCCCGTGGCCTCACAGGCTACCACTGTGGCAGCATTTGGGGTGCTCAGTGGAGGGGGGAACCCTTACGTGCCTTTTCCCCCTTGAAATTTCCCACTTTGGGAAAATTTCCTAAATTTCCGC
This sequence comes from Taxus chinensis, assembly GCA_019776745.2. Taxonomy (NCBI): domain Eukaryota; kingdom Viridiplantae; phylum Streptophyta; class Pinopsida; order Cupressales; family Taxaceae; genus Taxus; species Taxus chinensis. The sequence continues at coordinate 328,634,866 of CM034147.1, forward strand.
GGTCCCGTGCCCCTCCTTTAACTTCTCCCCCTTTGGAAAATCATTGATTCCTCACCATGGGTGGCGTAGCCCAGGCGATGCCATTTTTCCCTTTTTCCCCTTGGGAAAAATTTGCCCCAAAAACTCCCGCCACCCCACCCTTCCCTCTCCTTCCCCGTTGCTTTGGCTCGTGAAGCGCCACGTGTCCCTGGAGGACCCACGGGGCGCGGGCGCAACTTGCATTTTTTCCGCATGCAAAGGAAAAAGGTTCTAAACCTCCCCGTGACCCGCAACCTTTGGGAAATTTTTTTTCTTCCCTAAGCTTGCACATGTGTCCCTTTGGGGAAAAATTTGACCTCTAACTCCGCCAGCCCATATCTTGAGTTCCTGAAGGAGTTAGGAGGACTTCTTTATATCACCGGAAAGGTGAGAAAATTTCCTATCCAATGGGAATGATTTAGGGAAATTTTGGAAGCATTAAGTATGAGAAAAATCAAGTTGAAACTCTGAGCCTGTTAGAGAGTTGGGTATGGGGGTAAATTACTCCCTGAACCTAACTGAAACTTCTAACCCTAAAATTTGAACCATGTGACCTTGATAATTGTTAATAAATGAAAAGTATTTGTAGACTTGTTCTGAATCTGTTAGTGGCAGTTGTTGCCTTGTAACCTGGTTGTAGACACTCTTAATTGAGTTCTGGGAGTGGGTAAGTGAGACCTTACTCTGATGTTTTAAATATGTATTCCTTTCCTCACTGTAATTTAACCCTGCTCTTGTCTTGATCTTGTGGAATTAAATACCTTGGGTATTTAATTGTTTTGGGTCCCTTAACCCTAAATTTTTTAATCAGGGAATATTTAGCTAAAATGTCAATGTAATCAGTGATTAAATTAATCCCTAGGGAGATTTGAGCTAGGTGTGGACTTATTACACTTGTTGCTTTATAATGGGAAATTAGTAATTATTATAATGGGAAAAGTTATCAGTTGAATTTAATTGTCTTTGAGACTTTGGTCGTTAACTCCTAATAAAAAAAATTATTCCATAATTTTCTAACTAAACCTAGGTTGTTCATGGGTCTCAAGTGGGTTGTTTTAATTGGGCATCACACTTGGTATCAGAGCAGTGGTTCAAAAGCTTGGACCATTGGGCACACTAGAAAACTTGAGACATGAACTGTAAACCTAGCACACTTTTGAATCTAAGAAAACAAACTTGTTTGAAAATTGAAGAAGAAATAAGTATGAAGAAATATTACATTACTCTGTTCATTTGAACTGCCAGAATTAAAATCATAATAAAATAACAAGTTGTTTGAGTTGTTGTGCTTGCTTAGTGGCATTTTGGCTACACCCAGGTAACTAAGAATGTCAGATTAAATTGATTTTTGGTGAACTTCTAGTATAATGGAAACTTGGTTCCCCTTTGAAAATGTGTTGTTTTACAAGTCCTAAAACTTGATTTAATTGTAGGATGCATTAAGCCCTTTGTTGAGACCCTTCCTTATTGGAATTGTTGGAATGATAAGTTGTATGATGTGATTCTTGTGGTTGGACAATAGTGGTTGTGTTCTGGGTCGGGAAGAGTTAATTAGAAGTTGTTTAGAGCTTCCTTCCTTCAGTGGTTAGGAAAGAGGGTCTGGTTGTCAGTTTTCCATTTTGTTACCCATATGAGAGAGTGGACACTAAGTCTGGGTGTCGTTTAGGACCCAATCCTATGTATGTGTTCTTGGAACTAACCTCGAGGCAGAGTACCCCTATTGGCGGCCATGAAGGGCTGTGGAGTGAATGTGGTGTTAAATTTTGTGTTTTACATTCGTAATCTTGTGTATTTTATCAAGGACCAACATCTTATTTTATGATTGGATTGAGAAGCTCTGAGGATCTTTTATTTATTTATAATTTTTGCAAGAATTTTCAAACTTTGCAATGTGGCTACTTAGCCACTTTTATTGATTGCCGATATTTCTTGGATTTATTTGATTAGTGACTCGGAGCTCATTATGTTGTTGGCTACTTAGCCAAGTGTTACGTGATTCTCACTTGCATGTTGTTGAGCTGGTTCTATGTTGTTTGTCTTGTAATATTTTGTCATATGGGGGTACACCCTAGGTGCCTGGAATGTCTTCTTAGGTGCGTTAAGTCATGCCTTGGCTATGGATGCATGGAACCTTAAGTGTGTCTAAGATCTTAGAGTGACCCTTTCGTTGCTTGACCTTGCTAGAAAGAAATTTTGTTGTGTAGTGCGGTCTAGAGGGCAGTCTGACAGCGGTAGTGGTGGTTCTCTTACAATCTGGTAAGAGCTTGACCTCGTCGGAGTAGGAGTGTTTAATTATGGGCTTTTAGATTTTGTTAGGATTGGATTGCCTTTTGGTTGACTGTAAATGTTGGTGGAAAAGTGTTGTTTCATCAATGGCATGTTAAATTGTATCATGGGTTCCTGGTTGCATCATAGAAAGTGTTGACTCGTGGAATGTATGCATCTTGGTAATTATGGAAAGATTTAAGCCCTTTCAGGTAGTGTGTGTATTTAAGTGTACTTGTTTTTCTCTCTTGACTTATAAATAGGTCTACCCTTACCTTAAATTTCCTTTACTATGGATAACATTCTATGACCTATTAATCTTTGGGTTACTTGGAAACACTTATGGATGCTTTGGGTCTTTTGGATCTTCCTCTTAGAAATGTTAGTTTGGTAGATCTTAATAGTTAATTTCGATGGTGCTTATATTGTACTTCCTCTTTGAAAAAAAAAACTGTAACTCTTGGCTGTAAAGTCCATGATTTGGTAAATTATTTGGTTGCCCCATTGCATTTGATGCTTTCTAGTGTGGATGTGGTGTCCTTGGAGTAAAGTTGCATTGTCATCTAGTTGCTTGGCTGGTGGTATCTTGTGGGGACATGAGAATTGATTGGAAAACCTTCTTTGGTTATTAGGGGAGTAAAATGTTACCACCCTAAACAACAAAAATTGTTAAACCTTAATAGATTCGTAAAAGTAAGATTATACCTCTTTAATGAGCCTTCCTTGAAAATTTCTTGTGAGACTTGTGGAGACCCACTAAGAATGTGTAATGATGCTTGAAATTATTCAGTGAATCTTTGAAATCTTGGTGTGATTCATGTTGGCTCATTGTTTCCTAGTTCTTACAAAAATTAATAGTGTGTTTTCTATGTTGAATGTCTCTTGTTCCTTTAGAATTAAAAATGTGGTGTGTTGATTTAAATCTCTTTCCCATAAAAGTAATTATGTGATATGTTTGAACCTTCCTTCTCATTAAAATTTGATTGATAAGATGACTCAACCAGAACGCCATGAAACTATAATTAAAGAGATTTGACCTTGGAACTTAACAAATAAACTTGAGCATAGAAAAAGGGAAGTGATCCTTGTTGTACCCTTGGTAGATTAGTAGAAGAAATAAAAACCATGTAGAAGAATAGAAAGGAAACCTTGTCCATCCACCTTCCTTATGAGTAAAATAAATTCTCTCTACCTATACAGAATGGTGAGACATCATGCCCACCTTAGTGGTGCTCTTTATAACGTAAACTGGTGATGTCATGATAGAAGGAAGTTTGTAACTAAGGAAGCATGAAAGGAATGTTCTTAACAAGCAAAGCTATAACTTTTGACTTAATGAGTTGATTTATAAAATGGGTAAAATTTATGTGTATTGAGTACAATGTATAGTTGAACCTGTAGTTCTGTCACCTACCTAAAATTGTGAAACCCTGGTGGATAGTAATGTGTTCTAGTTGCTTATTACTTCTTGTCCATAGATGTATGTGCCTTTCTTGTGGGAGTTTTGGGTCATCACACCCTTATCGTCCCGTAGCTCGATGGATGTGAGTTTTGGTCCTTTTGGATTGAGACTTATCTGTTGTTTGAGAAGCAACCTCCTTGCGTGTTATCTTGTCCTTGGAGACCTAAGTATTGTAATTTTAAGGCAACATATGTTAAGGATATAAAATAACTTCGGGAAGTCTTCTTTTCCTCATATTTTCTTGGGTCACCTTGTTGTTGTAGCCCTTTTTCCCATTAGGATGGAAAGTGCAAGATGATGTTATTCACCCTTGGATTTGATTGGACCCTGTGTTACTTGTTCTTCTCCCTAGCGACCTTGAGTGGTCCTTGATGTTTCTTGTGCTCCCTTTATGGTTATTCTGAGCTTGAGTAGGAAATAAGATAAATAAATCTCATTGTGATATAAGGTATGGTACTTGTATTGTTATGTTAGTTGTTAGGGGAGATATAAATGTATATGTATATATTTTCTATTGCTAAATGGTTTACTTCTTTAGATTGGTTGTTTAGTGTGTTCGATTCTTAAAACAAAAGTGTAAAAATTAGACTATATGAAACCTTGTGATCATGAATTTTCTTAGTATTACCATGAAAATTTAATTGTGCCCTCTTGAGTTATAGAAGTGCTTTCCTTGAATAGTTCCTTGTTTTTAAATGTTTGCTGATTTAGGTGTCCTTGTCGATTAACCTCATCTTGTGTGATCTCAATTTGTGGGACCTTGAGTAGACTTGTTCCTCGTACAAATTTGGTCATAGTTGATTTTTCTAGCCTTGTCTAAACAATGAACCTTGAAATCATGGCTTAGATGTGTAGAAACCTTAACTTTATTAATGTGGTATGTGTATCATGAGGAAACTGTGTGGTCATCTCAAGTTATGGAAATTCTCCCTGAAATTCTCTTACTTGGTGGTTACTCTTAATAATATTTTGGAACTCTTCATGTTATATTGTTATGTGTTGTATCTTGTTTGATAGCGTAAAGTTACTCCTTAGATTTAAATGCTTGTAGCCTTGCATGCAGAAACTTTAGAACTCATCCCTTGCAATCTCCCTTCTCTTTGTTAAAATACATTGGACCAAACTGGAGTTCTGTAGACCCACACTTGTTTGAAGCAAACAATCCCATAATGGGAGTGATCCTTTTTCTGTTGCAGTTATTCCTATCTCTCTTTCCTGTGACTTCCAGGAGGAAGTCAAGTCTAAGGGGAGGGGGATGTAGTGCCCACTTCCCTTTGGCACCTTTTATTACTGATCATGATACTGTAGACTATATGATGGACATCCTTATAGTTTGGATTTAGTATGGTGTTAGATGTCAGATCCTGGATTATTGTTGGATCTGATTCATATATGATGCATGATGATTATTGGAGACATTTTATATAGATGTTGACATGCTATCAGACATGGTTATATTGTAGATGTTGTTCGGACATGTGATATTTGATATTTGGAGTAAACCAAGAAAATGGAAATTATTTGATGATGATATAGTTGTTGATTAAAAATGTAAATGATGTAGTTGTTACTTCGATGTTGTTGTGATTCATTTATATAGTTGGTTTTGTGATTTTATTTATATTCATTTTGAATGTTCTGATATGGCCACGAGGCTGAAGGAGGTATTTGTGTTTTGTAGGTTAAATATCACAACAAACATCGGGGGATCGGAGACCAACCACAATGGAATTCTAGGTGAATTCAACAAGGTCACCATGGCAACTTGTTTTGTGTGTGTGTGTGTTGTTTTGTTAGGGATTCCCATGGGGGGATTTCCTTTATATGTGACCATGGGTTTGTGTATTTTATTAATGTGTTTCTTTTTATTATTGTTGTATGTATTTTATTAGTAATGTGTTCCTCTCTTTTAATTAATTAAATGTGGTAGATTAATGAGAGAAATCATATGGTTAAAATTTAAATAAGTCAAATTGGGATATGGGAAAGTAATAATGGAAGTTGTTGGCTCTTTGTATTAAATATGTAAAGGATGTGTAAGTTGTGTAAGAGTTGTGTAAGTCAGATTTTGGAGTATGAAACACTCCACCTCCTTGGAAATTCGAATTTGTCCTTGGGGGCTGTTTTTGGAGGCTTGTGGGACAAGTAAAACTTGTCCCATACCTCTCAATTTAATTTACCAACCATACTTATGGTTGGAGAAGTGATTTTAGACTTTTATAATGAATTTTATTAATCATGTTGCATTGTTTTGATTGCACTCTCTTACATTTTATTTATTTTGTTGTCCCTTGAGGTGTGGGCTTTTTGGAGTGTGCAAGTAACTTGTCATATTTTCACCCACCTCTTTATTGTGCTTGGGAGAATGGAATTTTGTCTTTTGTGTTTGAATTTGAGGATGTGTGATGTGGCATCCTACATGGATCCACATCATCCTCTTCTATTCCCTCTTCTATTTAACTCAAAATCTTTGCTTGTTTTGGGTTGTTGAATCATTTTTGCAAACTTCCTTGGGGGCACATTTTTTTCTTGTGTTTGGAGCTCTTGTTGTTGGAAGGAATTTGGAGAAAGATTTGCATACTTGGAGATTGCTGTTTTGGGATATGTGTTCTTGGCTTTGAAAGCTTACTTTGGAAACAAAAGCTACCATGGAGAGATAGGAGTTTTAATCTATCTTTTATGTTGTTATTTTTCTTGTTGTGTTGTGTGAATGGTGAATGTTTGATTTCATTGTTGGCTGGTTGGGTAGACTACCATAGGAATGGTGTAGGAGAAGGCTATGGGGAATCCATGTGGGGGGGCATAAGGGAATGCCATTGGCATCATAATTTTGTGGAGGGAGTTTGGGTTTGGGATCCACCATGGAAAAGAAATAGCTTGCATTTCTTACTTTGTGGGGGGCATAAGGAAATCTGTGGGGGGGCATAAGGAGGGATTTGTGGGGGGCATAAGGATATGTGTGTGATGAATTATTTTGGCGGTTTGTTACTGGTGGATTCCCAATTGGGAGGCATAAGTAGCTTCCCCCATAGACCTTGCTCCTTTGGCTTGCATGATCAAGCCTGAGTTTTGATTTGAATGTTTTCAATTGCAGTTGTAAACTATTGTTTTGTGTTGAACTGTGTTTTATAAATGAATTATTCATGTTGAAAGAATGTTGTGTGTTGTGGAAGCTAGTTGTTGCCATGGGTTGAATTACACCTCTTATTGTATTTTGGTTGGGGCTCGGGGGCCAATGATGAAGGAAGGATTCTCCTTTCATTGGATGTCTTGGTTGGGTGGAGAGTGTTGCCTTTCCCCCTCTTTTGTTGTGATCAAATTGGAAGAAAAAGGAAATTGCATGTTGTTGTTCTGGAGCAAAGGAAAATGTAGTTTGACAGTCCCTTGTGAAAATTATTTCATTGTAACCTTTCCCACTATGATGTGGATGAAATTGTAATTGTTAATTATGAAGAAATGATGTTGTAATTGATTATGAGAAGTATATTTGAATTGAGAAAGACATTTATGCTTTCTATTCTGTTATTGGAAAGAAATGAATAGAATTCTGTTATGTATTCAAAATGAAAGATGTAAAGATGTATTCTTTTTTGAATTAATAAAGAATTGCAAGTTCATATCTCATTTTACATTGTTGTGTGGAATTGGAATATCAAATTGTGATTGGAATCTCTTGTTTAAAATTGAAAAAAAGAGAAATATGTGAGGGAATTATATTATTGCCTTGTTTCAAATATTTGAGTTTGGGGAAAGAAATATTTTTGGAAATCAGATCTAAATTGAATTCAATGTTTCTTTGTAATGGCAAAAAGAGATAATTTGTTTATAAACAAATAAAATGTATTGGATTAGTTTAGAAATGTAAATTCCAAACTTGAATTTGATGAAAGTTTCTTAAATGTATTAGATTGAAAAAGGAAATGAATCCATTGGAAAAAGAAATGGCAATTAAATCCCTCAAGAAATTGATTGTGCCTTAAATTTAAAACTGACAAATAATTCAATAAAAATGCACAGTTTGGGCCTACACACATAATCAACTTGGAAATGATTAATTTTAGCATGCTAAGATATCAAGGAACTCAATTGACAAAGAAACACTTAAGAAACATTTAAACATTGTTAAAATCAGACCCAAATCCCACAGTCAATTTGTAGTTTTTTTCTGTCAATTGTTGGAAAAAAATGTCAAATTGGAAATCAAACAAGTGAAATTTACCTTCCTAAAACACTTTAAATCCTTCCTAGAGTAATCCTCCATGTCTTTTTGGCATATTGAGTTAAGGAGGAGATCAAATTGAATCGAATTTATAAGTTAAAAATTACCGGTTGGCTGTTTAAAATCCTACAAGACATTTTTGCAAAATTGACCCCTTAAAATTTATCAAAATGTAAAATTTATGATTCCTGTGCAAAGAGGGCATCAAGAGATTTCCAAAAAGTCCTTGTTTTCCCAAAACTGAGCTTTCTAGAAAAAGTTATGGCACTTTGAAGTTTTTACTGCCTTGGCGGGAAAATTTGGGAAATTTTTCTTTGGCGGGCCCGCAGCCCGAAAAATTTCTGTTGAAAATCCATAGAATTTTTTTTTTAAAAAATTTTGGCTTGGGAAATTTTTGAATTTTCCTCTGTCGGCCCGCAAGCCAATCAGAGGCTGCCACGTGTCCTCAAGGGGCAGTGGGAAGCGCGGCATCATTTTAACCCTTAGGCCTTTTCAAAAAAAAATTGGGAAAATTTTACACCTTTTTTCCCGCTGGCCCGTAGCCAATCACAGGCTACCACTGTCAGCTTTGGGTGCTAACAGAGGGGCGGAACCCTTGCGAACTTTTTCTTTGAAATTTTTGTTTTGGAAATTTTTGAAAATTTCTCCCCACTCCTGCCCCTGCCGTGCAACTCCCGCCCTTGCGCATTTCCTTTTGGTGTATTTTCCTTCCATGGAATCGTGGATGCGTAGACCCGCGCGCCTAATTTTTCCCTTTTCCCCCTTTTAGTGAAATTCCTCAAAAACTCACGTCGCCCCGCCCTTCCCTCATCCTCTCCTGCTTTGGAGTATAACCTTCCATGTGTCTCTGGAGGAACCACAGAGGCGTGGGAGAAATTTAGACTTTTCTCCCGCGTAAAGGAAAAATTCCAAATGCCTCCCTTTGACCCACCAACCCTTTGGGAAATTGTTTTCTTCCTCTGACACGTGTCCCTCTTGGGGAAAATTTGGCCCCTAAACTCCGCCTGCCCATATCTTGAGTTCCTGAAGGAGTCAGGAGGACTTCTTTATATAACTGGAAAGGTGAGAAAATTTCCTATCGAATGGGAATGATTTAGGGAAATTTTGGAAGTTTTAAGTATGAGAAAAATCAAGTTGAAACTCTGAGCCTGTTAGAGAGTTGGGTATGGGGGTAAATTACTCCCTGAACCTAACTGAAACTTCTAACCCTAAAATTTGAACCATGTGACCTTGATAATTGTTAATAAATGAAAAGTATGATCTAGTAATTTTAGACTTGTTCTAAAATCTGTTAGTGGCAGTTGTTGCCTTGTAACCTGGTTATAGACACTCTTAATCGAGTTCTGGGGAGTGGGTAAGTGAGACCTTACTCTGATGTTTTAAATATGTATTCCTTTCCTCACTATAATTTAACCCTGCTCTTGTCTTGATCTTGTGGAATTAAATACCTTGGGTATTTAATTGTTTTGGGTCCCTTAACCCTAAATTTTTAATCAGGGAATATTTAGCTAAAATGTCAATGTAATCAGTGATTAAATTAATCCCTAGGGAGATTTGAGCTAGGTGTGGACTTATTACACTTGTTGCTTTATAATGTGGAAATTAGTAATTATTATAATGGGAAAAGTTATCAGTTGAATTTAATTGTCTTTGAGACTTTGGTCGTTAACTCCTAATAAAAAAAAATTATTCCATAATTTTCTAACTAAACCTAGGTTGTTCATGGGTCTGAAAACCAAACATGGATTTTGTAAGGATGATCCTGTAATCTCCATATGATGAAATTCTAGATTTGGGGATATAGTAGGAGCCTTGGGAGCCTCACTAGGAGGGTCCTTAAAGCACTGCATGTATTGGAGAAGGATCCTTTGATGCAAAGCCAAGGTATACATGAGTTCCATAAAAAAAAATTTCATGTAAGGGAGTTTATCTCATCTAAAAAGTTCCAATGAAGCTTAGAATAACTTCTATAGCGATACCATGGTGGTGGTGATAGAAGACATATACCGTTTTAATGGTGGTGTTATATTAGATTGAGCCATCTTATCAGAGGAAGGTGGAATATGATCCTCACTTGGTACTGCCTTTAACACTATGGGTGAAGGATCCAATATGGGAGCGAACTCCACCGATGGCGGGTCTTGGGAATTATTAAGCAAAGGTGGGTTATCTGAGGATTTATTTTGCTCAATAATGTAAAATTTATGGGAAGGTTTATGTCTATAGTTTACCTTATTCACATTGATATAATAGGAATCCAAGAATTTATTATCATATGAAGGATTTATGGTGCCCACAATGTTGTTCATGGGGATTTTAGGACACTAATTTATACGATTGGAGCGAGATCTTTCTAAAGATTGATATTTTTCATAACGTTCTTATATAATGGTAGAGTAATCGAAAGAAACTCCAAGTAAGAAATCGATGTCTACTTTCTTAAGGTATTTATAATCACTTTTGAGTGTCCTATGGTGGCATGCCACCAAAAAAATGAATCACCTCTAAAGTTAGGTAAGGCTTATTTTGAAGGGGGACAATTCACAGAGTGGGAAGAATTTAGAGAAGTTTGGCACAAGATAAAGGAGTATGAAGGGAGGGGCAAGGGGATTCCTGAAACTCTCCCACTTTGTTTTACCTTGGATGATTCGAAGGGCTCATTACATTCATTGTGTTTTTAAGTTTATGTGATGAATTATAAGTGCATCCAAATTCATGCATGAGATGATCTTGTCTTTTAGCTTGTTCAAGGGCTTCCTCAAACATTTTGGGAGAGAAGGGCCTGACCTTATATTAGAGAGTAGGTGTAAGGCCCTTGAGAAATATTTGACATAAGCTCTGATTAGCAAGATTATCATTATCTTGGATGGAAAGTTTTTTCCATTTCTTAATAAATTCTTGGGTCAATTTGTGTGTTCCTTACTTAAGTTTTGTGAATATTTGTAAATTGTTTTCAGGAAGATCTTGTTGCTGAAATTTAGAAATGAGAGCTTTGAATAAACCTTCTAAATCAACTATCGAGTTGAGAGGAAGCTGGTTATACCATTCTAATGCCTCGCCCATGAAAGTTTTTTCTAGAAGCTTAGTGGTTGTGTAGGTGTTCATTTGAATCCATTATTTGTAGAGGTTTACAAATTTCTTAATATATACGTTTGGATCCATAGAGACATCATAAGGGATGGTAGGGACAATCTCTCCCAAGTCCATGATAATAATGTACAGAGCAAAAGGTTTATTTTGAACAGTTTGCAACATATTGCTCCAAATTGGAGGAGGGGGAATAGGACTCCCCTATGTATCCACCAATGGGGGAGGTGTGTAAGGAGGTATACTAGGAACCAAATTTTGAGATTTTATTTGCAACATCTGATTTTGTATATGGATCATGCTAGTTGTGGTGGTAGCTTGGGATAAGGACATATGATATAGGAGCTTGACTATCACCATGTTATGATCTATAAAAGAAGAATGACCTTTGTTTATGGGTGTTACTTTGTGATTTTCATGTTCATTAATGGGAGTTTTGGGAGATTCTCCTTGATCAGTCCTGTAGGGAGTAGCATGATCATGATAGGGCATTCCTTAGTTAGGATGGGGCATGGTCATTTCCATGGCATCGGTGGATATCCTTCGAAAACATCCATCCTTGTCAAGAGTAAAGTACTCATTGTTGTTGATATTCTTAATGATATATATGGGATCTATTTTCTCAACCTTGACCACATTTTTTCTACTCAGTGACCCTGCTCTGACTGTTCAAAGGGACAAGGTTGGGACAACAGAGTCTCACGGGTGATATTGGGATGACTAGGAAGGTTAGTACTTGTAGGATGAGAACTAGAGAATTTATGAGCATGGAGAGGAAATGTAGGCACAAAGGAATATCCCATGGATAAATTCAAGGGGTTCATTTGTGCCACAAATATCCTTAGAGGTAACAGTTTTGCAGTTTGGGAGTTGAAAACTGGGTTCTAGAAATCTTTGTTCCAGAAACAATCGGCCCCATCGAATCTTTACACATGGGTTGATGGCATTAGGAGACAAAATCTCAAGAACAAAAAGGATCGTCCCTTCTAGAAATATTTCATAGGGGCTAATGGCATCTAGAAACAAATGTGTCAAAACAAACAGGATCGCCCCTGGGCGATGGTGTCTATGGAGATAAACTTTTGATCTTTTTTTGACTTTTGGTGGTTTGGAATGAGATCAAGTTCAGATATGGATGCTTTTTAATGATTTTTGCTTGATTAGGAGGCTTGTAGGATTCATGTCGGGTTCACCAAAGATGTATGACGGGCCAAAAATGTGTCTCAATGGATTGTACTCCTAAGTCTTCCATTCTACAAGGGCATTGAGGCAACAAATAGGAGACACACATAAACCGACACACAATGGGTTTATTTAAAGGGGCTATGGTGAGCACTAAGGTCACATATCCAGAGGGAATTAATCCCTACACTAGGTCAACCTAGGGTTTCCAAGTCTGATGGCCAAGATAGAGGAGAGAACCCTTCTAGGATATCGGTAAATGGGGGAGAGATATAGATTGGTGTGGGATAAGTCAAGCATGCACAATATAAGTGAAATGTAAATAAGGGAAAGTTTAGGGGATGATAAAATAAGAGCACTATACTAACTAGTATCAATGTACATGTAACACTAATCTAACATAGAACAATGGGGAAGGGAAATGAACTAATCTATGAAAAATGAAAAATATATTTAGAGCACTTATATTTGGGGTGATCATTGGTGCATCTATCTCTCTAGAAAAGAAACACACTAAGAGAGAATCATTATTGGGTGGAGAAGTCAAACATCATTCTTGTCCTAGAATCACTATAGATGACCTAATAGTGCAAGTAATACAACTAAGAAGAAGAGTGTCCAATCCAGTCCAAGTCAAATGCAAGATGAACCAAGGGAAAAGTGAGAAAATGTGAAGTTTGCGTAAGAGAGAAGAGTGAATGGTATTTCCTATGATTTTGGATTCCTTCCTTCATGAATGTTATAGTTTTGTGTGTGTGTGTGTGTATACGATGTCATCTCCCATGGGAAATAGCATCAACCATGGGAAATAGCATCAACTAGGTCAAAACCTAACACTGACACCATCACCCACGGGCGATGGCATCGGCCAAGGATGTTAAATGTCATGTAAAGTGAAAAAGAGGTGTCATAGATCAAACAAATGGATGAACAAGGTTCCAAATGGTTAAATACAAGCAAGGTGTTGGGAGTGTAATGTGTATGAGACGTAAAGGGACAAGGATAACTAATGCAAGGATAACTAATGGCAGGACCACATAGTGATACTCTCTTTGTGTATTGTCTCTAACCCATAATGACTATGTGAATAGTCATACCCCCTTCCCGGTAGGCCCTTTAAGGGCTCAAGAAATATATTTATTAGTGACCCTTATATGCACAAAATAAATTGCTAGTAACAGGTATGAAAGATGAAAAGTAAAAAATTAGGTGTATACATATCACTCCTAAGTCTTATGTTCTAAAAGGGTATTGAGACAATGAATATGAGACACAAGTGATGGGTTTATTTAAAGGGGCTAGGATGAGCGTTAAGGTTGCATATACATAGGGCAATAATTCCTACACTAAGTGAACCTAGGGTTTCCAAGGACCACAGTCCAAATAGAGGAGAGTACCCTTCTAGGATATTGTTAAATGGGGGAGAGATATATATTAGTGGGGGATAAGTCAAGCATGCAAAATATAATTGAAATATAAATAAATCAAAGTTAAGGAGTTGATCAAATAAGAGCATAATGCTAACTAGTATCAATGTATATGTAACACTAAGCTAACATAAAATAATGGGGAAATGAAATGAAATAATCTATGCAAAATGACAAAGAGAGTTAGAGTACTTACCTTTGGGGTGGTTGTTGATGCATCTATCTCTCCGGAGAAGCATCACAATGAGAGATAATCACTATTGGGTGGAGAAGGGGAACATCGTTCCTATCCTAGACTCACTATAGATGACCCGGGAGTGCAAGAAATCCAAACAAGAAGAAGAGTGCCCAATCTAATCCAAGTCAAATGAAAGATGAACAAAGGGAAAAGTGAGAAAATGTGAAGTTAGCACAAGAGAGTAGAGTGAATGGTACTTATTATGATTTCTGGATTCCTTCCTTCATGAATGTCAAAGTGTGGTGTGTACTATGCGATGCCATCGCCTGTGGGAAATGGATTCAGAAAGGGAAAAAAATAACACCGACACCATCACCCACATGCGATGGTGTGGGCCAAGGATGCTAAATGTCATGTAAAGTGAAAAAGAGGTATCATAGATCAAATAGACAGATGAGCAAGGTTTCAAACAATGAGCATCAATCAAGGTGTCAAATTTGCAATGTGTAAGAGACAAGGATAACTAAGGTCGGGACCATAGAGTGATACTCTCTTTGTGTACTATCTCTAACCCATAATGACTATGTGAATAGTCATACCCCATTTTCGACATGACCCTTAAGGCACCTTCTTAATAAATAGAAGCATAAATGATCCTTATCTACACAAAATAAATGGTTAGTAACATGTATAAAATATAAAAAAGTGAAAAAATTGGGTGTATACAAGAAGGACGTGTGGTTTGAGACCTATTTAGAGTAGTAGCAATGTTAGCGATGCATAAGGGTGCCCATAACCCAACTAATGTTTGTTTTGTAGGACTCCCTCACCATCTAGGGTTTTGAAGATTCAATCAATTGTACAACAAGCGTCACACAATGTTGAAGGTCCATATTACATACATGAACAAATTAGGAAGTAGTGTGTAGACCTAGAAAATTTCAAGAGCTGAGAGCATGAAGGGACAATGGAATAAGGAAGGGCCATAATGGCCGTACACTTTGGGCCATGCCATACTTCTTGGTCTAGGCAAATTTATAGGACATAATTTTAGAGACGAAGCCTTGTCAGGACATTTTTAGCCCTTTCTAGTTATCAGGTTAGCCCAAATAAACACACAGTCTACAATATCAACTAATTCTTCTTCTCCCTCTCATTGTTATTACTTTGGTTCATTATCTATTTTTATATATCTTTGTTCACATATTATTATGATATTGCTGTAATTAACTTTAGAAACTAATTGATTAAGATAATATACCATTCATTACTACTCCCATTAAATCTAACCATTTAGGTTAAGACAATAATTAAACTATTAAGATAAAGGTTAAAGTCTTGATTCCCCATCCATAATTACCCTAAGTAGTATTGTGATTTCTTAAGTTAAATACTAAAAGTTGATCCTAGTTTAATAACTACTGTCTTCTTCTTTAACTATAAAATAATTATCTTATTTTGATTCCTTAAGTTTCAAAAGATGTCTTATTGTCTTACGTTTCAGAAGGATATAGGAAAAGAGTTAAAGTTACGACTTATCCTTTTTAAAGTTGTGTTCTTATCCATTTGGCCCTAAAAATTTTCCTCATTTTTTACTTGACACATAATTAGTTTTGCAATAGTCAAGTGTCTGGTTTGGTTTAAATTTAAAGAAACTGTTAAAAAAGTGAGGGGAAATTAAACTCAAAACTAGTTTTCTCTAATACCTTTCCCTTAACCATTTGATCAAGTTGGATTGGTTCTCATAGATATGACTAGCTATAAAATTATCACAAATTGAGTCTCAATGTGAACTAAAATACATTATACATAGTTTATGACCTATTAAAACATGAGTGGCTTGTAGGCCAAACCCAAGAATTCTCAAATCCTATCTGAGTGACTTAGCCATTATACCAAGCTACTAAGTTTAAGAAAAATATGATTAGATTCTTATTGATCTTATTTTCCTTCCTAAATGGTTTACGAGTAAAAACAATGGAGATTTGAACCCTACACCATTCAATTACAACTAAGAGTCTGACCATTACGTTACTTTCCACACACAACAACCTACAGAAGTATGAAACATATACAAAGATGAAAATGGAACTTAAAAACGAAGTTGATCTCCTTTTTTTCTCTAGCTATGTTTCTTTGCATAAAAAATACTCTTGAAGCCACTTCCTTTCCCACTTTTTATTCTAGTCTCTGCCTTGTCTAACTCTATGTTATCCAACATGTTGTACATCCTCTTAGCTAAGTTTCCCTTTGCCTCTGGTTTTCAACTCATATTTTTATAATCAATTGATTACCTTTCTTAAACTTGGCTTTAAAGCCTTGTTTTATATACTTCTCTTGAGCTACCATCATCTCTATTGTCATCCTTAGATTTTCTATTTTGGTTACAACTCTTTGTTTTTTAGGTCTGTTTGGTTTTAGAGTTTCGCCAAGAGATCCGTTCCAAGGTTTGATAGTCGGTTTGGAAAACTTGAGATCGTTACTAAAAAATAGATTTTTTAGTTTGATCCAGCTTTCAGACTTTTAACTTATGCTATATTTATCTGTGTTATCGGTTCAATGTTGCCACATGTTGGAAAATGTCTCAAGTGGTATTCAAAACAATGGCTCAATCTATGAGAGCTCAACGAGATCAAAAAACTCTTTTCTCACTATTATATTATAGTTTACTACCACATCTTTAACTCCTTTTGTGGAATTTTCTGTTTCTTTCTTACTCGTTGTTTTTTATTCCTCCTTTTGTAAGGCCCTTGGGAGCCGATCCTTGTTTTTTACCTTATCTAATAAAAAATAGTTTACTACCACATACATGGTGTAAATGAGGAGAGAGTAGATTAAACATAATTTTGTTACTTGACATTGTTAAACACTCACACACTACTACATGTCCTAATTGGATTGGTGGGTGGTTTAAGATTGGGAAGTGGGTCCTCTAATGGATGCCACTGTAATGTCCCCAATGGACATTTTTTTACCCCTAAATGGATTTTAGGAAATCCAAACTTTAAATATGCAAAATACAGAAAAAATGCAGCCAAACAAAAATCTAATTTTTGCAGAAAATTAAATCTAGGGCAACGAACAGAAAATAATGGATAACTCCAAAAATACTTGCTCAAATCTCTTGAAATTTTAAATGGAGCTTGCTAATACAATAACTGATATTATAGAACTATTTTTGGAATTTTTTGAATAACAGAATGCTGCCAGAAATTTACAGCATGCCCTAAACAGCTAAAAACTTCTAAAATTAATATCTTTTGCTAGAGAAGTCCAAATGAGTTGAAACTTTGGATTTTGGGCCACAAAATATGAAGAATAATATTCCAAATATATTTTTCACACAACAAACATGAAACCCTAATTTTTCCCTAAAAAGTAGGTCACCCAACACATTTAGGGCATCAATTCAACTCCAAACTTGACAAGCTAGGGTAAATCTCTCACTACCGAAGAATGCCCTGCTAGCTAGGGATGGATCTCTCACCACCGAAGCTAGGGTTCCTGTGGGATCTTACTCCACACGCTAGATATTTGCAAACAATAGTTGCACATGAAAGAATATGCATAAGCTACAAGCTTACGACACAAATTATAAAATATCAAATGGCATGGAATATCTTTCCCTTCAAGTCGACTTCTTCTTATAAAGGAAGAAGAGACCCAAAACAACCTCTACAATATCCAATTAGTTTCCAAGGATTTTCCCTATGCAAGCATTTAATATTTTCCCATATTAAATGTTTTTTCCAACAACTCTTTACCTCCTAATGCAAGTCACATTTTTCTAGCGGAAATACATAGTAAAATGGGCATTTATCCTTTCTATGTTCCCATTCCCCCTTCTAAGGCAGGTCGCTTTTTCACCTAGGATGGATAACAATTTATATTTGGGCCTTTTTCCATCCTTGATTTAATAATTATTAAGTCATATAAATTATTGTAAGTGCTCTATATATATTTTTTCTTTTATTAATGGGCACTTTATAATAAATTAAATATAACTTAAGCCACACTTATATTTTTTCTTTGGCCGTCGGGTTGACAAAATAGGCCAAAGGTCTTCGAATGGGAAAGGGATATTACAATCCTCCCTTCCCAAAATTGCTTGCCCTCAAGCAATTCTGATCTTGTTTTGTCCAAGTGTCATGCACAAGAGACAAAACATGCTGAAGTGATTCGTAAGCCTGGCACATGTTCCTGTCAAGTGAACTAAAAATTGCCGCCATATATCATCCACAAGATGCTCACATACATATACTTGGAGCAATGGTTCATCAAACTCCATAATGTAAACTTTGGCATGCATCTCATGATTAAAATAAATAGGCAACAATAAAATAAGACATATTAGTATGCTCTTATACCTTGGAATATCACCAACATCCTTGCTAATCTTGGTCTTCAAAATATCTTGACTTTGCTGCCCCCAAATTTGAGTGTTCGTGTCTACAATGGGCTGAAATTCTCATAAATCAGCTACTGCCAATAAATGAGATGCATAATTTCCTCCACACCCATCTTTAATTCTGTGCATCACAGCCCTCCTTTGAAAGGTCTTTCCATGCTCCATGGCTGCCTCTCTTGGAAATGGACATTCCTCATACCCTGCGACCCACTAGTGAAGACACTTTTCCTCTCCTTTCCCTTGAACTCTTGTAGGTGTGTCCTGCCTGAGCGGCTATCAATTAGCAGCTCTACTCCTGTCGATTCCACTCCTCCACCTTTTAAGAGTTTCCATTACAAAATCCTCTCTTACTGCTATACACTTTCTTCTCTTGAGATGGAAAATTTCTCTAACAAAAGCAAAGTTTATAATGCAATTATTTTTCTCAATGGCGAATCTTACTTTTTCTCTATAAGCTTCTTCTTCTTTCATGAGTCTTTTGTATTCAGGTACCAGCATATGATGACCTCACTTGGGCTTGCTACCAATCTTCATCATGCAATAATTGGAAATGAGACATATTATCTCGAAACCCTTACTCAAAGATTGGTATTTCCTCCAACAAGAATCCTCATCAATCACCTCTATTGGATGCCCTTTATTATTGTTCTCACCTTTTTTCCTGATTGTCCCAAGACCTGCTTTTGATTTAAATTCTGAGTGAGCTGGCTCAAATAAAGGTTAGTGGTTTCCTGTTGTTTTTTCACCATGTTGGTGAACATTTCCTTCATAAAACCCATATTGAAATCTTTCCAATTTGCCATATTTAACCCACACAGGCTGGAGGAACAACAACTCTGATACCATTTGTAATGTCCCCAATGGACATTATTTTACCCCTAAATGGATTTTAGGCAATCCCAACTTTAAAATATGCAAAATACAGACACAAATTGCAGCCAAACAGAAATATGATTTTTGCAGAAAAAATTAAATCTAGGGCAGCGAACAGAAAATAATGGATAACTCCAAAAATACTTGCTCAAATCTCTTGAAATTTTAAATGGAGCTTGCTAATACAATAACTGATATTATAGAACTTTTTTGGAATTTTTTTTTGAATAACAGAATGCTGCCAGAAATTTACAGCGTGCCTAAAACAGCTGAAAACTTCTAAAATTAATATCTTTGCTAGAGAAGTCCAAATGAGCTGAAACTTTGGATCTTGGGCCACAAAAATATGAAGAATAATATTCCAAAAAATAGTTTTTCACACAACAAACATGAAACCCTAATTTTCCCTAAAAAGTAGGTCGCCCAACACATTTAGGGCATTAATTTAGCTCTAAACTTGACAAACTAGGGTAGATCTCTCACTACCGAAGAATGCCCTGCTAGCTAGGGATGGATCTCTCACCACCGAAGCTAGGGTTCCTGTGGGATCTTACTCCACAAGCTGGATATTTGCAAAACAGTTGCACATGAAAGAATATGCATAAGCTACAAGCTTAAGACACAAATTAGAAAATATCAAATGGTATGAAATATCTTTCCCTTCAAGTCGACTTCTCCTTATAAAGGAAGAAGAGACCCAAAACACCTCTACAATATCCAATTAGTTCCCAAGGATTTTCCCTATGCAAGCATTTAATATTTTCCCATATTAAATGTTTTTTCCAACAACTTTTTTTTCCCTCCTAATGCAAGTCGCATTTTTCTAGGGGAAATACATAGTAAAATGGGCATTTATCCTTTCTATGTTCCCATTCCCCCTTTCTAAGGCAAGTCGCCTTTTCACCTAGGATGGATAACAATTTATATTTGGGCCTTTTCCATCCTTGATTTAATAATTATTAAGTCATATAAATTATTATAAGTGCTCTATATATTTTTTTTCTTTTATTAATGGCACTTTATAATAATTAAATATAACTTAAGCCACCCTTATATTTTTCCTTTGGCCGTCGGGTTGACAAAATAGGCCAAAGGTCTTCGAATGGAAAGGGGGATTACAATCCTCCCTTCCCAAAATTGCTTGCCCTCAAGCAATTCTGATCTTGTTTTGTCCAAGTGTCATGCACAAGAGACAAACATGCTGAAGTGATCGTAGCCTGGCCCTGTTCCTGTTTCTTTTCATGCACACAGCTTCTAACATTTTTTACATCTAGCTACGTGTTTGATATCAAGTGTAACATGCACAAGAGCCAGCTAGAGCATGATTTTGACACACACAAACATATAACTACATTGGGTCTAAGATGTTGTGCAATGCTTGGTAGGTAAGTTTAATTTTTTGACAGTCCGACCCCTCAGTTTGCATATTTATTTTTTGGTATTTGATGTGGTTTCAGGTTTTTGCAAGTGCTTCTTTCTGATTGTAGGATTTAGGTGAATAATAGTGAAGTCCAATGACATACAAGCGATAAAAGGAGATAAATAGTGAACATCTTGTGACCCTACAAAACTAAGTTTTACATCTTCTAAGAAGTCACAAGTGCTTAGAACAGGTCTCTGGTGCCCCAGGAACCCCTAACCTTCCATAGGTGCCCTAGTCAAGGAACTCCCGACACTCCTACTTTTTTATGGGTATGATTGTGACACTCTGAGTTCCCATTCTAGCAATTTTCTAGCTTGACATACCTTCTAGATTATTGTGAATAAGATAAGTCTTTCTATCCCTTCATTTGCAACTAGGGTTTTATATTTTCTAGATTATTTTTATTGGGTCAAATATGTACTTAATTGTTCATATCATTGTGTTGTTACATATTTAGAATTATGCATTTATTTATTTCAATATTTGCTTAATCATGCCCATGGGAAATGACATTGGCTAGGGATATCTAAATGTCATCGATCAAGAAAATGGACGAACAAAGTGCCAAACAATGAAATGCAAGAAAGATGTCAGGATTACAATGTATATGAGACATAAAGGGACAAGGATAACTAATGCATAACTAAAGCTAGGACCATAGCGATACTCTCTCTGTGTACTGTCTCTAACCCATAATGACCATGTGAATAGTCATACCCCATTTTCGACATGACCCTTAAGGCACCTTCTTAATAAATAGAAGCATAAATGATCCTTATCTACACAAAATAAATGGTTAGTAACATGTATAAAATATAAAAAGTGAAAAAATTGGGTGTATTACAAGAAGGACGTGTGGTTTGAGACCTATTTAGAGTAGTAGCAATGTTAGCGATGCATAAGGGTGCCCATAACCCAAACTAATGTTTGTTTTGTAGGACTCCCTCACCATCTAGGGTTTTGAAGATTCAATCAATTGTACAACAAGCGTCACACAATGTTGAAGGTCCATATTACATACATGAACAAATTAGGAAGTAGTGTGTAGACCTAGAAAATTTCAAGAGCTGAGAGCATGAAGGGACAATGGAATAAGGAAGGGCCATAATGGCCGTACACTTTGGGCCATGCCATACTTCTTGTCTAGGCAAATTTATAGGACATAATTTTAAGACGAAGCCTTGTCAGGACATTGTTAGCCCTTTCTAGTTATCAGGTTAGCCCAAATAAACACACAGTCTACAATATCAACTAATTCTTCTTCTCCCTCTCATTGTTATTACTTTGGTTCATTATCTATTTTTATATATCTTTGTTCACATATTATTATGATATTGCTGTAATTAACTTTAGAAACTAATTGATTAAGATAATATACCATTCATTACTACTCCCATTAAATCTAACCATTTAGGTTAAGACAATAATTAAACTATTAAGATAAAGGTTAAAGTCTTGATTCCCCATCCATAATTACCCTAAGTAGTATTGTGATTTCTTAAGTTAAATACTAAAAGTTGATCCTAGTTTAATAACTACTGTCTTCTTCTTTAACTATAAAATAATTATCTTATTTTGATTCCTTAAGTTTCAAAAGATGTCTTATTGTCTTACGTTTCAGAAGGATATAGGAAAAGAGTTAAAGTTACGACTTATCCTTTTTAAAGTTGTGTTCTTATCCATTTGGCCCTAAAAATTTTCCTCATTTTTTACTTGACACATAATTAGTTTTGCAATAGTCAAGTGTCTGGTTTGGTTTAAATTTAAAGAAACTGTTAAAAAAGTGAGGGGAAATTAAACTCAAAACTAGTTTTCTCTAATACCTTTCCCTTAACCATTTGATCAAGTTGGATTGGTTCTCATAGATATGACTAGCTATAAAATTATCACAAATTGAGTCTCAATGTGAACGAAAATACATTATACATAGTTTATGACCTATTAAAAACATGAGTGGCTTGTAGGCCAAACCCAAGAATTCTCAAATCCTATCTGAGTGACTTAGCCATTATACCAAGCTACTAAGTTTAAGAAAATATGATTAGATTCTTATTGATCTTATTTCCTTCCTAAATGGTTTACGAGTAAAAACAATGGAGATTTGAACCTACACCATTCAATTACAACTAAGAGTCTGACCATTACGTTACTTTCCACACACAACAACCTACAGAAGTATGAAACATATACAAAGATGAAATGGAACTTAAAAAACGAAGTTGATCTCCTTTTTTCTCTAGCTATGTTTCTTTGCATAAAAAATACTCTTGAAGCCACTTCCTTTCCCACTTTTTATTCTAGTCTCTGCCTTGTCTAACTCTATGTATCCAACATGTTGTACATCCTCTTAGCTAAGTTTCCCTTTGCCTCTGGGTTTCAACTCATATTTTATAATCAATTGATTACCTTTCTTAACTTGGCTTTAAAGCCTTGTTTTATATACTTCTCTTGAGCTACCATCATCTCTATTGTCATCCTTAGATTTTCTATTTTGGTTACAACTCTTTGTTTTTTAGGTCTGTTGGTTTTAGAGTTTCGCCAAGAGATCCGTTCCAAGGTTTGATAGTCGGTTTGGAAAACTTGAGATCGTTACTAAAAAAATAGATTTTTTAGTTTGATCCAGCTTTCAGACTTTTAACTTATGCTATATTATCTGTGTTATCGGTTCAATGTTGCCACATGTTGGAAAATGTCTCAAGTGGTATTCAAAACAATGGCTCAATCTATGAGAGCTCAACGAGATCAAAAAACTCTTTTCTCACTATTATATTATAGTTACTACCACATCTTTAACTCCTTTTGTGGAATTTTCTGTTTCTTCTTACTCGTTGTTTTTTATTCCTCCTTTTGTAAGGCCCTTGGGAGCCGATCCTTGTTTTTTAACCTTATCTAATAAAAAATAGTTTACTACCACATACATGGTGTAAATGAGGAGAGAGTAGATTAAACATAATTTTGTTACTTGACAATTGTTAACACTCACACACTACTACATGTCCTAATTGGATTGGTGGGTGGTTTAAGATTGGGAAGTGGGTCCTCTAATGGATGCCACTGTAATGTCCCCAATGGACATTATTTTACCCCTAAACGGATTTTAGGAAATCCCAACTTTAAATATGCAAAATACAGACAAATTGCAGCCAATTAAATCTAGGCCAGCGAACAGAAAATAATGGATAACTCCAATAATACTTGCTCAAATCCCTTGAAAATTTAACTGGAGCTTGCTAATACAATAACAGATATTATAGAACTATTTTTTGGAATTTTTCGAATAACAGAATGCTGCCAGAAATTTACAGCGTGCCCTAAACAGCTGAAAACTTCTAAAATTAATATCTTTTGCTAGAGAAGTCCAAATGAGCTGAAACTTTGGATCTTGGGCCACAAAAATATGAAGAATAATATTCCAAAAATATTTTTCACACAGCAAACATGAAACCCTAATTTTTCCCTAAAAAGTAGGTCACCCAACACATTTAGGGCATCAATTCAGCTCCAAACTTGACAAGCTAGGGTAGATCTCTCACTACCGAAGAATGCCCTGCTAGCTAGGGATGGATCTCTCACCACCGAAGCTAGGGTTCCTGTGGGATCTTACTCCACAAGCTAGATATTTGCAAACAACAGTTGCACATGAAAGAATATGCATAAGCTACAAGCTTAAGACACAAATTAGAAAATATCAAATGGTATGGAATATCTTTCCCTTCAAGTCGACTTCTCCTTATAAAGGAAGAAGAGACCCAAAACAACCTCTACAATATCCAATTAGTTACCCAAGGATTTTCCCTATGCAAGCATTTAATATTTTCCCATATTAAATGCTTTTTCCAACAAGTTTTTTCCCTCCTAATGCAAGTCACATTTTTCTAGGGGAAATACATAGTAAAATGGGCATTTATCCTTTCTATGTTCCCATTCCCCCTTCTAAGGCAAGTCGCCTTTTCACCTAGGATGGATAACAATTTATATTTGGGCCTTTTCCATCCTTGATTTAATAATTATTAAGTCATATAAATTATTATAAGTGCTCTATATATTTTTTTCTTTTATTAATGGCACTTTATAATAATTAAATATAACTTAAGCCACCCTTATATTTTTCCTTTGGCCGTCGGGTTGACAAAATAGGCCAAAGGTCTTCGAATGGGAAGGGGATATTACAATCCTCCCTTCCCAAAATTGCTTGCCCTCAAGCAATTCTGATCTTGTTTTGTCCAAGTGTCATGCACAAGAGACAAAACATGCTGAAGTGATCCGCAAGCCTGGCACCTGTTCCTGTCAAGTGAACTAAAACTTGCCACCATATATCATCCACAAGATGCTCACATACATATACTTGGAGCAATGGTTCATCAAACTCCATAATGACTTAAACTTTGGCATGCATCTCATGATGAAAATAAATAGGCAACAATAAATAAGACACATTAGTATGCTCTTTATACCTTGGAATATCACCAACATCCTCGCCAATCTTGGTCTTCAAAATGTCTTGACTTTGCTGCCCCAAAATCTGAGTATTCGTGTCTACAATGGGCTGAAATTCTTCATAAATCAGTTGCTGCAATAAATGAGATGGCATAATTTCTTCCACACCATCTTTAATCTGTGCAATCAGCCCTCCTTTGAAAGGTATTTCCATGCTCCTGGCTGCCCTCTCTTGAGAAATGACATTCCTCATACCCTGCTGCCCACTAAGTGAAGACATCTTTTCCTTGAACTCTTGTAGGTGTTGTCTTGCTTGAGCGGCTATCAATTTAGTAGCTCTAGCTCTGCTATTCCACTCCTCACACCTTTTTAGAGTTTCCATTACATCCTCCTTACTTGCATATACAAATTTCTTCTCTTGAGCTGGAATAATTTCTCTAACAAGCAAAGTTTCATTAATGCAATTATTTTTCTCAATGGAAATCATACCTTTTTCTCTAGAAGCTTCTTCTTCTTCAAATGAGTTCTTTTGTAATTCAGGTACCGGCATATGATGACCTCGCTTGGGCTTGCTACCAATCTTCATCATGCAATAATCTAGAAATGGCATATTATCTCTGAAACCCTTACTCAAAGATTGGTATTTCCTCCAACAAGAATCCTCATCAATCACCTCTATTGGATGCCCTTTATTATTGTTCTCACCTTTTTCCTGATTGTCCCAAGACCTGCTTTGATTTAAATTCTGAGTGAGCTGGCTCAAATAAAGGTTAGTGGTTTCCTGTTGTTTCACCATGTTGGTGAACATTTCCTTCATAAAACCCATATTGAAATCTTTCCAATTTGCCATATTTAACCCACACAGGCTGGAGGAACAACAACTCTGATACCATTTGTAATGTCCCCAATGGACATTATTTTACCCCTAAATGGATTTTAGGCAATCCCAACTTTAAATATGCAAAATACAGACAAATTGCAGCCAAACAGAAATATGATTTTTGCAGAAAATTAAATCTAGGGCAGCGAACAGAAAATAATGGATAACTCCAAAAATACTTGCTCAAATCTCTTGAAATTTTAAATGGAGCTTGCTAATACAATAACAGATATTATAGAACTATTTTTGGAATTTTTTCGAATAACAGAATGCTGCCAGAAATTTACAGCGTGCCCTAAACAACTGAAAACTTCTAAAATTAATATCTTTTGCTAGAGAAGTCCAAATGAGCTGAAACTTTGGATCTTGGGCCACAAAAATATGAAGAATAATATTCCAAAAATATTTTTCACACAGCAAACATGAAACCCTAATTTTTCCCTAAAAAGTAGGTCACCCAGCACATTTAGGGCATCAATTCAGCTCCAAAATTGACAAGCTAGGGTAGATCTCTCACTACCGAAGAATGCCCTGCTAGCTAGGGATGGATCTCTCACCACCGAAGCTAGGGTTCCTGTGGGATCTTACTCCACAAGCTGGATATTTGCAAACAACAGTTGCACATGAAAGAATATGCATAAGCTACAAGCTTAAGACACAAATTAGAAAATATCAAATGGTATGGAATATCTTTCCCTTCAAGTCGACTTCTCCTTATAAAGGAAGAAGAGACCCAAAACAACCTCTACAATATCCAATTAGTTCCCAAGGATTTTCCCTATGCAAGCATTTAATATTTTCCCATATTAAATGCTTTTTCCAACAACTTTTTCCCTCCTAATGCAAGTCACATTTTTCTAGGGGAAATACATAGTAAAATGGGCATTTATCCTTTCTATGTTCCCATTCCCCCTTCTAAGGCAAGTCGCCTTTTCACCTAGGATGGATAACAATTTATATTTGGGCCTTTTCCATCCTTGATTTAATAATTATTAAGTCATATAAATTATTATAAGTGCTCTATATATTTTTTTCTTTTATTAATGGCACTTTATAATAATTAAATATAACTTAAGCCACCCTTATATTTTTCCTTTGGCCGTCGGGTTGACAAAATAGGCCAAAGGTCTTCGAATGGGAAGGGGATATTACAATCCTCCCTTCCCAAAATTGCTTGCCCTCAAGCAATTCTGATCTTGTTTTGTCCAAGTGTCATGCACAAGAGACAAAACATGCTGAAGTGATCTGCAAGCCTGGCACCTGTTCCTGTCAAGTGAACTAAAACTTGCCACCATATATCATCCACAAGATGCTCACATACATATACTTGGAGCAATGGTTCATCAAACTCCATAATGTAAACTTTGGCATGCATCTCATGATGAAAATAAATAGGCAACAATAAATAAGACACATTAGTATGTTCTTTATACCTTGGAATATCACCAACATCCTCGCCAATCTTGGTCTTCAAAATGTCTTGACTTTGCTGCCCCAAAATCTGAGTATTCGTGTCTACAATGGGCTGAAATTCTTCATAAATCAGCTGCTGCAATAAATGAGATGGCATACTTTCTTCCACACCATCTTTAATCTGTGCAATCAGCCCTCCTTTGAAAGGTATTTCCATGCTCCCGGCTGCCCTCTCTTGAGAAATGACATTCCTCATACCCTGCTGCCCACTAAGTGAAGACATCTTTTCCTTGAACTCTTGTAGGTGTTGTCTTGCTTGAGCAGCTATCAATTTAGCAGCTCTAGCTCTGCTATTCCACTCCTCACACCTTTTTAGAGTTTCCATTACATCCTCCTTACTTGCATATACAAATTTCTTCTCTTGAGCTGGAATAATTTCTCTAACAAGCAAAGTTTCATTAATGCAATTATTTTTCTCAATGGAAATCATACCTTTTTCTCTAGAAGCTTCTTCTTCTTCAAATGAGTTCTTTTGTAATTCAGGTACCGGCATATGATGACCTCGCTTGGGCTTGCTACCAATCTTCATCATGCAATAATCTGGAAATGGCATATTATCTCTGAAACCCTTACTCAAAGATTGGTATTTCCTCCAACAAGAATCCTCATCAATCACCTCTATTGGATGCCCTTTATTATTGTTCTCACCTTTTTCCTTATTGTCCCAAGACCTGCTTTGATTTAAATTCTGAGTGAGCTGGCTCAAATAAAGGTTAGTGGTTTCCTGTTGTTTCACCATGTTGGTGAACATTTCCTTCATAAAACCCATATTGAAATCTTTCCAATTTGCCATATTTAACCCACACAGGCTGGAGGAACAACAGCTCTGATACCATTTGTAATGTCCCCAATGGACATTATTTTACCCCTAAACGGATTTTAGGCAATCCCAACTTTAAATATGCAAAATACAGACAAATTGCAGCCAAACAGAAATCTGATTTTTGCAGAAAATTAAATCTAGGGCAGCGAACAGAAAATAATGGATAACTCCAAAAATACTTGCTCAAATCTCTTGAAATTTTAAATGGAGCTTGCTAATACAATAACAGATATTATAGAACTATTTTTGGAATTTTTTGAATAACAGAATGCTGCCAGAAATTTACAGCGTGCCCTAAACAGCTGAAAACTTCTAAAATTAATATCTTTTGCTAGAGAAGTCCAAATGAGCTGAAACTTTGGATCTTGGGCCACAAAAATATGAAGAATAATATTCCAAAAATAGTTTTTCACACAACAAACATGAAACCCTAATTTTTCCCTAAAAAGTAGGTCGCCCAGCACATTTAGGGCATCAATTCAGCTCCAAAATTGACAAGCTAGGGTAGATCTCTCACTACCGAAGAATGCCCTGCTAGCTAGGGATGGATCTCTCACCACCGAAGCTAGGGTTCCTGTGGGATCTTACTCCACAAGCTGGATATTTGCAAACAGCAGTTGCACATGAAAGAATATGCATAAGCTACAAGCTTAAGACACAAATTAGAAAATATCAAATGGTATGGAATATCTTTCCCTTCAAGTCGACTTCTCCTTATAAAGGAAGAAGAGACCCAAAACAACCTCTACAATATCCAATTAGTTCCCAAGGATTTTCCCTATGCAAGCATTTAATATTTTCCCATATTAAATGCTTTTTCCAACAACTTTTTCCCTCCTAATGCAAGTCACATTTTTCTAGGGGAAATACATAGTAAAATGGGCATTTATCCTTTCTATGTTCCCATTCCCCCTTCTAAGGCAAGTCGCCTTTTCACCTAGGATGGATAACAATTTATATTTGGGCCTTTTCCATCCTTGATTTAATAATTATTAAGTCATATAAATTATTATAAGTGCTCTATATATTTTTTTCTTTTATTAATGGCACTTTATAATAATTAAATATAACTTAAGCCACCCTTATATTTTTCCTTTGGCCGTCGGGTTGACAAAATAGGCCAAAGGTCTTCGAATGGGAAGGGGATATTACAATCCTCCCTTCCCAAAATTGCTTGCCCTCAAGCAATTCTGATCTTGTTTTGTCCAAGTGTCATGCACAAGAGACAAAACATGCTGAAGTGATCCGCAAGCCTGGCACCTGTTCCTGTCAAGTGAACTAAAACTTGCCACCATATATCATCCA
This sequence comes from Taxus chinensis, assembly GCA_019776745.2. Taxonomy (NCBI): domain Eukaryota; kingdom Viridiplantae; phylum Streptophyta; class Pinopsida; order Cupressales; family Taxaceae; genus Taxus; species Taxus chinensis. The sequence goes on from CM034147.1 coordinate 328,664,326, forward strand.
CAAGATGCTCACATACATATACTTGGAGCAATGGTTCATCAAACTCCATAATGTAAACTTTGGCATGCATCTCATGATGAAAATAAATAGGCAACAATAAATAAGACACATTAGTATGCTCTTTATACCTTGGAATATCACCAACATCCTCGCCAATCTTGGTCTTCAAAATGTCTTGACTTTGCTGCCCCAAAATCTGAGTATTCGTGTCTACAATGGGCTGAAATTCTTCATAAATCAGCTGCTGCAATAAATGAGATGGCATACTTTCTTCCACACCATCTTTAATCTGTGCAATCAGCCCTCCTTTGAAAGGTATTTCCATGCTCCCGGCTGCCCTCTCTTGAGAAATGACATTCCTCATACCCTGCTGCCCACTAAGTGAAGACATCTTTTCCTTGAACTCTTGTAGGTGTTGTCTTGCTTGAGCGGCTATCAATTTAGCAGCTCTAGCTCTGCTATTCCACTCCTCACACCTTTTTAGAGTTTCCATTACATCCTCCTTACTTGCATATACAAATTTCTTCTCTTGAGCTGGAATAATTTCTCTAACAAGCAAAGTTTCATTAATGCAATTATTTTTCTCAATGGAAATCATACCTTTTTCTCTATAAGCTTCTTCTTCTTCAAATGAGTTCTTTTGTAATTCAGGTACCGGCATATGATGACCTCGCTTGGGCTTGCTACCAATCTTCATCATGCAATAATCTGGAAATGGCATATTATCTCTGAAACCCTTACTCAAAGATTGGTATTTCCTCCAACAAGAATCCTCATCAATCACCTCTATTGGATGCCCTTTATTATTGTTCTCACCTTTTTCCTTATTGTCCCAAGACCTGCTTTGATTTAAATTCTGAGTGAGCTAGCTCAAATAAAGGTTAGTGGTTTCCTGTTGTTTCACCATGTTGGTGAACATTTCCTTCATAAAACCCATATTGAAATCTTTCCAATTTGCCATATTTAACCCACACAGGCTGGAGGAACAACAACTCTGATACCATTTGTAATGTCCCCAATGGACATTATTTTACCCCTAAATGGATTTTAGGCAATCCCAACTTTAAATATGCAAAATACAGACAAATTGCAGCCAAACAGAAATCTGATTTTTGCAGAAAATTAAATCTAGGGCAGCGAACAAAAAATAATGGATAACTCCAAAAATACTTGCTCAAATCTCTTGAAATTTTAAATGGAGCTTGCTAATACAATAACTGATATAATAGAACTATTTTTGGAATTTTTTGAATAACAGAATGCTGCCAGAAATTTACAGCGTGCCCTAAACAGCTGAAAACTTCTAAAATTAATATCTTTTGCTAGAGAAGTCCAAATGAGCTGAAACTTTGGATCTTGGGCCACAAAAATATGAAGAATAATATTCCAAAAATAGTTTTCACACAGCAAACATGAAACCCTAATTTTTCCCTAAAAATTAGGTCACCCAGCACATTTAGGGCATCAATTCAGCTCCAAAATTGACAAGCTAGGGTAGATCTCTCACTACCGAAGAATGCCCTGCTAGCTAGGGATGGATCTCTCACCACCGAAGCTAGGGTTCATGTGGGATCTTACTCCACAAGCTGGATATTTGCAAACAACAGTTGCACATGAAAGAATATGCATAAGCTACAAGCTTAAGACACAAATTAGAAAATATCAAATGGTATGGAATATCTTTCCCTTCAAGTCGACTTCTCCTTATAAAGGAAGAAGAGACCCAAAACAACCTCTACAATATCCAATTAGTTCCCAAGGATTTTCCCTATGCAAGCATTTAATATTTTCCCATATTAAATGCTTTTTCCAACAACTTTTTCCCTCCTAATGCAAGTCGCATTTTTCTAGGGGAAATACATAGTAAAATGGGCATTTATCCTTTCTATGTTCCCATTCCCCCTTCTAAGGCAAGTCGCCTTTTCACCTAGGATGGATAACAATTTATATTTGGGCCTTTTCCATCCTTGATTTAATAATTATTAAGTCATATAAATTATTATAAGTGCTCTATATATATTTTTCTTTTATTAATGGCACTTTATAATAATTAAATATAACTTAAGCCACCCTTATATTTTTCCTTTGGCCGTCGGGTTGACAAAATAGGCCAAAGGTCTTCGAATGGGAAGGGGATATTACAATCCTCCCTTCCCAAAATTGCTTGCCCTCAAGCAATTCTGATCTTGTTTTGTCCAAGTGTCATGCACAAGAGACAAAACATGCTGAAGTGATCCGCAAGCCTGGCACCTGTTCCTGTCAAGTGAACTAAAACTTGCCACCATATATCATCCACAAGATGCTCACATACATATACTTGGAGCAATGGTTCATCAAACTCCATAATGTAAACTTTGGCATGCATCTCATGATGAAAATAAATAGGCAACAATAAATAAGACACATTAGTATGCTCTTTATACCTTGGAATATCACCAACATCCTCGCCAATCTTGGTCTTCAAAATGTCTTGACTTTGCTGCCCCAAAATCTGAGTATTCGTGTCTACAATGGGCTGAAATTCTTCATAAATCAGCTGCTGCAATAAATGAGATGGCATACTTTCTTCCACACCATCTTTAATCTGTGCAATCAGCCCTCCTTTGAAAGGTATTTCCATGCTCTCGGCTGCCCTCTCTTGAGAAATGACATTCCTCATACCCTGCTGCCCACTAAGTGAAGACATCTTTTCCTTGAACTCTTGTAGGTGTTGTCTTGCTTGAGCGGCTATCAATTTAGCAGCTCTAGCTCTGCTATTCCACTCCTCACACCTTTTTAGAGTTTCCATTACATCCTCCTTACTTGCATATACAAATTTCTTCTCTTGAGCTGGAATAATTTCTCTAACAAGCAAAGTTTCATTAATGCAATTATTTTTCTCAATGGAAATCATACCTTTTTCTCTATAAGCTTCTTCTTCTTCAAATGAGTTCTTTTGTAATTCAGGTACCGGCATATGATGACCTCGCTTGGGCTTGCTACCAATCTTCATCATGCAATAATCTGGAAATGACATATTATCTCTGAAACCCTTACTCAAAGATTGGTATTTCCTCCAACAAGAATCCTCATCAATCACCTCTATTGGATGCCCTTTATTATTGTTCTCACCTTTTTCCTGATTGTCCCAAGACCTGCTTTGATTTAAATTCTGAGTGAGCTAGCTCAAATAAAGGTTAGTGGTTTCCTGTTGTTTCACCATGTTGGTGAACATTTCCTTCATAAAACCCATATTGAAATCTTTCCAATTTGCCATATTTAACCCACACAGGCTGGAGGAACAACAACTCTGATACCATTTGTAATGTCCCCAATGGACATTATTTTACCCCTAAATGGATTTTAGGCAATCCCAACTTTAAATATGCAAAATACAGACAAATTGCAGCCAAACAGAAAACTGATTTTTGCAGAAAATTAAATCTAGGGCAGCGAACAAAAATAATGGATAACTCCAAAAATACTTGCTCAAATCTCTTGAAATTTTAAATGGAGCTTGCTAATACAATAAGAGATATTATAGAACTATTTTTGGAATTTTTTGAATAACAGAATGCTGCCAAAAATTTACAGCGTGCCCTAAACAGCTGAAAACTTCTAAAATTAATATCTTTTGCTAGAGAAGTCCAAATGAGCTGAAACTTTGGATCTTGGGCCACAAAAATATGAAGAATAATATTCCAAAAATAGTTTTCACACAGCAAACATGAAACCCTAATTTTTCCCTAAAAAGTAGGTCGCCCAACACATTTAGGGCATCAATTCAGCTCCAAACTTGACAAGCTAGGGTAAATCTCTCACTACCGAAGAATGCCCTGCTAGCTAGGGATGGATCTCTCACCACCGAAGCTAGGGTTCCTGTGGGATCTTACTCCACACGCTGGATATTTGCAAACAATAGTTGCACATGAAAGAATATGCATAAGCTACAAGCTTACGACACAAATTATAAAATATCAAATGGCATGGAATATCTTTCCCTTCAAGTCGACTTCTCCTTATAAAGGAAGAAGAGACCCAAAACAACCTCTACAATATCCAATTAGTTCCCAAGGATTTTCCCTATGCAAGCATTTAATATTTTCCCATATTAAATACTTTTTCCAACAACTTTTTCCCTCCTAATGCAAGTCACATTTTTCTAGGGGAAATACATAGTAAAATGGGCATTTATCCTTTCTATGTTCCCATTCCCCCTTCTAAGGCAAGTAGCCTTTTCACCTAGGATGGATAACAATTTATATTTGGGCCTTTTCCATCCTTGATTTAATAATTATTAAGTCATATAAATTATTATAAGTGCTCTATATATATTTTTCTTTTATTAATGGCACTTTATAATAATTAAATATAACTTAAGCCACCCTTATATTTTTTCTTTGGCCGTCGGGTTGACAAAATAGGCCAAAGGTCTTCAAATGGGAAGGGGATATTACAGCCACACGATCTTGATTTTAACACAAAGGGAGCATACATAGCCTAATAACATGGTCATAATATTTAACAAATCACACAGTCTAATTACCTAACTAATTATGAGGCTTTGGGTTATAGAAGGAATGCGGTTCAAAGGTTAACCTTGAGAGAAGCCTTTATACAAGATGGAGACACTTAGTAGAATACCTCATGTCTGGGGTTCATGGGTTCTCAAGGTTGGTAGAATGGAATGTTGATCTATAGGTTACCCAATTTCAAGAGTGGTAGACTTCAGCCAATGACACAATTTCAAGATAATATGGTGTGCAAGGTCTTGTGCTTCATAGCTTGGTTCAATGAGAAATAATGTGATATCTATTTCACTTGGTTCACAATGCAACATTGGGTTAGATCACTGATGATCTCTGTGAGCTAAACCCACATTCAACACTAATGGTAATAATCACACATACACCATACAAAAGACTAAGTTTATACAGACACAAAAAACCATTTCTACACTATGGTAGAGTCGTAGCTATGGCCATGTCCACCTAACTTGTGCCCAAGATGGAGTGGTAGAAAAGAGCTTAGAGATTAGAGGATAAGGCTAAACTTAGATGAATAAGGCCAACTAGGACCCATAGAACAACTGATCCCCTGCAACAAAATACCTTTTTATTACACCTGTGTTTATTTGAAATTTTGCTAGTCATAGCCTTCTTATTTATTTTTGTTGTTCTTTTCCTATTTAACACAACAAGATTATTGCACTAACATAATTATCTTCAACTCATATCATAAGCAAGCCATTGTTGTAAAATGTCAATGTGTTACTTTACTAAACTTGAAATGCAAAATTGTACTCCTCACTACAACGAGAGCATATAACATTATATCGTTATCACAAAGCGCTCAAATAAAACCTATCACATAGAGTGACACACACAAAAAAATAAATCACAACAAGGGATTATATGAAATCAAATTATGGTTTGACATTGTTTCTTAGATACTGAAACACACATGGAAAACATCTCTATCCGAACCCATCTTATGCATCTTTTCTCCTTTTACCAATGATTCAATTTCTCGAATCCAGAGAATATTTGCACATGAGTAGACAAGAATATCCTGTGTAATATCTATTCCAATATAAAAAAATCAACTAAAATGAACTATAATCAACACACATAAACAATAATTTCAATCTGTAATATGAATCAAATCATCATTTTTTCCTAATCAAATTAATAACAATAACTATTTTACTCCCAAAATATGTCATAAATGATAATTGAATCAAATCAAAGAAGTATATAGAATGGTGTATCATTGTGTCAACAACCACTAAATCATCCAAAAGTCTCAAAAACAATAACGTATAATTATGGGATGTGTTATACTTCTCCACTAGGAGGAAGCATCGACCCAATTATTATTATTAGCAACAAAAGTATAATAACCAATGAAATGGACGTCGGTAAGCTCTATGGATTTCATCAAAATCATCCTAAGTAGTACTCTCCTATGAATATTGGTCTCACTGGACTTTGCAATGAGAGAACTCTTGGTTTCACAAGTAAAGCTACGAGTCTCAAGCATCTATTAGGACTCGACCAAAAACACTCCTGGATACTCCACCAGTAGATATTTCTAATCAATAACATGAGATATATCAGAGTGATAATGTTTCAACAAAGATACATGAAATACATTGTGCAACCAATATAGAGCCGGAGGTAAAGAAAGTCTATATGCTATTAGATTGACCACTTTGAGAACATTGAAAGGTCCTACGTAATGAGGTTTTAGTTTGGAAGACTCTCCAAACTCGATAGAGCTTTTCTTATTTTTCATCCTCAGAAAAAAATTATCACCCATGTTGCAAACTCTTTGGGAACCCTTTTCTTATCAACATAGATTTTCTTTCTACCTACATCCTCAAACAACTGTTGCCTTATCATTTTCACCTTCTCTTCCATGTCCTTAAACATGTCAGGATCAATAATCACCCCATCCTCTGTCTAATCCCAACTGATAGGTGTGCAATATTTTCTCCCAAAACATTTCATAAATGATAAATGAATCAAATCAAAGAAGTATATAAAATGTTGTATCATTTTGATAATAACTACCAAATCATCTAAAAGTCTCAAAAGCAATAATGTATAATTACGGGATGTGACATGTATTCCTTCATTGGCTGGATTTTTAGAAAGCTTTATCTATTCTAGTGTGGATGGTAGGCAAGCTCTTAAAAATTAGTTCCAATAGGACTCTTTATTAGTGTTTTCCCATGTATTATTATCTAAAAATAATCAAATTATTAACAATTGAATGAAACAAAAATAACCCCCCTCGTGAAAAATTATAAATTATCTTTTGCAATCTCGTAGAATTATATTGAATTGAATATGATTGTATGTGTAATAAGATATGATCTACTAGGAATATAAATGAATCCAATTGTTGCAATTGTTTTAGATACATTATCTAAAATCTATTTATTCATTAGTCTTTTCATTACTAATTGAAATAACTAGCATACTTGTACTCATATCCTTAAAATTATAGGGAATACACTGAAATTATAGAATTAAATTCTAATTACAATACTTGATCGTAAAATTAGAAGTTTATTCTATACCATAAATAGACATTTTCATTATTAAAAATGTAACTCAAATGTGTATATTTAGATTATAAGTCGTTATGTTTGAAGGGATAAGTCTATTTAGGATTAAACTTAACAAGTTGCTCTTTGGGTAACATAGAAATTTATGCTTTCTATTAAATCAAAAAATGTTCAATTGTACATCTTTAATACGAATAAATGATCCTATGATAATAAAACATATAAGGAATTGATGATATTATATCATCGTATATAACATATTGATATGGATACTTCAATACTCTATCCATGTTATTCATTTTCTATTCCACATATAGCTATATGTAATTAGAATGTCGCTATATATTATATTCATGAAACAAATTGGGTGCCTTGATGATGGAAATGTAGATATGCAAGACTCAAAATCCCATAACATAGAGGTTTGAGTCCTCTTCAACACATATATTTCAATGCCCATTGAATTAGGCAATTCAATTAGATCATATAAATATCCAATTGATATTCTCTCAATAAAGGGAATTTCCTTAATTTGTTAATATAAACTATTGCAAAATAGTCTATTTTTTTAGTTGTTTCATAATGTTTATTCAAGAAATAATAAATTGTATATATATTATAGTAATATTCATCTCATGTCTAAATTATTCTACCATGCTTCAATACTAGTATTTGTTTTTTAATAGGGCTAAGCTACTAAAAAAGAACAAAATTAATGAGAAAATGAAACAAAATGCATTAGAAAAATGAACACAGAATAGATTGAGTTAATTTTATTAATGGATTCAAAAGTGTCAGATGAAAGTATACTATGACGATAAATTAAAATTTTGGGAACACCTTATCAAGTTAAAGAGGGTTGGCTTGGCTTATGTTTGGTACTTTGCTAACTCCTAATATGGTTGAAATAATAATCTATCTTTAAATATTTAGTCCTTTTTAGGTATTGTTTAATCCTTTCATTACTAAGGAATTAATATCATCTGGAGGAATCCATTTTTTAAAATAACATTAGATAGGAATAAATTCAATAAATATTCATAACTTTATAATACAAACGGGTTGGGTGTTCAATAAGAATCCACCTCGCACCTTGCTACACATAAAATTTGCATGGAGGAACAACTCATTAAGAAAGAAATATGCACTAACATAAAGATAAAATAAACACAAATTTGGAACAATAACATAACTTGGGAATGTCTTATGTAGAGAAACAACATCATCAATCTAATCACCAATAATTCAACCTTTTACACAACTTAAGGACATGACAGATCCTCAATGTACCACTACTCAACACTTGAAACACTCTTAGAGAAAGTTCTAATTACACCTTACCATGCTTATTTTACCATCATCTTGATTTGGTGAGCATTAAGCTTGCATCTATACTCTTCTCTTAAGTACTCTGAGTTCTCTCCAAAGCTCAATTTGCTTTCCTAAGGCAATAGACTCTACTTATATAGTAGTTCATGTCACCTCCCAAGACTCCTAATTCTACATAATTCAAATAAAGGATCAAAGGACCCAAAAACCTACCTAAACACAACTGGTTAGCCTTCTCTAGAACTTGTGCCTCAAATATTCAATTATTCCATGTTTATGGCACATACAAGATTGTGCAGAAATTGTTGTGCATTAGACAATTGTGCAATAGACAAGACATTGTATAAAGGAACTGTGCACTCCAAAAATATTATGCAATGGAAGTGTATGCTCAATAGAATGAAACATTGTATCCCTTAGATCACCTTCTTTCACTGATAACATTATTATTCAATGTGTGATGAAACATTGTATCCCTTAGATCACCTTCTTTCACTGATAACATTATTATTCAATGTGTGATCCACATAATACTCCAAAAATGAAACAAAATAAAACAACATTAACTCTATCTGTTCAATTATTTTTAGTTCATATGACATTACCTATGAACTTGAATGTTCTTGCATCGTACACCTAAGGGAATTTTGGAAACTCGAGCTACTGCTCATATGCTATATTTTTGAGCATCCACAAGACTTAACCAAGTTGCTTCTTCAATATTCTTTCCTATCCACATGACCAAATACTTAGTGTACTCATTATGTTTTCTTGATATCGGTGTCTATTATCCATTTCACTTCATCGTGATCCTTGTTAGGCATATGTTTCCTCCAATTTGTAGTGCCCCGTCAACCGACCCCTTGAACGAATGTCGTGAGATCGAGTTTGGGCGATGACATTGTTAGATTAAAATTTAATTAATAACACGAGTGAGATTTATAATGATGGGGTTTAAAAATTGAAGTAATCAAATAATTAAATAAATTAAAAACAAAGACATAAAATTAATAAAATAATAATAAAAAAAAAAATTAAAGATCTTAAATTTTATTTGAAAAAATGGAGAAGTGGCGTTGGAAGTGGAATTAGGGAGGTTGGTGGAGAAGTGATAATATTAGTTGGGTTGGGTGAAGGAGAGTGGAGGATGGAGGCGTAAAGGATAAGGAAGAGATGGTATGGTATGCCCTCACCAGCAGTCTGTGCCAAAATAAGAGCTTTGGAAACAGTATGGGCTCCCATAAAATCACATTGGGTAGGTGTAAAGCCCGTCTTCACAAACTATGCCAGATTCTTTCCTTAAATGGGGACGTGGTATTATGCTGTGAGGTTTAGATTGGCAGTGGCGTACTTAGGCATCCTTCAGTTTTTTTTTTAAATTTATTTCTTCCTGATAATGCACCCGCATTGCCTACCATGGTTGTTAGTTGCACACACAGACTGGTTTTGTTGAAAAGGCGTTGGAATCCTTAAAAAATGTAATTTACAAGTGTAAAACATGTCTCTACAACAACAACAGCACCTTCCTCCTGTTGGGCGTGTTGCAAATGCTGGGAGATTGAGCCTGGAAGTGGATGACATGGACATTGTTTGATTTTTTTACTATACTTTTTTAGTGCTGAGAATGGAAGCTGATGGAGTTTGTTTAGATTTGTTGTAGATATGCCCAAAATGGAATTGTTGGAAAAATACCATTGTGGAATTTAAATTTAAACTCCATTCCCTGGATTAAATGTGGATAATATCATGTGCTTTCAACTCCCATGATTTTCTCTTCAATTTTTCTTAGATCCTTGTGTGTCAGAAGGAGTCACAAATTGCAGGTTTTATATAATGTATAGACAGTTGGGGAAGAATAAGGTAAGCAATTTTTTTTGTCTTGTCTGTCGTTAGTGCCTTGGTAGACAAGCTGTAAAATGTAGATTGTTATAGAGAGGGCACATGAACTGTTTGATCAAAAATGCAAATGAGGCTATTTGGTAAAATAGATTGGAAGGAAGCAATGCAAAATGTGGGAGCTTAAACAAATGCTTTGTACGTGAACGGTTAATTCGAATAGATTGAGGTGGACTCGGGGCTTATGCATGTTCGACTAGCTTGGTTTCCTCCGTATTCGCTTTGATTTTCCTTAGAAGGCATGGTTATCTTCCTCTATCTTGCATGAATTCAATATTTCTAGTTTTTCATCTTATAGTTATTGAAAATAAAACCTTGGATAAATATGTTTCCGCGAGTGTTAATGAGATGTAACACTGAAAATTTAATTAAAATTCCCCTTTTTACACAATTTGAAGGATATGTTTTGAGTGTGTTCCAGTTTTTTGTTTTACTTCTTAAGTTGTTTGGTTAGCCTTAATAACAATACCAAATAATGAAAAACACAAAATAATAAGGTTAACTCAATTCCTTGATTAAATCTACCTTTTGGTTACCTTGTGAAAGATAATGAAAATATGATTTTTGTGAGTCGCAAAACACCTCTCTAAACTCCAAACTGGGAAAGTTGAGTTGTGAATGTGTTCCCTCTCATGTGAAGTGTTGTATCAAACCTTAGAACTCCCTCGAATTACTGTTCGTGCATCTTTCGTCACCCCTTTAGGAGCCTCGTTAACCATTTTTATGAATTTGGGAAGTTGCTAAAAATCAAAATTTGGGTTTGGTTTTGGCTTGCCGTTTTGGCCATGATTGAAGAAATGGATATCGACCTCTCTAAACCTCTAGTATTTATCCATGACAATTGATTGCAAATCTTATTTATGATAAAACACCTCGCCAGTTGGTTTTACAAGGGGGTTTTATAGGCCTCATGTTGTTGGGTGATTAGGCCAAACTAGTCCAATTATGACCGGTGGCCACGAAAAAATAGTCGCTGCTCGTACCCTATTTGTCAGTTCTAAGTTACGTCAACTCCAGTAAATCCCTTATATAGAGGAGAGTGTATATGATTTGTATCGTGGTGTGTTTTCCCATCGTGCATCAATTTTTGAATACAGTTTCCTATCATTTGGGTCAAATTTGAATGTTTTCGCAAACTAGTAGGAAAATGTGAAAGAATGTCGTGGGACCCTCTCAAGTCAAATAATGGTCGAGAAAACTTGTAGATAATTTTAAATGATTATAGGAAAATGATTTTTTTATCTTTCTTCTCTCTCCCCCTCCTCTAATTAGGAAATGAAATGAAATGAATGTATCTCTAACTATCTCTTATTGCATGCTAAGTATTATAATCATGTGAATGAAAAACTATAAAAACATGAATTATGCTAGATTTCAGGTAGATACCATGCCAACAGTTTGTACTAACCATGTGGTGGATGCAAGTATCAGGATAAGGACAAGCGAAGTGTTACTGGTGTTTGTTTAGTAACATGTGATCTTGAAACAATGATATTGTATATGATATATCAACGCTATTGTTATAATTAGAATGGTCATTTAGTGTTCTCCATGATGAATACAACATTGTTAGCCTATTGGGAAAGTGTGCTATTTTTATACTTAGTTGCTCTTGTATATGTTCAATAAATTCCTTCTCAGTTGTCCTTTATATGTTGGTTGGGTGAAATAAGTTGATTGTATCATGTTGCCATGGAAATTGTTGACAAAATAATTCCTATAGATAGTGTTTGTAATTGTTATTGGAGGGTGAATTTTGTAATAATGTTATTTAAAACAAATTGGACCATGGTAATTTTGGATGTTGATTGTACTAGTAAATTGGGTAGTAATAACTTGAGAATGGATTATTATATTTGTTTTCTATTAATGTGTTGACCTAGGGAACTTTCTTAGTATCCTGAGAAAAATAACAACTTGCACTAGCGTGTTTCATTTGGATGAAAAGCAATAATCAAAATTATAGCTTGAAATATTAACCCTTGCAGTAAGGAATGATCCCCATGAGTTACCTCGTGCCTTATTTCCATAGTCTAACCAAACTTGGTCAACTTTTAATCATGTCTTTCCATTTCCATATTGATATTGGGTTCTATCGTATGCCGAGAAAATGGTTTCCACTTGTGCCTTCATGACTATCTTGGGGTAGGTGAACTTTGTACCTCATCCATCCTTCGTGCATGGTCCATGATGCTCCTTCTCTACCCTCGTGGGCTAATTTGTTTCCTTCAAGTAATGAACTAGAGACTTGTTAATGGAGCCAAACTCACATCGTGAATGAGCCTCGTTGCGACATTCTTAAGCCCTTAGGTTAAAAAAAAATGCTTCCTTGGTAGGTAGAAATGGAATACCTTGGGATTCTATGAAGGTCTTGCTAGTTAAGGATATTGCACTCTAGTTTGATTGTAGTAAGGAGTAGAAACGTTGGGTGTAAATGGAAATTTATTAAACCTAGAACCAATTAAGAAGTTTAAGAGTGGCCGAAACCTAATTTTCACTTGTAGTTATTGATAACATATTCGTAAGATGATGGATTAGGGATAACGAGAAATTCGAGACTTTTCCCTTTAACTCGATGACACCTCCTAGCTTAAGGGAAATAAGAGTCCAAATTCAGGTTACCATAATAACATGTATGATTATCAATATTGTCACGAAACCACCCTGTAGAAATGGTAATGGTTAAACACTTTCTTGAGCAAGTGGGTTTCCTCCTAGGAATTATATTTGTGCGTGTCGAAGTTGTGAGGGATGTTTTAGTTTAAGGTATAAAGTCACCTTGGGTCATGTGGGATAAGGTCTAAGTAACATAATTGTCTAGTTGTGTTGAGGTTAGGCATGGAGGGCTAAGTAATGGACGTATTTGGTAGCATATGGGAAATATGAAATATAAATTTGCAACACTGATGGGTGATTATACAAACTTTAGTGAACTGTAAAGTGAATGGGTTCTCTTAAGTTAGTACCTCAAGAGAATCTGGTTTTAAATCTAATGCAACCATTTTTAAGCTAGCACATGAGTAGAATGAAGGGTTTTAGGTGACAAAGGTAGTAGTTGCTTTTGAAAGATATCTTAGAGAATTTGGGTTACAGATGAATTCCATACCAAATTTCAGCTATTTGTTTGGGTTGCTTTAATATAATATTAAGAATTAATTGTGGATAATAGCAAAATTTTAATTAACACTTAACATTTGAAAGTGTACTCATGATATGTTGTTCCGGGAGAAAAGTGACATATAGAGCTTTTTTATAACTTGATTAAGCCTTATCATGTTGTGGGAAGAGAGTATAATTTTCTCTATGTGAGATCGAGCATTCGATAAAACATAAAATTTTATTTGAGAAAAGAAACTCATGACGTGTAAACATTGATATGAACCCAACTAACTACTAAAGTATATATAAATATATAAAGAGAATCTTGAACCTTAATCTTTTAACTATACACCTCTTCCCTCTTGATCTCATACTAGTTTCTATTGCATAATGAAAGCATAATGTTAAACCAAGTAAACACGTTCCTTAGAAACGAATCCTTAGAACAAATACTATTAGACTCATGTGTGTTTTAAATGTTCATATTAACAATCAAGCTATATTAAATAATTGTAATAAGTGAAACAAGCAAAAAATAATGGAACCATCATGTTAAATGAAATAAAGAAAATGCAATCTAATTTTAAGAGGAATGAAAGTTTACATGTTAAGTGATTTTCAAATATTTAAGGTCAAATAATGAAATAGGTTTGTAATAAATATGTAACCATGAAAATGTTGTGTCGTGGAAAGTTCCTATTAATATGTTGTATTGTAGATGGACAGTTGTGTTGTACTTTGTCATTTTGGAAGATGTGGTTTATATGTGCATCATAAGTTTTCATGTGGTTATGTTTCTTCTTTTTGGGGCGAGGTTTCATCATTGAGTATTAAAGGGATAAGGTGTAGCTAGTGAAGGGAGGACTAAGGGGAAGTGTGTGTTTTGTTTTGTAGGAACCAAAGGAATTCATGGATAGTCTTAGTGGAGGGATAAGTGCATGTTATAATGGAGGGATAAGGGGCTTGTCAAAGTTGGTGTGGTGTGTATGCTTTGGAGGAACCAAAGGATAGCCATGATTCCTTCTTGGAGTGATAAGGGGTATTTGCAATGATGACCTCTCCCCATTATAAGCCTCATAGGTAGGGTTGAAATTGTGTGTCGTCTCTAATTTTGGTATTTATCCCTTCCTCATCATGTATATATGTGGGTTTATGTCTATGCAAATGTATCATGCGTTGCGAGTTATCCTAAGTGATCCCATGTGGTGTCATGTTTCAAGTAATGTAAAACAAAAAATTATTCCGGTATTTTATTATTTATATTTGAGAGTGTAATTTGTGGGCGTGATACAATCAACTATGTCATTCTTTGATTTAGGTTCATCTTCACCCTCCTATGCTGCATGGCATCGATATAAATCCACCATATTAAGAATATTATAGGTATCAATGCCTTCGGGTAACTTAATCTTACAAACATTTTGGGAAACTTCCCAATGATTATACATGACCTTATCTTCTTCCACTTAAGATTATTATATTTTCCTTTTGGAAACCTTTCCTTCCATAAATATGCCAAGACCATGTCTCCAATCTAATATTCAACTTCACTTTATCGCCCATCTACACATTATTTCTATTACACATTCATCTTTTGTGGTTGCATACTTGTTGATGTACTTCTTTCATGTATTCCATGAAAGCTCTTGCTATAACACTTCCATATTCATTGTGGGATAAGTCTTGCAATTTTACAACTCCTTTGGGTTACTCTCATATATGGTCTAGAATGGTGTTTTCCTTGTACTCGTATTTACTAAATTCTCATAAGAAAATTTTTGTTTATGCTAAAGCCAAATCCCAAGTTCATGGCCTATCTCCAATCAAATTTCTAAGAAAATATTTGTGAATTATGTTCACAACTTTTGTCTATCTATCAATTAATGGATGATATGTTGAACTGAACTCTAATTTAGTATCCAATTTTTTCCATAATGTTCACCAAAAATGACCAATGAATTTTGTATCTCTGTTAGACACAATGTTGCACGGTAGTAAATGCAGTCTCACAATCTCCTTAAACAATAAATTTATGATATGTGTTGCATCATTGGTCTTCCTACAAGTAATGAAATCTGCCATATTTGAAAACCTATCCACTACTACAAAAATGGAATCAACACCCCTCTATGTTATGAGAAAACCCAAAATAAAATCCATACTTATGTCTCCTGAAGGTATATCATACAACCTTGTGTTAAAAGATGTTCCTTTAGTCATCTGAAAAATGTGGTATTCTTATACAATTTTTCACACATCCATACTCATTTATACCAAGATGTAACTCTCTCCTAGATGTGTTAAGGTTTTTTCAAAGATAAAGTGCATAACCAATCCTCAAAAATGTTTCTCTTTCACCAATTTTTCCTGCATTGACCTCTTCAGGATGCATATTTGTCCTCCTCTGAACAACAAGACTTCTTACACAAAATACTCCAACCAAGGCATCTTATTTAAACTTACGAGTACTCTGAATTCTTTAGATGCTTATCTGAAATATTTATCTTTCATCTATAATTATTTCATGGATTCAAAACCCATAACTTCTATTCTCATTTCTATCAACAAACAACTATGCCTACTGATTGTGTCAACCAACTTGTTAAATTTCCCACTTTTATGATTTAACAAAAATGTATATCCTTGTAGGCACCCCATCCACTTCATGTGTCTCTAGTTCAACTTTCCCTAGATCATAAACACTATACTTCCTTCTTACATCATTCAATGTTTCTCTAAAATATGTAAAAGGTATGTCCTTCTGACTTGAAACTATGTTAATGGCTTGCCATTAACATTGCAATTGATTTGAAACACTTTTGCAAAATCTAATAGCGCCAACACCAATTTTTATATTATTCTTTTCTTTAACCCCACAAAGTTATTTTCTACACTTGTGTTCTAGATGAAAGTCTTCTTATCTCCTCTCATGGGCTTTGTGATTGGTGTGCATACACCACTAAAGTTTAGGTGATGAATTGTGCAAACCATTTCAAGGCCCATCTTCTATCCTTCTATAAAAATCACAAAACCTATATACACCAATCCCTCGCATGAAATTTCACTTCTTTAGACTTATCAATAACTTATCTTTCCACAATCTTTGTAAAAATTATCTGATATGTAAGACTCTCTTCATGTTTTATGTTGAAAATTATAATATCATCTAGGTACATGATCATGGACTTACCTAAAAATGGTTCTAGGACTTGATTCATCAACCTTGTGAGTTGTGTTGCTCAAATTGAATGACATCACAAGACACTCATACAATCCTTCTTGAGTCTTAAGCATTGTCTTCCTTTCATCCCCTTTTGTTATACATGATTGATTTTATTCATTCTTCAAACCAACCTTGCTGAAATAATTTTCTCCACTCAAACACTCCATGATATCATCCATGCATGGAAATGAGAACATGTACTTTACGATTATCTTGTTTATAGGTCTTAAATTAGTACACATACACCACCACCACCTTTCTCTAGTGCTAATACTGCGAGTACTATGCATGGGATGAAACTCTTTCTAATGATTCCTCTCTTTGACAACCCTTGTACTTGCCTTTGTATCTATGCATTCTCTATTTGTGTCATTTGTAAGACTTTTTTGGAAAAATCGGTCATAGAATTAAATCCATGCAATGACTAATGTCTCTCATAGGTGTTAACCCCTCTGGTAACTCACTAAACACATCTTTCATAAACTCATTGAACATTTATTTTACATATTACACCATTATTTCTTGTCCTTTAGCCACTTCTTTGATGTTTTTTCTGTGTGTAGTCCATACTATGAGTGTAATGCACCATCTTGCTTCACTTTGCTCAGGAATTACTTACCTAAGAGTAACAACAATTTTGGTGTTGATTCACTTTTTTACTGCAATGGGTTCAAAGTATGCTTCACTCCATATTTTAAAACCATGTATGTGTTTGCAAAACCATCATTTTGTACTTTTTAGTTGAATTTACAAGGACTTCCAAGTAGAATGTGACATGTGTCCATGGGCTAGATGCTACACATTACTTCATATTTATAGCTCCCAATTTTGAATTTGATGAAACAATGTTACTTCACCAAAATATGGTTTCCCTTACGCAACCATAAAACCATATGTGAATTCAAATTCTCAATTATTTCTAACTTAAACTTATCCACCATTTCCTCTACTACCAAATTATTGGTGCTTCCACTATCCACTATTACTTTGCAATATTTTCCCCTAGCTTATATGTCATCCTATAAAAACTACTTCTCTACTCAAGACCAATTTTCTTCTTCTCTAGTTTCTGATATATGTGTTTGAACATCAAAAATTCTCCCATATTTGGTTCTTCTTCATGGCTTGTTAATCCATCTATCTCTCTTTACGTAATGTATGCACTCCACTTACTACCATCTTAGGCATGCATGAACTCATACATTAAATTGCCTATCTCTCCAGTTTTATACATGTCATTGAATTTTCAACCTCTTCCATTATTTCCTCGAGATGTACCTTATTTTTGTGTAGTATAACACAACTCTCTTTCACTTTGACCTTGTGTGGTATTTCCATTTACCTAGTTAGTGATTTGATGTTTTCACACTATCATATTTTTTTACCTTCAGAGCATATTGCTAGGTTTTTTCCATATAAATTATGTGTACCATACTAATCTCATCCTTAATCACCAGACACAACCTAGTCATATACATGGAAAATTTCCCCACATGTCCCACTCAAATGATGAGTCCATAAAATTCCTTAGTGTATTATTTCACACTAAGATCCCTATGTCGCTTACCTTGCAATGTTTTAATCAATCTGATCTGGTAATATACAAGTTAAAACTTCACTTTGAGCTTCACCACTAACCTATCCCATTCATTTTTCTTCTACTTGCCATGATGCACCCAAAGGGTTTATATATACTCCCACCAAAGAGATGTATGATCGTTTAACTTTGTGCACACAAACTTTAACTTTATGAGATCTTCCATGTCTTCATACTCAAAATATTTCTCCATATATGATATCCAATCAATGTGTTCTATTAGTTCTAAACTACTATATTAACAAGGGGTATCCAACTCATGTATACTTCCCACTATACCAGCTATGTGAAGCAATCTATCCTTAGGACCATGTTGAGCTTCCTCTTCTTCTATGTTTGCATTCACATCCACATTTGCATTAATAGTATATTCTCACAAAAAAAGTCTATTCTCTTTTTTTGTGAGCTTGCCTTCGTCATCACTATGGTCTTCCATAATAACACCCTGGGGTTATGTGGCTTATATGGCCTCTAAGCAAGCTTACATATTTCACATCATTTTAGCTAAGTCCTTAACTCTTGCACCCTAATTCTGACATTCTACATTCCTCCAATGTGCTATTTTAAATCTTTTTTTTTCTTTTCCTCTCTAAATTTCATGACCATAATAATTGCAATCTTCTACTTAACCCTCTTTTCAAAAGATGTCTACAATGACTTTCTACCAACAATCTACACTTTGTAAATCAACAAAATCTTTAATGTGTCACTTACACTCACACCTTCTGCCTAATAGTCACCCTCTATAATATGTTTGAAATAATTTTCTACCCACACTTAAAAATGGGGAAAACCAAAAGATCTGTCACACCTCTTCTCAAGGAAAACAATCATACTCTAATAAAAAATAACACATATGTGTAGGGTTTTTAGCAAGGATCCACCTCACACCTTGTTATGCAAAAAATATGCACAAAATAAAAACATAGAAAGAAACAAACATACATCCACATAAAAAGATCAAATGAACATAGATTTGGGATAATGGTATAGCTTGAGAATGTCTTATTAAGAGAAACACCATCATCAAATCGATTACCAATGATTTAACCTCTTACACAACACATGGATATGGTATATCCTCCATGTACTACTACTCAATACTTGAATCAATATTAGGAAGGGTCCTTGTTACACCTTACTATGGTTATTTTACCATCATCCTAATTTGGTGAACATTATGCTCAAATCCATATCCACTCTTAAGAGCTATGAGTTCTCCCCAAAAATTGAACTACTTTTGTAGGGAAATTGGCTCTACTTATATAAAAATTCATGCCACCTCCCAAGATTCTTAATTCTATGGAATTTGAATTAAGGATTTAAGGACATAAAAAAAAAAACCTAAAAAAAACTAGTTAGCTTCTCTAGAACTTATTCCTTCAAACACTCAATTATTCTAAGTTTGCAGAATGAATAAGATTGTGCGAACAATGTTGCACACTGAATAATTGCACAACAAACC
The DNA here is from genome assembly GCA_019776745.2 of Taxus chinensis. NCBI lineage: Eukaryota > Viridiplantae > Streptophyta > Pinopsida > Cupressales > Taxaceae > Taxus > Taxus chinensis. The sequence continues at coordinate 328,683,989 of CM034147.1, forward strand.
TAACATTGGATAGAGTAAATGTGCACTCCACATATATTACAAAACAAACTTTTTCACTTAACATAATGCAACATTATATCCCACAACTCACCAGTAATGCAATTCCTCAATGCATGATCCATAAAATATTCCACAAAATGCAAACATCATTGAATCTAATTGTTCAACTATTTTTGTTGATATAGGATTGCTTGTGAACCCAAATGCTCCTACATTAATTTTGGATATATTAGTATGAATAAAACATTTATTATATACAATATTATTTTTCTTCAAGAAATAAAATAGAATGAAGCAGAAATGGAAGGATTGTCGAAATCAAAACTTAAATTTTGACAGTGAATGAAATGCGGGGTGGAAGGAAACTCATGTGAATTTGGAATATTGTGAAATGGAGGATCAATTCAAGTCCAATGTAGAACAAAAGAAGAAAAATGGTTGGCCTGCAATTTCCACAATGTAAGAGAGGGTATTGTAGGCATGCTTATTAATGTTTATGGTCCAAATAATGTGATTAAAAAGAGGGAAACATGGATATAAAACCAATTTTCTCGACTTCATGTCAACATCAATGTGTTATTATTGCGGGGATTTTAAGATCATTATGGGGTCGAAGGATACAAAGATATGGAGGTTGAGGATTGAATCAGAGAAGGATTTTTGTGACTTTGTTTTTGATAATGCACTGTTGGACATGCATCAAGATTTTGGAACCATAGACAAGATCTTAGGAAAAATGACTACACAACTATAACTTACTTAGGGCACGAATCTAAATACATTAAAGGAATAATATGCTTTTACTTAGTCAAGATTATTATTATTGATTATCTTGAATCTTTATATGGATCCATTTTTAGTGCATGTATGGGAAGTTGCAATGGTTGAAATTTATGGGTTTCATTTTCTCCTTATTATTCGTTAGGATTTCAAAGGATAAAATTTGCATTACGCACTTTGTCCATGGCCTTTTCACTAAGCCCATTATACATGCATATCCAACAATGAATTTATGTATAAAATGACTTCATTGAAAAAACCTTTTAAACATTTACAAAAATGCAATTATAAAAAATATATTAATTTTTATGATCCTACACCTACTACGAACAATAATTTACTACATAATCACTTTTCCAAATCTAATAAGAGTCATACACAAGAAGTCACAATTGTTGAACATGGTCTCAACAATCCTATATACAAACACTTAGACAAAGAAATAATTTCTATCAGAGAGTCACAAAATATGCAATAACCCAATGTAAGAATTTAATGCAAAAAAATGAGACATTCTTAATAACACATAGTGAATCCCTCATGATTGTCAACAATGGTTATATCACTTCCGGTATAGTTTACAACCCATATGCAATTGCTAATAAGAATAAATTATTTTTAAAATGTAATATATTTTCTTACACTTAATAGAAATAATGTCAGTTGTTTCTTGTTTATAAGCTATGTTTGAAATCTATCCTTAGTGATGTCTACTATAACTAGGGATGCATGGTGTATTACATACCTTCATTAGGAATCCTAACTGTGAATGCATCATTTTGGTATTAGAGCTTAGGATTTAAGAGTTCTATTGAAGAGGTTAGTCAAAGTGTAGGATTGGAGAGTCTTGATGTATATATTGGTGTACATATTAATTTGAATTTTATGAGTGACTATAGGATTCTCTACTTAAAACACTATGGGTGTGGGAAAAAATTAGATATAGAAATATCTATGATTATGTTATTAGATATAGGGTATGAGCTCACAAAATCTTGTTGTGAGAGATTGTGATTGAGAGATAACACACAAAGTGAATAGAGTACTGAGATTAACATGTTTGGCTAATGTGATAAGAAGAATACATGCCTTCTTGAAATCCATTGAGACCCAACGTAAAGGAGTTATTGTGGATGAAGATGAGAGTGACGATTATCAATAAGTGAGAGCATATTTAGTTTAAGAGGCTAAAACAAAGGATGTAGATGAAAAAGAGTACCAAATATTCAAGTAATCAAAAGGATTGGAAGTAAACCATGTATAAAATTTCCATATTACTATAGGAACATGGATCTAAAAGGTTTTATAGACTAGATTTCTCAAATGGATAAGCACATTATGTATGAATGTGCGGAAGATATCAAGAATGTTAAATTTGTGAGTACCAAGTTGAAATGACACGAGCTCTTGTGGTGGGATCATGTGAAAAAAAAGAGATTTAAAATAGGAAAGGATAAGCTAATAAAATTATATTGAATTATAAAAAAAAATTAAGGACAATTTTATGCTTGTCGATACTTAATATCATCTATCCATGTAATTGTAAAAATTTCATAAAAAATAAATAAGGTTGAAGAAGTACAATATAAGTATTTATATTGACTCAACATGAGAGTTGGACATGTGACGATGATAAACATATCTCGAGGTATGCAAATGAAATGTACATTTATTTCAAGCTGAACTTGGTATGGATAAGATAATATCTATAGAGGAATCTTATCATTTTACTCTAAAAATCGAAGAGAAGTTGTCCCAGAGAAACCAAATCACTCCACAAGGTAAAGGAAAATTTCTACACAAATGTGGAAGTTTGTGAAATGACGCAAAGAGTCATGCATAAGGAGATATGGACACATCATATGAGTAGAGTCATGCATAGAGAGATGGAGAAAGATAACTGCCTTGAGGTAGAGGATACATAAAAGGAAGAGGAATCAAAAGGACCCATTTCAATTGTAGGGAGACTAAAAATCATGCATTTGAATTTTCATAAGCCATGTAAAGAAGTGGTAGCTATAGAAATGATTCTATCATGTTACTCCACAAACAATAAAAGATATCATTTCTAATATTGCGGTGAAATTTTATTTTCAAATTTCCATCATAAATATGAATATGATCTTGCAGATCTTTAACCATGGGGGTATGATAAGATTTGAGAATATATTTTTGTAGATCCTTGGTAATGCCAAGTGGAAGATAAATGGGAAGGTATTTTACTCTCCAAAATGTGTAGGAACTTTTGTGCACATTTGAATTCTTGAGGTTAGGATGAGACAATTGATGTGAGGATAATGAATTATGTATGGCTAGTAATTTAGATGTGGGAGATGTGTAAACCTGGGAGAATGTTCCAACCTATACCAAATACACTTGTTTTCCATGAATAATTTGTATAAGGAAAAAAGTATATAAGAGTCAAATTCCTACAAATATTTGGGCCCCATATATAGATAAGTAATTTGGTATGGGAATGAAAATTTGTTTTTTGACATTAGTTGGTCTTGATGAGAGCCAAGTACTATAGATCCTGATCAATGTTGGCATTTAAAAATGGAGGGAAGTTGGATTATATCACCCATAGAAACTTCCTACTTCTTTCATGCTAGTATTTTCTAGAGATAATCATACACATAAGCAAGTGAAATACTGGAAAATTCTAGAATTGAGAATGATAAGATTAATCAAATGCTAAGGATAGATTATAGGCATTAAATATCACAAGTTTGTTGGTTAAATTACAATTGTGTTGGAAAAATTATTTTTTCTAGTACTCAAAATTTCTCAATCTCAACCCTAAATTAAATATGCTTATATATTATCTAATCTCAACCCTAAATTAAATATGCTTATATATTATCTACTCAAGTGGAGTGAGAATTCTTAATAATTTCCCCACCCTACCTAGATATATTTCGATTTAAATTATCTTCCAAATCATGTTAGGGGATATCTTGTGGTGGAACTAGCTAGATAAGGAACAAGGTGGTTGGTTGTAGCTTTTAGAGGAGTTTTTCATATAATCTTAAGCTTGTACAAGATCCATTTGTAAGATTGTTTAATTTTCTTTTGAAAAGACTCTCTTTCTATTTTTCATGTAAATAAATAAAAAATTACAACATGGGTATGAATTTGTGATGCAGAAGAAGTGATCTTGTTTGAAAGAAGAGAAAAACTTTATTTTTAATATTGTTTTTTTTTAGGTATATGGGACAATTTCTATAGTAGGACAACAAGTTTCTTTGACGTTTTATAATTATAAATACAAATATGAAAGGGAGTGACTATTGAAATGTATATAAGTAAAGACAAATTTTTATTGCTTAGACATGTAAATTACGAATACCATATATCTAACTACCAACAAAAAATATTTTTGGATTTTAGAATGGAATTGGATGATGTTACATTACTCTAATATAGTCTTCCTCACTATGTTACACAACGATAAAATATAGAAACATCGCTTACAAGTTTTGTTTTTTGCATCACATACCACAACACACAAAACATGGATTTTTTTTTAAAGGAAAATATTCTCATCATATTCTATTTTCTCTATCCTTGACATTTTCCACTTGGTCATGAACAAAATAGGTGATTATCATTGCCACTTGTAATCACCCTCAATTTTAGTCATTTCAACATAGATTTAAATACCACTAGTGCATTGTGTAGCCCCATTGCTAGTAACTAAAAATAGGTTGTTAATCGACCTTATTCCTCCATTAAATCCTTCCTCTAGCGTGTCTTTCCTTACTTGGCTGATTAGAACTTGAATCTAAAATATTTTTACATTGTGTTTATTTTTATAACTCCCCCCCACCATGGGAAATGTTTGATTTAGGATGTTGGTTTACACTTAAAATGCATCCATTTACAGAAACATTATTTGACATTTTGATATAATACTGATGACACACTATTTTGGCCAATGATTATGACTCTTAATATTGGTATTTTAACATTACAAAAGATATCAATTATTTTGTTTATAAATAGAGATATAGACTTACATAGATTAGAATTGACTTACCAATACAACTTATTTACTATAAAATGAAATGTACAAAGAAATTATATATATTATGAAACATAAATCCCAGAAAAATTTAAAGCACTTCATATTCTATAATAAATATATTAAAGAATCAATAGATTATAGCTAGACAAATACCACATTACTTGTCTATTTGAAATTGAACATTGACCAAACATAACATGTGTGGGAAATGAATGAAAATAAAAAAACATGCCTTACAAATTAATTACATGTGGTTCATTACATGAATGTTGGCACTAAAATGGGAAATATGGAAAAGATGAAGGACAAATTATGGGAACAAATAAGCCATATGACTACTTCAGTCTAGTATAAGTTAATGGTCAATGGATATTATAAATATACACACATAGTTGACCACATGCCTTCAAATTCACACATTTTGATGGTAGCTAGGTTTTTTCAAAGAGAAATTAGAACATTTTTAAAAAATACTCCATCCACATGATAATAGCACCTTTAACACTTGGTAATATCTTGTTAATTTCAATGGTGAAGGTTATATAAGAATGAATATGGATTGAGTATCAATTATCAACATGCATAGAAATATATAAGAGGAGTCCAAAGTGACTCAAATCCAAACACATTCTCACTAAGAATGACATCTTAAAGATCACCGAGAGCTCAAAATCTTACTATCTATCTGATTATAAAGGATTACAATTTGATCAAGCATTAATTTCCCTATAATCTAAAAAGATCTTGATCCTCCCATCCTTCTTTATGATTATGACCATAGGGCTAACCCACTCTAACTCTTCAGTTGGTTCAATGATGTCAAAGTAAAGAATCTTATTGATTTCCTCCTTTACCTTCATGTGCAAGTTTGGATTCAACCTATAAGGCCTCTTCTAAACAAGACATGCACCTCCTTTCAACTTAATCTTCATCTCACCCAATGAAGGGTTCACTCCTTTCAACTCATGGTATCCTGTGGGAAATAGATCCTAAAATTCACGCAAAAGCTCAATGATCTTTGCTACCTCTTGTTCTGACCAGTAATCCCTAATTATGGCTTCCTTAGGCACATCCTCTAGGATAATTTTAACCTTATTTGTCTTCATAGGAACATGGTACATGTGCATCTTCTCATCCAAAAATTCGATGACCTCGCATGCACCTTCTCAATGGATAACCTCTAGGTTTTCCACCTCTTCATCATTAATCATATATACTATCTTTCCCTTTTATTTTTCCTTTTAGGCATGACCAAATTTTACCTCTTCTGTTTCAAATATATCTTTGTGCACCTCAAAATTAGGCTCTCTAAGTATCTCAAGAATAATATCCTCTTCTTTTGCGATATCCCCAAATGTGATGCGCTTCATAATCTATAGAGTCTCATGTACCGGTGGCTTGTTAGAAAAATAATCAAAGGTCTGAACAATATCTGTAGTCATCTCACACCATCTTGAAGTCTCCCTCTTTAACTCAACATGGGCATACCATGTGTGCGCACATCCTCACCAAGCAGAGTAGAACTTATGTACCCATAGTGATGGCAGTAGTGCCTCTTTGCCTTGCACCCATTGTCTCTCACAGTTGTGGATTCGTACCAAAGCAGGAGTCCTCCCATTATATTCATGTATGATTGAAGGCACATTGTTCTGAGTAAACCTTGTGGAAAAGATGATTCTCACTTCTCGTCATTCCATCAAGTTATCTATATGTGTTGCCCACCAGCGCACTGATGTCCCACGCAAGGTATAGACAAGTATATTCCTTTTATCCCCTTAATTTTCCCACTAGATCTCCATGATGTGCAAGAATGTATAAGGTTTCCCTTTTCCAGTATACCTTGGTACTAGAATTGATCCTAGCCATTTAACCATGTGTGGCCTAATCATCCTATATGTGTCACCCACTAGTGTGCTGATGTCCCGCACAAGGTATAAACCAACATATTCCTTTCATCCCCTTCATTCTGCCATTGGTTCTCTATGATGCGTAAGAATGTATAAGGATTCCCTTCGCCAGTATACCTTGGTACTATAATTAAGCCCAGTTGCCTAACCATGTGTGGCCTAATCATCATGGTTACTCTCCCTTTTACCTCACGCTAACCATCTTATATGTGTCATGTGCCCAGTTATCACAAGCAACACTGGTAGTGTCACTTATAAACTACTTGTCTTCCCACTGAAATATTCCTCCTTTAGTTGGTTCCAAATTTTTAGGGTCGCACATCGTCTGTGCATAGATTATATTCAATTCTTCTTCACTCAAGGGCTCAACATAAGGTTTTACCTTCACATCATTCAAATGTATGATCACACGCTCATCTTTGTTCTAAAAAATGATGTATTGTTTATTGAAGCATAGATCAACATTATTCACATAGCACCAAGGATGTCCTAGTAAAGCTGGGCAATTTTTCTTCTTCAACAAGCTCCAAAAATTCAAAATCCCCAGTGAACTTGGATCCTTCAATGGTAATTGAGGCATATTTAAACACACCAATAGGCATAGCTTGCGTCTTGTTCACCATATACATCACATTGGAAGATGGATGCAATGTTGGTCTGTCCAACTGGTTCCAGGCATCGATTGTCAAAACATTCACCTCAACGCCTATGTCAATCAAGATATTACTTACCATCCAACCATCAATCACTGCATCAAGTGTGATTTCCTTATCAAAATCATAGTTCTTTGGTGGTAAGTTTTCATGGAGTATTTGATGCTCGTGCTCAACTACTGCACACAATACCTTTTCACGCATCCATTATCCTAGTAGTGTGATGATGTTTTCTGTCAGCAACATCTTGCATACCTCTTTCAAGTCACCTACATCTTTCTATGGTAGCTGAACATTCTTCGCGCACTCTCTCACTTTTACGTCTGGTCCTTTAAGCACTAAATTTATCCTTACAGGTATCTGATCACCCCCATAATCTCATTATAGACCTCTTTCTGGTAAGCAATATCTAGGTTCCTGACATGCATAACTTATTCTTTATGTATGAGTGGCTTGGCCTTAAGAAGTTCACGGGCATGTATCACCTCTGTGTGCATGGTTACTAGCATGGGCTATAAATCCCAATCAAGCTTATTTGGCATCTAATGATCATTCCCATGCCTTTTTCCTTATTCTTAGTTTTACACATGTTCATACGGGTTAGGGTAATCCTCAACCTTATGCTACTTTCTGCGATACATGCATACCATATTCTGAGGACACTCACACTGGTAATCATCAAGGAACCCACAAGTGTAGAAAGTATCATGTGTAAATATTCCCCTTCCACCACGACCTCTGCTCATATATCCTCTGTAGAATCCACCTCCTCCATTGTTATGTTCATTAGGGAGTTGGGCTTCCTGAACCTAAGAGTTGTTTACAACCATGGTTTACTGTATTCCAGTTTCACATGCCACATGAATTTTATCTATCCACCGAAAATCCTTGGTCTATTGAGTGTGTGTGTCATAGATCTTACAATACACTGATACGTTCTTCATCATCGCACATTTCAATAATTGATAATTTTGGACATCATGGTTCTTGTGATATATTTCACAAGATTATAATAACACGTGCACAATCCTACATGGGAAGTTATCCTTCATATGTTCCTCTACTTCACAATATGTACACCACAGTCCATTATGTGTCTCATGTGCCTAGTTAGTAGAGAGATTCTCCAACTGCTTGGCCATGGATCTTCCAATTACAATTCTATCATCAAGGTATTGATAGCTAAAGGTAGTGCATGCAAATAAAATCCCCTTGGTCCACATAAAAACCAAAATTCAACTTCCTTAGGACAAGAATGCGTAGAAATTGCATACTTCAAAGTATAATTGTGAAATACACCTGCCCACCAAGGATCCATGACTCTAGTCCACTCCTCGTCGATGTAAGAAAGTGTCTGGTAATCTTCTTCCATCCAATCTCTCATTCTTGGAGAGAAAATTTTGTTTGATGCGTAAGCTACCAACCACTGATATAACTCTACAGGAAAGAAGCTAAAGAACATCTCATACAGGAAGTCATACAAATTATCCTCCACCCACTTTCGCGCATTAAAATCAGGTCTAGTTTTGTATCTTTGTGCAAATAGGTCTTGACTGTCTTCCACCCAACCTTCAATACTCTCCAAAGATAATCAATAAGTCATCTACATGCAACATCTTGGTAGTCACTTTGAAAAGAGGTCCCGAAAACAAAACCAAAATTTAGTCTTTAGTTTCACTCAAACACTATACGTGTTGACACCTCATTTAGAAAGATGTGAATGCTCACCCGAAGCACACGTAACTAATAGGTCCCTCCTTTGTCATGCTTAATAGGAGATTAGTATGCATGTTCATCATGTTGATAAACAAGAAACCATTCATGCACAGATAATCAATACATTCACATCATTTTGGAAACACACATAATAAGGAAGTTTAATAGTCTAAACAATAACCAAGATCAACTGAACCATTAAATCACCATATTCAGACATATCCACAACTAGTCTCAAACCACATGCATTCATTATAACCAAAAGCATTACATAGTATGAAGCTGATACTCAATCATTACATAAATATCCAGGACAATGCGTGCAACCATCATGCTGGACCAAAACAACATAATGTCCTAAGCATACTTCATCCCTCTAACATGGATACATCACATGTATATATAGGGGTGGGGACTTACCCTTCACTACTCATGCATTCTCCTCATAATAGGCATGCTCTCAAAAATAGCTTACACGTCTTCTTTCCTAAAAATAGCCATGCATACAACTCTTGCATGCCTGTTGTATATATTTACCCCCCGGGTAAATATAGACACCCAAAGCGCGAAATTGGGTTTCGAAGGTGGAAAAGCAAGGCAGAGAAACATGGTGAAAAAACATAAAGAAAATATGTAATCGGGTCTCCAAAACCCGCCAACAAAGAAAAGATGCCGTCGGGCCTCCAAAACCCGACGCAAAAGGAATCGGGTTTTGGTGGCGCAGGAACATGTCGGGGGGTCTCTAAAACCCGACATCAAAGAAATCGGGGTCTCAGCATCGGGGAAGCACGTCGGGGGAACATGGTAAAGAAGCATGTCGTAAGAGTTGGAAAACCCGACATCAGAGGAAAATCGGGTTTCGGGTTTCGGGAAACACGAAACATGAAACATGCAGATCGCAAAGGATGTCCCGATGCTCGAGGGTTCCGCAAACCCGACAGCAAAGAACATGTCGGAAGGGTTGGAAAACCTGACATAAGGAAAATCAGGTTTCAGAGGTGGAGAAACATGGCGCAGAAGCACGGGGTGAAAACATGTCGAGGCATCCTCCAAACCCGATGCAGATGCAAAGGAGAAACCCGAACCCGACTGGAAACAGACCTTGATGCGAGAAATATTCAGATCGCCATAACTTTTCACAGGGAGCTCGGATTCACACAAGGTTGGACTTTTCGGAAATCTCTCGGTGTCCTCTACCCAACTACGACTGGATATCTTTAATTGGGTGAGAAAAAGTTCTTCAAAAATGCAAAATACAGTTCGCCATGTTTTGAGTTTGTTGAGTTTTTTACCTACCACCATGGTTTGTGAAAGTTAGGTGCAGTTTTGGAGGTGGTTGGGCAAATCTCGATTTTCTCACTTCTCCATCTCTTTTCCTTCTATAAAATGTAAGGAGGGGATTTTTTTTTAAAGGTTGGACATTTTGTTTTGTACCTCCTCCCTTCTTCTCCCTGGCAGGTGGATTTGTGGAGCAAGGACCTTCCCATTTGAAATTGTAATGCAACCTTGCCTCTTGGCATTTTGCAGTGTTGTATCACCCCTTGGAGTGAATTAATGCATATCTGTGGATGTTTTCTCAACCCTCTACGTGTTTATTTACGTCCTTCCGATCTTCACTGTGAATCTGGCCATCTGTGCATATCTTTTGCATTACATTTTATTGGTTTGTGTTTATTGGCAAGACATATGTTCTTCATTCCTTGGTGCATCACCTCCTTAGCTTAGGTTTATTTTTATGCATTTCTCTCTCCCTGTCTCCTTGGTAGTTAGATTAGGTTTTTGGGTAAACCTCTGCGTTTCATTGGTGCATCTGAACAGAGGAATAGGAGCCGACCTTCATCCGGAGAGCTTTTTCGATTTTGCGAGGTCCCACACTTGGGAAAAGCTCCATGTTGTGCAATCGCACTAAGACTTTCAATCGAGCGCGTTGTAGAGTCCCAGGGGTGCTGCGTTTCGACACCAACAATGCCTTTACAACTTTAGCTAATAATATATTAGTCCTAAAGATAATAGTTTCTTTAATCCTATTATTAACCTCTACAAAGCATGTTCTGCATGTGCTTTTCCAACTTGCTTGATCGAAACTCTAGTTCTATTTTTAGCCCAATCAGTAAAATAGGCTAAGTCCCTAATTTTTTTCATGTGTGTGCTCAGTCCTATGCGCTTATCTGTCCAACATCTACGTGCACCCTTCTGCATGTTAACCCTATTCCTCTACGTATGTGCGTTCTTGTGTGTAAGCCTATGTATTTCTTTGGTACTTGGTCAATTTCCCCAACCAACAAAAAATTTCACACCTATAGTTAAAATTGTGTTCCTTATGTGTCTATCATGTTAGGATTTTTTCATGATATATCCAATCCTAAGCTCCATTATGCATGTGCTCTCCTTTCATCCAAATTTAATAGTTTAGTAAGGCACTCCATTATTAATGCATCATCATCCAACATTCCAACGTCTGATATCTTAGAAATGGAACCATGAAGTCAACATGCAACACTACTTATTTTCTAAACACAATTGGAAAGGTTTAAACTTTTATATATGGTTTTGTACACCCATAGAACCATTGACAATGTAGTCATTTTTACACCCACCAAAGAACAAGGGAATCCCATGCACGCCGGCGTATCACCCAGTGGGAGATGGGCGCTCACTTGAGGCACGTGTGGGCACCGAGTCTCTCCTTTATGTGAGTTTAGTGGGAAACATAATCTATGATAGGAATTTAAAGAGAGTGAATGGAAATGAGACATGTAATCATCATAGAGCTTAGAATGGCTTCTAGACCAATGCAGTCATTCCAAACAGAAAGATAATTTAACAGAATAGGACTGAAATCAAATAGAAAGGGAAATGCATAAGGATTCATACTCATTTCATAAACATACATGAAACAGAATTACGAAGATACGAGGATGGACTAGACTCATTAATGATCATATTCAAATAAGTTGGTAACCTCATTACATCCATCAAATTCATTACAGAACATCACAGTATGGCATACCAAAGTCATACATCATAACTAGATCTACATTCCTTAGATCTCAAATAGAAAATTTACAATCCCAAGCCCCTTGATGCATCCCTCTCTTATATTTTACTTTCCCAAACCAATATAACTCCTCACAGTGTTTCTGTAGAGCTCTGCTCTATATTGATCTCCTCTTTATTTTTCTATGGGTGCTTGTATTTATAGGCCCCTTGAACTGCTAACTCTTCTTTCTGAGGCTTCAGATCTGTCACCAAGTGTCCAGACGTGGTCCTCCATGGGAACATGATCCACTAGGCCTGAGCTCTCCACTCCTTGCCATGATGGTCTTCTAGAAGCTTCCATCACAGGGAATATTCCTTCCTAGGCCAACCTATCGCCAGGCTAGCACCTTATCCATTCATCATGCGCAGGCAGGTCATGCTTTTCTCGTGTCCTGCCCAATACGCCGAATATGGCTAAGTCCCGAGACCTTGTTCTGCCGGCATGTAACACGGTCCTTCTAAAACCCTCCTAGAACCCTGCCTTGCACGTGTTCTTCTTGCGTGCCCACCCTTTAACTTAATCCTTGCACGCCCATGCACCTTTTTGTAGTTAGTAAATATTTTAGGGGCCCAACATCACCCCACACTTTACCTGTTCTCCGCCCTCGGGAACACTTCTTTAAAGAAAGAACTACAATAGACTTAACATCTTGGAAAATAATAAAGGAATGAAGAATTGGGAAGAATGAAAGAATGAGAAGTGTTGTCATTACTGCAACAAGATACAAAAATATTTTCGCAGGTCGGATTCCAACTCTTCTAGGCATCGAATTCATTTTGCACTCTTTGGCAGAGGTCACTGACTAGGGCACATACCTCCTCAAAACCCAGTCCATTTCCTCGAGTGTTCAATGTTTCAACCATTCCTTCCAATTCCTTTCCCACGTCCTCAAGCACATCCATCCTTCTTGTAATCTGTGGGAAAAACTCCTCTAGCTAGTTTTTAATTGAACCTTGTAAGGTTTCAATAGTTTCTAACTTCTTCTTGACCTCAGTCAGGATCCTCTCTCGCTGTGCTCTATTTCCTTTGTTCTTCTCTTGGAATTCCTTGAGCTCTACCTCGTGAGTGGCGACCAAAATACTCACCACTTTATCTCTATCTACGCAAGTGTCGTACATGTCCTCAACAGTATGGGTAGCAATTTTCACATCAGCAAGCACCTTGCTATACTCAGAAATGATTGCTACAACCTTCAATTTTTCCTCCTTCTCTAGGTGCACTACTAATTCTTCCACGGATTCTAAGGCTAGAGGTTGCCTTTCCATGGTGAGGATGCATGTTAAGTCTTCAAAGCACTCAAGGGAAGATCCGTACTTTTGAGTGGGCGGTGCCAAGTCTGGATGCTTCAAAAAAATGGCATTTGTGATGGATTCTACCTTCTTATATACCTCGCACACCCTTGCCTTTTCTTCCCTTAGTTCATGCTTTAGCTGTATGCTAATTAGTTCCTCCTGCTTCAAGTTCTTGGTCCTCACTTCTAGCTCTTCTTCCCTCTTTTCTAGCTCTACCTCTAGAAATTTTACCCTATCATTCCTTTTGAACAACCTAGCTTCTAGTTCAACCGATACCTTATTCAACGCATTGCAGACTTGTTCACTTGAAAGCTGCTGAGCACACACCAAGGGGTTATCTCCTTTTGACTCAGGCATATTCATTAGTTCCCCTTGGCTTACCTCAAACTTTGGCTCGTCGATGTGGGACTCAATTTTCCCACGAAATAATTTTCCTCATCTCGAAGGTATGTACCTTCTTCATCAAATGACTTCATTTCTAAGATTTGATCTATTGGGACTATGCTTTGGAAGCACATGCATGTAACACCTTGTTTGGATCATAAACGTAGCTCATTCTTGGACTCTAGATCTTCATGCACTTTCCTCATGTGTGTGTGCCCTTAGGAACAATTACTGATAGACTGGGGCCTCCCACAATGTGCTATGACCTTTCCCTACACTTTCTTCCCTATTTTCATTCATCAATATATTAGCGCTACACTCCAATTCTTGTTCTACCAAGGATTTAATGATTTTTGTTACTTATCTTTCTACCGCCTTGTTTATCTTCATCCTTAGTGAGGCTTAGATTCGTCATGACCCTTTGTGCTAACCTCTTCACCTCCTCCCATGTCCTAGGTGCCCTCCTCCTCCTGGTTTCCCTTCCTTCACACAAAGCGATAATCATTCTTCTCCTCTTCGCCTTCTTCTTCCAAATCATGCACACTAAAAAAAAGTGGTTCTTAGTCTTCATTCAGGTTCATCTTCTTCATCATCATCCCTCTCACCTTTGTATTTCTCCAAGCTCTTTATTTCCTCTGAGATCAGCTCCCTCCATCACCTTGTGTTTCTTCCTAACTAGGGACTCCAATATAGGAGATTCTGACTTTATCTTCTTCCTCCTCCAGTGATTTCTCCTCTGCGTTAATCTTTTCTTGTTTTGGCACCTCCTCTCTGACTGGAGACCTCTTCCTATGAGTGTAAGTACTTATTCTAGCACTTGTTCCTCGGGGCTGCCCACCACTTTAGTATCTTAGACACTTGGTGCCTTTTTCTTTATCTCTTCCATCTCCTTTTTCTTTGGTGCGGTCTTCTTTCTACCTGTTAGGTCTTTAGGTATAGCTATCTCATTCTCAAGATAAGCACCCTTCTCAAACTTGGGCCTTATCTGAAGGTATACATGTGTCGTGGACCTCCCTGTAATAGGAAAAATTGGGGGTTTCATCATCTAAACTTCATGTGATACGTACTTTTCCACATATCACACGCTTGTTGGGGTAGAATAACATCCTGTGCATCTCCCTGTGGTTCTGATCCATACTTCCAAGGTCAAATTTCAGCTTCTTGGATTCCTTGAATTTGTTTACCCTTGCCTGGAAGTATTAAGCGGTGAAGGAAAATGGAATTTTACACCATGGGCCCATGCTTTCATCAACCAACCTAAATCTGCCAATGTAGAAGTGTTGGTATACTGTGAATTCAACTTCTCCCTCTGCGAGCATTTGGTAGTTGTTCTGGGATCCTCCACTCTACCCCAAGTGCATTCCTTAAGCATGTATACCATTTCTCAAGATGAACCTTGTGAACGAGCTATCATGTTATCGCAAGTGTATTTTTTGAATCTTTTTGCAGGCGAGGGGTCTTCCTCTAGGTATTCCTATACGAACTTATCTTACCACATATAGAAATCTGATATCTAAAAACACAATAAGTTAAGAGGACATTTCTAGAAAAGTATCTTTTCACCCTTCCTGCGTACTCCTGATGATCTCATGCTAATATGTACGTGCAGATAACTTGTAGATGACACCCTCTGATATCCTTTTGCAAACATTGACCCATGATTTGTTTACTTACATCCACCTCTCTTGGTCATTAAGTTTGGTTACGAGGTACATGGCCATTCTCATCATTGGGTCTTAGGATATTTGCAATATTAAAGTACCTTGACCCCTTCTTATATGCGTATGCGGTGACAGTTTCTTTGATGGCTTCTTTGTCGCATAGGTCATCCTTTATACTTTCTCCTTCATAGATGAGACTTGTGAATTTTTAAATCAGCTGAGGGGTCATGTTATCCCAAATTCACCCCCTCGACAAATTTGGTCAAGACAACCCCACACATAGAGAAAATATGAAGGGAGAACGTTTTGGACCTACAAGCTTGCATTCCAGAATGAGGTGGAGGAAATAGTTAGCGTTTCAGCCCAAGTTAAAGCCAAAGCGGGGAGGCAGAGAAAAAGGTGAAGCACATTCCCCAACCAACAAAACGGTGTCACGTGTCCAAGCAGAGCATCAGGGCCGCGAGATTTTTCTTAGATTTTGTAATTCTTTTGTAAAGGGCAAAAGATAAACTGCGGACCCGTAGGCCTGCTTTTTGTTCCAATATGGCTGCCACATGTCCCATATCAAAAGGGGATCCATTTTTCAAGTTGTTTTCCCACCCTCTTGTGCGGACCTGATATAAACTTCGAAGGGGCATATCTTTCAACTCAGGGCTCGAAATATTGCAAATCTGATGTCATTGGAAAGATCTCGGCCTCATCTACACCACAGAGGTCTGAAAATTTTATTTTAAGGAGGTTAGGTAAAGGGAAATGGAGGAAACATCTTCGGGCCTTCAATGTAGGATCCATCTATCTCAACAACCAAATCAGATTCAATATATTTCCATCATTTTCGAAACTTCCTTCAAGGTGTCGAACCAAGGATCATGCAATAAAGACGGATTTGGGACATATTTTATCAAAAGCATTAACAATAGTGGTTGATTTTCGACCTGATTTTCCTGCTTCTCTCTCTCTCTCTCTCTCTTTATTCTCTCCAATCAAATCTATAAATATGGGGGCATGATTCATTGTAAAATTTGTTGTTCATTCTTCTTCTCTGCCTCCCCTCTTCTTTTCTTTCCTAGGGTCAAAAAGGGAGTGTGAACCTCCTTTCATGGATTTGTAACAACATTCTCTTGCCTCTTGCCCACTAGCAATGTATTGTGTGAACTTTTGGAGCAATAAATTATGTTTTGTGATGCATCTGTCCATCCATGCTTATTTTATTGTCTCTCCTTGCCTCTCGTCGTTGCAGTGTATACTATGCATATTTTGATGTTCATTGCAGGTCGTGGGAGCTGTGTTTAATGGGTTTTGAAGTGGTGTTATGTGTGAAATCTATCTTTGGTCTGTGGTGCATCTTATACACCCTCTCATCTGCTCACCTCTCTCCACTTCAGGCAGCTGAGATTATGAACGACACTTCATTTTTCTTGGTGTTATCACCTCTGTAGTATAGGATTTCTTTATTTTCATGCTCTCTCTCTCTCTCTCTCCTTGGTCCCTTGGAATTGTTAGATTAAGAGTACATAGTCACATTTCCTTCCTTAGAAATAGTTTAGCATTAGGATCAGGAAGAAGAAGCTGGATTTCTCCTGAGGGCCATCTCAAGTCCACAAGTCCCATAGCTTGAGAGATGGTCCAATGTTATGCAAATCACACCAGATGACCCTACCTTAGAAAATCAGATCCATAACTCATTTGGGGGTGCTGTGATTTCACATTAACAGGTTATGCGCATCTTGCACCCCACGAAGTGAAAGTGATATTCGTGTATGCACGACATTAGCCACTAATAGAGGCACTCAGGCTTCCCAAAGTAGGGCAACTCATAGAGTTGCAATAATCTTGCCTTTTCCCACTTCACTTTTACTTTGTCGTTATAAATGGGTAACCCTTCTAGTGTCCTCTTGTTTATCGGGTGCACTAGCTCCATTGCCATTTCCTTTTTAGTCGTGTTGGTGGGATGTTTATAATCGCTTACTGTCATGTTTCTTAGATGGGACTCCCACTCCTTTCCCAGCAAAACCCCATCTAGGTACTGCATTTCTGCATACCATTCTTCATTGGTACTTGCGGGGGTTTCTTGTTGTATTCCCTTGCCCTTGCCTTTTCCCTTCTTAGGTGTTATAGCTGGTTTCTTGGGTGTCATTTTGTAGGTTATCTTTGCACTTCAACTTCTCTTACCCTGCTTCTCTACCCTTTCCAAGCTTAGATCTTGAACTTGTGAAAAAACTCCTTTTCAGCCCGTGCCCTAGTTGTCAAACCCTCGCTAGAATATTCCCTTAACAAGACGACGCTTCTCCACAACTCTCTCTACGCCCGTGATCTATTTCCTTCCTAGTTTGTAGATCTAAACTAGTCACTCACAGTTAAATTTCTCCAATTTTTCTTCACACCGATCAACTCTAGAAACCCTAGTTCGTAAAAGCTCTTCCTTCTTTGTATTCACAATGTAAATAATGAAGTGCCCAACCTTCTATTTATAGTTTTTCCCACTTTTTAACATTAAATGCCACCTTACCTACCATCGTACTTCAACACTTAATGCAAATTTTTCAACAAAACCTGAATTTAGCACTTCAACTCAGGCACCCAATCCTTACGCGGAAAATCACCCAACCTTCTAGCGTACAACCAATCCATCTTGACAGGAGACTCTTATGTGCCTGTCACCAGTGCCCAAGGTACTTCTGTCATGATTTTTTCTCTCGCCTACCTCGTGTTGCTTTTGCACTTCTTCTTCTCTTGTACGTGGATCCACAATATAGCCTTACCTTGACACTAACCATTCTTTTTCACCCTTCCTTCTGTGTACTTCCTTTCCTAGGGCCATCCAACTAGGATTTTTGATGAAATCCTTCCTGGTTCTTCACACTTTGCACTTTCCTCCACATTATTCTACCTCACACTAAAATGATGTGTGGTCCTCTGCGCATTCACAACCTTTGAAAAAGTAATGAGGTTACCGACACCCAAGGTGCAGCACAAAACAACAACAAGAAAGGGAAACACAAGAAAAGAAAATACACTAAAGGAAATCCTAAACTAACTGGCAACACTACCTTATTACAAACACCAAGAAGACTTATTTATAATAGGGATTCAGCCTACCTCCATTGAAGTTTCTTGGAAATCTCGTCCCATCCATTACTTGCAATTGGTACGCGCCTAAATCAAGGATGTACGAGATGATGTAGGGACCCAACCAATGCACCTTCAACTTCCCAGGATGGTGCATAAACTTTGAATCATATAGTAGGACCATCTCCCCAACCTCAAACTTCTTGTTCTTTATGTGACGATCATGCCATTCCTTTTGTTTTGTTTTTTCAGTCCTTTGGCTCCACCTGACTAGTGATCGTCTTTTTTCCAGTTGCATTAACTTGTCAATTCTTTCCTCCAGCACTTGTTCATCTTCTAATCCTCCTACGCGTGCTATATGCAGAGAAGGTAACATGAATTCAACTGGAAGGAAAGTTTCCGCACCAAACACCAATTGAAACGGTGTGGCCTTATTCAACCTCTTATAGGTTGTCCTATATGCCCAAAGAATGGCTGATACTTTGTCATCCCAATCCTATCTACCAATATCACATATCTTAGTCAATGTGTGACTAAGTATTTTGTTAAACGCCTCTGCGGTTCCATTTTCTTGTGGATGGTAAGGTGTAGTCTTGTGATGAGCCACCATGAACTATGCTAATAGAATCCTTACTATTTCATTAAAAAAATGTGTACCCCTGTCACTAGTCAAACTCAAAGGGCATCCATACCTTGTAATAATGTTTTCTCATAGGAACCTTGTTGTAGTAGTTACTATACAATCCTTAGTAGGTGTTGCTTCTACTGACCTTGTCAAGTAATCTATGTAGGTTATTATATACCATGACCCAATCCTATGCATGACTGGTGCAATAGGGCCTACAAAGTCTATAGCCCATTTTTCGAATGGCTCGGCACTGGGAATAGGGTGCAAAGGCATTTCATCTCATCGCCTTGGTTTTCCAATGCACTGACAATGGTCTCACTCCTTACAATATTCCTTGTAATCTTGATATAGGGTCTCCCACCATAATCTGGCCATTAATATCTTACGTGCAGTAACGTCACTTGTATAGTGTCCACTTGCACTACCTCTGTGTGCTTCTTCTATTATGGCTAGGCACTCATGTTCTAGCACACACTGACGTAAAATATCATCATGTCCTAGTTTGTATAGATCCCCACTAATCAACATGTAGGGTGCGGAGTGAATAGATAACCACTTTTTATCCAATGCCTTCATCCCTTCCGACGCTACACCTGTATTGAGAAATACTGCAATATCTTCTAAGTATGAGGGCGTTTGCCAACACCCTAAATAGTTGTGCATTTGACATGGTATCCTCAATGCTTTGTGTGTCCTCCCCCGAATTGATTCTAGAAAAATGATCAGGTCTAGAATGACTTTTTCCTGGTTTGACAACCACTATGAACTCGAATTCTTGGAACAATAGTACCCACTGACATATGCGCCCTTGTAGAACGGGCTTGTTTACTAAACATTTCAATGCCATGTGGTCAGTGTAAAATATAAAAGGGGTTACCAGTAAATATTGTCTGAACTTGTGAAGCGCGTAGATCATTGACAATGCTTCACGCTCAGTTGCATTATAATTCTTCTTCATTGGTGTTAACTTCCTGCTTTCAAAGCATAAAGGATGATCACCAATCCCTTCACCAGGATGTGTAAGTACTACTCCAATGGTGGTCCCCGAGGCATCAACATGAACATGGAAGGGCTTATCCCAAGAGGGGAATCATAGTATGGGCGCAGTGACAAGCCTATTCTTTAAAGGCTCAAATGCCTTCTGTTGTGCCTCTCTCCAATGAAAGGGACTTTTATGCTTAAGAAAATATTCTAAAGGCATGGTGATATTGGCATATCCCTTGATAAACTTCCTATAGTACCTCGTATGCCCAAGAAACCCACACACTGTGCTTTGACTAGTAGGCTCCCTTAATCCCACAATTACTGCAACTTTTGCAGGATCTACTAGGAGGCCTTCCTTACATATGATGTGTCTCAATAATGTTCCAAACGAGGTAGCAAAGACACATTTCTTAATATTGAGGGATATCCTAAATTGCCGACACCTTTCAAACATTAACCTTAAGTTGTCACAATGGTCCTTCACTAATCCATATACTATCCAATCATCCAAGTAGACTTGAAGAAATTTATGGATGAAGTCCTTGAAAGCTTGTACCACAATGCACGAGAACACATCAGGCACATTCTTTAACCCAAAAGGCATGCCTGTATAGGAAAAACTTCCCCACTCAGTGGAAAAAGTCATCTTCCTCAGGTCCTCCTTCATGATCCTGACTTGGTGATAGCTTGAGAATCCATCTGTGAAGGAGTAGACCTGGCATCCTGTCACTCCTTGTAAGATTTCTTCAGTAAATCGGGTTGGGAAAGGATCAATGCTACACATTGCACTCAGGTCCCTGTAATCAATACAGATCCTTATCCTTCTGTCCTTCTTAATACTAATCACAATTGGACTTATCCACTTTGACTCTTCAACAACTTCAATGATGCCCGACACTATCATCTTATCTATTTCTTCTTTGACCTTCATGCACAGGTTAGGATTCATTCGGTATGGTCTCTTCTGGACTAGGCGCACACCCTCCTTCAACTTAATTCTCATTTCCGCCAAAGAATGGTAAATGCCTTTAAGTTCATGATACCTGAGCGGAAATAAATCCTCAAACTCATGTAAAAGATCAATGATCTTGGAGACTTTTCTCTCTGACCAATAGTCTCCGATGATAGTCTCTTTAGGCTCCTTTTCTGAGCCAATGTTAACGTTCTTTGTCTTTAAAGTTTCGTGGTAGGTACACACCCATTCATTAGCACTTTCTATGACCTCGCGTGTCCCTACAGAGTGGTTAACATCCAAGTTCTCCACCTCTTCCCCATCAATAACATACACCATCTTCCCCTTTTCTTTCCTTGTACACATGCACTCAAACTGTATCTCTTTTGTCTCTTCTTCCTCAAAGCACGCCTCTAAGCCAGGTTCACCTAGCAACTCTTGTATTCTATCTTCTGCCATAACAATATCCCCAATGGTAAGGTGCTTGAGAACTTGTAATGCCTTAGCCACCAAGGGTTTTGTACTCCGATACTCGAATGTATGAGTGAGATCAGCTACCAATTCTTTCCAATTCCATGTCTAGCAACACATCTTTGAGTGGATATACCATGCACATACACAATCTTGCAGGGTGGAGTACAACTTGTGAACCCATAATGAAGGTGGTAATGCTTATGTGCTTCCCATCCAGGTTGTCTCACATGCTTGGATATGGGAGGAAGAGGTCTCTCTTCCATGGTAGTATTTTATAGCCGAGGGCGCGTTACTCATGCAAAACCTTATGGAGAAGGCAATTCTTACCTCACGCCATTCCAAGAGGTTATCCTGATGTGTCGCCCACCAACGCGTAACTGTTCCAAGTAGGACATAGCTTAAAATTCCTCTTCATTCATTCTCCTTCTTCCACTGAGCTTCCATCTCTTGCAGAAAGATCTTAGGGAAGGCTCCTCTTGAATACTTAGGTATCTTCTTTCCTCCTAGAATCCAAACCATACGCGCCTTTGTCACCTTTGTCACTGATCCTCTCAAATGCCATATGATTAACTCATAGGTCCCATGTGCCCAATTATCGCATGCTATACTGGTGGTGTCACTTAAGGACTAAGCATCCTCAAACTAGATAACTCCTATGGGATGGATTACCTCTAGATCCCTGATTGAGTGCACATATATTCTATCTAGGACCTCTTCTCCCAAAGGTTCAATATAGGGTGTTGATTTTCCATCAGCTAGGGGTATGATGACCCGTTCCTCCTCATTTTCAAAGCTTATGTATCCCTTGTTGAACTGAAGATCCACATTGTTCTTATAACACCATGGGCACACAAGTAATGCTGGGAAATCGTTTGCCTCGGCGAGCACCAAGACTTCAAAGTCCTTAGTAAACTTAGCCCCTTGAATGGTGATAGTTGCATCATTTAAGACATCGATGGGCATTGCCTTTGTTTTGTTTGCCATATAGAACACATTCGAAGATGGTTGTAATGTAGGCCTTCCCATCTGATGCCATGCATCCAAGGTGAGAACATTGACCTCTGCGCCTATGTCAATGAGGATATTACTAAGGATTCATCCATCCATGACCACATTTAACATGATCTCCTTATCATAGTCAAGGATGTGAGGGGGAAGATTTGCATGCAAGACTTGCCTCTCACGCTCTTCTCCGGCTCGTGCTACCTTCTCTCTCAACCATGCTCCTAGAAAGGGAATAATATTCTTTTGCCTTAGCATTTTACATGCTTCCTTGACCTCATCCATGTCATCCTTTGGTGCCTCGACCTTCCTTATTTTCTCCTCCCTCCTGGACTACTCCTTTAGACACTAGATTTCTCCTTGTAAACTCTGAATGACGTTCATGGTTTCTTGATATACCTCCTTCTGATGCACAGGGTCTGGGTACTTTCCATGTACTACTTCTTCCCTTGAAACCAGGTTCTTCTACCTTGGCATTTCCTTTCCGCACGCGGCCTTTTCTCTTGTTGTTACCATAATAGGTTCCAAGCCTGCATCACATGTCACCCATGGCATCCATTGTGTGCCAGCCTTCTTAATGCTTACCATTGCAACGCCCTTGTCTTTTCAATGCTGCTGACTCATGTGCTCAAACAACTTAGGGCACTCCTCATACTTGTGCTTCTTCCCACACCATGAGCACTACAATAAGTCTGGTCACTCGCGCTTGTAGTGGTCCGTAGATCCAAAATTAAAACAGGTTCCATGTGAGAACTCACTTATTCCTCCACGGTTACCACGACCACGGAATTCTTCATGAAATCCCCTTCTGCGCGCACCTCCATCTGTGCGCTTCTGATAACGATGATCATCACCCTTAGAACTAATGGAAATGCTGGTCTGGTGCACACCATGATCATTGGCCTCATGGATCTGGTCAATAAGCTGAAAATCCTTGGTATCGTGGGTTGTAGAGGTGTAAATCTTATAGTAGTAAGATACATTCTTCCGAATTGTGCACTGTAATAAGGGACATATAGTCACATCATGGTCCCAATGAAAAACTTCATAGTCTACTGCTATGACACGTACTGTCTTCCAGGGGAAACTATCCTTGACATGCCCCTCTACTTCACAATCTATACACCATATACCACTGCGAGTCTCATGGGCTAAGTTCGCAGACAACTTCTCCAGCTGTTTGGCCATAGCAGTAATTTGAGCTTCCAGAAATGGGCTAACACTAGTGGCAATGCTCCCAACAGCTTCAAAGCACAGAGTAACTTCCAACGCCTCACACGGGTTTGTGAAAGTCTTATGAGATAATGCCCTTCTAAACGGTGTTATCAACCCTCCAAAAAACCATTGAGCATGCTGTGAAGGGTGAATGTCATATGAAAACTTTGTAGGAGAGTATTAAACTATACGTCATACTCCCGCACACTCTCTGCCATTCCCTACTGAATCTCCTTACGGGAGTTGACGCTCTTTTGTTCAAACTCAGGGATGTGGAACTATGCTAGGAAGGCATTTTTCAACGCAGTGTAATCTACCACCATCTAATGGGGGTCATACTTCCTATACCAGCTATGCGCACACCCTTACAACGTTATTACAAACTGATTGGCCTTCTGTTCCAGGGTTGTGATCCCCTTTGCATGCCATAGCATCTCACACTTGTGAACATGCTCCACATTATCTTTAATACCCCTGTAGTCTGGTAAGTGCAAAGACATATCGAAAAAAACTTGGGGGGGTAGTTGGGGTCCTTGTCCTCCTGAGCCAGAGCCTTGGTTTCCCCCAGTCTTTCCTCCATCACCGGATCCAATAGATCCACTAAATCCACCAAGTCATGTTCCCCCAGTCCCATTAGTTCCACCTCGAGATCCTTCTGTAGCAAGTAATGGCCTGAAGTGGTCATGCCTAGGGTCCCCAAAGTTCCACTGAACTACACGCCGATGGTTTGTGACAACGTCCCACTACTAATAGTGTACCTTGCACCACTCCCAGACGTGAGACCAAAGGCTTGTGTATCCGCACTCTACCCGAAAATTCCTCCAAACACTGGAATGGTATGTGCAGTCATAGAAGTCCCAAATGAGAAATTATATCTCCTAGGTGCAAATCGGTTACTTCCATTGATACCAACTAGGTTAACAATATTCTTCCCTTGATCTAGAAAACCAAGCGCAATGGTTTGGTCACTAGGTGGGTTTAGATGCGTGCCAACAACTCTTCTCTCTCCGCGTGAGGAACTCTCATCAGAAGCAAAAGGGGTATCTCTTACGTGCTTGCCAAGATGGGGTAACACAAACTGCTCAGGTTCCACATCCTTTACATGAACCTCAAATCCTTCCCGCAACATCTACCTCCATATATCCATCACACTTGCAACCTCGCATTGTCTAGCAATCTCCCTTTCACTTGCTTCACTATGCTTGAGTCGTCTCTCCTCCCTTTCTTTCTCAATTGTAATATTTGCCATCTTCCTCCACCCGAGCTTCCTCACCCAACGCTTAGAACAGTTTAGCCGGACATCGGAAATGCCTTTAAACTCATGGTAATGATCAAGATTTCTAGAGGAATAACACGTAGAAATGATCCTCTGGGCTCTTGCAGAAACTCAAAATCCGTGACTTCCAGACAAGAATACGTGGAAATAGCATATTCCAGGTTGTAGCTAGCCAATACTCCTTTCCACCAACGATCCACAACACGAGTCCACGTCATATCTGCATCCTGTAGCCTCTAGTAATCTTCTTAGGTCCACGTGCACGATCGATAACACCATCTTGATCTAGATGCATATGCCGAGAGCCGTTCATATAGATATACTGGGAAGCAACAGAAAAAAGTATCATACAAATCACGGTAGATATTCTCTTCTACCCATCTACATGCATCAAACTCAGGTCCAGTGTTGAATCTCTAAGAAAATTCATCCTCTATGCTCTTAAACCATGATTCAACACTCTCCAAAGTTAAATGCTCTGTCATCACTCATTGTACCAATTAGGATGTATGTTATTTCCCACTACAACTTCGAAAAGAGGTCCTGGCAATGAAACCAAGATGTAGTATTTTTTACACCCACCAAAGAACAAGGGAATCCCATGCTCGCTAACCTATCACCTAGGGGGTGTTGGGTGCTCACTTGAGGCACGCGGGGTGCCGAGTCTCTCCTTTATGTGACTTTAGTGGGAAACATCATCTATGATAGGAATTTAAAGAGATTGAATGGAAATGAGACATGCAATCATCATAGAGCTCAGAACGGCTTCTAGACCAATGCAATCATTCCAAACAGAAAGATTCTTTAACAAAATATGACTGAAATCAAATAAAAAGGAAAATGCATAAGGATTCATACTCATTTCATAAACATACATGAAACAAAATTATGAAGATATGAGGATGGACTAGAATCATTAATGATCATATTCAAATAAGTTGGTAACCTCATTACATCCATCAGATTCATTACAGAACATCGCAGTATGGCAGACCAAAGTCACACATCATAATTGGATCTACATTCCTTAGCTCTCAAAAAGAAAATTTACAATCCCAAGCCCCTTGATGCATCCCTCTCCTATATTTTACTTTCCCAACCCAATATAACTCATCACGGCATTTCTACAGAGTTTCATTCTATATTGATCTCCTCTTTATTCTTCTGTGGGCGCTTGTATTTATAGGCCCCTTGAACTGCCAACTCTTCTTTCTGAGGCTTCAGATTCATCGCCAAGTGTCCAAATGTGGTCCTCCATGGGAGCATGCTCCTTTAGGCCTGATCTCTCCACTCCTTGCCATGATGGTCTTCTAGAAGCTTCCATCGCAAGGCATATTCCTTCCTAGGCCAACTTGTCGCCAAGCTGGCACCCTTATCCATTCATCATGCACAGGTGGGTCATGCTTTTCTTGTGTCCTGCCTGATACGACAAATATGGCTAAGTCCTGAGACCTTGTTATGCCGGCGTGTAACACGGTCCTTCTAAAAACCTCCTAGAACCCTGCCTTGCGTGCCCACCTTTCAACTTAGGCCTTGCGCGCCCATGCACCTTTTTGTAGTTAGTCAATATTTTAGGGGCCCAACAGACACCTAAGCATCTAATCCTTTTTACCACATAACATATCTTTTTCAATTTATTTCTCAATATCTTATTGTATGTTTCAACTATCCCATTTTTGTGTGGATGATATGGGGTGTTTTTATGGTGCATGATCATAAATTACAAAAACCATTATGTATGTTATTTTTGTAAGGCTTAAAAGGAACCCATTCATGTTGATGATATTCTCCCAAATGAACCTTGTTGCAGTCATTAATGTACAACATTTTGTTAGCATGAAATCAACCCATCTTGTCAAATAATATGTTGCAGTGATGATGTAGCACATGTTAATTCTTCACATGGCAGGATTTATTAACCCCATAAAGTCTATGGCCCATTTTTAAAAAGGATCTTGTGTAAAAAATGGAGGAAAAGGCATTGCATCTATTTTATTTTGTTCTCCAATATGTTGAAAAATATCACATGCAGTCGTACTCCTTTGCATCACAGAATAGGTTTTGTCACCATAATTTTGTTGCTAAATCTTGTGCACAATTGTAACACCAAAATAGTTCCCACATAATATTCCCTTATGCACCTCGCACAATATTTATTTATTCTCATATTGTAGCACACAATTCCTTAGGACTTCATATCAGCCCATTTTGTAGAGTTCTCCACTAATAATTTGATATTGTGTAGCCTTGACAACAAGTTTTTTTTTCTTTTTTTTTTCTAGTTATCCAAAGCAATTCCCTTTTCAAGGAATAGTACTATATCATTGAGTTCTTCTAACATGCTCTTAATTTTCAACAATTGTGCATCATGCATTCCCTCTTCATTTTTTTTTGCATCTTCTCTTGTAGTTATACATGAAGATGACCAGGGCTCACATTATTATTTCATAGCTTCACTACTACTAAGAAATGGAATTATTGAAATAAAATAATCCACCTACATATGTGCCCATGCAATATTTCTTTATTTACCATATGTTTTAGCACCATATGATTAGTATAGCATCATACAAAGGATGTTATTAGAATATATTATCTAAATTTTTAGAGTGTGCCCCTCTCTTTCTATAGCGGTGTATTTTTTCTTTTCATGTGTCAATTTTATGTTTGCGAAGAAGATTGGATTATCTAAATTCTATTCTCTTGATTAAGCAATTATCCCTCCCATTATCACCCTTGATGCATCCACATGTACACAAAATAGTTTATTCCAATTAGGGAGTCGTAATATAAGCACTCTTGAAACTCATTCTTTTAAATCATCAAATGCCCTTTGCTGATCTGTTCCCCACTCAAATGGCCCTTGCTTTTTCGGTAGCTTCTCTAATAACATGGCTATTTTTTCATACCCTTGGATGAAATTTTGATGGTATCTACATTGTACAAGCAATTTGTGCATGTCCCTTTGCATTTTTGGGGTGTCTACTTGTATAATTTCCGCTATCTTCACTAGATCAACAAGTAACCCATCTTTATAAATTGTGTGGCCTAGGAACATCCCAAAAGAGGTCACAAACACACAATTTTTTAGGTTCAAAAAGATTTGTATTTATTGACAAGATTCAAACATAATTCATAGGCATTCCCAATGATCCTTAAGCAATCTATAGATAGTTCAATCATCCAAATAAACCTACAAAAATTTGAGAATGAAATCTTCAAACATGGTCACAACAATGTATTAGAAAACTGTTGGTACATTCTTAATTCCAAATGGCATTAGTGTATAAGAAAAATACCCTCATTTTATAGAAAATTATATTTTGGTGTGATCCTCGTCAGCTATCTTTACTTGATAATATCTAGAAAGCCCATTTGTAAATGTGTATATTACTCTTCCTACCACTCCTTCTAGTGCCTCCTCTGTAAAAATTTATGCACCCATCCTTATTTATGTTTATGATCACTGGGATTATCCATTCTTATTCATTTATGGGTACAATGAATCATGTAATCAACATTCCATCTATTTCTTCCTTGACCTTGGTGTGTAAGTTTGGATTCATTTGATATGGCCTTTTTCACACTAGTTTGGTTCCCTGAACCAACTTTATGTGCATTTTATCCAATGAAGGGTGAAAACCTGTCATCTCCTAGTAGATTATTGGGAATAAGTCTTCATGGTCACACATAAGTTCTACAATCTTAGTGATATCGACCTTTGAAAAATAATCTCCAATAGTGGTAATTTTCAGTTCTTCTTTTGTTCCAATATTTACCTTATTTGAATTTAATGGTTCACTATGTGGTGTGTTATTTGTACCTTTTTATCAATGACATCCTTGGATCCATATGAAATTTCAAAATCTAAATGGTTGGCATTTGTTTCTTCATCAATTTGGTAAACCATATTTTGTTTCCCTTTTCTTAGTCAATTGTTCACCATCCAGATAGCCTCATCATCATCACTAGAATCACTTTCATTAATTGTTTTCTCAAACATTATTAGTAGCACCATTCCCTTCCCATTGTGAAGTATCAATATTCTTTCTTCCATTATGCCTTCATTCTCGAAGATTGAATTCTTGATACTTTCTAGTGAGGGGTTTATCTTGGATATATTGGATGTAAAAGAGAATATATGCACAAAATTATCTTTCAAGTCCTCCTAGATGGATGTTCCTCATTCTACTTCATAATCTACATGCCACATGCATGCTCAAATTTATAAGATATGGTAGAAGGAATGAATTCATAATTATCATTTCAAACTTCTAGCACCTGAAATCTAAGCTTCTTCATTTTGCCTTAGGTGGTCCTCTGGTTTTGTTACTCTATTATAACTAGGGAGCCTTCATGTGTAATTTTCTTATTCAAATATAATGTGCATAGGCTCACTTACTTGATTCCATGTCCTCACATGTGGTTGGTGAGTGTCCCACCATCCCACCATCTTGTTGTTGTGCCCCTAACTTTATATACTATACAATGTATGTGGGCATGTATGTTTCCATCTTTTGAAGATACTCCTGATCACTTCCCTCGCCTTGGTAACTTATCCTAGGAGCTTTATTTTCCTTTCTTAATTTTCCCACAATACCTTCACATTGAGATGGATTACCCATCCTAATGTTTCGATCTTAAATTTATTGCACCCTAATTGCACTGAATCAATTCATATGATCCATGTGCCCAGTTGTCTCATACTAAACTTTTTGTATTTGAGATTGATTGCACACCATTCAATTGTAAAATTCCATCCTAATTTTTCTCAACCTTAATATTATATATGTTATTAAAATATTCATTTTCTTTTGTGTTTTCAACATACAAGATGCCTTGCTTAGGATCCATTGCAAGTATCACGTGTTTCTTTCCATTTACAAATCTTATCTAGATTTTTTTTAAAATGAAGGTCGGTGTTCTTTTCATATCATCACAGTCTGTTAAGTAATTCCAAAAATTTGTATTCCCTTTCCAAGTTAATCACTTTGATGTCTCCAATAAACTACACCCCATGATGCTAATAGCAACATGCTTCAAAACTCCATTTGGCAGAGTGTGTGTCTTATTGGCCATGAACAAAAGATGTTGTGAAGGATGAAGAACATGTCACCCCATCTTATCCAAGCATATATTCTTAAGATATTAACTTCATAACATGTATCCACCAATATGTTATTGATGTTTTGCATGTCTCTACATGAATTAATACGGACTTCCGTATTATAATATATTTTTGTCTAACGACATAACTTCCTTCTTTGGCATGTGTCCTAATTGTTGTCCCAACACCATATTTGTGATTTCATGTGGAAACCATTGGCTAAGGAAAGGAATTACACCTTTGATGCGTAATAATCTACATACGCCCCAAAACTCATTCCTTTCCACATTATCAAATTCAGGCATTCTTTGTGATTTTGGTTCTGACGTGCGTTTATTCTCTTAAGAATTCAATCTCTCCCTATAATTTTGTCACCAATTCCTTAGTATCTTGTATAATCTCCTTTTTTTCCTTGCATCTAGGTATCCTTTCCCTATTTGAGTAATCTTTCATTTAATATTATCTTACGGGGATTTGAATGCTCATGCACTTGTCACATATGAAGATTCTCTATTAGTTATATATATCTAGTCCTTGGTTGGATTTTGTCATTCCTGATTGTTCTAGACCTTTTATTACGCCACACACTATTTTTATTATTCCTTCACCCTTCTAAAAATAATCACATACAAGAAATATTGGGCAATCTTGGTGATAGTGATATGGAAAGCTACATTTGTAACAAGTCCTTGGTGGGAATATTCCTCCTCATCCACCTCTTTTTTGACCTCACCCTTACATATTTCCATTGTAATCCTCATTTTTATTACCTAATATAGCTTGCATTAACCCTAACGATCATTCCTCACGTATCTGGTTAGTAATGAAGAAACATTAAATGTTGTGAGTGTGTGCGCCACAATTTTTGTAATAATAAGATATCTTTTTTTTTAATTACTCGCTATAAAAAAGGGTATTTTATAACGCCATGTCCACCCCCGCATATCTCATAAGCCATAAGAAATTATTTAACACTTCAGTGAGAACAGGTAGCCCATGTATGTCCATTTACTTTGTAATACATACACTAAATTCAATTACACATCTCCCTAGAATTATTTACAGTTATATTTTCCAATTAAGTTTCCATAGATGTAATTCTTTCTTCCGTAAATAGCTTCTATGTGTAATTTTTCTTTCAATTATTCCAATAGGTATATGAATGTATTATGTGAAAAAAACATGTCAGAATGAAAATAATAACCCCCAACAAACCACTAGGTGTGCTAGTTTAGATGGATCTCAGATGATAAATTTGAGATCAATGTTTTGAAACACTCATCATATACACAAACACACACTTTTAGTGAGTTCATATTTAATCTCTTTGAGAACTAATATACTTTTCTACTCAAACTAATGTATTTCAAATTCCTTCAATAAGGCATATTTTAGTTGATCATATTCCATGACTGCTTTTTTTGGATCATGCTTTCTACACTAGGTGTGTTCTCGATCTAGATTTTTTTTGGAAAACTAGATTTCTTTACACTCCTAAGAAGTATTCCTTTTGTGTGTCAAATTAGCTCACACTTGTGTGCATTCTATAGAATTTTCCATTTCGTAATACTTTAGTAAGTATAGTTATATTTTGTTTAATATTTTTTGCATTGGTACTTGTTGCATGGTCATTAGCAATCTCCTTTGTGACCTTGAACTAGCTTGGAGTGCCCCAAAGTAGCCACTCCCTCTGTCACTAGTGTTTGGTGGAGTAATAATTACATCTTGTTGTACTAGCATTAAACTTCTTGATGCATTTCCTTGCACACCTTATAATGCTTGATTTCTTTGATTACCACTCATCATTCCAAATTTATGCACTTAGGGAGTGTTAGGATTGAACTCTATCTTCTTCGGAATCGGTGCAACCTACTGTAATACAAACAAAAATCTACTATCCAAAGATTCCTTTCCTTTTGATGTATTTACCTCTCGTTTTCTATCTATCTCAATTAGTTCTTGGTCTTCTATACTATAAGATTTGGTTGCATGAGTAAGCACAAGTTATGAAAGGATTACATCTACTTTATTCCACCTTATCTCCTTCTTGAGCTATTATTTTCTTAGTTTGCATATTATTATACTCTTGGTACTCTTCATCATTCATTTCTCCCTCTTGTCATAACCAATGCTCCTGGTTCTATGTGATATTTCCTAAATTTTAACCTTCCCCATGAAGTACTTCCCTTTTAGATATCACATGTCGATGAACCCCTTTATATTGCAACATTATCAACATGCACTCACATGAGGAATCCATGGTGTAATCAAAATTTTCCTTCATTTCCTTTCCCTTCTTCACTGCTCATACATGTGGGAAGATCGGTCATCTATAGGAAAATTATTTATTCCCAAATCTACTATAAGTATTTTTATCTCCAATGGAAATTGCTTAAAATATGATACCTGCAACTCACAGAAAAATTTGAGTTGGAATTCGTCTTTGTAAGAAATTTTTGACACCATGTACTCAATGGCATAGTTGTGAAGCATACCTTTCCACTACTAATACACAGTGTACGTCCAAGTTAGGTTGTTCCTTTCAAGTATTTGTGTGTGATATGGAGTCTCATTGTACTTCTTTATTAGATTCAAATTATTATCCAAATAGTAGTTTGATAACTAAGCACACAAGTTCACTATAAGCTCATTGAAGAAGGTTTGATAAATTTCGTAGTACATATTGTTTTTCTACACAAGTCCTTGGAGGGAAATTAGGAGAACAATTCTTACGACTAGAATGTATCTACGCACAAGCTTATTCTAGTTTTCTTGTCAATGTTCAATATTCTCTTGCGTGAGTTGGAATATTTTTTCCCCACTTCATCATCTCAACACAATAACGATGGGTCCCAGCAATGGACCCAAAATGTTGTGCATCTAGCTTCTCCAAAAACTCATGCTAATATTTGTGTGAACCTTTATCACCCTGTCACTCTCAAAGAAATTTTATCACCTCACGCCATCCTATCAAACTAAGGCAAGCACCTTCATGCACTCACCCAAGGTGTGAGATAATTATGGTCCCCACCATGTTCAACAAGTTGAAATGAAGTGTTTATATATATAATACAATATAAGTAGAATTACTCATACTATAACAACAATAACATAAGCAATAAACACATACTCATGTGAAGAATAACTCCATTATACCTCACTGCATATTCATGATTGAAACATATCTCTAATACAATTTCTCTCTCTATCTTTGATGATAATGACCATGGTTTTCCTCCTCTCCTTTACAATGATCCCCCAAGGGGTATATATACTAGTCGAAACGTTGCCTTCACTAGTCATACAAGAGTTACAATTAGCTCTTGGGTTCTTTTTTTACAACTTTTACATAGAGACATGGCATTTGTGCCACATGTCACTATATCCTAGTTATTTATCCTACATGGAAGTATTTCTTTGTCACATTGAAGTTCCACCACTCTATATGTTCATTCCTTTGTTTGGCATGCTTCTTGGGATGTTATTGGAAATTTCATTCTTAGACCCAAATGCATCTCAACACATCACA
The DNA here is from genome assembly GCA_019776745.2 of Taxus chinensis. Classification (NCBI taxonomy): domain Eukaryota; kingdom Viridiplantae; phylum Streptophyta; class Pinopsida; order Cupressales; family Taxaceae; genus Taxus; species Taxus chinensis. The sequence continues at coordinate 328,717,685 of CM034147.1, forward strand.
TCCTCTTCCTCAATATGCATGTGTTAAGAATTGTAGTTTATTTTCTATTTTTAGCCCATATAATCCCTCGGTGTACAAAAATTTCTTGCCCATGCCACTTCTCTTTGAACCCAATTATATGCATGTGTCTTTTCTCCCATTATACATGCACTTCTAAATTTGTCTCCATGTTCTACATTTACATGTGGATTTTCCTTTGAATTATCTTGCAACCTTTCCTTCTTTTTTCCCCAAATGTGCACACTCCAAAGAATAGGGAAGAGTAAAGAATCATAATGATTGTCAATGTGGGACTTAACCAAAAGAATGTATAATAATTTAGAGGTCCAACAAATCCATTTAATAACTAAGATTTATCCATGTGGAAATATTTTGAAGAAGCCATTTTAAAATATTTTCAAATATATATAGGAAAATTATAAGTAATTTCTAGGACCGGGAAAAAATTAAAGCCTAGAAATATTTTTTTGGATATAAAATAATTTTGCTAAAAAATATTTTAGGATCTTTATATAATTTTTTGAATTTCAATATAAATTTTTCATTTAAAAAAATAATATGACATGAATTAAGTTTTTGGATTGAGTAATCATTTTAGAAAAAATAATACAAATGTTCTTAAAATTTAAAATATTTTTTTATTTTCATATATAAAGTCCTTTAAAAAATTATCCTCAAAAAAATCTTTTGAAAAACTTCTAAGCAAAGAGGGGTATTAAGGGTTTTGACCCCTTCACCTCTTAGTTAAAGGTAATTTCTTGCAAAATAATAGTGGCCAATCACACCACATTATTTTGTATGTGTGTATATATATAGTTGTAACTTATATTTAAGTGCTAACTCTAAATAGTTGTTTATTAAAAAAGGAAGGAGATTGGACCGAAACCCTAACTTCCTCTCCATAGAAAGTTTTTACAAATACTTCCTACTGGTCAAGCTACTAGGATTTTTGGTGAGGTTAACACATAGTTATATTTAAATTGAAAAAACTTTGTGCTCATAGTTAAAAATATATAAATAACATACCATTTTACCCAATTAGGTTTTTCAAGAGGTCACATGTAGAAAAACAATTTGAGTGGAAAAATATTTTTTTGTTTGCACCACCTGTGGGAAGGAAGCATGGTATGAGAGATTTTTTTTCCCTTAGAGATCTACCATTATGATGTTACAGGTTTTAAGCATTCAAGGCCTTTATACATTGAGTGATGACCTTCACAAAGAACCATTGTTTGGGTTAAACTTTACTTGCTCACAGGAGCCCATGAAGTATTGTTTTGATCTACTAAGTCGATGCCCAAGAGACAAGTTTTTGTAAATGATGAAGTTGAGTTAGAACCAAAGTGGGATGATCTAGAGATTAGTTATATTCCAAATCTATCTCATGCCATGGAGGATAGAAGAGATAAGTTTTTTAGGTGGTGAGATTGGCATTGGGAGGATGGCGAGTAAGGCCTTCATTAAAGAGTTTGAGGAGGGGTTTTCAAGGCCAACTCAAGTTTAATGATATGGGTTTAGTGTAGATGCCGAGCCAACACAATCAAATCCAAATGTACATTTGATTTGATGTCAGATGGCATTGAGGAGAGGTTCAAACTATACGATATCATCGAGCTATCAAAGGAGATAGTTCACAATGTAAAATCAACTTTTCTAACCAACTTAGATTTTTTTTAGTCAGTCAATCTCTACCAACCCTAGTACACAGTAATGAATAGGGGTTCCTTATCAAATTAGGATCTAAGAGCCTAAGCAACTCATAAAATGTAAGAATTTTTCTATTACCCTTTTTTAGTTTTCTTTTGTTATCACGATGCATGAGGCTTAAGGTAAATAGATAGAAAAATAATAATTTTATTCACTGTAATATTTCTAAATCTTTCAGAATTGCATATTTTCTATAAATACAATTAAATATAATTTTTCAGTTTCTTCAACTTTAACTTTTCTCAAGGCCTATGGGTCCCACTTTCTAAAGGGTTTTTCAGTATAATTTTCTATGCTACAGATGTGTTTTTTAGCAACAATAAATTATGCTAAAATTCCACAAAATAAATCAACACAATCCTTATAAGAAAAATAACTATGATACCATGTCAGAATTATCATAATTTTGATTATATGTTTCTTAGTAATTGTGACAAAACTCAAAGTAAATTTTTCAGTAGATATGAAAATAGAAAATACAATAAAACATAATACATATTAATAAATAAACCTCAACGCGATATTTATGTGGGGAAAACATGTTAAGGTGAAATAACCCACACTCGAAATTAGTATCCAACTTTATTGATGATGAGGAACCATAACCCAATTACATTGTATCTTCTTCAAATTTCTTCCAAACAAATATTGAACACAAATAATTATTTCCCACTTTCATGATCTCTTCACATTGAAAAGTTCATTTGTAAAGGATGTGAATGGTTATAACTATAAATAGTCATACCAATTCACATTTCAATTAATTAATTAGTTAGTTTTGATTATTTATACATATAAACATAAGGTTATTTAATTTTTCATGGTATAAACTTATTTAGATGTTTAGATTTAAGTTTATGTAAACAAGCCACACCTAAGTGTATACACCAAAAACATTATATGTTCCAACAAATATTATAATGAACCTATCTTCCACAATGATTACCTCGCAAACTATCTCTACGCTCTTATAAAGAAAAGCTAATAAGCTAGGTTATAGTTTAGAGAGTAGTTTATTTCAAAGTAAGTCTTATAAAGTACTATTAGATCAAAATTCAATCACTCTTCACTTTTAATAACTTTGTGTGAATTATTCACATAGTAAATTACAAATGAGATTATAAGTGCATCTTAAAATCATAAAATAGTTTATGGAAATTAAATATAAAAATATTTTGTTTTCATTTGGTTGTTCTAATTTTCAAGTTCTTTAGAGGAACATCAATGGAGTTTTCCCAATTTTATGTTACTTTCACTTAAGATTAACAAAAAAAGGGAATTTACAAGGTTTTAGAAATATTCTCATATAGTGGTGTTTTTCCACAAGAGTACTACTTAAACACAAGACCTTCATACTTCAATAGCTCATGACAATGTAAAAATATTTATTTAAGTCCAACTTCATAATCTTACTAATCTTAAGGGCAACAAGTTTCATAATCCTCCTAAAATTTCCTCTTACATTAAGATATATACATCTTACCTTTAACGCACACAAGCTTTTTGAAGTAACTAGAAATATTTATAATACATAGGATGGTTACAACCTATAAATTAATTACAAGGTCTCCAAATCATAGAACGAGTTAGTAATTGAGTCCCTACCATTTCCTCATTAGGAGGATGAACAGTGCACAATTGGTATTTTATACTTTATATTGAATTGGAGAGGAGTTCATTTAATAAGAATTTCATTTGATGATTATATTTGGTTCAATAAAGGTACCATTCAATTGAATATAACAATTCTAACACCTTGAATTTCCTACAAGCTTAGCTTCACTCAAGATATTCTACTCGCTTAATGTTTGAAGGATTCCAAAGGAGAAAACATGCTCTAAATGAAGTCTTTAGGTTCCAAGGTTAAAAAGGGTTTAGAAATCAACTTTTAGACTCTTTAGGTATCACTTAATCTCATGCTGCTAATTATCTTAATAATAGGCAGTTTGGCCTTGTTATGGGTACCGGTTTTCTGATAATTAATAGCCTAACCATGTCCAGACTGCCACTTTTTCTTTAAAAACTCAACTTGATTTTCGAGACCATAAATTTTTCATACGAAATCTAAAATGGTGTATTTTTTTTGAAAGTGTATATTTTTAAATTAGAATCCAAATGAGAAATAAAAATCTATCTAGGATAAAGAGAACATGTAGTATTTAACTCTAAATCAAAGTCTAAAAAGTACACAAATTTCAAGTATAGATTTACACTTGTTTTTCAATCTACAACACAACAAATCCTTGCTTGAACAATTACACGTTTTCAATTATGAAGAGATAAAATGTAGACATGAGAATAAAGGATAATAAAATTATATTTACTTGTATATGATCAAAAAATAATAATGTCTCTATATACGCACACCATGTATACTTCTTCCAATAAAATTTCCACCTTAATACATAAAACTAAGTTTTTACAACACTCCTACTATGTTTCTACTATGTAGTTCAAAAATACAATTTATACAAGTTCACAATGGTAATACTTATCCAAGCTCCCAACTTCAAACCCCACTTCAAGGAAACCATCCACTCCACCAAACCAAAAATTCAAAAATAATGATGAATATGACACTCACCTCCCAAACATGCAATGTGGGAATTGATCGTGTCCACATTCCCCATAAGTTTTGTAACTCAAGACTAATTCACAAATTAATAACGCAAAAACATTCCCATAATTAAACGCATACACTTCAATATAATAAAATTTTATTGGACTCAAGGGATAATTGAATGAAACAATCAAAATAACTCAAAATCTAATCAATAAAATAAAAGGTTTACTACCCATTTCAATAAAATTTCAAAAGAGATGAGAAGTAGAGTATTCCAAACATTTTAAAGAAACAAAATAAAATGATTTTAGGTCGACATTCTACATTCCTCTTATCTAAGAATCGAAATATCAAACTCTAAGCAAAACTAAGAACTCCAAGCAATTTATCCCCAAAACTCTTCCCAAATCAAGTCCAACTAAAGATTTCCCAACTATATCCCAATTGCATAATCTAAATTTTAAAATATTTCACCCAATTCTAAAATGTATAACCCTTAATTTCACTTCCCACTTCCAATTCCAAAACTAGACCCCCCTAAACAAATTGAAACTTCCAATATAAAGAAAGCAAACAAAACCATCCAACAAATAGGGTATTTCCTTAAGGAAAGCTCCATCCCCCAAAACAATATCAACTTACTTAGATTTGAAATAAATTTCCTTTACACATCACATGGCTCCCTATACTTATCTTACATTTTCAAACACTTCAAAAATTATTTTTCTTACACAAATAATTTTGTTTTCAAGTACTCAATATTTTAAAAAATCCAACCACCTTCTAACACACTTGACAAGATAACAAGAATTAGTTTGGAAGATTATTACAAATCAACTTACACAAATTAACGTACACACCAATTCATTTGCACCCTCTTACACAAGCTACCTCCTTACACATATACTTAATCAAGTTATGGTTTATGTGTTGTAAAATTTTTGAGGCCATTAATATGGTCATTTTTTAGTTTAAAAGAGGTCAAAGTGAATGGAAAATTCCACCTACCCAATAGGTTTGGGCATGGGCCTTGATTGGGAGTGTAGCAAAGGGTTTACTTGTCTGACACACCTCTTTAAAATGGCTTCGAAGTATAAATTCAAGTTTTTCATTTATAGAAATTTTAAAACAAACAAAAAAATAAGCCACTTACATAATAATTAAAGTAATTTAATATAGTTTTTTGTTTGATTATTAAATGCTTTTGACTGGAGCTATGAACCGGAGGGTTAGGCCCCAACCATACAAGAGAGGAGGAAAAGAAGAGGAAAAGAGGAAGAAGGGAGGGGGGTGGGAAGAAGAAAGGCCACCGTCCGCAGGAGAGAGGACGGGAACAGGAAACACCAAGGCACCTAACCAGAAGCAAACAAGGCTTCTAAGGCCAAAACCCGAGCACTAAACCAATTTGGGTGCCCGCACGCCTATTAGCTTCGCGCAGAAGGAGGTGAACGGCACCACTCGTCTTGTCCTTGAGCTCATTCCAGTTTTCAATGGCAAAGTGAACAAGAAACATGGCCTCAGCAATTTCCACCTTGAGGAGGAGTTTTTGATCGAGCTGACTCGCCGAGAACAAAGAATTAACATTTTGGGAAGAATGGAGAAGATCTCAATATTGGCCACAGAGCCATTGAATGCTACGGCAAGACCCTATGGAAAGCTCATCGACTTCTTCGACCCAAAGAAGAGGATATGGGAGAGAGAACTCAAGCAATTCTTCATGAAGGCCGACCCTGTGAGCAGGGTAAATCTCGTCGTCAGTGACGAATTCAACAACAATTGGGTCCTAATGAAGAAGCAGACAGAAGGAGACAAAATCTGAAGTGATATCTGAGTTGGAGTGAGCACGCCTCGACCGGAAGCGATAAGAATCACTTAAGATAGATTCAATCACTTCGGCCTCCTCATGAAAAGAATAGCAGAAGACATCGGAGAGACAATTTCTGTCAATTTCATAAGGCGAAGCTTCTTCCGGAACCAAGCTCCGAAGAAAAATAAAAGGGAAACCAATGAACACCATGAAGGGAGAAGAGAAACAAGCAATGCAGTGCGAAAACAATGGAAAAGAGGCATGAATCCACACATAGCCAACGCCCACGCCTAAAAGGGGCATTGCACATGCGGAGGGACAAATCCAATCTGTTGTTGAGTACCCAAATGCTCGTGTGAGATGATGCAAGAGAGGCCTTGCCATGCTTCAGCATATCTCTAGATGACAATGGCGACAAGATGATCAATGACAAAGTTTGCTAGAAGATCCGCATCATGATTAGCTTCTCGAAAGATATGCGTGATGTGCCAAGTACGAATTTTGCCAAGCCAAAAGAGGATATTATAAATAAAATGATTAATTTTCCACGAAGGGGAAGACCCCCTAGAGATAGCTTGAATTATGTTTTGGGAATCACCTTCTATGCAAAGGGAGTCACATCCTAGTTGAACATCCAATTTGACCCCTTCCAGTAGCAATTGAGCTTCAGCCATATTACATGAGCAATCAAGAACAGGAAATGAACTCGCAGAAATTAGATTACTAGTGTCACTCCTGATAATACAAGCAACACCAGATTTACCAAGGTTCCCTCTCAAGGCACCATCAAAATTCAATTTCCACATGCCCCTAGGGGGAGTTCTCCACTTGGCCCTTTTTCTTCTAATTAATTTCTCAACTTGGGAGAGGCCTTTTTTGATGATGGAACCAGGGCATGGGAGTTTGATGAGTGGCCATGAGTTTCTGATAATCGCATCTTTAGATGAAAAATGGGATTAGAGAGGTTGTTTTTACTGACAATTTCTGAGATGGCCACTTCCAACTTATTAAGAAAAACAGGGAGCTCTACAGATTGTTCCCGGCATAAACGTAAATTGCGTTCCCACCAAATGTGCCAGATAAGGAAATAAGGAGCAATAATCTAAATAGAACTGAGGGAACTTTCTTACTCAAATCTAGGCCAAGAAAGGAGAGAATCTCCAATATTTTTACAAGGAACGCAATCAAGATTCAGTTTAGATAAAAGCCATTGCCAACACCTGGAAGTAAAGGAAAAAAGAAGAAGGAGATGATCCAAGTCCTCCTCAGCTTCACCGTAGAGCACACATTTCGAGGGACAAGTGAATCCCCACGATCTTCTCCTCACCTGAGTAAGAACTTTCTTTTTAAAAACTAGCCAACCAAAAATAACAACTTTGGGCAAGAGACATGGATGCCAACAACCGAAGGAGCAGGGAGAGCCCAAACCAGACCGAGAGATAAGTTGAGCATAAGTGGCTTTCATCATGTATGAGCTTGTGGCACCACCAAGCCATAACAATTGATATTCACCACCATTTAAGTGAGCATGCCTGGCCAAAAGGGCATCTGAGAAGGTGGAAGACTCTTAAAGGGAGGCTCCTACGAAGGTAATATCTTTCCATTGCCAAGAAGGAAAACCATTCAGATGTTGGTGACCAAAATCGAAAACTTTAGTGCCCCAGGATTCTCTAGAAACATTCATAACTCTATTAAGATTGGGAATAACTTTAAGAGGGTGCAACCCATTCCAACTATCCTCCCAAAAGGCAACCAACTAACCATTGTTGATTTGCCAGGAGACCGAATCGGCGATCAGGGATTTGCATTTGCAGATAAAGTTCCAGATATGAGAACCTTTAGGGAGCTCAGAGCTGGAAAGCATGAACTCGGGGTGGCCAACCTCCATATATTTATGAGAAAGCACCTGAAAAGCCAACCACTTGGCATCCGAAATAAAGTTCCAAACAAGTTTAGCACCGAGTGCCGAATTCTGAAGGGCCAAATCCAAAATGCCCAAACCACCTAATGGCTTGGGGAGCTTGACAATTTCCTAATTCACCAAGTGAATTTTTTTTTCTTCGTTATTCCCTTGCCAGAGGAAGGATCTGACCATTTTTTCAATTTTGAGCAAGACATTCCATGGTAACAACAAGACTGACAACATATATATCGGGAGGGCCAGAAGGATGGAGTTAATAAGAAGAGTTCTACTAGCCAAGGACAACCGTTTCCCCTTCCAAGAAAGCATCCTCGACGACAAAGAATTGAGGAGCTCGTCGCAAAGATTTGCTTTCCCAATGCCAGAGAAGAAAGGGATGCCCAAATATCCATGAGGGAGGGACCCCACCGCAAAGCCAATAATTTCATTGATCCTTCGCTACAACCGGGGTGCGGCATTAAAGAAGAAAATAACATATTTATGGAAGTTGATTACCTGGCCAGTCGCAAACGAATAAGAATTCAAGATGGAAGATAAGCAACGGGCTTCCGGAATAGACGCTTGAACGAATAAGAAAGTATCATTAGCAAATTGTTGGTGCAATAGGGGGGGAGGTTGGAATTCAAATAGATACCCTTAAGAACCCCAACCAAAAGAGCAAATTTGATGCTACGACTCAAGGCCTCATCGACCAGGATGAAAAGAAAAGAAGAAAGAGGATCACCCTGCCTCAAGCCCCTGCTAATGTTGAAGAAGCCTTTTGCCGAGCCATTAACCAGAACAGAAAAACGGGGAGAAGAAATACAATTGAAAATCCAATTGCAGAAGTGCCAGTTAAAGCCCATGGCTTGAAGGGACTTACAAAGGAATCTCCAATTGATATGGTCGTAAGCTTTGCTAAAATCCAATTTAATCATCATACCAGAATGAGAGTAGGAATGGAGAGTATGGATCAATTCATGAGAAATGATTATACCATCAACAATAGACCTCCCAGGGATGAATCTGTTTTGTTCCTGTGCCACAAGTTTACGAAGAAGAGTACTAATTCTTGAAGCAATAGCCTTGTAAATGATTTTATGGGACGTATTGCATAAGGAGATTGGCTTGAAGTCATCAAGAGAATCAGCCAGTGCCTTTTTGGGAAACATGCAGATAAAGGTGTGATTTAGAGCGCCAAGAAGCTTGCCTAAACATCGAGATTCCTCTACGGAATGCTAAACTGTGTCCCCAATAATGTCCCAGAAATCCTGATAAAAAGAAACCAAAAAACCATCCGGACTGGGTGCTTTATCCCTCTGCATAGAGAATATGATCTTGCAAACTTCATCCTTAGAAAAAGGAGAAAGAAGCTTAGCATTGTCAAAATCATCGACCAAATTAGGAATCTGATCAAAGAAGGACTAGGCGTCTAGAGGAGAGGCCGAATCACCATTCAAAAGCTTTTGAAAAAAAGACACTGACTCAGTTTTAATATGAGATTGAGAGGACAAAATTGTGTCATCATCCAACTTCAGGGAAGAGATATAATTAACATTTCTTCTAGCTTTAACAAAAGCATGAAAGAATTTGGTATTTTTGTCCCCATCGGCCAGCCACACTTCACGCGATTTCTGTCTCTAATGAATTTCCTCTTTAAGAAGAAGATCACCAAGCTCACTAAGTAAAGATTTTTCCTTGAAGAGTATCCCTGGTGCATACCTCGAGAGAAAATAGATTCATTAAGATTACGCAATTCTTGCTCAACCCTCTGTTTTTCCTGGAAAATATTTTTAAAACAAGAGACGTTCCATTCCAGCAATCTGTCTTTCAACAAAGAAAGTTTTTTAGAGAGTTTAAACATCCAAGTCCCTTCCACCGCGAAGGAGGCCCACCAAGAGTTAATCAAGGGCCTGAGAGAGGGATCCTACAACCACATGGACTCAAATTTGAAAGGAGAGCGGCGCGGCGGGAGGTCAAAGGAAATGTTGAGAGAGACAGGAAAATGATCAGAGCCGGAGAGAGGAAGAACAGAGCATTTGATGAGAAATTTGTTCTGAAGCCATTCTTCGAAGACGAGAAAATGATCAAGGTGAACAACCATGGAGCTGAACCCCAGACATTGGTTATTCTAAGTGAACCAACCAGAACTTGGTTCCACATTAACTAACTTGGCAGAGGCAACAAAGGAGGTGAAATCCACTTGAAATCAAGGCTGCCATTGGATTCCCCTCGTTTATCTTTGTCGGAGAGAGTAGCATTAAAATCCCCAGCCACAACAGTCTTGGAGGTCAGAGCCGAATCAAGGATTAGCTGAATCCTTGATCAGAGCTCCCTTTTTTTAACAGGGTATTAGGATCGTAAACATTACACAGAAAGAAGGACACATTAGAATGTTTGATGTAGAATTTACACCAAATGAAATTAGATTCGACCAAGAGACGCTCGAGACTACAGCAACTGGAATTCCATAGAACTCCCAAACCACTAGAGGCACCAATAGAGTCTGAGAAGCACCCTTCCCAACCTTTCCATTTGTGAAACCAACCATTCTTACAATCAACTTTAGATATCTTAGTTTCTTGGATAAGACATAAAAAAGCTTTCAAATCGATAACATAATGTCTCAACAGACGCTGCTTGTTAGGGGTGTTCAAGCCCTTAACATTCCAAGAAAGAAGGATCATTTGATCTTTAGAGAGGACCCGCCTCTCCTACTTGAGGATGGAAAAAAGGAGCGAAGTTGAAGCTGCTTACCTGTAACAATATCTTTGAAGGAAAGGATGCTTTTGGAAGGGCGACCTGGCTGAGCTTTCGGCCCCCTATCCATATTGAGAATGGATGGAGTCAGAAGAATTAGACACATCCGATTGTTTTCCAGAGGCGGATCAACAAGAATGTCTTCCGAGCAGTTGTTAAGTTCCCCGGAGTCTCCATCAATGGAGAGGATCAGCTCATCCTTTTCATTCACCCATTTTTCCAGAGAGGTCGCGTCTGCACCGAGACCAAGAGTGATGCCTTCTTGGAATGAAGAGAGAATCCGAGTAGAATCTTGAACAATAGATGCAATTTATTTAACTAAGGTGATTGTACTCGGATCAAGAACAAGGGGCTCTATCACAGGAACGGAGCCAGGAAGATCAACACCAAGCGAGTGATCTTTCCCAAAAGATAGAGGTTCAACAGATTTGGAGACAGCAGGCGGGATAATCTTTTTCCTTCAAACGACAGAGCTGGAAATAGGAGGGTTTTTACAATTTTTTTGAAAATGACCAGGCTGTTTACATTTAAAGCAGCTATCGGAAACCGCCTCATAGTCCACCTTCTGCACCCATTTCCCAGATGGGGAGGAGATTACAATGAATTCCTGCATTTTTTTGGAGGGATCTATAGAAATGCAGATCTTGGCAAAAGACAAAAGAGTGGCTTCCAAATTAACAAGATCAATGCGAACGACGTGACCTAAGCTGGAGCAGATTTTAAGTAGAATGGAGGAGGACCAAAAATCACTAGGCAATGAATATAGTCTGATCCAAACTTGGAAGCCATCCATTTTAGCTTGACCCGGATCAAAGTGGGCTGACCACTCACAAATGTGCAGGCCAGACTTAGTGAAAATAAAATATTTCCTCTCCAGGGTATCGTCCCTCTGTGTCGAACTACAGAGGATAACAAGAAAAAAACCTCTCTCCAAGAAGCAAATGCGGAGACCACTACCCCACTGAGTATCGCACCAGCTGCGAATGCCCTCTACCGAAAAACGATGACCCCCAAATTTAGCAATGATTGCTCTTTCGCCAAGAAGGGTGAGCTGAGTAACCATGTCATCCAAATCCACCAGAGAGATAGATACAAACTCCGACTGAACCGAATCAAAACAAAGCAGGTCACATGTAATATTAGCATCGAGATCATGGACTGAATCGATAACTCTGGGACCCAGGGGTTTTTGCAGCGCTTCTGACAGACCATGGCCTGCAGAAAGCACCTGCCCTGATTCTCAGGTGGGGGATGCCGACCGACCGTTGCAGAAATTGAATTTTGAAAAAAATGACCGTTCTGGTCCATTTCGCCGTCACTTCCCCTTCATGGTATCTCCTATAAAAAAGTTCGGTTTGTCCAAGTAATTAAATATAGTTAATTCAAATACTTTGAATAAAATAAAACAAGCAATTTGAAAGTGGGTTAAAATTCAGAGTAAAAAAATGAAATAAAATAATAAGATCACGATTCAAAGAAAAGGTTGGCTCCAACACCCTCAGAGACTAACTAATAGTAGGTTACCACATGACCTAAAACTAAGGTTTGTGTATGGGTGATCGCATGTTCATAGTTCAATCATTGAGGAGTTGGTCCCCTTCATACTTGGATAGATAAATATGTATGTAAGCATAAGCATAACATGTTTCGTACATAATCAATGCACACATCGCATCCACCCAACAGAATATAAATTCATTATTTGTAACGTATAATTGAGCATGTTAAAATATTGAATCATATTCACAAACGCATTCAATTTTTCATAATTCAATCAACTATATTCAAATCAATTTTTCAATCAATCCAAATGACCATTCCCAAAATTAACATTTTAATAAATTACATGCAACTTTATCTAAATCAATTTCATACATCATCAATAATAATTACATCTGTATTCAACATATTAACAATATAATACTTAATCACATAAATTTCATCTATTCTCAGAGTTATAGTAATTCAAGTAACTATGCCTATAAGAATTTTTTAATCTAATGTTATGAACATCATGTGCAGATTTCATTAATGTCTCGAGGTTTTAGTGTAATGGTTCATTGCATTTGGTATCAGAGTAACCACCCATATTTGATTCCTAGCACAAGTGGCTACATCAGCATTGTAATGTTCATCCGGACTCGTATAGGGTAGGGCATGGTCCCGCTATATAGGCGCAAATCTAGCCCGAGGTCCGGGCTATGGAAGCATGGTGGGATGCAAATTTCTCATGTGTAGATTTCACTAATGCCTCAAGGTTTTGGTGTAATGGTTCATTACGTCTACACATATATTCAACATCATTTTCAATGACAACCATTTTAATCATGTTTGTTACAATAATCAAACAAAAAATTAGAACTGCAATAATTCTAAAATAATTATACTCATATTTAATAGTGTAAAAGTAGATCTATATTAAAATTAAAGTGGATTAGAATCAACAACATTCCTAATAAGCTATTCTAACAAATACTGTTTTGATTTATGTCATATTCATGGTTAGCATCCAGCACCCTAAATTATCACCAAAATCATCAAAATATAGATATAACATCAACAATGATGTCAAAATCAACCCATTGTAATAGAATTAACTATATTAATCTTAACACCTTTTTCTACCAGTGTAATCATGTATGCATACAAAAGTGTGTTGATAAGAAAAATGTGATACTGTAGGTACTCTGACATGTGTACAACTATAAACATGTCATAACTAATATTAAAATAGTCTAATCATTTTCAAAATGATGATGTGGAAAAATAGGCATTACAACCTCTATTGATGCGTAGTTTTCATGCACATTCTCCCTCTCAATGGCAGACATATGGATCATCCACTCTATGGATATTTTGTGCACAATGTGATATTAGAATATTTCATGAATATTCCTATGCAGTTAGACAATATTTCTTATGGTTTACCATGTGAACACACATGTCTCCCTCGTGTAGCTTTAGGATCTTACCCGTAAAATCTCTTATCAATAGATATTCTCACTAAAAAATTGCAATAGGTATCCCTTCTTGTCTCAATATTGCTCCTATTCTTTCTCCACTAGCATCATAATCTACTTGAAACACTTCATCAAAATTTGGTAATGTCAACACATGTTCCTCTATCAATTTATGTTTTAAATATTGGTGAAAAAAATCTACATTTGTTATCCAAACAAATTACTTTTAATCATTTTGTATACATTTGTAATCATTTCACATATTGTGCTTAATTTTTTGATGAACTTCCTATAAAAACACACTAATCTATGAAAACTATGTTCTTTAAAAGTACTCTTGCGTAAAAACTAATCAACTATGGTATGCACCTGTTATGGATATATCTTCAGACCTTCTTAGGAAATCAAAAACCTCGAGCATACCAACTCTTCCTTCCAAAACCTAAATTTATTTATTCTTACAAACAATTTCTTATCATGTTGTCTCATCAACACTTTACACAAATCAAAATATCATCTAGATAGATAATCACAAACTTACCCAAATATGGTTTTAGAGCTTCATTGATCAAACACACCAATGTGCTTGATGTATTTTTTAACCCAAATGGCATAACCAACCATTCAAAAAGTTCCTCTTATGTTTTCAATGGTATTTTTTGTTCATATCCTTCTCCTATGTGAATATGGTGATATTTACTCTTAAACTCAATCTATGATAAATACTTTGTGCCACTTATTTCATCCATCAAATAATCCATCCATGGTGATAAACACGTTTACGTGTTAATGATCTTGTTTATTACTTGGATATCTTTGCACATTCTTCATTCACCATTTTTGGTACTAATAGTGTTACTACTACACACAAACTCAGTTCTTTGGAATAATTTATTTGTCTAATAATTCTTAAACTTGTTTCTACACCTTTACACCATCTTGTGATGTCAACTAGTATGTCACTTTGATTGGTATACTCAATCCTGGGATAAAATCCATTCGATGGCGTATACTCCTCATCGATGGTAATCCCTTTGGTGAATTATTTAAAATAATCTCTACAAATGCATCAACCAAATTTTTCATTTCATATGAATCGTATCTTCCTTGTCTTCGGATTCGACACCTAAATTTAGTGTAGAATTTATTGCAAGTGCAAATAATTACAGAGATGTAGATTTGGAGTTGCAATATTACTGTGTTTTGCCCTAAAAATTCGGCATGTTGTCTCCTCTTGTGAGGAGGGCTTATTGTAATTGCATTTTACTATTATTTTTTAATATGAGATGGACATTATTCTGTTATAATTGATTACGTCATGTAATTTGAATGGTTGAAAAACATGGTTGAAAATTATTGTTGCAATTGTAAAGTTACTCAAATTGCAAGTTGTAAAATATCTCCTTTTAAATTTTGAACTGTGTATTCTTCCTTTGGAATGAAAAATTTAACTAATTGATTATGTCATATAATTTGAATGGTTGAAAAACATGGTTGAAAATTGTTGTTGCAATTGTAAAGTTACTCAAGTTGGAAGTTGTAAAACATCTCCTTTTAAATTTTGAACTGTGTATTCTTCCTTTGGAATGAAAAATTTAACAAAGGAACATTAATTATGTGCATTCAATTTGTTGGTTATCATCATAACATGTTTTTTTTAAGGAGTTGTTAAATGTTAAACTGTTATTTCATGCCTAAATATTTCTTCTTGTTAAAGGTTAATTTTGAAATACTATTGTAAATTTAATTTTAAAATCAACAACATATCTATTATGTCAAAAAAGTAGCACCATGGGATATTTGGTTATGGATCCCTACTTTTTGTTGACATGGGACCATCTCTCAATTTGTGGGACTTGCGAACTTGAGATGGTCCTCTGGAGAAGACTGGCTTCCTCTTCCTAATCCTAATGTTAAACTACTCCTAAGAAAGGGAAATGCAGCTAACTAATACTAAACTAACCATTCCAAGGGACCAGGGAGAGAGAGAGAGAGAGAGAGAGGGTTAGAAAGATGTATGAAAGGGAAATCCTACACTAAAAGAGGTGATAACACCAAGAAAAGGGGGCGAGATACTCTGCTTGAGGGAGAATGGAAGGAAAATGGAGTTGAGAGAGGCCACACCAATGTGACATAGACCCAAGTCTTCATTCACCACCGACTCTCCATGAAACACAACATCGTGCACCTGCAAGTGAGAAATACATGCACAAATAGACAAACACAAAATAAAGAGGCAAGGAGATACAATAAAACAATGCAAGGGTTGAAAAAACACCACAAACACAGATTTTATTGCTCTTGAAATATGCACATGTCCATTACATGGTTGAAGTAGAGGTACATATTATGCATTTGTCAGACCCAAAAGAAGGCTTATAGCTCAAATAATTTGAGAAATCAAATTGGAAGAGCTCTCCTCATGCCCAGAACATCTCTCTCTTCCAACTGAAGGGGTTTTTTACAATATATATAGGAAGGAACCTCAAATTTTATTCACCAAACCGAAAACTTACATTTAATTCTTTGAAATTAGGTATGGGTAGCCACACAAATTCACTTCCCGAGGGCAATTTTCTAGTAAAAGAAGACATGGGCTGCGATACTTCATTACAACCGGTTGTTGAGCTGTATTTTCCCACCTACCTTGACCTGGTCTGAGGCCCGTCTAAGGCCTGATAGTTATGTAACCAGGAAGCTAAAGTTGCAATTCATGTAACCATGAGCAGTGATTCGCTCCAAACATGTTGGGTTGGACAGCCATCCAAATGTTTCCATGTTGTGCCGACTACCAAAACTCCTGGGCTTATCAAGTTAGCTCAGTGAGCTAACTGACTTCACACCCCGCTGCCCTCACATGAACTCTACCTGGGTACTTTCCAAATCAATGATGAACCCATTCCACCAACTGCGAGCCGTGAGCCATGTAACCATGATTGGGTTGGCTGGTCATCTAACATCCATCCAACCTCTGCACTTTTTTCTTCTTTGCCTCTACACTATTGGTGCCAACTTGCTCCGACTCCCATCAACCGACTCCGCCACCATCTCAAGCTCACCGCACCCAACGTAAAAAAATTTGACCTTGCAACATCCCTTGGCTCGCTGAGCTGATTACTTCACACCCTATTGCCCTCGCATGAACTCTACCTCGAACACGACCAACTTGACGATGAGCCCAACCACCAACTTGGCATTGTGTTGCTTGCAACCTATTGGGTTGGACCAAGCCATCTGACTAGATTGGGTTCGACAGACATATAAGCATCCATCCAACCTTGATTTGAACTTGCCCACCATCCATCCAACCCTACCAATGCTCCCAAAGCCTAAATTTTTCCTGTACATAACCCAGATTCTCCTGTAAATTCCTTATCCCATGTATAGGTCTGTTGTTCCACTGTTGTCTATTTTTCTTAGGGAGCAAAATATGGATAATAATTTGGTGACTCACGGGGACATCTTCCTACTAGATGTGGTTGGCCTGTAGCCTTAAGCCTTCATTGGGCATGGAGTTAATATTGGTGGCCTGATACTGACCGAACCCTTGAATTTTCTCCTTGAAACCGCTTGAAGCACCGCTGAACCTAGAACTTGACCTGAATTGACCATCTCACTTACAAGATTTCTGAATTAAGATTTTGTGAGAGTGGAAAATTGCCTTGAATCCGAAGTCTTCCTTCTTTCCTCTACGGGTGATTTGTTGGGACTATATAATAATACCAGTACTCGCACCCAATATCTGATTTCTCCCAAGCATGAAGCATAAATGACTGATGGTTTTATGGCAACTATGACTGTAGCAGAACATGGGAGCAAATGTTGTCTTGGGAAGCAATTGGGACTGTCAAAATTGATTTCCCCATAAAAACTACCTCTTCTAAAGAACTGTGCAAGAGCAACAAAACCACAACACACAAGCTATGCACAAAGAGGAAAATCATAAATACCCCAAAAGGAAGCATGCAGATTGTGCATAAGAACTTATTTTGTTGAAAAGCAAACTTACCCCTACTCTACTGCTAACCAGAGACAAAATAAGACTTCGAATGAACCCTGATAACTAGGCAAGGAGAAATAGCAACTCCCCTTCCTAAAAAAGTTCAGCCATGTAATTGATTTCGACAATAGAACATGGCCATGTGCACGAGTGAAAAACTGGAAAGGATTGCCAATCTTCCACCCAAATCATCTAGGAACCAACTGGAAACAAGATGAAGTGCCTCCTTGGAATAGTTCTGCATGGGGATTCTGGAGGTGTTGTTAGTTGATCCTTTAGTACTCTGAAGACTCATCCTCATGCCCTAGAGTGGAGCATGACTCGGATTGTAGCCCCTCTTTCTTTGGCTCCAACCTGATGCCAAGATACCTAATTGGGCAAGGGGCTTTGGGAACCATGCTAGGATGATCCATGCTGCTCTGAGTTCCAACTTCAATAATGAAGTCCTCAAGCAAACCTTCCTAGGAAGTGGGATCATCTTGTAGACTTAATCCTGAAGAAGGTGGTTGCTTATCTACAGACAACTGATCTTCTGCCTCGATGACTGGTTTGAAATGATTGTCATCCTTGCCTCCTCCTTCCCTGACCACATGAAACTCCATGGCAAATTCATCAACAAGATTATACTCCTAAACTGAAAGCAAGAAGCCTTCAATGATTTCATCTTCATCAAGAGCTTCTGAATCTTACTAAGATTCAATTCCTCCTATCTTGGACCAAGAGTATTCTTGTGAAGAAGAAATTTTTTCTTGCATGTTCTCCTCCATGGTAAGAGGCTCTTGATGTTGAAGGGTGAGGTGATGGATCAACAAAGGTTTTGAGTCTCCATAGGTTCCCCTCCATCAAAACAATCCTCCCAAGTGTGATAAGTGTTCAAGCTCCTTCGTTGTCCTGTTGTGCCAATGGTATCTCCCTCTTCCACATGATGACCTCTAAATCTATGCAACTTGTTCATCATGTGTGGCTTCATCATCAAACATGAATTCTTGTGAGCTTAAACTCATCCAAAAAATCAGATTTTTGGAGAGGATGAATGTGGGAGAGAGGATTTTACAATCTCTTGTGCATACACTTCTCATTACTTAAGACCCCTGAAACTTTAGTGTCTCCCTACATGGAGATGATTTTCCCTCTTCCTTCGTTGTAGCTGATGATGAGGGTTTTGGTGGCTCAATGCAACCTCCCAACAAAGCAGCAAGTTCAAGACACACATGACAAGAAGGGTCCCTGCATTCCATTGAAATACCTTGCGTATTTGGGGTCTTCTGTTTCTTTGCTTTGACATGCTCCTACTCCTGTGGATTTAGAGTTGACTTTTCTCCCCCTTCAACTGACCTTGCGACCTTTGATGAATCTGCAGCTTCTGAGAAGATTGTGCCATCATGGACACTACATTCAGAGCAAACAGACTATTGATTATCTTCCTCTTTCTCTCGCGCTTCAGTTGCTTCAAGGTCAATCTTCATCACCTGCTCTTGAACTCGAACCTCATGAGAAGGCTTAGTCATCAATGGCATTTGCTTGATATTGAACTTGGCATCCCAATTCCTCAAATTTTGTGATGACTCCTCTACTAAGCTCCTTGAATTTCTCTCCTCGATCGATTTTATGATTTTGTTCTGCCCAAAATGGGTTTGGGACGACAAGAAGAGGGGTGGGTTGGGATTCGACTAGTTCTTGCAATGTTGGTGTTGATGGAAGAGGTGCAACTTCTTACTTTTGTGGAGGGGAAGGAATTTTAGAAGGGAAGAGGGCAGAAAATTCAAGATGAGATGGAAGAATAGGAGATGAAGAATTGAAACTCTCAATGGGGGAAATACCTAGAAACTTAGGATATTGAGGCTCAAGCTGAGATGTCATTGATTGGGGAATGGGGAGAGGGTTGTGAGATGGCAATGCAAGGATCTCCCATTGACAAGATTGACTAGCATTATATTCATAAGCTTCCCTCTTCTTAATCCATTTCCCAATTTCAAGAAATGTTTTGATTATTCAATAGAGCTTTTGCTGAGGATTAAACTCACCTGGTATAGAGCTACTCCAGGGGTATGGGATTCCAAAACCAATCTGAGTTGCCTTTGTCATTTCTTTAATCCTTATTTGCACCATGTTAGCCTCCATTTTTTGAATCTTCAGTTATAACTCATCATCTCCATACATTGGATAATCTCCAAAACCTGCATATCCCTACTCTTGAAAAGGAAAAATGACCTGTATCTTTCTCATAGGGATATGCACACTACTAATTTTCATCATAGTATAGATTTGAAGGGGTGTGAAAAAATCTTGGAGATGAATCTTGTCAATTTGGAGGTGGGTTGTGAATTCCATATGGGAAACGAAGTCATGATTGCAAAACTTCATAGAATGGAAGAAAATGAAAATATGTGAAAGGAAAATGGATGGAAATGGGTGAAAAAGGATGGGAAGGAAGATTTGTAACTTAGATAGTGGGTTGCTGACCAGATGGAGTCTCCAGATGTGCTTTTCATGTGCCTCTAAAGGATGAGATTCCAACAAGAGCACATAAAATTTTTGAAATGAATATGTAAATCTCCTCAATCTTTTCCCATTAGGAGTGCCAAAACTGTTATCAAAAAATTACAACACCCCTAAAATTACTATCTTGTGAAACTGGTGCATTTGGTGTGATTGGGTAACATGGGTACCATCTCTCAAGCCGTGGGACTTGTGGGATTGAGATGGACCTCCGGAAAAGGTCAAATTCCTCTTCCTAATCCTACTACTAAACTATTCCTAAGAAAGGAAATTCAACTAACTAATCCTAAACTAATCATTCTAAGGGACCAAGGAGAGAGAGGGTTAAAAATATGTATAAAAGGGAAATCCTACACTAAAATAGGTGATATCACCAAGAAAAGGGGTAAACATACTTTTCTTGAAGAAGAATGGTAGGAAAATGGAGTTGAGAGAGGCCAGACCAACGTGACATAGACCTAAATATTCGTTCACTACTGAATCTTTATGAAACACAACATCCTGCACCTATGAGTGAGAAATACATGCACAAAAAGATAAACATAAAATACAAAGGCAAGGAGATAGAATAAAACAATACAAGGGTTGAGAGAACACCACAAACACATATTTTATTGCTCTTTGAATATGCACAGTCCATTGCATGGTTGAAGTAGAGGCACAATTATGCTTTCCAAGCCCAAGATAAGGCTTACAGCTCAAATAATTTGAGAAAACAAATTGGTACATTTTCCTCATGCCCAGAACATTTCTCTCTTCAAATGAAGGGTTTTTTACAATATATATAGGAAGAACCTTGAATTTTCTTCACTAATCAACAATCTAAATTTAATTCTCTGAAAAGAGATATGGGGAGCCATACAAATTTTCTTCCCGAGTGTAATTTTCTAGTAGAAGAAGACATGGGTGTCGTACTTCATTAAAACTCGTTGTTGAGTTGTCTTTTCCCACCTACCTTTACCTATTCCGAGGCCCATCCAATCTGTGAGCCATCCAACCTGAAAGTTGTACGACCAAGGAACCGACTGATATGTGAATCATGTAACCATGATAGTGATTCATCCAACCATGTTGGTTTGGATGGTCATCCAACCTTTTCCATGTTGTGTCGACCAAAAAAATCCTGGGCTCGATGAGATGATTACTTCACACCCCACCGCCATTGCATGAAATCTTCCTCAAAATTTCTAACTCGACAATGAACTCGACCACCAACTCAATAGTGAGCTATGCAACCATGTTGGGTTGGATGTTTGTCCA
This sequence comes from Taxus chinensis, assembly GCA_019776745.2. Lineage (NCBI taxonomy): Eukaryota > Viridiplantae > Streptophyta > Pinopsida > Cupressales > Taxaceae > Taxus > Taxus chinensis. The sequence continues at coordinate 328,739,141 of CM034147.1, forward strand.
ACTACCAATTCGGTCTGGACGCTCATCTATCGGACTCTATCCAACCATCTCGTGCTTGTTGTTCTTCTCCACCTCTAAACACTATTGACCGCTCAACATCACTCTGACTCGCGTCAAGTTGACTAGGCCAGCTGATTACTTCACAGCTCACTATGCCATTGCATGTAAACCCTGTCAACCTCGATACACATCCAACCCGACAATGAGCCCAAGCCACTCTTGCTTCCACATGTGCCTCGTTTACTACCTTGATGCTGAGTTGCTCACCCAACCAAACCGTCCAACTAGATTGGGTTGTACGGTCGTCTAACATCCGTCCAACCCTGCGCCGAACTACCCACCATCCGTCCAACCCTGCCAATGCTCCCGAACCCTGAATTTTGCCTGCAAAACCCATATTCTCCTATGAATGCCTTATCCAATGCCCGGGTATGTTGCTCCACTATTGTCAATTTTGCCCAGGGGAAAAAAATGGATAATAATATCATTGTTTATAAATTTGGAAATAAGCTCTGTGTAAATTTATCTGCTGCAATTACATTTTAAGGAAGCTTTCTACTTGTGTAAATTCTTCTTTTTAGATTTCTACTTGCCTTTAGATAGCTTTGATTGTGCCTATCAAACAAGTACACACACACACACGTTTGATTTAATATTATGCCTTGGTACTGCGCAAGATAGTAACTTAGTATGAAATTGGATGTTCCAGAATGAATTAAAAAAAAATTACTATCTCTAGAATGTATCAAAAAAAAAAAAAACTATGTAATGAACCTAGAAATTTATTATCTTTGTTGAATCAAAATTTGACGATATATCTTATTTTGTTTGTGTGTGCGTGTGTACGTGCGTGTGCGTGTACATATTCCACCAACTTAGTTTAGGTTGGTGGAATCCCCTTAGAAGGAATATTTAAATTAAATTAAATCTTTTATTTTCCACTTATCCTTATTTGAGGGCATGGGCCCATTTTGGAGACAAAATGGGACCCATGATCGTCATGGTTAAATATTGACTTTCTACAAACCCTTGAACATTTCAAAAAAAAATTATAACTCACCAAACTTTATACGCTTAAACTCGCCATCCTTCCCACACGATAAGTTATGTCGCAAGTGGAGTTTTACAACACTACCGTCACAATAGTTAATTGTCGACGCGTTCTTTTCTAATCATCATAAAATTGGCTTACTCGTGGAAGCAACATTTCATTGTCTCTCTTTCCCTAGGTTTGTATTTGTGTCGCTATAATCACAACACAAAAGTGACATAATTCTCCTTGTTTGTGAGTGCGATTTGGTGCTGCCTCCCGCCTCGCCATTCGTTGTGACCCGATTGTGTTGCTTTGGTCATGTGTAATTTTAACCGACGTAAAACTAAACTGCTTAAATACAAAAAAATTACCACCTTCATTAAGTTATCTTAATTGTTCAAGATGTTTGGTTGTCATTTTTTATCATTTTGGAACTCGTGTTGAGTGAGGCATGACAACGATCTCCTAGAAGAGATGTGAGTTCTAATCTTTGCAGAGAGATATGAGTTGTAATCTCCATAGATACATGTGAGATACTCTTGCATGTCATTACTATGGAAGGTAGTGATCTATGAGAAGAGAAGTGTAGGTACCTCTTTCTATTCTAAAGACTATGAATAGCAGCAATCCAATAAAGAAATGTGAATCCACAGGTCTCTCGGTCTTCTTTCAATTCATCTCATCATTCCATTACAATTCAAATGTCATCTCATTCATAACTATTTTTTGCAAGAGAATGAACAATCTAAAAATAGAATATGAAGTGATTTGACTAGGAATGTGAAGTCATTAGACAAGGATTCCCCCAAGAGGTGGAAAGGTTTTATCACGACCCAAAACTCACAAAAAATACAAAAGACAATTTTATCATGTGTAAGTGGTTTACTATATTTTTGAAATTTTGAGACCCTTCAAAGCATTTGTTAGGGATCAAACTTGGTAAAACAAAGTAAGGCCCATGCCCTTGCACCATGTGGCACTCATTCTAAGCTTTCCAACACATTACGGTTTTCAATTCCGATCAATGGTGTTAAAGAAGTAACCCCGACAAGATGATGCACTAGTGATATACTAGTTTTTCAGTATTCTGCCAAAAATATTAGACCAAACTACCAACTAGATCTAATGAAGAGTATCATGGTCATAGCGTCGTCCTCTCTTCTAAATGTATTTATTTGCATAATTATCTTTCCCTTCCACAGTCCAATTCACTAGACCTCTTTCAAATTTGCACGTTAGCAAGTCTAATTAAGGTTTCTCTACATGTCAGTTCCTAGTCATTTTTCATGTGCTTGTCCTTCTCTAGTCCACACTCATCCTCGTCCTTTGGAAATCTTCTTATGCTTATTGTGTACATCATCAACTTGAGTGGTAATATTTTTTCTTTCATTGTTGTTTGATTATTTTCCTTTCTAGTTTCTATTAAGCATTATGTTTGGCCATGTTACTTTCTTATAAAACTGTGTAGTTCCTACAAACATTGTTTAATTTCCATTTAAGATATTCTTGCCTTGCACGTTGATTGATTTGGTGTATGAGGAGAACAGATAATATAGAGTGGTGGGCGAGGGCAATGAGTTTTTGAAGCATGTACTACAAATTCATGCCTAACTCAATGGTTGATTAACGCATATTTAGGGGGGGAGTTAAAAGCTTGCCATGAACAACACCAAGTGCTGCATCAGTTTAAGCATTGACAACATGGTGTGATTATATTTGGGTTAAAAATGGTTTAAAGGTGGAGGATGAAAGCCAAGGTGAGAATTCCTTCAAGAGAAATCTGCTTATTTATATGCAACTTAACATTGAATGCAAACTACTTGAAGTTGTTTGATCAATCCATGCTAGATGGGAAAGATGTATTAGAGTGAAATTTCCCAGGAGTTGAGTCCAACACCAAGAGGTGTACCACTTAGTATTGGCAACATGGTGTAATATCCTAGGGGTAAAATGTGATTCAAAGGTGGAGGATGAAAGCCAATGCAAGAATTCCTTTAAGAAAACCCAACCTGGCCATATGCAGATTTGTTCGGTGGGGAATGCAAACAACTTGAAGATGTTTGAACCATCCATGCTAGATGAGGAAGACGTTATTGACAAATTTTCCAATAGTTGAGACTCAATATCCGATACCGTGCAAATCTTGCAACACAACATTGTTCTGCAAAAGAAGATTAGAGCTACACTTGGAAAAAAAGTTGTACCAAATTGGGCAGAAGGGCTAGTATTTGAGTCTAGCACGGCAGCATTCATCCCTGCAGTTGGCATCAAATTTTTCTCACCAGCAAGAGCATCAAAAGGAGAAAGCAAACATTGATCACTTAAAATGCGAATTGGGGATTGTTCTAATTTACAAGGTGCTAGGTAAAGGTAAAGGTGTTAACAAGATGGGGATTCAAGCGGTGAAGGTATTGATTGGAAATCAACATTGGCTAAGGAGGAAGGCCTACTCTGTGAAGGATTTAAACTTGGTCAAATTTTAGGCTCAGGGCTAGAGAAAGTGCACAAGTTAGGAATGATCTGGTGAAAGAATTCACGTTGTTCAGCTTGTGCCAAAATCCGAACCACATAGGTGGTGCCGAAGCAGCATTAAGTTGTGATGACAAGTCTGATGGTAACATCTTGCAGCAATGAATAAGGACAACACCACCATCTAATCTATATCAACGGTCAATGCTGAATTTGTGAATGCCGGCAGGTGTATTTCAAGCAAAGGAGCTGGTTGCGATGAAATGCAAGGCAATAGCCTAGATTATAACAAGAATTATTTTGGCATCAAATACCAAAACAGGCGGAACAGTGATCATTCCAAGATTCACTGTAATGGATCCATGGTGAGTTACTCTATTCCAACCATTATCCTGCATGCGACATTATATTAATATTTTAAAATACTTTAATCCAAGTTCAACATTAAATAGATTTAGAGATCTTCATAGCAAAGCATATCAATAAAACCATACAAGTATAGAGAACACTAAATATTTGCTTGAAGTCCTTCAACAATTCTTGCTAAGTGTAGATTCTTTTCCATCACTAAATACTGTTTGGTTAGTCTAGCAAATCTTGATGGTTGTCATGATTTTAACTTGATTTGTTTAACATGAAAGATTAACAGAATTGTAGAAGTCGTCATTCATTTTTTATTCATAACAAAACAAATTTTAGAAAGCTGGAGTAAATATTTAACAAACATATCAGCCAATAGATGCTTCAAACCAATCCGCCAAAGACACCATAGATCGATGACGATCAGGTAGCATCATCGATCAAATTAAATGTGCATACTGATATGAATCTAACACAACATCCTTCAAATAATATATTTCCAGGGTACTGTGTGTGCATGACATGCACCTGGACTAAGCTGAAAACCAAACTAGCATTTAGACAACAAGAAGTTAACTAGTGTATGCAATACACATCAAAATCAACCTCATTAGAATCTTCAGAGCACATTAGAGACCAAGCAGTTTCTGCACACTCATTGCTCTAAACTTATGAAGTCGAGTGTGCGCCAACTTGAAGCAAAACTGTCATAGATGTTCTTCAACAAACTTATTTTTCCTGTTCAAGATTGGTGTTGAGGGTCACGAAATTTTTGAACCAGGTACCATTTATTTTCTTTTGTAACTTGTATTTTTGAGTCCAACTGACCTACTTTGGTCATTTGTGGATGTTTATATAATTTGTTTCTTTATTTCAGTAACAAAATTAAAACTACTGGATGGAATGCCAGGAACCATTTGAAATGAGGCACAGTTCAAAAAGAAAATCTTAGATATTTACTATCTAGTAATTGTAATTTATTGATGGTAAATAAATTATGTAATGAATTAAGCAAGCAGTAAGTCTACATTTTTATCCACAGCTAGAATATGAAATGTTGTCAATATACATAACTTGCAAAATACATCATTGGAGATGACGTTAGAGGAAATTAGGGTTATAAAATAGTACAACACAAGCCTGTGTAATGCCCTTTGCAGGTCATGTGAACCACAAGTGCACAACTACAATAAAGGATTGTAAGTAATGGCATATACAACACGGCTTTGCTACAATTAGAATCTGTACACATCATTAAGCTGTCAAGATTGGAACAAAGTATAGGCAATCCTTCAAAACAGTGAGACGTATTGCTTACAAAGCAGTTGAGTTTGGTAAAACAATATAAAGATCACTACCTCAAGCGCTTCCTCAACGGCACCCTTGCAAACCAATGCTTATACACGAGTCTTTTGCATCCCCATTTCCACCATACTGGGCCTCCCACAATGTGCCTTTTCACGATTATCTTTCCTGCACACACCCAGAAGGTTGTCACAATGAACTCCCAACTTGAATTACATTTACAAAGCTCGTGTAGAAAGAGTCAACAAGCATTTAACCCCATACCATACATTTGCAGTCAATACGCATAGAAAAACAACAAGACGAAAGATGGAGAAAGTATAAAATATTTAAATAACAATCCCATGACACATTGAATCATGCAATACTGATAATTAGTTTCAAGTAGTAACTGGCTGCATGACTTCACAAATTGATTGAAAATAAGGTCTTGATATCGAAGGTCAAACATTGGTGGGTTTATACCTTTACCGTTACGGATGGCCATAAGAAGCAAAAATATGTCATTTATCATCATGACCACATTCTGGCAGTTTTTTGTTGACCGGTATACATTTTTATTCTTCATCATTGTTTTTTAATTCTTAATTATATTGGTTGCATAATAGAAGCGATCGTACAAAAGACCTACTTGGTCAACAAACCTTTCGTACATATTAGCACACAATAGAAATTTTAAAAAGGGAAAGGCAACACACAGCTTAACAAAACATCAGGCAATATGTTATCTTCATGAAAATTGCCTCCCAATCCCAGTTGAATTTTAAGTTGGCTAGAATAGTGTCTGGGCAACGGGATTCAATTCCATTGAGGTTGCCAACGGTCTAGGCATTCCTTTGCATCCCATAAGAGTTAAAAGTTGCATTATTACCTATTGTATTTGTGTGGGAAAATGGTGCTCAGTTCTGATGGTGGATGGAGAGATATTTTAGGACGTGCATGGTATGGGCTGGGAGGTCAGCATGCTATTGAATCTTGAGGTACTTCGGGGAATCCAACATGGAAGATTAGCACTCCCTTGAGGGAAAAGCAAGAGAGCCTATGTTTTGCAACAGAGGTATAGAAGCTCATACCTGAAAGCTACCGTGCATGGGCTGAACCTGACAATTAGTCCTCACGGTGCCACGCAAGGTTGACTGTAGGTTTCCTCCATTATCCTCTTCATCAAGCCTTAATCAACTACCTTTCATTGCCAGTCTCAAGTCCCAAACAGGCTGCTCTTAACTGTGGGTTTTATGGCATCATATTAAGCTCATTTTCATTCTCTTATGCACTCTCAAAGGCTTGGTAAAGAAATAAAAGAGAGCTTAAGATGATGCCATATAATCAATAATTAAGAGCAGCCCGTTTGGGACTTGAGGCTGACATTTGTGATAAGCTTTAGTTTTATTTATAGATTTTTATAACAGTCTAATAGATCTTAACCTCGTAGCTTCATTTCTGTGTCTTAACACTTGAAATTGTCTGACTTGTAGTGATCCAAGATATTACAGATCTTCCTTTTGAGTACAGTACTTATTCATCCACTGCCAATTGATGTTGCTCATCATTCCCTGGATTACTTACATGACATCACCTGAGGTGAGAGATAATGGCTGACTGGATGCTTTCCGAGGGATGTCAAATTTTTAAGTCTTCAAAGTCTGTTCCCACAACCCTAATGTGCACAAATCATCACAATCTTCACTCTCATGAACACAGTCAACCAAATTGTGGTGCAAATATTTCATCCTTTCAGTGTGTTGGTAAAAAAACATTCGATGAAAATCTATCTGCTCTCGAAAAGAGTTAATGCCTTGAGCTTGAAGTCATTTCTGAGAGTAGGTGCAATAAATACTCTTCATTCTCTTTGTAGCTTTGAATCGTTGTGAGGAAACACATACCCTTTAGTAGCATTTTGGACATGGGAAGGATTTGTCAAAAGCATGTGGAGAGGAGTGGACAGGTATTTCAAGAGGATAAGAAGTTTTTTACAGGGATAGGAGATTGACGCTATGAATAGAGGATAAGCATTTAAATACTTATTATGGGGGGTGGGACACATGGCAGGAGCCAAGTTTCGTTACGGGATTAATATAGACTATACGAGGGTGGTATAAGCTTGAACTTTTAATTCCTATTGACATTATAATGGGGCTTCAATTTTATTCTTACATTGACCCTTGACTCAGTTCAAAAATTAGGACTCGGGAAAAACTCGGCAGCCCAAAATTTTGACCTGGACTCAAACTCCACAAAATTTGCCAAATAAAATACATATAGAAAGCACGAGAAATAATCTTAAATAGCATGTAAAAAGCATAAGAAATTTATTCAGCAAACACAACTCTATTTCCTATTAGATCTAGACAAAAAAGAGTGCAATGTATGTCAAAATATCATGGCAGCTCAAAAAAGGTTGAAAAATCCTTCACATCCGATGACAATCACTTCACAACAGCTGAAATTTTGCTAAAAGTGTGTTAGCAGGCTTCTGCGGAGCTAACTCAAGCTGAATATGTCAAAAAAAAATTATTTTTACCTACAGGTTGTGCTCCAAAGGAAAATTCCTGGGAGTTTATCAATGTTAGCATAGGGTCGAGTCATGGTCTAATTCCCCAATACTCACATCCACTCTCAATTACCATAGCAAGGGAAAAGGTGAAAAAAAATGTTTTTTTTCTATTGGTTGGCAAGTTTGTTCACAAGGTTCGTGAGTAACCGTGAGTTTGTCAAAAAAAAAAAAAAACTCCGTTAGTGCTCACCTACCAAGCTCTCAGTGAATAACTTGCCAAGTTTTTAGAATATGCCTTCAGAGCCTTAAAATAGTGACTAGTGTTTAAATGTGGTATATGTCTACAAATAACTTGAATATATTGGTCTTGATAGGGAGAAGATTGGTTTTTAAGGAGAAACATTATGTTTATAGTCGATGTGGCTTTGTTTGAAACATACAAACTGAATATTTTCTCCTATTGTCCTTGACCCATTTAAACCAAGTTGCCAAATCCAAAATGGCTAACCCACTATAATTTTGACATGTGTGGGTGACTTTTAACACATACAGGGCATTTGCAAGGGATAGAGTTCTACTAATCCCATGAAGCGAGCATTAGGATTGTTGTTGGAAGTGGAGACCCTACTTGTTTTACCAACCTGAACTAGTCAATTGATTTTTATATTGTTATGGGAAGGCAATTGCTGACATGTTTATGCATCCTAATGCTTCTCCCTAAACCTTGTTGTGAATTTGAAGAGTCAGTTTGACTTGTATTTTATACAAAACAATATCGATGGATTGGATTCCTTGCATTTCTATGTCTGCGCTCTTGTCCATTTCTCTTGTTGGATTTTGCTAATAATTATACTTTGTCTGCATTGCTACCTCTAGGTCCACTAAAAGTTTTAGCTGACGTGGCATTCTCTCTCTTTCCATTGGCACTTTAGGAGGGTGTCATGATTTTATATCACAACTTGATTTGCTATATAATTAGCCACACAGTTGTAGTTATTTTTCTTGTGTAAAAAATGGCGGTGCTTCATTGTTGCCACTTGAGAAGGAATGTACTCAACAAATCTATTCGCTCTCCAATTGACCTGCCCCTGTTGCTTGTGTGTTTGTAATGTCCCCTTCTCGATATTAATCCTATGAAGACCCTTAGCCCAATTCGCTACCTGGGGGCTTAAAGGGAAATGCAAGGGAAGTAGTATATCATTATATTTTTAAGTTGCTTTATTAAACCTTGTAATATTTATAGAAAAAGCAACTTTAAGTTATAACGATAAATTAGAAGGGGGACATTCTGTTATTAAAGTGACTTTATGATAAAGTGTATTTATAAAGATAAAATAGAAATAAGGAAGTCACTTTTAGTCCCACATGGAGCACCCAACTTGGAAAAAGGCAAGAAAAGATTATAAAAGGAAGTTTGGGTATTCATTTGAGGATATCTTTTGCCAATCTATTTTCTATCATTGCATGTTAAGCTATGTGCTTGCATCAAATCTTCTAAGGACGAAAACCCTTAAGGAGAAGGAGCTTTAGGGACGAAAACCTCCAAAGTTTGAAGGTTGGGGAACGAAAAAATCCTCAACTTTGTGAGGTGGATAAACCCATGATTCACTATTGTGCTACAGTTCAGATTTTCAGTTATTAGAAGGTTGTTTTTTAGATCTAGGGCACGTTTTGGTGCAGTTTTCACTTCATATCAGTTGGGCTTCATTTCAGATCTGAGTTTTGTGAATTTTGTGGGGTTTGGATCAGCCAAACCACGGTAGACTCCAAGGAATTTGCAGCTGGGAATTTCTGGGCACTTTTAGGCCAAAAGCGACCGCTTGAGAGGCTAGTGCAACCCCATTGGAAGGGTCTTTTTGGTTTTTGTGCAGTCTGTGGATTGTTGGGCACTCTTTGGTATCAACACAGGCAATTTAACATCATTTTCCAGACCTCTATTGGTACAATTCTAATAATAATCATTGTTGTTAACTTCTACACATTTTCAGCCCTTGTTCCATTTTTATAAATTCATACAAGTGTAGAAAAATTGAGATTTATTTTGGAAGTTGCTCTTAGGCCCCAAATCGCCAATTTTGGCCTTTAGGGTATCTTAGAAAGTGACTATTTGAATAAATAAAAGTCATTTTCAATCTGTTGTTCATTATTGTTTATACTGGTAGTTTGACATCATCTTGGAATTCAGTTTTTGTGAATTTTTTAGTTCATATAATTCAAATTTAGAAAGAGGGATATTATAGTGGTATCAAAGCTGTGATTCTTCAGCCTGTGAAGGAGAAAATCAGTTTTGTATGGATGTAGGTGAAGAGGGTTTTAGATACCACTACTCAAGAAGAACTCCAAGAAAGGAAGGCATGGGTGATAGAGAAAGACCTCCACCAACAGATGAGATGAGCCATTTGAATGAAATCTTCACTGGAGGAAACAGAGAATAGCGAAACCATCTGTTGGAAGCTCAAAGAAGCTAAGAGACTCCTTTGTAGGAGCTATTGCTGATTTGAGTTGATCTATACATGGGCTAAGCACTACCAGACCAAACACCCAAGGTAATCATGGTGAAGGAAGCTCTTCTACGAATCACGGAGAAAGGGTCTCAAGCAAGACCCCCTCTAAATTCTTTCGTGCCAATTTCCTACAAAAAGCAGAGCCACAAGTGGAGATAGAACAACAACAAACACTTGGAGTTGCTGAAGAATGGTATATATATATGGGGAAGAATATGCAGCTTTGAGCAACAACATGAGAGACTTGCTTTCTTTCAGAGATTTTGCCACCTAAGGAGAAGTAAAGGACCAAAGAAAAATAACGTGAGACATCAAGGTCATCAAGAGCCAACAAGAGATATCCAACATAGTTTGGGTAAGATTACTCTTCCTACACATGATGGTACTAATAAATGTTTTGCTAGAGCTTGGTTGCAAAAATTGGACACTTATTTGTCACTAAACCCCGTGTATGAAGAAGAGGCCCTCAAATTTGTTACTTTGCATTTAAAGGGTGTGGCTCACGAATGGTGGTATCATGGCATAATTAGACAAGGACATGGTTCTATTACCACTTTTGACGAGTTTAGTCAAAGGTTAATAGAAAGGCTTGATAGAAAGGATCTGGAAGTGCATTGTAGAGAGTTGGCACAACTCAAACAAGAGTCTTCAATAGATAAGTATGTTGGCGATTTTCAGAAACTTGCAGTCATTGTTCCAGATGTTAGTGAAAGAAGGTTGGTTGTTTTGTTCATAGAAGGATTGGCCGAACCTCTTAGTGGCTTGGTGAAGGTTTTTGAGCCTCCTCTTCAGGATGCCATCAAGAGATGGCTGAATTTGGAATCTACAGCTATAAAGAGTAGAAATCTGCCCTTTGGACAGCCAAGAGGGACTTCATTGGAGCAGCCTAGACCCCCATTTCAAGGGCAGCCAAGAACAACTCCTATTAACCAAGCAAGGAAGCCATTTCAGCAAGGCATGACACCACAAAGAGAGCCTCCAAGGAACAAAAAAGAAGCTGATAATACAAGGAACGAATTAAGGAGGAAAAATCTTTGTTTTACATGCAAAGATACATGGACTCCCGGCCATCGTTGCTTAGGCAAGGGTCAAGTACATTAGATAGAGGTAATTTCAGATGGGGAGGAAGAACTAGAAGCAAATAAGGAAGAGACTCATGGAGATGAACACCAAGAGGAAAAAGAAGATGACCACTTGGATAGTACTCTTGCTACACTATCCGGAACTCCAAGATACCATCCCTTCCGTGTAAGAGGAGAATTAAAGGGTAAGAGAGTCACCGTTTTGATAGATAGTGGTGCAACTCATAATTTCATAGATGCTGATTTGGTTAAGAAATGGGGGCTGCCATTAGAAGATTTCAAAGGTTTTAATATTACGGTAGCGGATGGTTTCACCATCCCTTCTACCAAGAAGATAACACATCTGAAAATCACTCTTGGTAAGCATAAGGTGATAGATGATTTTTATGTGGTTGGTATTGAAGAAACTGATTTGGTTTTGGGTGTGCAATGGTTACATTCTCTTGAAGAATTTACACAAAATTATCAATGGAGCTGAAATTCAAATCAACAGACCAAGAGATAGTGTTGCATGGTATGGAAAATGGAGCTCCTATGGTTGTAACTTGTAACTATAAAAAGGATGGAAAGAGCATTTCGTAGAGGGAAAATTGCTTGGGTAGTTGAGTGTTTAGTAACCTCTACAGATCAGATTTTGGAACAACAACAGTGTAATAAGGATATTCAAGCCATCCGTGACAAACATGCCAAGATTTTTGACAATCTTCCTCATGGGTTACCACCGAATAGAGGGTTTGAGCACACTATTGAGTTGGAACCCGGGACTACTCCATACCGTCATCCTAGAGTCTACAAAGAAGAAATTGAGAAGGCCATCAAAGAGCTCTTGGAGATGCGTCACATAAGGCCTAGTTCTAGTCTTTTGCATCATCGGTTGTTCTTGTTAAAAAGAAGGATGGGACTATGAGAAAGTGCATTGATTACAGCTCGTTGAACAAGAGGACCATCAAAAATAGGTATCCCATACCTAGGATTGATGAACTCATTGATGAGCTACATGGAGCTACATATTTCTCCAAGATAGATTTGAGATCCGAGTACCATCAAATCCAGGTAAGAGAAGAAGATGTTTACAAAATTGCTTTTAGATGTCATTTTGGGCATTTTGAGTTTCTTGTGATGCCGTTTGGTTTGACTAATGCACCGGCTCATTCCAATCTTGTATGAATCATGTGTTTAGTCAACATTTGAAGAAGTGTGTTCTTTTCTTCTTTGATGACATATTGGTTTATAGCAAAACATGGGAGGAGCATCTCCAACACTTGGATATGGTGTTGGGAATTTTGGAGCAGCAGTCACTTTATGCCAAGGAATCAAAGTGTGAATTTGGTGTGACTGCAATTTTATACTTGGGGCATGTTATCAATGCCAAGGGTGTCCATGTGGATCAACAAAAGATCCTAGCCATCTTGGATTGGCCTCCACCCACCACTATGACACAATTGAGAGGATACTTGGGATTATGCAATTATTACAGGAGATTTATCAAAGGTTTTTCCTAATTTTCTGCCCCTTTGACTGATTTAACCAAGAAAGGAGCTTTCAATTGGTCTAGAACAGCCCAATCTGCATTTGACAACTTGAAAAGGGTAATGAGCACATGTCTTGTACTTGTTCCAGATTTTTTTATTCCATTTGTACTTGAGTGTGATGCTTCAAGAGAAGGAATAGGATTTGGTTTGATGCAAAGGGGACACCCCATTGCTTTTGAAAGTAGAAAGCTTAAGGAAGTGGAAAGGAACATTTCAATCTATGATAAAGAGATGTTGGCTATCATGCATGCCTTGACTAAATTTAGACAATATTTGGTATGTGGAAGATTTGTGGTCAAACCTGATCACAATAGTTTGAGATACCTTTTGGGGCAAAAGGATTTGAATGATAGAAAACAAAAATGGGTAAGTAAGCTCCAAAACTATGATTTTGACATTGAGTTTGTTAAAGGCAAAAACATCATAGTTGTTGATGCTTTGTCCAGAAAGCCCGTATTGTGTTCTCTAACAGAAATTACAGTGGAATGGAAGGATCACATCATAGCGAAATATGCCAAGAATGAGTTCGCAACCGCCATAATTGAAGGTACATTGAATGATGAAAAATACATAGTAGTGGATGGGCTGATTTTGTATAAGAATAGAGTCTTTTTAGTACAAGATTCCAAGGGGAAACTCAAAATTTTGAAGGTTGTCCATGAATCTCCTTTGGCAGGGCATCAAGGCTTCTTCAAGACCTATATGCAAGCAAGAGAGAGGTATGTTTGGAAGGGCTTCAAAGATGAAATATTGCAGCATTTTAGAGAGTGTCTTACATGCCAAAGAAATAAGGTAGAGCATGTGTTTCCAGATGGGTTATTGCAGCCACTAACCATTCCCAATCAAAAATGGGAAAGCATATCCATGGACATCATCACAAGGCTGCCATCAGTCCAAGGTAACAGTTGTTTGTAGTGGTTGATAGACTCACAAAATTTGCTCATTTCATGCCACTTCCAAATAAGTATAACGCTCCAGTATAACACTCCAGTGGTGGCTGGTATTTTTTTCAAATAAGTGTTTAGATTGCATGGACTACAAAAGAATATTGTGAGTGATAGGGACAGCAGATTTTTGGGTCAATTTTGGCAAGAAATTTTCAGATTGGTGGGTACAGACTTGACTCCAAGCACTAGCTATAATCCGCAAACAGATGAGCAAACCGAAGCAGTCAATAAATGGGTGGAAGGTTACTTGAGAAGTTTCATTTCAAGGCAACAGTTCTCATGGATAAAATGGCTCTATATGTGCGAGTATTGCTACAACACTTCTCATCATATGTCTATTAGCATAACTCTTTTCAAGGCTCTTTATGGGTATGATGCTTTTTCACTCATAGATGTGGTTCGAATGGATAATAGAGTGCCCCGGGCACAAGATTTGGTACTGCAATGTCAACAAGTGTTACAAATGTGCAAAGAGAACCTCCAGCATGCTCAAAATCAGCAGAAACTCTATGTGCATCAGAAGCGTGTAGAGAGAAGTTTTGAGGTGGATGACATAGTTTTTTTTGAGGTTGCGGCCTTATAGACAATCTTCTATCAAGCAAAGTGGTAAGGAGAAGCTCAAGCCAGGATATTATGGACCCCTACAAAATGGTGAGGTAGCATATGAGCTAGAATTATTGGAACATAGCAAGATCTATAATGTGCTCTATGTTTGATGCCTTAAAAGAGCACATAGCCAGCATATAGTCCCTTCTCCAGATTTGCCACCCATGGATGATGAAGGCAAACTCATTTTGATTCCGGAATCTATCATTGATGTAAAAGAGAAAAGTTTGATAAATAGGAGCATAAACGAGTATTTAGTTTGTTGGAAAGATTTCCCGATGGCGGATGCCACTTGGGAAGGTGCAGCAATTTTGGAGCATCCCAATTTACAATTGCTTGTGAGCAAACAATTTTGGGAGGGGAGGACTGTAATGTCTGGGTCCCCTTCTCAATATTAATCCTATGTAGACCCTTAACCAAATTCACTTCCTGGGGGCTTAAAGGGAAATGCAAGGGAAGTAGTTTATCATTATATTTTTAAGTTGTTTTATTACGCCTAGTGATGTTTATAGAAAAAGCAACTTTAAATTATAACGATTAATTAGAAGGGGGGCTTTCTATTATTAAAGTGACTTATAAAGTGTATTTATAAAGATAACATAGAAATAAGGAAGTCACTTTTAGTCCCACATGGAACATCTAACTTAGAAAAAGGCAAAGAAAGGTTATAAAAGGAGATTTGTGCATTCATTTGAGGATATCTTTTGTCAATCTATTTTCTATCATTGCATGTTAAGCTATGTGCTTGCATCAAATCTTCTAAGGGTGAAAACCCTTAAGGAGAAGGAGCTTTGGGGACGAAAACCTCCAAGGTTTAAAGGTTGGGGAATGAAAACTCCTCAACTTTGTGAGGTGGATCCACCCACGATTCATTATTGTGCTACAATTCAGATTTTCAATTTTTGGAAGGTTATTTTTCAAATCTAGGGAACGTTTTGGGGCTGTTTTCACTTCATATCAATTGAGCTTCATTTCATATCTGTTTTTCGTGAACTTTGTGGGGTTTGGATTGGCCAAACCATAGTAGACTCCAAGGAATTTGCATATGGGAATTTTCTAGGCAGTTTTAGGCCAAAAGCAACCCCTTGAGAGGCCGGTGCAACCCCTTTAGAAGGGATTTTTTCATTTTTGTTTGGTCTATGGATGGTTGGGGATGGTTGGGGACTCTTTGGTATCAACATAGGCAATTTTAACATCATTTTCCAACCATCTATTGGTACAATTCTAATAATAATCGATGTTGTTAATTTCTACATTGTTTTAGCCCTTGTTCTATTTTTATAAATTCATACAGGTATAGAAAAATTCAGATTTGTTTTGTAAGTTGTTCTTAGGACCCAAACTGCTATTTTTGGGCTTGTGGGTATCTTAGAAAGTGATTATTTGAATAATTAAAAGCCATTTTCAGTCTACAGTTCATTATTGTTTGTAATAGTAGTTTGACATCAATCTTGGAATTCAGTTTTTGTGAAATTTTCAGTTTATATAATTCAGATTTAGAAAGTGGGATATTACAGTGTTGTACCAAGAGGCATTTGTAAAGCATTATATTTGTTTGATCCTATAAGTTAAATAATTATCTTGAAGTCAAATTAAATTTTCCCTAGCTCTATTTTAGTTTTGATAGCTTATTGGAGGCCCACATATATTGCCAACAATTATGCATCTTTAGTGTGTTCTCCAATGCTTTGATAATACCATAGCATTGACATCCCCTCATTGGTCCTTTAATCCCCCAATATCAACTATACCCAGGTTGTTTATAGATAATCCATCAAAGTTCAACTTATAGGTGTGTATGGGAGGAGTCTAGTTATGAATTGGGGAAATTGTGAAGAGGATTTACTTGTAGTAGAAAAGCTTATTCTAATTCCAAGCCAAGTTATTGTCTTGTTGACCTGGGGCCTAGGGATGACCTTGGGGACGACACACTAAAATGGATTCTAATGTGTAATAAGAAGAAACAATTCATGAATCAGATGTCTTCCATAAAGAACAATCCAAGTGTAATGGAAACGAGAAAGAAAGAACAAAACACCATGCTTAGAACTTTAATGCAAGATTATATTATTCAAGAATATACAAATTGTATACAATGATCTGGGAGATTGGATGCATCTCGGATGCACCAACCAAAGTTGAACCATCTAATGCCCATTCAATCAATAGCTAATATACATTAATATACAAGTGAGGAAAATGAAAGGACACCTTGGCAGATACAAGAAATGGAACATCTTGCCTTCCACTACTTTATATTCCATATTTGGTCATATTTTGTAAATTCCATCAAACATGTGTGTTGAGCTAAGCTGACACAGTTAGAACTGTGTGGCATCAGATAAGACAGGATTGGGCTTTGCGGTTTGACATGTAATTGGGATGATGTGCAATGCCCCTTTTACGGGCTGAAATTGAAAATCAAAGAACTTGCACAATCCAAATAGTAAGTTGAAGATAGCAGAAATTAAATTCCCAAACCCTAGCAGCATTCTTTAAATATATATTTTTATGATAGAAATCAACTACGAACTTGTTGGAAATAATTTAGAAACCCTTCAAAATAATATTCTTCAAAGCCAAAATTAATTACAAGGAAAAAGTACCATAGAAACCTATTTTTTTACGAATTTAATATCAGCTGGAAATTAATTATACATCAACAAATACCCTTTACAAATATGGCTAGAAATGAAGAATTTCAAGCCCAAACTCAAGTAAAAATGAAGATTCTAGCTGCTAAAAATAGGAGGAACACAATGATGACTGAATTTGAAGTTGTCGTGCCCTAGAACACCCTAAACTCCACCCTAGGGCAAGTCACCACCCTTGGGAAGGGCATTTGGGAATGCCTTCAAAACTGAATTCATCGCAATACAATATACCGTATGAGATCATCATTTGAAAGTTTGTGGGGTTTCATCCTCAAACCAACTCACTATTGAGAGGTTTCATTCTCAATAGGTCTTCCAAGAGGGTTTTCATCCTCAATATATGAGAGAGAAAGCAAAGTGTGCTCCAACTCTAAGAGAATAAATTCTAAAGCATGCATAACCTCTTTCAAGCCAAGCGACCCCTTTAAATAGCTAGAGGTGGCGCCAAAAACCAATTAGAACCTTCTAAAGAAGACTGACCTCCTTGGGGACATAATAGTTCTTTTTTCTTCTATTTTTCATTTGGCTTTTCTCCTTTACACAACTGCACCTAGATATACTTAGAAAATTACTAAAAAGAATGGAAAGCTCACAAAAACAACTGAAAATCATGGCATTAACCTCCCTTGTTCATTCCCTTTTAGCCCATGGGAAGTGGAATGGGCTCAAGGTCTTTGAAATGACTAACCTGGAGAAGGGGACATTACAGCCCTCCCTCCCAAAATTGCTTGCAAATTTGGGTGCTCTAATATAATGGCACCTTCCCATGTAGCATCTTCAAATGGAATATCCTTCCAACAAATAAAATACTCCTTAATGTTTCAGTTACTTAACTACTTTTCTCAAACATCCATTATAGCTTCCAAAACCAAACTTAACTGACCTTCTTCATATAAGGATAGTAGTTGAATAGGAGTAATATGTTGTCCTGGTACCCTTTTTAGGAACAAAACATAAAAGACATTATGTATCTGGATATCCTTTGATAGCTCTAGCTCATATTCTATGTCTCCACCTCTTCCCTTCACTATGTAAGTCCCATAGAAATGTGGTTTGAGATTTTCCACACCACTATGTTTGAGGGAGGATTTCTTATAGGGCTTCAATCTCAAAAATACCATGTCTCCTACCTCAAATGTTCTTTCCACCCAACGTTGGTTTGTATACAATTTTTGTTGGTTTTGTGCACATTAGAGGTTATTTTTAGCACCTTTAAGATGTCATGAATTTTTTGCACCAAATATTTGGCCCCAAATACTCTATAATCTATCATAACCAAATAAACAAAAGAGATAGCATCATAATAAGCTTAAAAACATATGGAATGTTATTATATCAAAACTCAAAGATATGTAACCATTTTACCCAAGTTGATTTTTGCCCTTCAATATAGTTCCGTAAGTAGCCTTCTACCCATTTATTCACTATTTCCTTTTGTCCATCGATTTGGAGATGATAGATAGTGCTAGGAGTAAGCTCAGCGCCTATCAAACGAAAACATTTTTTCCAAAATAAGCTTAAAAACCTGTTATCCCAATCACTTATGATGTTCTTTGATAGTCCAAGAAATTTGAGAACCTCCTTGAAAAATATATCTGACACTATAGATGCATTATACTTCATTGGAAGTGGGTAAAAGTGAGCATATTTCATGAGTCTATCAACCATAACATACAAAAAATTCTTACCTTGAGCCATGAGCAGCCCTATGATGAAGTTCATGGAGATACTTTCCCATTTTTGAGTAGAAATAGGAAGGGTCTACAAGAGTCTACCTGGAAATTCTTGTTCTACCTTATTTTTTTGGCAAACCAAACATTTTTGTATGTATTGAATAACCTCCCCTTTGAGTTCTTCCTAGCATAACCACTCTCTAATTTTTTTGTATGTTTTGAAGTATCCTGGATGAGTAGCTAATGGGGCATCATGAACAACCCTCAATATCTTATATTTCACATTTTATTCCACAACCAAATAGACCCTATTCTTGTAGATTACAAGCCAATTCATTATCTCATCCATAAGTTATCCTTAAAAAACAACATTAGAAAACTTATTCTTGGCATTCTTATATGTAATTAAGGCCTTCCAATATGTTGTCTATCTTATATTAGGAGAAAATATGTGACTCTTTTGACAAGACATCTTCTACCAAATAATTTATTTGAGGGGTTCCCATGATCATACCTTGTAGTACCACCTTATTACCTCCATTCATGAATCTTAGCTCCATACTTTGGTAGTTGAGAGTGAATTCTCCCAATGAGTGTACCCGTTGGAATCCAAACACAAGATTTGTTTCTGCTATGCCAATTATATAAAAATCATCACATACCTCATGTCCTCTCAATGTGATCATGAGTTATAGACTTCACCTTGTGCATGGCATGGAATAGACATATGTTACATTAATCCTGAAGCCTTTGAAGTCTTCCACCTTTAAATCCATCCTTATAACCAAGCTCTCGTCAATAAAATTATGAATTGAGAGATGAGTGTACCCTAGACACCAAACACTATCAATCAATATAACAAACATGACTCATGTTTTCCCTTGATAGGTTATCCTTCACCTAGAATGGATGATATACAGTAACCTTGAATCCTTTAAAGGCATTCCCTCCTTAAGACAAGCTCTCGTGGCAAGAGTGTTGTCCAATGACTTTTCTTATAGGTCTCCTTCTTCTAGACATGGCAAGATGTCCATTTTTGTGATTTTTTGTTGCCACTTAAACTCCCACTTCCCCTTCTTCTTCACAATCTAAAAATACCTCAATAAAATACACATTTCCCTTACCTTGAAAATGATGACTGGGAGACCATGGATCCTTACAAGAGAAGCACAAGTTTTTTCCTTCTTAGCTCATTTCATGACTCCCCTTCTTTGCACATTTTGGACAGCTCCTTGGGTATGATTGACACTCGTTGAAAAGGCCTCTTTGGCTGGTCTAAAGATGTTGTTTTTGGTTGTCCCAAAGATCCCTTTGGTTTTCTAGAAAATCCTTTTGGCTATCCATAATTCCAAGATTCCTTTGGATGCCCGCTGATCACTATTGTCCTTGAAGCAACACCTTCTAAATCCAAAAATTTATTTATTACCTCTTGGAGAGACAAAGGAACAAATGCTCTTACCAAACCCTTGAGTGGTTCATCAAGTCATTCAATGAACAAAAAAATGAGTCTCCTCTCCGTCACATTTGGAATCATCACTAAAAGTCTCTAAAATTTAGTGGCATAGTCTCTCATTGTTCCTTGTTGTCTTAATTGTGCTATCTCCTAAATTTGAACCCCCAAATCAATCATATCAAATATCTCAATGATCCTCTTACAAAACTCATCATATGAGTGGATGATATTGTTCCCTTGTGTAACCAATCCATGGTACCACCATTTGTGTGTAATTCCTTCAAGATGAAGGGTTACAAACTTGATTGCTTCATCTTCCATCATAGGCCTCAATGATAGATAAGTATCAAACTTTTGTATCCAAGCACGGGTTGTCCCCTTGTTGTAACCATTAAATTTGGATAGATTCACTTTTCCCAAATCATTTTAAAGATCCCTCTGTGGTGCTTGATGTCTAGGATCAGTCCTTGACCTACCCTTGTTTACTCTTATGAATATTGTAAGTGAATAGCATCATGAATATCATTTAGATGAGACCTATATTCTTCATAGTTGGTCATATTATTGTGTTATACCGAATTACATGTGTTAACATCAGGAATGAATTCTTCACTTGGGAGGAAGGTAAGTTGAAAAATCCTAGCATCAGATCCAAAATTTGACCCTTAGGGTTGTTTTACATTGTGAACCCCTGACGAGTTTCCCTCACCATTGTGAAGTCTTGGCTCATGAAATTTTTCCAAGGTTAGGGATAGTAAACCCATCATGTCCAAAAACATTTCTTTCCCTTCGATGATTCTATCAATCTTCGGTTCTTTAAAAACCCTTGTTGGCCATGTGAGGCCCTTCAAATAGTTAATCTAATTTCTTCTTCTCTCTCCTTTGATAGTAGATTTATTCTTTATCATCATCTTACATGAATACCCTCACATTGAGAATATATTTTCTTTGATATCATTTTAATATCCCTTTTGGGATAAATTTGAATACCAAAAGAAGTTACACAAATCTAAATAGTAAATTAAAACAAAACTGAAATTAAATTCTCAAAACCTAGCAACATGATGTAAATATATTTTATGATATAAATCAACTAGAAAACTTATATAAACCCTTCAAAATATTAGTCTTCAACCAAAAATAATTGCAAGGAAAATTACCATAGAATATATCTTTTTTACTGATTTAATATCAGCTGGAAATTAATTATCAACAACAAATACCCTTTATAAATATGGCTAGAAATGAAGAATTACAAGCCCAAACTCAAGTACAAATAGATATTCCTTCTATTAAAAATAGGATGAACATAATGGTGATTTAATTTGAAGTTTTCGTGCCCTAGAACACCCCAAACTTCACCTTAGGGTAGGTCTCCACCCTTGTGAAGGGCTGGAAATGCTTTTAAAATTGAATTTAGCACAATGCAATCTCCATATGAGATCACCCTTTGCAAGTTTGAGGTGTTTCGTCCTCAAACTAGCTCCCTATTGAGAGGTTTCATTCTCAATAGGTCTTCCAAGAGGGTTTCCATCCTAAATGGATGAGGAGAGAAAATCAAGCGTGCTCCAACTCTTCAAGAGAATAAATTCCAAAAGCAAGCATTAAACATCTTTCAAGCCAAATCCACCACTTGAAATAGCTAGAGGGTGGCACCAAAACCCAAATAGAATCCTCCTAAAGAGGACCGATCTCCTAGGGAGACATAATAGTTTCTTTTTCTTTTATTTTTCAATTGGCTTTTCTTTTTTTCCCAGTTGATCTGACTATACTTAGAAAATTACTTTAAAATAATGCAAAGCTCACAAAAACAACTGAAAATCATGACATTAACCTCCCTTGCCCACTTCCTTTTTGCCCACGGGGAGTGGAATGGGCTCAAGGCTTTTGAAATCGCTAGCCTGGAGAAGGGGACATCACATGATGACTTAGCTGTAGGTGAAGATGACATTTGATTTGGAGTATCAGTGGGACACCTTAAGACTATCAAATTCCTAGATTCTCCTAAGATCATTTGCCCCTGTTTGAGGAGCAATAGTCCCCATTGCAGAAAGTTAAGAGAGAAGATGTGGGAAGTGTTCTACTTCTTGCGTTCTGTTATACTATGTCCCTTGATGAGGCACCCCACCAAGCTTGACTATCTAGTTGATAGGAATATCTTGATTCCTTGTGCGTTTGACCCATAAATCAATGAATTCATTTGCTTCAGCTAGCAAATTACAATCAGGATTACTTTATGTTTCTTGGAGTTATTTTATTACATTCAAAGTGTTTGGCAAAGGTAGAAAGCAATGGTGCAAGAGTTTTGTATTGAAGACAAGGTGAAGACTAAGATAACGTGGATGATAAAGCTCAAATGTGTTGTCTTCAACCATCTTAGTGGTAATGTGTGGATCATACCAAAGGGGATGGATCTTGTGGTAGGATCTTGTATTTCTTTCCTTCCGCAAATGAAGCCATAATCTGTCACTTACTTTGAACAAGTGTGGTCTCAATGTTGACCATGGTGATGCTTGTATTTATAGTTGGCGTTTTGTAAATTAGTATGCACTTAATATAGGATGTGCTCAATTAACTTGCCTACTTTGTCAACTTCCTTTTAAGCTGAAGGATTTTTGTTCACATAGTTGCATTGAATAATCTACATCAATGGGTGCCAATAGTTTGAAACCCAAGCAAGCCTTGAAAGGGTTGTGTTCATTAAATTTGTGAAAAGCTTTGTTGTAGTTGTGTTGAAGGAAAGGTAGACTTCCAACCCAAGTGCGATGCTTCATGGAATTATACATCCTAAGATGTACTATCATCTTATTCATCATTTCTATTTTCCCATCAATTTGAGGATGGAATGTGGTAGAATGTGTCGACTTTGTGTCCATCATTCACCAAAGTTTGGAACCAAAACAAATCTTGAAAGGGTTGTGTTCAATAGAGTTGTGAAGAGCTTTGTTGAAGTGGTGTTGAAGGAAAGGTAGAATTTCATCCCAAGTGTGATGCTTCATGGAATTGTACATCCTAAGAAATGCACTATCCTTCTATTCATCATTTCTATTTTCTCATCAGTTTGAGGATGGAGTGTGGTAGAATTTGTCGGATTTGTTTATTGACCACCCCTTCACGTTTGTTTCTTGAACCCCCTTCTTGTTTATTGACCCCCCCCACGCTTTTTCGACAAGGGTGAGGGAGGGGAGGACGGAAGCCTCACTTCGCTCGGGGGCGTTCCTGCCTCTGCCCCTTGAGGGGGCAGGGACAATAACCCTATTGTCCAAAGTGATGTTCTAACACCCATTCCTATATTTTTATTTAAGGGACAAGCGGAAGGGGGATTCTAGTAATTAAGCGGGTAGCACATAAAGGAGATTAGATTCTTAATGTTGGGAGTTCGACTCTTCCTCTATCTGAACAAAACTTATAGATCATATAATAGGCCTGCACCGAACGTGACTCGATGCCTCGTCTATAAATGGATAGGGCGGCAACGAGCACCCATCCTAGAGGTTGATCCTTCCCCCTCAACAATACCTGGACGAAGGGGTGCCCCCTCCTTTTTGGGAGGGGTATTATAAGCCCTATCCACACGATAGAGGAGATTCATCGGTAGGGGCATGTCGGTCTTCATCTGGACTAATAGATTTTTGTTTGTCAATTCTGAATCAAATTGATACAGTTCTTGCCAAGTGTTGGTCAAAAAGGGAAGGGCTTGGACTAGGGGTCCACTCAAGCAATCTGCTACTAGATTTGCACTCCTTATCTTATCCCTATATTTATAATGAAACAACTGAAGATATGAAGAGCATTTATGGTACCCATAGTAACAAGACTACGACTCGGCATAAAACATGGCAAGCCAATTTTTTACTCAGACTCGACAAATTAAAAACACCATCGGACTCTAATTCCAAAAATATTAAGAACATAAATATTCAATAACAAATTTTGAAAAGAATAACCTCATAATTTAACTTGCCTAGTCGTCATCCTAGAAACCTTACAAATATCTCAAGGAAAGAGATCTCCTAGAACTTGTTTGCATATCTCAACCACAAACATAATCTTAATCCTTGTATTTGGATGTGTCTATGGCCTTTATGGTGTAGAGGTCGTTCATAACCTCCTTGTTAGTCTTAAAACTCTCAAGAAATTTGAAGGTTGGGTTCAAAAAGTAGGCACAAGCATGAAGTGGCCTATATGGTTGTTTTATCCACTGTTGCTCAACGATATCCCATATGTGCTTGTATTTGTACTCCATCTTTCCCTAAATAATTTTTATGGCCTCTTTGGCTCGATCCATGACCTCATATATATAGCCCATTGCAATCTTTTCTCAATCAACCATATGGAGGAGAGAAACCAATGGCTATGTGATTGGTAAAATAGATTTAAAAAGTTAACTCTATGTTTAGCATTAAACTTTAAGTAATTACTCTTAAATGAAGAAAATAATTATATTAAATTACATTTTAAAACAAAGAAAAAAAACAAGGAACTTACATACGGAATCTCCCTTATTAGTGTCCAAAAGTAAGGCTAACAGTGATTTTTGGGTATGAAAACTTATTCCATTTCTTGCTAACAAACATTCGCTTCAATGGAGCATTTGATTATAACAAAGATTGCAAGGCGATGAAGGAGGCTACAAACAGGTCACACCAAGTCAAACCAACTCCTTGTTATCCATAAAGTTTTTCATTAAATAGAGGACCCAAACATGGTTGTAGATGAACTTGCAAATATTTTGACCATGCTCCACAATTGGCTTGATCCACTCCATTTTCCCAATATCCTTCAGCACTAAATCGATACAATGGGCCAAGCAAGGAGTCCAAAACACCGAAGAGTGCTTCTCGATTAGTACTCTATCTACAACAACATTATTTGCTTATACTTGCACCATGATTTCTTCCCCCACCTCCACCATAACTGCAAAAATGCAAGATAAGTTCTCAACATTTTTTATCCTCCTCGAGGCATTAACTAACTTCGAAAAGATAGTCCCGCCTAAAGAAGAAACAAAATAGTTAAGTGATATTCTATTTTTCTCGGTCATGATAGTGCTCTTTAAATGACAGCCTCCCATTCTGCCAGCCACACCGCATAACCTCTTTTGAACCCCCTCCCATTCAATTACCTTACATGTTTGACCCACCTGCAACATCCCCCATTGCATTCCACCTCCCTGCAAATCCATTTTCCCTTAACAACCTTCATGCAATGTCTTTGTGCCCATATGTGAAATGTCCCACTTTCTAAAATAAACAGTCGAAGACCCTTAGCCCAATTTTTTTTCCCGACGGCTAAGGGGTGATAAAAAGGGGAATTATAGTTTTAATAAATTATTATAAAGTGCATAAAAAGAAACTTTATAAAAAACGCTTACATTAATTTATTAACGACTTAATAAAAATAAAAGAGAAAAGGAAAGAAAGATAAAGTAAAATTAGAAAAAGGAAGCAACTTTATAATTGTTATTTCTCCCTAGGAGAAAATGCGACCCATGTTGGGAATGAGATGAGGCCAAAAAAGAATTAAATGAGAGCCAAAGGAGGTAATTGGTGCTTTTGGGTGGCTACTAAGCCAAGATTGATTATAAAATTAAATCGACTTCGTTTTGAAAGGCATCTCTTTTATTTTACAAAATATTCTAATTTTTGTCTGAGCTTGAAGCTTTGCAAATTACTTCAAAGGACGAAAAACCCATTGAAGTCATCTCTAGAGGACGAAAACCCTCTTGAGGTCTAGAATAAGAACGAAAATTCTTCTTCTATTTGAGAGGATTCTCCATTCAGGGGTTTCCATTGCAATACAAGGATTTAGTTGTGTTTTCCATTGAAGATCAACAGTGTTTGAGGGGATGAATGTTGCAAATCTGAATAAGGATTTGAAGGAGAATATTGTCACTTTGATTCCCCTTTATTTCCACTAGTGTTCTTGGTGGAGCGGTCCATAAAAGAAATGATTTGTGGTGTTTTGGATCTATTTTGGAGCTGATTTATATTGTTGTTTCATCTACTAATTTTTAGAAATCAAATCAGTCAACTTATGTAATTTTGGGTCGAAGAGTTGGTGTTTTCAACTGTGTCTAAAGGAGCATTCTGCAGATTTTTATAAAATAAATCAGCCTTGATTTGGCAACAAATCTGGTATCTTTCTTGTGTTTTTCAACTAATAAATTCAGCTGATTTATTTTGAGAAATAAATGAATGATTTTATTTCATTTTTGAGTGATTTCCATCTTCCATGAAAGTCGCCATTTCTGTATAAAATTCAGATCTGCATTTAAAATTTATTGCATATCTTCTATAATTTGTCTTTTGGAGAGGGATTTGCCTCTCTCCCGTAGGAGGTTGAAAAATGTCCAATTGGGGACATTACAATATGACCAGCCTGTATGTAATATCCCGTTTAAGACAGATTAACACAATTTTGGAATTCAACTGAAACCCTTGTTCAAAATATAACAGCAATCTGATTTTTATGCAAACATGTAAGACAGAAAATACAGCAATCTGAAATCTGCCTTTATTTATCAAATAATCACAATACAAAAATACACATAAGGCCCAAAGCATCTAAAATCCATCTTGGTACTAGTAGATGATGAAAAAGAATTTTTCCAACCAAATCCTGAATTTATTTTCATTTATTTTCACACCATCAACCAAGAAAAATATCCACATAAGATTACAACAATTTTCTCACAAAAGATACTCCAAATGACAAGAAGAGACCCAAAGGAAACACTGCAAACTGAAACCAATCAATTATGTCCGTTATCGATGCCCTAAACGTTGATCTGAAATCCAAAAGGGTGCAAATAGCCCTAGAAATGGCTACAAATCATGCCTTAGCTATGATGATCAGAAATTATGCTCAAATGTCACCCTTGAGTGAAGCCACCAAGAAGATATTGAGGATTTTTGTCCTCAAATCTGATCACAATGAGGGTTTTTCGTCCTCAAGTGATGGATGCTAAGAGGGTTTCCGTCCTCAATAGCTAAAAGTAGAAGCACGAGTGCTCGACTTCATTAAATCAAGATGATAAATAGCTGATATATGCCCCAATTGAACCCCTTCATCCTCTTATAAATTCTCTTTCCTCTTTCTTTCAATTTTGGTGGCCGGCTTACTTTATTTAAAAGTCACTTTTAATTTAATAATAAAACATAAGTTGCCTCATAATATTAATATAAAGTTGCATTTGGCCGACTTAGTTAAATCATTAATTTTACTTTAAGTATTTAAAACTACTTTTATTTTAATAATAATATTATTATTAAGTTGCCCAAAGATTATAAATGACCAGGCCCAACTTAAACAATCTTATTAATTATTTTAATCTAGAAAAGGGGGCATTACACTGTAGCATCTCGAGGGATATTCGAACAAGAATATTCAAAATGACCTCCACGGGTTGCACAACCTACCCCACTACAATTGTAGCAGCGTTCATTGTCGTCCAACCACCTAGCGCAGTTGCACAACTTGTTGGAAACTTCATTGTAGTTGTAAACCTAGATTGAATACGGACCTTGCTACCATACTCATTGGATTTGCCCACCTAACCAACTGTGTATGCCCCATTCCAACTTTATGTTTATTTGACAACGGAAGAACAAATAAATCAAGAAGGATGAAACAATTGCATCAACAAACAATAGAGAATTCATTGAGAAAGAATTTATTTTTTTAGTGTCGAAAGCGCATGGGAGAAAAATAAATGAAAATCGATCTTTGGCTTCACAAGCAAGATTTGGTGAAAGCAGTGAAATTAAATTCAAGGGCCTTAACTAAGCTGTGGAAAAATCTGAAGGATAATGCAAGACCTTCGGCTAGCGTATCACTGATGAATACAATATCATGTGAAGGACCAATCATTGATGAAGGCACTGCCCAACGAAGGGCTGAAGAACAAGCTCGCTAGGTAAGACACGCAACTACGGTGCAAAGAAAGGGAAACTGTTGGTAGATCAGCCTAGAATAAGGATGCGGGAACTGTTAGGTGTAAGGGTTACTATGGAAGCACACATGTAAGAAATGGAGGAACCATTAGTGCAAGTTTTGTGAGGAGGTATTTCTCTAAGGGCCCAAATACCTACCCTTGAAGTTGTACATGTGGAAGCCATGCAAGAATCAACAGAGTTGGGAACCTTCTCTCATCCAAGTCATGATGAGGCGCGGGAAGCTTGGGATTTTGCTAAAGGTGGTACAGAGGCCCCCGTAGGGATTTGAGGTGCAGGCACAAGAGAGAAGCCACCTCACAAAAGCCTGGTAGTGGAGTTAGAAGAGGAATCATTAGAGGATGAACATGAGATTCCTTCCAGCGAATGGTCAGGGAGGAAAGACAATAGCAAGTTGTCGCGGTTGACGAAATCTCGAACAAAGTAACAAGAATGATGGCTTTGGTGAAAGACTGTCAAGAGGTGATACCCACGTGGATCTTTTGAGCTTTCGGGGACATGCTTCACACTATTAACAAGAGAAACTTTAACCATTGGTGCACCTGGTGTGCAAATCTATCATCCTATAAAACTTCCAATCAACTAGCTACAAACCATAGATAACAGAGTCGTGACGGAATTGGCCACAATATACAAGCATAGGGAAATTAAGGCAGACACCTACTTCTCATAAGTCATGGAGAAGAGGTTCGAGCATGAAACGACTAAGGCTACTTTATAGCATTAAACTAAGAAAGTAGAGGAATGTTGCATGAAGATCATACCTCTGAAACCGAATACGTTCGACATTTTTGCAAATAATTCCAACCCTACAAAGTTGTCTTCTGCTCTTGACAAAATTTTGTAGGAAGTCAATGACAAAGCCGGAACAAAAGAAGAGTACATCACAAAGTTGCGCACTAAGACTTAGAAAGCATTGAATGAGGTTGAAAGTATATATTTCTGCGTTAAGCATGCGAGAATCACGATGACTTCGTTTAATTTCCGCAACAAACATATTTAGAATAGATTCGAAGAGGAGAGACTCGAGTTGCGCCAATTGCAAGATCGGGTTATAAATGAAAGAAGATGTTATGCAACGAGGAGTCCTCTGGGAGATACCTTGAAAAAGGGGAGCAAAACTTAATAAGAGGATTAATGAAAATGAAGCTATCCTTGATGAGTTTGAGAAAAGAGGGCTACAAGACCACAGAGACATTTGTGGAGGTTGTTCACAAGGAATGGGGGATGACTGATAACGATCAAAGCACAAAAAAGAGCCCAAGCGAATGTAATGTCCCCTTCTCAACACTAGTTCTTTTTGAAGACCTTGGGCCCATTCCACTTCTTCTGGGCTAAAAGGGACTGAGCAAGGGAAGATAATGCCATGCTTTTCAATTGTTTTTGTGAGCTTTGCATTATTTTAAAGTATAGTTAGGTCAGTTAGGAAAAAGGTGAAAAGCCAATTGAAAAATAAAAGTAAAAGGAACTATTATGTCCCCAAGGAGATCAGTCCTCTTTATGAGGATTCTATTTAGTTTTTGGCGCCACTTTCAGCTATTTAAAGGGGTCGCTTGGCTTGGAAAATGTTGATGCTACTTTTGGAATTTATTCTCTTCGAGTTGAAGCACATTTTTCTTTCTCTCTCATCCATTGAGGAAAAAAACCCTTTTGTAAGACCTATTGAGAACGAAACCTCTCATTGTGATCAATTGAGGATGAAACCCCTCAAGCTTGCAAAAGGGTGATCTCATAAGGTGTTTGTATTCAATTTTGAAGGCATTTCCAGCCCTTCCCAAGGGTGGCAACTTGCCTTAAAGGGAAGTTTGGGGTATTCTAGGGCACGGAATATTCAGCCATCATTGTGTTCCTCCTATTTTTCGCAGTTGGAATATTCATTTGTACTTCAAGTTGGGCTTGGAATCCTTCATTTCCAACCATATTTGTAAGGGTATTCACTATTGTTAATTAATTTCCAGTTGATATTAAATCGGTAAAAATTATATATTCTCTTGTGCTTTTCTCTTGCAATCATTTCCAGATTTGATGAATATTATTTTGAAGGGTTTCTAAAGTATTTCCAACAAGTCGGTAGCTGATTTCTATCATAAAAAATATTTTTACAGCCTGCTACTAGGGTTTGGAAATTCAATTTCAGTTTGTTCAATTTACTATTTGGATTTGTGCAAATTCTTTGATTTTCAATTTTAACTCGAAAATGGACATAATAGTAGAATCAGCGTATAATCCTCCTAGCTTGATGGGTAAACATGCAACACGGAGATGAGGAATTCCATTTTTATCAGAGAAGAGAGAAGAATATTTCAAGACAGCAATCAGAGGGTTCCGAAATGGATAGCAAAAATGTAGAGGAAAACAAGTTGAATTGGCTTGTTGAAGGGCAAAGAGATTGGCAAACACTATGGATTCTTTAGGCCTAACTTTACAAAAACTTTAGGGGTCAAGACAACCCAATGGTGATGGTAGCTCTTCAGGGATTCATAACAATAGGCAGCTCCAAAGTTCAATTTTCAGATCTTTTGCTAGGCCTTTTCAGCCTACCTTCCTCCCTATGGAATAAGCCATTCCAAAGGTTGAAACACATCAATCGGCGGGCCACAACATCGCTGCCAGCTATGTAGAGTATAGGGAACTTCTAGATCAGCTTCGTGATACATGTCACTTGCACAGTTCTAGGAGTAAGCCAAGGTAGATCAAGGCCAGAGCCTAGGTCTCAAGAACCACAGAAGGATCTTCAACATGCCTCAAGAAAAGACGAGGAAAAGAATTTCCAAATTGCAATGGTGGAGCATTAAGAAAAATCAGGGCCGTAAATAATGGAGAGAGAACAGTCCATGGAGGAATCTACCGTGCCAAAGGAAAGTGGAAAAGATGTTCTAGCCCAAGACAAAAAGAATTCTCCCTTTAAGATGAGGAAAGAGGAAGAAATCATAAAACAAGAGCAAAAGAAGCCCAATGTACGGCTCGAAGGTAAAGATTTTTTGACAATAAATGATGTTTTATTAATTTCTAATGATTGCATGTGGCAGCAAAAAAGTGAAGAAATCAAAACAAAAAGGGCATTACAAGTTGAATGCAAAGAGATCAAGATAGAGGCACATGTACCATCATTTGAACTTCCTAAGGATGAAACATTGACCAATTTTCATAACAGCATTGTGAAGGCGCGTGTTTGAAAAGACTATTGGGAGTCACAAGGATAGAAGGGTTGGAGGTGTCTCCACAAATCCCAATTCAGCAAAGGAGGGTGAACTCCTTGTTGGAAGCCTAAGGTATGATAATGATTATCATATTTCAGATTTGTCGATTCCTCCTATGTCACTGCATTATTTTTGTCATCTTGGACAGCGTGCTAAAAATGATGGGAAGATGAAGGGTACAAAATGGAAAGAGCGTCTTTTCTAAGAAGCCCCCATCCATCTTCCAAACATTCGAAAAATTGAACCATTGTCGTATGAGATAGATTTCCAACACAACAAAGAACTATTTCAGCTTTTTCTTTTTTCTGAGAGTGGTGAAGGGATGAAGGAAGAACCTTGGGTTCTAAGTTGTCCTAAGAAGAGACAATGGGATGTACAAGGAGTTAAAGCAAGCAACAATGGAACAACTCCGAATTCAGGTCAACAAATTCCGAATGGGGTTGTCGGTTTCAGATTTGATGTCCAAGCTATGATTGCATATGTTTTGGTGATTGGAGATGACTACCCTCTAGCCAAGGTTTATGGTATGCTAGATAGGACAGCAACATTCTCCTTTCATTTTGTTTTTGGCTCAGTTGATAAGCATGCAATTGAGGAGAAAATTATGGGTCATAAGGATGGAGGTGTTGAGGGTAACTCAACAATTCCTATTTTTGGCAAAGGAAGCATGGGATCCGGGTGATATTTTGGAATCTAGTGAGGATAGAGTTCCTAATTCCAATATTCGTACTATTGATAAGTTTTTCATCTTACACATTAAAAGAATCCAGCACCTCAACATTGCTTTGGGAAAGCAAAAGGTAAATGAATATTTCTATGTTGTTGATACTGAGGAGAAAGATTTAGTGCTTGGGGTTCAATGGTTGCATTCTATGGGTGAATTTACCCAAAACTATCAAACTCTGGAATTCAGATTCAAACTTAATGCTCAAGAGGTTGTGCTTCAAGGCATGACAAGTGGAGCTCCTCAGGTTGCTAAAGCAAAGAGGATGGAGAGAACTTCCAGAAAAAGGAAAAACCTATGAGCAGAAAATGGTAATATGAATCCTACACTTTCAGTTTTAATACAACAATCACTTCATAGAAATTTTCAGGTCCTAATCAATACACATGCTCTTATAAGAAGTCCTTCAATAGGGGTTGATGTTGATTTCATGAACTTTGCATTGAGAAGCGAGTAAGATTGATGTTATCTTGTTGTCCAAGGCATTATAACTCAGCATGTCATTGGTGGTATGAATGTAGGTAGTAGGACTTTTGACTTATGGGTTTTAAAGCATGTTGTCACAAATATTTGTACTGTTGTTATCAGCATTTCCAATTTTCCAAGGGGCAGACATGAAATGGAATAAATTTTAGTCGTCAGGAGAATTTTCAGTCAATAACGGGATGTTTCCTGCCCCAACAGCATTGTCATTGCATAATTTCATGAAGGGTTTTAAGTGGAACAGCTGTTGTACCATCCTTTCACCTGTTGCAAGCAACATTTCCAACCCCCGTCTCACTTTGTTGACAGTCGTAGAAAAGTTTTCAGCCACTATCACTATGATTTTGGAGAAGGAAATGCATAGGTTAGAGTCGTGTTTAGGACAGCGAGATTGGGTTCTTGGACAACCATAACTTGAGTGGAGATTATGAGATGGTTACAAGCAATGAGAGTGAGTTGGCCATCATGTCTATAAGGCGTGAAGAAGTGATAATGGGAACTCTTGTTTTCCTTAATGAATTTGTTCCATGTGCAGGTATAGGTATAAAAAAGGAAGTGTGGCCGAGTTTGTTTGCCACCCAAGCAAATGGTGGAGCATATGGACTTGCAACTGAAGATGGCAGGTTTAAGGTAAATAGCTAATCTCTACTTCCACGAAGTTTTTAAGCTTCACGGGCTACCATAGATCATCATTAGGGAGGACAACAGATATATAAGCTTGTTTTGGCAAGAGGTCTTTCATTTGATAGGTATAGGATCCAGATTATTAGAGCATCCCAGCTTACAATTGCTTAAGGGCAAGCAATTTTGGGAGGGGACCATTGTAATGTCCCCTTTTCAATGTTAGTTCTTTTTGAAGACCTTGGGCCCATTCCACTTCCAGAGGGCTAAAAGGAATTGAGCACAGGAAGTTAATGTCATCATTTTCAGTTGTTTTGTGAGCTTTGCATTATTTTAAATAATCTTCCAAGTATAGTCAGGTCGGATGGAAAAAAGGTGAAAAGCCAATTGAAAAATAAAAGAAAAAGGAACTATTATGTCCCCAAGGAGGGCAGTCCTCTTTCGGAGGATTTTATTTGGTTTTTGGCGTCACCTATATCTATCTAAAGGGGTTGCTTGGCTTGGAATATGTTAATGTTGTTTTTGATATTTATTCTCTTAGAGTTGAAGCACGTTTTGCTTTCTCTCTAATCCATTGAGCAGGAAAACCCTCTTGGAAGACCTACTAAGAACGAAACCTCTCAATAGCGGGCTGGTTTGAGGATGAAACCCCTCAAGCTTGCGAAAGGGTGATCTCTTAAGGAGTTTGTATTCAGTTTTGAAGGCATTTCCAACCCTTCCCAAGGGTGACGACTTGCCCTAAGGAGAGTTTGAGGTATTCTAGGGCACGACAACTTCAAATTCAGCCATCATTGTGTTCCTCCTATTTTTACCAATTACTCTCATCCATTGAAGAGGAAAACCCTCTTGGAAGACCTACTGAGAATGAAACCTCTCAATAGCGGGTTGGTTTGAGGATGAAACCTCTCAAGCTTGCAAAAGGGTGATCTCTTAAGGAGTTTGTATTCAGTTTTAACAGCATTTCCAACCCTTCCCAAGGGTGACGACTTGCCCTAAGGGGAGTTTGGGGTATTTTAGGGCACGACAACTTCAAATTCAGCCATCATCGTGTTCCTCCTATTTTTAGCAGCTAGAATCTTCATTTGTACTTCAATTTAGGGCTTGGAATCCTTCATTCCCAGCCATGTTTGTAAGGGTATTCACTGATGTTAATTAATGTCCATCTAAAATTAAATTGGTAAAAATAAATATTCTTCCATACTTCTCTCTTGCAATCATTTCTAGATATGATGAATATTATTTTTAAGGGTTCCTAAATTATTTCCAACAAGTTTGTAGTTGATTTCTATCATAAAAATATATATTTACAAAAATTAATGTCAATTTGTTTCAGTTACTATTTGGATTTGTGCAAGTTCTTTGATTTTAAGTTTCAGCCCAGAAAAGGGGCATTACAACGAATCACACAATGGTTTCAGTATATGTGGGGCATTCATATAGACACATAGGTGGCTTTAACAAGGTGGAATGAATACCTCATAGATGTCCATGAAATTGCACCTGAATTAACAATGCTCAGAGATGGAGCGTCAGAGGTCGATTGGAGGGGTTAATTTTTTTTATTCTTTCGATTCTTTGCAGCAATTACATTTTTTATTGTGTTGTAGAGATGTTGACATGTGAAGACATTCAACAAACCACAAGCATCCTTCTACCCCACATGAATATTCGCTCATGGTTTTGGGGACGCATGGTAGCACAGGAGTTGGGAAACGAGGGATGATCACAGATCACATATGGCCGATGTTGCATGCCAGCTATTACACAAAAAGGCAAGGGAATCGTAGAAGTATCTTTAAGGAATATTATGATCTTGCAAAAGCTATAAATGGGAGAGGAATGCATCAAGAAAAGGGTCGATTACTTGTTATACGTTTTAGAAAATGCGGGTGGAGGAAGACAGAGTCAGAGAGACTGTGTGGAGAACGAGAGTTACTATTTAGGGTTTGTATTATGTTAGGGTTGTAGGATTGGAGTGTAATGTTGATGTAATATGACTATATTGTAGAGCATTTGCATACGAATTTTGTGCGACATAGTAATCCCATCCATTTCTCATAAGATATAATGAGAATCAAGGATATTGTGTATGTTCATTTTCTGAATTATGGATCGCTTTGAAGATTGTGTTGGATAAGTATCATGATTAGGTGTTGTCTCCCTACTCGTATGGTCAACCTCTTAGCTATGTTCTTCATGTCACTCTACAACCTCGAGGTTACCAAGTCACCTGTACTGCGCTTCAAGTGAGACTTTCAAGCACAAGCTTTCATTGGAAGGTCAACACAATAAAGATAAAGCTCCTTGACGTAAAACCCTAGAAGGATGAGTCCTAGACCAACATAGGGGTACCTACATCAAGTCCTCCCTGTACTAATTTGACTATTTTATGACTTATCTTTGATCAAGACAAAGTTGATACAATTCAATACTCTATTATGATATCTTCTGCAATTACTCTTTTATGGTTATTTATTGTTGATACTTGATAGTCTAGCATCTCAATAGACATTATTTGTACAACACTTGGTCCTCTACTTCCACTAAAATCATTTCTTAAGGACCTCAAATTTGTTGATTGTGTCAACCTCCACTTGAAGATGTTTGTTGCACCAACATCCATTGTTTGTATGATTTGTGATTTTCCATTTTAATGGGGCATTCATTGATATCATGTGTCTTCACATTACAAATCATTTTGTATTTTACAAGATCTCTTCTAACTTAGAACCATCATCATCCTCGTCAATATTTTATTCTTGTGGATATGGCTTGTTTTCTTAATCCTAACTTCATAGATATGTGTCCTGGCGTTAAGAAATTTTTACCATTCTAAAGCTTTCCTTGAATACTTAACAGCGTAACTGGGGCACAAGGTAATCAATGAGCTATATGGGCCAATTGTGGTAGATAATATATTAGCAGCTCCACCAGTATTGTCACCATAGGGCCATAAAATAAGGAAACTAATTGTTGGAACATCTCCAGAACCGTATGCACTATTACCTTCTTTTGCTTAGGATCTATCCATTCTTATTTGTGATGGCTGTGCTTTGTCTCTCAACCATGCCATATCATTTCAACAATAATTGAAGTCATAAACTTGTATCAGATTTTGCATCTGCTATTTTTCTACATGCATATACAGCTCCTCTTTCTTAGTAACTCTTCCAGGTACTGCTGATAAACATTTATCCTTGTTTACCATTTTGGCAACTTTTGTTTTGGGAATTCTTTGTTTTCATGATCAGCTGGACCACATTCACTACATAATTTCCTATGCTTCTCTGAGATTCTACAATGTGGGCAGGGAGTCGGGAGGGGGGTATGTTTCCAACACGACAAAAAACTTTCGAAGATTTGGGGTGGTGAATTTATGTAATAGATGTGTACACACACACACACACATAAATACAAGAAAATTAAAAAACATACACTTTATAGCTCTTTAATACAAATGTTAAACATCATTAAACATTATAAATAGCTGAAATTCAAATTACATCATGAGAATCAAAATCAGACATTCATATGACAGTGAAAATCAGAAAATCAATAATATAGCAATTGTATTTCAGTAGTTCTTCCATAACAAGTCATAAAATACTTATTAATAAGCATGAAGCAGAAAGCTCAATAATTAGAGTTGTCATCAGAATTATTATCCCGTGAGTCCTACAAGCTCCTCAGTATTATTGGACTCTGAATTAATTGGCTCCTACAACATGACCCCATCCAATCCTAGTTGCATGCCCTGATCCTTACCAACTTGCCTCAGCTCCTCAAACTACAAACTATCTTTCATCTCAAGTGTATTCTGATTCATGAAGTACAAGGTACTTTATAAAATAACTACCATTTCTTCCTCTTGATAGAATGGATCAGCTACAAGTGTACCATCACACTCAACACCAAAGGAACTAGCAACCTGTGAAAGGAGGTGAATGGCACGATTCAGTAGCATCGTCGAGCCTCCATGCAGCCATCACCATCCTCTAGGTTCCTCCTACCCTAGAGTGAGTCTATCTACCTAGCCACTCTCATGTGGCCTGTGAGACTAGAAAATGTGCTCCACTCAACCCAAAATTTCCCAGCCTCCACTCTGATGTATGATTTATTAAGGGCCTCATTACATACCTTCTTCATTTTCTCATCATCAACAGGAGTTACTCTCCCAACCTGTCCATGTACCATCAAGGATTAACTACTTATGTGACCATGTGTAGAGGGGTGTTCAGCTTCTAACACCTCACTAGTTAATGGGCTGAATATGATCGTCAAAGAATGCCAAGGCGGGGCCTCTCTCACGAATCGTGGACTTCATTTGGTCAAACATACTATCAATGGTCTAATGTATCTCTTCATGACTAGGAGATTCAAACTCCCTATATCTATTAAAAAAACATGAGATACAAAGGACGTGATGTAGCTCACATCTACCCAAAAAGAATCCCTAACCACAACGTCCTTCACCTTACTTCCATGTTTTCTCTTGGACTCTTCCTGCATGGTCCACTCTTTTTTCATGATCATAAGTTGCAAAGGCTCCTTTACTCAAGCATCCTCTCCAATAAAATGAAATAAGATGTAAATCTTGTTTCAATGGATTTGAGGGTTCCTTCCCATGCTTAGATCTTCATTTAGAGGTTTTCACATACTCTTTTGTCTATGATATATTTGTTTTGGCAGGGGGTGCTTAGTTTGATACAGTGATTCGATGAATGATACTTTGAATGTAAAAATATTATCAATATTATATATAGTTATTTAGATTTATGAAAGAAGTAATCTTGAATCCTAATGCAAATTATGATTACAGTATACACAAAAACAATGAATAGACTAAGAATGCCCCGAGTCAGAATTACCCCAACACTTAATATTAAACCTAGTGGTTATTGCAGTTATGATGATATAAGTTTCCGAATGAAAGAAATAACTAGAATAAATATAATGAGTTGTTTAGAAATAATGAATAAAATAGGATATATGGTCTTCTTTCTTTTGACATAATTGAATCTAGAAAAAATTGGTTTAAGAATTATAATGTGATAGAGAATGAAAATTGTTGTGATTGGGTATTATAACCAGTTGGTTATATTTGCCGTTAAGCTATGATCGAAATTGATTTTGAATGTAAACTATTAATATTGTTAGGTTCTAAATCAGATAAATTGGACAAACCACATGTACGAGGATGAATATGAAATTAAAAACATTCACTGGCTGAAATTTTTTAAAAAAGAAAAAACTTTAATTATTAGATGTGATTGTAATTGATTATGTTTAAAATGATATATGATAATTGGATGGATTTTGGACATGACCTGTAATTGTGGCATGTTTGATTTTAGGTTGGTAATCACTAGACATTATGAATGATTGATGATTGTAATTTTAATGGATTACTATTTTAAGCTTGTGATCATGAGCATTGTAATAATAATTGGAAATACTAGTGGATTTAAACTAGTTTTAAATTTAGTCAAAATAAAACATGTCTGAATCTAATTACTCAACGAGGTATTGCTTAGATATTTGAGTAGGATGTCAAATTCTGATGAATTGTGTGTATATTGGTTTAGAGGAGTTGGTGTATTAATATGTGTTTCTTGTCACAGCATACTTGTGATTTGATTACATAGTATTATTTTTTTGGGCAGATATGGCGTGTTTGTTCAATGTGCAAGTGGAAACAAGTATAGGTACTTGTAGACATTCATAACAAAACGAGGATGAAGGGACCAACTCGTCAGGGGCTCACTTGTCAATATGGGGTCACCCAATACATGTGTTTACCCTTGGGATTGTAAAGTAACCACATGTAATAGTATGTTTTATTGGTTGATTTTATTATCCAAGGTTTGTGGGGTCACCCCATTCTTTACGAACCCTTGGGCTTTTTTAATTACTTTCATTAATTTTATTTTGATTTGATTTAATTGCTTTCTTAGCTAATTTTTTTTCCTTTCATTATTTAGACATGAAAATAATTTGTTTGAATCATTGTCACTTCCTTTTTATAATAAATTCGGATTTGATCTTATGGTCCAATCTTAGGAGGTGTGTGGAACAAGTAACACTTGTCCCACACTCTAAAATCAAGCCTATACACATACACATGGGTCAGGGAGACTTTTTTGACCTCTTTAACCACTTGAGGGCTCAAAAAAGCCCCTCATATTTACATGCAAACAAGTAATGTTTTTTACTTGTGTTAAGTGCATGTAAATGAGTTTATTAGTTTGTAAGTGTTATGCAAAAGTACATGTCAGAAGAGTTAATGCGTGTAAGTGGGTTGAGTATGAATCTTGTGGATGTAATCTTGATTAAAAGCCTTTTGTTGACTTTTGACTTTTGAAGATTGTTTGTGTGCAAATAGATTTTAGCCATAATTTCATGCAAGAAAAGTAGTGGTTGCCCATGTGATGTGTAAGAGCTTTTAATATTTTTGGTTGGGGTTTGTGTTGACCTTGGAGTTGAAGCTTGCCACATGGCACATTCCTATTAGGCACTCCAACTTACTTGATTGTCTATTTATTTGAGTTTTGAGGAGTGTTGGGGGCAAAGGGTGGGAGAGGGCTTATGCAATTTGAATATTGAGTTATGTTCTAAAATTAGTGCTTGGTGGATGCATTTTTGAACATTGAGGTTATTTTCTAAATTTAAGTGCTTGGGAGCTTGTTTGATTGCTTGGATTGGATAAGTCTTGGGCAAGTTGCAGAAAAGGTAGGCTTTAATTCCCAAAAAAGAAAAATGTTTCCCTCTCTCTCTTGCATTTATTTGAATGTGTTATGTTTTGATTATTCCATTGGGCATACGCTAAAACTTGAAATCGTTTTGTGTTCCTTGCATTACATCCATTGTGAAGCATGCAAGAGTATCATATGGGATGAGATTGTTACTGCCATGTTTAATAGAGGGAAAAGGGTTTTGTTTTGAGATTGAGTGGAGGGATAAGGGTTTGTATTGTTAGTTGATATGGAGGAACCAAGGGAATGCATGGATTGCATTAGTGGGGTGAAAAGGGAAATTTTAGAGGAAGGAAAAAGGGTGTGTGAGAACGTATTGTTTTTAATAAAAGAACCAAGGGTTTGCATTCTTCCTTAGTGGAGTGAAAAGGGTTGTACACATGGTAGTCCTTCCCTTCTTGCAAGCCTTGTTATAGGCTTGGTATTGTGTATTCTTTGAGTTTTAGAATAACATCTCTCTCTCTCTCTTCTTGTCCCAAGAAAAATTTCTCGTTTGCAAGGAATGTGCTTGTGTATATGGATATGAATGAATTTGTTGAATTCTCTACCCTTGCGATGGATGTTGGTGTTTGAGCCCATATTGAGTTGGGATGTAGTGGGGCAATAAGGATGAGATTATTCCCCCATTGCATGGTTGGGAGATAAATGTCACCAGAATCCTCCTTTAAGTGTGGCTTTGGAAGATTGTAAAGTGTGGCTTTGGAAGATTATAAAAAAATGGTTCTCACACACACATATAAGTAAATAAATTCCTTTTAGTTTTTTATTTATTCACAAATTTTTCTTTATTACAACAATCTCTGTAAAACTATATAACACTATTATATAAACAAAATCACCAAAACGTTTAAAACATGTTTTATAACTTGTGAAGGAGTTATAAAACAAATGGATATATATATATAGACACACACACACACACACACACACACAGATATATACACCCTCCACCACCCCTATACATACATATATATAGCCCCCCGACCCCTAGATATCTTCTCTATGGCAGGCCAAGGGAACCTATAGAGAGGCCCCCACCAAAGACGAGATATGTAGGGGGGCCCCAGATAAGATATATCTATAGGGATCTATAGGGCCCATCCCTATCTATATATGTGTGTAGGTAGTTAGGTGTAGGTTGCACCAAAGTCTAGCCTCCGCCATAGGGTCCCGAGTCTCTCCTAGCCACCCACCACCCCATATCTCTCTATAGGGTCTTGACTGCCAACTCTATATAGCCATAGCCGCCCCAGAGCCAGTCTCATAGTTCAGGATAGGGCTATCGGTGGAGTGCCCCCACTCATATAGAGAACTAGATAGGGGTCGAGACTCTCCTAGCCACCCTCCACCCCATATCTCTCTATAGGGTCCCGACTACCAACTCTATATAGCCATAGCCTCCCTAGAGCTAGTCTCATACTTCAGGATAAGGCTATCAATGGAGTGCCCCCACTCATATAGAGAACTAGATAGGGGCCAACCTATATAGTCTAGTTGGTGTGTGTGTGTGTGTGTACTGTGTGTGTGCGTGCGTGCATGTGTGTGTGCATGCGTGCATGTATCCATTTGTGTTATAACTCTTCTATAGGTTATAAAACATGTTTTAAACGTTTTGGTGATTTTGTTTATATAACAGTGTTATATAGTTTTACAGAAATTATTGTAATAAAGGAAGTTCGTGAATAAATAATAAAAACGAAAAGGAATTTATATACTTTTATATACGTGTGTGTGTGTGATAGAGAGAGAGAGAGAGAGAGCCATTTTTTTATAATATAATTATATAATCAAATAAACATATAGGTGTGTGTGTGTGTGTGTGTTTATTTGATTATAGAATTATATTATTAGAAAATGGTTCTCATAACTATATATATAAAAACAAAAAATTATATAAAGTGGGTGGGCAGGGGTCAACACTTGCCCCACCCCACAATGTTTTAAAAAGAAAAAAGAATAAGGAAGTGGGAGGGCAGCATGGCAGCCAACCCTGCCCATTCTGCATACTTCATTGAAAGTTCTTAGACCCCTATACATGGCCGCGGCCATTATTACACAGTCACCATCATTCTTATATGGGCCACCCCTCACTTTCAAACCTGCCGCCATTTCAATGGGTCTAGGCCCCTCCACTTATGATCCTGGCCTCATTTCAAGACTTCATATTATATATACATATATATCAGATTTGTATATTATATTTTCCGTATATATGTTTATGTACATACACATATATATACCATATATAAATGTGTATACATACTTAGGTTTGGGGAAACATATATATACATTGAGTATGCGTATGTACATAAACATATATACGGCAAATATAATATACATACCATACGCATATATATACCATATATAAATGTGTATACATACTTAGGTTTGGGGAAACATATATATACCTTGAGTATGCGTATGTACATAAACACACACACACACACACACACACACACACACACACACACACACACACACACACACACACACACATATCAGATTTGTATATTATATTTGTCGTATATATGTTTATGTACATACGCATACTCAAGGTATACATATGTTTCCCCAAACCTAAGTATGTATACACATTTATATATACTTGGGGCTTTAAAAAATATATTTGAACAAATAAAATTAAAATGATATGCAAAATGTATGGGCGTATATGCACAAGTATATACACCCACACTCAAAGGAGAGCCATCTTCACTTGTGCTCCAAGTCCTAAACCTGCAAATAAGAGAAAGAAGGAAACAAACAAAATGAGTAGACAAATAAGAAATGGGCTTTAAGTCATTACAAAAGGATTTTAAGGCAAAATTTGAATACCCTGAAATCTATGGTAAAGAGCCATTTGATCTAATGGCTGTCTTTCTTACCTACATTGGCCACTTGTGGGCTTTGATTTTTTCCCCTCACCTGGGCAAGTGAGAACTTCATAATTTAAAAAAATACCGCCTTATTTTGTCTGTTAGGGAAGATTCACAATGAGACGTATTCTTAGAAGTTTTTGGGAGCAATGGTGTGTGACTTTATTTAATCCAACATTTTGAGTCACTCTACAAGACACATCATCAATGAATGGAGGAAGCTAATGCCCTAATGATGAGTCTTGTTGAGTGACTCAAAACATTGGAAAGTCACATGGAATCACCACCTTATTATTTTTTAGTTGCACTTTTGCTAATTATCTTAGTGATAAATTATTTTAAGTTGAAAATTAGAGTTTCTTTGTGAAAGAATTAATGAGAACAAAGTAAACATATTTTATAAAAACTTAAATACCCTAGCTCTTATTTTGGAAAATGGCATAGGGTAATTGAATTGGGCTAGCGTGTCCTCTCTAGATGGTTGAAATTAATCATAAGATTTACACTTAAAAATTGTTTTGAAAGAACTAATGGGAATACATTTTTAAAATCGGGCATTTGATTAAATAATGTGGTTATAAAATAGTCTTATGTTAAATATTAAATTGAACGTTTCACCTATCAACGTAACTAGTATTTAGTCTTCTGCTTTTAACATCATTACACAATTAAATTAATTAAAAAACTAACTTGTAATTACGAGTAATTGGGTGTTATTTTGGGGTGTTACAAGGTTTGAACCCAAGGCCTTCCTTTTTCTTTTAGATGACCATTCCGCTAACTTCACCAAAAAGGTTTGAACCTAGGCGCTAGAGAATGAACCCTAGCATCCTACATAGAAAAATTCGAAGGGTTGGGTGTACAAACCTACACCCCTCTGAATTTGAACATACAACCTCCTTTATGGAGTACACATGCCTTCACCATCGAGCCCACTCAAAATAAACAGTTTCCCTCCTCACATCGCTACATATCAAACAAATTTGGAATTGGATTTAAACCCAAGGCCTTCCTTTTTCCTTTAGATGACCCCTCAACTAACTTCACCAAACAGGTTTAAACCCTAAGAGGCCCCTAGGATCCTACCTAGAAAAAGTCGAAGGATTAGGGGTACTAGATGCAATAGGATTAAAATGGTCCCACACTAAACAATGTGAGGCCTTCCTTTTTCCTTTAGATGACTCCTTCACTAACCCCACTTAAAGGATTTAAACCCTAGAAGTTAGAGAAGAACCCCTGGAAGAAGTGCTAATTGGGCTAGGGTACTAGATGCTACAAGATAAGAATTGTCCCCCATTAAATAACCTCTAAAGTTCATCCCTCTTATCATGTAAAAGCCCTTTCACAAATACCAACCTTGCAACATAGAAAGTGCAATAGATGTGCAATAACCTTAGTGATTTTTCTCTTCCAATCAACATTGCATGCATTGTATTACCAATGGAAACTCCATACTAAATTATTTACCCTATTTGTGTTAAGAAATTGCAAATGATGATGGGTAATCAAATCAAAGAAAACTCCCAGCTGAACTTTCTATTTACGCTTCAGTGCACTCCCCTCCTCCAACCCCACCAATTCCACTCTCTTTCTCCCTCATTTACATCTCCTCATCTTGTATCTTGTATCCTAATTAAAATGGAAAATTTGAAAATCGAAAATGCTTCTTTTAAGGATTTTACAAATGCATAAAAATGCAAAAGAAGAATGACAAATGAATTATCTTGTTCTAGCATGCTATAAAATCCTCCGCAGCTGCAAATTTCTCCTTTGCCTCTTCTATGTTTTGCTCTTGCATGCAAAATGCATATACTAACATTTTTTGGGGATTTGGGTTGGGGAGGGGAGGCGGGGGGGTTATATTGAGGCTAAGGGGCTTGTTAGGACGACATTTTTGTTTTTTAAATTTCGTTCATTATTTTCTATCTTTTTTTTAGTGTTGTTGACGTTGGGACAACCCTAATATCCCTAAGATAGACAAGGGACATCCCAACCTACCAGGAACGTCTCGAAAAAGAACCTACGATGTGAAATGTCCAAGGGACAATGCAAAAAAGTATTTAAAATTATCAAAGATGTGAAAT
Organism: Taxus chinensis; assembly: GCA_019776745.2. Lineage (NCBI taxonomy): Eukaryota > Viridiplantae > Streptophyta > Pinopsida > Cupressales > Taxaceae > Taxus > Taxus chinensis. The sequence continues at coordinate 328,783,948 of CM034147.1, forward strand.
ATTGACGATTTATAAACCTCATCCCTAAATCCCTGAAAACGTCTCAAGGTCTCCCCTAAGGCTCTAGAGATGATGGGATGCACCCCAATAGAACATTGATTAATTTTTAATCTGATTTTCATTAGTTGGACATTCCCAAGTGACTTTTCCCTATTTGATGAAGTTTCGACATCAAATTACTAGACTCCTATCCTATCCCTTGTGATTGGAGACCTTGTTTCCATACATCAATTACAACTACTTCCTAATTGGTTATTTATTTATTTTTTAACGAATGCTTGTGGGGGTCCATTGTATTTAAAAGAAACTTCTTTCCTTCTTTTTATTTTATTTACAAGTCAAACAAGGACTCATTTACGTCCTATTTTTACATTACATATGTTGCAGTGCTTTACTAGACATTATTATTCTTTATGCCCTTTCATGTGGCATTTTAAACACTAGATACCTACCTTTTCCCTATTCAATTTATCCTCTTTAGTTAATTGTTGCGATAATTTGGTGATGATTTTCACGCTATCCACCATTCACAAATATCGTTGTTATAATTAATCCCCAAATAATATTTCCAGCATTTTTTCCAAATCCTACATCCTCTTATTTTTATCTTTTAATTATTCACTCATTCTTGCTTTTAAAAAAATTATTCCTTAAAGACTTGTGCATTGGTATGCAAGCTTTTCAGTTCTTTTCTTAAATTTTATTTTGACATCATCCCATGATTTCTTTTGGTCTACAGTACGTTGGGCATACCTCTCATTGGCATACACTTGTAATCTATACTTAGAAAGTGATGGATCCATGTTGTCACCATAAGTTAAAGTTTCTTCCCAATGATACTCCCAATTTTTAAAATGTGTATTTGCATCCTCTTCCTTATCTCCAGAGAATCTGAATGGTTTTGAGACAAATAATGTTTCGGTTCCATTTTATTTATCTTCAAAAGGCCTAGTACTAAGCTTCACGGTTTTTCTTTTCTTCAGTAATCCCACCCTAAATGAAGTCCTCTTTTTCCTTGTAGTGTAAGTCAGTGGTGTCGAATCCACTTGTCTCGCACTCTTCAAAAAAAGCTTTCGTTGATACCTTTGACTGTCCAACCAGTGTAGATATTGCATCTACTTCAATTTCTAATACAGGTAGTTTGTTGATCCATGTTGTCACCATAAGTTAAAGTTTCTTCCCAATGATACTCACAATTTTTAAAATGTGTATTTGCATCCTCTTCCTTATCTCCAGAGAATCTGAACGGTTTTGAGACAAATAATGTTTCAGTTTCATTTTATTTATCTTCAAAGGCCTAGTACTAAGCTTGACGGTTTCTCTTTTCTGCAGTAATCCCGCCCTCAATGAAGTCCTCTTATTCCTTTTAGTGTAAGTCAGTGGTGTCGAATCCACTTGTCTCACACTCTTCAAAAAAATCTTTGGTTGATACCTTTGACTGTCCAACCAGTGTAGATATTGCATCTACTTCAATTTCTAATACAGGTAGTTTGTTGATATCAATACCAGCAGGGTTATTTTGCCCTCATAAGCACACTTAATTTCTCATGTCTCTATCCTTTTGTCGCCTTATGAATTAACTCTTACTTGCTGGTGTAGAATTGTTTGCTTCTTGGTGTAGAACCACTTGTTTGAAATTTGTAATCCCTTCTATGATGATCATAACAGAGAAAAATCTCCCTACCTTAAAAAACAACATCAAATAACATGTTTCTTCACCATAGCTTTTTGAATCTACCACTTAATAGAATCATAACCAAGCCTAATTTCAGCAATACTTCGCTTTCAAACTACTTTGAATCAGTCTTCAAGTCGATATATTAAATAATTATTATTATCTTCAAGTAACTCTCTAATAAATAACCAAGGAATGGACCCTCTTACTGCCTACTATCATACAATCGAAAAATTGAGGTCCTACCAAATTGTGTGTCATTCCAAAACTCTAACAAAATCTGTGTGTCATTCCAAAAGTTCAACAAAATCCCTCTCAAGACACTGACAGGTGCATCATGGGGCAGTTTTTGATGCAAACTCTACAAGCTGTGACAAAAATCAAACAACATCCCTCCTTTCTTCATCTTGTTCTTTGTGCTAGTTTCTACCATTCTTCACATCTACCTTCAACTGCTCTTCAATCCATGCTACAATGCCCATCCATCTCATTTCAAACTTGGTGTTTTTTGATGAGTACTCGCGAGAAATCATGATTCGACCCTATATCAATAAACCACCTAGGAACTCGTGAGCAGAGTTGAACTGAGATACTCAGCAATTTTTGCCAAGCAATTTCTGCATTATTCGGCGAAAAATCGCTGAGTTTCTCGAGTTGATTCGGTCAGTAAAAAAATATAACACCCAGGCAGAAAAAACGATTTTATCTCAAAAGGAGTTGTCTATGTTTTTCTTCTGTAAATACAGTGAATGTGATTGATCGGCATTGACAATGGTCCATTATCAAGGAATAAATATGGCATGTACTCAGTAAAAAATAGCGAGTTTTAAATCATAGCATATAGGAAGGAAAATATTACTAATTATAGTCTGATTTTATTTTATTATTAATGATATTATGATTCAATAAGACTATATGTTTTTAGTGGATATATACTTTCCTGTATCTACTTCTTTGTTGATTAGCACTAGCAGTAATGCCCTAGGGATTTCATATTCAATTTCTTAAATCTTCTACTTCTTTGTTTTATTAATGGGGTTTTTTATCTAATGACTGAAACATTCTATTTAATTTTTTGAGTTTTTTTAAGGTTTCAGCTTGTTTATGAATAGCATTGGCATCCGGTTCAGCTGCCCATAGTAAACCAAAGTGTAGTGACCCTTCATAGAAGCATTGTGAACCGGCAATAGAGGTTAATTGTGTGATATGCAATTATTGTGCAATAAAGATAAGTGGAGGTGTCAATCACCCGAAATACCACATCACATGGATAGTGTGGGAAGATATGCAGTGTCCACACAAGCGCCACTTGAGGCTCAAATAGAGATGGTTGCTTACCTTGCGAGTTATGCAGGAAAAAAAGAAAAGTTGATGCACTTGCAGCCCTAGTGAATAGGAGGGCAGCAAGAGATGATTATGACATTGAGGCCATTTTTATTGCCTCAACTCCAAGGGGTCAAGGATGGGGACGGGGCTCACCTACTAGAGATAATGTGTGTGTGTTTTTTTAAAGGAGTCCTTGGGCAGACCCTTCACTCAAAGGTACTAGCTGGAACCGGAAAATGCACAATGAAGCAAGGATAGTTGTGGCAAACTTTTGGTACCACAATAGCATTTCATTCTATGCGGCAGCCTACTACTTTAACCCCAAGTTTTTCTATTCCGATCCAATTAAGGCCAACAAAGAGGTTATGGATGGCCTTAACAAATGCATAGAGAGGACAATCCCTGATGAAGAAACTAAAGATGCAATTGTTGAGGCATTGCAGATTTACAAGAGTACAGAGGGAGGCTCTTTTCTTCAACTCTATGCATTAAAAGAAGAAACACCTTTTAGCAAGGTAAAAACAAATTGAGTCATTTGTTTTTAGTCTCATTACTAGTAGATACTTGACTTCTTTCATTTATTTAAGTTGCTACGCCCTTAGCCTATAATGTGTATTGGGATATGTATGGCTGACTTGTCACTGCCATAATCTCGTAACTTGTATCACATTTCTCTATGCTTTCATATTATTAGTAAGGTCGTCCTATGAACTGGTCATAGCCTATGTAGAGTATAAATAGGAGATAGTGGTTAGTACTTGAACATCATATTGTGCATTCTATTCTTATTATAAGGTTGAGGAAGTTGCCCCTTGAAGTGGCTTAGTAATATATTTGTTATCTTTTGCTCTTGTTTTTATCTAGTGTTCTTTTGTTTATCCAAGTAAGCTCATTATCAGTGGTATCAAAACTTCGATATAAGCAAAAAATGGGTTGAAACCTTAAGTTTTAAGAATCGATTGCAAACCATTGCGAATTTGTCTGCATCCTTTTCACTGAAGTTGTGAAATCATTCAACAAAGATAACCTCCAACGTTTAGACTTTTTTTTTTATATTTTGCAAGTTATTGCGATTTTACGGTTTTTTTCGCTTCGCAATATAATGTCCCTGTCAAAATAAACCACTAATCTTTGCAAATTTCTTTGTTTTTTATACTTGGGAACAGTTGTAACTATCACAAGCATGCATTGACATACTCACAAACAATTGACAAACATGAACCATTCACTAGCAATTTCACACACAATTGGCATACATGCACTATTGTTGTGCTCAGAACAAAATGAAAACTACGAAACCCTTGCACAAACAAAATGAAAACTATGAAAACCTTACACATAGCATTGAACATAAGTCAAACTGTCATTTATTAAATGTTGGACAGCAACATTAAATATTCATATTAAATCTTTTATATCAAATGGATAGCAACAGTTCCGGAAACCCCTTTTTGCATTTAATATTCAAAGATGTACAACGAAAAAATGGGGTTCTTTTATTGTTCAAACTACCAAAATAAATAGAAAACCCAACTCACGAAATATGCAGTTGTGATGGTACTGTAGCAGCGGTACGGAATACTGTTACAGCAGTATAGAGTACTGTAACAGCACTGTAACAAATTGAAAATCTCTTCAAATCCTCCTTAACCAACTAGAACTGGAAATAATCTTCAATCTTTCGGCTCAAATGTGATCCCTGGATGGAATCACCACAATGGACAAGAGGGTTTTTGTTTTCCTACCCGCCACACCAAAGGGTTTTCATCATCGGGTGAGAAGATGAACACAAGTGCTCACACTCTGAAAAATAACATTTGATTTCAATAGACAATGGATCCTTTCTTTTGAGCCCAACTCCTCCTTTTATAATTATCCTTTTCATTCCAATTTCCTTTTCCCACCTAATTTCCCTCTAGAAGTGTCTACAAACACATTTTAATAAAATATTACACTAGGCCTTATTATGTCGCATTTAGATGGCCCAATTTATCTAACTAATAATAATATTTAAATTGTTCTTTTACAAGGTTTTCAAATAATATTTACTAGGGCCAACTTAAAATATTATTGAATTATTTCCCTAACTTTATCTCTTAGCCTATAGAAAATAAATAAGTAGGCTATACGTATCCTAATTATTTTAATTGGAAAAAGGGGACATCACACATGGGCCGCCATTTTCAAAAAAAAAAATGGAGTTTTCTACATTTTCAGAAAGCTCATGAAAACTAGCAAAGGTCTTTTCTTTGTGTTTTTGACTTGCAAGCCGACATTGTTCCTAAATAATCCAATCAATCAAGTTGTTTTATGGCTAGTTGACATACACAATTATAAATGTCCTATTTGTAGGTTTGTTGTTAGAAGATTATGGTGCAAAAACACCTAATCTTTAGAGGCTAGCCATCTACATTTTGTACCATCCATGAAGCTCTTCTGGGTGTGAACGTAATTGGAGCATGTTTGAAGTTGTTCACACCAAGAAATGCAATTGGTTGACAACACAATGCCTCAATGACTTTGTTTTTGCGTGGTATAATCTTAGTCTTCCTAGAAGACAAGTGTAGGGGGTAAAGAGTCATGAGGTAATTGACTTGGATGAAATTGATTCATATGCCAACTAGTTTGTTGACGATGAGGAGCCCATGTTTACCAAGGACATCGCAGAGATGAATAGGGAACCATAAGAAGCGAAAGCATCAGAGGTAATAGCGGTGCTAGGTGTAGGAGATGTTTGTGAGGATGCAGATGATATCTTGGTGGATGATGTTGTTGCAGAGGAGGAATCTTAACCTTCCACTTCCATGGGAAAGAAAACTTATACTAGGCACTAGAGATGATTTGATATTTCATCAATATATTTTGGCGCATTGATGACTATGTCACTATAGTCTATTACTCTCTATGAGCATTGCAGTTTGTAGTTTGAACAATTTTTTGGTCAAAAGTTAACAAAAAATATACTTATGCATTCTCTACATTCATTTCTCATGAATATATATGTTTTTTTAAGTAGCGCTAAAGTCGCCAAGTAATTGCCAAGAACTCCTAAGTCCCGAGTACGAGTCAAAATTTTAGGCTGCCGAGTAATCTCCGACTATGAGTTTGTAAACTATGGTCCATCCAATGCTCCAACATTTGAGGTGCTTGCTGTAAATGTCATTTAGGATTTTACTGATCTCACCATCAACAACTGTTAGTTTATCTACCCATCTATTGTTTTGTAATACCATATATCCATATCAAGAAATATCACCCAAGAGTTGTTGATATTCATCTTGAATGAAATGCTCTCCCTACACCTTGATAATAAACTACCTTCTTTGTACATCAGTATCAGCTTCTAAACTCTTTGGGATACAATCTACTGCTTCATGCATGGCCTAATTCGATTGGGCCTCTGTTTTCAAATACAAATCCGGCAAAGTCAAAAATCTATGACCCATTTCATCTGCACCTTGCATTGCATTTTCCAACAACACGTGTTTCACAACAAGTGTGAACTCCAAATTATCTACCTCAGTCAAGTACTGGTTTGCCTGAACCTTCATTTATGCAACCAATTCTCCAGACGCTACGTTCTGTAACAAAGGGCTAACTAGTACCTTCAATTTGTGTGTTACTGATGAAGATCCAGCCTTATCCACCAACTTTGTGATCTCTGGACATAGTGTAACAATTTGCATGGTCAACTGCCGGATTGTATCTTCCAAACTCTCAATGCACTGACTGTATTTCTCCAACCTGTTTATATACTCTTATTGGATGATTTTGTAATAGTAAAAACTGTAGAGGTCGGTGTGTTTACCAATTTCAAGTTAACCACAGAAGGTAACTGCACAGGTGTTGAAGTCCGAGTCACTTTTGGAAGAAGTGCACCAAACAAACTCTGAGATAGGGACACTTACAATCTGTGTTGTCTTTGTTCTCAAGGGTGAATAGGTAATTACACGGGTGTTGATAACTGAGACATATTTAGAAGCAGCGAACCAAACAACTCTGACATAGACATTTACAATCTGCGTTCTTTTCATTCTACAGGGTGGATTGACTAAAGAACTAAATTAGCCAGTACTCTGACCAACCAAAGTTGCCACAGTTAATGTTTTCACATTTGCTAACTATGCGGGAATGCTTGGAATTGAAAAGTACTAGTAGAAGTAGAAACTTGACACCGGGTAATCAGAACTTGCACTGGTGTTTCTTTCTTTTGTGTTCCTTGTTCTTGATCCTGATGTGCTGTTATTCTGCATATTTGTGTTTATTTTATTTTGAACATCTGTTGCCTTAGCATTCTACATTGATGTAACTGATGCATTTTACACTGATGTAGCCAATGGGTATTTCACTAATGCACTTATTATGTTCTGCACTTGAGCCTTTTAGTAGTTTTGGTATTTCGTGTGTTCTATAATTGGTCAGATTAGGCATTTCCAGATTGCCTATTTCCTTAGCTTGATTTGATATAAAAGTATATAAGTAACAAAGTCCCTTAGCTTAGTTTGATATAAATGTATTTAAGTAACAAATTCCCTCTAACATATGGTTGCATGCTTCTTCATTGGCCCAAATACTGTTTTTACTTAGTGTGTGGGGGGGAGGAAGAGAGAGAGTGGCGGCGGGCGAGGAGTGGTGGAGCAGGGAGGGTGGGGGATTTTTGACACATTTTCCATATTTATCTCTAAAACTGCTCCTTTCCCATAAATAGGATACGTTACTGAGCTAAACAATTCAATACTCGGTACATTAAAAACTTGTATGTAAGAAGCTGAAACTCACTTTTCTTTTTAGCATATAATGCTTGCCACTGTAAATGCAACTTAAGATTATGCTCCTTTACATGTGACCAGTACTTTGATTGAATTTCAAGAACCTCAAGGAGTGTCTTTAGACCAGATTTTGAAGGCTGGATATCTTGAGGAAGGGGTTCAGTGTCATCTCCAAGGAGCACCTGTTATTCACATTAAGGATATGGATTTTGTTAACATGCATACAATATATAAAGAAAGCACCAAGCATTGCTTTTCTGTTATCTGAACAGTCATCTAGTTGAAAACATCTATTTCCATGATAAAGAATACTGCTTGTTTTCGTTCAATAAGTAGGAAAAACTTGTGTGTCTCTTCACGGAAGAAAATGCATATCTATATCATTTATTTGGTGCAATTGGAGAACACATTATAAGATTGGAAAAGGCAAATGGTGAAGTTAACAATGTGACAGTTAAATTCATGCATCAAGCTGCAAGAAAGGAAATAAAAATAAAATCCAACAAGTTATATTAGCAAAAGAATTAGATAAGGTAATAAAATAAATAAAGTTAATTTAAGATGAAACACGGAGATCAAGAACTATTCAATTTGAATGAGACACTTGATATAGTTCATATATTTTACCTTGTGCAAATAAATTGAGAATATATGTATATGTATATGCAAATGCATATGTATATGTATATGTAAACAAGCTACAACAACGATTCGAGTGATCTTAGTCCTGACTTCCCTTTCCCATAACAGCTCCTAGCTCCAATATTTTACCTCAGGTTAGTATAGTCTGTTTTACGTGTTGGCCTACTTGACCCTAAAAGACACACAAAACAATTCAGCTCTAATAGGTCAGCATTAAGATCGTTAAGCATCTCATCAGAAACCTCAAATATGGAAATGTTGTTGTATGGCCATCATCAAAACTTACAAGACAGACAAATACCCCATGCCCAGACCAATTTGGCATTCATTGCCTTTCCTCTACCAGGGGGGCAGACCCACTAATTTGTAGGTCCTACAGCTTCAACAAATCCCCAGAACCTTATGACAACAAGGGCGGCAATAAGGATAAACACTTACAAACCTCCCAGTGATAAGGATCACAATCAGCTTCCCTAAGCCAGACAATCCTCTTGGACATAAGGATTGCAATGTGGGCCCAAGGCTAAAGAATCCAAGTGAGGACAAACTACAATGAAGAACATCATTGCTATTTGTTTAAAGAGAATTGTGATAAACTAAAATAACTTCATCAACCCTTGCTACATCTCCTTACGAACATTTCTGTATAACACCTTCACAATTAATTTATTAAATAAAGAGGATGAAACTCATAACTGAAGGTACCAGCATAGAATTAAATAACCTAGTGAAGGCCATCAGACAAGCAATATGATGACACATGCATGGTGTACTTGTCATGCAATCACATAATTAGAAGAAACTGAAAAAGGAGGACCCTTCATTACTGATAAATAATATGTTAAAATCTGATTTCATAACGCCTCAACCAACACAGTTTGTACAAAAGGAAGTCTTCCTCTTCAACGGTAACAAAATTACCCCTTCCATGTGTAATTCCAATGTTTCAGAAGATGCTCTGACAAATGCAAAGTATTCCTATCAAGGTTTCATGGGGACATGTCCTAGGGGGTTGCAGTGACAATCAGGACATCCTGGGGATGGGGCTATGGGGACAGGATGCCCCCATTGTGTCTGGAACATTTGTGCAAAAAAGGGGATGTCCCCTTAAAAGAAGCAGCATTTCAGGAATGTCTCTTCTGATGTATAAGGTGTTGGGGACATCATGACATCACCAAGACACTCGAGGGATAATTTGGGGACCCCTTTTTTTTAAAAGTCCTCCAAAAAACAAAATTAAAGAAAATATATAACAGCAAAAAACAAAATAAACTAAAATTTAACCCTAAAAACTTATTAAAACCCCTAAACTACATTTGTCAATCACATTCAACACACTTGCAAAGAGAATAAGAGGGAAAGAGGAAAAAAGGAAAGCAGTAAGAGCAAGATGGTTTCCGCTTTTCAGCTTGCATTCAACGACACATACTACGTATATACATTGAAACCAATTTCCAACCTTTCTTGTGCATTTCTTTTACAAGTTTTTAAATTTCTATTTATTTCTTTTGCGAAGTCATTTGGCTGTTTTTTTCATTTTTTTCTCAAAATGATTTATGGCAAATGCCTATGGATTCATGGAATCAACACGTTGAACAAATTGGTCCAATGAGTTGAAATGAATTCCCTTTTTTTTTTTTTTGTTTAGATTTTAATTTTTCGATATAAAAGAAAACTAGATTAATCATTACCATAGTTACCAAGAGACGGGGGTACCAGTAACGATATGAGGAGATAGGAACTAGTACACCATTTTTCAGAAAAATAGGAGATAAGTATTCGGAGAGTAAAAAATGTGTCAATTTTGGAAAAAACAATATCATACAACATAAAAATCATTACAGCCTTTTTGTAGTTAAGATATTAGATGTTGACAAAAAGATAAATGTAATTATATTGATATTTATCTTTGATATCTCATCATATCTAAGATCAAGAGTACAAAATTATATTTTTTTAAAAACATAGAAAATCGAAGTCATTGAGACATGTACCATTCTTCAAGACACATTTTTTGAAAGGAGACAAGACTCCATGCGACACAGATCATTACATTTATGTTTTGTTTATTCGCACCAAATTATTTGCTGTTTTATAATTTTGTCCTTGGAATAGGTTTAGAAAAAGTTTATTTTTTTTCTTGCAGGTTCAATGTGTGAAAATAAAAACCCATTTAAATTTTTTTTGAATTATAATTTTTCAATATAAAATAAAACTTGATTAATCATTACATTTATGTTTTGTTTATTTGCCCCAAATTATTTGTTGTTTTATAATTTTGTCGTTGGAATAGGTTTAGAAAATGTTATTTTATTTTTTTTGCATTTGCGATTTCTTCAAAAGCTTAAAATGTTCTTTCTTTTAATCTTCTTTCTCTAAGATTTCAAAGTAATGTTTTTTCCCACCCGCCCGAAAAAACAATTGTTTTTTTACTTTATATTGTTGTTTTTGTTTCTTTATTAAATTACTTTATTTTTTGAGAGCCAAGTTGAGTTTTGAAAGTGATAATGAAGTGGATTTTGACATGTTTGAAGAGATGGGTAGTGACGGGACCCAAAGAGACAACAAAAAGTTATGTTCATTGCGAGTGCCTACAAAATTGATTTATCATTGACTATGTTGGACAAAATCGCCAAGGCGCCTTTCAACAAGAGGACACCTTGGAGATAGTTTGTTACTGTACTTGATGGCAACAAAACACACAATTCAATGGGGACTCAACAATGGAAGAGTGATATTTTTGGGGAGAATTTGGGGGAGGCAACATCACTTGGGTGGATGCACATTCCCTACACAATAGGAAACGGAGTTAGAGTTTGTGGGGCTCTCGTACTTGATCAGATAGCGGAGTTTATCAGGTTGTTTAATCAAGTTATCTTGGACAAAATTCCAGCATATCAAGCCCCTTCTTCTAAAACTTCTAGGAGTTCTTTCTTTCATTCTATACCTATTGGTACAACTCCTACAATTCCAAAATTTGATGAGTGTGAATTGGAGGCTAGGGGGAAAAGAAAGGTTGTGGCACCCACTCCAATTATTCACATGTTTAATACACAGACAAGGAAGGAGGATGAAGATGCCATTGCCAAACTCTTCTCTGCAACCGGCATCTAATTCTGTGTTGCTCACACACCTTATAACAGGGAGATTATGGCTAAGGCAGCCAAAGCAAGTGCATCTTATGTGCCTCTTGGAGAGATGAAATTGAGGACTACCATGTTGGACAAATACTTTACTTAGTCATATAGAATATTCACAATTCTCATAAAGACACGATTGCACTAATAGCATGCTTGGCTAGATGAATGTCAATATTTGGGAGAGGGAGCCCACCCTAGATTTCTACCATCGGCATATTCAACCCGTCATTCAACAAATGTGGAAGAAGAAAAACCTTTACAGATGGTTGCATATGTAGTTAATCAAAATAGTATACAGAGAATTTTGGGCATGTCTCTACTTTGCATAGGTTTGTGTAGGATTGTATGCGCATACGTTAGTGTTGTGCGGGCTTGTGCAACATTGCCACGCAAGAAAGTATGCACCAGGATACGTGTGCAAGGAATCGGGCGCATGGACATTGCATAGGGATTCTGGAATGTGAATAGAACATATGTGTGCCACATTGGCTATGCACAAGAGAACTATGTACATGGAAGTTGCATTATGGTGCGCAGAGAAGCTTTGCAACACTGAGTGCAACATATGAAGCTTAGAATGAGTTGTCAAACACTTGTCGACTAGAGGTGTAAAGGCAATATGTTTATAATACTCGGACAAGGTTGGTGGAGGTGCATTATGTAATGATGACTTTGCTTAGCAATCATGAGGAATGTGGATTCTCTAGTGTGTGGAGTTTACAAATTCATCAGCTAGCTTGAATGTTGGCAGACTCTTAGGAGTGAATATAGGAAATGGTTGTAACTGTATAAATTGGTGTTGGTTATAGTCTACGCATGAAATGGGTGAGTTCTCAAGTGAGAGAATGCACATGTACATATTGTTGCACGATCTAGTGCATGGACAATATTTGATGTATTTTAGTCTAATTGCATGGTGTAGTACATGGACTATTGTTTGATATATACAGTGCCTTGAAGATTGTCGATATTGTTGAGTTGATTTAAGCTAATACAATAGAACAAGGTTATTGTGTTGGGATTTTTAACAACAAAAAAAACATCCAATGTATATGTCTTCTGTGCCATCTCTATGCATTGTTTAGATAACAGTTTCAGCATACCTTCCCTCTGTCTAATTATTGTGCAAGGGCCTAATCCCAACGTCTAGTATTAGAGCTTAGTTAGAGTTGACCAAGAGAATATTTTCTTGCATTAAGTGGTTCTAAGTGGGAGTTTTGTGCTATTGACTCTTGTGTATAGAAAATGTCAAGAAACACAAGAATTCAGATTGACAACTTTAATGGCTAAAATTTTGAGTTATGGAAGCTCAAAATTAAAAATATCTTGACAGATAGAGATCACTGGGTGGTTGTGTCAATAGCATATCCTGTGGACGAAACAAGAGCGGGAAAAGATTAACAGGAAAACTAAAATCTCTATCAAAAATTATCTATCATTTTTAATGTTACTGAATGTATTTAATGAAAAATGGGAAAAGGACCATGGGATAAGTTGGCTAAATCTCTGCTCAACAAAATATTCCTGCATAAGAAGTTATAGTCATTACATATGAATGATGGTGACTCAAATATAGAGTACCTGAATACCTTCAATGTTATGATTACTCAATTATTTTCGATAAATATAAAAATGGATGATGAAGAGAGGTGCATTATGCTTTTATGCTCTTTGCAAAGCTCTTGAGATACTCTAGTAATTGCAATTACTAGCACCTCATTTGAGTTGAAAATGGATGAGATTATTGATGTAGTCAGAAGAAATCACATGCAAGTCCATTGAAGAACATCAAAACAATGATGCATTGGTGTGCGAGATAGTTCACAGGAGAAACACAAGCAGAGATCTAGGGATAAGAGTGTGAAATCTAGAAATAGATCTAAGACTCGAAAGAGATCTTCTTTGAAAAAATGTTGGAGCTCTAACAAATTAAAGCATTTTAAGAGGGATTGCAGAGTGAAGGTGGACAAGCAAACCATCAAATGCTTCATCCTCAGGTGAAAAGGGATCCATTGATGAAAATGGAGATATATACTTGGCAGCCTTAAGTGCATGTGCATGCACTAACACATGGTTGATTGATTTAGAAGCCTCCTAACATATGACTTCTACTAGGGTGTGTTTCTAAAAAGTGATAAATGTGATGGTGCTAATGTCTTTCTGGGATATAACTCTATTTAGTAGATTATGGGTTGAGGAAGCATGAAGTTAAGGTTTTGGGATGCGAGAATCAAACCTCTCCCACATGTTCTGCACATTCCAAGTCTTGCGAAGAACATGGTTTTAGTTAATAAGATGTGTAATGCTAGCATGTAGGTGTAATTGAGAAAGGATGCTTGTAAAATTAAGGCATTTTAAGAGGGATTGCCGAGTGAAGGTGGACAAGAGCAAACCACTAGATGCTTCATCCTCAGGGAAAAAGGGATCCATTGCTGAAAATAGAAATACATACTTGGCAACCTTAAGTGCACGTGCATCAACTAACGCACGGTTGATTGACTTAGAAGCCTCCTATCATATGACTTCCAACGGGGTGTGTTTCTGAAATATGAGAAATGTGATAGTTGTAATGTCTTTCTAGAATATAACTCTAGTAAGCAAATTATGCGTTGACGGAGCGTGAAGTTAAGGTTTTGGGATGCGAGAATCAAACCTCTCCGATGTGTTTTGCACATTCCAAGTCTTGCGAGGAACTTGGTTTCATTTAACAAGATGTGTGATGCTAGCATGTAGGTGTAATTCAGCAAGGATGGTTGTACAATGGCATGTGGATCCATGGTGTTGGCAAGAGGAGTGAGCATTGGAACCATGTTTAGACATGATGCAAGCACATTTACTAGCGTTTGCTATAGAACTAGTGTTCTTGAAGCCAATGAAATACGTGATGAAACCAACACGCTTCCGATAGAGAAGACAATGTTTTGACATGAAAGGCTAGGTCATATTCACAAGAAAGAATTGCACTCATTGCAATCCAAAGGAATGGCAAAGGGGATCATTATTCGTTCCTTGGACTTTGACTTCTGCAAGCATTTTGCGTATGGAAAGAAGAGTCGAGTCAAATCCCCCTCAAATGTTGTGCATACAAACAGAGTCACAGGTAATACATAGTGATGTGTTTGGACCAGTCGAGGTTCCATCACTATGAAAAACCATGTATTGTGAGTATTTCAAAAATTGCTTTTCTAAGAAGACCCGCATATAGTTTCTCCGAAAGCAATGAGAAGTTCTCAAGAAATTCAAGGAGTTAACGCCCTTGTGGAGAATCAGAAAGAGAAGATTAAAGTCGTGCACACTAATAATGGGGGCAAATTTTGTTCAAAGGAATTCGAATAATTCTACAAGCAAAGGCAGAATTCAAAGACAAAAGACAACTCCATACACACCACAATAAAATGGAGTTGTGGAGCGGATAAACGTGACAATGATCAATAAGACGTTGAATATGCTTAGTGGTGCACACTTGGAAAGGAAGTTTTGGTTGAAGTGGTGATCACTGCATGTTACTTGCTAAATCACTCACCATCATCAGCATTGGTGAATACGACTCCACAAAAAGACTAAACTAGTAAGAAACCATCCCTAAAACATCTGAGAATTTTCAATTGTGATGCATATATCCGTAATCCAAAGGAAACAAGTACGAATCTTGACTTTATGTTTGAGAAGCGTATCTTTGTTGGACATGGAAATGGTGCTAAGGAGAGTTGTGGAATCCTAAAACAGAAAAGGCGGGCTATAACAGGAATGTGGTCTTCAAACAGCTAAAGAAAATTCTGGTGCAAAAGGTTGTGCATGAACAACCAAAGAAGCAAACAAAGGAGGAATCAAAATCAATGCGGGTTGACTTAAAGTCTTAATAGCCTATATTTGAGTATGAGGTTGATGAAGAAGATGCAACATAAGAGGAAGAAGAATCTAAAACCCATGCATATAGGAGATCAAAATGGGTGCGCAAAGTGCCAGAAAGGTAACGCCCCCCAAATTTTCATTATGCTTTCTTACTTTTAGTAACTAATGGTGACAACCTCAAGACATTAAAGGAAGCTCTTGGATTGAATGAGAGGAAGTCTCAGAAGAAAACCATGAAGGGGTGATTGAGACTCTAGATAAGCATGAAACTTAGGTTCTAGTAAGGTTTTCCCCCAAAAGAAAAATTTTGGGTTGTAAGTGGGTTTTCAAAAGAAGTGGAATGTGCAAGGAAAATTGGAGAAGTACAAGGCTCACTTGGTTGGGAAGGGATTTTCTCAGGATGAGGGGAATTGACTTTGGTGAGGTCGTTTTTCATGTTGCAAAATTGGATTCTATTAGATTTATTTAGCTATTGTTATTACATTTGATCCAGACATATATTAGATGGATGTTTTTGAAGAAGAAATCTACAT
The DNA here is from genome assembly GCA_019776745.2 of Taxus chinensis. Lineage (NCBI taxonomy): Eukaryota > Viridiplantae > Streptophyta > Pinopsida > Cupressales > Taxaceae > Taxus > Taxus chinensis. Next base: position 328,799,885 of record CM034147.1, read on the forward strand.
AGCACAACTGGAAACTTTCAAGGTCAAAGGAAAAGAGAACTTAGTTTGGCACCTAAAGAAGTCATTGTATAGCTTCAAACAATCACCAAAGATGTGGAATCAAAAGTTTCACAGCTAAATACTAAAACTAGGTCTTGCGTGCAGCAAGATGGATCCTTGTGCGTGCTTCAAAGAAAAAGGGAACAATTTTGTCATCATAGTTCTCTATGTGGATGCCATGTTGTTGATTGAAAATTGCAATGCAATGATTAAGAAGATAAAGTCTCAATAGTTTACACAATTTGACATGAAAGATCACAGTGCTACAAAATTCATTTTGGGTATGGAAATCAAACGAGATCATGCAAACCAAAAGCTCTTGTTGGACTAGAGGAAATATGTTGAGACAATGTTGAAAAGGTTCAAGATGCTTAGAAACTTTATGCTACACACAGTCCAAAGACACAAGGGGAATTGGCCGACATGGCTTGGGTTTCGTATGCAAGTGCGGTTGGAAGCCTGATGTATGCAAGGTCTACATAAGATCTATCATTGCACAAGCAGTGGGTGTAGTTTACATATGCATGTCCAATCTGGGCAAGAAATATTGAACTACGGAGAAAAGGATCTTCAAGCATCCACACAGAACTTCTGACCATGCAATTTGTTGTCAAGGCAATATTGGTGTAAGAATTTGAATCTACATGGATTTGATGTCGATCTTAAATTCAAGGGGAGCCTGGAGTACTTGAGTGTGGGAAATAGAAAGTCATCTTCCATGAGAGCACCTTCAAGCTTCTTTGACTGCTCTAATTGTAATTTTGCTTCTTAGTGGTTCTTTGTGTGTCTTTATCATTGTTGCCTTTGTCTTTGTGCTTATGTGCATTGATTTTTGTTTTGGTGTGGTTCTCCCCTTCTTTTCTCTATGTTTCTATATGCAAGTACAGTGGGAAGCCTAATTTATGCAAGTTATGCAAAATACATGACAATCCACATGTAGTGGTAGTACTTAACCTATTCATCTCTAATCCAAGCAAGGAGCATTGAACTATAGAGTAAAGGATCTTCAGGCATCTACACGGAATTTCTGACCATGCAACCTATTGTCAAGGAATTATTGGTGTAAGAAAGAATTTGAATCTACAAGGATTTGATGCTCATCTTAAATTTAAGGGGACCTTGCAGTACTTGTTTGTGAGAGACAAAAAGTCATCTTCCGTGAGATCACCTTCAAACTTCTTTCACTACTTATTAGTCGTAATGTCCCTTTCTAGGGCTGAAACTCCAAGATAAGAAACAACACCAATCCCACTTGAGAGTAATCTGATTTTTATAATAGCAGACCTAAAAATATCAGAAACCCTAGCAGCGAACTGTATAGGGACTTCAACTCATATAACAACCATGTCCTAACCACTGAAAATGCTTCTAAATAATTAATCCAATCACGGCAACATTTATCAGTCCAATTTACATCAAAGAAATGGAGAAAACAAGTGATTACACCCAGCTGCACTTGATTTTATGACAGCAGCAGTGCAACCACAACCAAGGGCTGGAAATAGCTCTTAGACAACTCCTACAATGTAAAAAATGTAGATTTCAGCCTTATAGAATGTGAGGAATTGAATGATGCAAACCCAACATGGAGAAACTCTTCAAATCAATGCAAACCCCACTCCTATGCAATTCGCCCCACTTGGAAAAGCTGAATTATTGTCTCAATATGCAAAGAAATGATGGCTTCCACCTTGTGAGCCTTGTACTTCTCCAATTTAGTGTCACCTTGGTATTAAGCCACATGGGTTAAGGTAAGGTCTCTATTGTGATCCTTTACATTTGTCATATTACATGTCTATTGAAGCTTTGGAAAATCCAATCATGCATGAAGAAGCGAGTGACAAGATGTCTAGATTCAATGGGAATCCTAGAGATAACAATGCTACAAAAGACCGAAAAGATAAACCAAATCAAGGCGGTTCAAATCAAAATCCTCTTGCGCAGACTAGTAGCATAAAAGGCTCAAAACAATGCTGCAAGGAAAGTCTGCAAAAGGAAGACGTTGGTTTGCATTTGGTGGAAGTAGAATTCATCGTTCTTGGTGATGAAGCCAAAGAACAAGGGTAGGTAGACACAAGCAATGGAGAAAATGGTAAGAGATCTATCGTCTCTATCACTCTTTGCCCTAATGAAATAATGATTAATGACTTAGAGAAAAAGAGGAAGATAGGCTAAAAAACCTTGGTATCTTTTTTTTGTGCATGACTGAGAACCAATTCCAATTAAGGAAATTCTTTGATGATTGGTTAATCCGCTTTGGGGCAAGAAACTTCGTCGATATGTTTCGTTTTCTAGAATGGTTCAAAAGGAGGTGTTTTTAGTGTTCTTTGAAAACTCCAATATGTAGAAGCATTCCCTAGCTAGACCATTATGGAATTTGGGAAGATCTATTTTTAAGGCCTTAACTTGGAACCCTAGGATTGATTGAGAGGAGCTTGTGACTAAAACCACCCCTAGATGGATTAAACTACAGAATGTGCTTTCGTAAGTATGGAATTTTATTTCGTGGGTGCTCAAACATCTAGGAGAAGTACTCAAGATGGAAGACTCAAGGTCCACCTTTGCCCACCTAAATGCAAGAATCCTTTTTTCTCTCAAGTCGTTTAATGCCTTCTCGTATACGCTTTGCTTCAAATACAAAAAGAACGCATTCTCTTGCAAAATTGAGGGTTTGGGGGGATTGAGTGCATGCTTCTTTTGAAAAAAAGACGAATACTAGAAAAAAATTGCCACTTATTACAATCTAGATTCTCTAACAAAAGGACCTCTAATACTACTAAAAATGAGCTCTGGATGACAGAGGTACTCCTTGCCTCTGAATTGGACGTTAAGGGTTTTATTGAGGATTTGCCCTTGACTAGCCTACTGCTCTCCGACAATGGTGATAGTCCAAGAATTGTAGACTAAGATATTACAATGGTTGACTTTGAATTGACCCCCTCAACTTCTCCATGTCCTATTAATTCTTCTACATAAGACATTAGCAAGAAATTTCTTAACTAGATTGAGAATCGTACCTTTTCCTCCCCAAGAGTTGAGGAATTGTCTAGTACTCCCCATGAGGACACCATAGTTTTATCTGATGAGCCTAAACAATCTCCCCCTCTCAATGAAAACAGGAAATCTGATGAGTATGAAATCATATATGCTAAAAATTTAGTACCTCGAAATTGTACCATTGTTGTTGAGATTTCTGAGTTGAGTGGCCTTGTGACTGAGTCTAAAGGTGGTGGGGGGCCTTAGGAGTTAATACAAAGAGACAATGCAAACACTGTGCCCCCCCTTATGGATGTGACCACCTCAAAGCCCTCCAAAGTGATTGGCAAGCAACTGCAACCAAGGAGTCTACAATGAAAAAAACCCAATGTTCCCATCCCAAAAGCAAAAATGGCTATTAAGAGACAAACAATGCAAGAAAACATTAAATATTGACCATGATTACTAGCAAAGGACCAGTGCGCTTTGCTCTACCTAGTTTTGAACATCCCTTCAAAATGCCTCCTTTCTTTGACGTACTATATCAAACCAAAGGGGGGACCAAGCCCTACTTGTCTAACTCTTAGTGGGTCCCCTCTCGTGGTTATTAATGAATTTGGTCAGTTGGAATGTTAGGGGACTTGAAACTCGTGATAGAAAGCCTATTGTGAGAGCCTTTAGGATTTCTAGAGTGCTGATTTTTTGCTGCTACAAGAGGTGACGTCTGTGGAATTTGGTTTGGAATCTACCCTTAAATTCATTTGGCCTGACAATGCATATGTTTGTTCTAAGCATGATAAAAGAAAAGGTGAAACTGTTATTTTATTACACAAGAAATGGGCTAAAGATATTATGGATTCTAATTCTTCCCCCTCTAACAGGATTGTTTGGGTTATTCTTACAACAATAAAAAAATTGGCATTTGCTCAAATTATGCTCCAAATAGATAGCTTGAAACATGTGATTGTGGGATTAGATGGCTTCCAATCTTCCTTGCATACCTTGGGTCTTGGGAGGGGACTTTAATATGGTTGAAGAAAGAGATGATAAAAATGGTTGTCTGCCATTTGGTTGGACGGGCAATGAGTTCTTCTACTGGTCCAAAATGAAGAGATCTTTAAGGATAATGGATCCTCCGATTCAAAAAACAAACAAGGGCATAAGGTATACTTTGAGCTGACGGCGAAAAGGGTGGGAAATGCAGTGTTACTCGGGGACACGTCCCCTAGATTTTGGTGACGTCCTGAACGTCTCGAATGTTTTGGGGACTTGGGGACTTGGAGGGGGGCGTCCACTATTTTTTTAAAATCATTCGAAAAAATTCTGATGCTTTAACTTTTAAAAAGTTGTTATTTTTACGAAGAACATTAAATTATAATCTTGAAAGTACCTTAATAGAGTTTAAATCCCTAAATTTCATTGAATAAAGTTAGAATATTCAAATATTAATATTTTATATATTATTTTAATAGTCGTCCCCTTGCCATCCCCAAAAATTGGGAATTTTTTCCCGTCTTAGAAACCCTGTCCCTCCATCTCCCCGCCCCCTCGTTCCCGAGACTTAGGTAACTATGGGGAAAAGAGTTCACCCCAAACATGATAGATTTTATGTGAATAAGGAAGCCTTTACTATCCCACCTATTGACAAAGGCATTGTTGTGAGGGTCCTTCTCTTCACATTGTCTAACCATCATCCTATGTAGCTTACCTTTCAATTTGCTTCCAACCCCCTTAAAGGTAAGAATGATTGGTATGGCCCATATAAAATGAATGTCACCCATCTCAAGGATAGTGATTGTATGAATGAATTGCAGTTTGCTTCGCAGATTGCTTAGAGATTCCTTAGATCAAACTTTGTTATTGTCACATGAAATAAACGTATGAGTTTAGCCAAAAATTCATGAGAACCTAAGGAAAGATAAGATAAGATAAAATAATATTATTAATGTCCGACAAATGACCACAAAAGTAGGTCAATGGGACTGTAGAGTATAGAGCAAAAAGAACCCATGGAGAGGACCCAAACAGGTCGCCCAAAATACAAAAAGAGATGGAGAAGAGGAGAAGGAAGCAGCAAGTGCGGGGAACCCAGAAAGGGAGAAGAGGATAACAGTGAGGGGGGTGAGCGGAAGAGGGAGCAACACCCCCAACACCATCACCACACAAACAACGCGGGCTGGAAGTAACTCGTGAAGCCTCGATGCCTAGTAACTAAGAGTCTAAATAACCCACTGCAACCTATAGAAGACCAGGCTAGGACCAGTAAGACCTATTTTCCAATCCAACATGACATGGAAATGCCCCTGTTATGACGCCACTCCCAGCAGGACTGTCAACCGGGAGCCCAACCAGGAGGGAAAGTGTCTTGAATCATTGGTTTGAGGTTCCGAATCACTGCCCATTTACCAGCCTTCCTGGCTGCCATGACTAACTCCCAAGTCTGTTTGAGTTCTGCCCACTGGGATCTAGTAAGATCTTCATCAAGGAAGATTTTATCCAGGAGTGAGAATAGTCTCCATTTAGCCCTAAGAGCCTGAAGCCTGTCATCTACTGATTTGAAGCGAAAGAAGAGGGTAGAATCAAGACCAAGCCATGCCCTATCAATTTGCACTTCCTACAGCCCCAACTTATTTGTGATGAAATCAAAAGCAATGGCGAAAGGATCAGAAGGAGGAGGTGTGGGCAGCCCTCTTACCTTGAGATTGAGCTCTCTTGCTCATTTGTTTCTTTCTTCCACAAGTTTTGCCTACACAACTTCCTCCATAACGATAAGAGGAGAGGTGTTTTGGTCTCTACCTGTCACTATTTGTGCCCATGAATCCGATTGTTTCTTGAGATTTTCATGTTGGGTTTGAATCTCTTCCTGTTTGTGCTTCAAGTCTGAAATTTCTGCATGTAATTGGTTTTTGGTACCTATAGGAATGGCCTTGGTCGTGATATCTATAAGTTGCCTGCCCAGTGTGATTTTGTTCGCTTCATCTCTCTCCATTCGGGATGTCAGTTCAAATACCGCAGTTCGTAGCATTTTGTTAGATGATTCCACTATCTCAAGCGTGCGTAGTAATTCCGCTATGATGTTGGGTAAATCTTGCTGCCCTTGTTCGTTTTTCCCAGCTAAGAGGGTTATGGCAACGATGGAAGTGGAAAGAGACGTCGATGAAGGATGAACCGCTTGTAATGGTGTCAAGACGAGGGGAGAGCTGGGGGAATCCCCCATTTCATTCGCAATACTGGTTGAGTACCTGTACGTTTGCATACGATTTGAACCAAAAACTCAGACCCAGTAAGGGTATTTCAAACTGATAACCAGGCAGGGAGAACAATGGAGGACGCAGGCAAAACCAAAGCCACGATTTTGGAATACACTCTCGTGCCCTCCTAAGCAGTCGAACTAACCCACGAAGCAAACAATGCATGCCACAATACAAATGGACGAGCCTCGAACCACGAATCTGAGATGGAAGACCCGAAAACGAGGGCACGAAGCACAGTCGTGGGGCAAAGGAAGGGCACGAAAAACCAGATACGAATCCCCTCGAGAAAGATACAGATGTAGGGCAGAGGAGTCGAACATACCCACGAAGCAGACGAAACACAGTCGTGGAACAAAGACAAAGCCAATGATGGAAGCAACACAGTAGAGGGCACGAAACACAGTCGTGGAGGAAGAAACGTGACTGATGGAAACAACACAATCGAGGGCATAAAGATAACCCAGTAGAACCGTCTCACGAGCTGCGACAAGAAGAAACGTGACCTCGTGCACAGATACGAGCCACGAGTAGCGAAAAACCAAAGAAACGAGCCCTTACAAACCAAAGCCACGAACCAGAGACAAACGTGCCCTCACAGACCAAGCACAAGCACTTTGTGAACCATTACGAAGAAATAAAGCTAGAAAGTTCAAGAGGAGATAATTGAATCAGAAAGCAAAGTTCAGACCTAGCCTTCAAATGAAACATGCCTCAATGAGCTCCAAATTTAAGCATCTTCATAGGGTGGCCCAAAACTATAAAGCCCATGTGGAAAGAATCAAATCTAGGTTGACTCGTCTTAAGTCTTGTAATAAAGGTACTTCTTCAAGATCCTTAAAGCAAAACACTCTAGGGAACACATTGAAGCTACTAATACTAGGGGTATTGTGTTTGCTGATCCAGATGAGATTTAAAAAGTTTTTTCCTCCTTCTATAAGAGCTTGTTCACCTCTAGTGTTACCTGTGAAAATATAAGCCGTACTAGAAACATTTTTTCTGAGATCATCCCTTGAAAAGCAAGTCAGGAGCAAGCTTGTAGTCTAGAGACCGAAATTTCCCTGGATGAGGTTCTAAGTCATTGACTCCCTCAAGAAATAGTAATCCCCAGGGATTGACGGTTTTCCTATTGAGATTTACAAAGCTAATAAGGAGTGGATTGCCCTGAAGTTGCTGAAATTCTTTCATGAGGTTATTGAGGAGTGGATGACACATCCCCCCCCTAAATCCTGAAGTCTAGGGCGTCCCAGACGTTTTGGGGACGTCGAGACGGGGGGAGAACATTTCCCCCATGTTTCCCACGGGCTAAGGAGCAGAGGAAATGTCCCTGGGACGTTTGGAGAGGAGGAGAAACGTCCCGGGGACATATGGGACGTTTGGGGGATGACATAGATAGTTTGACATCTCCGAAATGTTTCAAGGACTTCGGTTTTTTTTTCCTTTAATTTTTTTTCTTAATTATTTTGTTTATTGTTTTCTCTTTATAAGTGTCTACCTGTTAACTATAACTCGACTGTATTGTATTACGAAGACATATTAAGAAACAAAAGTGATATATGAATACAGAAATTTTCGAGCACAAATACACGTGGACTGTAACAACATGCTATGAAAACCAGCAGCATACATATTAATATTAAAAGTTATATGGACATATAACATTAGTATAGCTATATGTATGCTGCGAGTTTTTAATATGGACGTTTGAATGTGGACTGTATGCACATGGTGGACTGATATATAAATATGAATTGTTATTCATAAAATTTTTAAAATTTATGTGTATATTTTTAATATTTATAATTTTATATATTATTTTAATAGCCACCCCCTGCCCTCCCCCCGCCGTCCTGAAATTTTGGCAATTTTTCGTTGTCCCAAAATTTTGGAAAATTTTCATCGTCCCAGAGTCTTAGGTAACTATGCTTGAAACCCTTATGATTCAAATACTTCAAATTCAATTAACAAACTGAAAATTATCTACAAACCCTAACAAAAATCTTTTTTTTATTTTTTTATGGCATCATGCATGCAAAAACAACTGGAAACAAATATAGAAACCCTCCAAAATATTTAATTCAAGAGCCACAACAAATATAACACAGGAGAACACCAGAAAATATGATTTTTGTATTTTTTAGACAAGCTGGAATTAAAATATGACAATAGCAAATATACTTTACCAACACATGCAAATAATGATTCCAAGCCCAAACACAACCACAAAAGAGTGCAAATAACTTCAAAAAATTTGAAGACGCCAAATATAACGGAAATTTGGGTTGACGTGCCCTAGAAGCCCACAAACTCCTCCAAGATGCAAGTCGCCACCCTAGGAGTGGGTCTGAAAACTTCTTTCAAAGCTCTAGCAGCCCTTCTACCCTTTGTGTCAGCCAATGATGGAGCTTTTACCCTTTCTTTTCCATCCAATGATGATGCCCTAGCCCACTCCAGGTAGTCCTTCTACACAAATATGTCTTTTGAGTGAAGCCACCAACAGTAATTGAGGGTTTTTGTCTGCAAATTCTGATCTCAATGAGGGTTTTTGTCTTCAAGTGATGAATGCTAAGAGGGTTTAATCCTCAATAGCTGAAAGTAGAAGCACAAGTGCTCAACTCCTAAAATCAAGATGATTGATGGATGATAGATGTCCACAAATGAACCCCTCCATCTTCTTTTGTATCCTTCCCTTTCTTTTAATTTCTAATTAATTGTCGGCCCACTTAAATTAGAATAGTATTTTTATTTTAAAATTAAAACATAACTGGCTGACAAAAAAGTAAAAAACAAATATCAAATTGTTAGGGTTTGAAGATAATTTTCAGATAGTTAATTGAATTTGAAGTATTTGAATGATAAGGGTTTCAAGGGAAATCCAAAATTTTCTAGATATGCCCTAAATGGGACATTACAGTGGTGTCTAAGCACTTGATCTTACCAACCTATGATTTAGAAGGAGAAGATAAAATGGTGGGCATAATTTTTTATCATGCTAGGTTTGAGAGGTTTGTCCAAGGGCAAGAGTGATTGGCTAATATGATGGCACAGTTGATCCATATCATGCAACATCAGAATGGTGAAGGAATCTCTTGATGGGAAAACAATAAAATCCATGCCACCAAGAATCGTGATTGATTCTTGATCTAGGTCATTCCGGCCTACTTTCCTTCCAAAAGAAGAAACCATTCCGATGAGGGAAACTCAACCCTCCATAGTGGAAAACATTGTTGCCAACTAAACTGAATATAGAGCCCTTCCAGTTGACATCTGGAAAGAACTACCACTTGCCAACTTCATGGGATTGAAGAAAGATTGAGTTGGAATTGGACCAAAACCTAAACCACGAGTTACACAAGGAGACTTGCACAATGTCTTGAAGAAGGAAAAGGAAAAGAATATCCAAATGGTAATGGTGGGGCAAGAACAACAATCAAAGCTGCTCCATAGAGAAATCCACCATACAAGTTGAAGAGGAAGAGTCCTCCAAAGGAAAAGGTATGGATTCAAATGACCAAAATGTTGGGGTTAAAGAGAAAAAGGAAATTAGATTTTCAAGTACAAAGGATGTAATGAAGACCCAACAAAGGTGTGATGAATGGCTAAGAAGAGCTAGGGAAGCTAAATTGATAGCCACTCAAGCAAAACAGCACCTAAGGGAAATTAGGGCAAAGAATTCTCCCTTGACGATGAGGGAAGAGGGAGAAATCATGGAGCGTGAGCCCAAAAAAGAAGGAAAGTCAAATTTGCAAGATTGTGGAAAGAATTTTGTGGTTAAAGCCCAATGGCCAGATGATAATATTGATGTTCAGCTCGCTAGGATTTTTATAACAGAAATCAATAAGAAGCAAATTGATAGTGTTCATGACTTTGACAAGAACTATGAAGATGCTTCATGCATGTGTCAACAAAATATGAACGAACTCAAGGCGGAAATGTCCCACTTCCTAAAATAACCAGTCGAAGACCCTTAGCCCAATTTTGTTTCCCGACGGCTAAGGGGTGATAAAAAGGGGAACTATAGTCTTAATGAATTATTATAAAGTGCATAAAAAGCAACTTTTTAAAAGCACTTATATTAATTTATTAACGACTTAATAAAGTAAAATTAGAAAACGAGAAGCCACTTTATAATTATTATTTCTCCGTAGCAGAAAATGCGACCCATGTTGGGGATGAGACAAGAGCAAAAAAGAATTAAATGCATGCCAAAGTGGGCAATTGGTGCTTATGGGTGGCTGCTAAGGCAAGATTGCCTATAAAAGCAAGTTAATTTGGATTTGTAAGGCATCTCTTATATTTTATAAAATATTCTGATTTTGTCTAAACTTGAAGCTTTGCACTATGGATAGTATGTGCGCAGCATTGGTTGTGTGCAGGACTATGCAATAGAGAATTGTGTGTAGAGGAGTTGCATTATGGCACGCATGTGCACTATTATGAAGCTAATGATATGTTGTCATACACTTGTCTAACTGGACTTGTCAATTGGAAGTGTAAAAGCAACATGTTGACTATACTACAACAAGGCTGGTGGAGGAGAGTTATGTAATGATGACTCTACTCAACGGTCAGGAGGAATCTACAGATTCTTTGGTGCAAGGAGTTTACAAGTCATGGGCTAGATTAAATGTTAGCAACTCTTAAGAGTGAATTTAGGAAAGGGTTTGCAACAATCTACATGGTTGTTGGATATGGTTAGATGAGAAAGTCTAGGCATGAAATGAGTGAGTTCTCAAGTGAGAGAATGCAGCTGCAAATATTGTTGCATGGTCTAGTGGATGGACAACATTTAATGTATTGTATTGTAGTTGCAAGGTGTAAGGCATTGACTATTATATAGATACGATGCCTTAAAGATTGTTTATTGTCGTTGTAAGTTGGTTTAAGTTAATGCAATAGAACAAGGTTATCAAAAGGGTTTTTCCACATGGAATCTTGTTTATATGTCGTGTGCCATCTCTATGCATTGTTTAGATTAAAATTTCAGCATAGCTTTCCTCTATTTAAATTATTGTGCAAGGCACTAATCCCAACATACAGGCCTAGTGGGTTTGTCCACTTGTATGTTGAAGAGGTGAAGGCGGCCTTCATGAAAGCACTAAGAAAAATATATAGTTCAAAAGAAACTTTGACATTTAACAATTGAGTGGCTCAAGTTTATTGAACTTGATGGCCATACGACTTCAACAAGGATAGACAGGGTCATTGTTAAAACATGTGAATAAGGGATGAATAGAAATTGGATTGCACACATCATAGATTGTGTGTCCATCATTTTATTATGAAAAGATAGTTACAAAATGGTTGAGAAGGTTACAACCAATCTTTACTTAATACATAGCTAATAGTTATAAGCCTTATATTCTCATACCCCATCTTAAAGCTTAAACTACAGGAAGCGAAAACAAACACTAACAAATTGAAACAATAGAAACAAACAACTTTCTCTTTGAGAACAGTTATTTGACCAAGTAGAACTCCATCAAACTGCCTCGTAACCCTCACAAAGGTGTAGTTCCTAAGTTGAATTCCCGGATTCCACCTCCCCAAACTTCCGAATTACAAACCTCCTCAATTATTTGGCAACCATCCATATTGAACAACATCCACAGTGCTCCAAGTTGCCTCATGACTCTCGTAAGGATATAAATTCCCAAGATCCACAAACTCTCGAACTAATTGAGTACCCATCCATGTTGAGCTCCATCTACACTCAATCCCTTCCTATCTTCAAATTGTAGGGCTTCTTTAAAATTTGTATTCTCTGTCAGTGAATTCTCCTCCACTTCAGCATCTAGTGGATTTTCAACAATGGCTACATAAACTTCATTTGGTAAGCCTTTGAATTCTCCATTCAAAATGTCATTAGCTTGAATGCTACAGTCCCACGTTGTGCGACCTCGTTTTAAACAGTAATAACATTCAATTTCCCCTTCGTCTTTATCTGATCTTCTACAGATATTTCTTGAGTATAATGTCATCTCAAGTTGAGGATCATCCTCTATATCTCCTGCAATTGTTCTCTTTTCCTCAGCTAAGAGAGCTGAAATCATATCTTCTAGAGCTTGCGAAGGAAGTTGACTAAGAGTAAAAAAGACATTGTTGAATTTATAAGGTTGATTTTTTAGCAAAATGGCTTTGGCATCCTCATAATTTATCCTAGCATTAACTTTGCTAGTTGTCTAAGGAGAGATCTCAGATTGTTTATGTGGCTAGACATAGTAACTCCATCAGCCATCTTGAATCTAAATAGTTAAAGCTTTAGCAAAAACTTTGCATTATTCGCTTTTTCTCCAAACAATTTATTCAAACTACCTCATATTTCCTTGGATGATCTTTCTAGATCTACATAATGTAGCTCGGAAATGGAGAGAATAAGACTAATAATGGATTTGGATTTATCATCCTAACTGTGCCAATTTAGTAATTTATTTGCATCTGTAGGTGATTTTTTTTCCCATTTACAATTTTCCATGTATTTTATTCATGACTTTCATATGTATTTTGACTTTTCTGGTGTGAAAGTTAAGGCCGGAATATTTTTCCAATAGAATTTTCATTCTCAAAAATAATACCTCAGAAGTCTATATAGCAGTTTCAACCCGAAAAACAATACATCCCACGGATTTTGACACAAATATCAATGTAATTAACTGTGTTGTAGATATAAACGAAGAATTAAAAACATACACGAAATAGATGTCTACTTTGTTCAGCTATGCCTTAGAGACTACGATTTTCTTTTGTTCGTGATTTATAATGACAGAAAAATGGCGTTTGTCCATGTTTTATCCTCACATGCCCTTGCTCGAAAACTAGAATCATAACCACCACACTATATTCACAGGTTCATGTGTTTGCAATGGTAGAAATAATGTTTTAATGGTGGAAATACAGACTAAATACCCTAATCGCAATTTTTTGCACTCTTTCCCCTGGAGAATCTATCACTCAGCCCTCAAACTCTATCTCATGTCATGTTTTTACAATCGTGATTTGATTATATATTACCCTAGTACAATTTAGCAAATATTTTAACTATTGCCTTATCGCGATTTTTGGATTTGATAGGACTTTGCACTGCACAATTCTATTCACATGCCCTGACAACCTTCTCTTTGATGTTCATACTTAAGCTTCAACCCCTTTGATACCAATGTTAAAAGACGTGAGAAAGGGAAGGAATTAATAGAAACTGAAATGCACACATCGTAGATTGTGTCTGACATTTTATTATGAATGAGATAGTTACAAAATGATTGAGAAGGCTACAACAAATCTTAAGTTAATGCATACCTGATAGTGACTTAATAATAAACTATAATCCTTATATTCTAATAGTCACATTAGCACGAGGCAAGTTGGTGAGATTGTGATGACTATATGGGCCTCCAGGATTGTTGCAGAAACTTGGCATTCGCCTCCTTTACCAAGTTTCCGGTTCCAATGTTGCTTAGAGGAATTGGTCAGCATATGGTTGTATCCATTTTGTTAATAGGAACAAAGTTACCTATAAAGGAGAAATGAATCTCATTATTGTATGCAATGCCTTGCACCTTATAACTTGTAAGAAACTGGAGTGAGAGCTCAAAATAATTGTGGGGTGTAAAGCTGGAGTAGTTGAGGAAAAAAGACTAGGACTAGCATGTGCGACCAAGATTGATTGAGGCCCCCTTGCAAAAGGCAAATGAATCCAATAGTTCTAACGATGAGCAATTCTCAAGATATCCCTCGAAATGATGACTCTAATTTTTGAGTTGCCAACTATGTTTTTTTCTGATTTGGGATTTCCCATGTTAATGTACTCTTCTCATCTCTTTGTAATTTTGAGTAATCAAAATCATGATTTATAATTAACAATTTCTGATTCTTAGTTGATTATTGAATCAATGGTTTTATTTGGTAATTCATTGTTTTGAATTTCAGCTTATTTTTGTTTGTTTACGTTATTTTATATGTAGTAAAATATTTGTATTTTAAAGATACAAATATTAAAAGTGATATATTATTTTAATTGTTGTCGCATAAATCGAATAACTTTTCATCCATCCCCAAAACCCTATGCTCAAGGCATGTGCAACATTGATTCCTATTATTGCTCCAAATGCCACAACCAAGTTTTTAAATAAGCACCAAAATGGAAGAAAAGTGATGTAAGGCTTTGTAGCTTAAAAGCACGTTAAAATGAAAAGAATCTATAACAGCTAGTTTGGACTAAGTTATTTACGAGGTTAATCAATGCAATTATGACCTATTAATCAGTTAATAATAGCATTCAGTTGTATTCATTTACTTGTCAATAGATTCAATTTTGCTTTCTTTACTTGGTACTTATCATAACTGATTGTGTATCTTTCTTTCATCATGACTTGAAGATTCATGTCTTGTTTCCACCACATAACTTTTTAAAGAACCATCATGAAGTTTGTATGGGATTTGTAATTTTAACAAGTGATTATCTTGAACCTACTATTGAAAATTTTGCAACAAAATATCATTTTCTAGTCTATAATCATAAATTGGTGGTTTACTTTTGTAGCACAATAATTTCTTGGCAATTACTTGTATTACCTCTCATTTCTTGGGTCTACTTGCATTACTGAGATATATGATAGAAGGTATCAACTAGAACATTCAATTATGGATTCACCCAAGATACATCCACAGACAATGACAAAACTACAAGACATGCAGATACACATCCCAGGTTAGTCATAAAACCCAATAGCTAAACAATAAACAAAGACCATCACCAAACCACATCCAAAAACAGGCATCGCACAATGACAAAAGGCAAGTACTCTTGAACTTCATGGCTACCTACAGAGACGACACTCAAATCAGTAATCAAACCTAATAGGTCTAGGTTGAAGGAATACCATCAACAAATCACATCTAAAGATGGCCATTCCTTGACACTTGATATTCATAATTGAAGCATCACTAGTTTGGGACACTTAACAACCTTGCCTTCTTAATCTATAACTACTCCATTTATACATCTGTATATAATCTCCAGCAATTTAGCATAGATACCAAGAGGTAAGGCATTGTGAATTTTCAATAATCCTGTATCAACATGCTTTCTCATTCATAATGCAAATACATATAGATAGCTTTGTTTGTTTGTGATCCTATTCTTCCCGAACAAACCCTATTAACTCTCATCGTATTTCTATTTAACATGTGGGTGCTATAACCAACCAACACACTAACTATCAAAATCATGTCCTATTAATATCTAGTAGATAGGTTTAAATAGCTATTTAAACCTATCTACTAACATAACTACTATGATATAAGAAAATCTAGCAATCCCCCCTTACCACATTATAGTTTAAATTTTGGGAGATAATCAACTTTGTATGTGAACTGGAACACACTAGCAGATCGATGTAATTACAAAAAGTAGTGAGAATGGCCTCACTACATGTCAACGGGAAACGGCATTGCTGAAAAATGCACACAAAAGTGGTCATACTCCAGCATTCACCGAACAAAGTTGTAGAAATAGACCTCATAGCACACATATGAACAAGATACACTCGACTATCCATAACAACATAAATGTGAATAGAGACACACCCAACCATTCTCCTAGAAACAATACTGAGACTGAGCTTCACTGCATTTCCTAAGTGGGATTTGGCCTCACTAGACAACAATAACATCAAGTGGGACCAGGCCTCACCTCAAACACTCCTCTCGTCGGATAAAATCTCAACAAACAATTAAAAAAAATAGTAGCAAGATTGGGTCCTCACTATGGTTTCTTCTATGCAGTAGGAAAACGATAATCATAAACACCTTCCTTTGTGATCACTTTCTTCAACTTTGTAATCTTTTTTGCTTTGGATTGCCACTAAAGCAATGATTCAATCTTTGATTTAGTGGCAAACTCAAGATTGGCAACTTTTCCCTTAATCCTATGATCCTCCATCCTTTGAAACTTGGTTCACCTAGCCAAGTCAATCATGATGATCTTATGGACCACAAACCCTTGAATGAAGGCCTCTAACAGTTCTGGAAATGTTGTTCCTGTTATTTGTCATCTTCATAGGAATAGAACTCCCTCCCCTATATCTAAAAGCTTTTAAGGGTGTTGGATACTACCAACAATGCACCCTTTTACAACGGGTTCAAGAAGAGACTCTAGAAAAGTGTAATGTCCCTTTTTGGGAACTCTCGGGAAACTATGCAAGCTGATCACAAAAATACGGTTTTCAGATTTATGAGCAGGTTGTAAGTGACTGAAATAACCATGTAGAAACATTCACTCGCTGTTGAAAGACTTCCTACTAGGGCAGCAACCCCTTTGAGACTTCAAACTCACTTTTGGGCCTTCAACACTGCCAAAATGCAAATATTTGGTTCTCTAAAATTACTATAAATATCCAGCAATCACATCATGCATAAAAAACTAATTTTGCAAGCTTGGGAATAAGAGATCTGATTTTTAGTTGAAACCCTCAGACTACAGGAATTAATTTATTATTCCGGAAATCTAACTAACTTCCATGAGCTTGGAAAAATAGCTAAACACCTCAAAAAATAATGAAACTCCAGAACTTGACCTTTAAAAATATGAAGAATATTATGCCAACCTCGTAATCATGAATTGATTGCAGGAATGTACTGAAATGCTCCCATAGGTGGGTTGTTGCACTTAGAATGGCTACTAAACATGTAAAAACACTCCACAAAGTAGGTTGTTCCACCTCAAATAAGCAATTATGCATGCACAATCAGAAATAGGGCAAAGCTCATTCAATTGATAGACAAATAACTCCTTAGATCAATCCGCCTAGGGCTAGAAAAGAAGATTACAGCAGCAAGAGATCCCTCAAGGGGGTGGAGACTCCTATGTTAAAGTCTTCCCTAGACTTGGTGAGGTGTTTCATCCTCACACAAGACTCTCCAAGGGTTTTCGTCTTTAGGAGAGGGAGAGAGATTGTTCACAAGTAATCTTTTCAGAAGAGATAGATAGAATTCACATAATAATCAAATGGCCAAGCAACCTCATTTTATATCACAAGGGGTGCTACAATTCAATAATGGCCGACTGTAGAAACTACTTTAATAATCTTTTACAACTTGAGCCTACATGACCACCAAATTAACTAACCAATTAATTAATTAAACTCCTCTATTGAAGCGCGTGGCTTCCCAATAGGAATACATCATAAAACTAAAAACTCCTAAACTATCATCAGATATCTTCATAAACGTTCCTTTTGCTCCAACCCTTAATCCCACAAGGAAGAAATGAGATAAGGTCTTTAAGTCCACTAGTCTCCAAAAAGGAACATGACAAAAAGTATAAAATAAAATAAAAATATGCTACGATATAATAAACCAAGAAGGGAATGATTTGCAATATTATTTTGCATATCCTAGCAAAATTTCATCAAAAAATCCTCCCTAATCAAAAGTCATGCTATCAATTTTGATTTTCCAAGCTAAGAAGTAATTTTTGACTTTTCCCTAAAGTATTGTAAGTTTATAAGAAATCAAGATTTTATAAAAATAAAAAATTCTAAAAAAACTAAGTTTCGCTAGATATTTATGAACAACAGTTTTAAAACTTTATACTAAAAAATACTAAGGCTTGTTTTTTATGCATGATTCTTTGCTTTATCCAAAAAACAAAATTGCATTGCTATGGAAGCTGCTTGTATATTGCACCATTGTCATTTAGGTCACGTGCCTTTTCTAGAGGGTCAGACTCACTCCTTCATACTCAGGCTGCTGCTAAATCTTTTCACATCGGCAGTTGTGCCATCCCACATGCCTCTCATGCTAGATGTCTATCACTTTCTATTTTCTGCATCCTTATAGTTACAACGAGGTGCCTCCCCTTTAAGTCCTTCACCTCACACACCCAAGGTTGCAGCAAACACATTCTTTTCACACCTATGCTTTTTACAACCCCTACTTGCTTCCAAATCTGACACATTACTTCTTATACAATAGCAAGTTTTTATGAAACTAAGGTTTTGGAAGAATTAAAAAATTCTAATAAAACTAGGTTTCACTAAATATTTGTACACAACATAGAAAACATCTATACCGACTATACTCCTGCTATACTAAAAATTCTAGAGGTTTTTTTTTAATGCATGATTCTTTGCTTTATGCACATTTTTTTATGTTGTTATTGAAGCAGCTTGTATATTGCACTATTGTCCTTCACATCAAGCGCCTTTTCTAGAGGGTCACACTACACTCCTTTAAACCTTAGGCTTCTGCTAGATCTCTTCACATAGGCTGTTCTGCCATTCAATATGCTTCTCACACTAGATGCCTATGTTTTTCTATTTTCTGCATCCTTATTGTTATACCCAGGTGTGGCCTCCCCTTTGAGTCATCCTCCTCACACGCCGAGGGTTGCAGAAAAAACATTCTTTTCACACCCATGTTTTTTACAGCCCTTAATTTGCTTCCAGATCTGCCACTCCATTTCTTATCCAATAGCAAACAGCTAACACGCGCGCGCACCCACCCCCACACACACACACACCCACCCCCACCCCCACGCACGGACACACACACACCCCCACACCCCCACCCACACACACACACACACACACCCATGCACGCACGCACGCACGCACACGCACGCGCGCGCATGCACACACGCACACGCACACACACGCACACACACACACACACGTCCACGCATGCACGCACACACGCATGCCTGCCCACACACACACGCACCCCCACACACACACACGCACGTCCACGCACGCACGCACACCCAACCCCAGCCACCCCCACACACACGCACGCACACGCACACACACACGCACACGCACACGCACGCGCACGCGCACACACACACACGCGCACACGCACGCACACACACACACGCGCGCATCCACACACACACACCCACCCCCCCCCCCCACACACACGCACGCACGCACACACCCACACACGCACGCACACACACACGCATGCACACATGCACACCCACACACACACACGCACACACGCACACGCACGCAGGCACACGCACACACACACCCACCACCCCACACACACGCGCGCGCGCGCACGCACACACACGCATGCACATACGGACGCACGCACACGCGCACACACACGCACCCACACACACACGCACGCACGCACGCACACACACACACACACCCCACACACGCACACTTCAGCAAAACACACTTCCAACAGAAGTTCAGAAAATAGAATAAAACAAATCTGTCAAACACCTTTCATTAACTTCCACACTCCTTTCGCAGTACAGTACCACTTCAACAGCAATAAGAAAAGGCACCTCAAGTTCATTGCCATGCCTTTTCTCAATTTTTCAGCACAGTGTAAAAGACTCCATTATCTGCTACTGCTGCATCTTTGGTCATGCACCACTCATTCGCGCCGCACTGCTGTTTCAGATGTGTATGAAATTTTTTGAAATGAAGATCTGCATCTTTCTGTGCACCCTTGTGCCATTCACGCCATGCCACGTCCTTTAGCCTCCCAAATCAGACCAAGTTCTCTAAAGAATAAGGTACAAACAGCCAATGCATTGTCTTCCTGGGTTGAGCATATACAACAGAATGTAAGGAAAATAATATTAGTTTAGTGCTTCATTTATATAGTATGGGAGTATTATTATTATTATAGAGTTCTAAAATAACAACTCATATGATGTGAGTTGTTATAGGAGGCTGGTTTGATAAACTGTCTCACGTAAATAGGTGAGTTGTTTGTAACAGCTCTTTGTTTATAGGAATACATATTCCCATATAAGTGTATCTCAAGTGTATTGTGAAAATCAATTGAAGAAGAATTCTTTCTGTGTTTTTATCTCTGCAACTACATACCAAATTTTCTTTGGTATCAGAGCAGGGCCTGATCCTTTGAATAATGGTCTTGGCTCTGTCAATAATGAGAGTCATTAGAGGTTCCTTGGAATGAGTTCCGTTTCGCTTGGTTTGTTTGCATCAGTCTCTTAGATAGAGCATTGAATATCATTTTATTGTTTTATATTATTCTTGGATCAAAGTTGCATTGCCGGCAGAGCCTAATTGAATTGGTTTCTACCATTTTGCTGATATTGCTTACACCTAAAAGTCATATTTTGACGTGCTTACTACCATCAGTGGCATCTTTCTGCAAAGGACGGTTGCAAAAATTCACCATGCCAGATCAAATAAACTCGCCCTCGACTTGCATTCTCAGTCAGCTATGTGCTCGGTCTTTGGTGGAAGGATTGATTATTAAACCCTTCAGATATCCGAGCGGGATCAATACATAAAACATATTGCATTGTGGACTGTACTATTTCTCTTGAGTTGCATTCCTTCATCACGCACAGGTCACATTCTCAACCAAAAGTCTGCCAGACGTTACAAGATAATTGTATGATCAGATCAAGAGCTTCCTGGTGGTGGTATTTCTGCCCAAACCATTGGCAACAGAAACCTTCACCAAGCAAATCTCCCCAATGCGCAGATCTGTGCATTGAGATTTGAAGAGGTGCATGGAAAATCCACACATAGAGCATACATCTGTTGTTTTCTGCATGTCATTGATGGCCTGTCTGCCTATGTTGAGCCTGCTACAAGCTCTACGCTTATAATGCAAAATTGCCACGTGGTTTTGTGATATATATATATATATATCAAATCTGTACTAGGGGACTGCTACCCCCAAGCCCCCACGTTGGAATTTCAGAGCCAAAGTAAAAATTGGGTGGGAGCCGCATTGACACAAGACGGTGTAATTTTGAGCTTCAGATTTCATATTGCTGAGTAGTCATAAACTGGAGGACGGAGGCACAGGAGGTTGGAGGTTAATTAGCGACCTCTCGTCAGTCACCAATAACAGGGCCGCACTTCTGGTATGGTGACTTGTTTTTCAATTGTGTGGTGTGGATTTAAGTTTTTCAGCTTTTCAGTGTGGTGTGTGAATGCTAAAAAAACAATTGTATAGGAGAGCAGATGACTGCAGCAATCCCCTGACTGCGGAGATCCTCTGACTTCCGTACTTCGTTGGAAGATGATCGGTCAGTGACTACATTCATTGGCACTGGTGATCATGTACAGCAAGATTCGGACAACAAGATCCGGACAGTAATATGCAGTATGATACGATTCGCTTTTCAGTGTTCCTATTTGATGAATAAGTGGAAATTTCAGATAGTGGGGGGGAACATGACACCAATGTTCCATTTCCATTATGCGCCAAACTGGCTAAAGACAAGGGGAGCTTCCAATAGCAGTGGCAGTTGTCTATGTTGTTCGAGATCGAGTGGCAGCGATCAACAACAGTGGCTGCAATTAAGAACGTTGTGATTCTTATAGGATGTAATGTGAAATCTCTTTCAAGTATGTGTTCTATTGTTCAACTTTATAATAAGCAAGCTATGATTCTTATATTGTCCCCTGATGTAAAAGCATAGTGGAGAACAAAAGCACCAGAGTAAGTCAATTCATGGATCTTGAAAAGATTTGTGGGAGATCCAGAAAACCACACGAGGTGGATAGTTGATGGGGCCTGTTCATGTCAAGGTTTTTGGTAACCATGTTTAAAACCATGGAAGGAGAGAGCCTTTATTTTGTATCAAGGTCATGAGTCACATAGTAGGACATGCTTCACAGGGGTAAGAATATTGCAAATGAGTGTGTGAATAGTTTTCTACCATGTTCGCACTAAGGGGGGGAATGTTAGGAAAATAATATTAGTTTAGTGCTTCATTTATATAGTATGGGAATATTATTATTATTATAGAGTTGTAAAATAACAACTCATATAATGTGAGTTGTTATAGGAGGCCGGTCTGATGAACTAACTCACGTAAATAGGTGAGTTGTTTGTAACAGCTCCTTTTTTATAGGAATACATATTCTTATGTAAGTATAACTCAAGTGTATTGTGAAAATCAATTAACGAAGAATTCTCGTTGTGTTTTTATCTCTGCAACTGCATACCAAAATTCACAGAACTCTCCTCCTGCTTTCGCAAACTGCAGTAGTAGTATTATCGCCACTACTTGCATTCAAAACCAAAACAAAAATGTCCTTCAATGACACTGCTACAAGCCTCTTCAAACATCAATGCTAACCAAATAATTCAAAAAGCTTCATAGCAATCCACCACCTGTCTCATAATTATAGCATTATGTAAAAAATAACATTTGAAGTATATTAGAAGGAATGTCTATACTTGTCAGTGCTGCAATTTTCTTCACTAAGACAGACTACTACTTCTTATCCTCAGGTTGCTCTTTCATACAACAAACCTCCTTAGCATGACTCTTAAATTAATGGTTTCTCTTAATGTTCCTGCTCTAATACCAGGTGTGGGTTTCCAATAAACTTGTATCAAGATGATTTCTCATTCATAATACAAATACTTGTGCATTACTTTGTTTGTTTGTGATCCTATTCTTCCTCAATAAATCCTATTAACTTTCATACTATTTTTATTTTGTGTGAGTGTTATAACCACCCAACACGCTAACTATCAACTTATCTTATTAATATTTAATAGGCTTACATAACTATTTAAGCCTATCTACTAACTTAACTACTAAATATGATTTAAAATTTACTAACAGCCATTGTATTTAGAGCAAGCCTATTTATACAACATTTACATTGACAGTAATCATAAGGCAGCAGGACCCACAAAGCACTCAAGCACCTCTCAGTGTTGTTAGTACTAGAGAGGAGGATGCTAACACACCCACAACGGGCTTGCACCCGAAAGACTGCTTCAAAAATGGATAAACTCACAATTATAATCAATGTTGGATAAACTCACACACCTAACACACTTTCTTTTATAATGTGTTCTTAAGTATAGAATTGAATATTAATGTGGAACTAAATCCTCAACAGAAGTATGTTGCTATATTTTAAATAAGCAACGTTATCGATACAAGGACAAAAAAAGCCAAGGGTATAGGAACACCATTTTTAGAATTGGGGTACGGAGGCATGAAAGGGGATGTGCATTCATGTACGTATGTGTCTTTACATAGACATATACATATAGATATTCATACATATGTTTATATGAATATATGTACACATGCATGCCAGCATTGGAATTTGTCAAGGATCAAATGGCCCAGTGACAACATGTGGAACCAAAGTTCTTCTGTTTTCAAGATTGGTTTCCCTTTATTCACTATTTAGTATTTACAAAAAAGAGGAAAATAAAAAACGTGAAACTATACAATATATAGACTCTACAGGTATGTTGGATCCAAAATGACAACAAATCATATAAACAAAGAACACACTACACAAAGTAGATGACTGAGTTATGTAGAGATGTGCAAGAAAAATGATGGAAATACTAACAAAGTTCAAATCCAAGTAAAGATGACTCTACATGATACCAATTGACATCTTTCCATGCATGAAGGGAACTAAATATTTCAGAAAAATTGATATAACTTTCAGATATCGTCAGGTCTATATGGGCCCATTAAATGTATGGAAAACAGCTATTTTCTTATCTTGAAGTATCAATTACAAAAGAATATAAGCCCCATAGGAACAACCGAAAAAATCCATGATATGATGCAGATCCAAAGATTTGGGTCATAACATGCAGGAGCAGTAACAAACTCTAGCATTACTCGCAAATAAGACAGTTCATAAAACACAAATAAAAACTAATCAAAGCTTAGACATTTTTTTCCTCAGTAGTCCTAGCAGGCTCAACAAAAACAGGTCCCAAATTTTGTACTTGCACCATGGTCCTCTTTTCTGGCTCAGGTCCCCATGAATCCTTTTTATTTTCAAACACTTCAAAGTTTTGACCTGCACTAGCCCTCTCTTTGACTTTGCCTGCCACGTTTGCTTTTAGTTTTTCTTTGAATCTTATGTTTTCATCTGCTCTTTTTACAATTTCCTTCAATGCCTCCATAGTTCCTTGCATCTTGGAGTCAACCAGGACCTCCAACCATCTACGAATTCTTGCATCTGTACTTTCCATGGCCTTCTCACTGTTGCTGCTCTCAGAGTCCTGTTCTTTCTGCAGGTCTTTGTATATGGAATTTAGTAATACTTTAACAAGTGTCTTGTCTCTATGCACAACACAAAGTTCATCCACTGAATCGGTTCCTTGTGCCCCAACAAGTTGTGGGTCAATAGCAACGCATTGTTCAAAGTAAGTGTCCTTTATCAGTGCCCATTCATATTTAATAATTGTGACCTCCGCAACAATCAGATGGAGAGCATTGGTTCCCAATCTAACACCCCAAACAAAGGCCTGAAATGAATGAGGGGGCAAGGAGGAAGGATACACCTGATTGATTTTTCATTTGTAGTCGGGGATGGGTCTATCTCTCTCACTTGACCAAGCCTTTCGGGAATGATAGGGAGGCACTCGACTGAGGGTGTGGTTGTCCACCTGCTGCTTCTTGCTCAGCCTAAAGCAGAGTGAGAGAACCCAAAGTGTAGCCTGAAAGAGAGAGGGAGATGGTAAGATTCAAGCCCTCGAACTTGTTGGGGGCAGATTTTAGACCAAGTGCAGCCACAAGCTGCAGTGCTCACTCCAGAGAATAGTCACAGAAACACTGCAAACACTTGATTACTCAGACACAGGCTACTAAAAACAGATAAAACATGATCACAAGCATCATTCTAGAAGGAATTTGTTGACAACTTGGAATGGAATGACACTTGATATGCTAATTTTCACAATTCATGGCAAATACACTCAAAATATGCTAGGTATGTGTGATTTGCAGGCATATATCATGTTGGATATACAAAGGGAGATGAAATCTGCCGGGGTAGGGCATAAGGATAGTGTAAATGAAAGTGAAGGTGGATGGAAATGAAGGAAAAGGGCTAGTGACAAGAAGTAGATGCATTAACCATGTTGTCTTTATAATTCTTCACACATCAATACCTGAAATCAAAGGAAACACACTCTCCAAAGGTTGTTTTCCCTCATGGACACCCAAACAAGGCAAGCTATGCAAATTAACCCTTGAGACCTCAGCACAAACACCCAAGAATGAAGCCTCATGCACTCAGTATACGAAATTTCTAATGCCAAAGGACACCCCAAGGCAGATAGATGTAAAATTCATAGAGATTGCACAGAGGAGATTTATAATTGAAACAAATGGTGCAAAGTAACACTACACTGCAACAATCTCCAGAGGTTGTTTTCCCTCATGAACACCCAAACAAGGCAAGCTATGCAAATTAACCCATGAGACCTCAGCATAGACATCCAAGAATGAAGCCTCGTACACTCAGTATACCAAATTCATAATGCCAAAGGACACCCCAAGGCAGATAGATGTAAAATTCATAGAGATTGCACAAAGGAGATTTATAATTGAAACAAATGGTGCAAAGTAACACTACACTGCAACAAAATCCTTCAACTCCCAATCACACAATCTGATGTAGAATGATTTTTTGAAGTTATTTAGCACAATCAACACATGATCACAAAAGAGAGTCACCATTTATTGATTTCAAGATCCGTTTACAATGAGAAAGACCAGAATTATTCATGGTTTAATTGATCATGCATATCCAATTGCAGTGAAGACAAGGGAAACATATAGAAGATGAACCTCAAAACCTATTAATGGCTGTACATCAGCAACCACCTTAGCATGAACCTGCAGATGACATTTACAAGTATCCAAATCTTTACAGAGCTACTGCACAATCGAAAACCTTGCTCAAAGCTTAAACCCTCCAATTTTCAATGTGTTTTATACAGAAATGAATTTTACAACCCACAATATGAGGACAAACCTCATATTTATACATTAAGATTTCATCCCTGAAAGAATATCCATCGCAGATGCCAAATCAAGGGTTGAGATGGTGATCCATGTGAAATGAGAACAAATCAATGAAGGAGCATGCAATCAGGAAGATGAAAGAGGGGATTAATGCCAAATGTTCACTCCACAATGCATGGATCATCCATTCTTCATATAATGGGGTCAGGAGGAGCATATTCCATTTCTAGAAGCACCTAGGGTTGAAATTGGATCAAGAGAGCATTTCCAACTGCTACATATGCCTTTGCATTCATAAAAATGATGTTTTTCCCGCCTAAACTTCTACAACTAAAATATCCAAAAATAATGCACCATTTGCTCCAAACTTCACCTTTGTAGAAAGCACTTGTCAGGACGGTCCTGACACAACAAATTTTGTGAAAAATAGATGCCTAGAATGAAAATTATGAGCACAACAGTAAATTCGCTTCATTGCTTAATGTTATGGTCTCTTTGGACAAATGTCAATTTTTTATTAGAGGGTTCTAATAGAACCCTTGCAGTTCGGCAGACCCCACGTTGACATGAGGCCTTTTATGACACTCAAGGAACGTTTCGTTGTTCATCCACTTCTCTGACTTGCCGATTTACCTGATTTAATGGTTTCATGGCAGTAAAAGTGGGTTATCGAGGAACTGGAAGAACAGAAGAAATGTTCAAGTGTTCTTTGGCGAGGCCGATTAACTGATTTAACTACTACGCGCCTAGGGATCGACGAAGGCAGGGTTTTTGGGGCACGGAAGGAACGACAGAATTGTTCCATTGGTTCGCAAAACACCCAACTTAACTGACGAAGGCACAAATGCGGGGAAGCGGAGAACAGAGGGAAGGATGGAATGTTCCATTTGTTCCAGCGAAGCCCGACTTAACCGATGGAGGCGGAGGGCGATGAAGCGGAGAAGTCGGGGAAGCAGGGAATGGATTTATCGACAGGCCAAATTTTGACTCGGAAATCAGGAATCGGCAATTTATCGGCATTAATCGGCAACTTTATCGCTACTTCAAAAAAACATTTAAATTCATAAAATAAACTTAAATTAAATGTAAAAACAATGTTAAATGATGCGAGAAGTGACTCTATAGGACGCCATAGGCCCATATGCATATTTTTTATTAAGTTTTGACCAAAAAAGAGAGTACAAACTACAAAGTATGCAAACAAAAATGCTCATAGAGTCATGTCACATGTGACTTTTGAAGTATCACTATCAAATATCAATAATATTTTATTTCATTAAGCACGCCTAAAATAAGTCTGTTGCACTTGTGGCTGCCTCGTGGAAGTGGAAGGTAAACATTCCTCCTCTGTAACACCAACATTGTCTTCTACAAACATATCATTTGGATCATCACCAACTTCTAATGTCCCTGATAGTATTGTTTCTTCAGTCTCCCTCTCCAAAGCAGCTATCTCCTCTGTAGTAAACATAGGCTCCGCATCATCAGGGTCAACAATCCAGTCATCATATGGATCAATGTCAGTCAAGTCAATTGCATCATAACTCTGTGCCCCCTCCATTTGTCTCACACAAAGACGAAAATTGCATCGCACGAAGACAAGGTCATTGAGGTGTTGTGTTGTCAACTTGTTGTGCTTCTTTGTGTGAACAACTTCAAACATGCTCCAATTATGTTCGCATCCAAAAGCACTGCATGGCTGACACAAAATGTGGATGGCTAGCTTTTGAAAATTTGGTGTTCTTGCACCATAATCTTTCCACCACCAATCTGCAAATAAAACATTTATAAAATTGTAAGTATACTAGGCTTGAATAAATAAAAGAATTCTAAACTTCTAGTATCTAGCTCTATGTGTAAAGAGACTAAATACAGATGACTCAATTTTTTTTTACCTAGCTGAGAAGTGTCTCTTCTTTTCACACATAGAGCCGAATAAAAGAGCCTCCCCTCAACAGTCTTGTAAATCTGTAGCTCGTCAACAATTGCATCTCTAATATCTTCATCAAGTACCATCCTCTCTATGCATGTATTAATGTCATCCATAACTGCCTCATCAACCTTAAATGATGGGGAAAAGAAAAACTTTGGGTTTAGGTAGTACGCTGCTGCATGTATATGTCGATGGAGTGTCTTATTCCATCTCCGATCGATTATACGCCAAATGGGTTCTTATTTTCGTTGATTGTGCCCATAATATTTAGTTATGGCCTCCTTGGCCACATCCATAGCCTCATACAAATAATCCATTAGGTTTTTCTCCCCATCCACCATTCGTAGAACTCGAACCAAAGGCTCTGACACCTAAAACAAAATAGCATATAAATTTAAAATCAAAATTAATAAAAAATATATATAACAAACAAATGATAAATAAACAAATATTCAAGTTTAGTTTACATTCATGATTTCTTTCATTTGCTTTGCAAACACATCATCAAAATGGTCTTCACGACCCTTTCCCCTTCGATCTTCTTGGCATAGGGAGACTCCATCCATTGCATGCTCATAAACATCTGCTTAAGGGATGTTAATGAGGCTACAATGCTTTGCAATGTAATGAAGTTTGTGGCAAATCGTGTGACCCCTGATCGCACAAGCTCCTTTCCATTGGTGTGCTCTCTCATCAAGTTTAGCACCCAAGTGTGATTGTAGATGAACTTTGTAATATTTCTTGCGTCTTCAACCACATTTTTCACCCATGAGAGTTTTCATATGTCCTCCAATAAGAGATCCAAACAATGGGTTGCACAAGGGGTCCAAAACAGTGTAGGGTGCCTCTCCTCAAGAAGTCTCTCTACTGCTACATATGCCGTTGCATTGTCTGTCACAACTTGGACGAAATTCTCCACGCCCACCTCCTTCGCCACCTCATCTAACATATCACACAAAGTGCTTGCAGTTTTCACTTGGTGGGAAGCATCAATTGATTTCAAGAAGACCAACTACCCACTTGATGCCACTAGGAAGTTAATCAATGTGCGATTTTTTTCATCTATCCACCCATCAGACAAAATGGTGCATCCTCTTTTTTGCCATACCTTTTTTTGCTCTTCTACAAGAGCTTTGGTATGTGCGACGGAATCCTCTAACAATGGGCCACTCAAATCATGGGGAGTAGGAGCTTTGAACCCCTTCCCAGTAACAGTCAATACAGTGACCAAATTCTCCCAATATGGACTTTTTGCCACATTGAAAGGAATGTTGTTGTAGTACCAAAAATTTGTCACAGTTATTCTTGCTTCGTTGTGCATTTCTTTATTCCAAGCGGTACCTTCGAGTGAAGGTTGTGAACCAAGACTACTTCGAGGAACAAAGAACATCGATGAACTACTATCAATGGATGAGTCTCGTCCCAATGTCTGACCTCGTGGAGTTTGGACAATAGAAGATGCCCCAATGTCAAAATCTTCCCTCCCTACCCTCCTATTTGCAAGGGCTGCAAGTGCATCAACTTTCCTCTTCTTTTCTTTTTTTTTCTTTGCATAAGCCGTAAGGAAAGCAGACAATTCTCGTTGAGCCTTAGGTGGTGCTTGATTGCACACTGTCACTTCATTCCCTAGTATCCGGGCAATGTGGAACTTAAGGCGATAAACACCGCCACTCATATTCATGCCACAATAATTGCATATAACATAATTGCCTTCTGCTCGTTCACAATGTTTCCACCCTGGGTCATTTGAGTTAGGCTTATTACGGGCAGCTGAACCAAATCTGATGCCTTTTTACAAAACAAAAAAATACAATTGTCTTAGATTTACAAGCCTTAGAGAAATAAAATGTAAACTAGAATGAGCTAGAAATCTTTTAAATGTAAACTATAAGTATTTATATTAAACTCATTTAAATGTAAATTGTAAATTATATTAAACGCATTTAAATGTAAACTATATTACTCATTTAAAAGAAAACTCGTTTACATATTATGAATTAATATGTAAATTCATTTTTAATTCTATATTGTTAATATTTAAAAAAAATTATTAAAAAAAATACAGTCTTACCTGCAGGTTTAGGGCCACGAACCACCACGAAATGCACAGAAACCTCTAGTAAATGCACAAAAATTGCCACCAAAACCTCTATTACCGCCACGAAATGCTTTGTCACTACCACGAAATGAAGAAAACCACCACGAAATCCACGATTGTTATCACGAAATGCACAGACACTGTCATGAAATGCACGAATACTATCACGAAATAGCACAAATTGAGTCGCAAATAGAGAAACGACCCACACAGGAGAAAGGAGGAGGAAACCCAAGCCACGCAAGTGAAAAAATGAGACAGATTTGGGTTTTTTTTTAATTAATACCTAATTTCATGATTTTCCACGATTTATTTGCCGAGTTTCCACGATTTGTGCAAGTTTTTCAGCGCTAAAAATCGTGATTTATCGCCATTACAGAAATTGCGATTTATGGAAAGATAAATCGTTTTTCTTGGGGAAAACGATTTATCACGATTATCGCCCGATAAATCGCTATTTTTTGAACTATGAACTGTTCCAATTGTTCATCAAATGTTCGATTTTCCCAACTTAACCCAAATTTTGCAAGAAATGACTAAGTGTTTGGCCTGGAAGGAAGTGTTTGTAGAGGGGGGAGGCAATTGACACTCTAGAAGTCTTGCAAATGGCCAAAGAGTGGCAAAACACCATGAATCCTATAATCCAAGCGTTGAAGTCTCTCCTTCTCTCATGATTATGCCACTGAACACTTAGGATGATCAACAAATTTGTAAGTTTTACCCCTAAAAACCCTTTCTTTCCTTCTTGAATAATGCAATAATCATCTAAAACATCACCAACCCTGCAAGTTATCTTTTTGACAATACTTCAAAGTATGAACAAGGAAAGAAACCAACATGGAGCACCATGTAACTGCAAAATCATTCATGAGAGTCCTCTAACTTGCAAATGAACCTTAAGAGCTCTTCAAGCCTTCTTAAAACAAAGTGATAAGTACTTTAGTGAACCAAGGAACAAAATGAGGTTATGACAAAGTTTATATCAACATGACCATGAGCAATTTTGCAAGGCAAAGGCACAACAATGAACAACGGAGGATGGAAGGGTCACACCAAGCAACAATGGGGAATTCTACAAAGATGGTGCCAAAGATATACAAGGGTCAAAATGGGCACCAACAGAGAGTTCGCCAATCAAGAGAGGGGTTAACCCTTGGGTATCCCCCCGGGCCTATAAGATGATCAAAAGTGAATTTTAGGAGACCTGTTTTAAGGAACAATTCCAACTGATCTTTAGGTTAGTTCGACAATAAAGCCACATGCACATGGACAATTCTACTAATGACTTCTCTTGATAAGTCGGTAAGGATCCTAGTTTTACCTTCAAAAACTTCAAGATTCCTTTTTTCCCACAAAATTTATAAGACTTCCGTAGGCATTATAAGCCACAATTTTTGAAAAAAAACATGGATTTGAAACTTCGAATAGATATATCCAAACAAAAGATTAAACAAAGTAATTTCTTTCCCAATCAGGATAGACGAAGGCTTCAACACATGACTCCACACCAACACAACATAAGGATGAAGGAAAAACAGATGTTTAAGAGACTCGACTTTGCTACATATAGAACAAAAGGGGCTAGCAAAACCAATCTTAGCCATATTAGATTCTACAACAAGTTTTTAGTGAATCAACAACCACCTAAACCAATATTTTTTTGGTTCCATGTAAGAGGACCAAAGTACTTTAAACCTAAAGGCCCAAGAGCGCGAGGGATCATAGAATGACCACTTTTATTGAGAGAAAGAGGGACCTCATGTGAAAATGAAAGCTTATCATACAACTAGCTGGTAGAAATTTCACACAAAGACGGCCCCTTATACCACTTGAGGTAGGGACAGAAGAATTCATCTTTTTCTAAAGAAAGATTAGTGGGGAGGGGTCCAACAGCCTTCTTAAGGATGGTATATGTTCTAAGTTGTGAGAAAGGGAGTTGATATTGTCTTTTGATTTCATCCCAAGTTAGCAGCCTACCATTGGCAACGATTTCTCTCCTTGTCTTATGCCTTTATTGAACCAAAAGCTTGTTAAACAACCTCTCATTTCAGCAAGAGGGGAGTCATTATAGTAGAGGTTCCACTTGATCGATCTATATCCTTCACACCTTTCCCCCTACCAAGAAAATAGGCGATATCTGACCACTAAATGTCTTACCTTCACCCAAGCCTTCCAAAGGGAAGCAAAGATAGGGAAGCATGCAGTCTTAACTAAGAAATAGCCAAACATTATATCATCTATATCTAGTCCTTTCCAAATGGCTTTACCTTTTTCGAATACATTTATCATATTATATCTTACCAAAACTTTCCAAGGTTCATTCCCCTTGGCAGCCCGCAAGATCCATTTGATCGCAAAAGAAATGCCCTAGAGTTTAAGGTCTTTACGCCTCAATTCCACTATAATGTCCCCTTTTCTAAAATAAAAAGTATCTTTAAATACTTGAGTAAAATTAATGATTTAACTAAGTCGGCTAAATGTAACTTTATGTTATACTATAAGACAACTTATTAAAGTGACTTTTAAAGTAAGTCGGCCACAAAAATTAAAAGAAAGAGGAAAGATAAGTTACAACATAAGGATGAAGGGGTTCATTTGGGGATCAGTCATCTATCTATCTTCTTGATTTTATGAGTTGAGCACTTGTGCTTCTACTTTCAGCGATTGAGGATGGAAACCCTCTTAGTATTCATCACTTGAGGACGAAAACCCTCATTGTGATCAGAATTTGGGGACGAAAACCCTCAATTTGTGCATTGGTGGCTTTATACGGGGGTCACACTTGGGCTACAATTCAGAATTTCAGCGCTGCATTCAGAATTTTAAGTGCTACAACATCAAGGACAAATCAAATTTGCAGGGTTTTGAATGTGGAACAACCACACATTGCAAGGTTTTGTTGAAGTTCAGGTTGGATCAGATCTATGGCATTTCTAGCTTTAGTGACCTACTTTCTAGCTTGGGCAACCCACTTTGGGGTCCATTCCAACCATTTTTTGAGGTTTTTCTAGAGCGAGAGTATGTTCAAGCCCTAAGTTCTAAACTTCTGCCTATAGGCATTCATTGCAGCGTTTCTTTCATCTACAATTGTTCAAAACAGTCAGCTGTAATTTCTTCCATTTGTTGTCATAAAATTAATTAAGTAAATTCAATTTGTGGCCAGAAAGATTATTTTCTTTACCCTAAATGTTCTACAAATATTTCTAAGTATTCCTAACTTCCTGGGTATCTTTGTAATTGAGTTGTTAGATAAATATGTGAAGAAATCAGATTTTTGCACTTTGGCACTAAGCGTCTGCAGTAAACTTCAAGTCCCTGCCCTATTTTGTGTAATCTTTTATTACTGCCATACATATCCAGTTCACTGCACTTTGTTGACATAAATTTCAGTTTACTTTCATTTGGGTTTTGCAGAATTTGCGAATATTTCAAATTTAAGCCCGAAAGGGACATTACACCCCCTAAGGCTTTTGGTTTGCAGCACATTCTCCAAGAAGGGAATCCCCAAGTATTTGAGCATTCCATCAGGAGACCCCCCCCTCCACGACCAACCTATGGCAAGAAACCATTCAAGAGGAGATTCTTCCCAACCTAATACCAAGGATTTCTGGATTGAAATCAAGGAGTTAGAGGCAAAGCAGTAGATGTCGAGTCTTTTCAAAAATTGCTTGAAGTTTTTTTCCTCAAGTGTAGCAAAAATAGCAATGTCATCAGCAAATAAAACATCAATAAGTTCTTGTTCATCATGGAGTGTGATTCCTTTAACTGGGGGGGCAAGGGAGGCATCCCTCAAGAGGTAGTGCAAAGCTTCTACAGTTATCACAAAGACAGCAGGAGCCAAGGGGCAGCCTTGTCTTATAGACCTTTCCAGCATAAAGGGTTCTGTCAATTCCCGTCAAACTAAACTTGTGTATAGGCTTCACAAAAAACATTGACCATTCTACAAAATTTATCTTTGAACCCAAGAGATTTTTAACATAAGGTCTACGAATGGCCATTTAATTCTGTCATAAGCTTTTTCAAAGTTTAATAAGCCCATACATGCATTCTGCTTGTTTTCCTTGGCCCAATGCATACCTTCTCAACTAGGGATTAAGTTGTCCAGTATATATTTGCGTTCCACAAATATTGTCTAGGTAACAGAAATAATAGTATTCATCAATGGCACAATTCTTCTAGCAAGAATTGTGGCAAGAATTTTGTAGGACACATTGAGGAGAGTCAAGGGTCTACGATTCTTAATTTGTTTAGTGTCACCTTCTTTATGGATGAGCTTGACCACCCCTCTATTGATAT
The DNA here is from genome assembly GCA_019776745.2 of Taxus chinensis. Lineage (NCBI taxonomy): Eukaryota > Viridiplantae > Streptophyta > Pinopsida > Cupressales > Taxaceae > Taxus > Taxus chinensis. The sequence continues at coordinate 328,834,234 of CM034147.1, forward strand.
TTTCCCCTAATGAACCCGTTTGAATAGCCTCACTATAAACATCTAAGAGCTCAGGAGCAAGCCAAGGCTTATTGGTTTTGTACAATTCAACAGGAAATGTATCACATCCAGGAGCTTTTTCATCTTTTAGCTAGTCAATTGCTCAGTAGATTTCATCTAATGAGATCTCTCACTCAATGCCATCTACAACAGTAGGGGAGAGATTAACAGGGATACACTTAGCACATATATTCATATTAGCTACAATGTGTCTCAAGCCACACTAACAGTAAACAAGGATGAGTAATAGGAGACGAAAGATTTTTTTATCTCTTCAACATTTTCCAAGATATTTCCTCCTATATTGATTGCCTTGATCTCCTCTCTATTGTATTTGGCTTTCAAGATTCTGAAAAATTATTTTGTGCCCTTGTCCCCTTCTTTCAACCATTCCAATCAAGACCTGACTTAGGCTCCTCTAGCCAAATAATATTGTTGGATCCTGTGTTAATGTTTAATATTAACTAGATCACTGAGCAGGGAAGGGTTTTGAGGGTCCTCTTCTAATAAGACTTCCACTTTCAGCAATTATTCTTGAACCAATCTTTGAATCCTAACCCTCATAATAGCTTTGGACTCACCATATGCTCTCAAGAAATTCCAACACAAGTTAGTTGACTTATTCCAAGAGGATATCTTTGATTCGCAACTATTAAACCTTTTGGCTGTGATCCAAGAAGCTTTAATTCCCTCCAGACAGTTAGGATCTCGAAGATGGGATGTATTTAACTTATAGAGCCCTCTCCAGTTTTTTTCCCTTCCCTGGACAAGGAATTGTCATTGAATTTTACATTAATCTCCACTAGGTGATGGTCTAAGATGTTCAAATATAGAGCATTATATAGCCTATAATGCAGTTATGTAGTTGTGATTCGATTGGTAACTGTTCAACCAAATGTAACTACCTCTCTCATAATAAATACACCTTGCCTAAATCATTTGAGCAGTGCAGTTTGCCTTCTCTGAATTCTTTCTTCTCTTTGCATATGCTAACATTGGTATCAGAGCGGTTGGTTTGCAGTTCGAGGAAGTCTTGTCAACAAGCACAAACTGGAAGTTTGGGGAAGCCCTGGCAGGGCACAAACTGAAGATGTTATTTCGCCGCTTATTGTAGAAGATTCACAGAAAGGAGAAAATCATGGCTTGTGTATATACAGAGTCGTGAAGCCATTAGAGGCAGATATAGTTAGTTTTTGCACAAAACATGACTCGGTTGGAAGCAAATATCAATCGTTTTTTTGTGAAAAATCGTGGCTTAAAGGTGTAAAGTCGTGGCTGTTCAAAAGAACAAGGATCAGTTGCGAATCTAAAATAAAAACGTGAGTAGTTTAACGCAGCAGTAGAATAATATCCCTGTGGACGGCAGTAAAGTTGTGGTCAACAAAAACCGAGGGCACAAAGTCATAGAAGGCAAAACGAGAGAAAAACATGACAATTAACCATATGTTAGTTCGACGAGGGTAAAATGAGAGCACAAAAATTGTGCAAATCCCAGTTCGAATGTTGAATCATTGGAGCAAAGTCGTGTGAAGAAAGAAGTTTAATATTCTCAAAGGGTTCGAGGGCATCATTTGGTTTCTATTCTTCCTTCTGAACAGTCGATGAATTAATATTCATTTTTCCAACAAAGGTACCTTGCTTTTGAATAATCAATTTCGGAGGAATAAGTAATAATATTTTTAATATAAGCAAATATAGTAGGAGGGGTAATTTGCATATTTAAAATTATTTGCTGGAAAAAGTAATATTGTTTTATTAAGTGTGGGCAAAATTTTATTTTATTATTTCCGTTACTTTGGAATAATAAAATGGTAAATATTTCACACTTGACTTTGCCGGAGACACAAAAATTAAAGGGCACTAATTTTAATGTATGAAGCCATAAGATTTTAATACTTGCAGAGTTTTGTGATAGTGATAAAATAATCACGGGTAGTGAAAGTCGACCAACGACGAACTTCGCGGATTATGACAAACTGTCATAAGGAAGCATTATTGCTTCTCAAGTTATCGGTGTCGGATGATATGATACCGGAAGTGCGGAATGCCACTGTGGCAAACACATTATGTGTCAGTCTGAGGGATAAATATCAGACGTCAGAAAAGAGTCGGGTGTTATACCTGAAGAATATGCTCTTTTCTGTAAAGTTACAAGAAGGTGGATCGTTGTCTGAGCACCTACTTCGAATGAAAGACCTCCGAGACCAGTTATCTTCCATCAACAAAAAGGTGGACGACGATGATATGGTGGCTCTGGTTCTGAACAACTTACCTTCTTCGTATGAATCATTTGTGGAGGCACTCCATTTAATGGCTGAAAGTCAAACACTCACGTTTGACAACATGAGTTCCTACCTGTTGCAAAAGGAGCGGAGACAACTTCAGGGAGAATCTAATTAAGACCATTCAGAGAGTGCTCTTGTCACTCAGTCGAAGGGAAAGTGGAAACGTCATTTTGGTGAATCATCCACTCGGTATCAGGTCATATGCTATTACTGTCACAAGGTTGGGCACCTTAAGAAGGATTGTCGGAAGCGGAAGTATGATCTTTCGCAACAGAACAAGAAGCCATGTGATGAGGAACATGTGGCAGCAGTTGCAGAAGAACAGGATTCAGATGACAGACATGCTCTTTATTGCCTTACAACATCATGCTCACATGACAGTGGTACCAATTGCCAGATCATTGATTTTGGTGCGTCCGCACACTTTTCATGTCGCAAGGACTGGTATGTTTCATTTACTGCAAATATCTGTTTTGAATCAGTAGTACTAGCTGATGGAGAATCACTTGCAGTAGAAGGGATAGGAGATATATGCATTGTATTGAATAATGTTCATAAACTGTTGGTACGGAATGTTAGATATGAACCTTCTTTACAAAAGAATCTTCTATCTATTCGTCAATTAACTGCAAATCCCATATTTCTGTGGATTTCTCTGGGAAGAAGTGTGTTGTCTCTGATGTGAAACAAAGACGGATAATTGCCCTTGGTATTGAGGAAGGTGGTCAGTATCGGCTTGTTGATGTGGCTACGATCCACATGAATGCACGTGCGGAGGACAGCTCTGCCATACAGGAAGTGCAGGAGGCTGCAATGCCTTGGGAGGAAGCCATTCCTCACAGATCTATTGACTTGGATATAGTCAACCTACATGCACCTATTGTGGAGGGAGTATCCACTATACCAGATGTACGAGAGGCAGATATGCCTTGCAAGGATGGATTTCCTCATTCTGAAAAATAGTTTGTTGTGGATGGAGACTCCACTATTTCTGAGATGGCATGCCCAGCCACTTACTTAGAGGTACTTGCTTGAAGAACAGTAGAGCATGAACAGTTTGCTCATTGTGTTGTCAGAGATCTTTCCCAACAAAGGGGGATAAATGAGCAAATGGATGAGGAGTTGGTTCTCACTCCTACTACTGCAGAGATGGTTATTTCTCCCACTACTAAGACGGATGAGGCGGAGATGGTTATTTCTCCCACTGCTGAGACGGATGAGACAGAGATGGTTATTTCTCCTACTATTGTGGAGTTGGTTCTAACTCCTATAGCTCAGATGGTCACATTTCTCTTATTGAGAAAGTTGGATGAGCACTACATGGTGTTGGAAGGACATGATCGAGTTGACTTCAATTGTAGGATAATTGAGTGTCTATACAGACTCCAACAGGCTACACAAGCCTAGAATAGATGTTTCAATCCACCTCTCTGAGGTTCTGATTTCAGCACTCTAGAGATGGGGTTGACATTTTCAGCCATTGGTGATTCATCATTGGTCAATGAATCAAGTAACAAAGAACCAGTGGACCACTTGCCATATCCTTTGTTCACGGGACCAGATTTTTGTTTTGCGGTTCTTCTCCATTCGACAACCACAACACAATCATGGATTGTTGATTTTGAAGTACAACCTATGGCACAATTTGTAGATGTAATGACTAAACATATGGGCTTCAGGAAATTTGTAAAATTTCGAGACAAACTTGGTATTGTTTCTAGTTTAGTCATTAAGAGGTGTTAAAATATAGAGCATTATATAGCCTATAATCCAGTTATGTAGTTGTGATTCGGTTGGTAACTATTCAACCAATTGTAACTACCTCTCTCATAATAAATACACCCTACCTGAATCATTTGAGCAGTGCAGTTTGCCTTCTCTAAATTCTTTCTTCTCTTTGCATATGCGAACTTAAGAGAGTGAACGGAAGAATTGTCACATTATTAGCTTCCCCTTTTTGCAAAACAAAAATAAACCAGACTGAGGTAGAATCTACCCAGTCTAGAGTAGACTCTCTTCTTCCCTTGTTGGTTTATTACACCAAGTATACCATATATTTTTTAGTCATGCTCTCATTCCAATCAATGAGCCCTTAATTTTTAACATCCTTTTACATTTGGCCCAAAAGAATTGTTCATTTCCCTTCCACAAGGGAGTTTCCCCTCCACATTTATCTTCCTTATTTTCAATCATATTCTAGTCACCTCCAATAATCCATGGGACATTTGGTAAGGAAGTAGCATCCAACTCTAGAGTTCAATTTTGTCTTTGTAGTCATTTGGTGCATAGATAAAATAGACGCCATAGGTACGGTTTTCTATACATAAGGTAGCCCGTATTATTGAGTTATAAGGGGAGGTCCCATGATTAATCATTGCCTAAGCTCAAGCACAATTGATGAGCAACCCCCTATCCTTTATATGCTTTGTGAAGAAGAGGGTACACCTCAGTCAAATAAATTTTAATGCCAACTCCGTAGCAATGCTAGGTTCCTTAACTTCTTGCAAGAGAAAGAAGTCAATCCCTTGTCTAGAGTTTCTAAACTGTCACACAATTAGTTTCTTGTCCAATGTTTCCAAGCCTCTTACATTCCAACTTAAGATTTTCATAAATGTGCGGCTACTTTGGTCTCTTGACCTCCTTTCTAGAAGGGTTCACAAGGCTTTTATTCTGATATAGCCTATCAAAACAAGGAGGAATTTTGGTGTCCTTCATTGCATTTTCCCCTCCCCCTGCCATGGGTACCATTTTTTTCCTTCCATCCTCAACCTTGGGGGAACCAATTAAACTCGTCTCAGTGCTAGCTTCTATTTTTTGCCTTTTGGATCCCATCTTGGAATTACGGTTGGTGGGTCGCTCTCAATTAGGGTTCCAAGCTTCTCCAACCCTTTCCTCCCTGTGGAGGCCTAGGGAAGGGTGACCTATCATAGGGAGAATCAACACCACAAAAGTTCTTTAGGATTGAAGGCACAACATTCTCCTTATCATTATTCAAGAACTCATTTTTCAAAAATTCTACCACATTCAAGGGTTTTAAACAAGGGGGCCTCAACAACTTTGGCTAAGACTCGGTAAGTAAACTAAAGTAAAGGCGTTACAACCCTGGCCCCCACCCCCCTGCAGTGCAACTTGGGAGGTCTTTTACAAAAAAGAGATGGCAAGCTGAGCAAGTCTGAACCCCCAAGGAAAATGGTGGCCAAGGTCTACGCTCTCTCTTCAATAATGTTGCATCTTCTCTGCATCCACTAGTAAACCAAAATTGTCCACAATATGGCTAAGAAAGCAAAATCTCTTCAAAAGAATGCTCGTCCAAATTAGCATACAACTTGTACTAGTGCAAATGGTCAAGCACTGGTTAAATCTGTAGAAGATGCTCTTCCCACATCCTGTTGTAAATGAGAATGTCATCAAAGTAGACAGCAACAAAGTTATGTTATTCATCAAGTACATGAAAGTGGCAAGGACATTTGTGAGTCTGAAGGCATACACTCACAATAAAATATCTTTAATTTTAAAACAATCTTTCAAATGTCAACATAGTAGATTGGTACGTCATGACAACCAGACTTCACATCAATCCTTGGGAAGAACTTGGCTCCGTGAAGACTGCCAAGGCGATTGCATCTGACCAACAACAGATAAGAATTTTATATAATAATTTTGTTCAAGAAATGATGTTTTAAGTAACTCCACATTTCTTCCTTCTTTGGCACAAGAACAATGGGGCTACCACACAGTGATGTATTGGATTCGATGTAGCGTTATTAAGAAATTTCTGAATTTGGTACCATATTGAGGTGAATCTCCATGATAGACCTGCAATAGAGATGAACATTTGAAAGTGACAATCCGATTATGAGGTCCATCAAGTGCATCACCTAGGAAAAGAAAGGGACCCTAAAGGGTGACTGAAAAATGTTAGCATATCATCCAAGACTGCATCAAGTGTCTTTGCTAGTGGGCCACCGATGGAAGATGTTTCCCTTTGAATTTGCAATTTTGTGTAGGTTCTGCAGTTGAATCATAATAAGTATTATCTATGAGTGATTGACACTTGGACATTGTTTGATGCTAAATAGAGATATCTTGGTCTTTGAAATGACTTTCAGAACCGTATGAGTTTGTTCAGAAATGGTGAAGATGCTTCATTGTGGCCTTTACTCATAAACGCCATGTCCCCCTTTCCCGTATGTTAAATTGCGTATTGAAGCTCACACTGTTCATTAAGATGCATTTTTCTGCCGTGTCAAAACCAACAGACAATGAATGGGTGCATACATTGCATCAGGAGACTTGTCCCCAAACCAATGGGATGCATCCCCACAACAACAGGGACAGGGATTTCTCTAGATGCGAAGATACTTTGCCTGAAAAACAAATTGTCTCCTGGTGCTACTCCTGTTGTTTACTACAATAGACTGACTTAAAAAGTACAAAAACAAGAAAGTCATGAGAGACTGTGTGAGGGATTAGATCATCTGCCTGTGATGGCGAGTATGTGTGTGATCAAATCTCAAATGTACCACGTTGAACCAGTATTCAACCAAGAAGTGCACTCAAGTTTGATTCCTTGTTATGTCCTTGTTCATGTGTGTGATGCCCATTTGAGTGTGGGTCCTGAGACCAACAGCTTTGGGGAGTAAGGTATGCCATTCTATATGAGTAGCCCCCTCAATCCCTCCTGCATCTTCACCATTGCTCCAACAACACCCTATCAAGCTGCTTGCCCTGATAGTATTTTTCCCACATCTAGAGAAGGCATAGTATACCAGGCAGGTATCTAAAAAGTCATACTGTAAATATTTAGAGATACACTTAATATAGATCATGTAGAACATATAGAACTTGAAAGTTATGAACAGGATGACATAAGTGAATTACATGTAGGAGTCAGGGGAATGTGTGTCCTTACAAGAAAATGGGTTGCATTCAGTATCTAGGTTTTTCATGTGCACACAGTTAAGTGCGATGTAAACTCAGATCCTTAAAAAATCAAAGCCATCAAAGATTGGCCTTCATCATCAGATATTACAAATCTGAAAAGCTTCCTTGGTGGAATGAATTTCTACGTTAAATTCATTCGGCATTTCCCTTATACTGTCAGAACACTTGTCAGTCACAAGCATTTCTCATAGAATGCAGCAGCCACAAAAGAATTCAAGCAACTAAAAGATTCCCTTTGCTACACTCCAATGCTTGCCTTCCTGATTTGTAGCAGCCATTTGAGATAGAATCAAATGCCCCACATTATGCTATAGGTGTCATTCTGGAGCAAGGAGCTCAACCAATAGCATATCATCTAGAAACACATTCTAAAACCAGACAAAAGTACAACACATGACAGATATATATGCATTGGTTCAGTCACTCAAGTAATGGAGACACAACATTCTTGTTAAAAAAACAAATGTTCATATTGATCATCAGCCCCTTATTTTTCTGAATTCACAGCCCAAGATTCAAAAGGCACCTTAAATCAGCTTCTCACATTCAGCAACTGCATCTTATCACTTAGCATAATATGGGGACTGCTAATGCAGCTGCTGATAAGTTGAGTAGGCTCCTTCCAAGTTTCTGCATATTCTCTATACTAGATTTACTGCCTATAAAGATTGGAAATCACTTTACTCTTCAGATCCACCCTTTGAGCAAATTGGTTTTTCCTTACAGCAACCCGAAAAGGCACATCCCCCTCTTCACTTCTTGATTACTCATTAAAATTATGGTATCGTGATCCACACTATTGAACCAGATTTCTCTTCACAAGCATTGGCTTCACCGAGCCTTATTCACTCATGAAAATAGACCATGGTCATTCAAAAAAAAATAGCATGGGATCTGAAATGTCATTCACACATTGAAAAATTATGCACAATGAGTCCATATAGATATTGCTATTGCCATTTAATATCGAAGCATTTCATCAGGCTTCTCCCAACGTTATAAGTGGTTACCTTATCCATGCCAAGCTTCATTGCAATGAAATTTTGGATCATATTAGCCAAGCAAGCAATTCTAACAAGACCTTCACAATTTCCATCTGGTTCACTTCTCACGTTTACTTTAATTAACTCCTCAGTCCTTACGATAAGAACAACACAATTGCAACAATGAAAAGTTGACATGTTGAGATTGCCACAGATAGTATGTGATGTAAACTCATTCACGATTATACAATACTACAAAAGATTCCAAAGCTGAACCTTCATTAGTTCAGTCAAGCTTCTACGAAAAGAAAAAAGTGCACAGAGATGTGTTCAATAATTAAAAATATATAATACCTCATGTGGCTGTCTCAACCCATGTGATATGTCGTATCACCTTGGCTATGATTCAAATTTCACCATGAGAATAAACCCTAAGTGTATACATGATGAGAGTGCCCTGTCATAATCATAAAGAAGTATTCATGCTATTCACACCTTATCTAAGCACTCATAGAAAATAAACATTTTTTTACCAAAGTCCACTAGGAGAATCGTGCTTAATCATCTCTTTGATCAACAAGTTCTATCTCGACCTCCAAATCTGCAGAAGTTAGCAAAGAACAACCCTTCCCTCTGACTTCTAATGTGTTTCATCTTACCCATTGAAAGAACCATAGCAATGGAGTTGTAGATCAGTTAGCCAAGTTAGCAATTCAACAAGCCAGTAATAGACAGTAGTCCATCTGGTCTCCACATTCTCATGATGGTGACATGAGCTATGCTCCTAAGTTGGACTAGCAAATCTGTTATGAACCACGATTAGAATAAACCCTATCAGCATACATTTCGAACTTGACTTGGCAAACATTGTAATTGTGAATGATGATGCCACCCTATGTCTAATCCTCCGTAGGAATTATGTAGTTTGAAAGTCCGTATGGAGACAGTAGCTTACAATAATCCGGCTATGATCAGGAAGTTCTATCTCCCCTCACCCGGAGAAATCTTTGTCCTGACTTCACTAATTTAGACGAAATCATCATTTACATCCACTGTCTAAAATTCTTTGTTTCAATGCCTTCCATCTGGAAACATGCCAAGCATCTTTGCAATGTCAAGAGACTATTGAGGCAACGGAAACGGGTATAGACACGCTGAAACCTCATGTTACCAAGATACAGGTACGGTTATGGGTTCGGGTACAGGTTCGATATGTGGATACGCCAATTTAAAAAACCCTATGGGTACGATACGTCCTTACATATATTATACATATACTCATTTTACTCATTTTTTAGTCCATAAGAAATACAAAACTTGAAAATTATAGTAGGATCAATGTTCAAAACATTCAATATACTTAAGACTTTACATTTTCATTGATCATGTGGCTAGCATACATATGATATACGAATATCATGTCAACATGAATATAAACAAAACTTGAAAAATATAATAGGATCAATGTTCAAATTTTCAAAACATATAATATACTTAGGATTTTTACATTTCATTGATAATGTGGCTGCCATACATATGATATATGAATATCATGTCAACATGAATACAAACAAATCTAGAATATATCATCTAGATTTTCCTCAAAATCAAATTCTTGCATGCCACTTGCGCCAGCTCCACTCTCATTAGCTCTGCTCTTCACTCCTTGCGAACTCCCTTGAAAGTCATCTTCGCCATCAAATATTGAAAGTTGGGCAAGAGTGGCTGCAGAGACATCCAAATTTGTGGTCTCTAGAAGAAGATTCCAAAGTTTGTGAGACCTCTAACATAGTCTTCAGATTTTTGTGACAAGAGGCGCAAATTGGAATGCACATATACCAAATCCTCAACTTTTTTACATGCCAACTTGTTTCGTTTAGCTAAGTGGATAAAGGTATAAGTACTCCAAATCCGCTCTGCGGAAGAATTACTAGCCACCTATCACAAAAACGTTCGTTAGAAAATTCAAATTAGTAACATATTAAGAATGTGTGGAAAATAATCCTACTAACTTAATTGAATTTAAGATTTCCAATGATTATAAGTTTATAAATGTTATACCTGTGAAAGAATTTTGATGGCAATAGGTCATAAGTACTTGGCATCATGGCCATGTACACACCACCATTTGGTTGGGCTCATGGTGTACTTGTCGAAAAGAGTTGTGATGCACGGAAACGCCAAAAAGGGTAACGTTTCTCCCCTGAAATGTTTCAAAAATGGAAACATGGGGGGAAATGTTTCCGAAACGTGGCATACGTCTCCAGAAACGTCTGTGACGTCTCCGGAAATGTATGCCACGTGTCCAACGATTTTTCAAGTTTTAAAGCCAAAAAACTTTTTAAAAAATAAAAACTAAATGCATTTAATGAACCTAAACCTAATCTACCTACCTAGACTTGCTAAATACACTTCCTAAAAGCTATATAATGACATCTTGGGTCTATTCTAAATCACACTCTCATTTTCTCTTGCTAAATTCAGTTTTTCACTAAACTAACATTTAGCATTGTGAAGAGCAAAGAGACATCAAGGAGCAACTTGAAGGAACAGTTTAGAAGGTGCTACTAAGAGCTAAGAGCATCAAAGAGAGGAATTTCAAAGCAGATTTGGAAGCTTCAAGGAGGAAAAAACCAAGTATCTTTCAGATTTGGTTTTTTCAAGGAGGAAAAATTTTTTTTAAAGAAAATGTTAATGTGATCAATGCACACATCATTCATGATCATTGATCATGATATCAATATGTAGATTTACATGTAGTAATTTTTAAACTCTATGCTTAAAAATAAAATAAAAATGTAACATTTCCTTTGCGGTTTTTAAATAAAAATCATATATTGTTTTTTTTTTTAATTATAAATATCATCCAAACTCTGTGTATGCTCTCACCTCGCACCTATACAGTGAACTTGGTGATCAAAAGAAGAATAGGATGCATAGGGTTTTTCTTGTTACTATTTTAAGAATTTTTTTGTATTTTTAAATTAAAAAATCCGAACTTTGTGTATGCTCTCACCTCGCGCCTATACGGTGAACTTGGTGATCAAAAGCAAAATAGGATACATAGGGTTTAATAATTTAATTCTTTTTCCTATTTTTTATAACTAAAAAATCTGAAATCTGTGTATGCTCTCACCTCGCACCTAAATGGTGAACTTGGTGATCAAAAGGAGAATGGGATATGTAGGGTGTAGTAACTGTAGTTATATTTAATATTTATTGTTATCTAAGTTTATGTTTTTATTTTAATTTTTAAATATTTTTCAATGTAGGTTTGATTATTTGAGATAAATGGCATCCAGTTTAGCTTCAGTGGGAGGGCATGGGGAAGGAAGCCAAGGTGGGGGTGAAGTAGGCCAAGGTGGGGATGTGCAAACTTTGGATCCTAGAGCTCCTCTTTGGAGACATGTGCAAGTGTTGGAGAACCTTGTTGGCGGTGGCTCTCGTGCTCGGATATGCACTCATTGCAATATTGAATTCAAAGCCTCATATACCCGACTCAAAGCTCATTGAATGGAGCAATCAGGAACAGGGATTAGAAAATGTGCCAAGGTTGAAAGGAAACATATTTTGGCATATATGAAAGAGCAAGAGGAGGCTAATTTGCAAGCTTCAAAAGCTAGATTTAAAACTGCTCCATTGCAAAATAAGGGTTCACAAAAACCACCCACCTCAAGAAGAGAGCTTGTCACGAAAGAGAACCTCCAAAGGTTCATTAGAGCAAGCATTTGCAAATGAGAAGAGGGAAGTAGCTCGATGTGTTTATGCATGTGGGTTGCCTTTCAATGTGTTGCAGTCACCATATTGGCAACAAATGGTGAGAGGAATTAATAATGCACCACAAAAGTATAAAAGCCCTAGTTATGAGAAGGTGAAACATCATTGTTGGCGAAAGAAGTGGCCCATGTACATACTTCTTTGCAGCCAATTAGGGATTCATGGAAGGAATCAGGGGTATCTATCATTTCAAATGGATGGAAAGATGCCCGAAATAGACCCCTAATCAACATTGTTGCAGTGTGCCCTAAAGGGGTAATGTTCTTAAGGGCTATTGATTGTGAGGGTGAAGTGAAAGATACTCAATTTATTGTTAATATTTTGATTGAGGCTATTGAGTCAGTGGGCCCTCAAAACGTTGTCCAAGTCATCACGGACAATGCCAAAAATTGTAGAGCGGCAGGGCTAATTGTTGAAGAGAGATATGAGCACATTTTTTGGACACCTTGTGCAGTACACTCCTTGAATTTGATGCTATAAAAGATTGGCAAAATACCATGGATAGAGGAAGTGTATACAGAGGTAAATGAGATTTAAATGTTTGTCACAATTCATCATATGTCCCAGGGTATCTTTAGGAGGTTCTCAAAATTGGAGTTGCTGAAGGTAACAAAAAAATTTGCTAGTTTCTTATTTTTATTTGCTAACTTTCTATTAAATATCAAATTATCATTTGAATTTCTTTTAAATTTAATTTTATATTTTATTAACTTGTTTTAATTTATTTTAGTAGGTTGTTGAAACAAAATTTGCCTCTCACATGCTCGTCTTGAGACAACTTGTGAAGGTAAGACAAGCCTTGATGCTTATGGTGATTGATGATGTTTGGTCCGTGTGGAAACAAGCAAACACAGAACGAGCCATCAAAATAAAAACATTGATACTTGATGATGATTGGTGGGAAAAGGTTCAATACTTGCTCAGTTTTACTGAGCCTATTTTATCTACGATTAGATATGCAGATACAGATGATGCTTGCATAAGGGAGATCTATGATGGCATTGACTCTATGCTTGAAAACATTAGAGACATCATACAAAAAAAAGAGCAAGATCCTGAAGAAAAATTCTACATTGGAGTTAAGACTGTGATCATGAGAAGGTGGAATAAAATGACCACCCCATTACATCTTCTAGCCTATGCCATGAATCCCAAATATTATAGCAGTGAAATACTTGGGCTACCTGGTAGGCAAGCACCATACAATGACCATGAAGTTGCAACTGGAACTAAGGCAGCATTCCGGAGGCTTCTTCCTGATCTAGTTGTAGCTATTGCGGTCCACTATGAAATGGCATGTTTTGTCTCTTCATTTAATAGTAGCATGAGTGAAGTACATGCATTAAGTGACAAGTACAACCTAAAGCCATTCATGTGGTGGTATGTACATGGCCATGATTGCAGGCACCTACGAACTATTGCCATTAAAGTCCTCTCACAAGTATAAAATATTAAAATGAAATCAAAAGTTTGTTTATTAATTAAAAATTAAAAATGTATGTTCTTACTACTTAGTAAACTAATTTTATTACTAATTGAAAATTTCTAACTAATTTTTGTAATAGGTGGCTAGCAATTCTTCAGCAGAGCGGAATTGGAGTACATATAGCTTCATCCACTCAGCCAAACGGAACAAGTTAGGATCCAAGAAGGCTAAGAATTTAGTGTATGTACACTCCAATTTGCACATCCTCTCACACAAGACTGAAGGCTATATTAGAGGTCCCAACAAACTTTGGGATATTGATCCTGAGAGTAGTGACTTTGATGCTTTTGCGGCTACTATTAGCCAACTTTCACTGCTTGGTATTGATGAAAAAGAATTGGGATCCACTACACAAGGGATGGAAAGTGGAGCTAGTGGGAGTGGAGCTGCCAGTGGTGTTCATGGAGATGATTATGAGGAAAATCTGGATGCTATATTCTAGAATCTATAATCTAGATTATTATCATGTATATGTGAATCATTGAAATTGTAACCATGTTGAATGATGAGTCATGACTCTTTAGAAGTTTAAATTTCAATGAATACAAATTATTTTGAGTGCTTTATCAATTATCTCTTATGGTCTACAATTATAAAATGAGTATTATGCATATATATATATATATATATATATATATATATATATATATATATATATTTTATTTTTTTATAATATATTGTATGGATGTTTCTAGTAACGTTTCATATCCAAGGTTTTTTGAAAATTGTAGTTTCTGCGTTTCATATCCGTTTCCGTTTCCTGGCAACCTAGGAAAAGAGCCTCAATCTCTCCCATGTTGCCTTTTGAAGCTACAAACATGGCCATTTCATTTCGGACCACAGTGGCTATAGATGGATCAAGAAAAATTCTTTTGAATGTTGCCTTGGTTCCATTTGCAACTTCGGAGTCAGATAATGGTGGTTTCCTGTTAGGTAGCCCAAGTATTTTAGAACTATAATACTTTGGGTTCAGTGCATAAGCAAGGAGATGTAATGAGGTGGTCATTTTATTCCACTTCTTCATGACCATTTTTGACCTCATTGTAGAAGGTCTCTTCTGGATCTTGCTCTTTTATTTGTATGACCTCTCTCATACATTCAAGCATAAAATCTCTTCCGTCATATATCTCTCCCATGCATGTTACATCAGTATCTAAGTATTTGATCATGGAGAGAATGGGCTCTGTAAAACTGAGCAAGTACTCAACCTTGGCCCACCACTTATCATCAAGGACCAATGATTTTACCATTGCAGCTTTCTTTGTAATTGACTGCCTGCACACTGTCCAAACATTATTGATCACCATACTGTTAAAAGCCTCTTTCACCTTCACAAATCGTCTCAAAAAGAGTGTGTGAGAGGCAAATTTTGCTTCTAAAACCTCCAACAACTCCAACCTTGAGAATCTCCTGAATATGGCCTGTGGCATATGATGGTTTGTGGTAAATATTTGAATGTCATTTGCCTCAATGTAAATTTGCTCAATCCATGGGATTTTCCCAATCTTTTGGAGCATCAAATTAAGGGAGGTACAACACAAGCAGTCCAAAATATGTACTCGTATCTATCCTTTATAACCAATCATGTTGCTTTGCGGTTTTTAGCATTGTCCGTGAAGACTTAGACAACATTCTGGAGGACCACCGACTCAATAGCCTCTTTCAAAATGTCAACAATAAATTGTGCATCTTTAACTTGCCCTTCACAGTCAATGGCTTTTAAGAACATTGCCCCTTTAGGGCATACTACAACAAAATTTATGAGGTGTCTACTTCTAGCATCTTTCCATCCATCTAAAATGATGGAAACCCCTGAATCCTTCCATGAATCTCAAATTGACTGCAAAGAGGTGTGAATATATTCCACTTCCTTTACCAAGAGTGTGGTTCGAACCTTTTCATAACTTGGGCATTTGTAACCTTGTGGAGCTTCATTGATAGCCTTCACCATCTAATGTCAATATGGATACCTCAATAAATTAAAGGGCAGCCCAAATGCATGAATGCATTGAGTAACCATCTCATTAGTAATATCCCACTTGTCATTATTAAATGTTTTTCCAATGCTCCTTTTGGCTTTTTTAGTGAGGTCTCTTGACTCTCGTCATCAAAAGGGATATCAAGTGGTTGACTTTGAGTTTGGATGAAAGGATGAGTAGTAGATTTAGGTGTGGGTGGTTGTAATGAAGGCCTTCTTTGCAATGGAATTGTTTTACATCTACTTTTTTCACATTGTCCATCAACCTCATCTTGCTCTCTCAGGTACTCTACCATTTTCTCTTTTGATTATTAAGGCACTTCTTTATCCCCACACCTCCAACCCCAATCAAATGGATTTTCAGTTGACTGTATGAGGATTTGTATTGAGCATGACAACCATGGCATATCCAAATCCGAACCACCAACAAGGTAAAAAGAAAAAATGGCAGAGTACCTAAAAGAGCAAGAGGAGGTTGATGGACAATGTGAAAGAAATAGATGTAAAACAACTCCCACACCTCCAACCCCAATCAAATGGATTTTCAATCGACTATATGAGGATTTGTATTGAGCATGAGACCCATGACATATCCAAATCCAAACCACCAACACGGTATTCTACCACTGTCACATGTCTCCAAAGAGGAGAATTAAGATCATGTTTCAAAGGAACTAATGTGTTTTAAGAAGCTCGTGGTCCTTGTACTCCAACTAAAGCAAAACTTGATGCCATCCTAATCTGTTTTTTATCACCATAACAGCACAAGGTGAGAGCATACACAGAGTTAGGATGTTAAAAAAATTAAAAACATCTTGTCTTTACATAAATAATAATTAATAAATTAAAAAGCAATGGCTTACTAATTTTTAAGTGATGTCATCCTAATATGTTTTTGATCACCAAGATCGCCATAAAGGTGCGAGGTCAGAGCATACACAGAGTTAGGATGTTTAAAAAAATTAAAAATATTTTTCCTTTACATAAATAAATTAGTTATGTCATCCTAATTTGTTTTTGATCACCAAGGTCACCATAAAGGCACGAGGTGAGAGCATACACAAATTTACGAAGTTAAAAAAAATAAAAAACATTTTGTCCTTACATAAATCAAATGATAAATGCTAAAATATTAATTATTAACATTGAACAATGCATTTTAAAATTTAAAATTACGATATTTACTAATTATTAGATTAAATAACCCTAAATCGTGTCATCTTAATCTGCTTTTGATCACCAAGATCACCATAAAGGTGCTAGGTGAGAGCATAAATAGATTTAGGAAGTTAAAAAAATTTAAAAACATTTTACCTTTACATAAATCAAATGATAAATGTTAAAATATTAATTATTAACATTGACCAATGCATTTGAAAATTAAAAAATAACGATATTTACTAATTATTAAATTAAGAACCCCTAAACCGTGCCATCCTAATATGTTTTTGATCACCAAGATCACCATAAAGGTGTGAGGTGAGAGCATACACAGATTTAGGATGTGTTTAAACTCTAAACGTTTTTTAAAAAATGCAACAAAATAAATTTTTTAAAAACATAAAAAAAAAAATGATGAATTAAATAAAAACACGTGTAGTGTAGACAAGTATAGCAAGTAAAAAACAATGTTGCCTCCAAATGTAGATCCTTGTTGCAATAGAATTCTAACAAATGCTACCTCCAGACGTGACGTCTACTCCTTTGAATGAACAATAAAACAATGTCTTCCTCTCACCAATTGCTTCCTCTAAACAGTCTTGAACTTCTTGTAAGCAATGGCTGCCCCCAATCTCCTCTTCCTTGCAATGGTTGCCTCCGAACAAATCCTCCTTCCAATGTTTGCCTCTTTAATTCCTCTTTGGCTCTTTGCTCGTACACTTGCAAAAACCAACAATGAATTGTTTGTGTGATTTCAAATGTATGGGTGAGTGTTTTTTATAGCTTTTTGAGGAGTTTAGGGTTTAATGTTTTATTAGTTTAAGTGTTAGGTTTCATTTTTTATCATTGACCAAGTCAAAAAAAACATTTTTAATGCTTTTATGGCATCCAAGACTGTGGGTTCGCCGCAGTTATGTCCCGAGACATATCAAAAGGGGTTCGTACCAAATACGTATCAGGCAGGGTATGGGGGGCAGGGGACGTACCCTAGCAACACAAGAAAAAACAATCAACTATCAACCTTATATATTAAAAAATATAACATTTTACATTACATTATTAATTTTTTTCATTGGATTTGTAAAATTTTCATATTTATAAAATTCAACTCATATATATTTCGGATCGGATTTTTCCGAACTTTTTCAAGAATACCAAATTTCGGATTTTTTTTCCCTCCCAGACAGATCCAGATTTGATTTTAAGAGCCACCACATTTGGAGGAAGAGGTTCTTATATTTCATCCTTAGAATACCATTCCAGATTTCCATCCTCCTCTAGAAGAGCATATTCTTCTTGATGTCCGCACATGCACGATTCAACGCCACTCCACCACCACTTACTTAGTTGGCTGCCATGGATCATTGCTAACTCAAGCTAAGTGGATATCCCAATCATCATTTGAGCAGCACTTTTCACATCTACAGGATGAACAACGGACAATTTCCTCTTAGCAAGGAGGAAATGATGAGTCAGTCACACAAACTATATTGTATCTTAACTGTATATTCTTGTTATTTGCAGATACCTCTATGTATCTACCTTCCTCTAGGAGCCTCTGTTGGGAATTTAATGGTTAGTAACATTAATGTGGTGAGTGATAATATATTATTTGTGTGCAGAATAATATTTTCTGTGAGAGAGAATAATGTAATGAGGAGTTAAAGACAACTCATTGTTAAAAATAGAGGTGAGTTGCGTTTATATAGGGATTGAGTGGTTGATTTGATAAGGCTAGAACTCCAAAAACCATATTATGAAGACACGATATTTTTGAAAGAAGAAATGGAGTGATCTACTGTGATAAGCTCTACCAAATTTATCATTTGGTATCAGAACAGGACCTTTAAAATGATATAATAGATACAAAGGGGGAGCCCTCATTAATATTGGCCCTATGGATGGAGATTACTATTCTTGTTAAGAGGTAAGTGTGCTTTAGAGTTTTTATAGATTAGTTTTGTGAAAGATGTAATAGTATTTGTGTGAAAGGCTTGAAGCCCGTGACTCTCTATGCTGTTTTTGTAACATAGAAACAGAAAAAATTATTGGCAAGCAGGCTCAACTCTACTAGATCTGGTCAATTACTGTCATCCTGTGCGGTGTGGTTTTGTATATATCACCAGCTATCTCTACATTGAAGTAGTAGTGATATGGCCTGGCAGGTGTGAAGGCACAAAGAGATCTGAGTGTGAGGCGTGAGAAGAAGTGTGGGGCCCCGAACGTTGCCATTCTGCCATTTAGATTGACCAATTCCATCTTAATTCAACCTGCAGCAAGCTTTATCTTGTGTGCTTATCATAAATGCTCAGAGATCCTTGTTCTTCCATCTATTCGCTTCCCTACATCTTTGATCTACACATATATCTATCTGAATTCTGTCTGCTTCGTGCATTTCACATCTGATTTCAATATGAATCTACGTTGCACGGATACTTGAAACCCCCCCCCCCCCCGAATCCTGCTGGATACGTATCCGATACGGATACGCCCCGGATACACCCCTAATACGTACAGGGTACGCCAAGGTACGTGACAGATACATCTGTACGTATCCGTCACGTACCCTAACATACCCCGTACGTATCCGGGGGGTATCCAGTGTTAAATATGTTTTTTTTTAGTTCTTTCATTATTTTTTAATGTTTGCCACGCTTGCCCAACTTTCATTATTTAATGGCAAAGATGACGCTCAAGGGAGTTCGCAAGGAGCGGAGAGTGGAGCTAGCGCAAGTGGCACACATGAACTTGATTTTGAGGAAAATTTAGATGATATATTCTAGATTTGTTTCTATTCCTATATCATATGTATGGCAGCCACATGAACAATGAAATGTAAAATCTTAAGTATATTGTTTGTTTTGAAAATTTGAACATGGATCTAGTTACTAGTATATTTTTCAAATTTCAAGTTTTGTTCGTATTCATGTTAACATGATATTCGTATATCATATATATGGCAGCCACATGATCAATAAAAATGTAAAGTCTTAAGTATATTGAATGTTTTGAACATTGATTCAAGTTTTGTATTACTATTTCAGTTTTTTATGGACTAAAAAATGAGTAAAATGAGTAGATGTACATAAATATATAACTGTACATAGCACAATAACTGTGCCATGCGTAGAGTTCAACTCCAAATGCACATGCTACGTGAATGGGAAAAGCTTGTGCAAAGGAGTCTAACCACTGATTTATGCAACTTTGCGTGGTATTAATACTAGCTGTGCGCATATGCAAATTAGAAATGGATTCATATCTACGTTGCCAGGATACGGATACGAGTATGCGTTTGGATACGGATACAATACGCGGATACGTCAATTTTAAAAAACCCTTGGATACGATACGTCTTGGATACGTCCTCCAAGGGTTTTTTAAAATTGACGTATCCGCGTATTGTATCCGTATCCAAACGCATACTCGTATCCGTATCCTGGCAACGTAGATATGAATCCATTTCTAATTTGCATATGCGCACAGCTAGTATTAATACCACGCAAAGTTGCATAAATCAGTGGTTAGACTCCTTTGCACAAGCTTTTCCCATTCACGTAGCATGTGCATTTGGAGTTGAACTCTACGCATGGCACAGTTATTGTGCTATGTACAGTCCTAACCGAATGCATTTTTCAAGCATTTCTACCAGATCTGCCATATTTTGACGTCTGTAATTCCATGCAAGCTTGTGATTGAATACTTGCCTTCTTACCTTTTTCAATATGTTTAGTAGTTTTGGTCTTAGAATTTTTTTAAAGTGTAATGTTTTATTGATTTGTTCACCTGAGTTGGCCTATCAGTGCACACCTGAGTCGGCCTAATGGTGAAGAACTTGTGTTCTTGAAAGAAGGGTCACAAGTTTGAATCTTGCAGCGGTTGGGATATGTACACCTCATATTTGAAGCATAGTTGAGTGCTTCTTGCATACTAGAGGTATGAGATAGTTCCATTGCTATAAGAAACCTGGAGACTCAAAAACAGGCCACCCAACATTGTGGACTATAAAACCAATTATTATTATTGTTATATAAGTTATTGTCCACCTGATGGATGGTCATCATAGTCCATACACGTGGATAAGACTTGTTACAGCTAGATTTGTTTTAAATCACTTTATCCAAAGTGAATTTCATTTAAACATAAGTAGATGCGGTTCGGTTATAAAAAATTATGTAGGTTTTAGGTTATATTTAGAGTGTTTAGGTTTTTGTTAAGTCATAAAGTGTCAATTTATTATATAGCCTTATTTATTAGTTTGTTGTCTTTATGAAATTTTAATTTCTGTCATAGTATTGTCTAAAAATCCAAAGTGTCATCAAGTCTATGGTGTCTATTTTCTGTTTATTATCTTTTGACCAAATTATGTATGAATGTCACATCAGTCCCAACAAAAACATACGTCCATCAGTTATCAAAGCCAATCTATTTTATAATTAGATGCATTTTCGGTCAAAATCAACATCCATGGGTAACAGCTTACATTGTGGAGAGGAAACTAAACTACCAATGTCAACATTGTTGAGCTTCAAGATTCATCTTGCTAAGCAAACAACACCCTAATGGGGGATGGAGGCAACAGAGGCAGGAAGTCGATCAGCGGCCTCCAGTCAATCATTTAGGCGCCGAACGTTGCAATAGTGGCAAACCAAACATCTGCGCCAAACCGATTAAAGGGTGGTCTCCAGTAATAGTGGCAATCATATGTGTTGTTCACGATCAGGTGGAAGCAGTCAACAACAGTGGCTACATATAAGACATTGAGCACCTAGTCGTCACCTTTATTTTCAATTTATTATTTAGTTTGTGGATGATGTGATACATTGTATCAGTGAGTAGCCTAGAGCTCGCTGAAAATTGAATATACACATGTGGGTACAGTACTTCAAGTTTCCCGAGAGAGGTACTTAATTTTGAACTAATGTGTATGCTTACAAAGGTGTGGAGGGCGAACAGAAGTATTTCATACCTAGGTGGTTTATATAGCCATCCGTGAAAGCCATTTGTGACAGATATGGAGGTTGAACAGTTGTATAAATCATTGTTCGTAGTTCCCATCCATAGGGTGGTTGGTGAGGTCAATTAATTATTTCTCTACCTTCATTTAGTTTGCAGCCACATGTTCCAATGTTCGTACGAAAGGGGAATGTTGGAATTTAACGGTTAGTACTCACGTTAATGTTGTGAGTGATAATATATTATTTGTGAGTAGAATAATATTTTGTGTGAGAGAGAATAATATAATGAGTTGTTAAAGACAACTCATTGTTAGTGATAGAGATGAGGTGAGTTTATATACGAGTTGTGTGGTTGGTTTGATAAGGCTAGAACTCCTTCAATTGAGGATATATTCTGCCTATAATATGTAAACACATTATTGTTCAAAGAAGTAATGGAGTGTTCTATTGTGATAAGCTCTACCAAATTTATCAGCGTCCTAGTTATAGAAGGTTATTGCATATGTTTCTTCTCCTAGAAGCTTTCTTTTGTCTAGAAGCTTCTTTGCATATTGTACTCTATAAATACCTGATACAAAAGAGGGTACATCATCTATAGTTGCAGCTCATTCTTTTGTCTTCTTGCTTTAGAAAATTATTGCATATGTTTCTTCTCCTAGGAGCTTTCTTTTGTCTAGAAGTTTCTTCGTGTATAGTACTCCATAAATGCCTAATACAAAAAAGTGTACATGATGTACGATTGTGGCTGGTCCCAAAAGTTGAGAGATATCGACATCCCAATCTTTGATTACCACTACTTGGAAGCTTTATGAGCCAGTAATTGGGCAATTTTATACTTCTCACATTTTCCCCAACGTGTGAAGAGTACCATTGGGGTCAAGCAAGGATGTCCTCTTTCACTAACCCTATTCAGCATTTATATTGATGAGTTAGAGGAGTTTCTTTGGCAACATACCTAATTTGATGACGGTTCTATTTTGCATAGAATAATTATAGTTGTCCTTCCTTTTGTTAATGATGTTGTCCTCCTCTCACACCCTCTTCAGGGCTTACAACAACTTGATGCCCCTTCCCATTTTTGTGAATTTTAACAACTTGTGGTCAACCTTAGTATAACTAAGGTCGTGATTTTTAATATCTCCAATCATGCTCTCTCCGAATTCGAATTTTCCTACAAAGGGAAACTTCAAGAGATCACATTTATTTTAACCACTCTTTTGATGACAAAGATACATATATACCAAATTGCAAGCTTTACAAGACATTAGACCCTAAAGGTTGAGCCGAAATACTTTCACAAGCAATATAGGCTGACCCTCTAAACTACTCTCCACATTCCATCCACAATACCTCTTCTAAATTCACTGACGTGGAAATTTCTACATTTTGTCATGCCAAACATTGTGAGGGCAGGGCAATAGCCAAGAGTATTTGGCATGACAATAGTATAAGTCCAGAAGATCTACCTCAGCATGCTCAAGGAAAAAGCCATAAATATATCTATAACAAGTGGAGAGATTTTATGGTGGATCAGGCTTAAACCGAAATCATTTTGGAGATGATGCCTACCCAAAATGACATGTTCCACACTCTCACTGATTATTCCTCGGGGTAGAGATAGATGGAAGGAGGACCAGCGAAAGGCTGTGGGTGAGGACTTATGGATATCCTGTTCCAGAGCTTAGCTGGGGAAAAAAGAAACAAAACCTAGCGGTAATTATAGTCCCTCTAGTTGCTAATATCTTATGTCATAAGCATATTACCCTGTCAAACTAAAATGCCTTTTTCTTCCTAACAAATCATACGATTTTAAATTTGTGAGTTTGAATATTAGGTCTTCCATGAAATATATGCCCTAGCATCTGATGCAGCTTTTCCATTTAATGAATACATGTTTATGATAACTCTTTCTTCAAACTTATTGTATCAAAGAAAGATTGCCAAATGGATATTTATGATTATACAAAATTGAAAATACAGCCTTCACAATGTGAAAAAACAGCAATTATAAAAATAATCAATTACATAGTTTGGTTTACAAATATTAATAAAAAAACATGCTAAAATCAAGTAAATTGATTCTGCTAATATAAACTTGTTGGGCCAAAAAGTGTGTCGCACTAGGTGGCCAAAAATATTTTAAAAACTGACAACTAAATAAATCTTTAAAAATAACTTTGAAAACTTAAAATTTTCAGATAAGATACAGATGTACTGTGTCTTTAAGTATTTAAGCTCTTGTAAATACGAGTTTGGTCATTTCAAATGTTTTGGTCAAGTTTTGTTTGTAGAGAATATTTTGCTGGTGTACAAAAAAGACCAAAAAGTGGGACAAAGTTTTATGCTGTAACAAATTAAACATATGTAATTTTTCTAGATTAAGAGTGCAAGTTTTAAACTGAGTCAGTTCAACACCTTTACTACTGCTGTTGCCGAGGATGATATTGACTGTAGATTATAACTGTTTAACAGAACAGAATAGTTAAATAAGACAAAAGCTAACAACACAATGTCAAAAGAACTTCATGATGGATGTAAATAACACTTGATAAATCAATGTATACAGACCCCCCCTCTAAGATAACAAGCATCTTTCCCTTCGATAGACCAATCAACATCTGAGTCATGTTTGCAAAACCAACCGGTGTGACCTGCAAAAAAACTGCTCACGATAATACTTTATTGTGTATATGATACCCAAAATAAGGGCGCTCGTGTATGATGAAAAACACACTATCAGACTAGTTCTACTTAAAGATAGATTCTTAAATAGACCATACATTGTTCTATTTTCCTTCAACTATGGGAAGGGCAAATACAAATTATGTGGAGCGCAAATTAGATGCATCAACAAAGGAACAAAAAATTAAGAAGGAATTGATAAGCATTACCTCACAGCAGCCAAGAGGATCACCTTTTGCAGCATCAAAGCCAGCCGAAATTATTGTGAAGTCGGGTGCAAACTGGTTGGCTTCAAACAAAACAGACCACACAATTTTAGCTTAAGGATGCGATTTTTTTTTGCTTCCTCCTTGTAACCAAGAAGCTGTTTTATCATCTACAAATGACTGAAATATGAAACATGAAAGCCATGCAATTCCAATGTTGCTTTTTAAATTGTATGACCTTATAACATCCCCTACTTGTTCACTAGCTAAATGTGAATGGCTCAACAAGACGGCCCATGTTCAGACTAGATTCGAGACTCCAACCAATTTAAGGAAAATGGACAAAGTGTAAATGATACAGTAAGCAACCATGATGCTAATCCTTTTGTACGGTGTCCTCGAAAAAAAGGATAGTAAGCATTCAATTTTGTTGTTGGCTATGATAAAAATATTTCAACTGTTTTATCTGTGAATGCTATTGCAAGTATGGTTGACAATTGAATGGAATGATGGAAAATAATTCCCACAGAAGGAGAACAGAATCCTGTAAGAATTGTTGATGTTCTCTGTGGTATCAAAGGTTCTAACACAGTTACCAAGCGACAGGTAGATGGAGACAGAGACGGAGACGGAGACGGAGACAGAGATGGAGATGGAGATGGGGACGGAGACGGAGACGGAGACGGAGTAGCCATTTTTCAAAAAAATATAGGAGATGGGTACTTGGAGACGGTGAAATTTATAATAAGAAAACAATATTATACAGCCTAATATATCCTAAGAAAAACATTGATAACTTTTCAAAGTAAAGATATTAGATGTCGAAAAAAGACGAGTAATTATAATGTATTTATCTTTGATATTTCATCATATCTAAGGTCAAGACTCAAGAGTACAAATATATTGTAAAAAACACTGAAACGAAAGTCTCTGAGGCAAGTACCACTTTCTAAGACGAGTACCAGTCACCAAGAAGCATCTCTAGTGGTACAGAATAAGTCTGTGTCCAACACTGTTCTAAGTTTCTAACATCTTATCAAAACAGGCCTAATAAGGATGATGCAATATCAACTTCTGTCATCACTCAGCATGGCCATTTCAGATTTCTAATGATGCCTTTCAGCTGATCACTGTATCTAATATTAATAAGATTAAGAACAATATTTTCAAACCTTATTAGAAACATTGTAGCTTTGATTTTAGATACCAAGAGTAAGAAAAGTTTTACAATAAATACTCTACATTCTATGAGATGATAAGTCTATGTGAACTTGTAAAAGTGCATCTTTGTCAAGGAGGAAGCTTGGTGACTCCATAATTAAGAAACAGTTCTTAACACTACAAGTAATGCCTCAAATTTTCCATTGGCAGCAAATGATCACTAAGAATATGAAACTGGATTGCAGAAACTACAGACTAGCAATAAAAAATGAAAAGTATTTTGAGATCAATAAGATTGCGTATTATTGTTGGTGGAGCATGATTATCTCATCACATGATGCCCTCAATCGAGACATATGATGAAATTTCCTCTGCATATCAGTTTCCCTTTGCAAAATGCCACAATCCTTATTTCCCCTCATTGAGACTTGAGCAGAAACTCTTTAGTAACTTAAGACAATATTCTCCATAGAATATTTTATATATATACACCCCATTCATTTCTTGTTACAAATTTATAAACAATGGTACGAATCCAAATCATTTATTTATTAATCATGCATGTTATATAAATGGTACATTTAGCAAAGTCCAAAATTCAACTAAGAAAAATAAGTTTTAAGAAGGCTGAATTATTTATCACCTTGTCATCCACCCAGTTCGACATTAACTCAAACAAAAATTAGGTTAGTTAACAACCTATAGGAAGAACAGCATGTTGAAATGCAAAATTATAGTCATTATCCCCAACTCCTCCACGCTTCCATGGAATGTTAACCGAGTACCCCTCTCCCCCAGAGCTACCAACCTGCATCAAGCAAGTTTTACGGAAGTCACTAAATATGCATACCTGTCATAATTCGCATAATTTTTTTTTATCATCGGCAAACAGTTCAATTAGCAAATTTCAGATAGATAAAGGAGTGTAACTTGTAAATTATAATTGCTGACACAGGAACAAATCCTATAAATAAACTTTGATGGCTCATAATCTTGTGGTAATGTAATTGTTGAAACAGGAACAGTTTCCGTGAATCAACTTTGATGGCTCATAATCTTGTGGCAAGACTCTGTTTAATCCTTTCTAGCCTGCATCAAATGCAGCTCTCCATGTAACCCTAATGATCTACTAAATTAATTCTCGCACTTTTTGGTCTAATACAAGGTGCATTTCTTTCAAGAAAAAAAAAGACAAGAAAAACTCGATTGATGCTCGTAATACTCCAGATTATGCGCTTGGTCTATACTATACAACGAAACAAAAGATACTCTTTTAAGTTTTTTGTTCAAAGTAAGAAGTTACGCCCTTCTAAATGAGACAATCCTCTGAAGTTGTGGAACGGAAAGGCTCAGGTTTCATAAATCCAAAATGGCAGGTACTTAAAGCCCAAAAAGAAAGTTCCCTTGCCTTAAAAAGATTCCAATACTTTGTTATCAAACTTCTGCAGGCTGAAAGAATGTCATATTTGTATCCTATCCCTTATCTCCTTTCTTTTATGTCCTGAGTAATGTCGTCTATAATCATGATGTTTATTTGCGAACATCTGCATGAATAATATGATGCATGTGGATTATCTTGGCCTGGTGCACAATCATGATTGCATTATAGGCACTGGCATTAGCCCTAGAGGTGTTATCTGTGTGACTGTAGCCAATGAACTCATTTCAATCTTCAAAACCCTAGCCTTTTAAACACAAATGGTCTCGATTAATATACATAATGCACAAGCCCCAAAACCCATGAAAATTTTTCAGAATTGTATGTGTGCAAAACTGACCTCTACCACCAAACAGCCATTCGAGGGGCATATCAATTCAAGGTCCCACTTAGTTTGGATGTTGAAGGAGAGAAAAAATAATAATGTGGAATGAAATCCACAACACAAATATGTCACGTGGTAATTTAATAGCTTGTAAAGAAAAGTGTAGGAATAAATGAATAAGACTTCCCCTTTTATAATTGTTTTGTATGGTTATGCGGTTGTAACCGCTAACTAATTTTGTAACCGTCTTTGCATAATAAATACCCAGACACACAACCCATTTGAACAGTGTGTATTCCGGTTTTCTCTTCAATCATTCTTTACACATTTATTCGGTTTATTCTCTCTCTCCGCAAATTCTAACAGTGGTATCAGAGCGTGGGGCAAGCAAAGAGAGGGAGGAAGACAGATATTTTTGTGAGTCCCATTAGGGCACGCTGCAGTCGGAAATCAAGGGCACGCCATTAGGGCACGAAAAATCACGTTGTACAGTCACGAATCAGAAGAATACAGTCACGAAAATCACGTTGTACTCACGTTTTTCAAAAAAAATCATGCTGTACTCACGTTTTTCTAAAAAAAAAAAGAAAGTCACAAAAATACAATCACGAATGGCACATTTTTCAAGAAATTAACAGTATTTTCAACCACGAAAATACAGTCGTGAATGGCACGTTTTTCAGAAAAATAACAGCATTTTCGAGCACAAATAGTCAGATTTTAATAGCCACGAAAAATCGTGATTTTAGACATTTTTACAGTCGTGATTTGCGCTAATATGGTGCATTATTACAGTCACGAATTGCTAGGGCACAAACATTTTTCACAGACATAAGGCTGGAAAGACGCAGAAGCAAAAAGACTACCTGCACTAGGGCACGGAACTGTGCAACTGGTATTTTATTTTATTTTATTTATTCATTGCCAAAATACGCAATTGTATTTATTCTATTTTATTAAAATGGAAATGCCCATAGAAAAATATTCTGGTCTAAATTTTCATACATGGAGAGTGAAAATACAAATGCAACTTATGAATAAAAATTTGTGGGGCATTGTAAACGGGAAAGAGACAACACCTACCCTTGCTCTCTCTGACTATGAACTTCATCATGTAGACCTAGACAAATCATCGAAAGAAATTTGGGATACTCTAAATAAATTATTTGGAGCGAAAGCAGTCAATGCCAAATTTTCCCTGAAACTTCAGTTATATAGGTTCAAAATGGATGACGGAGTCTCTATGTCAAGCCACATCAATAATCTAAGGTCCTTGATCAGACAACTAGCAGAAGTGAAAGCTGTAATTGAGGACGAAGATGCCAAAGCTATCCTATTAAATAGCCTGTCTTCAAAATATAGCAATGTAGTTTTTACCCTAAGTCAAATTCAATCTCAATCTCTGGATGATATGATAGCAGCTCTTCTAGCTGAGGAAAAACGAACTACAGAGGATGCAGAAGGTCATTCCCAGCAAGAAAGTGCATTCTATTCTAGAACCAGAAAATATCATAGAAGATCAGATAAGTCGGAGATTGAATGTCATTATTGTAAGAAAGGAGGTCACACAGCATGGGATTGTCGTGTTCGAGCCAATGATGTGCTCAAGGGTAAAGTCATACCAAATACAACCAATATAGCCATGGTTGAAGACCCACCAGATGCAAAAGGTAGTGAGGACAGTGACGAATACGTGCTATAAAGATGCTCTAAACTTTGAAGGTAAGAAAAGGATACAGGGTAGATGAAGCTCGGTATGGATGGTTGCTCAAATAGTTTGGGAGACTGTGGATCTTGGGAATTATACCCTCACGAGGGTCATGAGACAACTTGATGGAGCTTGTGGATGGCTCAGTATGAATGGTTATCCAATAATTCGGGAGACCTATGATTCGGGAGTTCAGGGAGGTGGAATCCGGGAACTCAGGAATTCAGCTCGGAAGCTACACCTTTACGAAGGTCACGAAGCAGCTTGATGGAGCCCTACCTTATCATAGCATTGCTTTCAAAGTGAAAGTGTTTGAAGATTGCGTAGTTCTGTTTTGTTAGATTGTTTGTTTTTGAGTTATGTAGGGTAAGTCTTAAGAGGGGGTGTAGGAATAAATGAATAAGACTTCCCCTTTTATAATTGTTTTGTATGGTTATGCGGTTGTAACCGCTAACTAATTTTGTAACCGTCTTTGCATAATAAATACCCGGACATGAAAGATCCCTAGATGGATCCTTCTTGTACTCTACTGATTTTTAATCAAGCAAAAACAGCAAATACAGTTTTATGTGTATTTATGACAATATCCCTAGTACAGATCTGGAAAGTGCGACTAGGTTCTAGGAGAGATATCAATGTAAATCACACCCAATAAAATTACTTCTAATTTCTAATGACTGCCCAGATATTTGAGGGCTGAAATACACAGAAAACTGGACTTCTAACAATCCAAAATGCCCAGAAAATCAGATCTGAAGTCTGTTATTATTCGGATTGAAAATCTTCAAAATATACTCCAGAAATGATAAAAAAAAGTACAGCGATCAGATTGCAGAATGATAGCAATTATTTGACAAATATTTTCAGATGAAAATACCTCTGAATTCGCTGCCAGACTGTTTACAAGGGACTGATCCAACTGCTGGTTGCAAATCACTGGAAAACACCTTCAATTCCCTTTCCACACATGGCTGAACTGAACCTGGAAGTCTGATGAAGAACACTAGGAATTTCTGAGTGAAATCCCCTCTCAATCTCCTGGGGTTTTCGTCCGCAAGAGATAAATTCACAAGGGTTTTCGTCCTTGGAATTTCTGGTAAAAGCTCAGAGCTCTTAGCAATGCAATAGATAATAATAAAAATCTGGATGCCTTCTCTACAAGTCGACTTGCTTATTTAAAGGGAGATCAGCCAACTACCACCCCCAAATCAGCCAATAAAAATTGTTTCATTCTCCTATGCTGGGCGCATTTTCCTTTTGGCGCTGATTGGCACATTTTCCAAAAATTGACTCCCTAAGGTAAGTCGCACTTTCTCTTTTCTAATACAATTATTTTTAATTGTATTTTTGACATTTTAATTCATCATTATACTTTATTATTTATTATATGTGCTTTTTCATGATATTATTATTTTTTTGAAACAATAGCACAATATAATAAAATAATAAAGATAAGTCACCCTAAAACTTCCCTTTGGCCGTCGGGTAGACATAAAGGGCCAAAGGTCTTCGCCCAGGCTCACGCGGGCAGAGGGGACATTACAGGACACACAACCCATTTGAACAGTGTGTATTCCGGTTTTCTCTTCAATCATTCTTTACACATTTATTCAGTTTATTCTCTCTCTCCGCAAATTCTAACAAAAAGTGCATCAAAGAAACAGTTGACTACAACATATCAAGACATACTTTGCAAAAGCCTTGATAAAAACTTAAAGAGAAGCTTTGGACGACCAGCTGCAACAAATAGAGATGCATTCAAATTAACCACTCCAATGACAACAAGAAGATTGCTTTTGACACACTTAACTTTTCCTAGAACACCCTTTTCTAGTGGGAAGTCTATAGTCAGTAGTTTGAATAGTTCCGTTATTCCATCACCACATGGGATGAACTCAAGCAGAACATGGAATGATAGCAGTTTTTGGTTTTGCATTTTTTTTCTGGAACAATTGAATTCAAAAAAGCTTTGTTTGGGCGACACCAATGAGTTGATCTCAGATAGCAAACATTGTATGTTTGAATTGAAGTGTATGGGTTCCTATGTAGCACATTTTTTGGCTAAAAGAAGCGACATTACAAATTTTGTGATGACATGAAAAAGTTATTATGGTTTTCCTCCCGCAATCATTGTGAACAAGTTGAGGTCCATGAAGGTTTGACTTCGGTAGGTCTGGAATCTGTAGTTCTGGCCAAACCGTAAATCACGGCTTCAATTGCTGGAAGAGATTGCAGGCCTATTGCATGCACAATGTGAGCTCCTGGATGGAGGAGGAAGAGGTGCAAGCAGTTTATTGTTATTGGGAGTGTTCTGTAGTTTCATCACTTTGATCGTTGGATGTATAGCATTTAACCCTTTCATTTTAAAGCAAGAATTTTGAACACAATCCTGGGTCTCAATTTTAACAACGTAAAGGCCAGTCAAGGGAACACTGTCTGTCTTATCTAGAGAAGAAGAAAATATAAATCATTTAGTCCTCGACTTTCTTCTTCTAACATAACTGCTATCCAGAACTCGCATACCTCACTAGCAGCACCACTTCCAGGATAAAACCGTCCCCCTTCGTGTCTATGTAAGGAGATATAGAGGACCTGAAAATGATAAACAACGGATTGAGGATCCAAAGTTACTTAGTTGTCTATAGTTATTGAAACCCAGGAAGCTGCACAACACTTACTGACTTATCAGAATCAAAAATCTCTTGTGTCCCATTTCCATGATGCACGTCCTGCACACAGCATCAAAAATGAACAATATGAATACCTTTCATCAATATTGTCTCTACAAAGCCAAAGAATGAATGATATTATAAATCCTGCTAACTCGATTTAACCACAAAAATTTAATCAAATTTAAATAAGGAGCACTATATTAAATCATGCCTGCAATTCAGACAAATACAATAGAACAGCTCGATTCATATATCAAGTAGAAAATTACGATAAATTTCATTACCCAATCAACAATCAAAACCTTCTTTGCTCCTGCAGCACGAGCAGCCGAGACAGCAATGGCTGCATTGTTATGAAGACAGAATCCCATAGAATCCCTTACCCCTGCATGATGACCAGGAGGTCTTACCTGTTTTCAGTGAAGCAATGCAAAAAAGTAGTCACAATATTAATTCCCCACAACTTAAGTCACCGTGCCATAGATCTGGGAATAAAAACTACAAGCATTGAGCTCCATTAACAAGAAAAACTGTAATGTAAACACAGACAGAGTAGAATCAAGAATAGAAAATGATATGAAAATAGGAATCCAACATACAAGAGCAAAACCATTCTGAGCTTGGCCTGTCATGATTGTTGTTGCTAGGTCAGCGCATATACCAGCTGCAAGTCTTGCTGCAAGAGCTGAATGTCTATTTGCATATGTATCTGGAGTGAAGTAACTATGAAAAAAAAATGAATCAACAAATTAAGTTCCAAACATAATCCTTAATTTTTGGAAATCCTGCATACAGCTGCTAAGCAGCCACACCGTGAGGGTCATATCTATGCCATCAAATTCACCCATGATCCTTTTTCCAACCACTTTTCAAAGGACATCTAAAAATAACAAAACCATAAAACTGCAAAAGGTGAATAATATGGAATCCAGTAGAAGTGACAGCGTAAATGAACAGTGATCTTGCAAACTATCAACCCTAATTCTCTTTTTATTATGCTTAACTCGTATTCTCTAGCATATCAAACTCCATCCTGTTCTTCTAAGGCCAGACATTAAAGATTCAGTGTTGAATTAGAAGAAAAAATGTTGATGGTACAAATCAAATTCGTATACAAGAAAGCCAAAGCAACAAGAGAACAATTTTAAATTGAGAGAATGACATTTATCATTTCATGATCGGTGTTCTTGACTGGGGAATTTAAAATTATTGGTGCACTCCTTTTATATAGTGCATGTATATAGGATAAACTAAGAATTTAAAAGTCAAAAGTCCTTAACAAACTCCAGTAGGGAAAATTCCACAACAAGAAAACTATCATAATGAATTCCTGTACCATTATTGGTTTTGTCCTAGATATGCTGATAACGATGTGTTTTCGTACTATTTTTCCAAAACTGCACTAAAAAAATTCAATAAACTCCTATGAACACCTCTATTTGGAAATAAATCAAGGTAGGCATGTTAACCACTCTATCATCCACTAGATGGATCCCATCTTGCTTTTGATCATTCATGTCTAATTTTAGTATTTTACTAAGTTTTGCATGTAACATTTTTGCACAATTTTTGGAATTGTGCACATCACGTCTGGCACACATTATAATTCCTTTTTCCTTAAACCCTATGTACAAATGACCTTGTTTGACAATGTTTGCACTTAACGCATATCTTAGACCATGTTGATAAGCAATGTTTGCAAGGATTTTGAACTTGGCCATCTGACTCAATTTTCCTCTCCACACCAGCCGTGGTTTGCTCTTCTATAGATTTAGATTTTAAGTTTTTAACCCTTAGCGGCTTCTTTAACCAACTGGCCATAAAGGGTCTTGCGCACAACCACATCATTCTCTTGAACTTCTTCTACAAGGTAATCCCCTAATCGTAGAACTTTGAACTTAACCAG
This sequence comes from Taxus chinensis, assembly GCA_019776745.2. Classification (NCBI taxonomy): domain Eukaryota; kingdom Viridiplantae; phylum Streptophyta; class Pinopsida; order Cupressales; family Taxaceae; genus Taxus; species Taxus chinensis. The sequence continues at coordinate 328,867,943 of CM034147.1, forward strand.
TTTGATCTCTCTTCTTCAGTCAAACTTTAGAACCAAAACTCCCTATTTAAAATTTAAGTGCTTTAACGATGATCTCAGAAATGTTTGTCTTGTCTAGGCTACCTATATTGCCTATTGCAGGTTTGGATGCTTCTTGTCAGATCTAGCTATCGAGATTTGCTTACCTCCTGAGTCTATTGTTCACTACAACATGCGAAATTGGAACTAACAATTCCATCAACACCGTAGTCTCTTATTTGTACCCAATTCAGAACAGAGTATGTCTCATTGATATACTTATACGAGGATCCATATGACCAAATAATTGCAGGTGATCTCTCTTCCTGTAATGTCCCTCTTTAAGGCTGAACCACACCAACAAGGAATTTACACAAACCCCAGCTGAAAATAATCTGATTTTTATAACAGCATATCCAAAAATATTAGAAACCCTAGCAGCGAACAGGAAATTACACTTTTAGGGCATCATACATCATTAAAAGCAATTGAAAGTAAATAAACAAGTCTTCCTAATGCAGCGAACTATAGCAGCACTTAATGGCATCCATTCTCATGCAATATGGGCTGGAAATTAACATAGAAATATCCCAAATACTCAATAAATCCAGCAAGATAAAATCTGGAGCAAATTTGTATTTTATAAATTTATTTTAGGTGCAAATACCGCTGAAACTTAAAAAATTCGTAACTCCATTAATTCTTGGAGTTTCAACACAAACCAATGCTCAAAATGATCTTGAAAAGATCAGCTATCCAATGAAAATTAAATCACAATTTTACAACCATAAAAACCCACTGAAAAGTGATCCCAAAATCTCCAAATGGGTAGATCAAGTTGGAAACGAATGTGGCAGCCCCCAAAAGCATGTCCTAGCTAGAATCTGTGCCCTAGCACTAATAGAAACCTTTGCTGTTCTGAAATTCTGAATTTGAAACTCCAGTGCGACTCTCGGATGAAGTCACGAATGCAACAAATAAGGGTTTCCGTCCCCAAGTGTTGTGACTAATGAGGGTTTTTGTCCTCAAAGCGGTGAAAACTAGAGCTCAATGCTCCAATTTCCAAAAGAGAAGTATATAATTCATAAGATGATGTCCACAAATGAGCCCCCATCATTTGCTTTTGTAACCTTTACTTTTCTTTCTTTGTGGAGCGCTCCATGTAGGCCTCTTTATTTCTTTTTCAATATTTGCTTTTCTCTCCTAAAGAGGGACGACCTCTCCTTTTTCTTTTATTTTAGTATTTAAAAATACTTTTTTATTTTAATAATAATAATATGAAGTTGCCCCAAAATAAGAATTGGCTGGGCCCAACTTAAAATATTATTAATTATTTTTAATTTAGAAAAGGGGACATTACAGTTCCCAACCATTCCTTTCAATCTACATGATTTACAGATCACCAAGTGAAGTATCTTATTGGTAACCTTTACTTGACCATTCATTCTCAGATACTAGAGACTATATAGGGAGTAAAAATGTTAAACTCCCTAATCAGATGTTTGGATGATTTCGTAAAGAAAGGGCCCTCCCCAGTCACATGTCAAGTGCAAAGATATCCCAAACCTTTTCATTATTTTCTACTACAAAAACTTGGTTGTGCTGTCCGTCAAGTTATCAATCAGCATTCATTCTTCATCCCATTTTGTCATGTATTATGTCACTAAGATAATGTATATACACCATCACAATTTACTAGATTTCTTAAACGAATCGATGAAGTCCAAACTCCACCTCTTGAAGATTTCTCACAGTTGCATAAGGTACATAGGCATGTAATCATGCTTCAAGGGTTTACATAACCTCTGACAAAGAGATCACACTTTGACCAAAAACCTGTGAGAAGAACATTTCTTCAGATCGCATATGGCCCCATCTAGCATCTGATACTCTTCTTTTGGGAAGCTATTCGCTACAAAATTATTAATTAAAAAATCTCAGTTGGGAGCTTTTGTTGTTATGCTTTAAGGATGGATATTTTTTTGCTAAGCAGTTGCCCTTGTCCTTCTTCACCTTGTCTGTTATGCTCTTACTTTGTGCAGTTTCTAACTTTCCTTAGCTATTATAGGTGATTGGAGACTGCAAATATAGCTTGTTGCTTTGCTATTCAATCTGTAGTTGGTATGTCTATGTATTTGTGGAGCTGGGTCTCCCCTTTTTATCATTAACATGAATTACTATTTTGGCTATCAGAAAATGTAAAATATGACTTTACCCTAGATATTTACTTACTACATCATAGTAAATAACTAGTAAGTAATTAGTTTGTTGGTAAGTTATTTGTTTGAGTTTTGATCACCCATAATATACTTTGTTAGAGAGCATATTTTAGAATAGCTCGTTCCTAACAAACTTGGTCGCATGTGAAGTATTGTTACATATGAACCTGTATATTGTCTAAAGCATGTTTTTGCATTCTTTAATTTGGCCTTTGAATTTAATTTAGCATCAGAGTAGATAGCTTGGGGAAGAGGAAGAGACTAGGAGAAGTTAGTTTTAAAAAAAGGAGCACCATTGCACTCCCTGTGTAAGTTTCAAAGTGGCACAAAATCTTTTAGTTTTTCCTCCTATGAAGAACTCTTTGAGAATACCCATTTGTTTTTTAGTGTCTCTCATATTTCTTGCCATTGGATCTATTGCTGCTCCAAATTTTAAAAAAAAAAACAGTAAAGGAGCATGAGTGTTGGAATTGTTATTCATTGTGAGAAACATTGGAGAATATGAAGAGGAACCATGCAGGTCAAAGGAAAGGCACGTTTTTTCTTCTTGTATAGAGCCTATATATATATATATATATATATATATATATATATATATATATATATATATATATATATATATATATATTGGCTGATTTTTCCAAGGAGCAGCAGTAAGAAAGAGGGTAAACAATTTGTATATGATCAGCAATTAGAAGTCCCAAAATCCTCCACGCTCCATTTCCACACCACCTCCAGCAATATGATTCTCTACAAGAAAGACGGAAAAAATAAATAAAATCCATTCATTTTCATACAAATTTTGGACAACATTGAATTCTTCTTTTTTTTTAAGTTTTATCACAATTTAATATTTGATAAAACTCTATAATTAATTTCAATTATTGCCCTACAACTAGCCTAAGACAAATTAATTCTCTATGTCGAAAACCAATTAATTCTCTATGTTCAAAAGTAAAACCATAATTATCCAGAAGACATAAATTTGTCAGTAGGTCCATAATAGCATTATAATCCACACCCTTTAAGGAATTTGCTACAATCATCACAATTTTTGAAATTCAGTTGTTTTTCTGAAGCTGTGCCTAGAATTGAATTAATTCGATATTTAGAGTTCTGGGTGAAATTTTTTGCTGAATTTTTGCAAGCATGCCTAAAATGCAAGCCTAAAAAAACCTTTAAAGCATTTTCAGCTCCTAATTAGATTCCCCAAATTATTGTTTTTATAAAACTAGGTGATTTAGAGTCTATGTAAAACCCTGAAAACAAATTAATACTGTATCTTGCACCGCATGGAAAATACCCAAAAGCTAGACATTTGACTTGGATGCTTTGGAATAGGATCCTAAACATGTGTGAAGGTCATCTCTTCTTGAAAAGTGTTATTTTCAGACTGGAATTAATTATTTGTTTCCAATTTTCATCATAACACAATGGCCGCAAATGGCCCCAAGTTTTTTTGCCTGACTCAAAGGTACTCCACAGATAATAACTATGTTACATAGAAGACAAAGGTGAAGGCTCACCTCGAAGTTTGAAGATATTTGGCCGGTTGTTGAAGCACATACACCCGACATGCTTCTCACTGACCAGCAGCAAAAGTTCGAGCAAAGCAAACCAAAAGGCAAAGTTCAATACAATGTTTTGGGTATCGGATGAGGTTCAAGCTCGTATCCGAGATGCATCATCTACCGAAGATGTATGGGGCAAACTGAGTATTGTCTACAAAGCCAAGAACAAGAATACCATCCTACATCTACAGAGCCAACTTCACTGTCTCAATCTGAAGACAGGTGAAAAAGTTGAAGTGTCTCTCTGTCATGTAGAAACATTGTGGTCCTCGCTCCAAGCATTGGATGAGAAAGTGTCAGACAACTCCCTTGTACCTAGTCTTCACCCTAAGAGCATTGCCCCCCGCTTACAAGATTTTCGTGACTTCTTTCAATGTCGTAGATCAGAAATCAGTTTTTGAGAAGTCGGTAAATATGTTACAGCAGGAAGAATCCATGCACGAAGAAGATGGAGCTGAAGAATAATGTACACTAGCATCACAACATAAGGGTAAGAGGCCCATAAGGCCTCCTCCAAATCAGCCTCCTAAGCAAACACGTCGGCAGAACCAACATGGGAAAAACCCTCAATACCAGAAGATTTGTCTCATATGGGGGAAGACGGGCCATGAACTCAAAGATAGTTGGTTTAACACATTCACCAATGGCTCACCCAGCAAAAAATAAGACAATATCAAATCCATCCAGATCAAGGAAGAAGCCCCAGAACACTCAACATTGGAAGAAGAAATCTTCTAAACAACAGCATCACAGCAATATTGCTGAAGAAGACCGTCATTCTGATGAGGACTATGTATATGTTGCACAAACCAGTGAGGAGAACATTCCTCAAAATTTTGTCTAATACGTGGACTCTACAGCAACTCAGCATATGATAGGAAGAAAAGTATGGATCACCAATCTGAATTATATACCCATCGAGGCCAAGTGTCTTTGGGTGATGATTCATCCTATCATATCCAAGGTACATGTGATCTCTTTACCTCTTGGTAAGCATGTATGTAAGATAATTGAAGTCTTGTATGATCCAAGACTAACAAAAAATTAGTTGTATGTAATTCAATTGCTTGATTTTGATCAAGGAGGTAAAAAGATGTGTCTCATTCGAGACAAGTCAAGAAGCTGGAAAATTGCAGCAAAAGCTTCGGGTGTAGGAAAAATGTTTCAACCTGATTTTGTTCACAAAAACAATCAAGCTCTAGTTGTAAGAAAAATATATCTTACACATCTCAGGCATCAGAGATATAGACACCTTAGCATTGGGTATTTGCTTGCACTAAGCAGGCGTCAAATGATGAGAGACCTTCCCTCACTAAAGAAGTAGAATGATCTATGTTTTAGTTGTTTAGCTAGGAAACAACATAGATCCCCCTTTGGTACAAAAACTCATCGAGCAAATGGGCCTTTAGATCTAGTGCATACCGATTTGCATGGTCCCATGAGGTTTAGTGCTAGTGGCTTCAAATGTTTTCAGCTCGTTGTTGATGATTCTCACAAAAGATGTGGATATATTGCTTGAAGACAAAGGATCAAGCATTTCAACGCTTCAAAGAATTCAAAGCTTGTGTGGAACAACAATTTCGTCGTCCTATTCATGTCCTATGCTCAGATTGAGCGAGGGAATTCACCATTATGAGTTCTCAACATATCTAAAGGAGCAAAACATTTGTCAACAATTAACTGCCTCATTTACACCACAACAAAATGTTGTGGCAGAAAGGTAGAATCGTACTATTATGGAGATGGTGCACAATATGATTTAGGACTCGGGCTTTGTGGGACAGAAGTTGTTCATATTAAGATTTACTTGTTGAACTGTGCACCCACTAAAGCTCTAGATAGGATCACCACAAAAAGCTTGGAGTGTGTATAAGCCTTCTATCTCCCATCTTCATGTTTATGGATGCAAAGTTCATATGCATACTCCTACAAAGAAAAGAAAGGAACTAGATAAGAAATCCCATACACATTGTAGCCTAAGTAAATACACACCAACCGAAATGTATTTGATGAGAAACATGAGTCCAATCCACCCTTGTAGTGTCCCTTTCCGGGCTTCAACTGAGAAAGAAGGGAAATGGCACAAACCCAACTCAAAGCATTATAACAGTCAACTGAATTTTTGGACTTAAGCTATTCAGAAGGCGGTTTACTTGTTGAATTGTGCATCCACCAAAGCTCTCGATAGGATCACACCACAAGAAGCATCGAGTGGGTAAGCCTCCTATCTTTCATCTTGTTTTTGGATGTAAAGCACATATGCACGCTCCTTAAAAGAAGGGAAAGAAACTACATAAGAAATCCTTGGCATGCATTTTTCATGGCTACATTGAAGAATCAAAGGTCTATCAACTCATGGATCTAAAATCTAAGTAAATACACACCAACTGAAATGTATTTGATGAAAAGCGTGAGTCCAATCCACCCTTTTAGTGTCCCTTTCCAAGCTGAAACTGAAAAAGAACGGAAATGGCACAAACACTCAAAGCATTATAACAGTCAACTGAATTTTTGAACAGCAAGGTACAACAGTCTGAAATCTTATGACAGCAAGAGGAAAATTGCAATAATTCACCACCAAAACCACTTTTACAACATCCAAAGATGTAGGAAACTATATAAATATTTTAGAACAAGTACAAGCCAAGAAATGAACATTTAAACCTTCAATTGGAATATATTTAATTAAATTTGCAACAGCAGCAAATCCACTAACAAAAATGCTTGGAAGTTGAGATTCCACGGCCCAAAATCCAATCAGACAAATGCAACCCGCCTTAGAAATTATGAACAATCCAAATATCAACAAGAAATGAAGTGTCGTGCTCTAGATATCACCAAACTCTCACCACTATGCAAGTCGCTACCCTACGAGAGGGTTTACAATAGGCTGAAAATGGCGCAAACTAATCAACAAACCCTTGCAAAACACAAATAATGAAATGTGTGGTTATTCCACACTCAAAAAATCTTCAAATTTAATCTCTTCTTGAAGCCCTCGCTGAAATGGTGCCATACCACTGAAATTTCTGAATGCAGCCCTGAAATACTGAAGTGGAGCCCAATTGTGACCTTTGGATGAAGCCACCAATGCAAAAATTGAGGGTTTTCATCCTCAATTGCTATAATCTATTGAGGGTTTCCATCCTAAATGGCTGAAAGTAGAAGCAAAAGTGTTCAACTCATAAAAGCAAGATGATAGATAGATGATAGATGTGCCAAATGAACCCCTTCATCCTCCTTTTATAACTTCTCTTTCTTCTTTCCTTCAATCTTGGTGGCCGACTTACTTTATTTAAAAGTCACTTTTATTTTTAATAATAAAACATAAGTTGCCTTATAATATAACATAAAGTTACATTTGGCTCACTTAGTTAAATCATTAATTTTATATTTAATAATAATATTATTATTAAGTTGCCCAAAGATTAGAAATGACTAGGCCCAACTTAAATAATATTATTAATTATTTTAATCTAGAAACATTACAACCCTCCATAGAATCACCTAATACAGGTATTGAGCCTGTTAGCATTCTGAAGATAATGAACAAAGGAATCCGTAACTCCCTACCCACCCTTATGCCCCAAACATCATGCAAAAGGTATCTAATATGCCTTGATCTCTCTTCGTAGCAATAGGTATATAATGCAACACTCTACACATAAATAGGAGTGTGGTGAGGCATTCCATCCAAATCATCATCTTTGATTGGCCTTGCAAAACCCCAATTTTACCTTTCCTTGCCTATTATACTTGTATATCAATGTTACCATTTTGATCCTTTTGACCATGATAACACTTGACTAAATATGTTATATATACATCTATGTTTGATGGTTTGTGTTTAGATTGTTATCTATGAATAAAATACTATCATTAAATATTATTTCTATTTTGGTTCTATCACTAATCATGAAGATGCAGATATTAGGAAAATTATGAAATGGAAAGCACTGATAAAAACTAGGAAAAATACATTATGCACGCACATAGTCACCGATCTAGGATTTTTCAACTCACTCATAGCAATTGGGTGCATTTCCCGTAGCCATGATTGCTGCATGCACAACCCACCTATAGAACGTAAGCAAGTCACATGTGGCAATGGTTGTAGGTGCATATTTGGAATCATGACAGTTAGTTGATCTGAATGATTTTGTTCCATGGATTGAGGAGATAGATGATCCTTCATTTTAAGGGATATGAAAAGTCAACTAAGGCTAACTCATCATTGTTTCTCTTTTGTTTGGGTCATTCTTTCTACTACGGTTATAACAGCAATATGTTGTTTTCATATAATTATCGGTCTCTATTATTTCAGATACTAGTTAGATCTTTTGTTATAACTATCGTTATTCGAACCATCTAAGTAAATGTCATCCTTTCCTATTTAAGAGACAAGTGGTAGGGAATAGATACTGGTGTCCCCAGATTTCATCCTGAAATTTGTGACTACCCTATCCGAAAAAATTTCGTACTTTTAAAATAATGGGTCGTTTTGTATTTTTTATTGCCTGAAAGTTTTTGTATTGCGTCAAGATATTCCCACAGAGCCATATTAGTCATTTTCGCCAAATACCCAGATGCCCAAAATTGTTATATTCTGTCGTCGAGATTTGTCTGCGGGAAATTTGTATTTAATTATTTTGAGCTCCGTTTGAGGCAATTTGCGCTCCGTTTTAACCCTGTTGTGATTGAACATATCATTATTCCTATATACCAGACGGGTTTTAACTAGGAATAAGTTTTGGGCTTTATTTGTGACTTTTTGACAATTTTTTTGTGTTTTTGTGTTTTTCCCGTTTCGTTTTCTGTAAAATTTCTCTAGATCAATTTCCTTTGCCGGGTTAGCCCCGATTCTTGGCCTGGAGGTATTCGAAGATCACATACGCACATTGTGCCAGAAGGAAGTCACCATCGGAGGTCTGGTTCTCTGGGGAAAAGGCGGAAGTCCGTGCACTAAAAAAGCCCCTGCGGGGTTGGACGCATTTTTGGAAAACAAAGGATTTAAGTGGATCATGGGAGAAATAGAAGCAACAGGCAGGTGGGATTTTATTGCCTACCTTGCAGGGTACTTTTTCCCATGGAAGTCAAATCAACTTAAGTGACAATGGGAAAATTAGAGGCAGCAGGCAAGCGGGAATTTATTGCTTGCCTTGCAGGGTAAAAATTCCCATGGTGAAATAAAAGAAAAGTTACTTAAGTGAAATCATGGGATTTTATTGCCTGCCATGAAGGGTAAATAATCACATTGTCAAAGTCAAATCACTTAAGTGGATCATGGGATTTTCAGGGCTGCCTTACAGGGTAAAAATTCCCATTGTCATGTGTTTTTAAAAATAGAATTATATTATGCTAAAAAGTGCGACCCCTTTAGGAAGAACATCGCAGTCTTTAAAGTGATTATTTTAATTAATTCTTCTTCTAAAAATGGCGCCCAAGCATGGAAAAAAGTCAACAAAATAAAAAAGGAATAAAAGAGATGGAAATAGATGGTCTAAATTGATTAAATTTAATTTATTTAAAGGCTGCCCCCTTCATGACAAAAAGTGCGCCCCTTTTGGTATATATTTAATGTTTTTTGAAGCATTAATTGATTAAATTAAATTTTATTTTCAGTGGCTATGGTCAAAGCACACTGTGAAGCTTAAGTGAAGTGAAGAGTGGATGATTAAATTGATTAAATTTAATTTAATAGATGGTTGTCCTTAATCATGCAATTTTAGCACACCAGTTAAAGAGAAGAGCATGATTTTTAATTAATTAATTGTCAGGAATAAGAAGGGCAATTATTAATTATAAAAATATGAGGATTATATAAGCATGCACTGCCATAAGGGTGAATTAATTAATTCACAGGTGAAGAAGTGCAACCCAGAGGAAAAGTGTGCCCCATATTGAAGAGGATTTTGCTCAAAAGAAGATCAAATCAAGGCTAAAAGCTTCTGATTTTGGCGCATGCATTGAAGGAGGTTGATTAGTGTTTGCATAATTGTTTGCATAAGTGATACAAGTGCTCAAGAATTCATTACAGGTGCTTTACAAAAGAAAAGGAGCTCTAATCAATGTCCAATACATTGAATATATCCTCCGAATCTGAAGAATTATCCAGATCTGCACCAGTTTTGAAGAAATATATAAGAAGAAAACGAATTATTCAGACAAAGCCATGGCAAATATAGACAAAAAAGAAAGCACAACGGAGTCATGCATCACTTCCAAATTTGCAGACATAGGAGACACAGATCTAGGTCCGGAACCTCTTTCCGAATTGATTGATAAATCCAGAGCGGGAAAGACTTCACTCATGCGTAAGGTTAAAAACAGTGGAATTATTCGAGCTGCAATCTTTCCATACACAGCCCAGTTGCCAAAGTTTGTTATGGAGTGCGCTAGATCTTACCATCCTTCATCCAGATCAGTGCGAGATGCTACGGGGAAAACAATAATTCGGCTGGACACAGAGTTCATCAATTATTGTTTGAAGATTCCAGTGCAAAAGGTGGTGACTTCCATTAGCATTCAGGATGCCGGCAACAGGTGGGAAAAGTATAGAGTTGATTGCGTGAATATAATGAATAACAGATACATGAAGAAGCCCAAATCTCCTTCTAAGTTCCCAAGAACTCTTCCGCGGTCCAATCTCGTGCAGGAGGTAGATGATATTGTCAAATTGCTATGCAGGATTAATGGCGAGGCGAATGCTCACACTTTTCGTACATGGATGTATGCTTTCATCAGGACCATTGAAGTCAACAAGTTTGATTCCATAATCAATTGATCAGAAATCATTAACAACATTGGTGAGCAGCTCCGGAACATGAAGCGTACTTTCAGCTTCAAAACGACTTCCTACCTTATGTATGTTGCAGATTCACAAGGCGTCTTCTTCAAGTTGGATAGATGCGGTGTTCTTTCTAAGGACCCCATTTTCAAGTGCTACCCACAGCTTACTGTACCTACATGCGAGAAAGATTTCAAAGTGGTCAATGATGAATTCTTTTACGAGTTCATTTACAAGCTAGACAAGGACCTAAAGGCCAACAGGGTGAGCAGGGAAGCGTGGGAAGTTGTATCCAAAATTGGCAGTCTATTCATTCAGTTTGCAGATTTCACATACCTCAAGGTTACTGGCTTTTCTGGAGAACGGGTTAAGCTACCCAGATATCCAAATGATAGATTGATTACCATGGAGCTGAGCAGATAACTTGTGGAGATGCACGACCTTCAGTCGAAACGGCACAAGTCTACGGGCTTCTTCCCGATCACTATTGGACATTATAACTACCAAAGCATTCATAGAGCTCAAGGGATGGAGATGGAGATGTTATCCGAGTACGAGCAAGAGTTCTTCCTTGCACGGCTAAACTTCGATCCATTTGGAGTAGCCAAGAAGATGATCTCCCAGGAGTACGCACACGTGCCTTCATTGGAGGATTTCTAGATGAAGTGCAAAAGTGAGTACGAGGTTAGAAAGAGGGATTTCAGCAGGCTATCAACATGGCAAGTGTTCGACTTTGGACTAGCGCGGATACCTGCGGATCTTAAAAATGATGGGAATGTGTTACTTGACGCTTACCATCAAATGGGAGGAGATAGAGCCGTACTTCAGGATAACGTAGGGGGCTGCCATACAATTGAAGAAAGGTTTGGCGTTGTTCTGGTGAATACTTCAAATTGGTTGTTGACGAAGGGATATTGCCTTGATGAAGCATTGACGAATCAAGTCATGGGCAACTTTGGCGAAGGAGATTCCCTCAAGAGAAAGCACGAAGGAGAAAGCAGCAGAAGGTCCAAGAACTTGAAAATACACAGAAGATCTCAATCAAAAGAGAAGATCACTTCCACGGCCATGACTTTAGTTCCAGCTTCTCCAGCATCCAGTACTTCACCAACTGTTGCACCTCAGCAAGACACTTCCATGCCTCCACTGAATCCGGCAACATTCATTTTCTCTCCTGAGCCACTCCGTTCAGCACCTGTTCTAGAAGAGACGTTGAAACTGCAGATGGCAGAGTTCGAAAGAGCTTTTTCCTTGGATGATTCAGAAGATGGCAGCCATAACACTGTAGCACTTTCTGATGGAGAGAAAACAGAGCGGGAGATAGTAATGCACTCAGCAACTTCTCATTCTCCGAGAAGTAACTTCTCATAATGGTTGGCTTCGCAGTTGGTTCCAAAAGCGAGAATGGAGATGAACTTGGAAGAACACGACTTGCAACTACTCCGGAGTCTAGGAGGAAAAGACAGAAGGCCTAAGTTGCTAAGGTAACTTCAAGGTTGATCATCGAAAAGTCGGGGCAAAAGTTTGCTGAGTTGACAGTTCCAGCGGAAGGAAAGGAGGAGGATGAACTCACGGCAGAAGATATAAAAGTAAGCAGAGTACCCCTAGGTCAAGCCACCACAGAAGGATTGAAGCAGGATACACAGACATTGATAGATGCTCTATTCCTTAGGCTTGACAGAGAAAAGGCGGAGAAAGACGAGCTTCAGAAGCAAATATCTCAATTGTGCGAGATCATAGCCAAGGTTGCTAAACCTTCCGTTCAGCCCATTTCAGAGCAGGTGAGTGATCATCTTATGCAGGAGATGGAGGATGCAAGCAATCAGGTGAAAGCTATTGACGAATGGAAGAGTCTGATTATTTGTCAAGCTTCTGTACAACTTGGAGAGGTGTCAGCCCGCCTAGAGGTTATGAATGATGCAGCAAATCAGCTGAAGCAACTGGTGACAAGCATAGTAGATATGAACACAGTTGTTGAGAGTAACTTGAGTACCTTGGCCGAAATCAACAAGCTGCCGAGAGATGTATTGGTTGCAGAGCAGATTGTACCGGATGGATCAGTTGAGAAGGGGAAGCAGCTGGAGTTTGCAGTATCTTTCCATTTGGAGATCTGCAAAGTTTTGCTGAAGAGGATGCAGGCACTTGAGAGTAGGACATCATCCTTACCAGACAGTATCATTTCTTTCACTGAGGAGGATGTGGTCAGAGATGTTACTTCATCGTACGGATTGTTCCGACCAAGGTGCCTAATTCCCTGAAAGGGTCTCTTCTGATGGTTCAAAAGAGAATTGATAAAGCTACTAAACCTTTCACGATGAATTCCATTAGCTGACTAGTGGCACTGCAGGCAAATATTGCGAGGTTCGGGCCAAGCTTGGAAGATGTGGAAGCGTGCATCAAGGTGTTGAATGAAGGATTGCTGCAGTTCAGGATAGAAAAGGAAGCAATGGCTAAAACAGATGGGAAGATGCTGAATCACATGTTCGACAGTATATCAATATCAGAACAAAAAGAAGACATAAATGTTACAGCTGGCTTGACTTCTATTCTTTCTTCTATTTTCCATGTTCCCAGATGAAATTGTAAGACTTTTAAGTTATTGGTTTTGAAACCATTACTTAAAGTAATGTGGAACAATTCTATTAGTTAAGTGATACATGTGTCACTTAAAGAGAAGTTGGTTGAGGATGATTGCCAAATGTCATCTTTACTTGTTGTTTGTGTTTCAGTTCAGTTAGAGTTTCCCATTTGTACTTTCCCTCCTACATTCTATAAGTAGGAGAAGAACCTCCGAGTTAATGATCAGAATTTGTAAACAACATCCTTGTGTTCCAGACTTTGTGCTGAAACCTTTGATAGCCACTTGAAGCAAAGGAATATACAGGAGTAGATTTCCGGAGAACTTTGTGTCACGGTGTATTGTGTTTCTTGTTTTTTATCTTAGATCTCTTAATAAACTTTGTGTTATTTCAGATCTAGATCTAGAGCTACCTTTGCTTAAAATTTTGTGTTTATATTTATTGGTTTCTTCTATGTGCATGCAATCAACTATGCCATCTATTGATTGCGATGCACATCTTCCACATTTCTTCTCTGTGATTACATAACTTCTTTCTTCTATAAATATTTCCTTTCTTAAACAGTTGCTTACTTGTTGCAGAATTGTTCAGTTATTGTTCATGAACTAAGTAGTTAAAGTAAAACCCCATTTAGATATTAACATACTTTAATTGATAAATCTGACACGGGAGCCTCACCGGTAAATGAGGGAGATTTATCTCATGTCTGCCTAGGTTTTGTGCTATGCAGAAAATCTAGCCAACAGATACATAATACAAAGTTTAATCTTATAATATAGATTAAAGAGATTATAGTGTGATAATCTTGTAAATTGGTTGTAGCAATCTTCTTATTAGTATAGGAGGCATGACACTAAAGAATGATCTCAAGAGATTGTTCAACATGACATACCTCAAGCATTTGCATTACCATCTTTGTTTGGAGGCATGGCAAACAGGACATCACATCTTTGTGTCTCAAATGAAGTATGCCAAGACTATGCTCCATAAATTTTAGACGATAGATTGTAAGCCTATTGCAACACCCATGGAGACAAGATTTTTGTTGTCTCATTATGATCAATCACCGCCAATAAATGCTAGTCTTTATCGACAGTGATTGAGAGCCTCATTTACTTAACCTGCACTAGGCCAAATATTAGCTATGTTAATTTTCTTTCATGATTTATGCAAGAACCAAAGGTGATTCTTTAGAGAATAGCAAAGTGAATATTGAGATGTATTTGAGATAATATTGAATATGGCCTACAATACAAGGAGAATGATCAATTCTTTTTGATAGAATAAGCAGACATTGATCATGAAAATTCTATTGATGACAGGAAATTCACATTTGAATTTGTTTCTTACTAGGATCATGTAATGTCACATGAAATATGAAATTTTGGAAATTCCCACAAACCCTTAATAAAAAATATGGCAGCAATCTAATTTTTATTCAAAAATACAACAATCTGAAATCTTTCTTTATTTATCAAATATCACCAATGCAAAAATACCCACAAGGGGCAAAGCCCTAAGAAAACCTCTTAGCACATTAATGTGATGGAAAAAGAAAATTACAACCAAGAACTAAATTTATTTCTATTATATTTTTTATCACAACAATTTTCTAATAAATGACACACCAGATGGCATGAAGAGGCCAAATGACGCATATGCAACCAAGATTGAAAAAATCTGCCCACGAATGATGCCCTAAACGCAAGTTTGAAACCCCAAAGGGTGTAGATAGCCCTAGAAATCGCTGCAAATGTCTCCAACAACCTTCCCAACTTCAATTCCAACTAATAGGTGGCTGCTCCACTATAGAAAACATTGAAAATTTGATCTGCATATGATACCCTAGCTGTCAATCTCTAAAATCACCTTGAAACTGTTCCCTAGCTCTGAAAATTTGATCTTTAGCTCAAATGTGATCTCTGTGTGAGATCACCAAGGAGAAATTGGTGGTTTTTGTCCCTAAAATCTGAATGCCAAGAGGGTTTCCATCCTCAATAGCAAAATACACAAGAGGATTTTCGTCCTCAAATGCAAAGATTGGAGCAACATCTTCAAACTCTTCATGAAAATTATGATAATCTTTTGTCAAAGATAGGTTTAAATATACCGTGCAAAAGATAGTAGTTACAGGGTTTTTGATGTAGAGACATCCACAATAACAACCATGAACTATGGTTGTTGCAACCTTATTCCAGCATGCAAGCAAGCTACGTAAAACAAATTCATGAAAGTTTCAACCTACGGTCATTATCATAATTTTCATGAAGAATTTGAGTTGTTGCTCCAACCTTTACATTAGAGAATGGAAACCCTCTTGTGTATTTCACTATTGAGCACAGAAAACCTCTTGCCATTCAGATTTTGGAGACGAAAACCCTCAATTTCTCCTTGGTGACCTCACACAGATTTGAAATATCCCTTGTGGGATACCACTTAGAAATGCACAAAATAATGACAATTTGCAGCCAAACAGAATTCTGATTTTTGCAGAAAATAAAACTAGGGCAGCGAATAGAAATAAATCTATAACTCACAAAATACTTGCCCGAATTACTTGAAAATTTATAGAGAGCTTGCTAACAATAAAACTAACACTAGGAAATTATTTTTGGAATTTTTCAGCTAATAGAACACTGCCAGAAAATTACAGCATGCCCTAAACAGCTGGAAAACTTCTAAAATTTGTATCTTCCCGAATACAAGTGCAAAAACTATGAAACTTTGGAAATATCATTTACAGATATAGAATATGATATTCCAACCTTCAGATCTGAAAATGGCCAATTGGAAACTGTCCAAATAAGGGCTGCAATCTCCAAAACAAGTCACCCTTTTTGGTAGATGGTCAAAACCCCTTTGAAATCCTCTGAAAATGATGCCAAACCCTTTCTTTATTGCTGCCGTAAGTCTGATCTGAAAACCCACTGATTATCTTCACAAAATATCTCAAAAACCTTCAAACCCTATCTCTAAAACCTCTGAAAATATCTCTATAAATCAGCCCTGAAAACAACTCTAAAATGACAAACTAGGGTAGATCTTTCACTACCGAAGAATGTCCTGCTAACTAGGGATGGATCTCTCACCACCGAAGCTAGGATTCCTGCAGGATTTCACTCCACAAGCTATAGATTTGCAAACAGCAATTGCACATGAAAAAAAGATAATTAGGTATGTAAGAATGTTCTCCATCACTCTCCCAAACCTCCTTTTATAACATCTCATTACCTTTTTCCAAGTTGGGCGCTCCGTGTGGGACTAAAAAATGACTTAAGTGACCCCAACGAAGAAATAGAATAATTAAGTACCATAGGTAACCCCAACGAAGAAATAGAATGATAAAGTGTTATGGGGTCCAATCCTAAGGACAAAACTTAATATCTAGTCCCTCAAAATCACTTTATGCTCATGTCAACGAAAAATTATAACAAATGAACTAGATATTCACACTCAATAGCTCCCAGCGTCCCTAGCCCCTTGGGTATGACCAAGGTTGGGACTCGAAATGGCCCTTAGACCTTTGGCGTAGGAAAGGGGACATTACAAGATCACATTTGAACTAAATATCAAATTTTTGGAGCCAGGCACAATTTCAATGTGATTTCAAAGATTGGCAACTAGGGCATCATATGCAGAGCAGATTTTCAATATTTTTTACAGTGGAGCAAGCACTTATCAACTGGAATCGAATTTGGGAAAGATTTTGGAGACATTTGCACCCATTTCTAAGGTTGTCTACACCCATTAGGATTTCAAACTTGTGTTTAGGGCATCATCCGTGGGCAGATTTTATCAATCTCAAGTTGTATATGCATCATTTGGCCCCTTCATGTCATCTGGTGTGTCATTTATTACAAAATTTGTTGTAATCATACACGGGTATTTTTCATGTTTTGTGGTCTGAAATATAATAGAAATAAATTTAGTTGTTCGTATTAAAAAAAAAAATTCCATCATATTCATGTGCTAAGAGGTTTTCTAAGTGTTTTGCCCCTTGTAGGTATGTTTGCTTTGGTGATATTTTATAAATAAATAAATATTTCATATTGTTGTATATTTTGAATAAAAATCATATTGTTGTCATATTTTTGAGTAAGGGTTTGTGGGAATTTTAATAATTTCATATTTTATGCCCTGAGGGGACATTATAGTGGTATCAGAGCAGTGATCTCACCAACCTGTGGATCAATCAGAGAAGGAATTCATGACGATGTTTATTCAAGCAAAGTTCTTACTTTGGAAGAAAATATAGATCCCATTCAAGAGATGTTGATAAAAATAGAAAAGTACAAACTTGAGGCCCCTAGAATCCTTGACCAATATCAAGGGATCCTTGATTATCTTAAATATGAAGTTTCCTTTGATGATTACTTGGAGTTACTCGAAATGAGGAATCCAAATAAAAGAGGGTTGTGTGAATACATAAGACAATTGAAGAAAAAAAAGAACAATCAAAGTTGCAAGAAATTGAGAGGAAGTAGCCCATGGAGGAATCCACCATACAAGAGGAGGTTGAAAAAGATATTCTTGTTCAAGAAACACCATTCAATCTCCCAAAGATTGAGTTCGTGCCATATAAAGGGGATTTGCAGGATAGCTGTAAAAATAAAAGTGAGGAAGTCAGGGGGGAAAGGACATCACTTGTTGGATGCAACGAGCTCAAGATGGAAGAAGATGAACCAAATCATGAACGATCCTCCGAACTTCCAAAGGGTAAGCCATTGATTGATTTTGAAAGTAGCACTATGGATGGATATGCATTTGGAGGAGAACATTTTGATTAGCATTAATTCAGGAGTCTTGGATCCCAACGATGGAGGTGTTGAGGGTATCTCAACAATTCCTATTACAGCACAGGAGGGTGAGCACTTTGATTGCAGCCTAAGTTATAAGAATATTTCAAATTTGTTGCTCCCTATTATGTCATTTCAAGATTTTTGTCATTATGGAAAGCATGTTAAAAAGGGTAATAGGGTGAAGGATGCAACTTGCAGCATAGGGCATGCAGATGAGAAAAATGACTCAATAGATACTAATGTTGGCATTGAGCTTGCTGAAATTTTCAGATTAGCAATTAATGATAAGAAAAAAATCTGAGAATTTTTGGGTAAAAACTGTGTAATTGAGAAGAAAAGATTATTACATAGTTTTTACCTAAAATTTCTCAAATTTTTCTACTTATGTATTGTGAAAGCATTAAATCTCTTAACGATAAGCAGTTTGGGCAGCAGTTTGGATAGCAGCAGTTTTTTTGACAGCGGCAGTTTGCACAGTCATTTATGCGGGCATCACATAAAGAATTGAGGACCGGCAATTGCAAATTCCCAAGGATGTTTTGCGATCCTGGTATTAAGTTTAAGTTGTTGAATTGCATTGCTCGAGGACAAGCAATCTTTGGGAAGGCCAGACTGTCATGTCCCCTTTTCGAATAAATTAATAATATAACAAAGTGTCGAAAAAGTAACTTTATAAAAGACAGTTATGTTTTATTATTATAAAAAGTAACTTTTTGATAAAGTAATCCAATGCTAAAATAGAAAATAAGAAAGTCACTTTAAAAATTGAAGTGCAAATATCCCACATGGAGCACCCCACTTGGAAAAGGGAGACAAAAGATTATAAAAGGAAGTGAGGGGAGGGTTCATGGATATCTTTTTCCCATAATCTAATGTTACATTGAGTATTTGAGCAGTTGCTCCAACTTCTTCTGCAGTGAGGACAGAAACCCTCCATTGCAACTAGGTTTGTGGGGATGAAAACCTCCATCTTCCGGTTTTCGATCTGATGACGAAAACTCTCAAGGTCACTTGTGGTGATCTGATCCAGATATTGCATCTGCATTTCACAACGATCTACATTCCAAAGATTGCATCTGCATTTCACAACGATCCGCAGCGCTAGATCAGTTCAATCATCAGCTAGGTCATGTTTTTGGCATCAGCTAGCAACTAGTGCACATTCTTGGGCATTTTCAAGGGTTGTTTGCAGTCACGAATCAGTCACAATAGCTAGGGCATCATTTCAAGGTCATTTTTTCCAGTATTTATTTACATTTGTGTTGTATTCAAGAAATCTAAATATTTTCCTAGGGTTTGAAGCTATTTTCATCATTTCAAGCATTTGCGAATTTTTACCAAAGGCTTTTCGAAATAAAAATCAGTTTCATTAATTTTGCCCTAGGGTTTGCTACAAAAATCCATACTTCATTAATTCTGCCCAAGAGAGGACATTTCAATGGGAAAATATCTAATTTCAGTGTTATTTGGTACGGTTGTTATTGTATTTGGGAATTACGTACTTTTCCTAGGGTTAGAATTTTTGTTAATCATTTTTCAACAATATTTTTTTTCTGCAGTTAGCGTTTTACAAAAAATCCAGGCTTTATAATTTCTGTTCTGAAGGGGACATTACAGATCAAGCCCTATCTCATGGGGCAGCCAAAAGCAAAACTTTGTTTCTTGATCTTCCACCAAGGCAGAGTGTCATGCAACAACAAGGGTTGTCTGCAAAGTGATATGGCTGCATAGCATACTTGCAGGATTGGGAGCGCCAAATGAACAGCCAACGATCTTGTATTGTGACAATGAGGTCGTTCTAAAACTTGTTTGCAATTGATATTCCATAAGCACACAAAACACATCGAGGTTCAAAGGTTTAGAATCACTTCATACGCAAATATGTTTAACAATACAACATCGAGCTCCAATTCTGCCTAACTGAAGATCAATGCGCAGATGTCTTCACCAAGTCACTTGCACGGGTTAAATTTGAGGCATTCTGCAGTTCACTATCATGCATTTTTTAGACTATGATGTATTAAGGGGGGAATGTTTGATATTTACTAACCACATCACAGTAAATGGCTAGTAAGTAATTAGTTTGTTAGTAAGTTATTCAAATGGGTTTGTTATCACATGTAATATTATTTGTTAGAGAACATATTTCAGAATAGCTCATTCATAACAAACTGGGTTATATGTAACAAAGTATTGTTACAGATGAACCTGTAAAAATGTGTAAGCATGTTTTTACATTCTTTAATTTAATCTTTGAATTCAATTGAAATACTCGAATATACGAAGCTAAAATGAGAACAAGTTGATCTGAAACAAAATACTTGGGGCGAGCAAATTTGCAGATGACTAGTTACTAAATGGAGGAAAAAAGAACAATATAGCATCTTTCTGCAGATGATATTGCAAAACCTGGTTAGCTTGTTAGGAGAATCCAGAATTTACACATGAAAGATTATACCATAAGCCCATCCAATTTTCCTGCAAATGATGAAAAGCTTAATTTTTTATCCAAGCATGAAATTTCATCATAAGCCTGATGCACAGATAACGCTTGTAAAGGAAAAGCATTTTATTACATTAATACACAAAATCCTACATTAGAAAGTATGCATCAATCAGCAAAGACAACTTCCTCATAGGCCTCTTCTCCCAGCATGGGCAAGAAGTGTCAATTTATCCATCTCAGCACCAGTCTCAAGCAAGGCACCATTTTTCTTAAATATAATTACATAAGTTTATTTTGATTTACGAAAATCTTGATTAGGATATTTATTAAGGTGGCACGTACCTTGAGCATTTGCGGCTTGTTAACTCAACAGCATTAACATGCTCCAAAGTATGGATCTGCAATCCAACATATAGAGATAACCTTTTATTTCAGTACAGATTGGGTTGATACACACCCCATGGACAACATCCCAAAACTTTGCAGCTCTTTAATTTCATCCATGACAACCATATCCATGCCCTAGAACATTGCTCTTGGTTAAACAGCATAATTTTCTGATTGAGAGGATGGCTTTTCCTCTATACAACGCCATCAGCAATGTTTCAGACCAATAGTGCCAACATTTTTTCACAGGCAATAAAAGGAAGACCATAAAACTATCACATTCATGCCACAACATTGGTTATTGAACTACACATATAGATTAGCTACAAAAAATCAATATAAAGATAGCTATCTGAAAGCATATTTGTAGTGAAATTTGAAAAGCTGTAGGCGTTTAGTGATGCAAACAATTGAAAATTGCCATGTGTTTAGACGTGTGCAATTGGGCATGGTTATATGTTTAAATGCATGCAAATGAGTATTTACAATTTAATTCCATCATTTTACTACATGTACAGTCGCACTAAGACTGAATAACTGAAAAAAAAATTATGTAACAAAAACTTACCATTGCCAGCTCTTCACATGTAGCCTCTCTTGCAGGTATGGGAAAACATTTTCCGGGAAACAATCCTGTTTGAACAGAAATTGACATTATGATCACTATCAAAAATGGAATACCTTCAAAATTTATAACAAACTGAAACTGTAATCTTTAGAAAGTGCATGACTGACGTGCCAGGATACATGAAATTTGAAGGCTACATCTCAAAGGATATGGGGAATTTATAAATGCCCGACTCAGAAAACTCCAGTTTAATTCCTACCCTACAGAAAAAATGGCAGGACGAGAAATTGATGAAAATCACAGTGAGGTACAAAAACATACTTCGGTATGCATGTGTGTTGACCCAGTAAGAATAGAATAAATAAAGTATATTTTCTGGAAATTACTCCATGCTACATTTTATACTTTTGAATTTAAGGAAAGGGTCCTTTTGTAAGTACCAAAAGGTACAGTGTTAACAGTCATGATGGTTCAAAGCAACCACTTACTTTTACTTAGATTATGTTAAATATGGCTTATGGCCCTACATCTACATTCCCTTCCAAACAATGGCCAGACTCCGGCTAGCATATCATTAAGTCACCAAGTAGGCACTAGGTGGTTAACAAAAAGTCTTTTGAGTTCACAAAATTTGATGTCCGTTCACGTTATGTGCTCCCGCAAGATACCAAACTGAGGACTACAATCCCAGATAGGAACTATTCTAAGGTCAATTAATTGATGGAGGAGATGAAGGCCACATGCATGTCTTATGTATGCAACATTATTGTGGATGGATGGACAGATATTAGACACTGCTCACACATCAATACCATTGTCTCTTGCAAAGATGGATCATACTTCTTGAGTGTAGTTAATTGTTCTAGGAAGCACAAAGATGCAATGTTTCAATTCTATATTTTTTAGGATGCCGATGAGCAAGTTGGACTTGCCAACATTGTACAATTTGATATGCAACTTACATGTGCCAAGCAATAGGTAAGGTAGTAGAGGCTACCTACAACCATATCTATTGGGCCTTGTGTTGTGTGCATGCCATAAACAAAGCACTAGAAGACATTGAAAAAATTAATTGAGTTAAACAGCTAGTGACAGTTGCAGACATTCATCTGCAATCACCACATGTCGTTGTCACTTTTGTGAAGCTTCTCAAAAAAGGAATTCCTCAAGCCAATCGACACCCACTTTGCATCCTGCTTTGTTTTGTTAGATAGGATGCTTGAGTTGCAAGAGCCCTTGTAGCTTATGATCCTAACATAGAACTAGACTTGGTAGGCAGTGTCTAAGACAGAGCAAGGGAAGAGGGTGAAGGAAGTGGTGGTGAGACACATTTTGGGCCAACATGAAATACATCACATCAATTATATTTTTGATTATCAATGTAATAAAAAATGGGGATTTAGATAGCTTCAACCTTGGCCAAATATATGAGTAGATTGAAAACGAGTGTGGCTAGATGAAGGTTGTTATTCAGGTGAGGGACTCCACCCTAGAGTTCTACAATGAACATATTCAACATATCATCAACTGAGGTGGGGGAAGTTGAACCCACCACTACATATGGCCGCATATGAACTTAATCCAAGATGGTATGTGAATTGACCTAAAAGAGTTATCCCTGTGGAGGTTGAGGAGGTGAAGACAGGCTTAATGAATGCCCTAAAAAATATATATAATGCAGAGGAGGCTTCATATGTTAGAATTTAGTGGCTCAAGTTTACTAAACTTGATGGCTATAAATCTTTAGTGAGGATAGACATGATAACATTGGCAAAGGAGAAGCTAGTGAGTTGGTGGCGATTGTATGGGTGCTCAAGACGTTGTAGACACTTATAGTTCGCCTCCTTTCCAAAGTTTCTAGTTCCTATGATGTTGAAATTTGAGAGGACTTGTTTGCCATATGGTTGGATCCACTCTCTTACAAGGAACAAACTTGCCTCTAAGAGAATGAAGAAACTTCTTGTGCACAATGCGTTGTGTCTCATGGATCCCAAAACACTTGACTAAAAGCAAACCCCAACATTATAGAGAGATAGAAATCCTGAGAAATTGAGCCAAGTTAAAGAGGACCATAATGTGCAACATGTATTGATTGGGATCCCCTTCGAGGATAAGGATGTGGTTAATAGTTCCAAGAAGGAGCAATTCATGGATGTTCTTTCAGATGTCGATTCTGATTTTTGAGTTGCACCTTTGTGGACTACATTTTTTGTTTTGGGCATTAGCATGTTGAATAGTTGATGAATTAATCAAAAACTTTAAAATTATAATGTATCTAGTTCTACTATCATGTACTCTTTTCATTGTAATATTGTTGATATATCTTAATCTCTATGACTTCGGAATAATGATATTCATCAATCACAATGATTTTATTTAGTAATCTATTCATATTGTATAAATTTTTCCAACATCACAATGATTTTATTTAGTGATTTATTCACAGTGTATAATTTTTTCCATTTATTATTTTGAATTTTACCGTATTATCTTTAATTCTTTTTAGTTTATTTGCATATTTTAAATATTTATATATTATTTTAATGAGCCATCCCTCCACCGTCCAAAAAAATTGGATATTTCTTGTTCTAGAAACCCCATCAAAATAAAATAATTTTAATAGAATATGGTTATCTACTAAGCTGGTGAATTTTTCCAACCCTAGAATAAGTAGGTCTTTGTAGTTGACAAATATTTTGCTTAGTTGTGTTAATTCCATCAATTACACTAGCATAATAGAGATTCTTGCAATAACATAATTCGTCCTAATGGTTATGTATCCTTGTTTTGTTCACAATTCACACAAGTTATGGAATTTCTTTTAGTTTCAATTGGTATTGGCTGAGTTGCTTTAAAAAAATTGACTTTGACCAAATTATCCTGTCGAGAAGAATTTGAGGAATATCGCAATATTTAGGACAACCTATTGAGCATAGTTGGCTCGTAGTTTCACATATAAGTTTGTCTACACAACTGGCTATTGGTCGTACATATATGCTCATGAGTATTGTGTATATTTCTGATTTATTTATTTTTCAATGTAATGTGTTTTGTTACAAAAAACTCTTCATTTATAAAGGGGTCGATGTGGGACCAACAAGGAAGTCTAAAAATACATGAATTTTGTTGTAAAGGGGTTTATACAATCGGAAACCCATCAAAAACATGCTCAAAACATCCAGAAACATGTCCCTCAAAGTTTTGAAATCACAAAATGTCCATGGAAAAAAAATTGCATGTTCCAACCACAATTCTGACACATTACAATGTTATACCACCAAGCACTGCCTAACAACATATGGCATGCATTCTTGGGTATCACATCACACAATACTGCATCCTAGAAATCCTGAATATAAAAATTGGCCTTAGATTGCTTTGAAACCATTACTGTATAACATTTTGTAAACAAGAAGCTTTGCTTGGGTTTGGGTGAGGTAAACACTTCAACCTCAACTTCTGCACAGTATTTGTAGACACCAAATAATCCATATTACCTCCATCAATAATCAATTTATAACACTTATCTCCAGCTTCACACTTGGTTTTAGAAATGTTCTCTCTGACGTGGACCTTCTCTTTCTTTTCTAGCATTAAAAGACACACTTCGCAGCATCAATTCCCACCTTGTTAAGGCTTAAATAAGACTATATCAGAAATTTCTGCCACTTTTTGTGTTTAAGCCACAAACATTCATTTTTTCTCACTTTTCATGATTTGTATGCTTGATTCCCAGGCCAACTACATTTCGAGAAAACATCACCAAATCCTCTTTCACAAACTATACAGCCATAACCCCTTCCATTATTGAGGTAGTGTCCTCCTCTCTGATTTTGCTAGGAGGAGCTTGTTTCTCCTCCTTCCAGTCCGCTAGATGTTTGAATCCTACCTGTCATCTGCCTTCCACTTCCTCCAAGCATTTCTCTATCACTTTGTTTCATCGTAGAAAAGTTGACAGTTGATATAGTGTGAGACTCCCTCACCTCTGATCATTTGTTACTATGAAGATGGACCATCTCACGAGGTGCTTAGTTGCATCTTTTAATCTCTATAAAGGGTTATTTTTTTCTGAAAACAAGAGATCCAAGAATTTCATGGGCAAAGAACATTTTTTCAAACTTTAGATCTAAAATCCTTCCTAAGTTTGGAAGGAATATGAACCCATTCAAAAAAAAATTGAACATTTCTCCAAACATTAGATCTAAATTCCTTCCTAAGTTTGGAAGGAATATGAACCCCTTCAAAACAAATTGGGTTTATGGAGCTCTCCTGGCACAAGATTTTGTTTGTATAGGATAAAATAGTTTCTCAAAAGAGCGCCCTTCACATGCTGCATTTTCCAAATCCGATTGCATTTTAGGGATTCCAAGCAAAAAATTAGCAGGGGTCCATTTTTTACTCATCTTCTGATTCGTTTGTTTGAGCCTTCAAATTAAGCCCAAAAGTTTCAGAGTCTCTCGTGCCTAGGGCTTGGTGGCAAGTCGCATGGGGACCATGTAATATCCCTAAGAGGGCACTTTAAAACAATTCAAAATTTTCCAGAAACCCTAATTTTTATACTCAGGGCAGAAGTAATGGAAAACTGATTTTTCTGTAAACCCTTATTGAAAATACAACAATCTGAAAATTCTGGGAAAATACCCTTATAGATGAAGATACAAAATTCTAAAAATACCCTTTTATTCAAAGAAATCTGAATAATGCAAACCCGTATTTTTATTGCAAACCCTAGGGAAAAATACAGAATTTTTATACGAAATGACAGTTGTCTTCAAACCCTCGTGGACAAAATACAGCAGTCTGATTTCTTTCCTTTATTTGAGAAATATCAACAAAATAGAAATACCCGCAAGGGGCAAAGCATAGAGAAAGCCTCTTCGAAAATGAATATGATGGAAAATAATTTTTGCATCAAGAATCTGACCTTATTTCTATTTATTTTTCAACTGAAAGTAAGCAATAAATACAACAGGCCATATGAGCACAAAGAAATTCAAGGAAAGGCCCCGGCTGGCTGCGAATATTGCCCTAGGATAGATTATGGCATGAAGCAAGGCTCATCACCTAATGCCAGCTGAATGAGCTCCCAACGGAGGTCGTCCAGTTCTAAAACGCCCCAAAATGGCCCAAAATAATGGTCAGACCCCCAAAATCCGTTGTTCCAAGTAATATCTTTGATGCCCTAGCTGTAATAACTCTGAAAACTGCCCTGAAAACGTGCCCTAACTTGACAAATCTGACTAAAACTGAAATTTCTTATCTGAAAGAACAATTGTAACCTCTAGATGGAGTCACCTCTAAGGATTAGAGGGTTTTCGTCCCCTAACCTCGTTGCAATGGAGGGTTTTCGTCCTCACTGCAGATGGTAGATGGAGCAGCAGCCCAAAACCTCAAAATCAAAATGTAAAGTATGCAAAATATGTCTTCAAATGATCCCCACTGTCTTTTATAACTTTGTATGACACGTTCCACAAAAAAAGAGTCCCAAAAACAACTTTCCCCTTTTCTAATTCCTCATTGATATTGTTTTATTAAAAGTATCTTTTTATAATAATAAAACTTTATCAAAAAGTTACTTTTAATAATAATAAAACATAAGTGTCTATAATAAAGTTACATTTTCGACACTTAAGTTATATTATTAATTTGCTATACTTTATTTGAAAAAGGGGACATTACAATCCTCCCGTCCCAAAATTACTTGCCCTCAAGCAATTGCAAGCTCAACTGTTCAACTCCTTTGGACTGCACCTTTTGCAAATACCGTGATCCCAAATAAATCTTAGGAACTCATGTGATGTCAGCATAAAAGACGGTGCAAATTGCCGCTGTCCAAAACGTTGTGCAAACTGCCGTCCAAACTGAAGTCCCAACTGCTGTCCAAATTGTTGTCTAAACACCCAGCAAAAAGAGCTATGCTGCTATTCAAAATCAAGAGTAGAAGCAAGATAAAATTTTCCCCTTTTTGGCCCAAGTATTTTGAAGTCCTCAACTTCCTCTTATGCCCCTAGGGATGACCTTTCAACCTCATGACCTTGGCTGTGTGTAATCAAAATATTTTCTTCAAATGTATGTCCATCCTCCATGCTACTCTGAAAATCAATCAATGGCTCACCGATTGGAAGTTCAACAAATGGTGCATGGTTTGGCGCATCTTCCTCTAGATTGAACTCTTCGCATCCAATAAGTAGTGCCTTCTCTTCCCTAGCTTCATCATTATTTTGCTGACACATGCAATCATTAGGAGGCAAATAAACAGTTTCTCATATCAAAGATATCATGCCAATGTTTTGTGGTAAATTAATACTGCTAACAATGGAATCAAGACCAACTTGAGAAGGGAAAATTGTTGCTGTTTTTTCTGTTATGCCATGTACATATACTGCTGCGCCTTGTCTCTGAGCTGTTATATTGCCCAAAATGCACAAATAATCTTGAGTGTGAATTGGAAAATCTACCTTATACACTTCTTGATTTGAAATTCTATTGCCTGAAATGCACAAATAATCTTGAGTCTGAATCGGAAAATCTACCTTATACACCTCTTGATTTGAGACATTCTTTTTATTTTCAGAACTGTCATAAGAATGATCCAACAGCTTACCTTCTTCTTTCAATGCCTTGGAGAATTTTGCATCAACTCTACTATATTGAAGACTTGGAAAGATATTCCCTCCAAATTCTTGCAAATCGGAATTTCTTACATATTCCACCATTACCATTGGAGAATTTTTTCCCTTAATTTCCAGTAGGTGTTGTTTTTCCTGAGTGGCTATCAACTTAGCTTGCTTATCTCTCCTTCACCACTCATCACACCTTTAATGGGTCCTTATTGTCTCATCTTCATGGCTTGAGCTATAATGTGTGAGATTATTTTTAGAATTAGTGGCATCAGCCAAACCATTCTGCTTACTTGCATGCCCATTAACATACCTATTCTAAATATCAACCTCACATGGAATTGACTCAATCTTTGCAATGCTTGACAGATTAATAGGCACTTTTTGTTCACCATTAGGAATTATTTTGACTTGCTTACTGAATTTGTGCCCCTCTGTAGATTTTAGTACTTCTAGTTCTAATTTTTCTTCTTTCTGCAAAAATATTTTCTTTGGCTTTTCTTTTTCAGATTAAGTCATGGGTGGGAATACATTCCCATGTATGGTTGACCTTAGTCAAAAGGTTGATTCCATCTCATTGTATGGTTTAATCATTCTAATTGTTTTGCATTGGGGTGGATCAGACTTCTTTTTAAGTATATGTATCATGTTAGCCAAAGTTTGAGATAGGAGTGAGAAACAATGAATCATATATTGTCTTTGTAAGACTTTTCTGCAGATAAAGACATTGGTCGATTAGTTGATTGTAAATCATGTATTCAGCTACGCTGCCAAGAATAACAGCTCTAGAGACCAGAGACAAAATCCCTAAGCAGACACCTTAATTTTGTCCAACAATACCTTAATTTCATGCAAAAGAAGGTACGTACCTCTCACTTAAGGCATGAATTAAGGGTCAAATTCAATTTGACCAAGTACAACCCTTAAGCTATTTTTGGAGTCAATCTCCAAATTATGGAACTGAATACCCTTAAACTGATGTTAGGGATACAAATTTTTGGAAGGGTAAGGGGGTGACCCTTTCTATATCATTGAAATGCTAAATAATGCAAACCCTAGAGAAAGGAGGCATAATTTTTGATGTAACAAAGTGACTAGAGGATTTTCTCCAGCAAGTGCCCTGGTGGACAAAGTAGAAGTATTCTAATTCCTTTCCAGTATATTTATGTAGTGTTTTGCATTAAAGGTAGTCATTCTTGTATTTTATTTTCCCTGAAGGGGCATTGAGTTTAATACTTAAGTTATCTTGCCCTACATGTAAAATCAAGTGTTATGATAAATTTTAGTGTGCATGTTTCTGTAAAATTCTATTGTGTATCTCCTTTAACAACTTCCATTATTTTGCCTTATAATTTACAGCATACCCTCTCTAGAGCGTGCAGAAGGTCTAGTAGAGGCTTTCTTATCAGTTTGCTTGCAAATACTTCCTTTATTAGCAAATTATGGCATGAAGCAAGGTCCTTTGGTGTATGCACCTCATTTTACCATTTTAAGTTACGAAGTTTGTCTAGACCCTAAAATACCCCACTAGCTTAGTTTAGGGATACGCTGAACAGGGAACCAAACCTTTAAATCTGGAGATTCCACCTCACATTCGAGATACCCTAGCATCTAGTGAGGTGTCTGAAAACTGCCCTGTATATCCATTGCCCTAGCTGAGGAGAGCAATCTGAGTGATAAATAAATTCCATTCCTCAAATAGCGCAATTGTAACTTCTAGATAATAGTCATGTCTAAGGATTAGATGATTTTAATCCCTTGACCTCGACTGCAATTTTGGTGGTCGTGCTCACTAGAATTTGGTAGTTTCCTCCTCTGCATCACCCCTCCTCTTAAGAAAATCATTTCAATGTTCTTCAGGAGTGGTATGCCTAGATGTCCTCAGATTGGTCATTCCCCTCACTCTCAAGGAAAACGTTCCATGACACATTCAAGAAAAACTCTTTAAGAGGTAGACTTTCGACAACTCAGGAACACTTTCAAAGAGGAATTGGATCTATTAAATAGAGCTTTGTTATAAGGAACCTGAGACTGGATCGAAAAGTTCAAACTTTAGAAAAGTGTTACAAAGGGACGCAATACCCCTGGCCCCCAAATAAAGACTTTCATCATGTCCCGGACGTCTCGGGGGCTTGTGGACGGGGACTAGGACGGGGATGGGGACGGGACGTTTCCCTGTCGTCCCCATTTTTCAAAAAATAAGGGGGACGTCCCCTGAAAACTAGGAACGCACCCGGGATGTCCCAGGTGCAAACAATGTTTGGGGACTTCATTGGGGACATCGTGACGTCCCCGGAGCGTCGAGCGACGTCACGATGTCCCCAGCGTTTTTCACACTACGCCAAAGCTAAAACAACTTTTATTTTATCATTTTTATGTTTTTTTTATATTTTTTTAAACTTTTAATGCTTTCTAATTAAAATTAACATGACCTAACCCTAAAAGCGACAAAAAAACTTATAAAAAGAGCATTTCACACTCATTCTAATCACACCAAGCAAGAGTAAAAAAAAGAGAAGGAAGGAGCAAGGGTAAAAAAGACAAGGCAAGAGCAAGGAGCAAGGTGCAAAGAGCAAGAGCAAGGATGGAAGAGGAAGAGGAAGAGCAAGAGCAAAAGCAAGAGGTATGTGCATACATTACTAATTTACTACCATTCTTTGTTTTTGTTTTTTTTCCAAATGCAAAGTTGAAAGTGAAAGCATTGCATTTGCTTGTATTTTTTTTCCTATTTGGATTAGCAAGTGATGGAATTAAATAAAGCATAAAGGTAGGGCATTTTTATTGTTTGCATTTTTTTTTAATTTTTAAATGTATTCATCATTGTTTTTTTTTATTTTTTAAAATGTATTCATTTGCTTGTTTTTTTTAATTTTAAAATTTTGCTGTTTTTTTAATTTTAAATTGTATTCATTGTTTTATTGTATTGTATAGTTATATTGTTTTGTATTTTAATTATTACAGTTTCAAAATGAGTTTTGATAGTGATTATCAAACTAAATATGAGGTTGAAATGGGTGTGCAAGGAGAAGGAACACAATCAGAAACACCTAATACTGCTACTAGTTCACAAGGGAGTGTGGACAAGTTCAGTTGCCCCTCCAAAATGTTGAAAAAGTATGCTAGGGGGCCTTTTGATAAGAAAAAACCTTTGAAACAATTTGGTCAAATTATGCAAGGTCTTAGATCAAGCATTTCAGGGGGCACTAAAATATGGAAATGCAACATATGCTCATTATCTTGGTCAGGCAACATTACTAGGTTGAATGCACATTTATTGCACATTGCGGGGAAAAGGTGTAGGCGGGTGTGGACAACTATCACTTGAAGAGAGGTCAGAAATGGTGAGGTTGTATAATGGAGATATGGTGGAAAAATGTTCCGGAAGTTCGCGGCCATCATGTTAGTGGCACTGACACCCCTTCTAGTTCTATGAGAATAATAAGTGTTACAGGTGCATCTTATGAGGTGTCTGAATTAGATGCTTTTGGTAGTATTAGGGGTGAAGAGGAAGGTTGTGGCCTCCAATCCAGTTGTTGAAATGTATGATACAAAAGCTAGAGAAGAGGCTGATGATGCCATTGGAAAATTCTTTTTTGCTACTGGCATTCCATTTCATGATGCTCGCTCTCCTTATTTCAAGGAGGCTATGGCTAAGGTAGTCAAAGCAGGTGTGAGTTATGAACCAGGAGACACGAAGTTGAGAACCACAATCTTGGATAGGAACTATTCCAAGGTTAATTTACTGATGGAGGAAATGAGGTGCACATGGGTCTCTCACGGTTGCAGCATCATCATGGATGGGTGGACAGATATCAGACACCACCCACTCATAAATATCATTGTTTCATGCAGAAAGGGTCCTTACTTTTTTAGGGCAATTGATTGTTCAGGGAAAAAGAAGGATGCAGAGTTCCAATTCACCATTTTGAGAGATGCTATTGAGGAGGTTGGCCCTGCTAACGTCATGCAGGTTATTACAGATACAGCTTATGTGTACAAGGAAGCAGCAGGTAAGCTTGTCGAGGCTCATTACCGACATATATTTTGGACCCCATGTTGTGTGCATGCCATGAACAATGCACTAAAAGATATTAGAAAAATTGATTGGGTCAAAAATGTGGTGGTTGATGCTAGAGATGTGCAAATGTTCATTTGCAACGACCATACGTCATTGGCACTCTTCCGTAGCTTTTCGAGGAAGGAATTCCACAAGCCAGTGGACACAAGTTTTACATCATATTTTATTATGTTGGATAGGATGGCTGAGTTGCAGGAATCATTACAGTGTATGGTCATGACATCAAAGTGGTCTAGGTGGGATGGGTCGAAGATAGAGCAGGGGAAGAAGGTGAAAGCAATTGTGGTGAATGAAACATTTTGGATAGATATGAGATATATCACATCCATAATATCTCCAGTTTTCAGTGTGATAAAATATATGGGAATTTTGAGAGCCCTAGCCTTGGTCTAGATATACGAATGTATTGATAGTATGCTTGGCCAGATGAAGGCTGCTATTCGGGCAAGGGACCCCACCTTGGAGGTCTACCATTACCATATTCAGTCTATCATTGAGCGGAGATGGGAAAAGTTGAACACTCCTTTACACGTGGCTGCATATGCACTAAATCCGAAGTGGTATGTTGAGAGGCCTGGCGGAGTTCTCCAAGTAGATGATGAGGAGGTGAGGAAGGGTTTCTTAAAAGCCCTCAAAAAAATGTATAATGCAGAGGATGCTTCACAAGTCAAAACTGATTGGCTCAAGTTCGCTTATCTGGATGGCTACATAAAATCATCAAAGATAGACAGGACCACATTGGCACAAGAGAATCCAGTTAGTTGGTGGCAATTGTATGGACATGCAGGATTGTTACGTACACTTCTATTCGTCTTCTTTCTTAGGTTTCTAGTTCCTCTGCTTCTGAGAGGAATTGGTCAACATATGGGTGGATCCACTCTCTTAAGAGGAATAGACTTACCTCTAAGAGAGCAGAGAAATTTTGTTGTTGTATATAGTGCCTTGCGTCTCATGGATCGCAAGTCACCTACGTACAAGGAGAGCCCAGTATTGCGGTGGTATGTGAATCCTAAAGATGCAAGTTTCAGATTGATGAAGATCAAGAGCAGCGAGGACTGGTTGATATCTCCTTTGTAGATGCAGATGACGTTGATACAGATACTTCCTAGTGAGGAGCAGTTCGCAACTGTTCCTTTGGAGGGCTCTGATAGTGGATTTTTGAGTTGTACTTGTCACTTGTCATTTTGGTTATGTAATGTCATTTTGGTTATGAGACATGACATAATATTTCATAGCATATGTAATGTGGGTGTAGTTGTACTCTTCTCATGTTGATTATTGAAGAGTAAGACTAAGACTTGTTTTAAATTTTCAACTTTACTATTTAGTATTCAGTCTTTCATTGTCATGTTGAAGTTTTGAACATTGAATCTAATATATATAGCTGTAACATTTTGGGCCTTGGCTTATGTGATGAATAACTGGATTAATCAATTAATTGCTTTCAATCTTCAAACTTTCAATTTTAATTCTTAGTTTAGTGAATTATTCATGTTATATTTGTAAAATTAATAAATTATATATACTTTTTATTAGCCGTCCCTTGCCATCCCCCCCGCCGTACCGAAATTTTCAAAAAAATTGAAAATGTCCCGGAGTCTTAGGAAAATGGAAGGAGATCAACCCATAGAGTATTCCACCATGCCACATGAAGAAGAAGCTTCTGTTAGCATATGCAAAGAGAAGAAAAAACTCAGAGAAGGAGAGAGAGAAAACTGTACTGTTGGAATGACACAGGCAGAGGTTTATTTATTATAGGAGGAAGTTAAGATTGGTTGAATAGTTACCAACCGAACAACTACATAAGTGTCTTTACATGCTATATAAAGCTGCTATATTTTAACACCTCCTCTTAATGACTAAACCGGAAACAAGACAAAATTTGTCTCGAAATTTTACAAATTTCCTAAAGCCCATATGTTTAGTCATTACATTTACAGACTGTGCCATAGGTTGTACTTTAAAATCAGCAATCCATGACTGTGTTGCGGTTGTCGAATGAAGAAGAACCGTAAAACAAAAATCTGGTCCCATGAACAAAGGATATGGCAAGTGGTCTGCTGGTTCATTGTTACGTGATTCATTGACCAATGATGAATCACCAATGGCTGAGAGTGTTAGCCCCATCTCCATAGTGCTGAAATCAGAACCTCGAAGATGTGGATTGAAAAATCTATTCCAGGGTTGTGTAGCCTGCTGGAGTCTGTACAAAGACTTAATTATCTTGCAATCGAAGTCACCTCGATCACGTCCTTGCAACACCGTGTAGTGCTCATCCAACTTTTTCAATAAGAGAAATGTGACTATCTGTGTAGTAGGAGTTAGAACCAACTCTGCAATAGTGGGAGAAATAACCATCTCCGTCTCAGCAATCAGCAGTGAAAGAAATCTCCGTCTCAACAATGGTAGGAGTGAGAATCAACTCCTCTGTCTCATCTATTTGCTCATCTATCCCCCTCTGTTGGGAAAGATCCTTCACAAAACAATGAGCCAACTGTTCATGCTCTACTGTCCTTCGTGCAAGTACCTCTGAATGTGTGGCTGGGCATGCCATCTTACCATGCATCGTTAGTGCATTTGGAATCGTGGAGTCTCCGTCCACAACAAATTGTTCTTCAGAATGAGGAAATCCATCCTCCCAAGGCA
Organism: Taxus chinensis; assembly: GCA_019776745.2. Taxonomy (NCBI): domain Eukaryota; kingdom Viridiplantae; phylum Streptophyta; class Pinopsida; order Cupressales; family Taxaceae; genus Taxus; species Taxus chinensis. Next base: position 328,902,640 of record CM034147.1, read on the forward strand.
TGTCCGCCTCCTGTACACCTGGTATAGTGGATACTCCCTCCACAATAGGTGCATGTAGGTTGACTGTATCCAAGTCAACAGATTTGTGAGGAATGGCTTCCTCCCAAGGCATTGCAACCTCCTGCACATCCTGAATGGTGGAGCTGTCCTCCACACGTGCATTCATGTTGATCGCAGCCGGATCAACAAGATGATACTGACCACCTTCCCCAATACAAAGGGTAATTATCCGTCTCTGTTTGACATCAGAGACAACACACTTCTTTCCACAGAAATCCACAAAAATATTGGGATTTTTAGTGAATTGACAAATAGATAGAAGATTCTTTTGCAAAGAAGGTACATAGCTAACATTCCGTACTAACAATTTATGAACATTATTCAATACAATGCATATATCTCCTATCACTTCTACTGCAAGTGTTTCTCCATCAACTAGTACTACTGATTCAAAACATATATTCGCAGTAAATGTAACATACTAGTCCCTACGACATGAAAAGTGTGCAGACGCACCAGAGTCAATGATCCAACAACTGGTACCATTGTCATGCGAGCATGATGTCGTAAGATAGTAAAGAGCATGCCTGTCATCCGAATCCCGTTCTTTTGCAACTGCTCGCCACATGTTCCTCATTACATGGCTTTTTTGTTCTGTTGTGAAAGATCATACTTCCGCTTCCGGCAATCCTTTTTTAGGTGCCCAATCTTGTGACAGTAATAACATGTGACCAAATACCGAGTGGAAGACTCATTGGACTGACATCTCCACTTTCCCTTTGACTGAGTGACAAGAACACTCTCTTGGAGGTCTTTCATCCGAAGTAGGTGCTCAGACAACGATCCACCTTCTTGTAACTCTACGGAAAAGAGCATATTTTTCAGGTATAAAACCCGACTCTTTTTTGACATCTGATATTTATCCCTCAGACTGGCCCACAACGTGCTTGCCACAGTGGCATTCCGCACTTCTGATATCATATCATCTGATACTGACAACTTGAGAAGCAATAACACTTTCTTATGACGTTTGTAATAATCCTCGAAGTTACGTCGCTGGTCGACTTTCATCAACCCTTGATTATTTTGTCACAATCACGAAACTCCGCGGCCCGTTAAAATTCTTATGGCTCCCATACATCGAAATTAGTGTCCGTTAATTTTTGTCTCTGGCAAAGTCAAGTGTGAAATATTTGCCATTTTATTATTCCAAAGTAACGGAAATAATAAAATAAAATTTTGCCCACACTTAATAAAACAATATTACTTTTTTTTCAGCAAATAGTATTAAAATTAATTACTCCAACAAATCGTATAAATACCTTTTTTGCTGAAAATAATATTATTCTGCCCAAGTAATATTAATCTTCCCTCACGAATTTGCTTATGTCTTCCCCTTCGAACCACGACTTGCCCTCGTTGTCTCCTCTCTGCCCCACAATTTTTGCCACAATTTTGCACAGACATGACTGGTCACATTTGTCTCTCTAAGCAGATGCAACGACTTGTGTTTGCCAACTGGATTTGCAATAGGGTTTTTTGCAACTGGGTTTTGTCTTTGAAAAACAGCCTCGAATGGTTTGATAAAGCCCATGAACCCTCGGATTTCTTTGCTCTGCGACCACGACTAGGTAGCACGACCACGTTCTCCTCCAAATTTGCAACTGATCCTCGTTCTTTTGAGCAGCCATGACTTTACACCTTTGAACCACGATTTCTCATAAAAACGATTGGTATTTGCTTCGAACCAAGTCACGTTTTGTGCAAAAAATGATTGTATCTGCCTCTAATGGCTTCACGACTCTGCATATACACGAGCCACAATTTTCTCCTTTCTGTGAATCTTCTACAATAAGCGGCAAAATAACATTTTCAGTTTAAGCCCTACTAGGGCTTCTCCAAACTTCCAGTTTGTGCATGTTTACAAGGCTTTCTCGAACTACGAACCGATCGCTCTGATACAAATGTTAACATATGCAAAGATAAGAAAGAATTTAGAGAAGGCAAACTGCACTGCATCAAATGAGTCAGGCAGGTTCAATTTATTATAGGAGGTGGTTATAGTTCGGTTGAACAGTTACCAACCGAATAACAAGTATATAACAGCTTTACATTCTATATAAAGCTTTAATTTTAACACAAGTTATATTATTAATCTATTATACTTTATTTGAAAAAGAGGACAATACAGACCAATCGCAAGATAAAGGGTTTTGTCAAAGCAATTGGGCGCATGAAGGCAGTGGCATATAACAGCTAATGGAGAAAAAGAGCAATTTGGGCACTTGAAGTGACAAAACCGCACAATGTTGGTTTAGTATTGGGTTAAAGGGATAGCTTGCTTAGCAAGCCCACTCGTTGTAGGGTGTTTGTTGGAGGATGTCAAGGGTTCAATCCCCCCACCTTCCCCCATGGTGCCCTATGCAAACAATTGTTTTTAGTGGTGATTGTTGCATGCAATGGTGGTTTGGTTGTGACCGTTACCAGTTTGAATGGTGATTATTGTGACTTCACATTTTGACTTAAGCTAGGCTAGGCTAGGGAGTAGGGTAGGCCTCGGGGTTTCTCTAGAGAGTATAGATCCTTTCCCTGAGAAGAGAAGGTAGCCCAACTATAGTCTATAGTCGAGGTGAGCGAACATCTAGATAAGAAATATATCTGATCTGATGGCGGGAGAGAGCTGGGGGAAGTATGTAATGAATCAATCCTATAGCTATGGCTATATCTCCCTCCCTGTCTATAGTTGGGCGAGAGATGGAGATTGGGTTGGGGCCTCTACTTTATAAAAGGAGAATACGAGGGGACTATCTAGAGTCAAGTCTAATTGAAATAGCTCTCCCCCGTCCCTACCCTATATTTGAGAAGAGAGGAGGGGAAAGAGGGGGGAAGGGTCCCTTTCTCAGATATATATATGAGGGGGGCGCCCAGATCTCTACAGATGGAGTTAGTTGGGGCCTACCTATATATCTCTCTATGCCCCCCCTATAAAGATTCTCTAGAACTCCCTACTCGGTGGGTATGTATATAGTTTCATTGGCACTCGATTTCTTTAGTTTAGAAATTAGAGACCCCCCTATCTGCCCCCCCCCCCCCCCATATATAAATGAGGGAGAGAGGGGGCCCCTATCCAGGTATGGGGTACTCAATTGACCCTATCTAAATATTTGTGGCATGGCAATGCCATATTCTGATTAGATTCATACAAGTCGAACGACCAACATAAATTTTTAGAAATTTTTCAATTCCCTAAAATTAAGGTTGAGTGGCTCACACGTGTCTAATTGTCAATGGAAGTCAACTTTTGTTGTTTTTTCAAATTTGTCCAGACATAATTTCAAGCAAATTAGTGTGTGGCAAGCAGCAACACCACATCAGCAATGCAATACAAATGGAGTGCAGTGGTACATGGGCAGTGAGGAGGAAATTACTCAGTCAATGGATCTAGGACTAACATGTGGGCGCTGCTCATATGATTTCATGCTGAATTTCAAATTGAATTAATTTTAATTCAAAATTTGCATTTTCAGGGGTATCAGTACTTAAACTTTAAACATCCATAGCTTTGTCATACATAATCCATTTGAGCCTGTTTTCAAACTATTAGAAAGCATTTTTTGAGATCTTCTTAGTGGTGTTATTCTTTTCTACATTTTCAAGCTTCTAAAGTGGTCTTAGCATCTAATAAGATGGTAAGTATTGCAGGTGTCCTAGTGTTGTCAAGGCACAATTTTCATGCCTGGGATTCATCCATTGAGATTGCTTTAAGAGCCATATGTTTGTGGTAGATATTGTGTCAAGAAGAAAATATCCCTCCTAACAAGGAGACATGAGTTGCATTCTATAATCAAGAAGATTATGTGATTGAAATTCTCCTAAAGCATATAGCTTCCAAGGTTCATTTTCATCTTAAGAAGTGCAATACTTTGAAGGAGGTGACAGTGTCGTGGGCATGTTGTTCATGAAATTTGATGAGTCACAGGTTTATAGGTTGAACTGTAAGTTAGCACCATTTAGTCCTTTGTTTTTTATAAGGCCAAGGACTATCTATCTCATTTGAAGGATTTCTTGTTTCAGTTGGAAGAGTATTGTAAAGATTATAACAAGGATGGTGAGATCATTGAGATCACCCTTAAGGACTTGAGGCCGCCGTATGATATATATTTCCCTACATGTTCTTCTCCCAAAGGGCTACATTGAAGGAGGAAGGAAAGACTTATCTTTTGTTAGTGTGTCCTCCTTACTACTAATTGTTGAACAAGAGAATCCCATGAAGTTGGGACTAATTTGTTCGAAGTGACAAGCTCATGTGATAGGGGTAAGACAAGACAAAGATTTGAATTCGAGGGAAGACCAAACAAGTAATAGAGATGGGGACAAGAAGAGTCCTCATGATGGTGATCACAAACATGATAAAGGCAAGGAAAAGAAGCACAAGGAATATATCCACTTTGGCAATCCCAGACATGTTGAGATTGCATGATGTAATAAGATGTGGGATCTTGAGCAGCAGGTCAAGGTTCTCAAGGAATGCCAAGGAAAGTCAAATGGTAATGGTAAGAGTAATGTTCTTCTTGCACATACTTCAAAAGCCTTTCGTGCCTCTACTTCCAAATGTGAGTTCATAGTGATTTCTAAATGTACTCATTAACGATGGGAGTATGTTTCATAAACTTGGCAAAGCTTATAATAAGAAAGTTTATATAGCGGATGATTCACTCTTTCTATTGTTGATGGTGCTGACATTGTGCTAGAAGATGGCATTATTGTAGATGTTTACAATGTCCCTCATTTGACTATGAATCTACTTTTTGTCCACCAGCACTTTCTATTGTAACTGGATGTGTTTTCGAGTCCCGTTGACCTACTTTTGGTCAGTCGTGTACATTAATATAATTTCTTTGTTTTTTTTCTTACTTTCTAGGGGGGGAGTTAGACTTCTGAAGTCAACTTCTACTACTCTTGATGAAGCCAAAGGATATATATGGGAGATGTAAATGCTCCATAGAAGACCTGTGGTCAAAAGAAGCAAGCCAATTATGCTCTCATATCCAAGGCAATGAATAAATACCCATGTTGAACCAAAGGACAAGGCAATGAAGGAGGAGTCATAGTTGTGAAAAGAATCAAGAAAGGATGTTGGACCTCAAATTTGTGAGTGTTGATGATCACTTTTCTAAACTGCAGGTCCTACTCGAGTCTTCAAATGGTGTCATTTGGGGGGGCACTGTCAATGTAGTTACACATTCTTCCAATCCTCCAAGTTTGTTTTAGCAGGGATGTCAAAGTGGAAAACCTATCTTGTTGGGTCCCATTGATTTACCAATACTTGTGGCTTGTTTTTGGCTTATGTGTTATATTCATAGTTCTAAAAATCACGATTACTCGGGCAATAATCACGATAAATCGTTTTTCACATGCAAAACGATTTATCTTTCCATAAATCGCGATTTATTTATTGCCAATAAATCGGCGATTTCCGACGCTAAATAACCTAAAAAATCATGGAAAATCGTGTGAAAAATCGTGGAAAGTCGTTCCATTTCCTCCTGCTCGAATCGTTTTTAGCTTCTGTGGTTTTTTCCACTTGTTTTCTTCTACTCGAATCGTTTTTAGCTTCTGCATTTTTTCCGCCTATTTGCTTCTGCTCGAATCGTTTTTTTCCTTTTTGGCATTTATTTTCGTTTTTGGATTTTTGGCAAAAAAAACACAAGCATAGAAAAAAAATTGCCATTTTTGGAAAGGGTCCACGAAGATGTAGCAGCAAAAACTTGCATGTGCCATAACTTTCATTCTGTGGCTCCGTTTCAGGTGTCGTTTTCTCTAAAAGTGTATATTTTCTCGAGCTCTACGCACTGATAGCAATATTTTTCTTATTTTCATAAAATCCATTTTTGCACCTTTTTGGACCAAGCAACTTCTTGCAATCTTCTGAAAGAATCATGAGCTTTGATCGCCTATAGACAGATTAGTAATTAAAAATACAGCTATGTGAGTATTCCAACTATGGTATATACAACTTATACAATATACTGTACATTGTATACATTTATATAAAATAAATTATTTAATTTTATACAATCTATAACATACACTATAAATTTTATTTTATTCATTTTGTATATACTGTACATTATTATAAATTTATAGTCAATTGTACAATATACACCATAAAATTATAATAGTATATTGTATAACGATTTAACATTTAACATCATTTAACATTATAATAGTATATTGTATACTATATACTGTACAAAGTCACTTCTCACATCATTTAACATTGTTTTTACATTTAATTTAAGTATATTTTATGATTTTAAATGTTTTTAAAAGTAGCAATAAAGTTGTCGATTAATGCCGATAAATTTCCGATTCCCGATTTCCGAGTCAAAATTTGGCCTGTCGATTAATCGCCAATAACGATTTTTTGAACTATGGTTATATTGATGTGTTGATATATGCCAGTATTTTCATAACCTTCTCTTTACATTACTTGTTATGGACGCATATGCTTTGTAAGTCATCCCTTGAGCATATTAGTATTATCCCACATGCATAAGAAATAGTTGTTATGTAGTATAGACTTAGTATATATGTATGTGTTGAGGCCCAATAGAGGCATCCATAAAATTATTGTAAGCACTTGTGCAAAGGAGGTTGCCCCCTCGAAGAGGCCTGTAATCTGTAATTGCAATTTACATTTTGTTATTCCAGCTATCATGTTTTGTTCAAGTTATTTCGGCTAAATTTGTTGCAAGGAGGGTCATTACATCTGGTATCAGAGCCTCTTTCCAAGGTTGTTTTTGCTACAGGATCATCCGAGTAAGTTGTTTTTGCCCAAAAATTTTTTTACTACATATTGGTCGGCTCTATCACTATAACATTTTTCTCATTCCTGGTCGGCTATCACTCTAAATTGTCGCCATCACCATTTTCTAAATTCCTAGCTCTATCGGCTCTTGTTGCCATCACATTTTCTAATTCTTAGTCAGCTTTGCCGCCATCGCATTTTATAAATCCCTGGTTGGTTCTTCCACCATCGCATTTCTAATTCCTGGTTGGCTCTGTCACCGTCGCATTTCTAATTCTTGTTCATCTCTTCTGTCATTGCATTTTCCAATTCATGGTTGGCTTTGCCGCCATCACAAAAAATTTTCTAGTTCCTAGTCGACTTTGCAGCCATATCATATTTTCCGTTTTATCTCCTTTGACCCTCAAATTTCTCTAACACACATGTAATTCCATTTTACACATTACCTTCATTGGTACCTCCTAACGCCGTTCTAGCCCCATCAATCTAAAATCACAATTTTCCCTTTTTTAGGGCTATCGATAACTTCCTTATTTTCCATCAAATAGCTTTGAAATTTTCACATAGTGTTCCTTTCATCATTCTGCCCCCTTTGACCCTCTACGCTAAATTTCCATGTTTCGCCATTTCGATCCTAAAATTTCCCTTCCTCTTCATCCTAGTCCTCCAAAGAGCCTCCCAAAACCAATAATCGTGCCTTTTCACCCTTCATTCTAACCCAAATCCAAAATCACCATTACTAAAGTGTGTATTAGAACATGTTTCTCTATCCATTGCCAAAAAAAACTATGGTCTGGACCCGTGCTGGCACCAAAATCATGGAGGAAGAAATCACCCAGCTAAAGTCTCAAGTGGCAAAATTAACTGATATGATGTGAGGATTAAACTAGCAGAATACCCTTTTGCTCAATAAACTGAAGAAGTAGCCCTCGTCATTAGAAAGTATGTTTTCATCCCCCCTCATGGGCCCAAGTTGGAATTCCCAAGGTTCAATGGTACTGATCCTATAGGATGGATATACCGTGTTGAGTAATTTTTCCACCTTCACAATACATATTCAGCAAATTAGGTCCCGATTGCCTCTTTCCATTTGGAGCAAGAAACACATCAATGGTACCATTGGTATCTCAAATCAAATGATGAACTGAATTGGTCAACCTTCCAATCCCTTGTTTTGAGACGATTTGGTCCCTCCGCATTTGAGGATTTCACTGGAGCACTCAAAAAACTGTGCCAAACAGGTATTGTTTGTGATTATTAGATCGAATTTGAAAAGCTTGCAAATCACACCTAAGGGTTGTCTGACGATTTTTTCAAGAGTTGCTTTGTTAGTGGCCTCAAGGATCCAATTTGATCATAGGTGAATTTTTTTCAGCCACAAAACATGATGGATGCCTTGGGAATGGATAAGTTAGCTGAAATAAGCTCTTATCTCAGTGCCACGCTCTCACCTTTCAGCCAAAAAGAACCCAGTCACCCAAGCGGTTAGCCACAACCACCCCGGTCAAGCGTCTTACTGAAGCAAAAATGTGGGTCCTTGTAAGGAGAAGGGATTGTGTTACAATTGTGATGACAAATGGGTTAAAGGGCATTGGTGTGTCACACAAAAGCTTTACTTGCTTGATGTGGAATCACCTCCAGAGCCGAACAATGAACATGATACCCAGGAATTATAGGATGCTCAGTGAAGAAAAAGTTCCCCTAGAAGATTTTGTGGCACAAGAGGCTCTACCAGAGATCTCTCTACATGCCTTAGCAGGTGTGACCACTCCTCAAACCATGAAGGTCAAGGGGTTATTTAAAAATATCCCTCTCACAATCCTCATTGACTCTGACAGCACCCACAATTTCATTGATCCCTGCATTGCTAAACAAGTTGACTGTTTTGTACACCCTTGTTCCAGCTTTGAGGTCATGATTGCTAATGGGGACACATTGCCATGTAAAGGAAAGTGTCACAATGTATGCATCGCCATATCCGATTACATTCTTCGCTCCGATATGTTTTCCCTTCCTTTATGCGGATGTGATGTGGTTTTGGGTGCACAATGGCTCTGCACCTTGGGACCTATTCTATGGGAGTTTCTTAGAACTTTGGATGCAATTCACAGATAGTGGTCAGAAACACACCTTAAAAGGGTTATTGTCAGGGTCAGGCAGCATCATTAGTTCCCATCGCATGGAGAAACTTTTGAAGAAAGGATCACATGGGGTCATTTCCCAACTGCACTCCATCCAACTCCATTTCGCCTCTACTCCTACCTACCCTGCTCCTTTACAAGCCATTCTCAACAAACATGCAACCATTTTTCTTGAGCCGGTAGGACTACCCCCTTCACGTCCTGAAGACCATCGCATTCCACTTTTCCCAAGAAGCCTTTCCCCCAACATTCGACCATACCGCTACCCTCATCTGCAGGAGACAAAGATTGAGAAAATTGTGTGGGAACTCCTCACCTCTAGTGTAATTCGTCCTAGCACAAGCCCTTACTTCTCCCCGTGCTTCTTGTCCACAAAAAAGATGGTTCATCACGCGCCTCTGCATTGACTTCCGTGCCCTTAACCACCTCACTATCAAGGATAAGTTCCCCATTCCGATCATTGATGAGCTCCATGGAGCCAAATTTTTCTCAAAATTGGACCTTCGTTCCGGCTACCATCAAATTAGAGTGCATCCTGATGACATTCCCAAGACTGCCTTCCGTACTCATGAGGGTCACTATGAGTTCTTAGTCATGTCATTCGGCCTCACTAATGCTCCTTCCACATTTCAGGAACTCATGAACAAAATATTTTGGCCTTTCCTTCGTCATTTTGTATTGGTTTTCTTTGATGATATTTTGATCTACAGTCACACATGGGAAGACCATCCAACATATTGACAAGGCATTACAACTTCTGGCCAACAATCAATTATGTGCCAAGCAGTTCAAGTGTTCATTTTCCCAAGAAGAAGTTGAATATCTGGGTCACATCGTCTCAACCAAGGGAGTTTGTGTGGATCCAGACAAAATCAGTGTCATACAACAATCACCACAGCCAACAACCCTCAAAAGTCTTCAAGGATTCCTTGGCCTTACAGGATACTACTGCAAGTTTGTCAAAAATTATGGCAAGATCGCAGCTCCCTTGACAACTGTATTGAAGAAGGATGCATTTACGTGGGATACAGCAACTATTCAGGCATTCCTAGCACTCAAACACATTGTGTAGTACCCCAGTTTTGGCCTTGCTAGACTTCACCAAAACTTTCGCCATTGAGAGTGATGCCTACGACAATGGGTTGGGTGTTGTTCTACTTCAAGAGCATCGTCCTAGTGCATTCACTAGCAAAGCCCTTTCTGGAAGAACATTGGCCTTGTCTACATATGAGAAGGAAATGTTGGCAATCCTCCATGCAGTAAACAAATGGCGGCCATACTTACTTGGAAATCATTTTTGTATCAAAACTGATCATCACAGCTTGAAGTACTTCCTGGAACAACGTGTCTCTTCCCCAGTTCAACAGAAATGGGTCAGCGAGTTCATGGGTTACGATTATGAGATCACATACAAGAAGGGAAAAGATAATGTGGTGGTTGATGCTCTTTCATGCTCCTTCAAGGACCAAGCCTCCCTTTTTGCCATGTCCATGCATGCTCCGAATTGGTTGGAATCTTTACATACAAAATATGCAACAGATCCTAAATTACAGCAGCTCATTCATCAAGTAGTCACTCACCCAGTTGCGATACCAAATTATACATGAGATGGTCCTTCCCTGCGATACAAAGGTCGCTTGGTGCTTCCTCATGACAAAGATCTTCTTTAGGATATATATTCTATGAGCTCCATAGGTTTCCCATGATTGGGAACTCCGACTTTCTCAAAACCTATGAGCGGGCCCGACACAACTTCTTTTGGAAAGGCATGAAAGGAGGAATTAAGCAAATGGTGGTTGAATGCGATACTTGGCAATGCAACAAAGGTGAAACAACATCACCTCCTGGTTTGCTCCAACCGTTACCAATCCCTACCAGGATTTGGGCAGATATCTCTATGGATTTCATCGAGAGGCTCCCTAAATCAGGAGGTAAAATAGTGATCTTGGTTGTGGGAGATCGACTTTCCAAGTATAGTCATTTTTGTGCCCTCGGCCAACAATACACAACCTCCACAATTGCACAAATATTCTTGGATCAGATTTTCTGTCTCCACGGCATTCCCTCTTCAATTGTATCAGATCATGATTCCACTTTCACTAGCCATTTCTAGACAGAACTATTCCAACGCACAGGCTCTCAGTTCAAAATGACTTCCAGGTATCATCCACAAACTGACAGCCAAACTGAGATTGTCAATAAATGCTTAGAAACATTATTTCGCTGCTTTGTCTCGGAGCAACAACAACAATGGGCCAAGTGGCTTCCCCTAGCAGAATGGTGGTACAATACTTCATACCACACATCTACCAAGATGACTACCTATGAAGCAATTTATGGCCAACCACCTCCTAGGCTTCTCCCGTATGCCCCCGGAAGTTCTCCAGTTCGGGCAATTGATGTTTCCCTTCGTACTCGGGATCAGATTCTCAGCACCTTGCGGGAAATCCTCCACATGGCACAGAACCGAATGAAGTAGCAAGCAAACCAGCACCGCTCTGAGCGCACCTTTGAGATTAGCGACATGGTCTTTCTTCGCCTACAGCGATACAAGCAATCCTCCCTGAAACTGAAAGGGCATCATAAGCTAGCCCCAAAATTTTATGGGCCATACAAAGTCCTCCAGAAGATTGGGCGTGTTGGTTACAAGTTGGACCTTCAGCCCTCCTCCCAAGTTCACCTAGTCTTTCATGTTTCATGTTTGAAGAAGGTTTTGGGAAACAACATTCGGGCACAAATAGTCTTACCAAAACTTGATGGTGAAGGCTCCCTCATCCTGTAACCAGAATCTATCTTGGACAAGAGCACCCGCTAACTTCGCTCCCGCTCAATCACCGAGGTCTTAATCCAATGGCACGGCATGCAACCAGAAGATGCAACTTGGGAGCCACTCTTCCAAATTCAGCAACAATTTCCACATCTTAAGCTTTGAGGACAGCTTTTTTTAAGGGAGAGGTGATGTTAGGAACCCCTTCCTAACCTTCTCTTTACATTAGTTGCTATGGACACATATGCTTTGTAAGTCGTCCCTTGAGCATATTAGTATTATCCCACATGCATAAGAAATAGTTGTTGCTTAGTATAGACTTAGTATATATAAATGTGTTGAGGCCAATAGAGGCATCCACAAAATTATTGTAAGCACTTGGCAAAGGAGGTTGCCCCTCGAAGGGGCCTAAGATCTGTAATTGCAATTGGCATTCTGTTATTACAGTTATCGTGTGTTGTTCTGGTTATTTCAGCTAAATCCATTGCAAAGAGGGTCATTGCAACCTACCCTTATTTCATATGTTGATAGGTGTACAAATCAAGACTACTTCTCACGTAATCATCCATTCTTTGTTGTTCTCTTTTCTGTATTGAAAAGTTAATATTCTTTAGGTGACTTTTGACACCACCACATATTTGGGTTCTCTTCTTTGTGTGTGGAATTAACTACTTGATCAATTATGGACTTGTCAATAATCTTACAGAATTAGAATTCCCGTGACGAACAAGTATTCACCATTACCATCGTCAAGGTGAGGAGAAGCATAATTATTGTGCTTAAGATAGTTCTCAAGTCCAGTTCGCACCTTGAGATTGTATTTCCCACATTCTCTGTCCTTCTAAGCCTCCTTTGTCATCTCGGAAGCCTCAACATTGAGATGATGTCACTGCCAGTCTGAAGGATGAATAGAAGCCATATGGACCATGTGAACAGAAACAAGCAAACAGCTCACAGAAACAAAGAAATGAAAAATTATATAGCGATAAAGATCTCAAAAAAACACATGGAGCAAAGTCAAAAAGGCCTGATAGAGATCAAATAGGAACACAAGCGAAAGTGGTGAGGGTTTGCAAGAAAATCCACGGAACAGTAGTAGTTAACAACTCGGAATTCTGGAAAAAGACATCACGTTGCTGCAAGGCTCAAAAAAAAAATTTTGAAGGCAAATCAAGCCTGAAAATACAGAGCAAGACATAGGTATCCTGACTGAGCTGCCAGAAATGTTGATGCAGAAACAGGGATGACAGTAGAAACCATGGAAAATTTGGGTAAAAAGAAATCAATCAACAACCAAAGGTCTTCACATAGCCTATAGCAATTAAGAATCAAGGTTGTGGGGTGCGCCACAATAGATTGGAGATCAAAACTCCGGCTGGAAACATGGTAAAAGAAATAAACACTAATATATCTGCTATTCTATGCTATTTGCAATGGTAAATGGAAGTAAAGCGGGCAATATAACAGATAGCAATAATACCAATTTAACTATTAAAATATAGCTAATATTTTTGTATCTTTTTGAAATTTTGAATGAAAAGAGAAATGGTGAGAGAATGCACGAGTTGTAACTGCTCAATTCACGTATGAACAATATGAATGTGACACAGAAATGTAATCCCTAATGCAATCTAATAATATGGAAGTGACAATATATGAACCCAAACCCTTCACATGCGGAAATAAACAGCTTTCACCTTACTAAGTAGGGTGGCGCACTCGTAGCTGCTCCAAAAGAGGTATGTGCAAAGACTACTGACCTATTTTCAGAAATTTTGGGTTGTGCGGCAGTATTGTGGGAGGATGTGTCATCTATTTGAAGAAAATGACTAGCATCTCCTTAACAAAACCCCACTGACATGCCAAGGGGAATGTCTGGAAATATGTGGTATAGTGTGAGAAGTGTACAAGAGCAGGGAACATGTTTCCTATGATAGTTGAAGATCTGATATTTCTGACATAGATAGTTGTAGGAAGCAATGCTAGTTAGATGACCAAGCAATAATGACAATAAGAGCAAATGATAAAAATTGCTTAGGCCTGGAGGTAGAGTTTTTTAGAAACCATATAGGAGACCCAAAAGATAGAGCTAAAAATTATTTATCACCATGTCGGGATCCTACAAATAAAGAGACCTAATAGGCAAAACCCAAAGAAACTAGCCGTTAACCGTGTCCCACAACCCAAAGAACAAGCACAAATGGTGGTGCCGTGAATATTCATAAAACGCGGATTTCCTGAAAATCCACATTGGCGATGGCAATGCAAGTGCCCCTGTTAAGGGGAAGGTTAGCAGCCAGAGAAGGGGAGAATACATGAAAGGATAGGTTAGCAGCCAGAGAAGGGAAGAATACATGAAAGGAGGGTAATAGCTATGCACGATGTGGACCTCAATCATCAGGTTTAACATAAAATTGAAATAATCATCACAGTAAAACTTCCGACTTATCAAATATGTCCCTAACAAAGCAACATTCTCTTTCATGCAACTCTATGGAACATCATACAAACCCAACTCCCAAGAAGAACATCTACTCACCAGTAGCTGTGAGGCTTGCAACAATTGCTCGAAGACGATCAGGCCTTTCTGGATGAGGATGTGACTTCATCTTAATCTGTTTTATTTAACAACAAACCTCATAAATTTCCTAGAAATAGCTAACATAACAACAAACCAGGAAACACTTTAATCTTTCCAAATATGTGTATCAACATATGCATGTGCTACATATAAGGGGAAATGTACTATAAATCAAAATTTCTAAGAAATGTTTAAGTTTAAATCTGAAGGAGCTTACACACCTCTGAGTGAAGCATCATCCGCTCATCAAATCCGATTGCTGTTCGCTTATGTAATGATAATGTACATGACTCCTCAAGTATAGGCGGTGTTGGAGATGACAAATTAACCACAGCATTTTTATTTTCTGCCAATAATAATATCACGGATGTCATAGAGGTTCAGAATATAGTCTTAAAAACTATAGGATAAAAAAAGGAATATACTACTCTTGTTGAGTATGCAAGAACTTTCATTTCAATAAGATACACAAAATGATAAGAGACTTTCCTTGGTCTACTAGGAAAGGAAACAGGAAAAAAACATGTGGCTTGGCATATCTACTAAACCTAAAGCCCTTGGGGGCATAGAGCTCAAGAATCTTAGACTCAGAGGGATCACTCTAGTTATCAAATGGATCGTAAGATCTTTTATCGGTAATGAACCTTGGAAAATTCCAGCGAGGATTAACATGTGTAATGGAACCCTTAAAGGAAAGTTGCAGTAGAAAGGCCTTCATCTTATTGATCTAACTATTAGCCTCCTCCTCTGTCAAACCTATTGGCTCCAGTATTTTTTGTTCACTATAATGGACATGGAGATCTGTCAAACACTTGGTTCGGTGAAGCTTATTTTCTCTTGGTTTGATACTGGATGTTAAGGGTTCAGGTCCCTATGGTGGAACTTGTCTTATAGTAATTAGGCCTTGGCCAATCTGCGAGGATACTCCGCTAAAGCCTGATTTTCCAAAGATATCAATACTTTTGATGATATTTTCAGAAATGGAAAGTGGGCTTCTATGTCTGGTCTAAAAAATACTTACAGGCTGCATGATACTAAGTTGACTTATTAACTCTTAATGAAAGTCTTAAAGTTTTATGCTTTTGGGCTTGGGATGGATCTTGATTCTCATATATAGAAACATGTGAGGTGGATCAAGGGTATGATAAGGTGGCCTTCTCCCAAGAAATCTTTCTCGGGCTCAATAAGAAGTGGTTGGTTTGTGATCCTTGTGCTAGGTGGCGTGATAGGTTTTTTTACTATATGGTCTTCATGTATTGAACAAACAATCTTATTTTAGGTGGTTACGTTTACATAAGAAACTTGTTATTGGCTGTATGCTTGCTAAAGGTGGTACTGATCATGGTTTTTGCTTGGTATGTAGGAAAAAAGAAACTCTTTCTCATTTATTATTTATTGTCGTTATGCCAAAGTTGTGCAGTGTTCTTGTTTAACTAATGGTGAATTGTATCCGGAAAAGAAATTTCGTGGTTAGATGTGGTCTTTGGTGTTATTAATTGTGCTAGACATATTTCTTTCTTCTTTCAAAAGCTTTGGTTTGTTATGTCATCAGAGATTTTATGGATCTTATGGAAAGAAAGAAACAATGATGTTTTCCAATGTAGAAGCAGGTTGCTTACTAGCTTCATCAGTGAAGTCATTCTTCATGTGTTAGTTGTGCAGGTCAATGTCCAGCTGAAGATACCTGAGGACGAGCTTAAGAAGTTTCTTTAAGTATGGATGCTAGGAACTTTTTGAAGACTAACACCGCCCATGAATGGCTTACAAAGGTTGATGACCCAATCGACATGGGTGTTTGTGAGGAAGAATAAGCTTTGGCCAAGGATTCCTACTTTCATGTTGATCAAATCCATTCTGTGTCTGTGGGAAATGTTGACACAATTGTAAGTGGCCAGGTAACTGGGGGGCAGCAAGTGACATTGAACCAACATGATACTATCATTGGGGCAATTTATGTCACTGGACATTATGGAACATAAACAACCAAAAGCTGATGTCGATCTCGAGCAGCCAGTTGTTTCTGATTATGGGGGCAGTGATGAGAATGGTGGGGATGATAAATCTGACAGTACTATTTCTTCAGCCTTGTATCTTACTGATTACCCCATTCCCACTTCTAGGTATGGTAGTGATATCAAAACTCGAGATTTGATAATGAATTTAAGCAACAATAATTTTAGATCAACACATGAAAATAGAGAAAACACATAAACAAATAAAATATAGAGAATAATGGAGCAATTTCTATTGATTAGTGGAGGGAATTTTATACAATTGTTTGCTCCTATAATAATGGAGTCAAGTCTCATCATCTTATCCCCATATTTCTCCTCTAATCCCTAGTCTTACTCCCGATCCCAAGATACTCTCACACACTCCTATCTCTATGAGTTGTGCATGACAACTAATTTTGCACACTCACATATTATTTAAATATTAAATAATACTAATATTCAAACCATATGTTAACACTATGAACACTAATTTCCTAACAGGTAGGGCACTGCCACAATGTACTGAGAATTCGATAGAAGACCATGTTCGCAGGATGATTGACCAAGTACAGGCTAAATTAGAGATGTATAGTCCCAAAGTTATAAAAAAAAGTCTGAACCCAAGCAGTCTGAGGGACCTGATAAGGAACAGAAGGGACCTGATATTGAAAAGGCTTACACTGGCTGTATTGCGTAAGTTAAAGGTTACTGTTTTGTTGTCTTCTGCTTTATAATCTGTTGCTGTTGAAGACTATGGTACTTGCTCCCTCTTTATTGTTTTTTTGGTGGCTTTTAAGGGTAATTGCACGTCTTTGTTCTTGGGTGCCCATGTGTGGGGCTTTTCTCGCTATTAACCATAGTTACCATGTTCGAAAAGTTTGGATAGTTCAAAAGGGGGAAAAAGTTCAGTTTTTACAAGGGTTTTGGCTGTTTTCCAAGGGGGGCGACTTGTTTGAGAATTTGCAGCCCTAATTTCTAGGGTTTCCAACAGTCATTTTTCAGATCTGAAGGTTGGAGAGTTATCTACTATTTTTATATATATTATTTCCAAAGTTTCATCTTTATTGCATTTGTATTCGAAAAGATTAATTTTCGAAGTTTTCCGGCTATTCTAGGCATGCTGTAAATTTCTGGCAGCATTCTGTTATCTGAAAAATTCCAAAAATATTTCCCTTGTGTTCTACATATTATTATCTTGTTCCAGTTAAAATTTCAAGTATTTTGGACGGGTATTTTAAGAGTTATTCACATTTTTCTGTTCGCTGCCCTAGCTGTACTTTTCTGTGTAAAATCTGCAAAAATCAGATTTAGTATATTGCTGCAATTTTCTGTGTTGTCATTTTTTGTGGTAAGATCCCAATAAGGGATATTTCACTTTTAAGGGTAATTGCACGTCTTTGTTCTTGGGTGCCCATGTGTGGGGCTTTTCTCGCTATTAACCATAGTTACCATGTTCGAAAAGTTTGGATAGTTCAAAAGGGGGAAAAAGTTCAGAAGTTCGAGATTTTTCAAAAGGTTCGGTTTGATTTGGTTAGGTCGGTTTAGAACATTTACAAATATAAAATATATATAAATAATAATACTATACATATATGATGATATTTGAAAAGAAAAACCAATTACACAATAATAAATAAATATATTATCTACAGAGTTTTTCCTTTATGTGCTTAGGTATTAGTGTTTCTTGTTTCGTGTTAAAGTTATTTTAAATTAAACACTTTAATTTTTTAATTAAAAAAAAAGAAACAATAATGTTCAACCGAACTTGTTCCGTAAGTTCGGTCAGACCAAAAAGTATGGTTTGAACAGAACTTTTACTAAATTCATAAGAACATGGTAACTATACTATCAAATTCTTTTTGTTAATATTTTGGCATGTTCGTCGGGGGACAAATAATGTTTTGTAGACTTTATTTTAATATTTAAAAATATTATTAAATAATTTACAAAACTTGTTAATTGTTTTTAATCTGTGCCTTCAGCAAATGATTAAAAACTAGCACCTGCACCTTTAGGGGAAGAAGGGAATGGCCAATAGGCAATTTTTCGGTAGAGATTTCCCGGCATGAGTTTTCCAGCGGGGTTTTCTGGCAGAGGTTTTCCAACAGGGTGAATGCAGTTTTCCAGCGTGAGACAATTTTTCTGGCCATCTTTAGCTGTTTACTGGCACGAGACAACTTTTCCGATCATTTCTTAGAAATGAATTCCAACATACAAAGCCTATCGACTAACAAGGAACAGATTAAAAACAATTAATAAGTATTGTGAAGTATTTGATGCTATTTGGACAATAATTAAATATTGATATTGTCATTAATTATTGATCTCTCCCTCTTGTTGTCGACTTAGGAGCTCATGTTTGTAACCTTATCATTCACCCTGACGATGGACCACAATGCATGTTCTGAAATGTCAATGTCCTAAATATGTTTGCAACTTCTCCAGAAGATTTTCCTGTTGATACCATGAACTGCTGAAGCTTTAAGTCTCTAAGCAGTAAGCACTAGTATGACTGACAAGTGACAACATTAGGCTCAAGAGTGCTAATACTTGTCAAATCTTATCATTCATCCTGACAATGGACCACAATGTATGCTCTGAAATGTCGATGTCCTAAACATGTTTGCAATTTCTCCAGAAGATTTTCCTCTTGATACCACGAATTGCAGAAGCTTGAAGTCTCTAAGCAGTAAGCACTAGTATCAGTGACAATGTTATGCTCAAGAGTGCTAATACTTGCCAATTCTTATGAAGGTTCTTGTGACGATTCCCTTGTAGCTTTTAGAGCCATTCAGGATTGAATCTAGGATAAGGAAAGAGGATCCACAAATGTTTTAAAGCTAAGAATCTAATCAGAAAACCTGAAGGAAAGTAGATATGAAAATGTCCTTCTCAACAGAAAACAAACAGGCTTAATTTGATTACCCAAATTGCAAGAAATAAAACATTTCGTCCTCTTTTTGTTTGATTTGCAATTGGGGATAGACAGTACAGCAGTTCCAGAAGCCCAACTTCTCAAGGTCGTAAGTCCCTTAATACTGCTTAGAATTTGTAATATGATCACTTGCTTGCAAGCTCTCAAGAATACTTCCTAATGGTGTAAGAATCCTTCTAATCAAACGCTTCTGCTGGGAGAAATATGCACCTCCAGATGATACGTTGTTCCTGTCCAAACATCAGCAAAATGAGTACAATGAGGACGCTGAAGTAGCCTCTCAAATTTGAAGGTTACTAAAGAGAGTAGATCTAGTGGAGGGTAAGAGATAGAAACTAGACCCTCGAGGAAAGTAGATATAGTGCCTTGATTGCAAGACCTAAGGGCATTGGATCTATTAAGTGTAAGAGATGGATACCCTTGAGAGGACTAGATCTAAAAGGCACAATCAACATGCATTGATACCAAATAATATGATCCAGTGAGGGTCAGATTTAAAAACCCTCAAGGAGACTAGATCAAAGGCCCTGATCATGAGAGACCTAAATGAGTTAAACCTACCGAGGGTAAGAGATGGAAACCCTTGTGAGGACTAGTAAAAGCCATGATCACTAAAAGCTTTAATACTAGTTGATATAAGCACAATTGCGATAATGAGAGTGACATAGAGATACCCGCAACTGCACATATGTTGTACACTCTATTGTGTAAGGTATTTGTAGAGTACAATGGTATACAAGGAAGCTTCTAGGAGAAGAGAGAGAAAAGCAGGCTTCTAAAGGAAGAAAACTTCAATTGAAGGAAGCTTCTAAGAAAATAAAGATGTCCATAGAAATATGTATTACATTTAAGAATACACAATAAGCCCATGTGCCTATGTAAGACATTTAATACAGTACACTAGCCCATGTGACTATATTTATTAAAATATAAAGCCCATTTGACCATGTCTCATCAGAAAATGCCTATCCAAGTTGTCGATAATGTCGGTTTCTAAATATACATATACAAAGTCAGGCTAGGTGCATGCACCCAGCTAAATTTCAGCCACACTCGGTATGCATGCAATCACGAACTGGAAGCATCTAGGATGCACCCTGAACAAAGTGCACCTAACATACACAACCTATGCACAAGAAGAGTTTATACTAAATTATCATAAAAATTGGAATCAAACATTGTATAAGGGTTTTTGAACCCTAACAAAATCATGTTGTTGTTTATATGTAGTTTGATTTTAAATATATCATATATGTAAGTTTGGAGTTTGAGCATCAATAGATCAATTTGTTTAATCATGATAAATGTGTCGTTTTGCGTTTATTAATAGGTACATTTTTTACTTTTAGTGTTCATTATTATTGCTAGATCTTCTAATATTTTAACTCTGCATATAAGCTACAATGATACTTACATAGCCACCCGAGTACATGCATACACAATCTTTTAGGGACTGTACTGGGTGCTTCATGCCTGTACCTTGGGTACCTCCGCACCCATGCAACCTTGTATATATAGTTTAATCTTTATATTGCCTCACTCCACTAAAAGTATTATTTTATGCTGGGCATGCTGAAACCTGCAGCTATTCTCCATTGGACTTAAATGTATTCGTTTGTGCTCTTCTTAATTAGTTTCACAATGTGCAGCTCATCTGCTATATCCAAGTAAAATATATTATCAGTTATCCATTTTGCTTAAAATGGTTTCAACCTATCTAAGCCTAATGACATAGCACTATGCCAATTTTAGCCATATGGTGAATTCTAGTGTGGATAAGCATATATTTACATATACTAGGGAATAAACATAAAGTAAGATATGGCATTTTGAAAATTGGCTCCAGGGAATAGTTGGAAAAGTGACCACATGTCCACTGAATCAGGAAGGGGTCCAATACATGCAAGCAAGGGATTATATGTATGGGCAGAAGAGCAGGAACAAGAGAACAAAAAAATTATCAACAGTATACATATAGACAATTAGAATCAATCCACTGATATGAAACTCTCATCCTCTGCAATACATGTGTGAAATATTTAATTCACATTCATTTTTTTTTTATTATTGGCAAATAGTTTTTTGAAAGGGACTATACCCTTGAGAACAAAATATGGCCTAAGAGTCAGAATAGCAGTGTGAACCAAAAAGAAAAGGATCAAAATCCAAGTGTTACACTGAAGCTCGAAGTAGCCTAAAAACAGCTACCCAAACGAGACAAAACAGTAAAATTACTGCAAAAAAACAATAGAGAGACCGCAAAAAAAAGCATAAAAACATACAAGAACAGCAAAAGCAACTACAACTACTTCTTGGCAGCGTTGTCAATGTTGGTCTTGATATTCTTCCAGGAGTGGAACATACCCAAAGTTGTCATGTGGGCAGCATCAGTATTATCCAGCTGCTTAATGGTCCTTTTGCTTTCCTTTTCGTTTCCCCAAAGTGTAGCCGGAACACCGCTGAGGTTGGAGACACTTTTGACATGTTGTTCGATGAACTCCTCAATCGCCCTAAAGATGGCCATGTTGTAATCATGTCGAGTTTTGGCCTTCCCTAAACGGAAGTCTAAGGAGGTTAGCTTCTTGTAGATATCACCAATCTAGCTGCTATCAAAATCCTCCTCCTTTTTTCTCTTGCCTTTCTATTTAGCCAAGTTCTTAACCTCATCCTTCAGCAGTTTCATATCAGCCTCTACGGCATCCAACCTTTTTGAAGAACTTTCCATATGCACATCCCGGGGACTGGCACTGCTGATATTCAGAAGGTCATGTGCAATTTCAATTTCATGAGGCCCCTTCTCCACAGCAAGAGTCTCAAGGTTAAGCTTTCTAGAGGCCCTGGTAACCGGTCTTCTAGAGGTAGAGGCGAGGTGGGTGGCGGGAGCAACAGAAGGGGGAATGGAAGGAGAAGCTTGGACAGCTGGCAGGGGGGTGACTGCAGCGATGGCGGGGGCAGATGGAGAAACAGGGCTGGCAGCAGCAGAGCCCGGCAGAGGGGGAACAGAGCTAGGAGAGGAAGGGAGACCAGGGTACTTAAGAAGACAGCATTTATGGAGCAACAAAATAAGCCCTTGGTGGGGAACCGCTCGGGTATGCTTCTGAAACTCCAAAATGGAGCGTTCAAGAGAGTTCAGCAAGTAATGGGGAAAACAAACCAAACGATTCCTACGGAAGTGGTTAAGAAAGATCAGATGTTTAGCAGGAACAGTGACAAACTTACCTTCCAAGGAGATGAACTATATCATCATGCGAGTAACCTTATCATAGGGCGGAGGATCGAGCTAACAAGCAGGCCCGCTGTAACATATATTAGCTTCTCAGATCCTTCCACAAATCTCCTCTCTTCAGCATCTCTGTCGACCCTTTTGTTAAAGAAACAGTATCCTTCCAAACTAAGGCCGGTCGCTTCAGCAACAAGTTCTTCATTGACCAAGATCTTCTGCCCCCCATAATCAACAGTCCGCTCCTTCCATTCCTTTGCAAAACGCACAGAAATGCTTTGATCATGCCCCTGAACCTTCTCCATGAAGTTGGTAATGCCACCTTTGCTGAGAATGCTCCATAGCTCAAGATTATCCTTCCAGTCCGGGTCCGCACTTGGCTCAATTTGGCAGGGAGGTCCCCCCATCTTCTCTGTGCTTAACTGATTGCTACAAATTCCCAAATTCTTGTGAGCGCTGAGACCCATCCGCTTCTTGCTGATTATTTAATTCACATTCATTATAGACGTTTAATAATACATTAAAATTGACAGCAATTATTATCACTAGCTGATTATGGTAGCTAGAGGTTTTTAAAATGCATATTTATTTACAGAATCAAATGGACATAGGACTTCATGTCCATTCAACACTGTACTAATATAACTATTTGACACAAATTGATATCAGTAATATAAATTTAAAAGCAAAAGATATGGCATTACCTTCTAGCCTCTCCCTCAGCACCTCATATTTTCTCTGCATTTTCGTTGCTATAATTTTAGAATTACGATGTTCTCCGCATAGCTTCGAAGGATAAACATAGCATGGTTTTTTTTCATTAATATTATCACTAGCTGATTATGGTAGCTAGAGGTTTTTAAAATGCATATTTATTTACAGAATCAAATAGACGTAGGACTTCATGTCCATTCAACACTTTACTAATATCATAGAATTACAAAGTTCTCCGCATAGCTTCAAAGGATAAACATAGCAATTATTATCACTAGCTGATTATGGTAGCTAGAGGTTTTTAAAATGCATATTTATTTACAGAATCAAATAGACATAGGACTTCATGTCCATTCAGCACTGTACTAATATAACTATTTGACACAAATTGATATCAGTACTATAAATTTAAAAGCAAAAGATATGGCATTACCTTCTAGCCTCTCCCTCAGCACCTCATATTTTCTCTGCATTTTCGTTGCTATAATTTTAGAATTACGATGTTCTCCGCATAGCTTCAAAGGATAAACATAGCATGGTTTTTTTTCATTAATGAACATGTACATGCCCAGGAAGGAGTTAGCAAAAGCTCCAAAAATTTGAATTTATACAAGAAAAGCAACATTGACGTTGAATCAGTTGAAATCAAAAATAAAGACAGTGACTGTTCATACATCACAATGTATTGAATCATCAAAATTGGTCATGGTGCAATTGGTGCAGAACCACTTCATCTGCACAGCAAATCGTCGAAAAGGTAACCAGTCCATGTCATCTTCATCGTCATCTTCCAACAGTTCTTGCTCATATAAAGGAAGCGCTTCCTCTAATGTTCTACGACTACTAGTTTGTTCTCTCCTTTTTTTGAAAAGTACCTGCCCCGCATTGTCTGCACCTGGATTCCCTCGAGTTTCTAAAAGATTGACTTCCTGACCATCCTCTAGATGCCAAATTGCATTATCACGCCCAATGCCCTGAACTCTACCAACTGTGCTTAAGAACCTTTGAGGAGTGAAACATATTTCATTAGCAGCATTGTCTGATAAATTTTCTTCTTGATCATCATCCTTAACATCAAAAATTTTATCATTGCCTATGTTTCTCTCACAACCGTCTTCTTCCACATTCTCATTGATCATTTCAGGCTCATCCTTGCACTGCCGACCATTTTGATCTCTCGAGTGCTCAACATTTTCAGGATGCAGAGAGCTTGGCATATGTCCCATTGTTGTACTTTTTGCATACAAGGCAAGTCTTACTTTTGCTATATGTTTGGGCAAGTGCTCTAGTACTTGCTATCGCCAGCAACAATACTGCAGATATAAGCCTCGGGAAATGAACCTGCAAAAATAATTGCAGCTTGATTAACTATCTCAACAAAAACTAAGGCAGTGCTCAGCTCGACCACAAAACATGAAGTGAATCATAGACCAGACTAGACTCTAATAGCAGGACAGATGAAGTTAAAGCAAAATATTTACAACTGTCTCAAATATTGTAATACAAATTGGTATCTGAAATGGGTGCAAGACATTAGATTAAATATAGATCAGTTATGATTTTTGTACATTATAAAATTCTAGAAGTCAACTAGAAATGCCAAATAATGTAATATAACATTGAAGGATCAAAGAAAATCCATATGCAAGCCTCGTTCTGTTACTCAACACGATTCATGCAATAAATGGCATCGAAGGAACTGAAGATATATTTCCCATACTCTCTATACCACCAACTTAAGTTATAATGCAAACTTAAAAAGCCTAACTAGTTCTCAAATTCTCCAGCGTTTGTCTTTAAAAATATAATATTGAGTAGTTATTGTTATTTTTACAAATAGTTCATTTAATAACTTCATAAATCAGATATGTCCAACTAAGATAGTTGAATAATTACCACATAATCGACAATAGAAGCTACAATTAGTTAGACCCCACTAACAGAAAAACAAAAGCTATAATGATGATGCATAAAATTAGCAAAAGTTTGTATCTTAGGTTTGCAAATGATGCCTTTGTTTCCCACCAGTTAAATATTGTGCAATAAAGAAATTAAAAGCTAGAAGAAGAGAAGTACTCAATCGTCAACAAAATATCAGTTTATCATGCAATCTTAAAAAGCTTAACTAGTGCTCTAACTCTCCAGCATTTGTCTTTAAAAATATAAGATTGAGTAGTTATTGTTATTTAATAACTTCAAAGTTCAGATATGTCCAACTAAGATAGTTGAATGATTACCACAATCGACAATAGAAGCTACAGTTAGTAAGATTCCACAAACAGAAAAACAAAAGCTATTATAATAATGCATAAATGTTAGCAAAAGCTTGTATTTTAGGTTTGCAGAAGATGCGTTAGTTTCCCACCTGTTAGATATTGAGCAATGAAGAAATTGAAAGCTAGAAGAAGAGAAGTACACAATCATCAACAAAATATCAGTTGCTGACAGCAAAAATCAAGAAGCAAATTTTAATGGCATTCAATAAAAGAAACATACATATCTTTGAAGCTGTGACTTTGCAGTTCACCATCAGAAAAAATATAACAAGGATCCAAAGTTCTGATTTAAGTAGAAGATGACTCGAAACTTGAAAAAAAAAACATTTATTAAATTTCCAACTACAGAAATTTCATCATCCTAAATAAATACCCACAAACTGTCATTAACTTTACTATAACTATTGTGCCCTTTAGTTAGTGGGATCCATAAGGATGTTTTTGTTTTTTTTATAACTGTATCTGGCCCATCAGGATTTTTTTTTTGCAACTGTATCTTGCACATCCACTGGGACCAGTGTTACGCGGGGACGCGCACCCCCCCTTTTCCTAACATCCCGGACGTCCGGGACATCCCCAGGACTTGGGGACGGGGACGGGGATGGGACATCTCCTCGACGTCCCAAAAAATCCAGAAAAATGTGGGGACGTCCCCCAAAAACATGGAACGCACCCGGGACATACCAGGTGCAGCGAACGAACGGGGACAGCTTTAGGGATGCCGTGACGTCCCCGGGACGTACAAGGGACGCCCCAGGGACGTCGCAGCATCCCCACAGCCTTTTCCGTTCCACAAGCTTAAAACATAAGCTTTAAACTTATTTTTATAACTTTTTTTAAATTTCTTTCTTTCTTTATAAAAAGATGTATATACTTCGGAATAGATCGTTTTCGAGACTGCCACGTTACATATAATCATAAACCAGCAACCTGTGTTCATCCTCACAACAGTAACCTATAAGTTTCACCAAGTGTGGGTGGCTTAACTGCCCAAGAAAGATGACCTCCGCCTGAAAGATACAAAATACAAGCATTAGATGAAGTCTGTTTCTATTTCAAACAGCATCAGTTATCATTTATCAACATCTTTGTCATAGGACCCTGCATAATTTGACCAAACACACACTCATGCTTTTAGGTGTACTCTTCTCATGTTGATTATTGAAGAGTAAGACTTGTTTTTTATATTCAACTTTAGTCTTTCATTGTCATGTTGAAGTTTTGGACATTGAATATAATATATATATAGCATTTTGGGCCTTGGTTTATGTGATGAATAATGGGATTAATCATTAATGGTTTCAATCTTCAAACTTTCAATTTTAAGTCTTAGTTTATTGAATTATTCATGTTATATTTGTAAAATTAATAAATTATATATATTTTTTATTAGCCGTCCCCCCGCCTTCCCCAATTTTCAAAAAAAATTGCCGTCCCGGAGTCTTAAGTAACTATGACTGGGACCAATTTTGTATGTCCATTGGGGTCAGTTTTGTGGGTCCAATAAAGTATCCCACATACTAAAGGAAAAATAGCTAAAGTGGGAAGCATGTTATAAATAGACTCTAGTTTGTGGAGTGAAGCGTGTTTTTGGGAAAGAACCTATCTTGTGGACAGGTGTGATGACTGAGTTTGGCCAAAACAGCTTCTACGCCATCCTATAGATTCAGCCTGTGTCAGCATCCATACTCTCTCAGAAAAATTCTCCTCTCTCTTATGTAATGTTTAAATATTTTCAGTAGTTAAGTTCTATTTTCTGTTCCAAATTTAGGAACAAAAAATACTTTAGTAGGTTTTCTTAGCAGCTACTATTTTCAGATGTTTTCCAGCAGTTCAGTAAACGTATCTTCAGAAGCTTCAGAACTTATTTTCCATCAGTTTTAGTTTCAGTTGTATCCCAAAACTTTAGATCTTAGCCATGACATCTGCCTCCATTATTTTTGCATTTCAAGTACAGATTTCTGTAGTTGCCTTGGATTTTTTGTTCAGTTCAGATTTATGTTTCCAAGAATCTAATTTTCGATTCAAGAAATTCAGATCTCTTTCCATAGATACAGACTTTCAGATTTGATCAGTCAAGTTTCAGTATATTGGAATATTTCTGATTTGGAAATATAATTTAAACCTTGCCATTGTTCAAGTGTATTTTCTTATACAAACAATGGTCAGCAGATCAGTATATTTCATTGTTGCATGGATACAGTATCTGATATGGATACGGCAGATTTTCCAGACTATCTAATACTGATGCAATGGGCTATGACTTTAAATAATGACAAAAAATTATAGAAAATTTTTTTAAAACAATATTAAAAATAAAAAAAAAATTACAACAGTTAAAAATTATAAACCTATAAAATAAAGAGAATATTAAAAATGTGATTTAAAATTAAAATATTAATAGCATCAACTAATATTTAATATTAAAATCAATATTTTCTAAACTACATCAATGAGGTGGTGGTGTAGTGGCAAATGGGTGTCTTCAAAAGTCCGAGACCCAAGTTCAAATCACACTCCGTGATAGTTCAGCCCACCCAACGGACTCCCCAATAATGGACTACCACAATAAAGTAGTCAATATATGGGCATGGTAAAGTCCTTAAAAATCCATCATAAATATGGAGCCATAACAGTTCAAGCTCGGTGATGTCCCCAATTGACCCTCATCAAAAAAAATCTAAATCACAAAAATTAAAAATTGGGTTTTAATAATTAATATATTAATATAAACATTATAATCCTTTCAACAAATCAACATTAATAATATTGATATAAAAAAATATTCCTATAAACCCAACAAAAGATTGTGTATAAAGAAAAAAGAGAAAAGGCGATACCGATTTAGTCTCCCCGTATCCAAGGTATATTAAACTCAATTTTGATAGACTAGTCGGAAGTGGTAGAATTTTCTGGAATCACCATGGGCAACCAATTTTAATCCACTCCTGAGAAATATTTAAGGTCACCAACAACTTGGCCAAGGCAAAAGCTATCCTGAAGGGGGTTCAAGTGGTTGTCCTAAGAGGATGGAAACGCTTAATTGTTGAAGGTGATTCACAAATTATTATCGATGCGGCTAGAGGGGGTTGCAATAAAGCTTGGCAAATTAGAAATATTATTTAGAAGATAAAGTGGATATGCAATAAGTTGAAAAAGATTAAATTCCAGCATATAAAAAGAGAACGCAATCAGGCTGTTGACTGGGCTGCAAATCATGTGATCAAATTAAAAAGCTCTTCCTTCAGACCTAGTAAATTCTGGGAACATCCCTTCCCAAAAGAACTAAAGAGGATTTGTGCAAGGGATGTCTCCCGCAAGAGGTAAGATATTATCTCCCAAATACAAGAAATTGAGGAATCATGTGTATATAGATTACATATGTAAATCCAAACTCAAAAAACTAAGGAAAAGGATAACATTGGAAGTTAGGAGAATCAGAATAGAAAAAGTAAAAAGTGGGGTGGCATGTAGCATCATCATGATTGAAAATCTCCATCAATATTCACCACCCCAGAGGTTACTTATTCCCCTCCCCTCGCATGCTCAAGCTACTGTCACCTCCTACTTCGATATAAGTAGTATTCCCAGCACTGCATGGGGTAAAAAATTGAAGATGGGAGCGTATGCAGAGCTGGGCAAGAAGTATGAGAGCTGGGCAAGAAGTATGAGACTTTGGCAAGTAATTATACAAGTACATGCAATTCTTGGGTACCTTTGTTCTTCTGTTGAAGCTTGTATGGTGTCTTGGGGACAAAACTGAGTGTTGAAGGGGCACTGCATTCTAGGAATCCTTCTTGTGTTGCAGGGGGTTTTTCGGGTATTTAGCTTGTTGCTATGATTCATTTCAATCTTGCCTGTATGGTCTTTGATAGCTATCTGTGGAGTTGTATTTGACTTCCATGTGACTGAACCTCTCCCTAAAATAGCATTGGGGTCATAAATTTGGTACCATTTGTGGCTCCCTTGTGTTCCATCCCTTTACTTCTAAGTCATAATTGTGTTTTAATGAAGAGTTACAATGTACCAACATGAATGGATCTATAAAATTTAAAGTAAAAATAATAATAAACGGAAATAACTGATAAATGATAGAAATGGGGGCACCTGCAAATCCAAATGAAGCAAAGGAGCTCTCACACAATGGCAGCTATCTCTTTGTATTGATATGTTGCAATTGATAAAAGACACATTCTTTAAGGCTTTTCACCCTTTTGTAGTCAAACCACAAAAACCCTAACTGACCCATGACCTAACCCTTCACTAAATCTAGTAACCCAGACATACCATAATAATAATAATGCTAACACTAAACATATAAATATATGTGTGTGTGTGTTTAGGTACACAACATGCCATCCCCCTTAAAGAGCTTTGACCTCAAAGCTGGTCAAACTCCAAAAGATTACATTGTAAGAATGGAACTCAAAACTTCTACCTACTATAAGTAAGCTTTGACCATCCTACCAAACATCAATACTTGAAATAACACATGAATGAGAATGGGGACTTTTTTTTTACTCCAAGGATTTCCTAGCATTTTGGGCACATTTCCCAACACTCTTCCACCCTTACCTTGAAATTGGTGGCTTTCATCCCCCGCCACATTTTTTTTGTGGCTCTCCCATATAGAATCCAATAAAAAAATTACAAATAATTTTTTTCCATACATATAATTTA
This sequence comes from Taxus chinensis, assembly GCA_019776745.2. Classification (NCBI taxonomy): domain Eukaryota; kingdom Viridiplantae; phylum Streptophyta; class Pinopsida; order Cupressales; family Taxaceae; genus Taxus; species Taxus chinensis. Next base: position 328,932,762 of record CM034147.1, read on the forward strand.
TTTATTTTTCCCTACCCATAAAACTCACATACCACTGTAATGGGCATTTGGATGCCCCTAGAATAGCCCATTCTGTAGCTCTCCCTGAATCTTCCTTCTCTTTGTATTCCATTCTTTCTTCCTTCTCTTCGTATTCCATTCTTTCTTCCAATACCAACACACAACCTTCATGTAGCACTGTTGTCATATTTCTCTCCATAAACTAAGACCCAATTATTTTATTTTTTTCACCCATGCAACTCACATGCTGCTGTTTTTGGGGTTTGGATGCCCCAAAATAGCCCAAATTGTAGCTCTCCTTCGCGTCTTCCTTCTCTTCTTATTCCATGCTTTCTTCCAGTACCAACATACAACCTCACTACAACACAATTTAGCAAAAACATACACAACATTGTATACCTACTTTTGCATCCATGCAAGGGTTTTCATCGAACCTCAACAACAGATACATTTCCCCCCAAACGATCTTTTGTGTCTATGCAGGGCTTTACCCTACCATATCTTTTCAAAAATTAAGGGTTTCTTCCCCAACAATATCAAATTTATCCCCTGCCTTCTATTCAGACACAACCATATATTCTACATTTTCAAGCTTGAATAAAAAAGGGATTTCTCTTACCTTCCTTTCTTTTATTTTAATGGCTTCACTTTCTGTTGCTACGTCTTCCCTTCGTAAAGAATTTTTCTCCTTTTCTACAGGTAGATCTTCCTCCCATTAAATGGGTTGTTCTTCTTCTTCCTCAGAATATTCATCCCATACCACCCAACATTGTTTTGCAAAAACGTACACAACATTGTATACCCTCTTTTGCATCCATGTAGGGTTTTCATCGAACCTCAACAATACATACATTTCCCCCCCCAAATGATCGTTTGTGTCTATGCAAGGTTTTACCCTACTCGTATCTTGAAAAAATTTAAGGGTTTCTTCCCGAACAAATATCAAATCTATCCCCTGCCTTCTATTCAAACACAACCAAATATTCTACATTTTCAAGATTGGATAAAAAAGGGATTTCTCTTACCTTCCTTTTATTTTAAATGGCTTCACTTTTTGTTGCTATGTCTTCCCTTCACAAAGAATCTTTCTCCTCTTCTACAAGTTAGATCTTCCTCCCATTAAATGGGTTGTTCTTCTTCCTCAAAATATTCATCCCATACCACTAGGGCAGATTTCTCTTCATCCTTCGTTGCCTCGGCATCCATATTTCTCAAAGGGTTCATGTCCTCCTCCTCTACTAGCCGCTCTAGCTACATTCCCAATAAACAGATCTCCCTTATAACCTCCTTATGGAAATCATCGAATATCCCCTTCATCTCCTCTTTGGTCACAAACTTTGAGTTGCCTCTTAAATAAATTCCCCTCAACATTTGGACAATGGCTACAAAAATCAATTGAAGCTCTGATACTACTTGAAACGTTCCAATTTATTGTAATATCCCCTTTTGGGATATTATTCAAATCTGAAAATCATTTAACCAAATTGATGCTAAAAGGATTAAACCCTCCCAGTTTGACCTCGAATAACCCAATGTTAGCTTCAATACAACCCAAATGGGATTGGAGTGAGCCACAGTGGTGGGTTAGATGGGAGAATTAATTAGGAAATTAATTATTTCCAGATCTGAAATTAATTGCAGCAGTGAATTAATTTAGAAGAACCATAACAGCTGAAAACTTCAAAAATTTACAACTTCCTCCAAACTAAATATTTTTCCACCAAATAAAATGCAAATTATTCTATAAATTAAAAACTTCCCAAGGAGTTATAAATCTGAATTCTTAGATCACCGTAACCACCTCGAAACAGCCCCCAAAGTCTGAATACAAGTCGCTAGGGTTAGGATTATTTGCACAAATTATTTTCAGCCCTTAATAACACTCAAAAACCCTCAAAACATCAGCCCATATAGCTGAAATAATTATTAATTTGCAGCAGCTTGCAGATATATCAAAAATACCTTGAAATATGATGCAAAATACCACATACTCAGTCGATTAACCTTGGATAAATTGCAGCATTAGACATGAGCACAATAACCTTCAAATCATGAGCCCCACACTTGGAAAAATATACTAAACAAATCAAATTGTATATTCAACTTGAAAGCCACCAAATCATACCAAAATAACCTCCTATGCAAGTCGACTTGGTATAAATAAATTCAGCAGTAGCAGTAGATCATAAAGCACACTTAAATCCTTCCAAACTCATCAATAACATGCAAATATCCTTCTCTAATAAATGCGCCACACATAGGATGAATATATGATATGATATTCACTCAATGCAAGTTTTAGAACTCACACTCTCCACAATAATGGTGGTGTTTAGAAACACCTTTTTGTGATCACATATGGGCATGCATCCCTCTTCAAGCATGAAGAAATTTCAATAATATCATCAACATGCTTCCAAGGGGATGCCTTTGCTCCTTTTATAGATTTTTGCAATTCAAACCTCCAAACTTTCCCTCCAATTTTGGCGCCAATCTCTAGATGGGAGAGATATCATTTAATAATAGCCTTTTTTACCTGTAAAAGGTGAAATTCCAATAAAATATTAATTCCCTCCAATTAATATTTAAATAAAACACAAGAGGGGAATTACATATCAATTTTAAAGCACATGGAGTAGTCGACTTGCCCCAATTAAATTGAATATTATTTTTAAAAGCTCATGGGATAGTCAATTTTCCAGTAGATTAAAGGTCCTCCATAATTATTTTTAATTAATGTCCAAGGAAGGGGACATTACATATACCAACATGAACGGATCTGTAAAATATAAAGTAAAAATGCTAATAAAAAGAAATAACTGATAGGCAATAGAAATTGGGACATCTACACACCCAGGGTTGGATTACACCTGCAAATCCGAATGAAGCAAAGGAGCTCTCACACAATGGCGGCTATGTCTTTGTATTGATATGTTGTAATTGATAACAGATACATTCTTTAGGGTGTTTCAATCTCTTATAGTCAAACCACCAAAACCCTAATTAATCCATGACTAGCCCATGACCTAACCCTTCACTAACTCTAGTCACCCAAAATATAGCATAATAACAATAATGCTAACACTAAATACACAAATATATATGTTGTGTTTAGATACACAACATTTAGGAATTGCTCTTGTGGCAGGCATGAACAGTTCTCTGAAGGGAGGCTCTACAGGAGCAAGCAAAACCCTCAAACAAGAAGGGGAAGATGAGGGCAAAGAATTCGACTGAAGAAGATTTGAGGGAAAGCTTCTCCAACTATGTCAGCAGGGAGATCCACAACCCATATATGCAGATCTCAATCAGAAAAACGTGGAAAGTTGTTAAGGAAATAGAGGATGTAAAGGAGGCGGAGGGATATCAACAAAATGATGAAGAGCCTCATGTTTGACCCAAAGTGGTCCATTGACCGTAGGAATGTATTTGATGTTGCACAATCTCTGAGTTGTGCAAATATGTTGGTGAACACTACAGAGACTTTTTCTATCCGTGAAGATCATAGAGACCAGGAATGCACCTTCAACTCCACCAGTTCAACAAAATGTATCCACCACCATCACCTTCGGCTGGAAAAACTGAGAGCCTTGAGCAAGGACCTCCTGCAGGTTATGGAAAGGTTGGCCTTTAGCCTTACGAAGTTGCTATCTTTGACCCCCTTGCATGTTGCCCGCCTTCAGATGACAATGAAGAATCTATGGATGCCTCCCAAGACAATGTCATAGTGGTGGATTGAGATGCTAGTTGCTCCCTGTTGTCTTTATTATTATGATATATATGGTTACTCATGGTAATTTACCCATGCCAGTGATATTTATGGAGTAGTTCTAGACTTAATGGAAAATATGATAATAGTTTGATAGTCTAAGACTTGAATACTCTATGGTATACTATACTTTTGCTAAAATGGAAATGGATATATTATTGGATATGGATACAGTCATAGATCACGGCAGTCTACGGATATGAATGACTTGTGAGAGTCCAACCTGTCAAGCAGCACACACAAGTATGCCTGGCAAAATGGTTTTTTCAAGTTTAGTGACATAAATACAAGCAGGAGACCCTGCAAATCAATCTAACTTTAGCACAGTTTTGTACCTGCAACCTGTATATGCTGATGATGATATTAAACTACTGAGTGGTTATTGCTTCTCTATTCCAAATTTTGTGGAGTGAATGCTGCTCTGGTTCTACTTGAAAAGGATTTCACTTTGATGGACATCTTACTTGAACACCAACCCATACTTTCGCGATTTTCACGATATCAGGAATGGCAGTAGAGAAGTAATTTGATAAGCAGATCCGATTTTACAATGGATAGGCATTTTAATGATTAATGCATTGATACAACACATACAGGATGAAGATATGATTAGAAGTATCCCAAGAAGTATGTGTCGATGTAATCCTTTAGTGATGTGGACTTGGTGTTTTGCTGAGTTGGGTAATTCAAAACAGTAATATGGATAAAATATTGATATTCAGGTGTCTTTTGACTGCCTTTGCAACCTCTTTGGCACAATAATGTGCCCATTTAGTTTTGAACCCACTGTGAACTAATCTCCGGGTTGGAACTTTCATCTTTTCTTTTTGGGTTCTAGGGCCCTTCCCTAATTATCACTTTATGGATAGGGTTTTGCACTACTCTGCAGTTCCATAATATGCAAGCACCTACAGTGCCCTTCTACAATGTCCATAGGTTGAAGACTACTACCTAGAGGACAAGCTTCTTTACGAGATTGGGTAAATGTGTGTTCCCCCTGGCACACCTCGAAAAAGGCTCATCTAGGACACGCACTACTCCAAATCAGCATGTCACTTTGGAGTTAACAAGAGACTGGTCACACTTCTACTAGCACCACATGCACAAAGATATTAAGGCTCACATCATGTCCTTGGCACCCTCTAGCATTATGAAACCAACCAATCACAAATTGGGAATGTATACACCTCTGTCAATTCCATCCAGACCATGGGTTATCAGCATGGAGTTCTTATCTATATACCTGTGACCAAGCACCGTCATGACTCCTTTGTAGAAGTGGTCAAAAAATTCTCGAAGGCGGCAATCATGGTTTCATGCAATAAGTCCATGAATGCACCTGAAATAGCCAAACTCTTCGCCCAACATGTTTAGTACACTTTGGAATTCCTTTATCCATTGTTTCCAATCGCATCCCCAGGTCAATCAGAAAAATGTGGAAAGTTGTTAACCAGATGTTAGATACTCAGCAGGATAGACCAACATAACACTTGTTTAGCTATTGCGACTATGCATAGTATCCATCCTCGCACTTGAAATAAGAATTTGACATATAATCAGCATGCCTACAACAAACCTCTTCACAGTTCTTTCTATGGGGCATAGTCCATTCCAAGCACGTTATGGTTTCCAACTAGTAGCAACCCTTGACATGGCGTACTGCACACCCACGGCTCCTGAATCCACTGTGCAAGCCAAAGAAGTTTTTGCAACACATCCAGAAAATGCATCAATAGGTTCAACAGATCACGACTCCGCAACAACAGAAGTATAAAGAATGCCATTATGCAATTCCAAGGTCCTAGCCACAAAATCAAACCATTGCACTATGATCCAAACACATTACACCATATGGGGATCACCAGGTGAGAACACATTCAACCTCAACCTTCCACCATACTTGGGCATGCACCTAACATTCAATGTTGACTTACTGAAGACAGACACACCACCTCTACCCAAGCCAGCCATAGTCCAGCATCCCCTGATTTGGAAACAACACACCTACTTCTAGCAGAGAAATGATCAAATCATAGAACTATCACTCACACTCACCGAGGCAATCATCAACCATTCTGCGTTGTCAAGATGGGCCATTACACCAATCAAGCTAAGTGGTGCTCACTTCAACAGCTTTCCACAACTTCCACCGTACACATTGAGGACCAATATTGCTTGAGAAATGATCAAATCATAGAACTACCACTCACACTCACCGAGGCAATCATCAACTATTCTGCGTTGTCAAGATGGGCCATTACACCAATCAAGCTAAGTGGTACTCACTTCAACAGCTTTCCACAACTTCCAGTGTACACATTGAGGACCAATATTGCTTTTCAAGAAATCTGGATGGATTCACAATGCATTGCAAACTCCACATGGAATTTGCAATCCATTGTCGGTTCTTCACAATTGAGTCAACTTTCCATGTCCGTTGCAATGACATTCTAACTTCACAATCCATTGTAAACTTGAATGTAAAGTTCATCTCAGTGACGTAGTTCCCATGTGCACTACAAGACAAAACCAAGACATTGAACAAACACTTGCCTTAAGTAGCCATCCAAGGAAACCTCTACAGTACCATGAGGCCATTTGAAACCTCACAACTCAGAACAAAAATTGCTTTGGGAGACCAAATTGGTTGGAATATGAAACGTGGAACTAAATCAAATTGAGCCATAATTGATCTTTAAGTCTTTAATCATAAGGCGCTCAATTCTCATCAAGCAGACACCGAGTTACCACCCTATTAAAATGTTTTGGAGCACTCGTCCAGCCCAATTATCACACATTCTAATAATCCTGCATTCACATCCCCATGCCACACAATTCATCTCTAAACTAAGCCCACAAGGATGCACAACATTGCTTCTCATTTCCAAAATCATTATCATATGTATTTACCACCTTCAAGACAAATAGAAGAGCTGTTGTTGGTCTCTCATGTTTGTGTTTAATGTGTAATAATGCTTATGTTTCTTTTTACATTTCCATTGAATGTTTTACCATTAGATGTAGGTTGGTAAGACAGATCCGCCCACTACTTATTAGTTAGTCTGCAAGTTGTGCTCGATGCCACTTCTAGGCCCGACACATATCAATTAACCTAGCCATCAACTATTAATGACGCTATTTGTTAAACTTCATCCACAGATTCAGAGGTGTATCTACTCCTAAATTGATGAATTATACGTGTGAATGATGAGTATGGCTAATGAGTTTCCATGCATGACTCAAAATGAATACATTGTCTCTATTCAAATTATCCGAGTGTTTTCCAATCAACACGGCTTCCCTCAACTTGCATTTGGTGTAGTGATCCTCTTTCGTGTTGACCTTTGCATGTTTAATACAAATGTAATGCAAAGTAGAAGAGGAATGATTTCAGAGGGGAAAATTAACTGTTCTGACGAATAAAAGATCTGCGAGTCTTGTTTGGATGGTTATGCCTCTCACCTATACACGGCTGGCCATAAGAACAAGGGATGAGACATAACCACTTAGTTGTTTAGGGACTTGAGCACATTCCTAAGAGTGTTGAGAGGAAGAAAACTTGACCTAAATTGGAGACTTGGGTTGTTTAGGGTTGGCTGCATTCTCTGCTGACTTGAGCACCTTCCTAAGAGTGTTGAGATGAAGAAAAGTTCACCTAAATTGGAGACACATTCAACCTCAAGCACAGTAGGGTCAAATGCATACATGGCTAATGCTTTTGCACCTTCAAATGGAAAGAGGAGAAATTATACTTGTCTCGTCTACAACAAATCTTGAAGAAAACTATCAAGAGTCTTTGGCTGAAAGAATTTGCATTCTTGCCATGTGGAAGTGAGTAGAAGAAACACTGAGTGTTTGGTTGGAATCCAATGAGGGCAACAACTTAAAGATAGCCACCAGGATGAGCACTCCAGGAATCAAGTAACATTTGAAGAAGACATAAATGTTCAAAGTTTGGCCAAAAGTCCATTGAAAAAATTGACAGTAGTTGTCCTTGGGTCTACATATCTAGCTTGTTTTGTTGACAAGAATAGGACAGTGAACCACTACCAAGGATACAGCCATCAACACCTCTCAAGATGTCCTTGATGCTAACCTGATTATCATCAATTAAAGTAAATGTTGCTCAAGCTGAAGCCAATGCTAACATGTGTGAAATTTTTGTTTCTCTTTTTCTTTCATACATTTTGTTTTAACTTTTAACTTTAATAAATTTTTTATAAGTTTTACATTGACTTTGCCGATTGCCTCAATAGGCTGCAAGTTATTCTTTGTCTGAGTGGAATTGGGGTACATACTCCTTAATCCTCTCAGCTAACCACAAGTTGGGAGCGGAAAAAGTGGAGGATTTGGTCTTCGTGCATTCAAAACATGTGCCTTTTAACACACAAGTAAGATGTATACAAGCAATGGGAAACAAAATGTTGGGATGTAGACCCAAAAACTCTGCACTTGGAAGCATCCTTTTCACGACATCCTTTCATTGGTAGACCTGGACGCTAATATGGATACTTCATGATGTCCCACAGAGGCTAGTAGGGCATCCCAACATGCTACTAAAGTCCCTGTGGTTCTAATCACCATCCCTTACGTCCCTGGCGTCCCCAGTGATGCTCTCGAAGTCCAAGACGTACACTGGAGAGCATAAAAAATGATTTTAAATATACGATGTATATTCTGATTAAAGATCTGTGATTTTTGTGTATACATTGTAACATTTGCACAATCAGTACTTGTTCTAAATTCGATACCATATGTAAATGTCTTTGACATTCCAAGGCATTGAATTATGCAATATTGTTTATCTTGGTTCAAAATCAAGTATCTTATCTAGCGAGAGTTTACTGCTATTGTATATTATATGGTTAAGCCTTTCTTATATATGGCTAGCATTATAAAATATAAATGTCAAATGGCCATATTTGCAATGCCTGTCCCTGATCGCCCCCAAATTTTTGCCGTATGTAGTGTATTGGGTCTGCCGTATCCGTATATAATGCAGGCTCATACACAATAGGTATTACAATGGCTCTATAGTCAGACTTAAAATGAATCATTAAGCTTTAGTCTGGTGGCTTAGCAAGTTTGCGACTGCTAGGGACGATGAGGTCAAAGAAAAATTGAAGATACTGGAAAATTAAAATCAGTATTGCTCCGAAAAAATATTAAACCTGTCAGATCTGGAAGATAAGAAAGAACTAATGACTAACGTCCAGGTGATGCATGCCAATAATGGGAAATATCAGAGGCTCCCTTGCAAGAGAAATCAGTGGAGCCGATATTTTTGTTAAGCCAGGTGCAGTCATTTCATTGTTTAATTCAAGATTGCCAAAGACACAAGTTTGTAATCTTTGCAATTCCTTACCAGACCCAAATATTCAGAAAATGTTCAATACCATAACTCACTAAAGGTCCCCCTATTGTAGAGTCAAAAGTATTTATGTTGTTAGCCCCAAACTCTTGTTATAACTCTCAATAATTATGGCATATTTTGTATGTTGTTATCAAATAGGACTTATTATTATACTATTTTTTTGGGCATTCCTGTCTTATTTAGGTTCTGCAAATTCAAGTTTCAAAACAGTCTATAACTTCCTATGCAACTAGACCCTAAAAAGAAAATAAATTTGGTTGTGTTCACTAGGCAGTAACTTACTAAAGGCAGCCAACTGGGTGGTTGTGAAGCATATAAGATTTTGAGCATGTCAATAAAACAGGCTTGACCTTAAACTCTATTGATAGCTATCACACTCCGTATACGAGCACTTGACGAGCATTATATTTCTTCTTATTTTTGAGATTAGTTCAAGAAATAGGTTCTCGGTACTTACACTAATTTTTCAGAACATCCTATCCTGGATTTAGCAACTGTGTTCAAAATATACCAATGTTTCAGTTTTAATAGCCTCAACTTCTGCTGCACTAAACACTAAAATCTGCTTCAATAAAATAAATAGCGGATAATTACAGCGGCTGAGGGACAAGGGCAGCCAGACATGGGAAGTGGTGGAGTGTAATAGCGTGAGATGTCAATAAAATGGCCAACCTTAAATTTGACATCTATTTGACCATTATATGGCAGTATTCTTCTTACTTAGAGAAGGCAACAAGAACCATGCTTTAAGAGATTAATTGATCAAAGTCCAAATCCAGCATGCCTTGGGATGATACCTCACCTTGTAGAGGGATGGTAACTAGAACCAATTCTCATGAAAATACTGTTTATGAATTGCCTCAACTTGTGAAGAATTAGAGACATTGGTGATTCATGATAGAGAATAAGGGACATGTCCTAATTGCAGGAGGACAGCTTTCCTTTTTCTCTTGCTTGTGAAATTAATCCTGAGTTACATCATGGATGTTGTTCGTATTGTGTGAGAAGTTTTCTCTGATAAAATTGGCCGAATATCCTACTTGGATCTTGTTGTCTATTTGACCCTCATATTGTAATTAGCTTCTGCTTACTTCAGTTCTACCCACTTGAGAAACCAATATTGTTGACATGTGATGGATTTTGGAGCTTGGTTTTTCCTCTAGGAATTGTTGGAAAGATGTGCAGAATAAGGAAGCATTGCTAGAGAAACTTTGGAATTGTGTCTATGAACATTTTCCCCCAGGATGTCTCTGCCACGTTTCTTTATGTGAGATATGGTTCCAAATATGGATGTGAAGTGGTTAGAAGCGTTTTTTGAAATACAACTCATGGATGTGAAGTCAGAAGCTCTATTTAAACTGCATAAGCCTGTATATTCCATTTGACTATAACATCTCAAGGATTACACTATAGAAAGTTTAATACAAACATTTTTTCTTCATATAGCATTGGAAAATACTATTTGCTTTTTAAATAGAGTCACGCATTCTTCAAAAGCTTCCTCTATGAATTCAGTGATTTGAACATAGTTTTACTCCATCAGAGTTGATAAACCAGATACACTCGTAATGCCAGTAAGTTCCCAAGTTGAATTTTCAGTTCCTCGAATTCCACCTCCCTGAAAGCTCCTGTAGCATTTATCTCATTAGTAACCCTTATTGCATGGACAACCATCTATACTAAGCTGACTTTGACATGAGCTATCATCAAGTTGTCTCGAGACCCTCGTAAGGGTAAATTTCTGAGATCCACAGAATCCCTTGCAATTATATGTAAACAACCATTTGTCTTAATTCACGCATTATTTCCTTTCTTCAGACAATGTTGGGCTTCTTTAAAATACTTAGTCTTCATCAGTTGCATTTCTGCGCACATTCTAAAATTTACGTTCTTTGAACTTGTCCCTTATTGTCCATGTCAAATAAGAAGACAGTGTTTTCCAGGTCATACAGCTGTGGTTAAACCGGCATGATACGGTGACATGTGACTTTGGCTCAGTTTGATTCTGATGAGAGACCTCAAATGCGTCATATGAGGCATGAAAATTAGTGACTTCTTCATCCATTGTCCACTCCAGATTTATTAATATCAGGATCTAGGGTATGGAATATGCCCTCTCATTGTGCCTTAGTATTAATGTGTCCCCGATCTATGCTAAATTGGGAAGCATGCAGAACTATGAGTCGTTAACAGTTATTAGAACCTATCATTTAGGTCTAGACAAGGTCACTGAATTTTATTTTACTTTAGTGGCTTTTCATTTAAACATGAAGCGTCCTTTCTGGGCAACCATTTACCCGTAGGAACTAGTTTCAGCTGTCCGATAGCGAGCAGTCTTAGTAATTCACAACAGATATTAAGTCATTTGACCTTTCAGCTGCTGCACTTATGGGCACCATGCGTGCACTGGATTTTTCAGGCATGTATCTGTTTGTTTAGCTTCTCAGCATCTACGACTGTGTATTTTCATCATTTTTGCCAGATACAAGAGGATACAAATCGAAGGAAAGTGGAAATAGAAGCTAATCACTAAATCGTGACTATGATTATAGCACGGTGGGGTTGGTTCATGAAGCTCGCAACTATATTTTTGCACTATTGTTAGAACAGCATGCAAGAGCTAGTTTACTGACCAAACGTGCTATAGATATGACATTCGTTATGCTACAGGAGGTACAAGACTGGATGTCTGCTGATATATGCATTTCATAGAATCACTAGTTTAGAAATTGGCAGAAATTGGAAGGGGCGACATGCTCAGTTGTTAGGCCCTTTCTGGCTTCTGGTCACGATTTTGTTTCAGCCTTGAATTCTTGTTGTTTAGGCAGCCCGTATGGGTGTGGATCCTTCAGGTACAGAGGACCCCTATGATGCCAATGTATGAAAAATATTAAAAAATATAGTTAAATGAAGAGAAATGGAATTAACACATGTTCATATATAAAGTCCAACATTTTATAAACTGAGATATAACCACGAAACATACTGATGAATTCAATAGCAAATGTCATAATATTCATTGGTTGATACTTAGAACTAAGTATTGACTTGCCGCTAAATGTGACAATGCCATACTCAAAAATCAAGAGAAATCAGCATATTCGTTATGAGCTCAATAAATCTGGTGCAGCTAGATTGAGGCCCTCGTTTATTCAGCAATTAGAAAAGCATTTTTCGAACCATCATGATGGATTCATTAATCAATGTAGAACCCATCACATAAGTGAAACTATCGTTACAAACCACAAGGACGTCACCTCGAGATTGAAGTACCGTCTAGCTCTGATGTCTACCAATGATAAGGCAGACATTTAAGATATCTATCCCTAATTCGGAGTCTTTGCTTCTACATCCCAACACTTTAGGTTCAACTATCAGTTGAAAGTTGTTTTGACTTTTTTGACCCAAAATTAAATATTTTTTTAAACTAAAATTCATTTTTTTAATTAAGCATATATTTTGTTTTGACAGGAAATCAACGCTGAGAGTTGATGCTCCAGGTGCCCAGCGTACTATTTTGCGTACCCATGACATTTCCCTATGTATTTGGACATGTACCACAAAAAAAAAATGCGTGACCCATCTTCACAGAATCTGATAGAGGTGTATCCAGACCTTCAACTTTAGCCTTAACATGTTAGATATGATACAAGAACTCTATATTGTTCCCTAAAGTAATATAAGATGCATTTCTTATAAAAGAAAAGAAGTTGGCCGATCACATCTTATCCTTGTAGGCAATATGCAACACCCCTTATATCATATGACATGTCCAACCCCATTTGTCAACAGCAGCCACTCCACAATATAACAGAACATCATATACTACACATAGTAGGAGAAGACGTTACAAATATTTGTCATACATTATATACATCAATGATGGTTGTGACATAGCACTTCTAGGTTTGTAAATGTGCGAATATAGTACATTGAGTACTACGTTGAGGGTACACTCATCGACTATATATAGCATGTTAAATAATGTGTCATTCAAAGTTATAATGTTGGCTCACTTAGAATGCCTACCAGATTTATAATATTTTCAAATCTTTACACCGAAAGTGTGGAGGGGTGAAGGGAGAGCTTGAAATATCCCTTGTTGGGATCTTACAACAAAATAGACAAAACACAGAAATTTGCAGCAAATACTGAATCTGATTTTTGCAGATTTTATGCAGAAAATTACAGCTAGGGCAGCGAACAGAAAAATATGGATATCTCCCAAAATAACCGTTCAAATCACTTGAAAATTTAAATGGAACTAGATAATAATATAAAGAACACAAGGGAAATATTTTTGGAATTTTTCAGTCAATATAACGCTGCCAGAAATTTACAGCGTGCCTAAAATAGCTGGAAAACTTCGAAAATTAATATCTTTCCGAATACAAGTGGAAAAATGATGAAACTTGGGAAATAACATATATAAATATGGAAGATGACTTTCCAACCTTCAGATCTGAAAACGGCCAGTTGAAAACCCTAGAAATTAGGGTTGCAATCTCCCAAACAAGTCGCCCCCTTGGTAGATGGCCAAAACCCTTGTGAAATCCTCTGTAGATGATGCCAAACCCTTCCTCTATGGCTGCCGTAGGTCTGATCCGAAAACCAGCTGAAAATCTCCACAAAAACTCTCAAAAACCCTCAAACCCTAATTCTGAAATTCTTGAAAATACCTCTGTAAAAACAGCCCTGAAATTAGCTCCAAATGACAAGCTAGAGTAGATCTCTCACTACCGAAGAATGCCCTACTAGCTAGGGATGGATCTTTCACCACCGAAGCTAGGGTTCCCGTGGGATCTTACTCCACAAGCTAAATAGTTGCAAACAGCAGTTGCACATAAAAAGAGAAATAAGTGTATGAATGCATGCCCTCTCCTTTCACCCCTCTTCTCCTTTTATAACCTTTTCCATGTCAAAGAAACCCTAAAACCCCCAAGGTGCACTTTCTCATAAAGAGGGCCTAATTAAAAATAACTTAAAGTTGCTTTTTCCATTCCTAGGCGCCTTGGCCCAAAAAGTGACCCCAACAAAGAAATATAACATTTAATGCAATACACATCCCCTCAAGTCGCCAAAAAGGTACTTTAAGTGGCCCCAACGAAGAAACATAACATTAAATGCCAAAAGTGTTCACTTAAGTGATCCCAACGACAAAAATAGAACACAAAGGGCCCATTAGACCCTCCCAACGCCTAAAATATAACAAAAACATAGTAGGAAATCAGACAACCATCCCCAATAACCTCCAAAGTCGTTAGTCCCTTGGGAATGACTAGGGCTAAGACCAACATAGGGCCGTTAGGCCAACTGCTCGGAATTGGGGACATTACAGAGCTTGCCCCCCACTCTTGTCGCAGGAGGGCTGCAAAAATTAAGGAGTCAATCCCTTGTTTTTAGAAAAACAAATTCATCCAAATTCTTAGCAAAAAAAATCCTAATGGCATTTTTCCATTATTTTTAGGAGTAGGAATCCTAACTGTACTTTGTCAATTAGATGTATTTATCTTTGTAAGTTTGTGGGGAGCCAAAGTAGCTCATAACGGGTTCGCATGTAATCTGTTCATCTTGAATTAATAAAAGCTTGATATCTTGCACCATGGATGTTTCCCTAAACACTCAGCTGGGGTTTTACCACATAAATCTGGTGCTCTTCCCTTGCATGTTTCGTATTCTGTATATTTCTTTTATCTCTATCTATGGAAACTGTTGTTTTGGTATTCAACTTTTTGCTTATTCATTGCTGTAAAGTCTGTGGTTTCCTAACAATACACACAAAGCTGCATATTATTATTATAAGAATATCTTATTAAACTAATCACATTTTTATATAAATATCTCCTACTTTTGTCTGTTTCGTAATAAAAAGATGAATTTGACTGCAAGTCTTAAACAACTTTAACAGGATGAAAACTTCTGAGATCTTAATTGTAAAACAAAGGAAGGTAAACGAAAAAACACAGTTATGGTGAACCGAGCATACTAAGATTTGTGAAAAACAAGCTCTCCCTGAGAAAGAAAAATAAATACATAAAACGAAAATACGAAAACGTGTGTCTAAGCACAACTTAAAAACCAGTCATTTATTGAAAACGTCAGATATATATGGTCCCGTGGAAAAGGCTCCCACTCTTATTGTTACTGCGAAATCACTCCCGTGAAGTTTCGAAAGTACGGCTACAGGAATAACACAAAAAATTGGAGTCCAGCTTGGCTGCTAGGAAGATGGGATGAAAATTTCTTCCGCCCAGAAACTTGTATCTCTTCAAGATACCTTGTAATCTCTTTTTTTTTTCGATTCCCGGTTAAGAATTTTGATAAAATTTTGGAGGGAATTTTATGTTTCCCGTTTTTTAATTTGTTATTTAATTTATAGAGCTGGCGAAATTTGGTGACATTTTCAGTAGGTCTAACCTGAACCTACATAGCTCTGTAAAAATGAGAAGCTTACCTGAGTGTAGGGTGGAGAGGCAGGATTATTGGCGTGTAAGTTCCAGCGACCAGGTCATGGCTGGACTCGAGGACATGCTGACCACAGAGCTGAGGGAATGGTAAATGTCCGTAAATACCATTCCCGCTTTCCCCCTTTCACATTATTAAAGCCCTAGTATTGGCGTTGGTTGAACTTATTCTTATTGTTCTTTCGCACCTTTTTTTTTTTTTTTCTCCATGGAAAAGGCTCTTTGCATTCTCCCTGATTGAATTGAATTGAATTGAATTGAAAGATTTTAATGATGTCCACGAGGCCAAGCAGCCTATGGGACTCAAAACAATAAAAACAGGTCAGTCAAATACACCAAAGAAACTTGCCCAAAATTGCTACTTTTGTTTTTTCTTGATTTCTTTGCTAATCTTGAGCCTTCTATTATGGATTGTAGACAAGTAATATGTTGCTTTTGCAATTTTATGCTCTTCAAACAAGGTTGTGAGAGCTTCTATTTTTTAAAAATCAGCATAGCTACTCTGAATGTCCTCATATATTACACTCCATTAGGAAATGTCATTCTGTTTCCACATAACTTGACCTGCAAAACCGACAAACTCTTTCAGACCATTCCTCTTTCGGCGTTGTCCATCTTCCTATTTCACATCTGAGATTATGCAAACTAATTTTCAGCTGATCAATTAACATTTTAGCTTTCCACTTTATTTCTACCTCCATATAGTGTTTTTGCTCATGATCGCATTTGGGGTTAAAGTTCTTAACATGATATTCTTTTTTTCTTCCCAAATGTTTCGTCCACATGGTAGTTTTGACTTTCTCTCTCACATACTTTTTGATATCCCCATTAGTGTTAGGGCAGTCCTACATGCTAATTCCCCAATTCTTCATCCACTTTTCATTTTGTTTCATCCAAGTGCACTTCCTTCTATTCAACCTTTCTTCCATTGCTGTCTTGGGCCATCGAAGACTGTCCATACTTTCCACTTTCTTCAAGTACCCCAAAAATCGAATCAAAGTCGTTGCCTCCATCGGGAAGGCCGCAGCTTCAGCAAGAATGATATCATAAGAAACCATGGATTTTATTTTGAAGCTACTTGTGATAAAATGTTTTTTGTAACCTTTCTATTTGTCTCCATTTCACCACCGACGTGTTGTTGCCCCAAACTTCGTAACCATATAAAACCACCAAAGAAACAAGCAACCCAAAAAGAGTCAACTTGGTTTTCCAATCCCATGACTTTGTTGATTTGCATCTGTTTTGGAGCATATATAAAGCTTTTCATCCCCCTTGTATCCTCTAAGTTATGCATGCCTCCCAACTGAGATTATTGTGAAAGTCAAGACCCGAATACTTGTAATCACTTACCACTTGCAAGGGACCACCTCGAACTCAAAAAAAATTGCCTTGTTTTTCTTCTTAAAGTAAAAATCATTATTTTGGCTTTACTTGTGTTCACCTGCATCCCCACCTCTTTACAAAATAATTCCAGAGCTCTCAAGTGTTCTTGCAATCCATGCACTGTCTTAGCCATTAGGATAAAGTCATCAGCATAAAGCAACAATTTTACCACATAAGAAGCTAAGTGGACTCCACTCCCACCCATCGTGTCAATCCACTCTTCTAACTTGTCTATGTATAGCCCAAACAAAGTGGGAGATAAAGTACATCCCTGCTTGACCTCGATGTCACTCCCAAAGCACTCGGATAAGCCATTTGTCATTCTTATTTTGGCTTGAACTTGATCATAAATCCTATGAACCATTGCACTATACTTTTCTGGAATACGCAATTCTTCCATTCTGGCCCAAAGTTTGCTTTTAAGCATTGAGTCAAACATGTTTTTGAAGTCAACAAAATAGCAATAGACCTCTTCCCCTTGTTTGTCCCATATCTTTTCAATCAGGGGTCTGAGGGTGATACAATAATCAATAGTAGAATGTTTTGGTCTAAAACCAGTTTGTCCTTTCACCCTCTTACCTTCCTTTTCAGCCCAAATATTAATTCTACGTTCCACCATACTACCAAAGATTTTTCCAAAAATAGGATTAATCATAATAGTGTGGTAGTTTGATGGATTGTTGACATCACCACTTTTGTGAAGAGGAATGACAATGTTGGTTGTCCAGTTTTCCAGAAAACTGTACTGAATAACTCTATTGAAAAGCTCTTTTAGTATGGTGCAATGTCATCCATACTCCATTTTTTAAATTCCATTTGTAGCCCATCAATATCTTAAGATTTGCTTGCTACTAATTTTTTTATTCCTTCATTAATATTTGCCCTTTTGGTTTTTGTTTGCAAATTTTATCACAACAAACACAAACAAAACTATTGGTGTTTGAAGAAGAAGAAAAAAAAACTTTTAACGTCCACAAGACTACCAAAGACAACCTATGGGATAATAGATCTTGTTAAAGATCTTTTTGGCAGATCTCCTGTTGGTGAGTTTGATAATCAACTCCCATATTTTTTCAACCATATTATCACTGAAAATATCATGAAAGGATGCAGCAGCCACCGTACTAGCAAATTGGGCGCTAATGTCAATGTAAGCACTACACCCCAACATGAAATGTTTCTCTAACTCCACTACACCAGATGTGTAGAAAACACATATTATCTCTTCTCATACCTCTTTAGGTCTTTTCCATCTGCTTGTTTCACACTGAAGACGATGTGAATTAGTCCTTAATTGGGCTATGAAGATTTTTCCTTTCTGCAGAATATTAGCTTATATAAAAGCCTTTTTTTTATGATCACACATAGAGTTAAATTCCTCCAAAATAGTACCTATTTTTTCTCCCCAACGACTTTCCCCACATAGCTTGGCGGAATTTATCTATTACAAAATTCTTTATCGCATGGTTATTATTAAGACATGAACGAAGATATTATTACAAATATAGCAAAGAGCACATCACATTGTTATCTATTACAAATATACCAATAATGTCTTAGATCGTGAAACTAGTAAAGAGCACATCACATTGTTACGATCATATGAAGGTTGTGCAATGTAGATGTCAATAAGGGAAAAGATGGGGAGGTAGTTGTGGAATATAATTAGAAAATGAGCTAGTTGGGGGAGTAGCGATGGGGCGATTGTAGGCGTGTTTTTGTTTTTCTATTATTTGGACATACAAACTAAGAGCCATCTTCGAGCACCACTAGAATGAGAAAGGTGGTGAAACACGCGGTAAAATTAAAGTCATGTCTTGGTGTACCTCCATTATATGTAGTTGTTTTATGAGATGTTAGACCTAGACCTTTGCGGAATGTCGGAGCCAATGTTGTTCTTGAGAGGATTTGTGGAATCAAAGGGAGTGAAACGTGTTGGGGGTTGTTTGTGTCTTATGTAGGATATATTTATTTATCAATTTTAATAACCACAAAATGTGGTTATACAGTAGATGATTAAAAAACAATCTTTAAAGTTCGTAAGTAAAACATTTTTTATGTTATTTAATTTAAAATTTGTATTTCCCTTTTAACATTGCTATTTCACTTAGCCATTTTTGGCCTCATTCGCACACTAATAGTTAGATTAATATTAATTCATAACTACGTTGTTGCAAACTTAGATATTAATAAGTAATACAAATTATTGTCCTCTTTAATGTGATGTTTGTAGAGTATTTAATATGTCTTAATTAACACCAATATAGAAATCATGTCTTTTTAATGGCTTTCTAACATTTTGAGATTATTGCAATTACATTATTACGTGTTTTAATAACATGAGCCTTTAACTAATATAGCAAAAAAAATCTATAAACATAATGAAAAATAAAATATACTTCCCACGATCTATTGATTACAAATTTGTGACGAAAAAGTAAACAGTTTGGATTATATTTCCAATAAAATCTCTTGTTAATAAAAAGAAAGATGATATATTAAGAATAAAATTCAACACACATTATAAAAGATTGTAACAAAATAAATGATTGTAAATATTATTAAAAATATATGTTGCTTATATTTACACCAAAGGCGTTTTTATATGGAGTCGAACTCGTTGATTCTGACATGCGTCAGAGGATGGACGTTGGAGATTTGTAGAGTACATGCATTGACGCACAGACTGTTCTGCACCCTTGATTTTTCCTTGAAATTTGCGTCCATTCTCCCTCGGAAGGCATTGTTAGCGTGTTGGCAAGGTACTTGTCCTAATCTATTTTTGAGTGACAGGGAGGTGTACAACGAGGGTGGTTCGTGAAATTTTCATAGCATGTGTTGGGCATGAGGAACAATCTTTTCGCGCTCAACCTCTCCGAGAACCTTCTCCGCGGTCTGATTCTTGTGTGCCTTTGCATTCCAAGTGTCTTTACAAATTATTGGTCTCCAACTTTCCGAGCGGGCCCATTCCAGAAAGCGTGGCAAAGTGTCGCAACCTGCAGCGAGTGCGCCTCTAGAAGAACCATCTGTCGGGTGATTTTCCACTCGCCTTTACTCAGTTGCCTTTGGTTTCTATCTTGATTTGTCTTCAAATAACTTTAGGGGATCAATTGATTGAATCCAGTGGAGTATGCCTTCCTTGCAAATGTTGAGACTTCGGTCAAATGCACTCACCAGTAGTCTGCCATCCTCTATTGCGAAGCTAAACAAGTTGGAAACGATCAATCTGTCCGACAACAGATTTGGCAGAGAGATTCCCAAGGAGATTGGATTTCTCAGGGAGCTGAATCAGTTAAACCTAAGCGGAATTTACGGCATGGTCCCATGGAAGGGTGGCTCCTTAAATATCTCAGCGGGTGTTGCTAAGAAAATTTTGGAGCATTTTAGTGATTTTAAGGTCTCATGATTTTTTATTAGTTTCCTCAACAATACCCGCTGAGATATTATAGGATCCCATTGGATATTTATGGTTATTAGTAGGAAAATAAAATCATATTTCTCTCTAAAATCACCAAAAAATAATGGCGGGAATGCATATTAAATTCTATTAGCCCTAAATTAAATTGTAGGGGGGAACTCCCAAACCCTCCTCTTCGGCCACCTCTTACATTTAGGGGGCTAAAAAGTGGAGCTCCTATTGTTTAGGCCTAGATTCTATTATTTCTCGTAGATGGCTTTAAAAATAAGCATGGGACCTTCTGCTGCACGAAAATAAGAACCCAAGCCCCTCCATGAGACCATGCCCTTAGAGGGCCAAAGAGTGCTTCCATATGTGGCTTTGCTTCAAGCCTTGGTGCAGCTCAGGCTCCCGAAGGTGGCGTTTGGGATTTTATTACTTTGTGACAGTGACAAATTTTGGCAATCTTTAATAGTTGAATATTGAAAAATATGTACGGCTACCTAAAAACAATAACTGCGGATGTAAGAAATTTATCAAATGCAATTTAATTTTGTTGATTATATACATTTTGCAATGCAAAAAATACGTAACTGCAGGAGGAACCGGAGGTAAAATAGGGTAGGAAGAAAACGGATTTGCAGGTATACATTGTAATACGTTTGCAATATTTTAAATACTTGAATCCCCTACAATTTTTACAAGTATTATAACGAAAGCAATGATATTGTATGATTTCATACGAACTTAAATGTGTACATGAATTTCACCCATTTTTCAGATTTGAAGGATGTTTATATAATCTATTTTAACCAAAAGATTAAATAAATGGTTGCAGGTTATGAACATTGGCGTTGGGCATGGATAGAGCACCATTTCATGGAAGACATGCAAGTCCAAGAAACAAAAAACAAATTGGATCATGCTTGAGTAAGTATGATAGAAATCATGCGTGTAGCCGCAGCCTGCCCTGTACGCGACTTTGTCGGCTCAAACAGTTACATTTCTGCCTTGCCGCCGGTGGCTGCGATTCACCCCTGCGAGCAGAGCAGAATTGCAAGCCGATGGCCATATTTTGATCTTGATTAGAACCGTACAAGTATGGTTTTGGTTATATGACAATTGTAGTGTAAAAATGATTCTCATACAACTGTAAAATTGATCTAGAGAATATAAATCTTTTATAGAATCCACTATGAGCCATTACGAAATAATTTTCCTTATGTCAAGCCCTAATCTGAAATAAACATCTTGCAAGGCCCATAATATTGACGTTTGTTAGGCAACCCAATAAATACATTTGTCCCAAGTTCCAACACTTATATCCACAAGGGAAGTAACAAGTAATAAATGTTACAAGATGTCCTCTAGATGCTTGAATTCTATTTTTGGCATAGGGATCATGCGCTTGATTGTCTATGAATTGACCTCTTAAATGTATTAACATGTTTGTGTATTTATTAGACTTCTTGATTTCAATTTAAGACAATATCAGTCTGTCTGCCAAAACACAAGTGGAAAAGGATAATAATAGAAACAAAAACCATGGGAGACCTATAAATAAGGGCTATAAGGTCCCCAAGAAAAGAGTTTGAACCATACAAGTATGGTTCTAGCTCCAAAAAATTGAAAAACAGGGAAATGCTAGGTGAAGAGAGGGAAGAAAGACAAAGATGTCCAAAACAAGGAAGAGTGTAAAGGAACAACAGTGTGCTAAGGAATAATACAAGATTAGGAGGTTGAAATTCACGTAAGATGTAAGTGGAATAAGATGAATGTTAAACAACACAAGGAACATACACCAACAAGAGCCTCCTCACATGGAACAATGACCAATAGATACAAGGGCATTGTACGCATGACATATATTTGACGACGGTCCACGTTTGCATGTACGACAATTGTAGACGGTCAATAAAATTGGGCTTGTTTGAATTTCTATTTATACAAACTATCGAATGGATAAATATTCATAACTTATGACATCTACATGTGTGTGGACAAAACTTTATCTACATGGTAATGTACTTAAACTTGGTGTCATTTGTAGCGGGTGTATATGTTATGGTGGCACCACATTGTTTGTGGCTAACTGCGATGGTTTGTTGCTTGGTCTCTCTCGTTTGCCTATTATTTCGTTTCAACCCGCCGTTATTTTTAGTAAAAGCTTTACCTGGTCGCTTTTACATAGGAGTCATTTCTTCCCTAGCCACAAATAAGGAACATGGTATGTTATATTCATGAGGTTGGGTTCCAAACCTAAAACCTATTGGATTTTCCCCATTTTTTATTTTGACCCCTTTAAGAACAAATTGGACTCTTATGAAAAATGAAAATGAGATGGAAATGATAATGTGGATCGCAGTAAAAAAGGTAAATCCCAGTTTATGTCAATGGTTATTGATGGAAAACTTTGTCTAGAATGTTGAGGAGTTTAACCCTAACCGTTACCTTTATAGCTGGAGAGATTCCCTGATCATAAATGTGCATAAAATCATAACCCTTGGATGTCAGGTATATTACGCATATCCCCATCTCTAAAGCCTCCCACGAAATGCGCTTGACTTTCCCTGTCCTTGGACTTCTCATCCCTCCACCCCTTCTCCATCAAATCTCAACCTCTTTCGCAATTTCAGTCCCTCCATTTTCACTTCTTCCATACATACCCTTCGACATTTCCATCATACATTTCAAGTACAATTTCTAGTTTTATGGCCTCTTTTTCCCTCCACAATGTGAAGGCATGTCAAATGATAAAACTTGTATCAAAAGAAAAAAGTAATTCCATGACATTCCTTCTTGATCGTCGTCTTACAAGATTATATACAATTACATATGTCTCCAAGTTAACTTTATTGGAATTTGGAACTATTGTAAATTAAATAGGAACTTGTGTTTTTATTAAAAGTTAAAAGTAAATTGGATGAATGTTTTATTTAAAAGTTAAAGTAAAAAATAAAAACTAGTATTCATTCCTAAAATAGGCATTCAAAATTGGAGGTTTACTTTTTGGGATTTGGTTACCTTCTTTTGTTTTGTTAACCCATGTGAATGTTTATTGCCACAATGTGTAAGGGGAAAAATAAAAAACATTTACTAGGTGTGGGCATTAACTTAGGTAAGTAAAGTGATGGCGACATGTACAATTAAGATTGGTTTAAAAAATATATGTGTGCAACAAACAAGGCCATTGGATTATTGAATGTTTTCTACAGTACTAGGTGGCCCATGTCTACTATAAACAAATTCCTATCAACGTAAAAATGTCATAATTTTGTTACTTTATATCTTTTTCAATGTTTATTAGTGGAATTGGTACCCTGATGACCTCGTACAACTTTTTCAACATGTTTTTAGTAAGGCAACCCCATGTAATTAATATGTGTTGTGCAAATGTCCTGCTCCACATGCTAATAGTAAACCAAACATTGAACTTGAGACATGGTCAATAATTGATCCCATCCACTCAAGACCATTTAAAATGTATTGATGTTGTGTAATGACATGTATAAATGGGGAGAAAGTGTATACACGTGATTTTTCACTTTATTGACTTTCGTTCTTTGCAGGGAGTGTTAATGCATTAGCTTTTTTGAAGTGGCGTCCTCGGGGATATTGCTAGGAGCAGGGAATAACTAAGAAATGGTTACATGTATCCTTTAGGTTACTTTGGGTTGGTCAACATCGGTTCTTATGAGAGATATTTAATGTGTAGTATGATTATATCATATGTTTTACATGTTGTCACACCCTTTAGTCTTTTGCATCCTTTATAATCAAATTTTACATATCCTTTTGATATCACCTTGTTATCTTATTTTATTCACTCTTACACCTCCTTTCAACATACTAACATATTTTTCATTGTCTCCCTAGGCACTTCAGATTCTATTCCTGTTAGTTTGACACGCTTTCTTCAATTTCCCATGCTCGCATCTCTCTCCCAGGCAGCATCGACCATGGTCGATGGCATCTACCGAGTAGATTTCCCTTATTGACAGCATCAATCATGGTTGATGCCTTTGATTTAATGATTTGTCACAACTGTCAGCATTAACTACACTTCATACTATCAACTAGCACAAATCACTAATGTTATCATTAGGATATTTATGCTAGGTTGTTAAGCGTTCATTATGCATCTCATCCATCACATACTCAATCGACTAACACTCACCAATCTTCCCTAAAAGATTAGAAGGTCTTGAAGTTGGTCATATTTGTTTTCTTTGGAGTCCACACTTGGAGCATTGGGTACTTAGGATCCGCAAGCATAGGAATTTTACTTGTCATGGTCTACTAAGCCTTTAATGTAATTGGAGTCTTCAATAAAGGGTGTTCCTAGGTCTTCTTCTTATTCATTTTCAATCCTTCGCATCAACTCTCTCTCGTAAAGTGTTTTCGACCTTGATGCGTCAATGGTGCCTCCATGCAAATAAGTATTTCTAACAGCTCGTGTTCCTTTACTTTCATTTCAGATTTGGATGTTATGGATGCGGTCATGTATAGATTAGGATAGGGTAGCACATTCTTTTCTATTGCATTATTTATTTACCGGTCCTTATCTTACAATCTGTGCACAACCCTTGAGCTTTCTTTGCAATCTCTTAGACCTCTTTTATATTCCTTATGACTCTCTCTTAGTAACCTATTGGATCTCTTATCCCATTACTACCATGATTATAATCCTATTTATAACCTTATTATCATCATCTTACATTCGAGAGCTAGTTAGACACCACTACCATGTATTAGGTTTGGGCTTTGGAACCCTATACCTCATATATAATGTGGAGTAATGTCTTCTTAGTTCTTTGTCTACATCAACTTACAGTATAAAGTGTGCATATTTAGTATAAAGTGTGCATATTTAGTGTGACCCTCTTTGTAATCCTAGTCTATAATTACCTCTATCATAGAGACAAAAGGAATTGTTATTAGGTCACTCTTTATTTGCATACACTTTAGTGAACTCGATGTGAATCTTACTCTCTCCATCGCTCTTTCGTTTGAGTCTTATTCACATGTTCTAATCACTGTGAATATTTTCAAATCATTCCAACATGGATCATCTCTATAATTCTCAAGATAACAACGATTCCCAAGATTGGGAGTCCTCATTTAAACCTACACCCTTTTATTATGGTTGTAATATGATTGGCACTAATGTTAAAGAAACAACCCATAAAGAAAACAACAATATAAGGGTGACTTGATCAAATACCAACAATAAAATCCTAAAACTAGAGGATGATAAGGGGAGAGAAGAATATAATATCAAATATATCTATACTCTTTCTATGTAAGAATTCATCTCAGTTTACCCCAATTCCGTCGACCAACCTCTTAAAGTCGTCATGGCTTATGTGGAGGCATACAATGTCATTCAAGGAAAATCTTCTTGTATCAATTTATCTCATTCAAAAGGTTCTAACACAAATGTGCCTCAAAATTTTTATTCCGATCACAATTCCTCTTCTAGTGACCCCACTTAGCTTATCTTGTAACTCGTTAACCCAATCAATTTGCAAGAAGAAAGTGCCAATAATAAATTTCTCCAAATGAAAGCGTGTATCACTCACATGAATGGTAAACCACTACAAATTCAATGGGGTATTCCAATCATTACCCTCCCCTACCTCCTTTAAGTTATCATAATGGAAATCCAATTATGCAATCTCCCACAATCAATAAATTACTTCAATATATTCAAAGACAACCCTTGACTACCTATATAACCGCTATGGATATTGGAGATATCACCCCTTTTATCACATATGACGGGTTAATTGGCCCTAGAATTCATATTAAAGCTTTTGGAAATGTCTGCAAGGACTAGATCAAAGATAACTCTTATGCGGTTTTCAAGCTCTTAGCTAAGACCTTCATGGATGATGCTTTTGATTGGTACCATTCTCCCTCTTCTAACTCCATCATCAAACTCAAGGGGTTATTCAATCTTCTACTCGAGGAATTCCATTCTCAAGAATTACCTAAAAACAACTTTAACGTCTTCATCAATTGCAAACAAGTGGATAATGAGAATGTTTAATCCTTTATCAAACAATGGAAAACTCTTTGCACTAGTACAAAACGTTCTTTCACTAATCACACTCTCCACAAAATCTTCCTCGATACCTTAGAATCTTACCTTCGATACAAGGTTAAGTAATTTTCTCCTACTACTTTGGAGGAAGTAATCAAACAAGCCAAGAGGCAATATTATCTTATGCGCACATTCAAAAAACCTTAATTAAAATAATATGAGATTCAACCTCAATCATAGACACAAAATAATCTACACATCCTTATGAATCTCACAAATGAAATGTTATGGATAATGAAGTCTCATGCATTTTGAATCACAGTAACGTGTTCCAAAGAACCATTCACGATGTCGACTCAAACCATCCTAGATCCAATTGAGGTAATTCACCCTCTTCTTCCCAAACAGGTAACCATCAACCTTTGTCTATAGAAGAGTTTTGGTTGTGTCTTTCTAGGACATATACATCATCTCTTGAAAAAAAATCATTCCTCCCCCTTGGTTTAATGAAAAGATATTTTGTCAGCAGCATGTCAATTGGTTTGTTCACACAAAAAATGTGAGGCTCTATGTGCTTTCACCTACATATTTTGGTTTGGTGTTAACTTCAATAACGAGGGCATGACTTGCAAGAGATTAGAGGAATCCATGCCATCTTGTGATTGTGTTGAAAGGCATGACTAACACAACATCATAAAGTCTACATTGATCCCTTATCTAATTACTTTGAGGCTAAGGCAACTCCTCAACCTAACAATTAGGACCAATATGTAATGCCCACACTGGAAATACATGACTAAAATAATTATTTTTTCTCATCAACAACAATACGTGGGCCCACATAACAGTGACACAATGCCTGATCCATAACACGATATGCATCACTTCACATGCATCTCTAAGACAAGGAGAATGTGATGCCAACAAAACAACAAAAATGAAATGTACAATACAACCAAGACATCAATATCTTGTCCAGGGGAAAATGATGCCACAACTTCCACTTATCCCTTCGATAAGGAATAAGACTATCCCTTGCTTCTTCAAAGACAATCATGCAATTATGCTTGAAAAGACCCTTATCTCTCCACACTTATCCCTCTACTAAGGTTATCCTCTACAACATTTGTTTCCTCCTAAAAACAAGCAAACCTATACACCATAATAACACTTATCCATCCACCATGGTAATACAAGTCCCCAACACACACACACACACACACACACACACACACACACACACACATAAACATACCCATTCATGAAAGATATAACCTCCATAATTAGAGAACAAATATGTGGAAACAATTCCTCAAATCACAAGCAGTAGGAAACTATATAGCAGAAGTATACATGCAGAAATATAACAACATAAATAAATAATGCACAAAAGAAGACAAGACAAGATTTAACGTGGTTCACCCAATGTGGGCTACGTCCACCAAGAACTTGCTCAGATTTTATTATCAACAAGAGTAAAACAACTCTCACAGTCTTCTCTCAGTTATGAACTCACAACAGAATTCCAAAGATGCTAAACCACATCTAAACCACAATTGACACCCAATTGCTTAACCTTGATCACTCTTGATCACCTCTTGATCACTAAGACTCAAGACCTCTTGAACACACAAGATATCTTCAAGATACCCTAACACCTCTATTTATAGGATTACAATCCTTTAAGAAGTCCAAAAGCTGACCCTAGAAGTTTGAAAGTCATGACCTTTCATCTTCCCATGGCTGGAAAAGAAACTGTCATGACCTTTCATCTTCCCATGGCTGGAAAAGAAATGGTCATGACCTTTCATCTTCCCAATTCAAACTCCACACTTCAATACTGATTTGAGAAGACCAAAAATAGGCTCCACACCCCAACAATCTCCCACTTGGAGACTGTTCCTACTGAGAAAAGTTCTCAACCCTTCATTATCAACCATGAAGGCCAATCAAAGTTGAACACAACTTCAACTTCTCCCTTGTGACCACCTTGGTCATCATATCCATAGGATTCTGACTGGTATGAATCTTTTCCAGCTTCAACTTATCTTCTTCCAAAGCTGCCCTGATGAAATGATATCTCAGCTGAATGTGCTTCATCCTAGAGTGAAAAGTGGAGTTCTTCGCTAAATGAATAATGCTCTGACTATCACTGTGTAGTCTCCCAACTTCCTGCTTATGACCCAACTCATCAAGAAACTGTTGTAGCCAAATCATCTCCTTGCTTGCCTCTGTGGCAGCAACATACTCAGCCTCTGTGGTTGACAAAGCCACAACCTTTTGTAACTGTGAAATCCAACTCACCGCTGTATCACCAACCATAAATACATAACCTGTCGTGCTCCTCCTGCTGTCCAAATCTCCTACCATGTCCGAATCTACATAACCACGCAATGTAGTGTCTGATCCACTGAAACACAATGCTGCTCCCATGGTCCCTCTCAAATACCGAAGGATCCACTTCACTGCCTGCCAGTGCTCTCTACCTGGATCACTCATAAACCTGCTCACTACTCCCACTGCATGGGAAATGTCAGGCCTAGTGCATACCATAGCATACATCAAGCTACCAACCGCTGATGAGTATGGTACCCTGGACATCTGGATTTTATCCTCCTCAGTCTTGGGACTCTACTCCTTTGATAATTTAAAGTGACCTGCCAAAGGGGTACTAACCGGTTTAGCATCCTGCATACTAAACCTCTCCAAGACCTTCTTTATGTACTCTTCTTGAGATAACACCAGCTTCCTCTCTTTCCCATTCTGAGTTATTCTCATACCAAGGATTTGTTTTTCTGCCCCCAAATCCTTCATAGCAAAGGAGTCACCTAGCTGCTTCTTGAGTACCTTTATTTCCTGCATGTTCTTCCCTGCAACAAGCATATCATCCACATACAGGCACAAAATAATATAACTACCATCAAGAAACTTCTTGATGTACACGCAATGGTCTGAGTGACACCTGGAGTAACCCTGCTCCTGCATAAAACTGTCAAACTTCTTGTACCACTGCCGTGGAGCTTGTTTCAGGCCATACAAGCTCTTCTTCAATTTGCACACTAACCTCTCCTTCCCTTTGACCTCATAACCCTGTGGCTGCTGCATATACAATTCCTCCTCCAACTCACCATGAAGGAATGCAGTCTTCACATCCAACTGCTCTAAGTGCAGGTCTTCTACTGCTACTAAACCAAGAACAGTTCTAATAGAAGTCATTTTAACAACAGGAGAAAAAATTTCATCAAAGTCTATACCTTTCTTCTGTGCAAATCCCTTGACCACCAACCGGGCCTTGTATCTTTTCCTGCCTCCATCTTCCTCTTTGATTCTATACACCCACTTGTTCTGCAATGCTCTCTTTCCCTTGGGTAGCTCCACCAGATCCCAAGTCTGGTTTTCCATAAGAGATCTATGCTCTTCATCCATGGCCTGCTCCCACTTCTTCCTGGCATCCACCTGCACTGCTTCCTCAAAGCACTCTGGCTCTCCACTGTCAGTGAGCAATAAATAATTCAAAGATGGAGTAAATCATTCAGGTTCCCTTCTTACCCTAGAAGACCTTCTCACCTCAGGAGTTTGGGGTTCCTGATGAGTAGGTTCCTGAACTGGCTGTGCCGGAACATGCTGCACCTGAACCGGCCCCTTGGACACCTTGTTGTCCACAATGTCCTCTAACACTATGTATTCTTTCTTTGATTCCTCTTTCTATTCCTGCAACTGATCTTTATACATGAATTTTTCATTAAAGACAATATCTCTAGACCGAAATATTTTCTTGTCCTTAAGACTCCAAACACGGAAACCAAAGTCATCCTCACCATATCCAACAAAGGTGCATTTCTCAGACTTAGCCTCTAACTTGGTCCTATCATCTTTATCAATGTGAACAAATACCTCACATCCAAATACTCTAAGAAATGAGTAATCAATTTTCTTACCAGACCAAGCCTCCTCAGGTGTACCTCCATCCAAAGCCATAGAGGGTCCTCTGTTAATCAGATAAACAATTGTGCTCACTACTTCCACCCAAAACATGAGTGGCAGCCCCGCATGTAACCTCATGCACCTAACATGCTCCATGATTTCCCTGTTCATTCTCTTTGACACTCCATTTTCCTGTGGAGTATTTGGAACCGTTCTTTTCCTGTGGATCCCATTTACCGAACAGTAATCAAGAAATTCATTGCTGCAATACTCCCCTCCATTATCTGACCTGAGACATTTCAACTTGAGACCTGTTTCATTCTCAACCAAGGCTTTCCATCTTTTGAAGGTTTCAAACACATCAGATTTCTTTCTAATGCAATATACCCAAACTTTTCTAGTTGCATCATCAATGAAAGTGACATAATAACATGAACCACCAATAGAGTTTACCTTAGCTGGCCCCCATACATCTGTATGCACTAAATCCAACTTACCCTCCTTCCTGGTAGGTCCAACCTTGAGGAATCTCACCCGCTTCTGTTTTCCATAAACACAGTCCTCACAGAAGTCTAAATCTAACTCCTTTAATCTAGGAAACCTGTCCTTTATAATCTGCATGCCCTTTTGACTCATATGACCGAGTCTCTGGTGCCACAAAGTTGCATCTCCATCTGCAGCAACTAAATTACAATAATCAACACCACTGGTTAAATACAAAGTACCAGTTTTCTTACCTCTTGCAACCACAAGAGCTCCCTTGGTAACCTTCCAAGAATCCACTATAAAACTGACCGTACAACCATCACTACCTAGCTGACCCGTTGATATCAAGTTCCGCCTCAACTTAGGCACATGCCTGACATCCTTAAGTAGCCATGTGTTCCCATTCTACATTTTCACCCGAACACAACCTTTCCCTACTATTCTGCATGGTTCATCATCACCAAGATATACATGTCCAAAATCTCCTTGAACAAAATCAGTAAAGTAATGTCTATGTGGGGTGGCATGGAAAGAAGCCCCTGAATCTAACACCCAAGACTCAACAATATTATCTAAAGAAAGAATTAAGGCATCCTGACAAACATCACCTGCTGCCACATTTACCTCTTTAGTTTCCTCCTTCTTGTTCTTCTTATCCCGAAGAGCCCAACAATCTTTCTTAGCATGACCAACCTTCCCACAGTGCCAACATTCTAACTTACTCTTGGACTTTGACCTTCCGCGATCATTCGACTTCCCATGGTTACCTTTCCCTCTGTTCTTTTGTCTCCCTCTGCTCTCCACCGTCAAAGTGTTTCCAGAAGTAGAAGAATCTCCAGTGCTCTTCCTTCACATTTCCTCACTTAGGATCACACCTATTACATCCTCAAACTTCAGCTTTGAATTATTAGAGACTGAATTACTTACAACCATAACCAAGTTGTCCCAGCTATCTGGTAAGGAGCACAAAATCAACAAAGCCCTGACCTCATCATCAAAGTCAATTTTTACCGAGTTTAACATACTCACAACCATATTAAATTCATTCAAATGAACAACAATAGGCTAGAACCATTCTCAGACATCTTCATATTAAATAAATTTTTCATCAAAAATATTTTATTAGAGGTAGAGGGTTTTTCATATAACTTCCCCAATGCACTCATGAGACCTTCTGTGGTCTTCTCCTGCGATATGTTGAAAGCAACCGAAGATGCAAGGCATAACCGAATTTCCCCGAGTGCCTTTCTATCCAGCAACTCCCAATCCTCATCTGACATGGTTGTAGGTTTCTTTGCTTTTCCAGCCAAAGGAACATGGAGGTCCTTTTGATATAAGTAATCCTCCATTTGCATCTTCCACAAACCAAAGTTCTTCCCATTGAACTTCTCAACCCTTGATCTGCCCTCATCCGCCATAGCTCCCACTCAAGCTAAAATTTCCCTGTGATTTACCACTTCAACAAAAAACCACCAAAGCTCTGATACCAGTTGTTAGGAATTAGAGAACAAATATGTGGAAACAATTCCTCAAATCACAACAGTAGGAAACTATATAGCAGAATTATACATGCAGAAATATAACAACATAAATAAATAATGCACAAAAGAAGACAAGACAAGATTTAACGTGGTTCACCCAATGTGGGCTACGTCCACCAAGAACTTGCTCAGATTTTATTATCAACAAGAGTAAAACAACTCTCACAGTCTTCTCTCAGTTATGAACTCACAACAGAATTCCAAAGATGCTAAACCACATCTAAACCACAATTGACACCCAATTGCTTAACCTTGATCACTCTTGATCACCTCTTGATCACTAAGACTCAAGACCTCTTGAACACACAAGATATCTTCAAGATACCCTAACACCTCTATTTATAGGATTACAATCCTTTAAGAAGTCCAAAAGCCGACCCTAGAAGTTTGAAAGTCATGACCTTTCATCTTCCCACGGCTGGAAAAGAAACTGTCATGACCTTTCATCTTCCCATGGCTGGAAAAGAAATGGTCATGACCTTTCATCTTCCCAATTCAAACTCCACACTTCAATACTGATTTGAGAAGACCAAAAAATAGGCTCCACACCCCAGGGTTTACCAGTCTGTATGAACCCAAGAGACAAGATTTTGATGGTTCTTGCTCGTTTTCCAATCTTTTTCGAAACTCAAAGCTTCAAAAGGTTTGTGACAACCTACAGGAACTCTCTAAACTCCTAATCCCTCTTGAGCAACTCCACGATTGCTACACAACTCAAGTTTGAGGGTGGACTATAGCTTAACGATGTTCTATTGCAAAAGGTATTGTTGTAGGTCTTGCTTTTGACACTTTTAAACTTTGAGTGATTAAGGAGGATGATTTAAAACACACCCAAACAATAATTAACTTACCAAATTCAATCCTTCGCATTTGCTTGAAGATCTAATCTTGCATAAAAACTCTTGCCCTAAACATGAACACTAATTAGCTACTGAGTGCTAACTCAAATGTATTCAATAAACAACCTCTTACACACCAAAATGCCTTAAATATTGTGTGATATCATTAAATACAGGAAAAAAATTCATTAAAAGGATAAATCAAGACTGTCTAACTCAGAAATTGACACATGCAATACATAATTCATTGTAACAAGCAATTCTTTCCACCATAGCAGTCATTTCAAGCTTCGTGGAGTCTTCTCTTCACATTAATTTGATTGGAATTATGTCAAAAAAAGTTACAAGAACCTTCGTATCAATTCTATACAGTTTCTCTTTGAGCCAAGTCATTAAGACTTGTCAATCACACTCATTGTTTTTCAATTTCCTTTTATTTTTGAAGTTCCTTTCAAAAGCTAGACACAAGTCATGATCTCTAGATCTCATTTATGACATCCTAGTCCTTAATAGACCTTCACAACACCTTGTTACATGCAAATCTACCAAGAAGCACTTAAGAAATTGTAAAGAACAAGCCAAAAGTGCTCATAAATTTGAATTTCACTTCTAGACTGAAAATTAAAATTAAAATTTTGGCAAGACAAGAACTAAGTCTATCACACCTAATGAAGTAATAAGACCTACAAAACACTTCTAATCCCTCCAAGACCATTTGTAAACCAAAATTGAGTAGAGAAACCAAAATTTCCAAAAATGGAGAAGATGCTCCTGCATCAATCTGATACTCTTGTTATCACCATTTTTCCTTCATGCATATAATATTTTGATAACGATGAGAAGTATTTTTTCCCTTCATATCATAGGTAAGCATTCTATTGACATGTTATGTTATGTGATAAATTGGTTACATTTATGAGGTAATTACTATTCCTTATCTTATATTGTTGTATTTAGTATTCTCATTGACTTATAAGTACATATCCCAAAGTAATCCAAAGTTATGAAGATATTATTACTACTAATGAAGTTAATCTAGTAGCCCTCCATAGAAAAATATGTGGATGTTTCTCAGCCACCTATCACCTTCGCTTCTCACCCATAACATCTCATGATGTATATAATTTTGAACTAATAGATTGTTGGCAGTTCTTGTAGACACACAATCATGCACTTTGGGTAATTATCTTGTCTCGATTGCATACTACTATTTATATGGTTCCTAAGTAAGAAAAGTACTAATCAGCCCATGTCTTTGGCCACCTTTCTTTGATTTCTATTGATACTTTCGTTCTTACATCCTTGCTCAATCTTTCTTTTTACTCTTCAACATTTGTCATCCTAGACAATAGTGCCCAGCCAAGATGCCAACATCAGGCGCCCTTGTCCCCTATGGGTGCTCATGTCCTCTTTATACTTTACTCTCACATTTTGGGTCCTTTCTAGCCATTTGAGCATCTTATCTTTTTGATAGTCGGCCTTTTTGGGGTTAATTACGAAATTCAAGCGAGGGAATCATATAAATATAAAGTTATGTGATCATAACAAGGAACCAAGCACTAAACACTATCTATCTACACCTAAGGTTGCATCCATCATGGCATTTAAAATCTCTATTACATCCCTCTAGCTCCATCACAAGGAACACAAGTGTTCGTTTTCTGCATCACACTTCATAGGAGGGAAGCTCATTTTATTCCATGCACAAATTTATTACATTTTACATCTAGCTATTTGCTCGTTAATCCAAGTGCGACATGCACAAGAGCAACCTAGGGCACAATTCCACACACACACAAAACTACATTGAGTCTGAGATGTAGTGCAAAACTCGAATGTAATTCCACCAATTGTGGTTGTCGAGGATAGTCGGACCACTCATTTTGCATCTTTCTTTTTTAGGATTTTATTTATAGTTGAGGGTTTTACAGGTCTATATTTGATTGCAGGTTTCCGGCGACCTTGACGATCTTGGTGTGACCTCAGGGTGACCAAAGAAAACTATAGAAAAACACCTTGTAACACCTCAGAGGATGTTTTCTGAGCTTTTTTGTAGACCCAGACACCTAGAACCAGTTCCAGGGAACCCACAGGTGCCCCTGTCCCTCTCAAGGCACCCCAATCCATCCTATCTCCTTGGATCTACATTTTTTTGTGCTCCAATCCAATAGTATGTGCTTTGTCTTTTCTAGTCATCCAACTCTATGCATTCTCTATAAATTTGTGAATCAACTAAGGCTTCTTACCTTATTTTTGTACATTAGGGTTTCATTATTTATTTCTTATTTGCTTAGGTATATTTAATTGTTATTCATTTACTGTTGTTGTAACAGTCAGATTAGGCATATATATTTCATATTTAGCTTAATCATTTTGGTGAACTCGATCGGTCAAACCCTCCGTTTTGAGTATTTCTTCACCTTATCAGGTCATGAATCAATCATTGTATCCTTCTTTCACACCCATTAATGTTTCAGGAATAATTACTACCATTGTTGATTTCATGCAAATTCACACTTAACATCCTACTCACTTTTCTATGCCTCGGGCTGATCCCTCCATCAATATGGTAACTACTCACCGCACTCGTCCTCCTATGGCTCCACCCATTTCTATCCCACCCCTATCACTTCTTTGGCTCCTCCTACTTATAAGGGTTATGATATCATTGATCAACTTAAGAATACACCATCCAAAATCTCTCCCTATGACTTACTACGCAATGCGCCAGATTTTTGTCAAACATTAGAGGTTGCGCTTCATTCTATTCATATAGAAAGTGATAATTTTGTGGTAGTATTCATGATTAACTAAAAATGAGAAATATGTAGGGATATCCTATAGTTAATCTAATTTATGAACATCTGTGATAAAATAAATAAATGCAGTAAAGAAAGTATGTAAATTGTCTAAATAGATATGTAAAATGAAATTCTAACCCAAATATGAAAGAGGGAAGAGGAAAGAACTCAGTTGAATATAAGATATTCGCAGGATAGTGTCACAATGACGACTAGAAAATCCAAAAGCAGGAACAATTGTACAAAAGTCCCAAAAAGGATGGATCTAGAGGATCTAGCTAGACAGGAGTGCCTGGAGAGGGACTAGGGCACCTGCGGGCACACTGGTCTGCAAACTGGGTGCCCTGGTTTATGTAAAAGCTTTGAAACTGATATTCACAGGGCTGAAAGGTGGTCTGAAACCCTCGTTGTCTATCGCATCAGTTTAGATGTCTTGTAACAGATGTTGTCAATGATCCAAGATTTTGTAAAGACCTGCAAAAAGACCAAAAGAAATATCAAAACCCTAAAATAAAGAAAGATGCAAACGAATGGGTCAGACTGACCTTAGGTGCCACAACAATGGGCTTACTAACTGAGTGATGCACTACATTTCGAACCTAAATTTAGTTATGATGAGTGTGTGCATAATGTGCCCTAGGTGCTCTTGTGTCAATCTCACTTTGTGAAGTAGAAAACAATAACTAAATGTAGAAAATGTAATAAAATGTGTGTATGAAATAAAATAGAATCCTCCCCTTATTAAGTGTGTGATGCAGATGTCCTAGCCTTACGCCTTATGATGGAGTTATGTGGATGCAATTTATCTCCAATGTAACAGATGGATGCAACTCTAGGTGAGTGATAGTAGTGAATGATGCTAGGTCCCTCATTATGGTCTCATAAATTTATATTTATAGGGTTATCTTGATCTAATTTTGTAATTAACCATGAAAAGGCCGACCAAAAGAAAGATAAAGATCTAAAACAACTAGAAAGAGCCCAAAAAGTGGCGGGAAAGTGTAAAAAAGACCGGGGCACCCCTGGTGGGACCAAGGCGCACACGGGTGACCCAGTACTAATCTGGGCACTCCAGTCGAGGCTAAAATAACGTGGAATGACAAAATTTGACTGAGCATATGGGTGTAAGAGGTCAGTAATGGAGAAATAAAATAAAATAAGATGGCCAAAAGACAGGGGTTAATTAGTACTTTCTTCACTCAAGAACCTTCTAAATAATAGTATGAAACCGAGACTAAATAATTTCTTAAGTGCATAATTTTGTATCTACATTTGCCCCCCCCTTTATGTTGGTGAGTGGAAATCTCGGTATCATAAAGTAAATAGGGATGCGTACCTGATGTCCACGAAGAGTATAGTAGAAACGCGCAGAAGGACTAGAAAAAACTTGGAATAAAAAAAAGATAGAGGAGCGTGGAAACTAAAGATGGAAAATGCGTGAAGAGAAAGTGACGAGAGTGAACCCAGGGTGGAATGTGTGTGTGTAGCTTCCACATAGTGTAGTGTACTTGCAAAAAAGTGTAATGTGTTTGCTATAGTTTGTTGTTGCATAGTGTTGTTATCGTCGTCGTCATTGTTGCCCCTATTTAATTGCTTGTTTCTTATACAATCAGACCTATAAGGAGAAAATGATCAAGTAGTCAAATATATATGTATGTATGTCTAAAAACACAATGTAAAAGATGCATGCATATGTATGTAAATGTAAAAGTGTATATGGAAAATGTAAATGGAATATGTGCGTCTGATCCATGTCGAGAAAGAGAGTGTAGAAGTATGTCCTGTACTGCGAGTTTTTTGGGCTATCTCACGCCATAGGTCAAAGAAGTGTAGGGAGGAAATGCTCTTTGTCCTGCAAGCTCTAACTACTTCCTTGAATGTGTATGAAGAGATCTCTGTATTGTCCTAGTTTTTTGGGCAATCCGATGCCACAGGCCAAATTAGTGTAGAGAGGCACATCCAATGTAACCTCCAAGCCTGTAACTGCTTCCTAGAATGCTAAAGACTCCATGTCCTATAAAATCTAATGTGTATGGGGTTCGTAGACTGGTCTGAACCCACTCGTATATAACTAAACCAAACTGGTGTAGAATCTTTGTGTTAGTATGTAAAAACCCCCAAATGATGTCCCCCTCTTTAGGGGTGTGTGCGACATCTTGATAGGATAAATACGACCCCAAAAGAGGACCAACTACATGTACAGTGTAACCCTGGAAAGTGCTTGGTAAAAAACCAAGGTATGCAAAAACAATAAGGTTATCCAAAGACAAGTGTTAACATGCATGCATATAGAAAACAATGTGTATGCTACACAAACAATGTAAAATCTACCAAGCAATGTATTAATCACGCAAGAAGAGAAGGAAGACGCAAAAAGTAGACTGAAAACATGGGACATCACTCATGATGTTGCAAGACATGTAAGGCCATCATGGCCGCAAACAAGAAACAAGTGTGCACACCAAACATAGGGAAAATCCCACATACAATAACAAACAATAACAAATAATGTAACAAACATGTATTGAAGAAAATATCCATGCATAACAAATGTTGCACATGAAGCACCTGTTAGCATGTTAGAAAAATAACCAGTAGTCAAAAGCGTTTATAACCAAGTAATGTAAGGTGCTAAGTACAAAATGAAACAATAACACCCATGAAAGACGAATGTGAATGCCCCCAACAACCAATGTAGGAATGGTAGAAGGTGAACATTCATGTTGCATGTAAGAGACATGTATTTGTAATCACAACTAGAAAAAGACGTGAGCACGCATGTGTGGATGATATAGATAAATGACATACAAGTAGTCTAACTAGCATGTGTAATAAAGTGATCATGAACAAACATAAGTAAGCAAGATTATAAACAACCATAGTGTGTGATATGTTATGGATGGATGGAATGGAACGCACAATGAAGTGATAGGATTCGTGTGCCCCCAAGTGAATCGAAATGTATGCAGTGAGGTTCATTTATTTTTCCCCCTTAGCAGTAAAAAATGAACCGTAAATGAGAGTGCGTCATCGGGAAATGGTCAAATAGTGTGTGTGTGTGTGTGTGTGTGTGTGTTGTGTCTAACATGTTGTGAGGAATGTGTTGTTGTGGTGATGATATGTGACCTAGCGATGAGGTGTGTGTGAACCCTATAGCCAAAGTGTATATCACAACCAAATGAATTTATAAGTGATGATTTAGCCTAAGTGTATATCACTATAAGGTGAATGGATGAGTGATGATTTAGCCCTAAGCATATATCACTACTAGATGAAAAGAGGGAGTGATGATGTAACCTAAGGTGTATACCACTACAAAATGATAGAATAGGTGACGATTTATCCTAAAGTGTATGTCGTTATAAGATGAATGGATGAGTGATGATTTAACCCTAAGTGTATATCGCTTGTAGATGAAAAGAGGAAGTGGTGATGTAGCCTAATGTGTATACCACTACAAAATGATAGAATAGGTGACGATTTATCCTAAAGTTTATGTCGCTATAAAATGAATGGATGAGTGATGATTTAGCCCTAAGCATATATCAATACAAGATGAAAATAGGGAGTGGTGATGTAACCTAAGGTGTATACCACTACAAAATGATAGAACGTGTGATGATTTAGTCTAAAGTGTGTGTCACTATAAGATGAAAAGAGGGAAGAGGAAAAAATTCAACTTAATAAAATATGTTCACATAACGGTGTTACAATGATGACTGGAAAATCTAGAAGTAGAAACGACTGTAAAAAAGTGATGAAAAGGATGGATTTGGAGCATCTAGTTAGACTGGAGCACCTGGAGAGGGATTAGGGTGCCTGCGGGTGTTTTGGTTTATAAACTGGGTGCTTTAGTCTATGTAAAAGCTTTGAAACTGATCTTCATAGGGCTGAAAGGTGGTCTGAAACCCTCGTTGTCTATCACATCAAATTTGTTGTCCTGTAACGGATGTTGCCAATGATCCAAGATGATGCAATGACCTGTAAAAAGACCAAAAGAAGTATTAAAACCTTAAAAAAGATGCAAATTAATGGGTCAGACTGACCTTGATTGCCACAACAGTGGGCTTATTAATTGAGCGTTGCACTACATTTCAGATCCAAATGTAGTTTTGGTGAGTGTGTGCATAATGTGCCCTAGGTGATTTTGTGCGAGTAGCACTTTGTGAAGTAGCGAGCAATAGCTAAATGTAGAAAATGTAATAGAATGTGTGCATGAAATAGAATAGAATCCCCCTTATGAAGTGTGTGATGCAGATGTCCTAGCCTTGTGCCTTGTGATGAAGCTATGTGGATACAAGTGATCTCTAATACAATAGATGGATGCAACTCTAGGTGAGTGATAGTAGTGAATGATGCTAGGCCCCTCATAATGGTCTCATAACTTTATATTTATAGGGTTCTCTTGATCTAATTTCATAATTAACCCCAACAAGGCCGACCACAAGAAATATAAAGATCTGAAATGGCTAGAAAGAGCCCAAAAAGTGGTAGGAAAGTGCAATAAGGATCGAGGCGCCCCTGGTGGGACCAGGGCACCCACTGGTGCCCCAGTCGAGGCTAAAATAAAGCGGGATGACAAAAGTTGACTGGGAATATGTGTGCAAGAGGTTAGTAATGATGAAATAAAATAAAACAAGATGGCCAAAAGACGAGGGTTAATTAATACTTTCTTCACTCAATAACCTTCTAAATAGTAGTATGAGACCAGGACTAAATAATGTCTAAAGTGCATAATTTTGTGTCTACACTTCACACACCTCATTCTGTCTCTTAAATATTTTCCACTTGATATATCATTCACCAATAAAGACATATCTCCATTTCCTAAGATAATCTATGTGCATCATTGCTTATCACGGATGTTATCAAAACCACTTGCATTAAACGTGTGAGTATTGATAATGGATCAAACGTCAACCTATGTGCTTATTCCATTCTAAAACAGATGGGCATTAATGCCAATATGATTTCTAAGAACTCTACTCTTATTCGAGGGTATGAATCAACTACTCACACATTCCTAGGAACTATTTCATTACATATCAGAGTTGGGCCTAAGACTGTCCTCATCGACTTCTACATTATAGATGTTTCATTACAATTCAACCTATTACTAGGTAGACCTTGTCTTCAGGTAATGCAAGTAGTCGCATCTGCTATACACCAATGTGTCAAATTCTTGCGTTATGGATATGAACATAGTATTGATGCAGATCCTGAACCCTTCAAATTTTTCCACATAGACCTTATTACTGCTATGCCCATTCCTCCTACACAACTTATTTCATATAGTAGTATTGATATATATGACATTGGTCAGTCTAGTGCATCACAAGCTTCTTATACCACTCCAATCACTCCAATTATTTCTACTCACACTATTGCCATCATTTCACCCACAATGCCTTCTCTTACACTAGCTACTAATGAACCCATTGACGCTTGTATTACATCAAATGCATCGCCTACGAACATACTTGATACTACAGTATAACATGATAATGCAAATACATATGATTTTGATGACTCTAATGACGATGTTGATCATGTTGAACTTACTAACAAAGCATTAGGAAAACTCAACTTCACTCTTATTGATGTAGATGACCCCTATTTCAATGACACTTTCGTGGCTGATGGCCCTAGTGAATACAAATTCAAGACCCCTTCATCTACATCTACTAATGTTATAGTACTCTACCAAGGGTCTGTCCATACTTTAGACATTATTTTATTTTCTAAGCAGTTGACATCTACACTACCTCCTTTCACATGCACACTTTTAATCAATAAATCTTATCGGCATCATATTCCGGTGGATAGTACTTGTTCTGATACTATTTACACATATGACGGCTTATCTAGGCTTGGATTGACGCTTAATGATATTTTACCACCTCCTCACTCACCCCATCTTTATCACCATTATTTTCACATTAACATATGGATTTGCACGCATGCAAATGACATGCAACAGTGTGGGAACAAAGTCCCTCCTCAATGAAGGTGAGGCTGCCTTTATTGAAAACCAAAACTGTATTTACATCTGTACATTCAAAATTGTATGTGGGGGGTGTTTTGGAACATCAATGGAAAGAAAAGTGAATGAAGGAGATGGAATGGAATGAAGGAAAGGAGTGAAATGGAATGAACTGAAAGAACATGCAAGAGTTAGGTAAAAACAGAGCCTAATATTGCATGAAGAGGAAAGATGAATAACCAACACAAATAAAACGGAGTTTGAGTTAGCCAAACAAGAACGTGTAAAAGGGAACACACATGAGCAAGTAGATAATCAGAGCTTGATCACTGTTGTGAACTAGAACAACCGATTAATAACGTTGACAATAAGATCAAAGATAATATTTGCATGCAAGATTCAAACACCTAACATCTAATGAACATAAGAACATCAAATGTTACAAGAGACAATGAATGAGACACAAAGTTTGTATTTCATTAACTCCAAAATGTTTTTCACAAAAGAACACAAAGTTTCTTCCTGAAACAAAGCTTGCACAAAAGTATTTTCTTCTCCTCTCTCAAAGTCACCCTTTACAAATGAGCCCCTCACTTCCTTTTATAACCCAAAAGTTGGTTACAAAGTAGTTAGGGTTTTACATGATCATTAAATAAGGCACTTAAGTGACCTTTGACTTTTTCAACAACTTTATTAAAGACAACCCAAAAATAGAAATTACTTAAAATATCCATTGTTTCCCAAAAACAAATAACAACACCTTTTAAAATATACAATAATAACCAGTGCCTTATCCATTGAAATGGGGTCCGCCTATCTCAAGCGTATGAGAAATGGACTCTCCCACTTCGTTAGATATCAAGAAAATCAACTTCCTGAACCGCCGGTGAAATTAGGATCTGCCACTTTTGCCAGTTGAAAGGATCTAAACCTTCCTAAAGTTTCAAATTCAAATCATACCATGGCCTTCATCAATAGAGGCTTAAACCAAATTCAAATCATAGCATAGCCATCATACATAGAATTAAACCAAATTCAAATCATAGCATGGTCTTCATCCATAGGCCTAAACCGGTTCATCTATAGGGATTAACCTTGCCGCCATGATTACACTTAACTCTCATCAATAATCATTAAGTTTGTTGTAGTGTAGTCAAAATTGTTTTTAGCTTTTCAGCTCAACTACTTTATATTCAAGCTTAACCCAACATTTCTGAAAAGAATGGTTTTACCACAATGCTCACGGTTCTTCCTTATTATATAACACTTGTAGTAAGAATGTTTTGATCTTTGCCATAATAAGCTACAATTGTACCTTCCAAACGGTGAGAAAATTCCATTACCAATAAAGACCTAATGCTGCCATGATGATGACCCAGGTTCAAGCCCTTAACATGTCAATAGACACCCTTAAGAATGATTCTTGGCCAAAGAGCCCCTCTTAGTTTGGTTCAAAGCTGACCATTCTGCAATAACAAGGCTGTAGTATACAAAAATTAGCTTGAACCAGTGGTATTTTCAGAGTATCACATCAAGTCCATTTCTAAGTGATGTTGAGCATAATATGACACAGTTTCATTCTGAACCTGGTAAAAAGATACCTTTATGTCTTGATTGCAGGGACACATAAATGGAAGCCCTTGAATAAAATGCCATTGTACAACTGGCAGTGAATATTTCTCTCCAAGAGCTGACCATTTGTAACAAGGATGTCAGTATACAGGATAACGGCCAACCAGGTATGTTTGAGATTCTTGACCTTCACATTCGTTTATACAGCTCCACCATAGCAATTAAGCTGATAAGTCTCTGATTTGGACCTCCTAGATCCTTGGTGCTCTATGCATTTTACAGCATTCGCCCTAGTCTGAACGAAGCCGAAAAAAGATGGTAGAATATAACCAAAAAGTCACAAAAAGTAATTCACTTTTCATAAAATATTTGCCCTGACTTCGGTCATGTCACAATTAAGACTGACCAGTCATAGAATGCATTCAATGCAGCTGCGTTGCCCA
This sequence comes from Taxus chinensis, assembly GCA_019776745.2. NCBI lineage: Eukaryota > Viridiplantae > Streptophyta > Pinopsida > Cupressales > Taxaceae > Taxus > Taxus chinensis. The sequence continues at coordinate 328,976,784 of CM034147.1, forward strand.
TTGGCCCAAAGTGCTCTGCAAGCTCTTGTTAGTGCCACATCCATGCGGCGAACATCAACTACAAAGCCAACCCCGTGATTTGAAGCTCAGGACACAAGACATAATGATTACATCAGGCTCCTGAGGCCGATGAAAGGCATCTACCGTATTGATATATAAACCTTTTCCTTCATCAGATTTGAGGACAACATCAAACTATCAGTGCAAAACGTTTCACCCTATGTAGCTTGTAAGGTGTGATAATTCCAACAGAAACCTTTATGCCTGCCAACTTAGTGACTCGTTGAAGATGCTCATATAATTGCAAAGCAAATTGTGCTTCATGAATATTCTGATATGAAACAGATCCACCTCTATGAGATTCTCTTCCATGAGTTACATCGTAAAACAAGTAAGGTCTCAATAGAGAATCTTTGTAATAAATTTCATCAGGTCTCCTGGTAACACTCTCACTGTCACTTAATCGATTTTGATAAAAATATCTTGAAGGAAAATCCCAAATTTGAGGATGCATTCGATACTGAATAGATAACAACATAGTTGGACAACCTGCTTGTTGGAAGCGCTCAAAAAGGCTTCTACTATACTGCAACATGCCTGTTGCCTAGCTAATAACTGTTACAGGCAGTTGTTGTGGATCCCCGACAAGAACACACCTTGCAGCATCCAATGAAAGTGGAGGTAACATGCCTACTTCACTAGCTTTTAGCTTCATCTATCACCACCCATATCAAACCCATGGGCTAGGCATTGGAATAACTTCCGGCCACTACTAGAAATAGTAGTGAACACTGTTGGTGTGTGTGACTGTCCAGTCATCGTCCACATCACCTAGGTGAGTCATCTCGCCTTGCGAGAGTCATAGGTCTTAGGAAGTCAAATGACAAGTGTCAGATTCTGTCATAGAATCTGACATTGTCATTTGCGTCAATGCGTCATAGGAGTTACATTCCTTATTTGGAATTGTAACTCCTCTTCTAGTGGCATCATATGCATCAGTCAACGTCATATGTGTCAGTGGCGTCATTGATTTCTTTCCATGTTTAGGCATGGGGTTACACAGCACCCCTATTTGTACTTCCTATTTTTCAATCTATGAGTATGAGCAGACCCATTCTTCTTACTTGCAATCTTCTTTCCATTGTTTCGAATCTTGCATATTGTGTTGGCTTGAGGTTACCATCGGAGTGCAACTTCATTGTGGTGCATCGCTTTTCGACATCGGTTCTCGCGAATCCCTCTTTCAAACACAATCTCAGCCTCATTTGCAAAACTTACCTCAAGATTTGATCGAGCTTCTTCCATGTTAAATTCACCACCTGGACATAAGCGACTTTCCAAAATGATAAGGCGAGACAACTCAACTAAAACTTTATCTTGTTCTTCTACTATAGCTACAAGATTTTGCAACAACTGATCACGACTGTGGTCGCGTGCAACCAGAACATCAGGATCAACACCAACGGTTCCTTGGGATCGCCCTGCGGCAGCTGTCGCACTTAACTCTCTCTGGAGGCCACTGCTTTTCTGAGATAAGTTTACTTCTCTATCCTGTAGCTGCTACATATAGCCAATTACTTCCTCATGGCACTTTCCTAGGAGAATTTCAGTTCTACGCTACACTGATACTGCCTGTGCAGCACGATTTTGAGAATCCACACCCACCCCTCGCAACATCAGGGCGATAGACCTTCATTTCACCATTAATGAATCCACGATCCAGAACACGCTGTAGCAATTCATCTATTGCAGCATTTGATGGAGCGCAAACAAGCATTCGTGGTTTAGGAAAAAGTTTAGGAAGCATACAGAACAGTGTGCGATCCATACTCTGAAGAACATCGTCGATTGATCCTGTACCAATATTGTCAATACTGTTTGCATTATTGTAGGATTGCCTGTAGCTTTCAGGAGCAAGTTTCTTAAGTAACGCACCATGATAGTGCTGATACTGAACAAGATGAATAACATTCAACATTCCCCAGACTGTGTGTGTCTTTCCTGTCCCTGGTGGAGCTTGCACCAAAGTGAAGGGCCAGGGTTCCTGCTGTCTAGCAGACCCAACTCCATTTGTACTATTTGTTGTATGCATAGCAGCCCACTGAATTGCAGCTAGCTGTGGACCATTGAAACTCCTATGAAGATGGTCGATAAAATTTGGTGTGAAACATTCAGGCATTGCTGGAGGCTGCTCCTCATTATTTGGAAAGTGCTTTGGCCTGGGATTTAAAATTGCTTTCTGCATTCTCATCCTTTGCATGCATGGAAAGCTTCTAGTGTTCTTCTCCTTCAGATTGTCTAGACAGATGATGGATATTCCTCCTTCTTAGCATGACTTTCTCTTGTATTATGGGATGTGACAAAATATTATGTCCTTCAGAAGAAATAAGAAGCAATCGGAAAGCTTCACATGACTTTTTCCAACGAGTTTGACGGAGAAAGTTATGAGGATTAATCCAACTTCCTCTCTTCCCGGGTAGTGGACTTAAGTGCCAAGGGGAAATGGGGAAAGCAACGGCCAATTGCCAACGGGAATGGCAAAGTGGGCTGGCAATCCCCGTTCAATTTCCCCATGTGGGAAATTGGGAGATTTCCTACCTGTTAGCCAATCCATGATTTGGCAATTGGTGGAGAAAATCCCACAAGCGGGAAATTTGAAGAAAATTGCCAGGGAAGGGGAAATCCGGGTTCGGGAAGCCAAATTGGCATTCCCGGCAATTGGAAGCATAAGCTTACTTCCCTGGCAATAAAAATTTGTCGAATGAACTTTTAATTAATATTTATTTAATTAAATACTCTCAAGTTATTTAAAAGTTAATTTTATTAAACAAGGAGCGATTAATTAATTAATTTTAATGTATTTTAACGTGATTTAAAGCTTGGCGGGAAGATTTCTTGCCCGAAAATGACGAAACGAAGACCAAAACGATCACAAAAATGAGAGGATCGCAATGAGGGCAATGAACCATACAAAGTAACACTTTTCAATTTTTTCATTTTTTATTATTTTTAAACAATTTTGCGAAGTCAAAATTGGCCGATAACAGAATACAAATTCAAGACCCCTTCATCTACTAATGTTATAGTACTCTACCAAGGGTCTATCCATACTTTAGACATTTTTTGCATTTTCTGAGCAGTTGGCATCTACACTACCTCCTTTCACATGCACACTTTTAATCAATAAATCTTATCGGCATCATATTCCAGTGGATCATACTTGTTCTGATACTATTTACACATATGACGGCTTATCTAGGCTTGGATTGACACTTAATGATATTTTACCACCTCCTCATTCACCCCATCTTTATCACCATTATTTTCACATTACGACTGCTTATAGTCTTCATGTCTTTCATCTAGCAATCTTCATTACATGTAGTTCCCGTGCTTCTCATTGACACTCGGTCAATCTTGGCTTGACTATATTATAGGCACTATAGAATTCAGTCAAACTTTTCTCACTTTTCCCATGTGATTTGTTAATATTTCTATTGGTAATGATTCATCTCCTGGACATTCCCAAAATCTTACTCGTCGGTACACACATGGGTGTCGTCCAACACCGTTCACCGATGAGGAATATGTAATGACCATATACACTTTGTGTCGTAATGACTCTCTATATGATCCTCCTCATACTATTTCCCTTCAAGTATCCAATGCCGCCCCAGTTGGCTTCGATCAGGACAATAATGATCTTCTAGACAATGGCACTTGATCTTCCTTATCATTAATTGCTTGGAAGGTGTGATGTTTATTTCTCCCCCCTTAACATCGACACATGCCCTACATTCACATCATTTCACACCTATGCTCGAGCATATACATATTCATTCACACTCTAGCATCATCATCACCCTATGACGCACTCTTGTGCTATGCTTCACACTTGATCGTTAAGGGCATATTATACACATTAACCTCACACACTGCACAATTTACACTACACATTACACATCTTCACACATCATACACCTTTCTACAAATATACTTTTCCATCTATTCTACATCATCCGCACTTTGTGCTTTACACACCTATACATCATACACATTATACACACTACATTATTCTACACTTTACACACATCACACGTGCTTTACAAACATTACATATTCGACATCACATGCGCTTTACACTTCTAAATTTATATAATCTACACATCTTGCATTACATATTGCATATTCTACATTACACATTACACCCTTTACACGTTACACAACTATGGCATATAATACACATATTGTACATTTTACTCATCATCCTCTATGTGTTGCACACACTATCCGATGATGTGCTTTAGTCCCACGGTCCATACTCGACTGCCAAGGCTCTATATCTCAAATGTAACTCATCTCACTAACATCATTCAATCTATTTATCATGCGAAATTCTTAGCTAGTATTTTATTCACTCATCTCATGATATATGCTTGGTGCCACATCATCACATTTTCTAGTATTTCATCCATATATTTCGTGATATATGCTTTGTGTTACATCATCTTGTTTTCTACCATCACCACATTCATCTATATCGTGATATACGTCTTGTGTTACATCATCACACATACTAGCATCTTATCCATCTGTCTAGTGATATATGGTTTAGGATAAATCATCACACATTTAAAATCATCATCCCTATGTCACATTTAATATCATCATTTAATTCATCACATCTTTTCTACATATGACACATCGCTCAAAACCATTTCCCGATAACGCACTCTCATTTACAGTTCATTCTTGACTGCTGAGGGGGCATAAATAAATGAACCTCATTGCATACATACATAACCACTCGAGGGGCACACTGATCCTATAATTAACAATGCATTCCATTTCATCTCATCCACAACATATTACATATATTGGTTGTATTTACTCTTGCTTACTTATTCTTTTACATGTTCACTTTACTACACATGCTAGATATATATCTTGTATGTCATTACCTTTATCATACACATATGCACATTCACTTACTTTCTAGTTGTGATCGTAGATTATACACGTCCATCACACGTAACATGGATGATTGGCACAATACCTAGTACCGGTCCTACAACAACTCCTGAGCGCATCCAATTTCATACACTACAGGTGTTATTGTATCATTTCATACTTAACACTTTGCATTATTGGCTTATACACGCTTTGACATACTTTTTTATCTTCCTAACATGCTAATGAGTTCTTCAAGTGCAACATTTGTTGTGTAGGAATACTTTTTTCCATGGTTGTTTGCTTCACTGTTTACTTTTGCTAGTCATTATTTGCGGGCTTTGCCTTATGTCTTGTTTGTTCTCTGATTTCTTGTGGCCGCTATGGACTTGATTTTATTACGGTATCACAAGTGATGTCCAATGTTTGCAACCCACTTTTTTTAGTCTACATTTTCTTCTGCTTGCATCTTATCTTACACATTGTTTGCTTAGATTAAATTTTGTCTTTTACATGAGTGTTTGTCCTTGCTTATACTAACACTTGTTTTCCTAGCCACTTGTTTGCATGTGCATTGGTTGCTACCAAGCACATTCCCTTTCCCCTGCAAGGCACAACTTCAACACAATGGTTGGTCCTCTTTTGGGCCGTATACTCCTTTAACGATGTCGCATGCACCCCAAATGAGGGGGGACATCATTTAGGTGAATCTGTCACCCCATACATCATTATACACAACATAATACTGGTACAAAACCATTTTCAGTTTCGAAAAGGGCTCAAAATAAGACTTGGGTCCTTAACACAGTGACCTTTCGTGGATGTCTGAAACCAAGGGGAAATACAATGGTATTTCCTGGATGCTTGAGACTATGGGACAATTACACAGCGATTGGTAGTTTAACACAGTCTATAGAACTCTGTACACAATGAATTTTACAGTGCATAGAGTCCTTAACACATACACACCATCTGCAGTGGTGTTTTACACAACAGGAAGTAGTTAAAGATTGGTGAATGATACTAGATAGTTCTCCCTACACTGGCATGATATCACCTAAAAAATCACCCATCGACATCATCTACATGATGATTTCTAGACCCTTTTCTCATCATGGATCAGGTGCACATGTTCGTTTTTCATGTTTTCAGCATTTTTACACACTTTTCTTACATACTTTTTACATACTTTGATCATATACATGCATATTTGACTACTTTCCGGTTTCTCTTTTGTAGGTCCGTTTGTATGGGAAGTGGTAGTCAACAACACCACCAACAACAAAAACATCACACACATCGACATCAACAACAGGTGCATCATGACATCTAAACATGTGTTTCTCCCCTAGGTTCACATTTATCATCACTTTTTACACTTCCTCATCCTTAGCATCTATGCTTCACTTTTTTATCACTCCACACTTTTGTCTAGTCCCTCAGCACACTTTCTACGTCAATCTACATGAATATCAGGTATGCATATGTATCTACTTTATGTTACCGAGATTTTCTCTCACCAACATAAAATGGGAGCAAATGTAGACACACAATCATGCACTTTGGGTAATTATCTTGTCTCGATCACATACTATTATTCATATGGTTCTTAAGTAAGTAAAGTACTAATTAACCCATGTATTTGGCCACCTTTCTTTGCTTTCTATTCATTGTTTCAGTCTTACATCCTTACTTTCTCATTCTATCTTTTTAGTATTCGAAATTTTTCATCTTTAACACTAGCGCCTAAGCAGAACGCTAGCATTAGGCACCCTTGTCCCCTTTGAGCGCTCTTATCCGCTTTATACTTTACTCTCACTTTTTTTGGTTCTTTTCTAGTCATTTGAACATCTTATCTTTTTGGTAGTTGGCATTTTTAGGATTAATTATGAAATTCAAGTGAAGGAATCACATAAATATAAAGTTATGTGATCATAATAAGGGACCAAACACTAAACGCTATCTATCTCCACCTAAGGTTGTATCCATCAAGGCATCTAAGAGCTTCATTGCATCCATCTAACTCCATCACAAGGTCTATTTTTTGCATCACACTTCATAGGAGGGAAGTTCATTTTATTCCATGCACGCATTTATTACATTTTACATCTAGCTACTTGCTCACTATTCCAAGTGTGACATGCACAAGAGCAACCTAGGGCACAATTCCATACACACAGAACTACATTGGGTCTGAGATGTAGTGTAACGCTCAGTTGTAAGTCCACCAATTATGGATGCTGAGGAAAGTTTGACCCCTCATTTTGCATCTTTCTTTTTTAGGATTTGATGTCTAGTTGAGGGTTTTACATGCCTATATTTGATTGCAGGTTTTTAGCGACCTTGACGATCTTGGTGCGACCTCGAAGCAACCAAAGGTGACTACATGAAAACAACTTGCGATACCTTAAAGGAGGTTTTATGAGATTATTCACAGACCCAGGTGCCCAAAATGAGGTCCAGGGTGCCCACAGGTGCCCTTGTCCTTCTCTAAGCGCCTTAGTCCAGTATATCTCCTCAGATTTGCATTTTTATGTGCTCCAGTGTGACGGTTTTTGCTTCTTCTTTTCCAGTATTCCAACTTTGTGCATTATCTAGTTGTCTATGAATTAGCCAAGGCTTCTTACCCTATCTTTTCACATTGAGGTTTCATTATTTATTGCTTATTTTCTTGGGTATATTTCATGTATTTCATTGTTATTCATTTACGGTTTTTGTAACATTTAGATTAGGCATATATATTTTATATTTAGCTTAATCAGTTCTAATAAATTATCTTTCATGATCATCATAGGTAGATAAGATTCTTGATTGAATCAGGATGAGTCAATATTTTCATTTACTCATTGTTATTCCTATTCCAATCACTCGTAACCTCCAAGATTACCTATAATCATTTTTTTACTATTTCTCATCGCTGCACTATTTTCCAACTATGTGAAAAGTTCCTAATGTAACTATTAAATGTATAGTTATCTAACATAAGAATCCTCCTACTTGTTTATAAAGATTAGTAGGATGTAAAATAATAGATATGTATGTATGAGAAGAATTCAGGAAATGGAATACAAATTTAATTATTGTTCTAAATCATTGTTATGTGTATGTGATCTCTTTCCAATCATCTCAATTTGATTATGTACTTAATGTTATTTTGAAGTAAGTTCCAATTCTAGTAGAGGAAGGGAGCAAAGAAAAATTCCACCCAAGTAAGGTCCCACTTGAAGAAATTTACAATAGAATTCATATCTTGGATAAAATAGTTTCATTCTTGCATTGTGTGTGTAAGTCTTGACTTTTGTTGTTATTTCCTATATATTTCTCATTTATCCATGTTAAATTTAGTGTGAGTTATTACATTGTAGTGTTTTAGTTTATGTTTGTGTTGTTCCTTCCTTTCAATAAGCTAGAAGATTCCAAAATAGTCCAATAATTCCTTTCATCAATTTTCTTTCCAGTAAAGAGTGTTATTTGAATTTTGTAAAGTGTGAGTTTATTTTCAAGCAAGTTTAATTCCATATACACAATTATATCCTCTCGACCTTCTACTATATATATCAATAGTGTACATATAGTATCGACACCTTTCCACAATATACACACCATGGGTTGATACTTAATGAAACTTTGTCCTTAAACCAAGTAGATGCCCCTCTAGATGATACATGCCAAGTTGTGTGCAAACATTAACTACAACATTTTAATTAGTGGTTTGAATTTACTTGTCATTAGCCATTTTCAAACTTTTACATTGTCTACAAATAAATTTGTCAACTTTTTAAAATACACAAGTGACAAAATTTAGGAACTTATTAGATGTGGCATCTCACCACTAGCTAAGTGGTCAAAAACCTAGGTCAATTAAGGACAATATGTACCTCATCTCATTAGCATATTTGTTGATCAAATATTTATTCTCAAACTCAAAATAAGACATAAATTTCTAATTTTAGAACTTAAGATCTATTTATATTGAAATGATGTTTTGTCAAATTAGGGTTTTACACCTAAGTCATTATTCAAAACATGGAAATTTTACTAACTTGAATTCATGTCATCCATTTTCAACATTGTTAGTTTCTTTGGTTTCGTTATTTCTAAACATTACTTATCGTCAACCTTACACATGCTTACATGAATATATTTTATTGTACTCTTATTTTTGTCCCTTTATTACACATTAATGTAATTTATTATCATCTACACATAATAACTACTTGGACCTAAATCATTGGGGGCATATGATATTTATCTCATGATTACAACTCATTGAAAAAAATTACTTATATAACAAAAATTACAAAATGTATCATGAGTAATTATTGCACATTATGTAATTTTTTAGGCTTTAATCCCTACAGAGTGACAATATACATGTTATGATCATTCTTAAATCTTAAACTATGAGCCCCTAGTTATATGCCATTACTTATATGTTGATTATCTTATAAATGATATCCATGTTTTTATGCCTATCGGTTTGGCTCTAAGCCTTGATATTTTTATCGATAAAAAAGAGAGGCTCAAGGCCTCACTATTTATAATATATTATATAAAAACCCTAAAAAATCAGGGGCAATTCAAGTTTTACAAAAATCCATCAAAGATGGATCATCCAGTAGGAGATATATCTATAAAAAACTAGATAAAACCTACATTACTAATGTTATTTATTCTCTTCATCAAAAGAGCTTATAACCATAACAATAGAAACATCATCATTCCTAACTTCCTCTTCCACCATTAAGGCCATCTGAGAGGTGGCCAGATTAGAGGCCTCGAACTGATCAACAAGTACCTAGAGAGCAGAGCATATGACATCAACATTTTTTCCCTATTATACACTTTCAATTGCCAAATCTTTGACAAGCTGCCATAACTAATCTAGTCCGAGCCCAACATCAAAGCCCAATTGTTCCATATTCTCATGGATGGCCTATGCATTATTGGCACCTAAAAGAATAGTCTAGACCCTAATGATTTGGGCCACCTTGAGTGTATCCAGATGAGGGTTATATTGTTCAGGATCATTCATAACCTTGATCACCTCCTTAATGGCGGCAGTGTCTCCGAGCTTGGTTGAAAGTTGGGCCTTAAGAAGATTGGTGGCCATCCACCTTAGAAGCTTGGGGTCATTTACCTTGTTAATTAAATTGTCTTCTAATAATCCATTGTTTCCTTTGTTATAACCCTTGTGCCTTTATAAAGCAAGTATCTCGCATTGAGTAATTTCCTGAGCTTTAGGTCATTAACAAGCTCGAGAAAGGAGTAGTGTACGTCCTCAATGCTATAGTTGTGAGCTAGATTATCCTACATTTCCTTTACTGTTTTAATTGTAGTGAATTTACCCTTACCCACCCAAGATTTCTTCTCCATTTTGCCAATACTGTCTCCTCTTTCCATAGTGTTCGTAGGCCAATAAGATGAAAATGACTCGATATCTTCATGATTAAATAAGATTTTTTGGCAGGTAATGCAATCACCCCATATGCGTCGTGCAAATTTAATAATTAAGATAATTTGTAGGAGATGGTCCATCATTAAATGATTTAAGAGGATGTGGGATCCACATCAACCACATGTGCTGGTGAGGATAGCCCGTTAAGCCTAATAATATCACCTAATTTTTGCATAATTTTGATTGAATTGATGAATTGTAGGGGCCTATTATCCTTGATTTCCACCCCCATATTAGCCAGCTTATCAATGACTTTATTCGCCACCCTAGGTATGTGAGATAATATTTTTTCCCTTAGAATTTGAGAGCATTCTTTGACAATGTAATGTAAATTCCAATGATTAACACTTCCTTTTTGACAACATTTACGATTAGTAGTGAGTCTCCTTCCACTAGAAGGTTGTTCCATTGTCTATCTCTGGAAATTTAAAGTCCACACCAAAGGGCTTTAGCTTCAGAAAAATTATTAGAGCATACACCCAAGGCTTCAAAGAAACTAAGAATAGGCTCTCTATTGGAATTTCTGAACAAGCCACCAGATCCAATGTTTCCTGGATTGCCCTTAAAAGCGCCATCAAATTTAAATTTGATGAAATTCTGAGGAGGATGACACCATTTTATTTAAACTATTCCTTTTCTTTGCAATCCAGCCCCATTATCAGGGAGCCCTAAGCCTTGATTTGACATGATTATTACATGATATTTACCTCATTGGCTCTATTCATGGTATACTTATGATGTGATCATGAAAATCTTGGCTTTATGCCCTTACTCATTCTAGTATTACACACTCACCATCTGATTGAACACTTGTCTAATACCCTTACAACATGATCATTATCAAATTAAATACTTGTCTTGCACCATCACAACATGATTATTATCCCTTGGATCTATAGTTTACTATCTTTAGATTAGGGACCTTTTTCATTATATTCCTTACAAGATTATCATATGCATTGATACTTCCTTTTCAAATACACCTTACAATAATTACATTAGTTCACATGGACCATTACACAAGTAATATTACATTGGCTTTATGCCCATAATGTGTTGTCTTCATAATACACAAATCATTACACACATGAATAACCATGCATCATATTTCCTAGTTGTCGATTGACGCCCACATTATTGAATTGTCTCACCTATACTTGATAGAAACACTTATATATCACTAAGATAAATCATTCTTTTCTCACCTAGTTTCATCACAAATATTTTCTAGAGCATCCTCACTAAGAACCCCGTGCATGGGGAATACAAGTTCATTATGCCACTATTACTTATGATAAAAAACTATCACTCAATACAACTATATTACAAATGTTAAATATGATGCCAGTATGTGAACCTAAATAACTATTGTTATAATTATTTTTAGTTGTTTTTTGTCTTTTAGGAGTTTTTATTGGTGATTGTAAAATTTTATTTATAGAAATCTAATTTTAGAAATCTAATTTAGACTAAAGTGTTAGTTAGAGTGCAGTTCACTAGATGTGCACTTGATTGAGTTCAAATAATTATCATTTTATCCCCATGAGTTGGGGCTCCATTTCTATGTATATATAATTAATTTTAGTCTTATCTTGTCCATTTATTTTTTAAGTGTTTGGGGCACCTAGTTTGACTAGTGTGCATGATGGGTGTCTATGTGTCACTTAAACTAATAGTGACTTCTTGCATATTCACCATTATTATAAGTGGATGATATGTGCCATATTGAGTCTATTTTTAGTCATTTTTAGATGTATTTTTTAATTTATGAGTGTTAAATGTTAGCATTAGTCTTTAAGTTGTCATAAAAATTTATACTAGTCTTGTTATAATTATTGTATTAGCCTTGTTTGTTAATTAATTGAATATGTAATAGTGGGGCAAATTATTCCAAGTGGTAACTATTGATGTGGAATCACAACACCACCTAAATGAGATAGTTTATGGATTGGGGCATTCAACGTGATTACACAACATGGAGTTCTCATGAAGTATGGGACCTTGCGAATCAGACAAATCTCCTAAGAAGGCCGGTTCTTGCTCCTAACCTACCTACCTCTAACTACTCCAAGTGCATGCCAAACTACTACTAACCTTAAACTACAACTTCCAAGGGGACATAGATAGAAGGATGCATGGAATGAAAACCTACACTAGCAGTGGTGATACACCAAGAAAGGAGTGATAATCTCTCTTCCCAAACCCTACAAAATGGAGAAAGGGTGAATTTTGGGAGGTTGGATAAGATGTTACACAAACCAGAATCACACCAATGCACTAAGGGGAGGCTAGAAAGTTGCAACACAGACCAAAAATGTAAACAATATTCATTTTTGAATGAACACAACCAAACAAACCTTGCAATGAACAAGAAAATGCACAGATCCTACAAGCACAGAGAGAGGTAAGATGAAAACAACAGAACATAGAGGTTGGACAAGATGCAACACATATATGTTTTATTGGTCCACAGAAGGTTACACAGTATAATGTTGTAGCAGGAAGAGGCATGAAGCCATTACAGTGTTTAAAGGAAGGCTTGAAGCCCCAAGAAGAAAGGGGGTGCATGGGAAAAGAAGGTGGCCAACAAATTTTACATATGCAGCCCCTTACAATATATATAAAGGAATTTTGATGAGAGGAGAGAAAGAAAGAAGATCTTGAAAATGATCAAAAACCCATAAAAATCCATTATTTAATATGCAATGATTGCTTGAGAATCTTAAAAAATCCCTCCTCCATTGATGAGTTTTCCTTGTGTTTGAAGTAACTTGCTGTGATTGCACGTAATGTATAGTCCAGTTCCCTAAAGCTCATGATAACCTCAACCTTTTCATGAACCTTCATTGATGGCCTCCACCTACCAAGGGGCATCGTAGCTTGTTCTTGAATTTCAAAGGTCTTAGAACCTCTGAAATTCCACAAATGATGCTCTCATGCTGTAGAGATTTCTCTCATGATTTCGATGGCTACTTGTTTGCGAGAATTAGACATCAGGAGCTCAAGATATGTAATTTCAGACATTGAGGGCCCTACAATTTCAAGGTTTGAGAGAACTCTAAAAATCCCATTTTTATGATTTCATCATGTTTCCCTCCTCTTTAGATCTCTGTTGACTATAAATTTGTGAGGTTTCGATGTCTCTAGCTCCATATATCACCATTTAAAGATCAAGATTTAAATGGCCCATTTGGGTTATGCAACACTTCATAGGCGAGTTGGGCATTTTACTTGTTACACTAGCTCTTGTGAGCTCCCTCTTCAACTTGGCAAGTCCCAAGAATCTCGTGTCACCTCCCTTTGCTGTCCAAGCCACATCCCTACTTGTTCAGGCCACATATTCCATCATCGAACTGCTTCATTGTTTTGCTTTCAATGCCAACCCCAACACCTACTCCTATCTATCATCATGGCATGACTTCAACTTGTCGTGGTGGCTTAACATCCAATCCTCTCCATCAGCATGCCATCTAGGCCTATGCAAATGACTCGATGGGTTTGAAATTTGTTGGGCAGGATTTCTATTATTTCGGAGGTTTCAGACCTACCTTTTTAGACTTTCACCACCATCCACTTCGGGCTTGTCATCCTCCCAACTCTGAAAGGAAGTCACCCTCACATCCAAAATTCTCCAACCTCGAAGTCCAAAATTTTTAGACTTCTAGTCTTCCCTGATTCAGAACTTGTGACCAAGCCATTTTGGGCTTGACGCCTCGCAGACCCTAAAATTTGTTCTACGTTGACCCTTAATAGGGGGTTGACTCCCGAAATGTCGAGCTCATGCCATGTCGCCTCGAATTACTTCAAACCTTTAGGTTTCAAATTTTTGGGCCTTCAGGGAGTGCAAGTGTATTTTACATTTGGGGTGGCTAAGTTCTCGAAACTCTGAACCCCCAAAGTTTGAAAGACTTCGGGTTTTTGAGATTTTCTATTCACCGACTTACCTATGCATTGGGTCCTACATTTTCTGCTTCATTCCATCACCAGGTTGTTTATCGATGCTCCTGAGTTTTCCAACCACATTGTTTCTCCCTTCCATGAGTTGAATCAGCCATGGCCGATTCCATTCAACTCGCACCATGCCGAACTTGCTGTAAACTTTTTCTTTGGCTCAACTCACTGAGCTTTGAATGAGCTCCCATGTCTTCCACCTGACTCGCCAAACGAGTTATCTAGTTACACTTGGCTCCAAATCCTTTCGATCTTGGTTGAGCCGATCCAATCCCACCACGCCATTTAACCTCCGAGCATTTTCCTCGTTCCAATGGCCAAGTCAACCCTTCTATTTGACTGAGCCAGGTATTTCAACCATCGCTCTCACGATGCCTCCCTTAGCTGAGCTTAGGGAGCTCGGCCCACTTGGCCCTCACTCATGATCTTGATGTGAGTTTGGAGAGATCACCTTCTATTTCACATCAATGTGCCGCCATCTAACGTTGATCACCATGCTGCTAGCTTCGATGTGATGTGAGCTTAGTTCGACTGGCTGATACCCCACTGCGAGGTTGACGAGCTCATAGAGCTCACCACTACGCTCCTTCTGACTAGGCTCACTGAGTAGCTTGCTGAGGTACTCGGTGAGTTACCTTTTCAACTCACCATCAAACAATGGTCTCCCAACTAGATGAGCTACTCACCGAGTAGCTCAGAGAGTTGTTTTCCAACTAGGTTGGCCCTATGAGGCCAAAATGGGGTTTTTGGAATCTCTGAAGCATAATTTTGGAATATTTTTTAAAAATTGATGGAGGTAGGGGGAATGAGTGCCTAGAACCCCATTATGTTAAATTTTTCCATCATGAGCTATTTTTACCATTTTTTCAGAGCCGGAGGCCATTTCTTCACTACAATGGGACTATGATCCTAGGATGGCCCTGAATGGCATGATTTAGCCTGAATACTTTATGAATGTTCCAAAACACTTGAAATTTATTTGATAGACCCTGGGAATCATTTACAACTTGCTTTACATCCTGTGGGGCCCACTTGGGAGATCAGGACTACTCTATGACCTTGTTCAGCAATTTTGCCCATGGTGGGGCAAAAATTGTCAACAATTTTGTGACTCGCGGGGACATATGCCTGCTAAATGTTCTGAACCAGTAGCCTAGGCATATCCAATGGGCATGGAGTCATTATTTTCCTGCAGCTTATCCTAAACCTATTAAATCTAGAACCCAGAGATCACCCGTAACTACTAAACCTATTTCGTTACTTGCAAATTTTCATAAGAAAATCTTAAAATTAAGATTTTGTGAGAGTGGAAAATTGTTTTGATTGAAGATTTTCACATGTTCCTCTCTGCAACCTCATTCTACGAGACTTGAAATAGACTATCCCAAAATTTTATTCCGCCAAGTATGAAGCACACAATTGACGATTGCTAGGATGTATTGTACGCTGTAGAGTTTTGAATAAGACAATTTCGAGGTATTTACATCATAGAACTCTATTAAATTTGAATTCCCTCTTCCTTCTGAAAATTCCACTCTTCGAGATGCTGATGGGGGGAGCTTTGCTGATCTAGCGGAGGCACTTGGAAGTTCTCCTGTGATTGGTCTGAAAGGATCCAAAAGACGAGAACTCAAAAAACTTGTCCTTGACCTGATTTTAGTTGCTCTGCATTTGTTTTCGTTTAAGATCTTCAACTATTTCCCACAAGTATGAACTTATTTCCTACATGCAGGAGACCTATTGAAACACCATGTACTATGTTGGAGTGCCAAAAACTGTGTACAAAATATCTAATCATACATGCTTAAGCGAGACATGCAGAGTGTGCATAGCACTTGTGATTATGAAAATTCCCTCTTCCTTCTGAAAATTCCACTCTTCGAGATGCTGATGGGGGAAGATTTGCTGATCTAGCGGAGGCACTTAGAAGTTCTCCTGTGATTGGTCTGAAAGGATCCAAAAGACGAGAACTCAAAAAACTTGTCCTTGACCTGATTTTAGTTGCTCTGCATTTGTTTTCATTTAAGATCTTCAACTATTTCCCACAAGTATGAACTTATTTCCTACATGCAGGAGACCTATTGAAACACCATGTACTATTTTGGAGTGCCAAAAACTGTGTACAAAATATCTAATCATACATGCTTAAGCGAGACATGCAGAGTGTGCATAGCACTTGTGATTCTGAAAACAAATCCTACACCTACCCTACGCTAGTCAGAAGTAGAAAAGTTCTCAAACAAACCCTGACACCGGTAATGCAAAGTAACTCTCTTTTCTTGAAACTTGCAGCCATGGTAATGATTTGACACTAGACATGGGTGTGTTTGTGAATGAGAAATTGTCATAGCATAAAATTCTCACCCTTATCATCGAGGTATCAGTTAGAAACCAAACAAACACCTGTTCAGAATGATTCATCTGAGGCCCTTGGAGATGTTTTAACTGGTGCAGTTGACCCTTGGTACTATGTAACTCATCCTCATGTTTAGGAGTGAACATGACTAGTGTTGGCAACTCTGTTTCTATCCCCAACGTAGTTAGGTGCCTGATACGGCATGGCTTGAACCGTTGAATGTGCCTACTGCTATGAGTTTTAGCTTCATTAAGAAAATATTTTTGCAAACATTCCTAGAAAAGGTGACTATTTGTGATTGGATCCTCTTTGTCTTGCACATATACATAAAATTGAATTCTCACCTTAGAGAATGTTATGGAAGAGATGGTCTCTTGTGCTCTTTTCCCTTTGTGGCAATGTAGAATTCCTTGTTTGACATTCTCTTTGGAAGATTCAATTCCTCCAATAGTGGCTCAAGAGGAGTCTTATGAGAAACATGATACTCTTGAATGTGCTCCTCCTCGACAATAGGTTCATGTGCTTGAAAGAAAAAAGATGGAGGATTAAATGTGATGATTTCCATGGGCTCCTCTTCATTGAAGCAACCCTCCAAGTCTGACAGATAGTCTGCCTCCTCATGGTCATGTTGTACCGACTCAACCTCCTCCATAGTGTTTTCTGGATCCTTAACTTAATCACTATGGTTCCCTTCATCCTTGAACATGAATTTTGAGAATTCAAACTTATCCTCTGAATCAAAATCAAGAGGGGATGAAGTGGAGGAAGAACTTGAGGTTTCTTGCATGACCTGCCTTGAATCAGAATCTTCTAAATCTATTACATTCTCTTACATTGCTACATGAAGCTCCTCTTATTTTGGATTTTGAGCTAATCAATTTCCCTCCCCAATTGATTCTATAATAGGTGATTGACCAAAAATTTCTAAGAACAAATTTCCTTCGTGAAAATTGTATCCTGAGCACTCCGATTGTTGATCATCTTCAACATGTTCTTGTTCTGCAACTGATGCAACTTAATCAATCTTTGCCATCTATTCTCCTCCAACCCTAGCCTTCTCCTGAAGCTTAACTGGTAGAGGAATTTTTACATTCTGAGCTTAGCAGCCAAATTATTCAAAAATTGAGGAATTTCTTCTGTGTGAGGATCCTTTTGTTGCTATTCTTCTTTACTAGTTTTTTGAGTTTCACCCCCGCATGGATTTGGGGAAGTGGGAGGAGTATTGGGTTGAGTCTCGATAGGTGTTTTTGTTGGTGGTGGAGATAGTGGGAGGGCTTTACAAATATTCTCCTGTGGAGGGGAATTTTTCTTAGAATTGAAGAGGATAGAGGAACTGAGATGAGATGGAAGGGTGGAAGACGGAGAAGTGGAATCCACAATAGGTGCAACAAATGGGAAACTTGGGAATTGTGGTTTTTGTTGAAATGATACTGATTGGGGTAAGGAAAAGAAATATGAAAGGGTAATGAAAGGTTCTCCTATAGACAAGGTTAACTTGTATAGCATTCAATGTTCTTGATCCATCCTTCTAGTTGGGGTATCATCTCATCTATGAAGCTTAGTTTCTCCTGCGTGCTTAGATAATATGGAAAGGGACCTTCCTAGGTCTAGAATCTGATCTTAAATACATGCATTTGGGATGAAGCCCTAGACTGCACCATACTGGAAATTATTTTTAGGATCTTCATTTATAACTCAACATTTCCAGGTGAAAAATGCCCTTCAAAATGCACATACCCCTGCTCTTGAAAATATGGATTGTTTGGTGGATAACCAAATTGACCTGTCTCTTGTTCATCTGTGCATGCGTATTGAATTTTATTTCCATTATAGTATGGATCTGGGGATGGTTAATAACACCCTAAAAATGAATTTTACAACTTTGTAGGAGGGGTTCACTGATATTGTTGTTGTTCTAGATGTGAATCCCAAGAGGAGAATGAAGCCGTGATTGCAAGACTTCATGAAATGGAAGAAAATGAAAGATATGGAAGAGATAAAAAATGGATGGAAATGAATGGTGAAGAAATGAAAGTCTACTACTCAAAGAGATGGGTTTATGACCCAGATGGAGTTGCTAGTTATGATTGCATGCGTGTCTCTAAAGACTGAAATTCCACCAAGTGCACAACAAACTTGATGAAATGAGATGGATATTTGAATGCACACCTTGAAGAGCTAAATTTTTTTTGCAGGGTTGGAATGGTTCATTGTAAATGGTCTCTGAAGTTCTGAAATGCCATAGTCTCTGAAATTCTAGTTAGAGGAAAATCCAAAATCAAAAACCTCCAAAATCCTGAAAAGCCAGTAACCTCTTAAACCTGAAACTTCCAAAACTTGAAAATGCAAAAGGTCCAAAATCCTAAAATCCTGAAACCCAAAATTCAGAGAAAATTCAAAAAGGTCCAAAGATGGAAAACCTCTGAAATCCCAAAATTTGAAAAACCTAGAAATTTCAAAAGTAAAAAATGTTAGAATTTGAGAATACACTTTTGAATTTTAGCCCTCAATCTATCAGTTGGTGAAGTTTGAGCTCTTTTTACACATTTTAAGCCCTCAAAAATTGATTTCAGACTTTGAACCTGCAGCTGAAACCTTCAAAATCCAAAATATGTAACCTCTTGATTCTAAAATGTAAGGAAATCTCTAAAAATGTCTTCTTTGAACTTAGGCTTGAATGTGACCTTGGCCTGCAGTAGAGCAATTTTGTCAAAAATGAAAACTCGACTTCTTGAACTTATCCCGCGGGGCGTACCAAAATTGTTGATGTGGAATTCCAACACCCCTCGAATGAGATGGTTTATGGACTGGGGAATTCATCGTGATTGCACAACATGGTGTTGTTGTGAAGTGTGGGACCTTGCGAATCAAAAAACTCTCCGGAGAAGGCCAGTTCCTTCTCCTAACCTACATGTCACTAACTATTCCAATTGTAGACCAAACTAATACTAACCCTAAACTACAACTTATAAGGGGACATTGATAGAAGGATGCATAAAATTAAAACCTACACTAGTAGTGGTGATACACCAAGAAAGGAGTGTTAATCACTCTTCCCAAGCCCTGCAAAATGGAGAAAGGGTGAATTTTGGGAGGTTGGACAAGATCCAACACAAACCAAAATCACACCAATGCACTAAAGGGAGGCTAGATAGTTGCAACACAGACTTGAAATGTAAACAATATTCATTCCTTAATGAGCACAACCAAACAAACCTTGCAATGAACAATAAAATGCATATATCCTGCAAGCAAAAAGAGAGGTAAGATGCAAACAATAGAACATAGAGGCTAGACAAGATGCAACACATATATGTTTTATTACTCCATAGAAGGTTACACAGTACAATGTTGTAGCAGGAAGATGCATGAAGCCATTACAATGTTTAAAGGAAGAATTGAAGCCCCAAGAAGAAATGGGGTGAATGGGAGAAGAAAGTGGCTAAAAAAATTTACATATGCAGTCCTGTACAATATTTATAGAGAAATTTTGATCAGAGGATAGAGAGAAATAAGATCTAAAAATGCTCAAAACCCATAAAAATCCATTCTTTGATCTGTAATGAGTGCTCAAAAATCTTAAAAAATCCCTCCTCCATTGATGAGTTTTCCTCGTATTTGAAGCAACCTGCTATGATTGCACCTCCTATCTAGTCAAGTTCCCTGTAGCTCATGATGACCTCTACCTTTTCACCAACCTTCATTAATGGATTGCACATACCTAGGGGCACTGTATCCTATTCCTAAATTTATGAGGTTATATAACCTCCAAAATCCCAAAAATTATGCTCTCATGCTGTAGATCTTGCTCTCATGATTCCAATGACTAGTTGTTTGCGAGAATCAGACATCGGGAGCTCAAGATATGCAATTTCAGACATTGAGGACCATATAATTTCTAGGTTTGATGGAACTCTAAAAATCCCATTTTTATGATTTCATCATGTTTCCCTCCTTTATAGCTATCCATTGACTATAAATTTGTGAGGTTTTGATGTCTCTAGTTCCAGATATTACCATTTGAAGATTAGGGTTTAAATGGCCCATTTAGGTTATGCAACACTTCATAGGCGAGTTAGCTTGTCGAGTAGCTCGGGGAGCTACTCAGCGATATGGGAATTTTGCTTGTTACACTAGCTCCTACGAGTCCCCCTCTTTAACTTGGTGAGTCTTGAGAACCTCATGCCACCTCCCTTTTTTGACCGAGCCACATCCCTACTCGTTTGGGCCACCTATTCCATCGTTGAACTACTTCATCATTTTTCTTTGAACACCAACCATGACACGTGTTCCTATCTATCATCGTGGCATGGCTTCAAATTATCATGGTGGCTTGACATCTAATCCTCTCCATCAGCATGCCACCTAGGCCTATGAAAATGGCTTGATGGGTTTGAAATTTCTTGGGTGGGATTTCTATTATTTCGGAGGTTTCAGACCTACCTTTTCAGAATTTCATCGCCATCAACTTCAGGCTCTTCATCCTCCCAACTCCAAAAGGAACTCACCCCCACCTCCAAAATTCTCCAACCCAAAAGTCCAAATTTTTTATACTTTGGGTCTTCCCCAATTCGGAATTCATGATTGAGCCATTTTGGGCTTGGCACCTCGTAGACCTTGAAATTCGTTCTGTGTTGACCCCAAGTAGGGGGTTGACTCCCAAAACACCGAGCTCATGCCACATCATCCTAAGTTTCTTCGGACCTTTGGGCTTCACATTTTTGGGCTTCTAGGGTGTGCGAGTGGATTTTACGTTTGGGGTGGCTGAGTTCTCGAAACTCCAAACCCCCAAAGTTTGAAAGACTTCGGGTTTTTAGGATTTACTATTCATCGACTCGCCTATGCATTAGGTCCTATGTTTTTTGCTTCGTTCCATCACCGGGTTGTTTTTTGATGCTCTCAAGTTCACCAACCACATTGTTGCTCCCTTCCGTGAGTTGAATCAGCCATGGCCGATTCCATTCAACTCACACCATGCCAACCTCCCCGCCAACTCTGCATTTGGCTTGACTCACTGAGATTTGAACGAGCTCCCATGTTTTCCACCTGACTCGCCAAGCGAGTTATCTATTTGCACTTGGCCCCAAATCCTTTTGAGCTCAGTTGAGCTGATCCAATCCCTCCATGATCTTTAACCTCTGAGCCTTTTCCTTATTCCAATGGCCAAGTCGACCCTTCTATTTGATCGATTCAAGTCTTTTAACCATCGCTCTCATGATGCTTCCCTTGGCCGAGCTCAGGGAGCTCTGCCCACTCGGCCCTCACTCGTGATCTTGATGTGAGTTGGGAGATCTTGTGTTCCATTTTTTATCCATACGCCACCCTCCGACATTGATCACCATGCTTCTGAATTCGATGCGATGTGAGCTTGGTTCGACTGGCTGATACCAAGCCATGAGATTAATGAGCTCACAAAGCTCACCATTGAGCTCCTTCTGACTCGGCTCTCTAAGCTACTCGACAAGTTACCTTTTCAACTTACTGTCGCATAATGGTCTCCCAACTCGCTGAGCTACTTGCTGAGTAGCTTGGCAAGCTGTTTTCCAACTCAGTTGGCCCTATGAAGCCAAAATGGGGTTTTTGGAATTTCTGAAGCCTGATTTTGGAACCTTTTCAAAAAGTTTGATGGAGGTGGGGGGAAGGAATGCCTAGAACCCCATTATGTTAAATTTTTCTGTCATGAGCTATTTTTACCACTTTTTTGGGGTTAGAGGCCATTTTTTCACAGTAATGGGACTATGATCTTGGGATGGCCTGATTTAGCCTGAATACTTTATGAATGTTCCAAAACACTTACAATTGCTTTGTTAGACCCTGGGAATCATCTGCAACCTACTTTACATCATGTGGGGCCCGCTCGAGAGCTTAGGACTACTCTAAGATCTTATTAGGCAATTTTTCCCAGGGGCAAAAATTGTCAACAATAATCCTTTTTTCATTGATTTTATGTATGATTTTATTTTCAAGTATTTAAAAATAAAACCAAAAATATTGGGATGTATTATTTTAACATATCCAATGAATATTTTTTCATCAATCTTACTTACAACAATACTAGTTTAATAGCTAGTTATTAAGGGCGGAGATTAGATGATCATTGGATTTATTTAAAGGTTATTTTAGATCTAATTTTCACTCCTTCCACATAAAAAACCTTTATTTGGTATTAAATCCTCGTTTAAGAAAGATTTAGAATGATTTTTAGCCATTATAAGGAGAATCATGTCTTCGGTGTATTTTCTTATATGAACATCCCTATATTTAAAGGAGACAACTTTGAGTACTGGAAAGATCAAGAGGATTATTGTATGGAAGGGATTTTGGGAGAACGTTATTCATGGATACACTCCACCTATAGATTGAAACACTTTTTCTCAATATCAAGAAAGGAAGAAGAAGAGGTTGATACATAACCTTTCTTCTATCTCAAGAGTGTCATAGACCCAAGCATTTATCTAAGAATTGTTGGAAGCAAAAATTCCCATGAGGCATGGATGCCTCGGAGACTTCATATCAAGACTCTTCTAAGGTAATATATATTAAATTCAAAACCCTAAAAATGAATTCGAGAATGTTAGAAAATGAGGGAGTTGGAGATCATTATAGAAAGATAAACTATTTAGTTTATAGAATGAGGGTTTATGGAGAACATGTAGAATACAAGTTTATAATAAGGATTATTTTGAGATCTTTGACATAAATATGGATGGATTTTCTTATCACTCTTAAGGATTTTAATGAAATGAGAACTATTAGTGTTAATTAAGTAGTGGGTTCTCTCTTGTCCCATGAGGATAAGATGAGATTATACACATGAAATGCATAATAGACTTCAATACAAGCACTTGCAACCAATAACTTTTCAAGTAAAATTAATATAAACCTTGTCATTAACACATAAAACATGACACTTTATAAAAAATTGCAAGATATTGGCAACAAAGAATCAAACTAATCTAAAGGGTAAAAATAAAGAATTCCAAGATGAAAAAGTGAAGAACAAGTGTACTTCTAGAACTCAAATTATTGTCTCTCATGAAATGTGATATTATAGAATGAAAATAATGTGGTTTTTTTATTCAATTTTCTCAAATCACATGACAAGTTAGAAAGATGGTTGCAACAAACTATATGATTCCTTCAAAAGCCAAGTGTAATTGGGAAATGAAAATTCCATCCAATGAAGGAAACGCCATCATGCAACTCAACTTAAGTCATTTTAAGGGTGAAATAAAGAGAAATAAATTATATCCTAATAATGTGGCTCATATCTTTGTATGATATAGTGATGAAAGTAAGGCATACAAGTTTTATAATCCTACTAGTAAATCCACAAGTGTTTCTAGGGATTGTATTTTAAAAAAATGAGATGTATGTTGATTCTATAAAATTTATTAAAGGTTAATGAATGAAGGGGGTATCATTTTGAATAATATTTTTAGGGCTTAGAAATTCCTACATAGGTTTATAGTTCAATGGGAAACAATACTAGCTCTTTCCAATAAACTAGTCATCCACCTACCTAAACACCGAACAAGCACAACTATGTGTTGAATCACATCTATAAAATAAAATGTTATATCAGAATTAAGAAAGGAGGATATAAAATATTAAAGATAAATAAGGTAAAAAAAATTATGATGTTTATGATGAAAATACTATTTTTGCATTGTCGTATATGGCCAGTGAACCTAGAAGCTATGTAGAAACTAGTCAAAGGAAAGAATGGGTTTATGCTATGAAAATTAAGATGGATTATATTGAGAGGAATAATTCATGGAATATTAATAATCCTATAGGTGGTAAATATTTCATTAGAATTAAGTACAATACCAAAGTTAAAAATGATGGTACAATTGACAAGCTAAAAGCTAAAATAGTTGTAAAAGGGTTTACACAAACATATGTATTTGAAAATGATGAAAATTATGTACTCATGGCTCATCAATATAATACAATACTAATGCTTATTATTTCTACTCATAAAGGATGGAAAATCCATCAAAGTTATTTCAAGAGTGCATTCCTAAATGGGATGATAGAAGAATGAGTATGTGTGGGGCAGCCATAATGTTTTGAGGTAAAGGTTGAATAAGTTAGGGTATATAGGTTGAAGAAGGATATTTATGGGATTAAACAATCTCTAAGAGCTTGGTACACAAGAATTGGTAGGTATTTATTAGATCAAGGATTTTCAATAAGTTAAAATGAACCAGATATTTACATTAAAACATTGAGTTATAAAGTGATATATGTTTGTCTCTATGTAGATGACTTGATATTTGTAGGTATCTCTATGGAGATATTGAAAAACTTTAAAGAAGTTATGAAATCAAAAATTGAGACGAGTGTTCTTGTATCATGAAGTATTGTTTAATCCCTAATTAAATTCTATAATAATTTCATGCACGTATACAAATTAAGAAGGATGTAATGGTTTACAATAGGTAGGATATTCTAATATAATTAACTTCCAATATTAATCATTCATAATCAAAAGAATGCATTCATATATGTAAAAAGTGATAAATGATAAGAAATTTTGATGTAGGAGAATAATTCACTTGTAAATATCCATTGCAATTTTGGAGTGAGATAGGTTTTAGGGGAATGTCTGTAGTGTTTAGTGTGGGTCCCAAATCATTTGGTTCCTTTCATGTTTGTAATAAGGCCATTTGGGGTTTTCCCTCCAAAATGAGCCATTAAAATATTTGAATTTCCTTAGTAGCAATTTGAGGTTAAAGTGATATGATATGAAGTATGAAATGATGTTATGATTCTCAAAGAGCCTCATATGATGTAATTACATGTTTTTCATCCTTTTAGTAGGGTTCATAATCATGGTCACTTCTTATCATGGTTAGGTTAGTCTAAATAGTGTTGTAACTAACTCTTTTAGGTCATTCTAAAAGAGAAATTTGAAAGAGATAAGGGGTAAGGTTTAGAGAAAGGGAAAAATAACTTGGAGAAGGTGTTAGAGAGCCATGGAGGATCAAGACTGATATGTATGATATCATGCTCATCTTGCAAGATGGATCTTGTAAATATAAAGCTTTAGAATTTTAATATATGCATGAATGATGAATTCATGATAAAACATTTGTGTGTTAGTGTTTCTCTTGATTATATGATATGATATTGATTAGTTAGAGAGATGTTATGAATGGTAGCATGGTTTATGTGAAAGTGTTGCTCTTACTTATTAAAGACGAGGAGGCGTTTGAAATGCATGTTCATGTTCACAAGAGGAATATTTGTATTTTGGAAGAATAATATAACTATTTAGGTTATGAAGAATGTGTAAAGGCATCAAAATAGGGGAAAGAAGGTTTTAAAGCTATAGATTCCATGAAGAAGTTGATTTAATTTATACGAGAAGGTATGTCAACTGTTGCATTAGTTCTTGTAATTAGTACAATGAATGAACTGTGAATGGAATGTTGAGAGGTATTATCCTTGTGAGGATAAATTTAAATTTCCCAAGAAGTGAATAAAGTGGTATATGTGGAAATGTAATATTCATGAAAGTAAGATCTCTAAAGTCTGGGTATCATAGGACACATAGTCTTGCTAGAACTTGTAAATAGAGAATTTAGAGATCATAAGTGTTGTTATAGTGGTCAACGATAATTGAAACAAGAAGGTGGAGTTGTATGAAGGTATGTAGAGGGTATTAGAGATTTTATGAAGTCTAAAAATGTGGTCAAACAAATTAAACCTAAAAATACTAACTCTCGGTCTATACCATGTCTATGGTTTTAGAAAAGGTGAAAATTTAGAAAAAAACTAACTTTTACCCAATAAAAAAGGTTGAGATTTGAAGAAAATGTGGAGATAGGCACAAGAAAGGATTTCATAAAGTTTCAAGTCAAATGAAATAGTTTTGATTGGTCAAAAGTGAAAAACTTAGACTGATTGTGCATTATAACCTAATTTTGGAGGGTTTGGACAAAGCAAATGAACACATTCTTTAAACTAATCTTTAACACATGTTGAAATGTTTATAGGAGAATGGAAGAGAAAAAATGGAGGTGAGAACAAGTGTGGAAAGAAATATTCATAAGGTATTGTGTAGAAACTTGGAGGTAAAGTCCTCGTACTTTGTTTTCTTAACATTTAATAGTGTGTTTGTCAAGGACTAAAGCTCAAAGGTGTATTTCCAATTAGTGGAACTTGTTTACAATGTGTACAAGGAAGTAATGAAGGTGATGAAATGTTGAAAGGAATAAAAACTAAGCTTTTAGATACAAAAGTAAGAAGATTGTCCAAACCCTACTTGAATAATGGCATAAGATGTCAAGAAAGCAAAACATTGTGATTTGGTAGTATGTACAAAGTTGAGTCTTTACAAGTACTTGTGTAAGGATGTTATGAGAGGTTTAAAGAGGTTAAAGAGTCATGTGACCTAGAGGAAGACATTAAAACCTTGAAAACTCGGTTTATAATATCTAGTGACCTAATCCAAACGGTGAGAGTTTCATTGAAATATTTACCTTAAGGGTTGGAGCCTAAAACTTAGTGAAAAGAAAAAACTCAATAAAGGGTATCAAGATATATGCTTGAATTCTCATGGAAGTTAGTGAGTTTTTCTAAATAGTGATATTTTCCTAACTACAAGGATTATGGCTAGTTGGAAACAAACTTAAGGGATTTGAAAAAGATAGGTTCAAAGGCAAATTCTGAAACTTTGAGTGAAGTAGATGGCCTATAAAGGGTACTCAAAAATGTGTTCATAATATTCAGATTCATTGTAAATTGTGTGGAACAATAAGCTTTGTATGTTTTTAGGGTTAGTAGCCCTTATCTTCAGTTGAAAGTTGAAATTGATCAAATGTTGTTTTGATTCACTAATTAATGTTCTTATATGAAGTTTATAACGGGTATGAATGGCAAGAAGAGTGTGAACATTGAAAACACAGGTTAAATCAATTTTAACAAGAAATTTGTCCCTTTGGCATATAATTTCATAGTGGATCTTAAGAATACTTGTATGTTTTGATGATCTTGAATCCAATTTATAAGATGTTGTCTTGAATTTGTTCATCCAACGTACCAAATTTTTAAATCACAAGAGGAAAGAGAAACTTAATTGTATAAGCTAGAGTAGGTAGGACATGGATGTGGAGGATAGTGGAACAGAATAATCAAAAATTGTAAAGAACTACAAAATTAATAAGGGAAGGAACATAAAACTATTATATATTTGAGACCTAATATGTATGGTTCTTTCCTATATTTGTATGGTCTTGAACCCTTTCACACTCTAGATCTGAAAATCCTTATATTCTTCACTTGTATGAAAACAATCTTCATTATATCTCTCTCTCACTCCCATAACTTTAAGATAACCTGTAATCACCTAAAACAAAGTGGAAGCCCTAGAAAACATATAGAACTCTCCATTAGAGCATTAACAAACCAAAACAAGAAAACATGTGTGTGAATTTGAATCTAAACTATCCTTGGTGGTTAGACTCCTTGTTTTTGAACCAATCCAAGTGCTACACTATATGCCCTTTTTGTAGGATAAAAACTCATGTAGTTATCTTATGTTATTTTACAAGTATGGATACCTAACCTACCCCTAGGGGTTCCCTTGTGTCTCTTGACACCATGATAGCGGGATAACCATGTAGTAGAGAATGTAACCAACATGGTATTAGTGATATGTGGTGTGCCTCAATTATGTGACCTAACCCTTTTATTTATTGAAAAACTTAAAGAATGTTTGGAATGATATTTATCTTGCTAAGGCATGGCTCTAGGACCTTCACATTCTTGGAAATGGAGGAATTTAGACTCTTTGACCTGTTTGAGTGCTTCAAACTTGTAGTATAATGTTCCCTAAATGATGTGTAGATGATTTGAGCATATTAAGGAACCCTTTGAGTGCTTTTGGAATTATATTTGTAATAGGATCTTGTAAGAGTGTCAAGTGAGTTATAAAATGATGTTAACATGCTTATATAATCTTCTATCAGTGAAATATTCTAATAAGATCGACCCTAGAAATATGAAACAACCCAAATAATATTTTTAAAATTGAAAGATGAGTTAGATAATGTGAAGGGGTGGGACCATACAGGTCATGATAATATCTCACATCCCATCCCTTCTCTACATTTTCAAACCAAAGAGATGAAAGCATAAATATAAAGTTGTTTAGTGAAGAACATAGGTTTTACACTAGTTTGATCATATAATACACAAAGTGTAAAGATAATAAAGTTGTAAAATAGATAGAGAGATAGGGTGATTGGATTCTAAATGTGAGCATTTTTCTTAGCAAGGTATCATGATAAAACTTGGCATTACACAAGGGAAATGTATCAAATATTAGTGTCTACATTTATGTCCTTTAAGTGCATAATTAAAAACTGCATGATTAAAGGAAAACCATACCTGAGCGTGCACACAAAATTTATCTTCACTCATTAGGGTTTCTTTGATGTATTGGTGTTAGCACACTCCATGATGAAAACAGCAACACAGAGTGTAGTCAATGTTTATTATGGAAACTGAACTTCAACTCAAAATATGGATAATGTATATAAATTTTAATTTTACATAAAAGTAAGTGAACATAAGAAAATCATGGAAGGAATATACATCTTTTTACAAAGGGAATATCTCTCATTCATTTCATGGCTTAAATATTTATTATTTTTGCGGAGATGTCAAAGGATTAGGAGTGATCACTCCCCAATGTTTTTCTATAAGATATAATAGAGTTTTGGGTAGATCTCAATAGCAGAGATAGTGAGGATAAGATCCATATTTACCTTTTTTTGATATTTGTAGAGAGGAAGGATTTAAACTAAAAATAACTCAGGTGTTTCAATACCTTCCTTAGGAATTTGGTGAGAAAAGAGGAAAGAACAATCTACAAATAACTCAATTGCTTTGACACTTTCCGCTAAACCCATGGACCAAACCACTACAGAAGAATCTAGGTCCAATTTTGTTCCAAATTGAATAAACTCAAACCCTAGAAGGAATGGAAATTTCTATGCCCCCATAATGTGTAATGCCACTGAAATTGATCACGTGTATTGTGAAAAATCATAGGGGATAAGGGATATCATTTCTCCAAACCATATTCCTACAATTGAATCTAAATAGTAGAGTTAAGAAGGAATGAAGTACTCATGTCCCATGTATCATACTCTATATTATGTCACATGTATCTAAAATTATAGGAAAATCCTATAAATAGCTAATATAATATGAAGAAATTGAATAATGTATAGAATTTTCCCCTATTCAGGAACACCCTATGTACACCCTTATAAAAATTAATATATTAGTGAATTAAGTACACTAAAAGGATGTAAGAGGGAGCTACAGAAGGTTATTCTCATTAATTAACTTCTAACATTAATTATGTAATATTATGAACAACACATCAATACTAATGCAACTAATGTATGACAACAAGATAAGAACTTGAAAACATAAGAAGAATGAGTGCACTTAGATGTATTATAGATGGATTTGGGAAGTTCTGAGAGTGCACACTACTTGGAACTAGGGAGATTTGAGACATGATGAGTGCTTCATCTTTGGGGACTGTGATTAGAGATTGACTTGGGGTAGGACTGTACAACTATAGATCAACCAAAATTGTTTGTACAATTTTGCACCTCTTGTATGGTTTTGACTATTGATGAATATTACTTGTCTTGTCGACACTCGGCATCTTGTCCACCTCACATGGTTAGTTATCTCACTTAGTGAGATCATAGGTCATTAGGGTTAGCTAGTGTATTGCCTACATGTCATGCACATGAGTTACACAACACTTGTATATATACCTCTTATTTTTTTATTTATGAGCATGTGAGGCCTTGTTTCTTTATGCTTGATTTTCCTTTGTGATTCGATTCCTTTATGATTATGTGAAGCATTCTCATCACCATTGGGAGTGCAACTCTCTTCGATGTGCATAAGGTTTCATATTGATCCTCACATAACAATCTGATATGGTATCAGAGTTATTGTTTAATAAATGTGCACTCAATTAATTTGGTTGCTGATTACTTTATTTTTGGTTTTTATTCTTCTCGTGCAAGTTTTTCAATTAGCTTTTGGATTTTTTTTTAATTTTTTTTTCAAATGATTTTGACCGGAGCTATGAACTAGGGGGTTGGCGGGACCCCACGCAATACAAAATATATAGACGTTGAAATACCATAGCATAGCAAACTCGAGAACAAATTGAACGCCAAAAAAAAAAATGAAACATCCACCCAAAAAGCTTCGGAACGGGAAACACTAGAACAAAGACCAACTCTCCCCTCACACATTACCACCCCAAATGGGGATCATGCATGAGAGGTGAAAGATATACTCAGAATCCGTCAAACACACAAAGACCAGGTAGGTTAAAGAAGGCACCACATGACCAGGGAATTCCTCATACATATCAAAATCAACAAGAGTCAACTGGGCTAACAACCCGGTTCCAGATAACCGTTGTTACAAGTGCAGGCCCAAAGTGGCTATGGGAAAACCCAACCTCCAATCCGATAGGCCATGAAGTAGCAATAGCTACAACGAGCAACCTAAAAGCCATAAAAAACTACCCGCAAGAGAAAGGCACCAATACAAATCCCAAATGGAGACAAAAAAAAGTGAAAACCATGAACCAAAAAGAACAAAGCAAGACAAGCTTGTATAATCCAGTCACTGGCATAGAGCGGGTCATACTAGAAGGGGAGCCTGAAAAATCAGTAAACACTTTCTAACGTGACGCTTTGGGAACCTTGATTAATAAGCCCTGAAAAGGAAGAAAATTACAAATCTAGCAAACCCCATATTGATCCAAGAAAATAGAGTGTTTCCACTACTGAACACCCCTTCTTTCTCCAACCCTAGCCAAGAAAAAAAATGTGGACCAAAAGATCGAATGAACACCATCCCCATATCAGTATTTCCAGTATCTCAAAAAGATCTAAAAAAAATGAATCACTAATCCTGATACGCCCCGACTACATGGGAGGGCCATCCATAATCGTTGGGCTTGAAGAAATAAGATCCGTATGGTTAACATGAGCCTAAAGTAACTTTGGAGCCACATCAAGATCCTCTACTATAGGAAGAACCCCTGAGAAATGCACAACCTCTTCAGGCAGTGGCTCCAAAACTGACTCAACCTGAGAATAATGGAAACATGAATAAAAACTAACAAATGTAGCCACAAGATCCTCCATCGGAAAAAGGCTTTAGCGAAATATAACCAGGATCCTTCTTAAAGGCCAAGAATGCGTTCACGTCCTAGCTGAGGAGGAACCCAACAAACCATTGGGATTCCTCAAAAAGTCCTTTTTCCAGGCCGACCTTAAGCAGACTAGAAAGAAACATCAATTCCTTCATACATCGTTCCGATAGACAATGGCTAAGGAAATCTAGTTGGACCACCTCATTAAACTCCTTCGCCAACTCCCACCACACAACTCCATGTTCATTGCTTGCTCTTACCACACGTTCTATCCAAAAACCTATCTCTTCTATCGGAGCTCTCATTGAATTTAATATCACTTTTGGAATCTTGTTAATATGTTTAACAATCTTGTTTTTTTGGAGTTTCGGCTGGTTTTCTGGCTGTGCATATGTAGGTTTCAGGTGTTTCATGGCCAAATCTATCTAGTTGTAGCTAAGTTTAGAGGGAACAACTAAATATAGAGGTAGGTTTTGCATTTCTTATTTTAATCAATAATTTTTAATTGAAAGTGATTTTTTTATAATTTTTGTTTTTTAAACCTATTTGCATCTTCTCCTTGCTTGGTTTTCATATTTTATAGTTCTTACCTTGCCTGCTTGTTCAAACCTCCCTATCAGCTCGATTGAGCTCTTACAAAGCTCGACGATCCCCCTGGTGAGCTACTCCTCCTTGGACAAGTTGGTGTATTACTCGGTGAGTTGCCTATTTGTCCCTGTGAGTTTTGCATTGGGTTTACTTACATTACAATAGGGCATGTTATAGTCGAGTTTTATTGCTGAGTTCTGTGATATACGTTTTGAGCCATCACGTTTGTTACTTTTACCTATACAATGAGCGAGTTAACCTTTTTTTTGTTGTTCATTGTGGCTTGTTCATTTTACACGCATTTTTTGGCTTGGTTTGCATCAAGCTCGACCTGTTGGCATGTGTGTCCAACGCTCCTCATGAGTTTCGTGACATGGACTAACCACCTCTTGTAGATCCTAACTCTGGCGATTGTAGCGGGGACTAACACCTATGGGTTTTGGTCTAATGGTAGTCATGGTCCAACAAATGGTATTAGAGTGATAGGTCACGAGTTCGAAACTCACTCAGGTAACACTTAGGGGGAGATTGTTGGCATGTGTGTCCAACACTCCTCATGAGTTTTGTGACATGGACTAACCACCTCTCGTAGATCCTAACTCTGGCGATTGTAGCAGAGACTAACACCTATGGGTTTTGGTCTAACGACAATCATGGTCTAAAGGCTGCTAGATCGAACCATCCTTGCCCTGCCTCAACTCGGCCAATTTTTGGCCTCTATTTGAACTCATCTTAACCTCTGAACCCCTGCATTTTTTGTTTATAGAGCCTGCCTTGCATCAATTTTGAACCGAGTTGTGGCCTGTGTGTGTCTGTTTCCCTATCTGATTTGTCTTCTCTTCTTCGCTGCCCCGATCGATCTACTGAGCTCTGCATGTAACTGTGCTCCACGCCCACGACCCACTCGTACCGAACTATTGGAACCCTCTCCCATATCCACTATTGGGATTCCCGCCAGATCTCCCTCGCCTTGTATGTTGACTGAGCCCCTCACTTGCTTGAGACGTTGTGGCCATTCTAACCGAGCCCACCCCATTCATATTTCTCAACCCCTCTTGACTGAGTCTGCAACAACAAGCTTCGCACCGAGTCTCTTGCCTTGAGCCCATCAAACTCCTTGGGCTTGCCATCAGCCTCATGCCCCCCAAAGCAATTGAATGATTTTTATTCCTTGATTGCCCTTTTAAAAATTAAAAAAACTAGTCTTTTGGTTAAAACGTGGCTTTGTTTTATATAGGTTAGTGTAAAATTTGTCAAGTCGTGGTTTAAGTTTATAAGGCGGTCTTTGTTAAAGCGATGTGTGTGTTTTTAAACAAGGGTAAAGTTTAACATTGTTGAAATTAGTGTTTGATTTTATATTAAAGGTGGTCTATTAGAGTATTAGGAGACATTTGATGTTAACTTAAGGTTTAATTTAAATAGTTAAGTCTTAAGTTATTAAGTTAGATCTTAGTTTTTTAATTACGATCTTACAATCTTAAAAATGTGGTAATTTTATTTTAAAGCTTTATTTTTTTAATTTGAAATCTAGTTAAATATCTCTGAGATCTTTAATTTAATCATCATAAGTAGTAAATTTCGTTGTTCTTATAACGTTATTATCATTTTTTTCCTTTTATAATCTATAAAATTAGACTAACTAGGCATTTCAAAAGTGTGTTTTTAGCGTTATTAGATGATTTTTTCTATTGAATGTTTGCTGAAGTGTGTAACACACCTTCTAGCATTTTTTACCTTCTGAGAGTGTTTTCGCTATCCTAGAGGTCCCCAAGACTTGTCTTGGGCTCATTTTTTAAATTTTAATGGCCCTTATTATTGCTTGCAGACTAGTGAGCATGTTTTTCATAGTCTTCCAACAAGGGGGTTTCTGCTATGATGTGAGACACTTTTTCTCACAACAGGACTTGATTTCACCCCTATCTTATTTTTAGATCGTTGTGCTTGTTTACAGTGCCAAATTGCTGTGATCAATGAAACTTGATTGTGGTATCCACACTTACACTTTATTAGCTGATTAAAAAATGAGTGACCAATTATTTCATGACACCCATTTGTACCTAATTGTATCCAACACACTAAACTATAAAGTTCCAAAATCAGGGGGGTTAGACTATTATCTTGGGTGGTTGTGTTGCTGATTTTTCTTTTCTATATTCCTTATTTCTCTCTCTTCGTGATGAATACACTTTTAATTCCTTTACTTACATCATTCAAATTATTTAAATGGAGATCAAAAATGATAATGAAACTAAGGGGTAAAGGGTTATTTCACATCACCATGGGAGCTAAGACTGAACCTGATGATGACCCCAAAAAATCTAAGTAGTTGAATTGAAGTGACGAAGCCTTAGGTATTCTTTGTATGTATGTTTTTCCTGACTTGCTCTTCCACATTGAGTCTTCTGAAACACCCAATGCTATGTGGAAAATTTTAGATGATATGTTCAGATAACAAGATGGCATGAGATAACATGAGTTGGAAAATAAACTACGAGGATTAAATCCTAGTGACTTTGAAAACCTACAGGTGTTCTTCTCAAAATTCATCCACACTAAATTGTTGTTAAAGGAATGTAAAGTGGAGAATAAATATTCCCATTTGATCTTGTTGATTCTTTCTAAGTTAGGTCCCGAATACTCCATCTTCATGTCAACTTTTCACTCTACAAAATCCACTCTAGGCAGTGCTTGGAATGTGCCCTCATTTAACCATTTTTCATCCCAATCATTCGATAACAGGAAAACCTCATTCAAATGAGGACTCTCATGCCCTTATAACAAGTACTGGTAAGGGAAAGAAGATTGCAAAGAAGAAATAGAAAAATGACCAACCTAAGAAGGAAACCAAGACCACCTAGGTCAAAACCAAACCTAACACGAACGCTTTGACTTCTGAGCCTAAAACAAAGAAAGAAAAGTGTGAGTGTTCCTATTGCAAGAAGAATGATCATGAAGAACATCAATATATGAAAAAATTTGATCACCTAACTCATTTACTTTAGAAAAATCATTTAGGTGTTCTTGAGTTTTTTAAACAAAATTCTCTGAAAGTCGAGTCTTCCACTGCAAAAGAGTCTAAATTTGATAAGAAGAAAGGAAAGGACTTTGTAGCTACAGTTGTTCCTTTGTCGACGTGGATTATAGATTTTGGTTTCTTGCACCACATGAATACTTCACATGTTGAGTTCTCCAACATCAAACCATGTGGCATGTCTTAAATCACGTTGGGTGATGACACGACAACATCAGTTTTTGGTAGTGGATTGGTAGAGATGGATGGGGGATCATTTAATCAAGTGTTGAGTGTTCCTGATGTCTCTATGAATATCCTATTGGTTTACCAAATCACTCATCTTGATGAAGGAATATGAGTGAAATTTGGTCCTAACTCGGTGATTATTCATGAGCTTCACTCCGACACTATTGTGGTTGAGGGAAAGATAGATCACCATTCGTGATTGTATACCTTCTCCTACTTTACTTCTAATTCGACACCCACTACCTTGCACACTCATAGAGATGAGGTTAGTAAGTTATGCCATGAGTGTTTTGGCCATATGAACTTTCGTTACCTTGAACAATTGAGCCAAAATGAAATGGTCAACAGGTTACCCCGCATTAGATTTTATAAGGGTCTTTGTGAGGGTTATGCCCTCAGGAAGCACCCTGAAAAGAGTTTTGATAAAGGAAATTCCTGGAGAGCTACTCTTTTTTTTGATCTTGTTCACAATGACATTTTTGGCCCTTTCCCATCTCCTTCATTTACTAGAGATCTATATATACTAACCTTCATTGATGACTTTTTGTGTTACACTTAGGTGTATTTTCTTAATTTCAAGTCTGAATTTTTTGATCACTTTCAAGAATTTAAGGATTTTGCTGAGAAACAAGCTGAAATGTCTATCCAGGCTCTTCAAAATAATAATGGAGGAGAATATGTGAACAATAGTTTGAGGATTTTTGTACTTTTAAAGGGATTTTTTGTAGAGTATAGTTGCTTATAGCCCTTCGCAAAATAGAGTTACGGAAAGAAAGAACTGAATGCTTAAGGAGATGGCTATTTGTATGGTTCACTCAAAGTCCATTCCTTCATAGTGTTGGGATGAAGCAGTAAATTTTGCTTGTTACATTCAGAAAATTTTTCAACACAAGGCAATAAAAGGGATGGCACCCTTTAAAGCCTAGTTTTGAGGAAAGCCTGATGTCAAGCACTTTCAAGTCTTTAGATCTAATGCTATGGACCATATTCCTAAAAATAAATGCAAGGCTTCAAAACCACAGTCCAAACCTTGTATTTTTGTAGGGTATCCTGATGGCGTGAAGGGAAATCAATTGTTTGACCATACTAGTCATGAGATTTATATGGAGAGAAGTGAGAAATTTGATGAGTCTTATTAGAATTCTACTTCTCTACCCTCTGAGGTCCTCATGCTCTATGTTTATGAATATGATTCTTTAGATGATGATGTTATTGAGCATGTTCCTCCTCTACTCGATCCTCCTATGCCTCTCGATTCTCATACTTCAGAGTCTTCTTATTATGATGGTAGTGTTGATTGGAACCTTATCCCTTCTCACTCAAGTGAATAATCTTCTTAATCTGAGCCTGATTCTCCTGGTCCTCGTTGGGCTAGTAAAAGTTTACAGAGTGCTAGAGAGTGGATGGGAGATGCTTTGGACAAGAGATATACTCATTCAATTTTTTTTGGACCTCACTCATTTTTTGCCTCTGCTTTTGACCCCCAGTCTTTCCAGGAGGCTTCTAGTATTCCTGAGTGGGATTTTGTCATGGATGAGGAGTATTCCTCACTCATGAAGAATGATACTTGGGATCTCACCTCTCTTATGAAAGGAAGAAAAATCATTTAGTGTAAGTGGGTGTTCGAAACAAATTATGGTGCTGATGAAGATGTTGATAAGTTTAAAACATGACTAGTAGTTAAGGGTTTCTCCCAGGTAGTTGGGGTTGGTTACTCAAAAACCTTTACTCCAGTTGCAAAGATGACTTCCATTTGATTTAACCTCACCATCATTGCTGCAAAGATATGGGAAGTCCATCGGATGGACGTTAAGAGTGCCTTCCTTCATGGGGACCTAGAGGACAAGATCTATATGGAACAAACTTTGGGTTATGTCCATGACCCCTCCCTCCTTTGTAAGTTAAAAAAGTCTCTTTAAGACCTTAAACAAGCCTATTAGGATTGGTATGCTAAGATGAAATCCTTTCTACTTGCATCAAAGTTCATTTGATGTCACTCTGACCCAAATTTTTACATTCTACAACAGGATGACTTCATAATCATCCTTGTTCCGTATGTTGATGACTTGTTGATCACGAGAAGTTATTCTTCTATCATCGATTCTTTGAAGATTGCCTTATCCAACAAGTTTTCCATGTTTGACTTATGATTGCTTCATTACTTTCTTGGGATTTAGATTTTGCAATCTAGTTCGGGAATTGTAATTTTGCATCCTAAGTACCCCCTTGATTTGTTTGTTCGGTTTCATATGTATGATTGTAAGCCTTCTCCTAATCCTTTCCTTTCCAGGGTTAAGTTGGTTTCTGATTTCTCTACTCCCTTGGTTGATGGTACCCTTTATCAACATTTGGTGGGGAGCTTGATTTACCGTACTCATAATCGTCCAGATATCTCGTATGATGTTGGGATAATGTCTAGATTCATGTAGAAGCCACATGAGTTGCATTGGAAAGTAGTGAAGCATGTACTTCACTGTGTTCATGAAAATTATACAACCGACATTCACTATATTGGAAAAGTAGATATTGATTTGGTTGGATTTACTGATTTTGATTGGGCCAGTGATCTAGATCATCAGAAATCTACCTCAGACTATAATTTTCCTCTTGGTTTGGATCATGTTAGTTAGTCTAGCAAGAAGCAGAACACGATTGTGATATCTTTTGCAAATGTAGAGTATAAAGGAGTAGTTAATGATGTCACATAAGCTATTTGGTTACATGGTATCTTGAAAAAGTTTGGTATTCGCTATCGATGGCATACTATCATCTATTGCGACAACATGAGCACCATCTTGATTTTCCAAAATCTAGTTTAATGTCAGTAGATGAAGCACATAGATATCCATATGCACTTCATTCAAGAGCTGATAAATGAAAAAATAATTAACTTGTAGTACTGTCAGACTTACGATATGGTTGTAGACATTTTCACCAAGCCATTCATTGAGGTGAGGTTTCTTCACTTGTGGTCTCTTCTTGGGGTGAGGTCTACTGTAACTTCCCATCTTCTTCGGGCTTTCTAATCCTCTTCTCCTCTTTGTATTTTTCATAGAGATGCTGTTTGTAAATGGGTACCTCACCAGGCCTAGTTTTTGAGACCCATTTGACTCTTATTTCTTAGGTTTCTTAGGGGATTATTTTATCTCTTGTAAGTGGATGTTTTTCCTTAGGGGTTTTCCTCCATTACTTAATATCCTTATTGTACATGGGTACCTCATCATGCCTAGTTACTGGGACCCATTTTTCTCCTCTTCTTATTTTTCCAAAGAGATTTTGTTTGTACATGGGTACTTTATCAGGCCTTTAGTTGTCGGGGACTCGGGCCCCCATTGACACATCTTTCTTAGTTGTTTAGGGGAGTTCTCTTTTAGTTCCGAATTTCCATTACCTCTACCTCAACTTCGATGAAAGGGGGTGTTGTTCTATTTGAATTATCTTGTCGAAACTTGGTGTCTTGTCCACCTCATGTGGTTATTCATCTCACTTAGTGAGATTGTACGTCATTAGGGTTAGTTAGTATTGTGTCCACGTGTCATGCACATGAGTTACACAACACTCCTATATGTACCTCTTATTTTTTTTTATCTATGAGCATGCAAGAACCTATTTCTTTATGCTTGAATTTCCTTTGTGATTTGGTTCCTTGCTGATTATGTGAAGCATTCTCATCACCATTGGAAGTGAATTTCTCTTCAACGTGCATGAGGTTACGAATTGATCCTTGCAGAACAATCTGATATCGACCCAACTCTGAATCTTTCTCTATAACTTTGTGATACTGTCACCTTCCTAAAAATATGTTTACTATTAAACCCTTGTTTTTTTGTTCATGTTGTAAACCCCTTTGAATATTTTGGGTAAGATCTCAAACCCTAGCCATGGGTAGAAGGCCTTAAAAAATAAACATTAGTTAGGTTGAAGTTTAAACCTTACACACCTGATATCAACACTACTCTAAAGAGGCATCAAACCACATGTTTTTCTCTATTTAACATATGATATCTAAATGAATACATCTCGATTTTATAATTATAACCTCTTTGACAGTGTTTGGATTCAGTTTGAATCTTTTCAGAACTTGAGATTGGGATGTTCGAGTGATTATAAATGGAGGAATTTAGACTCCTT
Source organism: Taxus chinensis (assembly GCA_019776745.2). Lineage (NCBI taxonomy): Eukaryota > Viridiplantae > Streptophyta > Pinopsida > Cupressales > Taxaceae > Taxus > Taxus chinensis. The sequence continues at coordinate 329,016,697 of CM034147.1, forward strand.
AACCTAATAGAGTGCTTCAGACATTTATTAATTATTTCTATAATGATTGTGTATAATATTTGGTGATATTTATGGTACCTTGGGTGCCTTTAGTACTAGTGTTTGCAATAGGAGTTCATGAGATTGCCATGTTAGTAAATGAGGTGATTTTAACTCATTTATATTAGTATTTAAAGGTAAATTATCATGGAAAGGTTGGCCGAGAGAGATTGAATGATCTAATGGATAATATCTAAGTGAAATATCAGATGGAGGATATGCCAATTCAAATCCATACAATTCATCCATGAATGGATTTCATAAGCTGACCAAAGTGGACCTTTTTGAAGAGGGATGAAATACATTAAAATTAAAGGTTACATCTTATTAGGTGGATGTTTTCTATGGATTTTATGAATTTAATTCTCATAATATTTTGAGATATTAGTGTATATGAATAAGATAGTTAGACAAGAGACCTTGAGGTGCATTGAGTGGGGATAGAAAGATTTTGTTTATCTTTGCAAGATTAAATTTTCAAAACCAACAACGTAAAGGGTAAATTTATAAATTTTAGGGTCTACACTTCCATCATGGTCAAGAATCTATCGTAGTATTGATTATAGTTTTTACACCCTAGTTAGATTTTAGAATGTTATTATACAAAAAATAAAAAGGATACAATGGTTTGCAACAAGTAAACTATTTTGATCTAATTAACTTCTAACATAAATTATACATAATCATAATAATTCATTCAAACATGAAATGATTTAAACAATTGATAAATGATCATTACATTCTCAAATAAACAAGAGGAGAGATATACATAGATGTACATGACAAAAGAAGGATGATCTGGATGTTTAGGATAATCAGGAACTGTAGATGCTTCAGTGAAATTTCTAGAGATAGAAACCCAACTGGGGTGGGTTTGTATAGTTTTTTTATGGTTTGGAACTAATATATATGGTCCTGACCTATAACTATATAGTATTGGACTATATGATGGTATAAACCTATAAATTTATATGTGTTTTACTTTTTTAGAAATGGTTTTCATTGTGTGTTTCTCTTACTTGCAAAATTTTTAGATGACCTATAATAACTTGCAACAAATGTAGAAACTCTAACATCCCAAAAAACCCTTCATTAGATCATCAACAAACCAAAAGGAGAAAATATGTGTTTGTCACGAGGATAGAATAGCCTGACAACTATACTCCCAATTGTTGAACCAATCCAAGTGTTACACTACACGCCCTTATTATAGGATCAAACATTGTGTAATTCTCGTATATGATTTTGAAAAAATGAATAGCTAACTAACCCCTCAGGGGTTCCCTCATATATCTTGACACCAATATAGCAAGCTAACTACATAGTATAAAATGTACTTGGCATGATAATAGTGAGATGTGGTGTGTCTCAGTTATACGAACTAACCCTTTGTTGATTGAAACTCTTGTGCAATGCTTGAAATGAATTTTCTCTTTATAATATGTGGCTTGATGACCTTTCCATTCTTGGAAATGTAGTAATCTATAAACTTTGACCTATTTAAGTGCTTCATACTTGATGTAGGGACTACTCTAGATGATGTGCAGTTGATTTAGGTAGATTTATGAACCCTTTGAGTGATTTTAAAAATATATTTTCAATAGTATCTTGTAGGAGTGCCATGTGAGTTATAAAATGATGTTAATTTGAAATTGAAATCAAATTAAATGAATGTGAAAGGTAGGGACCGTATAGGTCAACCAATACTAGACCTTACATCCGAAACCTTCTGTACATTTTTGAACAAGAGAGATGAAACTCAAAATTGAAATTTATGTCATGAATATCAAATGTTTTATGTTGTTAGATATTCTCATATTTAATAAAAAAAATCAAATTTTAGAGATAATAAAGTTGTAGAGTATCCGGAGTTATGAGGAGATTAGATTCCGAATGTGAGAATTTGTCTTAGCTAGAGAACATGGCCAAACTTGGCATTTCACAAGGACAAGTTACCAAATTTTAATGTCTACATTTTCCCATGCCCTAAGTGTGTAATTGAAAATTTCATGCTTAAGGTAAAAAATACTTGAGTGTGCACATAAACTTTTTCTTTTCTTGAAATTGTTTTTTGATTTTTTTTTGTTGGCATGCTCCATGATGAAACTTGCAACATAGTGTATTCGATGTATATGATAGAAACTAAAATTTAACGACACAAACACACACACACACACACAAACACACATTTTAAATTTAAACATTACAAAAATTCTGCAAAGGAGATGCAAAACATGGAATGAATACACACGTTTCTTTTGCGAAGGGAGGATCTTCCATTTTTTTGTTCCTTGGAGACTTGTAATTTTTTGCGGAGATGTATATATATATATATATCTTTGAAATTTAAACTTCAAAAAAATTATGCAAAGGAGATGCAAAACATGGAATGAATACACACGTTCCTTTTGTGGAGGGAGGATCTCCCATTATTTTGTTCCTTGGAGACTTGTAATTTTTTGTGGAGATATCAGAGGATTGGAGGTGACCAGTCCCTAATGTTGTGCCATATGAGATAATAGATAAGAGGATTTGTGTTTTCCTTGTTTTGGAAAATATTGTGTAGAAGAAGGATTTAGAGTACGAAGAACTCATGTGCTTCGGAATCTTTCCTTCTTTAAGAATTTGGTAAGAGATAAGGAAGGAGCACTATACGAAGCCTTTAGTTTTTCTTTGACACTTTCCACATTTGGGAATCTGGTGAGAGAAGAGGAAAGATAATTATATGAGGACTTAAATTTTTCTTTGACACTTTACACTAAACCTATAAACCATGTTGTTTTTGAGGTATCTAAGACCAATTTGTACCAACTTGGAAATTTAAACCTTGAAAGGAATGGACATTTCCGTGTCTGCATAAGGTGCTACTGTGTCTGAGTTAATCATGTAGAATTTTAAAACATTAAATGGGAGAAGTAGATCTATACCCCACATCTTTTTTGTTTTGAATTTAAATAGTTTTTGTAAATGAAAATTTAAGTACTCATGCCCCTATAAATTTATATGAACTATGTCATCTATATTTTTAACTATGTGGAAATTATGTAAATAACTGATAGAATATGTGGAAATTGAAAAATCTAGAGAATATGCGTTGTCTGGGAACATCTATCGTGGTCAAGATTGTACCATAGTCTTGAATGTACTATACAGTTTTGACCTCTATTTGAATTCTACCACATTGTAGCATCTATGAATTTTTCTAAGGATCTAAACCCTATGAAAATCTATTCAGGTATCCTGTAACCTATTTGTAGTTGTAGAAATATCTTAGTAAATGCCCCTTCTTTTAAGTCACATAAGATAAATCATTTGAGTGTGTAGCTAAAAATAATATATGTGTACCATGTATAATATGTTTGATAATCTGTGTAGGATCACATAGAAAGCTAAAATGGTGGCCACTTTTGAGAATGTGTACCCAAGAGAATAAACATGTCCTAGTTTTTTTTGCACATATGTGATTTTTTTTTGTATTTTGTCATTATTTGAATGTTTTTGAAGTGTTTTAAAAAGAGCTATGTGTAAGAAATGGGATAGCATAAGAGCCTATCAGTTTTTGGTGAGGTCATCTATGTCGGGGTCATAGAATCTTTTGTAAAATAACTAGTGTAAGGAATTTCATGATGATTATTAGTAGACCAAGTCAAATACCTAAGAAAATATGTCATGTGGTAAGTAGTATGTGTCTTTGATGATTGTATAATAAGAGTGTGAGGGGAGAAGCCTATAGAGACTTAACCACCCATAGAATAAATATAAGTGTATTAATAAGAGGTATATGTGATAAATATTCAAGAGACTCAGTGCCATGAGGGTTGTTTGTATCAATCAAAAAAATATGGAGAGACACAAGGCAAACCACAAGTAAAAGATATGATATATAATCATGGGGAGTAATAGAAACATACAATGGTGTATATAAAATAACATATGCAAGATTTACATGGGTGGTATCATGCATAAAAAATATACGCAACATATGATAGAAAAGTGCATCATTTGTATTAAAAGTAAGATCAAATGAAACAAAATTATAGCCTTTTTCATAACATTATATGGGGACTTAAGCATGTGTAAAGTAGTGAGTAAAATCCATAGTCATTGTAACATTGTGAAGGGGAATATGGGTTTTCCCCAAAGAGATAAGAATTATAGATGTAACTATATTGGGTATAGCCATAGGAGAAAAATGTTCAATGTAAGCAATGTCCTTATTATTGTATAGAATTTAAGTATCAAAAATGGGTGTATCATGATTAAATTCAGATTCTAGTGGAACACTATGTGTAACAACATGATTTTCAAGTATATCATTGTTTTTTTCCATGTCAATAGAAGATAAATAATTATCATCATGTATAACATCATTAGGTTTTTTTAAGAAGCATCGTCACAATTACAACCATCAATAACATGTAGATGAAGTGCAAAACAAAAACATGTCTTGAGAGTAGAAGCCACATATACAAGGGATGTGTTAGGATGGATCCATCCATTTTGAAAGAATTTATGAATGATATTCTCACATGCAAGATTAAGTCAAATGTACTTAAAGAAAGACATAGTGGACTCCTTAGAACAAATGTTAACAACAATGAAAAATAAGTTAATAGTTTCATCCAATAAATTCAATTCATTGAGGATGTAAGCTACGACATCAATGGGTGTAGTAATAGGGATTTATGTACGTAGAAAGATTTAATAGATAATGCTTTACATAACAGTTATATTTTAATAAATTAAATGAATGACATAATAGGTTCATCAAAAAAATCCATGATTACCCAATGAATAATTTACCCTAGAAACAATATTATACACTTTATGAGAAATAGGAAGCCAAAATTAAAGAGACCCAAAAGTGATGTTTGGTAAAAAACAATCGTCATTAAATTAGTAAAACAACCATTTATGAAAATAAACAAGTAAATGAACAAAAAAGAACTATTTTAGAATATGATAATGTGGAACAAAAACCTCCAAGGAATTTTCATTAAAAAGTGTAAATTTTTCTAATTATTATCTAATTACTAAAAATAGTAATTTTGAGTTTTTGAAAGGTTTTTTTTTTTAAAATTACAAAATTTGATTAAAAAATCAGAGAAATTTGAAAACAGAGTCGTTATTTTTGAATATAATGAAAGGTGATTTGGCAATTAGGAAGCCCTAAAAAGATACCCAAAGTGTAGGATCAACCATGAGACCCTAGGGAAATTATGCAAACCAAATTTAGGAAATGTGATAGATGAAAATTAGGTTTGGATATGAATATTAAAATGCATATATTGGACCTAAAGGAAACCAGGGTTTAAAAGAATGTGCAAGATATAATCACGAGTTAGGTTCACTAAATGTTTACACCTTGAATGAATTTCAATATATTAATTCAATTAGTTTTACTATGATTGATTACCATATGTTACATGGCATAAAATAATACATTTATTTACATATTTGCAATGGAAACTAAGATATTTGCAAGAATTTCAAACCGATAATGTATTTAAAAGAACAAGTAGGGTTAAAAATGTGACTGTCAAGGAGTAGGACAATATAGGTCAACCAATACCATACCTTACATCCTAAACCTTATATATGTTTTCAAACTAGACAGATAGAACTCAAAACTGAAAGTTATATGATGAATATCACATGTTTTATGTTGATTCGATTAAATAATATTCTCATAATTAATGATAGAACAACATGTAGATATAAACAAGTTGTAGAAGGGCTAGAGAGATGAAGATAATGGATTATGAATGTGAGCATTTTTTAGCAAGGGAGCATGGTCATACTTGGAATTACATAAGGATAGGTTACCAAATTTTAGTGTCTATAGTACTCTATGGTTTTGACCCCTATTGAATTCTACCACATTTCAGTATATGTGACCTTTTTGGAGGATTTAAATCATATAAAAAAATGTTCTTGTATTCTATAAGTTGTTTGTAGATATATAAAAATCTTGATAAATGCCCCATCTTATGAGGAACATGTGCTAAAAAATTGAGGCCATGGCTTAAAATAATAGATGTGTATCCATGTGTAATAAATCTGATAATCTATGTAGGAAAAAATAAGAGAATGGAATGGTAGCCACCATTGAGAATCTATACCTACAAAATAAGTTGTGTATGGTATAAACCATGACGCGAAGATAAAGAAAAATACAACATGCAACAATGAAGAATATATATGTAACACAATAGAAATAACAAAGAAAAGTGTTAATTGTTTCATAATCCATACTAGTATGATCATAGAAACAATGTAATAAGTAGAAAACATGTCTGAATCCATAGTATTGTAATCAACAAAGTATAAACAAAGTGTGTAATAAGAAAGAATAGTTTTAGTATATCATTGGAGACAATATTGTCAACAAAAAACATGTCATAAGCCATAGAAAATACAATAATGTAAGCATCATAGTGTAAATTGAGTGTTTCATAATCTAGAATAGTGTAATATGTATATCTAGGTAATCATTAGTATATAGAAACATAACATTGTATAGGTATGAGAACGTAAACATAGGACACCCACAATGTCACAAGACAATTGTAAGAGAAGGAATAGTGTGCCATAGTCAAAAAAATAAGTGCATACAGACAAGATAGGTATGAATCCAAAAACATGGTACACCCACATTGTCATAAGACAAGTAATGCCTTAAGGTCATATAAAGTAAACATTCATAGCATCAAAATCAAATAAGACAATTGATTGAATCCATGTAGTATGAAATTAGGAATATATCTACATAAAAAAGTATTAACAACAACATGTATAAATAAGGCATAAATAGTAAAATTAGTGGTAGGAATACAAATTAGCACTACACAAGATACATATGTTAGTCATGATAGATCAAATGATAGAAATATGCACTATGTATAAAATCAACACATGACAGGAAGGTGTAAGGTAACATATAATGAAACAAAATAAATTGTATAGTATGAGGGGGTTCCCTTAGAAGCAGAATTTAAGAAGCCAAGTTGGTTCCTATCATCGTGTATCAACCTATGGCATCAAACTAAGATAACTCGTGAATGTGTGTGTGTAAAGGGTAAATATGTTATCCATTAATCCAACCAAACAAACAACATGTGTGAAGTAACAAGTTATCCAAGTAAACCACAAATAGGTTTGGATTTTGTATTTTTGCCCATATTTGCATGTTTTAATATTATAAAATTATATGATTTTTTGAATTATTTTGCAAATAAAGAAGGATACAATACAAGCTATCTGATAAGAGGCTCATGAAGAGTCATGTTTCACTTTAAAGGTGGATGGAGATTAGGCCCCATAATTGTCAAAAGAGATGAAGTATTCTCATGTATAATATGTGTAGGAGTTGTAGCATGTGTTATAGAAGAGCTAGAGTAAGGAGACTCATGAGGAGTAATATGTGATGAAGGTAACCTAATATGATTCCAAAGAGGTCTCCTAAGATAATTAGTATGTGAGTGACTAGGAACTTTTTTTGAAGTAGGATTCATATCCATGGATCCACCCAAGGGACATTTCCTACAAGGCATACCATAAGGAATAGAAGACTAGGCTATATATACACCAGTACTATGTGTAGTAGTAGTGTGTTTTAGGTTAAATTGTTGTGATGTATGATCCTCAAATGGAATACCTTAAATTATAACCACTTTATTAATATGAACAAACATAACACACTAATGTAGCATGGAAAGTATAGTTGCAAAGGTGAAAATCCAAGAGCAACCTAGACTCATGTCACATGATGAAAAAGAAGAGGGCATTGAGAATGTGAGAGAAAACATAGCCAAGTTGATTGTGAGGGGTAGGAAAACATGAACAATGTATGTATAAGGATAAAATATGACATCTTTATTAGTATAACTTAGAGAATGCAATAACTTAAAAGTGGTTACTTTGAACTGCACCTCCACAATATGATACTTCATTATCACAAGACTTTCCCAGTCATAATGTTTAGGCAGTGACTCTCTGAGGAACTTTCTCTTTGCTTCCACTAATTGCTCATTTCCTTCCAGAAATTTGGCATCTTCCTCTTTTTTATCATAATTGTTCTTGAAGAAGCGTATGCCCTTGGGATAGAGACCAGTGACAAAAGAAATAATCTCCTCAGTGATGAGAAACTCCCTATTGCGATACCTCATCTTTTTCCCATTCCAATTTTGAACAAACTACTGCAATAGGTGAAAATTGTGCCTGTATGCACCCAAAATTGCATGTGCTACATTGTCAGAAAACAATTACAAAAGGTCCCCAATGATGATTCATATCCTTTCAGAAGGTGTACGAGTTTCTAAACCCATTTGCAGTGTATATTTGTAGCGTAGACATCCTTAGTTTTTCCACGTTTTCTTTTGACTTTTCACTTCATTCTGTGCATGTTTTGGCCTTTAGTGTCAAGACTACCGCCTAGGCAGGGCGGTCCTCCTGCACGCTTTTTCTAGAACTCTTCATGCGTGATTTTAACAAATGTTATTTCACTTAACTTGACTTATAGGGTGTGTTTGTGAACCAAATTTCCTAAAAATAGTCTTGATTGAATGGTATTCATTCCCTCTTCTATTTTTAAATAGATTTAATTAGTTTGAATGACCTCTTCCCCTAATGATTTAGAACTCCAAGGCTACCTTGTGCATAAATGCACATCCCAACTAATTCCTATATAATCAATACTTGTATTCAAGCAAATGGCCTGCGAATTTTGTGTATCTTGCATATTATTATTGCCACAATCCTATTGGAGATTACATAACCAAACTCTTTTCACTTGTGTTATCCCTCTTCCACTTGCATTGCAACCAGATTTCCTTCAAGATGCCATTGTTCAAGCACCTTCTCCTGTTGCTACCCTTGCTTTCCCAATTCCTTGAACTCATATGGACACACAGAGAAAGATAGGATAAACTGAGGGGACAAGTCATCACATAGTTGGATTTACCTCTATTCTATGAAATCCAGGTTGGATTTGTTGTTTGATTTCCTTCATTGCTGCAATTTATCATTATTAAATCATATCAAATAGAGTAGAAATCAATTTCCTTTCATTTGCAAGTAATTAGTTAATTTCCAAGAGGGTTTAAATCATTAATAACAACTCTCGGTGATGGATCCTCTTCTTCATATCCCTGTGGATCTGAAGGAGAGAATATATATAGGAGGTTGTATACATATCATAGATCATTTGGAAAAGTTCTTGTTTTAAGTTAGCTTAGTTTCAATACACTCAACACAGGGGAATAACCACACCAGGTTATTTTACTTGTTTAGTTTTAGTGTAGAAGTATATTTGATTATTTAGAATAAAAGAAAATTGTTGTTTGTAATTATGATGTTTCAGTTTTGTTGTTTTATTTAGGTTAGTTTCCTTTCAGTAGTAGCATATATTTTTATTTACTAGTTTAACATTGAGATTCAGTTAGACAAACCATAGGGAATTTACGCTACTTGTTCATAGCCTCTAAATCTCCCCTTTTCTAACTCAACTACTAGGAGATCACACAAGTAGATCTTAGTCAATGATCCTCTTATAGTTAACCGCACATATTTCCACATTGGCTGCCCCGACACAGCCTCGGGGGGTCAAGTGCGGTTAAAGGTTGCATGTCAATTTTCATCTGTACAAATTGGTGAACCCAACATGAATGGATTAATTCCTTCTTGTTTCCTTTTATTTCATTGTTATTACCTTAACTTTCCATTTCTTCCCCTATTTTGGTAGGTATTTTATACTTTCTAAAATATGTCTGAAAGAGAGTTTGGTGGGCCATGTGGCTCTGATAGATATTAGACCAACATTCAACCACAACCATCCACTTCTCTTTCAAGATGAGACAACAATTACACAAGCAACATCCAAACCTCCCCTACTTACATTTAAATCCCTATTAGTTATGTAAGGATAGAGGAGGTTGATCAATCGTTAAACATGCAATACGGTCAACACAATGCAAACCATGTTGTTATCACAAAAAGAATAGGTTCTTACCATAGAGTCTTGTTGAGACCTCACATTTCCATGCAATCAATAAAAGATGATACATTTTCATGAATAACTAATCCTCTTCGTCAGATAGATGAGTCATTGGATAGAATGAAGGCTACAACCTCTAAGATTTCAAATGCCTATCCTAAGATTCTTACTTCTGAGGAAGACAAGAATCGTAACAATGAATAATTCATGACAGGGTATCATGATCCTAATCAATCAAACCCTACGCCACAGGCACCCCAAAAAGGGACTCAATACTCTCCCAACGATCTCATTTATACTTTAGTAGGGATGATTAGAGAACTAGAAATTTCCCAGACTTCACAACCAACACATGCAGTAGGGCAGAACATGGCGTATCCAGTTGACAACAAAGGATATATCCTTTCTAATGAGCAAGCAATGCAATATCATGTACAACAAGGTTATCTGGTTCATTCAAATCTAGGTGATATTCTCATAAGGTTAGACACACTAGGGATGGGTCCTCATCCTTCTCAAGATTATCCTATACAAGGGCCGACTGGAAGTGCATTCTTGAATGTCACCACAATAGGAAATGCGGTGTTCCCTGGTTTTATGGCCGCTAGTCCATATCCTAGTGTTATCCCACCTTACATGCATATGTATTCAAAAACTCCCGAGATGGACCCATATGTCATTCTGGTTCCCTACATGCCATATCAAGAGACCCCATATGTTCCCATCAACGCTTATAATGAAACTTATCCAACTCCTCCACCTTTGCCTCCTCATCAAGGATCTTCAATGGTGGAATCTTATGCAATGGGTACATACACTGAGTACTTAAAGGAGCCTCTTGACTTCACCATACGTGGTGTCATGCTTCTATGCCCATTTCTGGATCTTCCAAAATTTAAGGGAGAAGGAGACTCGAACACTCATATCAAGGCCTACGCTACTACTATCAGGAAATTGATTCCTTAGGATGTACACATATTATGGGGGGTAGTGCTATCAATAAAAAACATTGTACATAAGATGTTTCTCAACTTTTGTAGTAATATAAAGTGTATTAGAAACAAACCCTTATTTCATATTAGTAATGTATAAATTAATAATACGTGAGGTGTTTAAAGTAATAATAGTGCCAATCATAACATTAAACATATTATCATAAGATAGTGGAGGTAGTATGGAACGATAAGCATTTTGGACCTCCGAGTTAGATTTAGCAATATAATGTTCCTGAAGTGGGTCACTGAATAGTTTGAGATTTGCATTATAGTTAATAGGCTTAGGTTGAGGTGTGTTCTCATCCTCAATAGTACCATCATTAAGGAGGTCTTGTATAACATGACAAAGATTTTGAAAAATATTAATGGAGTGTCCAAAAAAATAATGATAATCATAATTGGAATTAAAATCAAATCTCTTACCATGAGGTTATCGTTAATGGGTTTATTGTATGATTTCCTTCTCCAAATGAATGAATAAGGTTTAATATTAAATGGATTCCCCTGACTAGGGGTTTTTAAGCTAAAATATGATGGGATTTCCAAAGGTAATCTTGGGGTTTTAAGATTTGGTTGTGTCATCAAAGATTGTCCAGGATCCTTAATTTTTTCTACTTCTTTTCAGCTCGTGTATGGTTATTTATAGTTTTGTTGAAGCCTCTACATTAGTTAATGGTCTCTGGCTTGTTCTTAGTTGCGGCATTGATTGGATTTTCATTAAGAGAGATTCCATGGTGATCTCCAATGTTGTCAATTCTAGAAAATCTAAGACATGGTGTATGGATAATATTCTTGGCCAAACCCTTCACCTTCTCTCACACTTTATTGAGTGGAGAATTCAACACTAATATCAGGAGGTTAATAGGGTGATATAATTTCTAGTAAATCATTGAGCTTCAAAAACTATGGATAATTTGGTGGACAACATGGTCGAACCATGACATGGCCTTTAAGAGTTGCTCCTCTGTGATTTATCCTTCACATTAAAAGATCATCATTAAAGAACCATCAGTTTCATATCCATTCTGAGATGTAATGAAGTGACAACATGATAATCACATTATATTTTATGCACTCATTACATGTTTTAGGATAGTTGTTCTATTCCTCCTCAAATGTTCCCTCCCACTTTTATTTACGGTGCTCAAATGCATAAGCTTGTTCACCATACATTTTTCGTAATTATAGGTTTCAATAATGAGTAATCAATTGCTTCATAATTTCCATATGACTAGCTCCAAAAGGGAAATTGCATTATTTTATACCATGTTTAATAAGTAGATGTGTCACATTTTTTTCATTCAATCGAGGTTAGTGATGAACGTAATCAAGGTGGTGATTTCTGTAGAGTATGTCGATATATCTAACCACCATTGCGTAAAATTTTAAATAACCTTCATCTTCATCAATAATCTTCTCTCTACAGTGTATGACAAACAAGTAGTTGTTATAATTGCCATGCATTTCATTCATGCTATGCATAGGGTAGGGCATGAATAAATTGTATAAGAATTTGGTTTACATTATCTAGGTATCTTCTCTATGGTATTTAATTCAATCGATGGGCTTATATCTTAGGAATATTTCATGGAATTGAAAACATGCTTTGACGTGTTGGTTGAATTCAAAAAGAAGGTGGTAGATCACTTCTGAAGAAGGGTCACCATTTTTTGTATCCTTCCATAAATTGATTTGCATTTTTTACGTGCCCCCATCATTATTGTTCCTACAAGGCTTGTGACTTTAAGGAAGAGATCATCAAGGCCCCATAAATTCTTTTCTCACATAGGCGGTCTTTCTCATAATGAAGTCTCCTTGGGTGGTTGCATGAATCTAGAACCTCCTGCTCAAATTTATATTGTGGATGGATTGTGAACTGGAAGAGATGAAGTGATAATGGTGGGTAATACCACATTTTAATATGGAATGTGTCTAGTTATTATGTTTATCCCCATGTGTGTAATGTTATTATTTATATAATCATAGAATAACAACTATCTGATAGTCCTCCTGCATTATAAGTATGTTTTAGTCTTCGCCTCCTGTATTTCTCAGTTCATAGAACCTATCTCGGAGGTAAATTATATCTAAATGCATTGGTTACAATAATGATATGGATGGAGATAAAGATATATAATAAAACTAAATACATAGATAGAAAAGGAGAAGCTCTAGAACTCTAACTAGATGGGAAGGTCCTGTGTAACTTCGAAAGTAACCCAAATGAGGGTGGATGTGATCTAGACACGTTCAAAGTAGTCGTACTAGAAGTCATCAACTACTTGCTCAATTTCGTGTAAGAATTTAATCTAATCTTCGATGTCTTAGTCGGTGTCAGCAAATCAGATTGCACACAAATTCAATTCATGAATGATGTAAAATTGTTCCCAGTAGAAAGGTTTTTGGACTATTGGAAGTGAGTGAATGCTTTTGATTTCATGTGATTGACCAGGTATATCTATCTAAGAGAGGGCCATTCTCATAGACAAGTTAGAAGAAAAATACATGATGAAAAGTGATATAAGATAATGGTGTAAACTAATAAAATTTGATAAAAGGTAGATTTGACAGGAATCGCCAACGATTATGCCAATTGCTGGTGATTTCAGTGAATTTTGACAGATTAATTAAAATGAGTGTTTAATGAAATAAAATGACATTTCAAACTAATTGATGGTTAACTGAGATTGATAAAAGATAAAATATGATTTCAGGAATACCTTGAAAGTTTCATGAAGCTAAAAGATGCCTCAAACATTGCTTGAAGATGATTTGGTTGATTAAATGGTGCAATTAGGTGATGAAGAATGATCTTGAGATGCTTTGACAACTTGATGATGAAAGATTGATAAGGCTTGATGTTACTTTATGATAATATTGAGGTCTCTATGTTGGCAATGAGATGTAGGACTTTGGTGGATGAAGTAAAAAGAAAGGGCTCGAGATTCAAAATTGAGGATCCTAGAAGTAGGCTGGAAAACAACTATTTATAAACAACAAGCTTGTAAGGTTCTAGGATAGTAAAGTGGTTAAAACAACTTCTAAAGGAAGTTATTTTTGTTTTTGTTTGGGTAAATGATGCAGCAATTTGTTAGGTTGAAGGTCTGATGGTTAAGGGGGTTATGAAATGGTTTAGATTTGTTTTGTCTTTATTTAATTTTGGTTTTGGGATGTTTTCAGGTGGTTAAGGATAGATTTAACAACTGTAATAAGAGGTAGTTACACAAGGTAAATATGATGAGGGAACTATGACTTAAGTAAGGGAATTTATGAGTGTAAATGATGAATTTGATTTATAAATAATGAAGAGGAATAAGGTGTAAGTTTTTTGTGTCTACATTTTCCCCTTTTGTCTAGTAGTTTGACTTAGGCAGAGTACTATACAAAAACAATGATGAGTTGATTTGTATGGGTGATTCTCCCTCAAAATGGGGTGACTGCAGTGCAGTATAAGGAACACCAGTTTGATAGGCTGGTTAGATAAGTGTGACATGTGTTTCGTTTAAAATTGTGCCCAAGTCTTGGGGATTGAGAAACAAGTGGTGCTACCATGGGGTTAATTAATAGGGGTAACCAAGGGGTTCAAATCCTATAGAAATATGATATGTAAAGGTATGTGACAGAGATAGGGAAGTCAAGTGATGGGGGGGAAAAGGTCACACATCCCATATATGTATGACATATCCCAAGATTGATTTGATTGCTCGATGTTTTGAATTTTCAAGAATTAGGGCCCTTTACAAAAGGAAACATGCTCGAAAAATGTATTATGATCAGTTGAATTGGACAAGATATGTATGGAAATATGAAATAGAGAAAATCGCTAGCAATTTAGGGCATTCACAAATTATTTAGAGAGATTACTGGTGATTATACGAATCATATAGAATTTCTAGGAAAGTCATTAGGGGGCTATAAATAACGATTCGCATGGTGAATAACTCATTTATGCTAACGAACCCGCTTGAATTGAAAAAGGAAAATGTGATTCAAGTGAAATATTGTCCTCCATCAGGCATCAAAAACTGAGATAGGAAGAGGTAGGCTCAATCCTGCTTGTTTGTGTTTTAATTTTGATTATTTGTGAGTGTTTTGAGAAATTTTTTCATTTTGATTACGTATGGTTTTCAAAAATCAAAATCGTAGGAATCACTAGTGATTCATGCGATCACCAACGATTCATGTGAATCGTCGATGATTGACCTGATAAATTTGCAGTTGGTGTTTTGTATTGATAACTTATGTTTTTGAGAAATATTTTGGATTATTTTGATGATGAAATAATTTCTGATGTTTTTTTGGTGGGTGCTTATAGGTGGATGCAAAATTGACTATCCAAGACAGGATACTTATTATTTTAGAGGAGGTACGAGATGATATGTTAGATGAGGATTGAGAGAATGTGGAGGGAATGGGTTTTGGAGGGATGAGGGATTACAGGAGGGTGCATAGATGTCGGGGTTTGAGGTTGGTGTTGATTGAGAGGTGGAATCCTTCCACCTATACTTTTTAGTTACCAACGGGAGAGGTGACGATTACATTGGAGGATGTACATCAGATCATGAGGCTACCAATGCATGGGGAGGGTATTTATAATATTAAGGACTCTGAGAGATTGGATGTCATGAGGATATTATACGGGGATGAGGTGAATGATGTGAAGTATGCTTTGGGAGGGTTTACGTATCAGGAATTGTATTTTTTGTGGAGAGATGGATGCACAAGGATGATGATGATGATGATGGCCATTTTGTGTTTTTCCCTACCTAATTCTTGAGGAGGTAGGTTCTCTTGGATGATGACTGGGGTCATAGCTAATATGATGGAGAATTAGATAGTCTTTTAGTGGGCGCCAACTTTATCAGCTCAGACATATAGAGAGCTGTGGGCCTGGAAGGCTCACAAAAATTTTGGTATTGATATAGCCTTATGAATACAATGTTGGGTATACGAGCACATATCTATTACTCTGCCAAAGGGTTTTCCATGGGAGATAGGGGATACACATGTAGGCTTCATGAGATGGAGGCAAGACATGGGTAGAGCAAAGAGGAAGATGAAGGCTAGTTATTACAAGGATATATTGAGTGGACTACAGGTTGGAGATGTCATGTTGAGACCTTACTTGGATTTTTATGAGTGGCCTGGGTATGAGCACGAGCTTTCTGAAATACAACAAGACACATGGGTATAGGTGAGGATAGGAGGTGAGTATGATATGGCTTGATTCAACCGTGTTAGATGGTAATTTGGATTAGTGCCAAATGTTCCTGAGGAGCCAGTGTAGTATAGACGAGAGGAGGGAGATACATAGACTCCCAAGGTACTTATGGGTATGCCTTTTATTACTATTGAGGAGTGTGGGGACATGGGTGAAAATGATGATGGGGAGATAGTTCTGATAGATGATGCATGAGTTACAACCGAGTATAGACAGTGGTGGATACGGGTATATAGATATTTTGAGAGAACTAAGGTAATGCAGAGAGTGAGGAGAGTATGTGCTCATGTTGAAGGAGCACAAGAGGATATTTAGATTAATGATGCTGAGGGTGAGGAGGATGAGGATGTAGACAGAGATTTGGTAGTTTTAGTAGCATATTTGACAACTGAGAAGCTCATGGTGGAGGAAGAGAGAGATAGTGTGAAGAGGGAGAGACATGATTTAATGAGAGTTCTAGATGCATTGATTGTGGAGAAGGATAACATAGTGACTGAGCAAGATGGGCTCAAGATTCAGTTGGCTCAAGAAGTTGTAAATAGGGGTAGGTATAACTAGTAGAGGGACACATTTAGGAAGGTCCTAGGTATCACAGGGTCTTCCATATATGGTGAAATTTTGATAGCTCATACAAATACAAGTAGTGAGATGGGTGCACCAGGTATGATCAGTGCAACTCACAATAAGTCTTTGTGTGTGAAGGTTGCATATTATGAGGATATGGTGATACACAACTTGTATAATGCATTGTTATATGTGGATAATCTATCATAGCGAGGGGCGATGCCCAGTGCGAGTGCAGGGAGTGTAGATCAGCCACCCCGGGAGTAGGAGAGAGGAGCTAGTGGAGATGTGCATGGAGGAGATGGACGTGGTCAAGGTGGAGATGTCAGTGTTGTCTGAGTTAGTGAGTTTATAGATGATATCCATTTTACTGGATAGAGATGATATGTATTTGTTTCAGATACTTTATATACACAACTCTTCGAATATTTTGATAATTATGACTTTGATGATGTATATGTGATTTTGTATGATTTTAGTTACGATGTATTCATGAATTTGGATTATATCTATGATGATGAGATGGTTGCGGTTTAACTTGTTTAATTTTCATGTGTTGATGATGTATGTTGATATATATGTTTTAAATGTGATATAAATTGTTTTTTGATGTTAATTGATATGATGGTGGGAAAATGTGATTTATGTGATTGAGTATATTAATGGGGTATGAAAGATGTGAAATAGGGATTTGATGATTACGTGTGATGTGACTAAATTGTGATATTTATGATAGTATTTATCAAAATGTAACTATTGAGATAGGAGTAAAAATGAAATGATTGCTTTGATATGGATTTGATACATACGTGATGGGTATAGAAATGTGAAAGCACTTGCACCTTTAGTTTTAATAATAAAATTTAAATGAGATTGTTAATAGGTAGTTACAAAAGATCTTAATCATAGAGGTGGAGTGATAATATGTACCTTCCTAGGACAAGAAAGGGGGGTTACATGTAGGACATGTGGGAAAGAGGGATCTCCTTTTCAATGGTTTCATAGAGAAATGCCCCAGATATATATATTCTTGAATTTTTTTCACGCAAATTGATCAATGCGTGAAGTTTTCTTTTGACAGGAAAGCTGATCGATGCGGGAAGCTTTCCTAGGTTTTTTTTTCTATTTTGACTTTTTTGAAGGATGATCGATGTGGGAAGCCTTTTACATGGGTAACCATCCTTCGAGGGAGTGGTCTACAAACTTTGACTTTTGAATTTGATTTTTGATTTTTGATTTATACAAATAGTCATCCTTTGAGGGATCAATTTATGATTTTGGATGGCAGCTTTCCTTCAAGGTATCAATCTACTTATTTATTTAAAAATATGATTTTTTATTTTTGAATAGCTGTCCTTTGAGGGATCAGTCTATTATTTTTTATTTTGATAAAGAGCATCCATAGATATTTTGACTTTGATTTAAAGTTGATGGAAAGACCTTAATAGACTATTTTAAGGAGGGGAAGAATATGTACATGACCTACATATATGCGCCCCATGTCATGTTTTCAGTTGGTACAAGGCTAGAGGATTGCAATGATTGCAAGATTCCTTCTAAGGAGGAACTTGTCCAAATGAAAGATGTGATGAACAGAGCTGTGGTGCTCATCTTTAAGGTGTTTTAGGATGGTGATGTAAAACCACATACTTTCAAATCATTATGATGAAGAGATGGAGGGTTAATGATGGTATAAGATCTTGGATGTGACTATTGTCATGATGATCAAATTTTTAATAGTAGAAGTGCCATAAGTGTAAGGCATTCAAAGGTTCTTTTTCAGGTTAACCCTAAAGGGTGGCTAAGTGATACACTCCCGACCCATACTTGTGAGTAATGACGTATGGACCAATCCAATTAGGGGAAAATTTCCACATTTACTCTGTTCTAAGGTAGTGACATTTTTATTTTCTTTGTGTACAAGATCACTCATTTTGAAGTCACATTATTTTATTGTTTATTGTAGGCTCATTTGAAACATTATTGATAAACTTGATGATGTTCCAAGGCCATTAAATGTTTCTCATATAATAATTCTAATTGTGCGAGACGGTCTTGTCGATATTCTTAGTCGGGGATAAAGTATTTGACTGATACACAGAGTGATGGGATCTAAACTTCAAGGAGTAAAACCACCTTAAAGCCATAGACTAATGAAAAGAGCATATCACCTGTAGGGGTACAAATGCTAGTTCAATAATCCCAAAGAGAAAACATGATTTAGAGATGCCAATTCCTGCTTACGTCGTCTACTGTTTTCATGATGATTTTAACGAGTGTTTTGTTAGAGGCTTCAACATGTCCATTCTCTTGAGGATAGTACAATGATCAAAAACTAAGTTTAATGTTGAAGGAGTCACAATTTTTTTGTAACATCCTTATTTTTGAAGGATTTTCCATTATCTATGATTGGTTTATGAGGGATGCCAAAGTGGCATATGATGTATTGATAAATGAAATTGATGATTTTATTTGCTTTAGTTGACTTTAAGGGGATGGCCTCAACCCATTTTGTGAAATATTCAGTAGTTATGATGATTGAATGATGTTGTTGTGATGATTTAGGATTGATAGTGACAATGAGGTCTAACCCCAATGTGAGAAAGGCCATAGATCGTGAGTGGGTTGTAATGCTTAAATAGGGACATGGATGAGATCAGAATGCTAGTGACATTTGACACACTTCTTAACGTATGCAAAAAAGTCTTGATTGATAGTGGGCCAACAATAACCTATCCGTAAGACATGTTTAGCGAATTTCATTACCACTGAAATGTCCACCGCATATACTGTCATGGAATTCTTGGATTACTTTGATAGATTCATGAGATTTAAGACACCTTAATAAAAGGCCATCGAAGCCCTGTTTATATAAGATATCGCCCATGATGACATAGCAAGTGACACGTTGAAGAAATGATTGTTTAGTATTTCATGATAAGTCAAAAGGGATTTTTGATTTAGAAAGGTCGTCAAATATTTGATAATACCAAAGATATGTTAGATGATCATTAATGGTATCGATTAGGGGGAGTTCATTTTTATGTGAAGGATGATCTAATCTTTGAACGACCATGGATACCTTAGAGTTATCTTTGGATTCTTCAGTTTCTAATGGAATGAGGGTTCTTAAAGAATCCATTGTATCTGAAAATTTGTTAGAATATCGTGGGATGGTTTGAATGGTGTACAGTGAACGAAGGATCTAAGGAGAAAATCAACATTGGCTTTATATTTTTGTAAGATTTCTTTTTTACACTGGTAATATACTTTGACTTGATTGATGACAAGTTGCAAGTCTCCGTAGTGTTATAATATGTGAACACCTAATAAGAAAGAAATTATAAGACCCATGATTAAATCTTTGTATTATGTCATGTTATTGGTACATTCAAATTTAAGATGAAAGGATAGCAAAATAGGAATCCCCAGGGTGGTATGATAATGACACCGACCCCTCCCCCTTACTGGCATTTAGAACCATCCAAGAAGATGGTCAGTTTGATAGTAATGAATTTATGTTCGTCAACAGTGTTGATAGAGTCACCAAGGAAAAGTTTGTGAGGAAGTTGAGTATCAGGAAGGGGTGCTTCAATGAGATGGTTTGCAATGATTTTTCCTTTAATGAATTTTTGATGTATAAATTCAAGGTCAAACTCGGTCATAAGCTTAAGCCACTGAGTAATGTGGTCTCTATGATATGGTTTAGAATGTATAGTTTTGAGTGGATTGAAACTGGTAATGACATATGTTTTGTGATTGAGAAGATATTGATGTAGCTTGGATGTCACAAAGTAAAAAGTACAACATAATTTATCAGATTTAGTATAATGAGTTTCATATTTGTGGAGTGTATGGATTATGTAATAGACGGCTTGTTTTTAGCCTTGGTTATCACAATGGGAAAGCATAGCTTCTAAGGCATGGTATGTGGTGGATATATAACGGTAAAAAGGATCCCCCTCACAAGGAGTAGTGAGTACAGGTGGTGATAAGAGATAATGTTTGAGTTCGTCGAAGGTATTTTGACAGTCAAGGTCCCATGTAAAATCAATGTCTTTGTGAAGAAGGTGACGGAATGGTTGGCACCGATTGGATATTTGAGATATGCAACATCAGATAGACTACAGTTTACCTTAAAGGCTATGCAATTATTTTAGGTTTGATGGAGGAGGATTTTCAAGAATCACTTTAATTTCGGTTGGATCTAATTAAATACCTTGGATAGATATAATGAACCCTAGAAGTTTACTGACGAGAACACCGAAAACACACTTGGTCGGGTTAAGACGAAGAAAATACTGAATAAGTCGGGTGAATATTGATTCAAGAATGGTAATATGGTCTTTGCGGTGTTTGGATTTTCCTAAGAGATCATCAACTCATTCTTCAACAGTCTTTTGGATAAGATTATGGAAGATGTATGTCATAGCGTGCTGATACGTAGTTCCGATATTTTAAAGTCTGAAGGACATAACGCGGTAGCAGAAGGTTCCCCAAAGGGTAATGAAGGATGTCTTATGTTGATCATCGGTGGTGATAAGGATTTGTTTCTAACTAGAAAATCCATTCATAAGGGAGAGCAACCAGTTAAATTAATTCTAGAAAAATGAGAGGAAGTTGCTTGGTGATATGGTTAGATTGATAAGTCAACGGGCTTAAGGAAATATTAGTGACTAAAAAACATTAGGTGGGATGGAGATAGTGTCATCTATGTCTATGGAGTCATTAGATTCTACGGGGGATGATGGTTCTAATTTCGTGATGTGTAGAGACATGGTATGCAAAGATGATTCGACAGATGGCCTTTAATATCCTAGCCTGTACTTTTCATAAGGTTTGAGGGAATGTTGGAGGTCAAGTCATGTATTTCCTGTTCGTAACGTCTAAATCAAAACCCTTTCTAGGTGTAGTGATGAAGGTACATTTGGGAAAAAGTTTGGTTATATAAACACTTAAAGTCAGATTTGGAAGGCATAACATGGTGTTGGTGATTATGTTGTGGAGAGGGATGGTCAACTCCCCCATAAACAAGATTGGTCTTGAGATACATGGGTCCATAAGAGGTGACATCTCCAATGTCAGGATCATACATAGCTTGTTTGTTAGGTCTTCCATATATTTTAGGTGTAGGGAATGAATTTAACACGAGAAGGTGGTACTCCCGCAATGAAAGAAGTTCTATAACACCCTTGAGGGATAAATCATCAGGAAGTTTGGATGACGGAATGGATGTGTTTGTAGATGTTTTATTGGATGTATTTGATTCTGATTTAGGCACAAGGACATCATTTGGATAGTATGTCATGTGGTAGTCAGAGAAAGGATTAGGATCTGCAGGACTATGAATGTCTTACCCTTGTATTCATTCTTAAGGAATCGGTGTAGTGTCGAGGGGACGTAGTGCATGGTACGAATCCATAGACGTCCTAATAACATATTATATTGGAACTCCCATTCTATTACGTAGAAGAGCTCTGGAAGGGTCTTTATGCTAACCTTAAGAGGAAAAATGATAGTCCCTAACAATTATATTGTTGAAATATAAAAGTAAAATGGATGTTTGGGCTATAACGATGTTTGGTAATCTTAGTTGATTGAAGGTGATAGATAATATAATATTGATAGTGGCACCCCCATCAATCATGACCATTTTGTTTGGGCTATAACAATGTTTGGTAATCTCAGTTGATTGAAGGTGATAGATGATATAATATTGATAGCGGCACCCCCATCAATCATGACCATTTTAACAAGGACATCATTGATTTAGGTGGTGATGAAGAGAAGTAAGTTATGGTCTTTAGGTCAAAGCGATTGTATTTATGAGGATTCGAAGTAGATTGCATCAGAAGATTTAAGAGCTCCTACAAAATTTGTAAAGGACATCGGGTCTTCTACAAGTACGATAATTGATTGAAGGGATTCGATCATGGCTTGTTTATGGGATGATGAAGTTTGGAACAACTCATAAAGTGGCATTTTAACTAGAGATTGGTGTAACTGTTTAATGACAACCTTTTGTACTACAATGGAGGAAAATGGTGCAGTAAGAATAGAGACTTTAGCCTTATGTTGCAGAGTTTGATGGTAAGTTTCAGGGGTGATGGAGATTGAAACTTAAGTTTTATCTTTAGATGGTGATGATGAGAGTTCAAGTGGTGGAGGGATGGCAACAAAGGTTTTGGGTTTGTTTTGATACGAGGGATTGGATTCATGATTATGGGTTTGGGTAGTAATATGAACGACACTTATTTGATAACGGAGGAGCTTACTTAAGGATTATTAAAGAGTGACATATGTAGATGTTGTTGATGGGAAGAGACCTTTACTTTCAAGTTTATTAACAATTACATGAAAGGCCTCATAATATTCTATAAAATGTCCTGACACTTGATGATAATCACATAAGGATTTGAAATTATACTAGGAGGGCTTCCAACCTCGATAAATAAATGGTTTAAGGGGAGGAAACACTATGAGTTTTTATTGAATGATATTTTCTAAAAGAATTGTGTAGTATCCTTCTGGTGCGGATGTCGAAAGTGACAATGTTTCAATTTTTTTAGTGGTCACAAAATGTGTTATTTTCCATGTGGATTTTGAGTCGTTTGTCTATAAGTGATTTTTGGTTAAGGTGTGGTAATGGATGATCTAGATGAGGGATGTGGCCCTAGAATAGAGGGTTGGTGTGATGATCTTTGTGCAGGTGTAGTTGAGTGATTTATGATTGTGATTTTCTTAGAAGGTGGTGGAAGGAAACTTTGGGGATTACATGGGCGATACTAGGCTACAACGTTATCATATAAAATTTTTATGGATTGAATGATGGGTTGTTTTTGAGTTGTTTGAGAAAATTTTACAGATGAGCTAGGTGTAGATGCAATGGATGTTGGTGAAGAATTTTTGTCTTTTGCAAGTGGTTTCTATTGTTTATCTTGTACTGGTTTAGGGGTGTTGCTGGGGGAAGGTGTGGATGTGAGTTCGTTACTAGGTGACATTTTACTGATGGTGTTTATGGTATGGTGGGCTTGTACGTTATTATTTTGGGTTTGAATACTCGATGGGGAATGATTCAGAAATGGCTACTTGAAGACATCGAGATTTTGATTCCAAGGTGCATTAGGCTTGTCTAAATGAAGTTCACCTTTGTTAATAATATCATGACGGGAATTACAGAATGAATTATACCATTTGATGTCATGGTCTTTAACTCTGTGATATTTGTAATAATCATTATCCCTATATTGAGATGGTTTAGAAATAGAGGTGTTGATAGGTTAGATGGGTGGAAGAGAGCTCATGTTGGCGGTGAGAAGTTTTTCAAAAAAATCGCTATAGGTATCTTCTATGGGTGTATATATATGTTGAGGATGGGAGTGTTTAGTCATTGAAAATTATTTGGGATCAGATTTGACAACTACGACATTAGCGGAGCTTCTGGGTTTGTCTTGACTAGAAGATGATTTAAGTTGGAATTCAGATTTTGGTTTCTTTGGTCGCAGTTTGACTCTTCCTTCTTCGAGAGCATGAATTTAAATATTATGGGCCATGGTGAAGGGTTCATCAAACGTCTGGAAATATTGGATTTGGAGTGTAGAAGAAATGTGTTTGGTACATGAACAAGAGAATAAATCGATCAAATATATTTGTTGGAGTGAGATTGATAATTGATTTATTATACCCCTCCTATGGGAAAAAAAATCCGTAATGGATTCATCTTCAAATTGTTTGATTGCATAAAGGTCAACAATGGTTATTTTGTATGTGATGTTGATTGAAAAATGTTTGAGAAAGAGTTGTGCCAGTTGAGCGAATGAGAATAAGGAGTATTGTGGAATGCTATTATACCCGTCTAAATTAGGGCCTGCCAATGACATGGAGAATTTTCTTAACAAGAGGTCTTGATCATGAGATATAATATAACAGACATGGAAAAAGGCTCGGATGTGTTGTTGGGGATCCTCCTTACTCTATAATTTGATAAATTTTGGGAGATCCCAGTGAAGAGGGTAATTATTGTAAGGTACATATGGTTGAATGGGCTCGTTACATATTTTTTCATATGAAATTTTGTTTTTAGGGCCCATGGAAGCAGATTTGAGGCTGAAAATTCTATTCATCAAGGTCTAAAGGGCGTCAATTTGTGGTTTTTGTTGTGGAATAAATGTGTGGATAAGGGGCTGAGAATATTGAGGGGCTTGTCGAAGAGGAAAAGAAGTGAAAAAAAGAGGATGTGATGATTGTGGGATGTTTTAGAGGGGAATAGATGTGTGGATAGGGGGATGAGATGGATGTGCCATAGCTTGGGAGTAAGTAAATGATTGTGGTAGATGAGGTACGTGTTGTGATATAAGTGGGGTAAAAAACTGTTGCCAAGCTAGATGAGTACTTGCAAAAGCACTAGTATTGAATAAAGGAGTATATGTAGGAATGGACATATTCTTGTTTTGAAGAGGTGGTGTGGTTTGCTAAGAAGGTGGCTGCTTAGGTATATTAATCAAAGCAGCAACAAAACTAACAAGAGGTTTCTGGATGGTAGAGGAAATTGGATGGGAATGAGATGATGAAGAAGCATTGGTATTGTTTTGAGGTGGCGTGGAGGCAATTGAAGGGTTGGGTTGTTGAATGGTTGTTTCTTGTGAAGAGATCATGTTAAGGTCAAAAATAGGAAAAAAGGTCATGATATCATATTTTTTAGATATGTTGTTAGGAGGATAGGCATATTTTTTTTGGATAATCAGTTTGTGATTCAGATTAATGATATGGGAAAAACCACACGAAGGATCAGGCATAGATGACAGGGGTTTGAGGAATGAAGATTGCAAATTATAGATGAACAACCCTAGCAACAAGGTATGCATTAAGATCTATGGGGTTTGAATCAAGGATTTAGGAAAACACAAGATCTCCACTATTGAAGAAATGGGGACTGAGAGGATTGGGTATCTCAGATGAAGCAAATTGACTACTAGGAGAATGTGGTTGTTATTGATCTTTAGGTGGGGGTGAAGCTGTGTTTTGTTTCTCATGAAAGGATAACCAAGTGATCCGAAGGCATTGTTGGGTGTTATTGATGGAATGTGCTATATAATCTATCATATTTTCTATATTTTCAGAATGGGGTGTTGGTATAAGTTCTTGATGTTGATCAATGAGTCATTTGTCTTCATTTGGTTGGATTTGAGCATGTTGTAAAGTTTGATGGTATTGTGGTTTGGATTGTTGGAATGGACTGGTCATGTTTTCAAAATTTTAGACATGGGACTATTGTCTTGTAAGTACCATATTAACAAACACACAATCACTTAAAAATGAAAGGAATATAGATTAGCCGAATACAAACAACAAGAAAATCACAAAGAAATATCTTTTCATTATATTGATTAATTTAAAAAAAGAGTGAAATTTGCAAAATGGCTTATAAGGTCCTAGGAAATGGCTGCCTATGGATATTTTCAAGAATGTTTAAGGCTGGAGTCCTTGATATACCTGAAGGTACGTGAGGCCCGAATATGTGCTGGTGTACAGTCCCACATTGATAAGGGAGTTGGGTGCTTAGCAAATATATCGACAACCAATTATTTATACTTGGCCAAAACACTGAGTTGGTTTCCCTATTGGGTGATGAAATCCCAATAGTTATCACATAGATAGGAATGTTTAATGAAAGTTATATTTGGTGTGATTTGGTTGTGTGTGGGGGAAGATAATTTGAATGTAATAAATTAATCCTTTAATTAATATGATCAAATAGGATACAAGGTTCTTTTTAAGCCTAAAAGAACAATTGATTTTGATGAGAATAGACAAAAAAATGCAATGCAGAAAACAAAAACAAAGGGAAATGACACACCTAAAACTGCTTCCTTTAAAAAAAAATTGATTTTTTTTTGCAACATAGAGCAAAATCCAACAACTAGAATCCTCCCAAGAAAATACTTGTAAAAATGTTAGCAAAATATAGAAGGCAACAAGAAAAAATGGGGTTAAAGGTTGATTGACTGAGTAATAAAAAGCAGTCACAAAGATATTTTCCGATTGATAGAATCACTGGTGGTTCACCCAACCACTGGCGATTTAACCGGATCGCTAGCTATTACAGAGAAGAAAACCTAAAAAATGAATGAAAAATTGATTTAAATGAAGTAAAACACAAATGATAAATGGACTTTAGGGTCCCACCGAACACACCATAATGTTCAAAGATGTTTTTACCTTTCTACTCAAATTAATGCAGTGAAATAATAACAACAAAACCGACCTTAGAAGACATGGTGTTTACCCATACACATAAAGATGAATGTTGAAGTTGATGTTCGATTGAAGTTGATCAAGTCCAAATGTGTGCATACATCCTCCTATTCTATAAAGTAACCTGCACACAAAGACACTAAACATAAATTATTAGATAAATGGATAGGTGAGATGCTCGGAAATGGCTGATTCCAGGAATCCAAAGGGACTTCTTTAGAGGATGGCAACTCACTTTTAGAAAATTAAGTAAGTTGAAAATAATGATATGGATGAAGATAAAGATATACAATCAAAGTAAATGTGTAGATAGAAAAGGAGAAGCTCTAGAACTCCAACTAGATGGGAAGGTCCTTTGCAGCTTCAAAAGCAATCATAGCGAGGGTGGATGCGATCTAGACAAGTTCAAAGTAGTCATACTAGAATTCATCAAGTTCTTGCTCAATTTCGTGTAAGAATTCAATATGATCTTTTATGTCCTTGTCGGTGTCAACAATTCGGATTGCACACATATTCAATTCGTGAATGATGTCAAACTGTTCCCAATAGAAAGGTTTTTGAACTATTGGAAATGAGTGAATGCTTGTGATTTCATGTGATGGACCATGTATTGCCATCTAAGAGAGAGTCATTCTTATAGACAAGTTAGAAACAACATACATGATGAAAACTGATAGAAGATAATGGTATAAACTAATAAAATTTGATAAAAGGTAGATTTGATAGGAATCTCCGGCGATTATGCTAATTGTTGGTGATTAAGGGAATCATTGGTGATTTAAGTGAATTTTGACATATTAATTAAAACTAGTGTTTGATGACATAAAATGATATTTTAGACTAATTAATGGTTAACTGAGATTGATAAAAGATAAAATATGATTTCAGGAATACCTTGAAAGTCTCTTAAGCTAAAAGATGCCTCAAACCTTACTTGAAGATGATTTGGTTGATTGAATGGTGTAATATGCAATTTGGGTGATGAAGAATGATCTCCAGATGGTTTGGCAACTTGATGATGAAAGCTTGATAAGGTTTGATGTTGCTTGATGATAATCTTGAGGTCTTTGTGTTGGTGATGAGATGTAGGAATCTCGTGGATGAAGCAAAAAAAGGGCTCAATACAAAATTTAGGATCCTGGAAGAACGCTGGAAAACAACTATTTTTAATCGATGGTGATTACTTGAATCACCGGTGATCTGGGTTTTTTGGATTTTGGGATAGTAAAGTTGTTAAAACCACTTCTAAACAAAGTTGTTTTAGTTTGTGTTCAGGTAAATGATGTAGCAATTTATTAGGGTCGAGGGTGATGGTTAAGGGGGTTATGAAATGGTTTTGATGTGTTTTGTCTTTATTTAATTTTGGTTTTGGAATGTTTTCAGGTTGTTAAAGATTTATTTAACAACTACAATAAGAGGTATTTTCAAAAGGTAAATATGATGAGGGAACTATGACTTAGGATAAGGGATTTTATGAGTGTAAATGATGAATTTTATTAATAAATAATGAAGAGGAAGAAGGTGTAATTTTTTTGCATCTACATTTGCCCCATTTTGTCTAGTAGTTTGACTTAGGTAGAGTACTAGAAAAAAACAATGATGAGTTGATTTGTATGGGTGATTCCCCCTAAAAACGTGGTGACTGCAGCACAATGTAAGGAACACTAGTTTGACAGGTTGGTTGGATAATTGTGACATGTGTTTCATTTAAAGTTGTGCCCAAGTCACGGGGATAGCAAAACAAGGTGTGCTACCATGGGGTCAAGTTATAGGGGGAACCAATGGGTTCAACTCCTATAAACATATGATTCGTAAAGGTACGCAATAGAGACATGTAAGTCAAGTGATGGGGGGGCTAAAGGGCTCACATCCCATAGATGTATGACATATCCTAGGATTGATTTGATTGCTTGATGTTTTGAATTTCTGAGAATTAAGGCCCTTTACAAGAGGAAACATGCTCGAAAAATGTATTATGATGAGGTAACTTAGACAAGATATGTATGGAAATCTGAAATAGAGAAAATTGCTAACGATTTATGGCATTTGTGGATGATTTAGAAGGATCACTGGTAATTGTGGAAGATATTAATTGATAATTGCTAGTTTCCAACCTTTCTGGAAAAGTAGCCAAAAATGACTTCTTCATATATTTCCACCCTGTAGAAGTAAAAAACCATGATGTATATGGTTGAAACAAATCCCATTTCTCAAAAATATCTATTTGTATTTGAGGGATCTTATAAAAATAAAATAATATATTTTTAATTTTTAGTATTTCTTTATTGAAAAGATCCAAAAAGGCGTCTTTATCACCTATGACTTTGTCTTCAATTATGTTTTTTGAACTTTCTGCTGAACTATATTTTTCTTTTTCTGCAAGCTTCTTCATTCGGAAGAGATTTCCGATAGTAAATCATCTTTATAAGATTTAATGCTCGAATTAAATCACTGGTAATTGTACTAATTGTCGGTGATTATTGTGAATTTTTTTGGGGGCTATAAATAATGATTCTCATGGTGAATAGTTCATTTGTGCTCACGAACCCACACAACTTGAGAAATGAAAACATGATTTGAGTGAAATGGCAATCTTCAACAAGCATAAAAAACCGAGATAGGTAGAGGTAAGCTCAATTCCACTTGTTTGTGTTCAAATTTTGATTGTTTGTGAGTGTTTCGAGATTTTTTTTTGTTTTGATGATGTATGGTTTTAGAAAATCAAAATCATAGGAATCGCTGACGATTCATGCGATTGCCAACGATTCATGTGAATCACCAATGATTGACTTGATAAAGTTGTAGTTGATGTTTTGTGTTGATAACTTATGTTTTTGAGAAAGATTTTGGATGTTTTTGATGATGAAATAAGTTTTGATGTTTATTTGGTGGTTGTTTACAGGTGGAGGAAAAATTGACTATCCGAGATAGGATACCTATTGTTTTGGAGGAGGTAAGGGATGATATGTCAGATGAGGATTGGGAGAATGTAGAGGTAGTGGGTTTTGGAGGGATGCGGGATTACAGGAGGGTGCATAGATGTCGGGGTTTGATGTACTTTTTTGGTTACCGATGAGAGAGGTGACGATTTCATTGGAGTATATACATCAGATCATGATATTACTAGTGTATGGGGAGAGCATTTATACTATTAAGGATTCTGATAGACTGGATGTCACGAGGGGATTATATGGGGATGAGACGGTTGATGTGAAGTATGCTTTGGGAGGGTTTGCGTATTAGAAATTGTATTTTTCGTGGAGAGATGGATGCACGAGGATGATGATAACCATTTTGTGTTTTTCTCTATCTGATTCTCGAGGAGGTAGGTTCCCTTGGATGATGACTCAGATCATAGCTGAGATGATGGATAATTAGATGGTCTTTGAGTGGGCGCAAACTTTATTATCTCATATATATAGAGAGTTGTGGGCCTGAAAGGATCACAAGCATTTATGTATTGATATATCCTTATTAATATAGTGTTGGGCATACAAGCACACATCTATTTCTTGGCCAAATGGTTTTCCATGGGGGATAGTGGGCAGATATGTAGGCTTCATGAGATGGAGGCAGGACATGGGTAGAACAAAGAGGAAGAGGAAGGCTAGTTATTACATGGATATGTTGAGTGGACTACAAGTTGGGGATGTCATGAGGATACCTTACATGGATTTTTACGAGTGGCTTGGGTATGAGAACGAGATTGTTGGCACATAACAAGACACATGGGTTCATGCTAGGAGATGAGGTGAGTATGAGATGGTTTGATTCAACCCTGTTAAATAGTAATTTATGTTAGTGCCAAACATTCTTGAGGAGCCAATACCGTATAGATGAGAGGAGTGAGATACAAAGACTCCCAAGGTAGTTGTGGGTAGGCCTTTTATTATTGTTGAGGAGCGTGGGGCCATGGGCCAAAATAATCATGGGGAGATAGTTCCGATAGATGATGTAGAAGTTACAACTGAGTATATATAGTGGTGGACACAGGCTTACATAACTTTTGAGAGGACCTGGGTGATGTAGAAAGTGAGGAGAGTGTGTGCTCGTGTTGAGGGATCATATGAGGCTTTTCAGATTAGTGATGATGAGGGTGAGAAGGACGAGGATGTAGATAAAATTTTTGTAGCTATAATAGCAAATTTGATATCCGAGAAGGCCATGATGGGGTAGAGAGAGATAGTGCGAGGAGGGAGGGAGATGATTTGATTGGAGTTTGGGATGCATTTATTATGAAGCAGGATAACATAGTGACTGAGTGAGATGGGATTAGGATTCAGTTGGCTTAGGAAATTGTAGATATGGATAGGTGTCACCAAAATATGTACACATTGAGGAAGGCCCTAGGTATCATGAGGTCTTCCATATCTAGTTCAGAGTTAATAGCTCATACATAGGCTAATAGTCTAATGGGTGTGCCAAACATGATCAATGTAGCTCACTATCAGTCTTTTCTTGCGAAGTTGGCATATTATGAGGATATGATGATAAAAAAAATTCCTAATGCAATGTTATATGTGGATCATCTAGTATAGTGAGGGGCGGTGCCCAGTGCAAGTGCAGGGAGTGTAGGTTAGCCACCTCGGGGGTTGGAGAGAGGAGCTGGTAGAGCTGTGCAGGGAGGAGATGGACGTGGTCAGGGTGGAGATGTCAGTGTTTTCTGATTTAGTGAGTTTATAGATGATATCCATTTTACTAGATAGAGATGATATGTATTTGTTTTGGATAATTTATCTATATAACTCTTTGAAGCTTATGTCTGTTATGAATTTGATGATGTATGTGCGATTTTGTATGATTTGTGTTACGTTGTATTTAGGACTTTGGATTATATATATGATGATGAGACAATTGTATTTTATCTTGTTTAATTTTCATGTGTTGATGATGTATGTTGATATATACTCTCTAAATTTGATATAAAAATGTTTTTGATGTTAATTGATATGATGATGATGGGAAAATGTGATTTATGTGATTGAGTATATTAATAGGGTATGAAGGATGTTAAATAGGGATTTTATGATTACATGTTATGTAACTAAATTGTGATCTTTATGATAGTCTTTATCAAATTGTAACTATTGAGATAGGAGTAAAAATGAAATAATTAATTTGATATGGATTTCATACATACGTGATGGGTATAGAAATGTGAAAGCACTTTCACTTTTAGTCTTAATAATATAATTTAAATGAGATTGTTAATAGGTAGTTACACAAGATCTTAATCATGGAGGTGGAATGATAAGATGTGCCTTCCTTGGACATAAGAAGGGGTACATACAGGACATGTCGGA
Organism: Taxus chinensis; assembly: GCA_019776745.2. Classification (NCBI taxonomy): domain Eukaryota; kingdom Viridiplantae; phylum Streptophyta; class Pinopsida; order Cupressales; family Taxaceae; genus Taxus; species Taxus chinensis. Next base: position 329,049,067 of record CM034147.1, read on the forward strand.
AAGAGGGTTCTCCTTTTCAACGGTTTCATAAAGAAATGCCCCAGATATACATATTCTTAACTTTTTTGATGCAAACTAATTGATGCGGGAAGTTTGATTTTGACAGGAAAGTTGATCGATGTGGGAAGCTTTCCTAGGATGCTTTCTATTTTTGTAATTTTTTGAAGGTTGATCGATTCAGGAAGCCTTTAACATGGGTAGCCATCCTTTGAGGGAGTGGTATACAAACTTTGACTTTTTAATTTGATTTTTTATTTTAGATTTATACAAATAGCTTTCCTTTGAGGGATCAATCTATGATTTTTGATGGTATCTTTCCTTCAAGGGATGAGTCTAATTTTTTATTTAAAAGTATGATTTCAATTTTTGAATAGTTGTCCTTCGAGGGATCAATCTATTATTTTTTATTTTTATAAAGATCATCCATAAATATTTTGACTTTGAATTTAAGTTGAGGGAAAGACCCTAATATAATGTTTTAAAGAGGGGAAGAATATGTACATGACCTACATATACGTGCCCCATGTCATGTTTTCAGTTGGTACAAGGTTAGATGATTGTAATGATTACGGGGTTCCTTTTAAGGAGGAACTTGTCCAAATGAAAGATGCGATGAACATAGCCATGGTGCTCATATTTAAGGTGTTTTAGGATGGTGACATAAAACCACATACTTTCAAATAATTACGATGAAGAGATGGAGGGTTAATGACGTTATAAGATCTTGGATGTGACTACTATCATGACGATAAACTTTTTAACATTAGAAAGGCCATAAGTGCAAGGCATTCAAAGGTTATTTTTTAGGTTCACCCTAAAGGGAGGATAAGAGATACGTTCGTGACCCATACTTGTGAGTAGTGACGTATGGAATGATCCAATTAGGGGAAAAATTTCAACGTTTATTCTGTTCTAAGGTAGTGACATTTTGATTTTCTTTGAGTACAAAATCACCGATTTTGAAGTAACGTTCTTTTATATGTTTATTGTAGGATAGTTTGACACGTTCTTGATAGACTTGGTGATGTTCCAAGTCCATTAAATGTTTCTCATATAATAATTATAGTTGTGTGAGATGATCTTGTTGATATTATTTGCTGGGGATAAAGTCTTTGAGAGATACACATAGTGATGGGATTTGAACTTCAAGGGGTAAAACCACCTCAGATCCATAGATTAATGAAAAGGGCATACCACCTGAAGGGGTACGGATGCTAGTTTGATAAGCCCAAAGGGAAAATGGGATTTGGAGATGTCAATTCCTTCCCGCGTCAGCTACTATTTTCATAAGGATTTTAGTGAGTGTTTTTTTAGAGGATTCATCCTATCCATTTGCTTGAGTATAGTACGGTGATGAAAAAATAAGTTTAATGTTGAAGGTGTTGCAGAGTTTTTTAACATCCTTGTTTTTGAAGGATTTTCCATTATCTATGACAAGTTTATGAGGGACGCCAAAGCGGCATATGATGTATTGATAAATGAAATTGATGATTTGATTTTCTTTAGTTGAATTTAAGGGGATGGCCTCAACCCATTTTGTGAAATATCCAATAGTTGTGATGATTTAGGATTGATAACGCCAATGAGATCTAACCCCCATTACAATAAAGGCCATAGATTGTGAGCATGCTGTAATGTTTGACTAGGGACATGGATGAGATGATAATATTGTTGATATTTGACAAAATTCTTAACGCATGCACAACAATATTGATTGATAGTGGGACAATAATAACCTAGCCGTAAGACACGTTTAGTGATGGAATTACCACTGAAATGTTCACCACATATATCATCATGGACTTCCTGGATTGCTTTGATAGATTCATGAGATTTAAGACACCTTAATAAAATGACATCAAAGCCCCGTTTATATAATATACCATCTATGATGATCTAACGATTGACATGTTAAAGAAATGATTGTTTAGTGTTTCGTGATAAGTCAAAAGGGATTTTTGATTCAAAAAGGTATTCAAATATTTGAGAACACCAAATATCAGTTGGATGATCATCAATGGTATTGATAGCGGGAGTTTGTTTTGATGTGAAGGATGATATAATCTTTGAATGACCACATATACCTTAGAGTTATCTTTTGATTCTTCAGTTTCTAATGGAAATAGGGCTCCTAAAGAAGCCATTCTATCTGTAAATTTTTTAGAAGATCGTGGTATGGTTTGAATGGTGTAGTGATCGAAAGCTCTAAAGAGAAAATCAACATTGGCTTTATATTTTTGTAAGATTTCATTTTTACACTGGTAATATCCTCTATCTTGATTGATGACAAGTTATGAGTCTCCTTAGATTTATAATATGTAAAAACCTAATAGGATAGTGAATGTAAGACCCTTGATTAAATATTTGTATTTTGCCATATTATTGGTACATTCAAATTTAAGCTTAAAGGATAGTGGAATAGGAATCCCTCAGTGTGGTATGATAACGGCACTGACCCCTCCCCCTTGATGGTATTTGAAACTATCGAAGAAGATGGTCATTTTGACAGGAATGAATTCATGTTTGTCAATAGTGTTGATATAGTCACCACAGAAAAGTTCGTGAGGAAGTTGAGTTTCAGGAAGGGGTGATTTATTGAGTTGGTCTGTAATGATTTGTCCTTTAATGGATTTTTATATATAAATTCAAGGTCAAACTTGGTCATAAGCATAAGCCACCAAGTAATGCAGTCACTATGATATGGTTTAGAATGCATAGTTTTGAGTGGATTGAAACTGGTAATGGCATATGTTTTATGATTGAGAAGATCATGACGTAGCTTGGATGTCACAAAGTACAAAGTACAACATAATTTGTTAGCTTTAGTATAATGGGTTTCATATTCATGGAGTGTATGGATTATGTAATAGACAACTTGTTCATGGCCTTGGTTATCATGATGGGAAAGCATAGCTCCTAAGGCATGGTATGTGGTGGATATGTAAAGGTAAAAAGGATCCCCCTCGTGAGGAGGAGTGAGTACAGGTGGTGATAAGATATAATGATTGAGTTCGTTGAAGGTATTTTAACAGTAAAGGTCCCATGTAAAATCAACATATTTGCTAAGAAGGTGATGGAATGGTTCGCACCGATCAAATATTTGAGATATGAAACATCAGATAAACTAAAATTTACCTTGAAGGATACACAATTGTTTGAGGTGTGATGGAGGAGGCATTTCAAGAATCAATTTAATTTTTTTTGGATGTACTTTTATACCTTAGATAGATATGATGAACCCTATAATTTAATGGTGAGAACACCGAAAAACACATTTTTCTGGTTTAAGACAAATAAAATACTAAATAATTCGGGTGAAGATTGATTCAAAATTGTAAGATGGTATTTACGGTGTTTTGATTTTCCTAAGATATCATCACCGTATTCTTCAACAATTTTGTGGATAATATCGTGGAAGATATATGTCATAGCGCACTGATACATGATAAGGCAAAAATATGTCTTGTTAATGCACAATAAATGATCTTATTTTACTCTCCTTTTTATCAAGTTTGACTGCATTTTGTGACTTTTGTTTGATCTAATATAAGTTAGGATGTAATTTACCATATTTTTTTGAATTTAGTTCTAACATCTAAAAACTCTATAATTCCTAACAAAGTGTGTGGAAATTTGGTTTTTGTAATAAAATAGGTCACATTCAGTCAGAAGAACGAAGTATGAAGCTATCAACATGTTTTTGGGAGCATTGGCTTCAATACGGCTTAGTTTCAGAACCTCCAGACTTAGTTTTGGAACTCCATCACACAATTTATGAGCTCTATCACTTAGTTCTAGAACTTTCAGACTTAGTTCTAGAACTTTCGGACTTAGTTCCAGAACTCCATCACTTAGTTCCGTAACTCCTGCGTTTAGCTCCGGAACTTTCACGGTTATATCAAGAACAATCCCCTTTAGTTATGAAACTTCTCCAAAGTTCTGGAACTAATGGGAATCTATTTATTTTGATGACATCCAATGATAAAGCAATCAACGAGCCTTTCAATTAGGAGCAAATTAAAATATTTCCAATTCTTCATACTCAAAGATCCAGGGATAACTTATCAGACAACTATATATCTAGCAAGGTTCCAAATCCAACATCTATTTTGGGCACCATTCGGTTCCATCTAAATAAGTAGAACAACTATGGCCATAAATGCATCTTTGAATGATATATATATATATATATATATATATATATATATATATATATATAAAGACCTGTACATAGATTTAAAATATAGATATACATACAGATACATATAGATACATAGAGAGATAGAGAGATACAATAAGTTTTTGTAAGATAGAAAATTTAAGCAATAAAATAGCCACTTCGTTTTGAGAGAATATTACTTTGTCAAATCCTAATTCAAGGTGGAGCAAGGGCCCAATCCTCCAAGAAACCAAGATCCTCATTTTATTGGTATTTATATTTCTAAAGCAAATAATGTAGATCTGTTAATTCTGTAAATGCTCTTAATTCTTTAAGTTGAACTTTGTTGTATAATTTTCCCTGCAGGTGTTATAGACTAGATTTCCATTTCCTTACAAGCACTTTTCATAGCATTCTCAATCGTGTGTTTATTTCCAAGAAAAGTGTGTTTACTTATGTATCGTGTGTTTAATTTCTAGTAGTCTATTTATTTCTGTATGTGTGTTTATTTCCAACAATTTATTCCAACAATGAGTGTTTATTTCAAAAAGTTTCTCATAGCATAGAAATAATAAGGCTTGGCTATGAAATCCTAAGGACACTGTAAAAAAACCCCCAGAAAATAAAATAAAAAATACCTACAGTCAATTACTAGATCACTAGGATTATTCTTGTTGCACATATCTTCAGACACAACCCTGGTTTGAATATGACATCAATAAAGAGTTGATTAAATGAAGGGAATAAAGACACCCAACATTTTTGGTGCCGTTTCCGGGGACCCACTAGTTAGAATTTTTTTATTAGGTGTCAACAAGAGCAACAATCATACATCTAGTAATTGAAGAATCTTCCCTATGTTATTATAAATTTTATGAGTAGACCAAGAGACTCAAAGGGTAGATTTCTCCCAAAAATATCTCAATAAGAATTATCATCATCCTCTAGTTCAAATAAGGAAGCTGACCAAGAATTGGAAGCACCATTGTCTCCTATTAGACAAGAATAAGAACTGTCACCTTTGGAATTCTTGGATTAGTCCTGAGAGATAGTCCTCTTCCTTTTGATGAATAATCCAAGAAAAGGATAAATAGTCTTGGGAGATAGTCCACTGCTCTAAACAGGTGCTGGTGAGAAGTCACGAGGTGCTTGTATTTATAGCCTTTCTTGGCTACCAACTCATCCTCTAGCACCCTCATATCTGATGCCAAGTGTCTGAATGTGGTCCTCCATGCGAGCATGCTCTCCCAGGCATGAGCTTTCCACTTTTCACCATGATGTGCTTCTAAAAGCTTCTACTGCAGGCATGCTCCTTCCTGGGCCAACCTGTCACCAGGATAACACCTTATCCACTCAGCATGCGCAGTCAGGTCATGCTTTTCACGCGTTCTATCCCAAATACCCAATTTGGCTAAGTCTCAAACCCTTGGTTATGTTTGCGCGTGACGCGTGTGCCACAGGCTTCCTTAAACACTTTTCTTAAACCCTGCCCTATGCGCTTTGTCCTTGCATGCCTCTCTTCAACTAACACCCACACACCTATGCACCTTTTATACTTAGCCAACATTCTAGGGGCCCAACATCACCCCACACTACGCATGTTCTCCATCCGCGGGAACACTTCTCTAGTGAAAGAAAGAATACAACAGGGTTACACCTTTGAAAAAGAATAAGGGGATGAAAGAATGGGAAAAGAAGAAATAATGGGAGAGTGAAGGAATCACTGTAACAAGCTAGGAAAATCCTTTTTCACGTCAGCCTCAAACTTGTTCTAGGCATCGAATTCTTCCTACGCTCTCTAACAGAGGTCACTGACCAGGGCGCTCACCTCCACAAAATTTATTCCATCTTCTTGCGCGCTCATGGTATCAGTGATTTCTCTAACTCCTTGCCTATATCTTCTAGCATGTCCATTCTTCCTGTAATACGTGGATATAGTTCCTTTAAACGGTTTTTGATTGAACCCCTCAAGGTTCTGAATGGCTTCAGATTTCCTCTTGACCTCAACAAGGATTTTATCCCTTTCCACCCTATTTCCCTTGTTCTTCTCCTTAGAACTCCTTGATTTCCGCTTCATGAGTGGTGACCAAGGGAAGCTTGCCACTTTGTTCTCTGTCCACACAATTGCCGTATATGTAGCCTCAGCAATCCTAGGAAGAAACCCTTACATTAGCAAGAACTTTACTATATTCCATGATGAGCACTGCACGATCTTCAACTTATCCTCTTTCTCTAGGTGCATGTGACCACTTCTTCTGCAAAATCCAAGGCTATCATTTTTCTTTCTATGGTGATGACCCTTGTTAAATCCTCTAGGAATCCTAAGGCAGATCCATACTTATGCGTAGGTGATGCTAGGTCTGAATGCTTCAATACTATAGCCTCGTTAATGGATTCCACTTTCTTGTACACAACACATACCTTGGCATTTTCATCCTTTAATTCTTTTTGCCACTGGGTTCTGATCAAACTTTTCCTGGCTTAGCTCCTTTGTCATTGCAGCTAGTCTTTCCCTCTTTCTTCTTTAGTTCCCCTTCTAGATATTCTGATCCTATCATTTTACTTGAAGAGTCTAGATTCAATCTAAATAGAGACCTTGCTGAGCACGTTGCACAGTTGTTCATCTAATAGCTGATGGGTATCCACCACTGGGTTTTCTTCTCTTGGTCCTAGTAATGTTATTATTTCCCTGTGGCTTACCTCAAACTTTGGTTCATCAAGGTGGGACTCTATTACCCATGACAACATCTTCCTTTTCTATGGATATGTAGCCACCTTGTCAAAAGAGGACATTGATACAGATATTCTATGTCAGAATTTTAGTTTGGAACCGCATGTACGAAACACTTTCTTGGGGTCATCAATATAACCCATATCCATCCTTTCCCCCTCTACACACCTTCCTCCCATGCGCATACCCTTAGGTATACTTACAGTCAAAATGGGGCCTCTAGTGCTTCCGTGTTCCTCTTCTGCACTCTCCTTCTTTTCCTTGTTTAACATTGGCTCCACATTGTGTTCCAATTTTTCCTCCACCATGGTCTCAATGTTGTTTGGTCTCTTCTCCTTCTACCACCTTGGTTGTCTGCTCCTACATAGAGCTTGGAGACTCTTTCTTCTGCGTGCTAGCTTCCTCATCTTTTCCCATGTCCTGGGTGCCTTCTCCTACCTGGCTATCCTTGCGCCACATGAAAAGGAACCCCTGTTCTTCTTCTCCACCTTCCTCCTCTGAATCATGTACATTGAAGATGGGTGGCCCTCGATCTTTCCTGGGGTCCTCTTCCCCACTTACTTCTTCTCCACTCTCATCCTCTTCACTCTCATATTTTTCTCCTATGCACTTGTCCAAATTCTTAGTCTCTTCCGAGATGGTCTCTTCTTCTACCCTCTGCTTCTTCCTAACCAGATATTCTGGTGTAGGTGACTTCGTTTCTTCCTCTCCTAATGACTCCTTATCTAATGGCTTTTCTGGCTCTTGAGTCTTTTCTTTTACTATGGGCCTCTTCTTGCGTGCATACATACTGTTCCTATGGTGCTTGTCCTCGGGGGAACCTATTTCTTGTGTCTCCACCACACTTGGTATTTTATTTTCTGGCTCTTTTTCCTCCTGTTTGGGTATGGGTCTCTTCCTACCAGTTAGATCCTGAGGTATAGATACCTCGTTTTCCAGATATGTTCCCTTCTCAGACTTGGGTCTTATGCGGATGTACACGCATGCTGCGGATCCTTCTACAATGGGAAAAGTCATGGGTCTTGTCATTTGAACTTCATGCGACATGTACCACTCCACGTATGCACTGTGGTTTCTGAGGTAGACCAACCCTTTGCACATTTCCCTAGGGTCTTGGTCCAGATTACCAAGGTCTAGCTTAAAATTCTTGGACTCCTTGAACCTATTTAATCCTGCTTGGAAGTATTGAGCTATGAAGGCAAAGGGGAGCTTGCACCATGGGCTCCATGTCTCATCTATAAATTTGAATCTACCCAGGTAGAAATGTTGGTACACAGCAAATTCTACTTCTCCCCTAGTGGCTGCTGGCAGTTGTTTGGGAATTCTCCATTCCACCCCAAACGTTCCTTAGGCACGTATACCATTTTTCCAAGTGTGTCTTGTGCACATTTGTCAGAGTGTCATAAGAGTATTTCTCAAACCTCTTTTCGGGTGAGGGGTCTTCCAGCAGGGTAGTCCCATACAAACTTGTTTGATGCATCTGGTACCCGATCTCCAAAAACAAAATGGTTAATAGGACATTACCAAAAAGGATCCTATCACCTTCCTTCGTGCAACTGACAATCTCATCCGCGATGAATGCAGACAAGTTGTAGATGGTGCCCTCTAAAATTTTCCTACAAACATTCAACCATGGCTTATTAACCTAGGTCCATCTCTCCTGGCCATTTAACTTTGACACCAGGTGCATGGCCATCTTCATTACCAGATCCTTAATGTCTGCGACATCATAATACCTTGACCCCTTCTTATATGCATAAGTGGCGATAGTTTCCTTAATCACTTCTTTTTCAGTCAAGTCATCCTCCAAACCATCTCCTTCATAGATGAGGCCTATGAAATGTGAAATGAGCTGAGGGGTTATGTGCATCTTGTGCCTTGTGAAGTGGAAGTAGTCCTCATGCACACGTGACATCAACCATTGATATAAGTGCTCAGGTTTCCCAAAGTAGGGCAACTCAAAGAGTTGTAATAACCCTGCCTTCTCCAACTTAACCTTCACATCATCATTATAAATGGGCAAACCCTCTGGTGTCCTTTTGTTTGTTGGGCACACTAACTCCAGTGCCATCTCCTTCTCGATTGTGCTTGTTCAATGATTGTAGTCATTCACAGACATGTTCCTAAGATGGGACTCCCACTCCTTCCCCAACAACACTCCATCTGGGTACTGCATTTCTACATACCACTCCTCATTTGTGCGTGCGTCAGTTTCTTGTTGCTTACCCTTTCCCTTTCCCTTTCCCTTCTTGGGTGTGCTAACTGGTTTCTTAGGTTCAATTATCTAGGTCTTCTTACAACTTTAGTCACTTTGTGTTACTTTGTTCTTCCACTCTCTCCAACCTTAGATCTTGAATTTGTGAGGAAAATTTCTTAACCCCGTGCCCTAGTTCTTCAAACCCTAACTGGGATACTCCTTTCACAAGATGGTGCCTTCTCCCACTTTTCCTATGCCCATGAAATCCTTTCCTCCTGGTTCGCAAATCTGAACTAGTTACTCACGCTTCAATTTCTCCAAATGTTTCTTCACACGGATCATTTTTTTTGGAAGCCCTAGTTTGCAAAGGTGTAAAAAGTGCTTCTTTCTCTTATATGCAAAGTGAATAATGAAGTGCCTTGACCCCTTTATTTATAGTTTTTCCCTTTTTAAGCATTAAGTGATACTTCACCTACCACCATACTTTTTACATTTAATGTGGATTTTTCAAACAAATCCCGACTTTAGTGCTTTCCCTCATGCCCAAATCTGCATGGTCAATCCTCCAACCTTCTAGCACGCAACCAATCCAACATGACATAGGAGACTCTTGCACGCGTGTGCGTAACCAGTGCCAAAGGCACTTCTTCTGTCCTAATTTTTTCTCTCACCTACCACGTGTTGCTTAATGCGCTTTTTCCTCCTTTGTACGTGGGATCTGAAAGTAGCTTTTATCTTGGCACCAACCATCCTTTTTCCATCTTTTCTTTCCAAGCACCTCTTTCAACAGGGCCATTCAACTGGGTTTTTTAACAAAAAACTTCCTTGGCATTTTAACCATGCTCTCCTTCACATTACTCCACCCCACACTAAAATGATGTGTGGTCCTCTGTGCACTCAAAAATTCTCAAAAATTAGTAATAAGGTTACCGGCACCCAAGGCGCAAAACAAAACAACAACGCGAAAGGGAAACACAAGAAAAGAAATGCATAAAGGAAAATTCTAAACTAACTAGGAAAAATTACCTTATTTACAAACACCAAGAAGCCTTATTTATAGTAGGGCTTCAGCCTACTCCCATTGAAGTGTCCAGGAAATTTCATTCCATCCAGTGCTTGTAACTGGCACGCACCCAAATCAAGGATGTATGAGATTGTGTAGGGACCCAACCAATGGACTTTCAACTTCCCAAGATGGCGTAGAAACTTAGAATCATATAGTAAGACCATCTTCCCAACCTCAAACTTCTTGTTTCTGATGTGGTGATCATGCCAAGCTTTTTGCTTTGCTTTCTCTGTTGTTTGGCTCCACTTGGTGAGTGATCATCTCTCATCCAACTTCATTAACTCATCAATTCTCTCTTCCAGCACTTTCTCATCAGCCAACCCTCCTGTGCATGCTATTCACAGAGAAGGTAACATGAATTCAACTGATAGAATAACTTCTGCGTAAACACCAACTGAAATGGTGTGGCTTTGTTCAACCTTTTATAAGTTGTCCTGTAAGCCCATAATACTGCTGATACTTTGTCATCCCAATCTTGTCTTCTGACATCACAAATTTTGGTCAGGGTATGACTCAGTATTTTGTTGAATGCTTCCATGGTTCCATTTTCTTGTGGGTGATAGGGTGTAGTCTTGTGATGAGCCACCATGAACTCTACTAACAGGATCCTCACGGTCTCATTCAAGAAATGTGTACCCCTATCATTGGTTAAACTCAAAGGACATCCATACCTCATGATAATGTTCTCCCACAAGAATCTTGCCATTGTGGCTATTGTGCAGTCTTTAGTTGGGGCTGCCTCTCCCACCTTGTCAAATAGTCCTATGCAAGTGATGACATAGCGTGACCTAGTCCTACGTGCATCGCTGGTGCAATAGGGCCTACAAAGTCTATTACCCACTTCTCAAAAGGTTTCATGCTAGGTATAGGGCACAAAGGCATTTCATCTCTCTTTCCTGGCTTGCCAATGCTGACAATGGTCACATGCTTTACAATAGTCTTTACAATCCTTGTACAAGGTTTCCCACCACAATCCTTTCATTAATATCTTATGTGTGGTGGCGTCACCTACATAATGCCCACCCGCACTTCCTTCATGTGCTTCCTCCATGATGGTGAGGTGCTCATTCTCTAGTACACACCTGCACAAAACTTTATCACGTTACAACTTGTATAAGTCTCTAGTGATCAAAATGTAGGGCAGGATGTGTATGGCTAGTTGCTTCTTCTCTAATGCCTTCATTCCTTCCGGCGCCACACCTTCCTTTAAAAATACTGCAATCTCCTCCAAATCTGAGGGCACGCACATTGTAACCTAAATAGCTGTACATCTGGCATTGTTTCCTCAATACTCTATGTGTCCTCCCCTGAATCAATTCTTGACAAATGATCAGGCCCATAATTACTCTTCCCAAGCTTCACTACTACCATGAACTCAAACTCTTGAAATAACAACACCCACCGACATATGTGCCCTTGCAGAATGGGCTTGTTCACCAAATACTTTAATGCCATGTGGTCGGTGTAAAATACAAAGGGTGTTTCCAGTAGATACTTCCTGAATTTGAAAAGTGCGTAGATCATTGACAATGCTTTGTGCTCAGTCGTGGTGTAATTTTGCTCTACTGGTGTCAACTTCCTGCTTGCAAAACATAGAGGATGATCAACAATTCCTTCACCTGGCTGTGTAAGCACTACTCCAATGGTGGTTCCTGAGGCATCTACATGGACATGGAAGGGCTTGTCCCAAGAGGGAAAATGTAATATAGGTGCGGTGACAAGCCTATCCTTTAATGTATCAAATGCCCTCTGTTGTGCCTCTCCCCAATGGAAGGCACTTTTATGTCTGAGCAGCTCCTCTAAAGGCATGGCGATCTTGGCATACCCTTTGATGAATTTCCTATAATAACCCATATGCCCAAGGAATCCATGCACTATGCTCTGGCTAGTAGGCTCCCCTAACCCCACAATAACTGTAACTTTGGCAGGATCTACCAGCAAGCCCTCCTTACATATGATATGCCCCAATAATGTCCCAAAGGGTGTACTAAATACACACTTCTTAATGTTGAGGGATATCCTCAACTGCCTACACCTCTCAAACATTAACCTCAAATTGTCACAATGGTCTTTTACTAGCCCATACACTGTCCAATCATCCAAATAGACCTGAAGAAACTTATGGATGAAGTCCTGGAACGCTTGCACCACTATGCGCGAAAAAATAGCAGGCACATTCTTCAACCCAAAGGGCATGACCATGTATGCAAAACTTCCCCACTTAGTGGTGAAAGTTGTCTTCTCCTGGTCTTCCTTTGCAATCCATACTTGGTGGTACCCCAAAAATCCATCCGTAAAGGAATAGATTTTGCACCCAGTGAATCCTTCCAAAATTTCTTCAGTGAAGGGGGTTGGAAAAGGATTGATGACACAAACTACGTTCAGCTCCCTATAATCCACGTAGATCCTAATCCACCCATCCTTCTTGATGTTGATTACCATCAGACTTATCCATTCTGATTCTTCCACTGCTTCAATGATCCCAGAAGCTATCATTTTGTCTATCTCCTCCTTAACCTTTACGCATAAATTGGGATTCATTCGGTAGGGTATCTTCCTGACCGAGTGTGCACCATCCTTCAGCTTTATCTTCATCTCCCCCAAGGAATGGTGGACGCCTTTGAGCTCATGGTACCCACAGGAATAAATCCTCAAATTCACACAACAGATCAATGATCTTAGAGACTTCCTTCTCCTAACCAGTAATCTCCAATAATAGCTTCCTTAGGTTCTTCTCCTAAACTGATGTTAACCTTCTTTGTCTTTAAGGGCTCATGGTAGGTGCACACGCGAGTATCAACACTGTCCACTACCTCGCACATCCCTATAGAATGGCTAACATCCAAGATTTCTGCTTCCTCCCCATCAATCACATACACCAACTTCCCTTTCTCCTTTTCCAAACACACGCGCTCAAGTTGTAACTCTTCTGTTTCCTCTACCTCCTCTTCAAAGTGTGCTTCCAAACCTAGTCCACCTAGCAACTCCAACAACCTATCTTCTGCCATGGCACTATCCCCCATGGTAAGGTGCTTGACACCCTACAAGGCCTTATCAACTTGATGGCTTGGTACTCCAATACTCAAAGGTTTGAATGAGGTCAGCCGTTAGCTCTTGCCAATTTCCTGTCTAGTGGTGTGTCTCTGAATGAATGTACCATGTGTGCGCGTAACCCTGTACAGTGTAGAATACAACTTGTGCACCCAGAGGGATGGTGGAAAAGCTTCCATGTGCCTTCTCTCTAGATCCTCTCACACTCCTAGATATGGAAAGAGGTGGGCTCCTTCCCATGGTAGTCCTTGATGGCGGTGGGCATGTTGCTCCTAGAGAATCTGACAGAGAGAGCAATTCTTACCTCACACCATTCCAAAAGGCTCTCCTGATGTGTAGCCCACCACCGTGCCACTGTGCTGAGTAGGACATAACTTAGCATCCCTCTCCATTCCTTCTCCTCCTTCCACTGAGCTTCCATCTCCTGCAAAAAGATCTTAGGGAAGGCTCCTCCTGAATACTTAGGTAGCTCCTTTCCTCCTAGGTGCCGGACTATGCGCGCCTTTGTTACCTTGGTCACCGACCCTCTCAACTGTCATCTGATCAATTCATAAGTTCCATGCACCCAATTATCACATGCTAGACTGGTGGTATCACTTACTGACTGAGCATCCTCAAACTGGATAACTCTGTCGGTAGGATGGATTATCTCTGGGTCCCTAATTGAGTGGACATATATCATGTCCAGAACTTCTTATCCCAAAGGTTCAATATAGGGAGTCAAATTCCCATCATCCATGGTAATAATCACATGCTCCTCCTTATTTTCAAAGCTGATGTACCCTTTGTTGAATCAAAGGTCTGCATTGTTCTTGTAACACCATGGGCACCCAAGTAGTACTGGAAAATTGTCTTGCCTCGGTGAGCGCCAAGACTTTGAAGTCCCCAGTAAACTTAGCTCCCTGGATAGTGATAGCTTGCATCCTTTAAGACACCTATGGGCATTTCCTTTGTCTTGTTTTCCATATACAACACATTCGAAGATGGCTGTAATGCAGGTCTCCCATCTGATGCCATGCATCCAAAGTTAGAACATTGACCTCAACACATGTGTCAATGAGGATATTACTAAGGAGCCATCCATCTACAACTGCATTCAATGTGATCTCCTTGTCATAGTCAAGGCTGTGAGGGGGAAGGTTTTTGTGCAAGACCTACCTCTCATGCTCTCCTCCTGGCACATGGTACCTTCTCTCTCAACCATGATCCTAGCAAGGGAATAATATTCTCTTGCCTTAGCATTTTACATACTTCCTTGACCTCATCCAGGTCATCCTTTTGTGCCTCGACTCTCCTTCCTTGTTCCTCCCTCCTGGACTGCTCCTTTAGACACTGGATTTCCCCTTGTAAACTCTGAATGACATCCATGGTGTCTTGATATACCTCCTTTTGATGTGCAGGGTCTAGGTACTTCCCATGAAATACTTCCTCCCTTGAAACTAGGTTCTTCTTCCTTGGTATCTCTTTTGCACATGTAGCCTCTTCTCTTGTTGTTACCAAAATAGGCTCTAAACCTACATCTCGTGTTACCCTGTGGCATCCATTGTGTGTCTACCTTTTTAATGCTGACCATTGCAGTGCCCTTGTCTTTCTAGTGCTGCTGATTCATGTGCTCAAACAACTCCAGGCACTCCTCATACTTGTGCTTCTTTCTACACCATGAGCACTGCAACAGGTCTGGGCACTCTCATTTGTAATGCTCTGTAGACCCACAATTGAAACAGGTTCCACGCGGGAACTCACTCCTTCCTCCTCCTCGGTTACCATGACCATGGAATCCTCCTCAAAAACCCCTTCCGTGCATGCCTCCATCTGCATGCTCCTCATAACGGTGATCATCACCCTTGGAACTACTGGTAATGTTGGTCTGGCACACCCCATGATCAATGGCCTCATGGATCTGATCAATGAGCCTACAGTCCTTAGTATTATGGGTTGTAGAGGTGCAAATCTTATAGTAGCAAGACACATTCTTCTAGATTGTGCGCTGTAACAAGGGGCATCTACTTGCATCATGGTCCCCATGAAAAATTTCATAGTCTACTGTCACAGCGTGTACCGTCCTTCGGGGAAATTATCCTTGACATGCCCCTCTACTTCACAATTTGTGCACCATAAACCACTGCGAGTCTCATGGGCTGAGTTTGCAGACAACTTCTCTAGCTGCTTAGCCATAGCAACAATTTGAGCCTCCAAGAATGGGCTAACACCAGTATCAACACTACCAACAGCCTTGGTGCACAGCAAAGTAGCTTCCAATGCCTCGCACGGGTCTGTGAAAGTTTTATGAGATAAAGACCTTCTAAAAGGTGTGATCAATCCTCCAACAAACCACTGAGCATGTTATGAAGGGTGAATATCATATGATAATTTAGACAAGAGAGTTTTAAAGTGCGCATCATACTCCCACACACTCTCTACCATTCCTTGTTGAATCTCCTTCAAAGCGCTGATGCTCTTCTATTTAAACTCAAGGGATGTGGAATTCTGCCAAGAATGCATTCTTTAAAGTAGTATAATCCACCACTGTTTGATGAGGGTCATATTTCCTATCCCAGCTATGTGCGCACCCTTGCAACATGGTTACAAACTAACTAGCCTGCTCCGGGGTTGTGATACCCTTTGCATGCCATAGCAGTTCACACTTGTGAACATGTTCCACAGCATCCTCAATACCTCTGTAATCTGGAAAGTGTAATGACATCTCAAAGAAGACTTGAGGGGGTGGCTGGGGCCCTTATCCTCCTAAGCCAGAGCCTTGGTTCCCTCTAGTGTTTCCTCCACCACCAGATCCACCAAGTCCACCAAGTCCTGTGCCTTATGCCTCTTGAGCCACTCAGATCCACCTAGAACCACTAGGTCCACCAGGTCCTATGCCCCCTAACCCACCACCAGTCTTGTAGTGGTCATGCCAAGTGTCCCCACAGTTCCACTGAACTGTGCACCTGATGGTCTGTGATAGTGCCCCACTACCACTATTATACCTCATGCCACTCCCAAATGCAAGACCAAAGGATTGTATACTAGCTCCTTATCCAAAGACTCCTCCGAATACTGGAATATGTGTAGCCATAGAAGTGGGAACTGAAAAATTATATCTCCTAGGTGTAGATCTATCACTTCCACTGATATCAACTGGGTCAATGATACTCCTTCCTTGTTCTAGAAAACCAAGTGCCAGGGTTTGGTCACTAGGTGGGTTCAGATACATGCCAATGACGGTTCTTCTTTCTCCGCATGAAAAAATCTCATCAGAAGCCAAAGGGGTCTCTCTTACATGCTTGCCAAGATGGGGTCACATAGAATTCTCAGGTTCCACATCCTCTACGTGAACCTCAACTCCTTCCCACAACATCTGCCTCCATAGATCCATCACACTTGCAGCCTCATGTCATCTAGCAATCTCCCTTTCACACACTTCACTATACTTGAGTCATCTCTCCTCCCTTTCCTTCTCCATCGTAATATATTCCATCTTCCTCCACCCTAGCTCCCTCGCCCAGTGCTCAAAATGGTCTAGCCAGCCATTGGAAATGCCTCTAAACCCAAAGTAACAACCAATATCTTCATTACCATAGGGATAACACGTAGAAATGATCCTCTAGGCTCCCGTAAAAACTCAAACTCAGCAACCTCCGGACAAGAATATGTGGAAATGGCATACTCCAAAGTGTAGCTAGCCAGTACTCCTTTCCACCAATGATCCACAACACGGGTCCACGTCAGATCTACATCCTACAGCCTCTGGTATTCTTCTTGGGTCCACACACGTGATCCATAATGCCAACTTGATCTAGACACATAGGCTGAGAGCCACTCATACAGTTCTACTGGGAAGCAGCAGAAAAAAGTTTCATATAAATCATGGTAGAGGTTCTCTTCTACCCATCTACGTGCATCAAACTCAGGTCCAATGTTGAATCTCTGAGAAAATTCATCCTCCATGCTCTTGAACCATGATTCAACACTTTCCAAAGTTAACCACTCTGTCATTACTCACTACACAGATCATGTTGTATGTTATTTCCCACTACAACTTCGAAAAGAGGTCCCGACAATGGAACCAAGATGTAGTCATTTTTACCCCTATCACAAAAGAAAGGAACCCCATGTGCACTGACCTATCACCCAATGGATGCTAGGCGCTCACCTGAGGCACGCGCAGGTGCCGAGTCTCTCTTTTATGTGAGTTTAGTGGGAAACATCATCATCTATGATTTGTGCTTAAGAGATTTAAAAGGAGTTAAGACATTCAAGAACCATAGAGCTCAGGACAACCTCTAGATCCTTGCAGTCATTACAGACAGAAAGTACTTAACAGATTATATAACTTGTACCATAATAGAAAGAAGTTATACAAGCATCCATACTTAGCATAAACATAAATGAAAGAGAACCTGTGAGAAATATGTATGCATTAGAATCATTTATATTCATATTCATATAACTAGTAACCTCATTACATCCATGGAGCCATTACAGAATGTCACAGAGAAGCAGACTGCAGTCATGCATTACAACTGGACTAATGTAGCTAGGCTATCAAAAGAAAAATTACAATCCCCATACCCATTATACATTCTTTCCCAAATACCATTACCCACTAACAGAGTTCTTGCAGTATTTCTGCAGAGCTCTACCCTCTTCTAGTTCTCTCTCTGTTTACTCTATAGGTGCTTGTATTTATAGCCTTTCTGGACTGCCAACTCATCCTCCAGTACCCTCAGATCTGATGCCAAGTGTCTGAATGTGGTCCTCCATGCGAGCATGCTCTCCTAGGCCTGAGCTTTCCACTTTTCACCATGATGTGCTTCTAGAAGCTTCTACCACAGGCATGCTCCTTCCTGGGCTAACCTATCACCAAGCTGGCACCTTATCCACTTAGCATGCGCAGTTGGGTCATGCTTTTCACGTGTTCTGTCCCAAACACCCAATTTGGCTAAGTCCCGAACCCTTGGTTCTATTCGTGCGCGCCACAGGCTTCCTTAAACCCTTTTCTTAAACCCTGCCCTGCGCACTTTGTCCTTGTGCGCCTCTCTTCAACTAGGACCTACACGCCTATGTGTCTTTTGTACTTAGCCAACATTCTAGGGGCCCAACAATCTTTGACATACTTAGGGCATGTCATGATGAACCAAGTGGAGGACACTTTTTAGTAAAAATAATAGCTCACAAGATACTTGGCATCTTTGTATAATGATGCAAATAGATATATCAAGTGGTGTGATCCCTGTCAAAGGATGGGACATCCAACCTTTACCAGTGAAATGCCTCTACTACCTCAAGTAGTGATTGAACCATTTGCAAGGTGGGGTTTGGATTTTTTTGGTCACTTTAGTCCTCCTTCATAAGGAAAGGAGAAAATTCTTATGTGTACTGATTATGTGACAAAGTGGGCAGAGGTGCAGGATTTAACAAATACCACTGAAGAAGCAGTTGCTGATTTCCTTTGGCAAAAAATTATGATGAAGTTTGGTGCACCAAGGAGTATAGTTTCAAATCAGGGGCCATAGTTCATGTCTAATATGATCTAGGCCTTCAAAATGTACTATCATATCAATCATAGGAAGTCATCTCCCTATTAGCCACAATCAAATTGACAAGCATAAGTAACAAATAGAGAATTGGAAAACATCCTTACCAAAACAGTTGAATCAGGTAGAAGAGATTGGGTAAAGAGACTACCTGAGGCTATCTAGGATTATAATACAACTTGGAAGACTACAACAAGGTTTTCACCATATGAGTTAGTCTATGGGAAAATCCCCTTGTTACCCCTTGTTACCTATTGAATTTGAACTAAAAACATTGAGGACAACTAAAGTGGGTATTGAGTTGGATGCAACACAAAAGGAAATATTTCTTCAACTTAATGAATTGGATGAGTTGAGAATGGAAGCACTTCAACAGATAGATATAATCAAAAATCAAAGGAAGCATTGGCATGAAACACATATCAAGAGAAGAAAATTCAAGGTAGGAGATAGGGCATTAATGTTTGATTCCAAGTACCAACAATTCAAAGGCAAGTTGAGAACCAGATGGTTAGGACCCTATCAGATTGAGCAGATATTTGACAATGTCTCTATTCAACTACTTCTCGTTGATGGCAGTAGAAGGACACTTTTGTTCAATGGAAATAGGCTAAAAAATTATAGGAAGCCTCCTACTAGGGATGAATTCTTGAAGCAAATTAAAGCAAACAAAGAATTTGATCATATGGAAGAACCCAGTTCTTCCAAAATGATCAAATAATCATATGCATGGATCCAAAATAAAGGGAAGAGAATGAAACCAACAAATGACATTCTCTCCCCCCAAAAAGGAGAACGAAGAAAACTATATATATATATATATATATATATATATATATATATATATATATATATATAAAGGGAAGGAATGAAAACCAGTAAAATGGCATTCTCTTCCCTAAAAAAAACCTCTCTCAAAAGATCAATTAAAAACTAGAAATGGTGGTTGGTCTCTTCAATAAATGGCTAATGCAAAATAAAAAGAGTTTGTTTGAATTCCAGCTGTCTTTTCTAATCGTTTTCCTTTTTTTTTTTCACTTTTATGAATGATGATTCATTGAGGTGGAGGGATTACATCAGTAAAGGATGGTAATTATGTCTTGATCTTATTAAAGGTTAAATTAAAATTTCACATGTGTGATTAGACTTGATTTAAAAAGTCAGTATAATAAGTCATTTATTATGTATTATGATTAAAAGGAAGTAATCATGAGGGTGATGTCGACGGAATAAGAAAGTGGTGGCGTATTTGTAATTAGATATCATTTGGGAGGAATAAATGAAGTTGAGAAGTAGTTGTAGAAGAATTTCAAAGAATAAGCAAAAGAATTGTATTTGAATTCCATAGCTAAACCCATCAATTCCGCAGCTAAACACAGTAGTTCTGCAACTAAACACAATAGTTCCACAGCTAAATCCAGTAGTTTTGTAGCTAATTCTGAAATTGAATAAATAAGAATTTGAATTGTCCTCTTTGACCATGGGGATTAAAAAGAAGTCAGAGCTAGAGGATGATGCTCAACTTCTTACAGATGAAGTGACAGCCATTTTTGGATGAGCAGGGTGGTTGGAGTTCCTGAAAATTTTCTCAAGGTACATTGACATATTGATAAGAGAATTTGTTGTAAATTTATAAGAATCCATAACTAAATTTAAAAGCATTGTAACAATGAGCATTGTGTCTGGAATACCAATTCTGCGTGTCCCAAATCCTGTCAAGGGAACCCTTTAATATCTGGTGGAAACCTTGATACAAAAGGGGGAATCTGAGCCCCAATATATCTATAACACCAAGAAAAACATTAAGGGGGTCAGAAGAACCAACTTGCCCAAATCCTTTGACATGGTAGCATTTTTGGTAGTTAAGTATTTAACCTGTGATGGATAGTTCGGGACTGTGAGAAGAGAAGTCCTTAAGATGCTAATATATCTTAGGTATGGGAATTCAAAACCATAATATATAGTAAATCTTCTAGGATTCCTTTTTTGACTCCATCCAGAAAATGGCTCAGAGGTATTCCTAGGGAGTTGGAACAATCAAACATCATGGGTTAGTCCATTTGGTATGTCGACACCATTTTCTTTCACAAAAAAATGGAGAAGAAATATGGGAAAAGTTTCTTAACAAGTTTAAGCAAAACCTTGATATTATCAGGAGGAGAATACCAACCCCTTTCTCCCTTACAAGTAATTTGGATATTGATGCCCCTATGGAGGAAAATAAGGAAATAGATGGGGTTAATGTACTAAAAAGAAGGAGATATGGAAGAAGGATTAAAGCTGCAGAACTTGTTGTGCCTTTAAAAGAAACTCCTTCCTCTGCAACAGTACCAAGAGAACTAATATTTGTCTTTGAAAGTGAACGTTCACCTAAGCTAGAGCATGAAGTGAAAAATAGAAGAAGCTCTAGGAGGAAACCCATTTCAGGACATTTTGAAGCTCCTCAAAGAAGAAGAGTTCATAAGAGGTCTAGGGAAATTCCAGAGGAGATGGAAGAACAAGATGGGTTGGAAAAATAAGCTGCTGATATTTTAGGCAGCATGGCCATGACTCCTCCTGGGCCAAGCCAAAATGAGATGGGGAAAGAAGATGAAAGATTTGAAGAACAAGATTTTCAAGAGTTGGGTGAATCAACAACACTGTCACATAAAGAAGAGGGACTGACATCTTGGGAACAAAAAGGGAAATCCCCTTTGGTAGAATAGGAATGCTCATTTCCTAATGAAATTTCAGAAAAGGAGGAAAAACAACACTTAAAACAGACTCTGTTGTTGTCTAGAGCAGAACTTATCACCAGAGAGAATGATGAGGAATTAAACTTCCTCAAACTCAAATTAGAGTAGGAGGAAATCCTCATTTAGCAACTAACAAATCAGCTCACAGATAGAACTAAAGAATTGACAATGGTCAAATAAAATATGATGGAAAAAGAAGAAGAATGCAAATTTTCCAGAAGACCAAGTGCTATGTCAACAATATCTGCACAAATTGAATTGACTTATTGGCCACTCAAGCAGTTGTGGGATGATACTTATAGGGAACTTAATGAATTTGAAACATCAAATGAGGACCTGCGAAGCAAGATGGAAGAAGAGAAGAAAGAAAGGAAGGAATGGGAAGAAAAATTCTACAAAGAAGAAGACAAATTTAAATGTCTTGTAAAAATACAAATGGTTTGCATAATGAGTGAAAAGTTACTCACATGCAGGATACCTTCTCTTGCATATAACATTTTTCTGGAAGAACAATTTAGTCACTGGCAACTATCAAGAATTGCATGTGGCCTTCCACATGAAATAAAAGATGAATCTGAGTTCATGACAACCTATTCCTCAGCCAGTGCAGAGAAGAAAAATCTTCTCTGTGAATTCCATCGCTGCAATCTTATGCTAGAAAAGAACATAGGCTTCATGATCAATTTGTATGCAAGGGAAAGCCAGCTGAATGCATTTTTTTTGTTCTTCAAACTCATATTGCATTGAAAGAAAGGGATTTTGAGCATCTATTAAAATCTAGTTCATCTGGTCTTTGCATGAGGGCTCACTAAGGTAAACCATCTACATTTGTTATAAATTTCAGATCCCATGCCTTTGATAGTTATTTCAAGGAACATTATCTTGTCAGTTTACAGAAAAGTATTGATTCCTTCACCTCTTATGAGGAGGAAAAATTTGAAGAGAATTATGATGGATGTTTGAAAAGATGGGAGTTTCTCACAGTTGTATTAAGAAGAAGAGAAGTGATATCTCCCACAAAATTAATATGGAGCCTTGAAAGAGCTAAAGCCTTGTGTATAATAATCCCTCAGGTCAATGAAAAATGAAGGGGCATATGGATGGGAATGAGAACAAGGCCTCCCCTCCTTCTCACCCCCGCATCTCAATGGGAAAACAGAGAGCCTCAAGATCCCACTCAATTTGAGGAATGGCAGAGGAAAGTAGAAGCAAGATCAAGGTATAGTACTTCTGAACTAAAACATTGGGATATTCAGTTTCAGCCATTTGACTTGAGAAATCAATTGGAATGCAAACTCCACAACCCAAGATTTGAAGAATAAAGTTTGTAAGGGGACTTACAAACCAGTAAGTATGGGAGAGATGATAAGGCCAAAATATGTCTCATTAATACACAATAAATGATCTTATTTTACTCTCCTTTTTATCAAGGTTGACTGTATTTTGTGACTTTTGTTTGATCTAATATAAGTTAGGATGTAATTGTTCATCTTTTTTTTGAATTTAGTTCTAACATCTAAATTTTTTGTAATTCCTAACAAAGTGTGTGGAAATTCAGTTTTTGTAATAAAAAAAGTCACAATTAGTCAGAAGAATGAAGTATGAAGTGATCAATAAGTTTTGGGAGCATTGGCTTCAATACGGCTTAGTTCCAGAACCTCTAGACTTAGTTATGGAACTCCCTCACACAGTTTTTGAGCTCTATCACTTAGTTCTGAAAATTTCAGACTTAGTTCCAAAACTCCAGCACTTAATTCCGGAACTCCTATGTTTAGCTCGAGAATTTTCACAGTTAGATCTAGAACAGTCCCCTTTAGTTCCAAAACTTCTCCAAAGTTTCGGAGCCAATCAGAATCTATTTATTTTGATGACATCTGATGATAAAGAAATCAATGAGCCTTTCAATCAGGAGCAGATTAGAAGACTTCCAATTCTTCATACTTAAAGATCCATGGATAACTTATCAAACAATTGTACGTCCAACAAGGTTCCAAATCCAACATCTATTTTGGGAACTATTCGGTTCCATCTGAATCGCTAGAACAACTATGGCAGTAAATGCATCTTTGAATGAAATATATATATAAATACCTATAGATAGATTTAAAATATAGATATACATATAGATACATAGAGAGATAGAGATATAGATAGATACAGTACGTTTTTGTAAGACAAAACATTTCAACAATAAAATAGCCACTTTGTTTTGAGAGAATATTACTTTGTCAAATCCCGATTCAAGGTGGAGCAAGGGTCCACTCCTCCAAGAACCAAGATCCTCATTTTATTGGTATTTATATTTCTAAAGCAAATAGATCTGTTAATTATGTAAATGCTCTTACTTATTTAAGTTGAAGTCTGTTGTATTCTTATCCCTGTAGGTGTTATAGACTAGATTTCCATTTCCTTGCAAGCACTTTTCACAGCATTCTCAATCATGTGTTTATTTCCAAGCAAAGTTTGTTTACTTCTATATTGTGTGTTTATTTTCAACAGTCTATTTACTTTTGTATGTGTGTTTATTTGTAACAATTTATTCCAGCAATGAGTGTTTATTTCAGCAAGTTTCTCGTAGCATAGACATAATAAGGCTTGGCCATGAAATCCTAAGGGCACTACAAAAAAACCCCCAGAAAATAAAATAACAAATACCTACACTCAATTACTAGATCACTAGGATTCTTCTTGTTGCATATAGATTTAGACACACCCCTGGTTTGAATATGACATCAATAAAGAGTTGATTAAATGAAGGTAATAACGACAACTAACAATATGTAGCTCCAACATTTTCAACTCTGAGGGGCATAACACATTAGCAGAAGGTTCCCAAAGGGGTAATGAAGGATGTTGTTGATCATCGGTGTCGATAAGGATTTGATTGTAACCAAAAAAGCCATCCATAAGGGAGATAATTTCATGGCTGGCTGTTACATCGACTATCTGATTAATGTTTGGAAGAGGAAAATCATCTTTGGCGTAGGAAAGGTTGAGATCCTGGAATTCAGTACGTATGCGTAACTTTCCTGAGGCTTTAGTTACTGGAACGATCTTAGAGACCCATTGTGGATAGTTAATGGGTATTATGAAATTGGTAGAGAGTAGACGTTGTAACTCTTCTTTGATAAGGAGAGCCGCTTGAGGATGCATCCTACAGAGATTTTTTTTAACGGGTTTGGCATCGAGATAAGTGATGATGTTATGTATGAAAATGTTTGGATTGATACCTGGAATATCACTATATGACCAGGAAAAGGCTAGACTATACTTAGAAAGGAAGTTGGTGAAATATTCTAACTCTCATGGATCTAAAGACTGACCGAATTTAACTATGCGGGGTTCTTAAGTGGTTCCTAAGTTAACGTCGATATTGGACTCATTAAGAAGGGTCGTCTGCTCCCATATGGGATAGAATGTCTTGATTGTCGTGACATTGAAGGATATCGATGGTGGGTGAAACCTCTTCAATTAGTTTTGGCCAACTGAGAGGAAGTTTGTTGGTGATATTGTTAGATTGATAAGTCAATGGGCCTAAGGAAATAGTATTGAATAAAAATGTTAGGTGTGATGGAGATAGTGTCATATGTGTCCATAGATTCATCGGATTCTGTAGGGGATGATGGTTCTAATTTTGTGATGTGTAGAGACATGGTATGTGAAGATGATTCGACGGAGGGCCTTTGATATCCTAGCCTGTACTTTTCATAAGGTTTAAGGGAATATTGGAGGTCAAGTGATGTATTCCTTTTTCATAATGTCTGAATCCAAACCCTTTTCAAGCGCAATGATGAAGGTACATTTGGGAAAAAATTGGGTTATATAAGCAATTAAAGTTAGATTTGGAAGGCATAACATGGTGTTGACAATTATGTTGTGGAGAGGGATGGTCAACTCCCCCATAAACTAGATTGGTCTTGAGATACGTAAGTCAGTAAGAGATGACATCTCCAACATCAAGCTCATACATAGGTTGCTTTTTATGTCTTCCATTTATTTTAGGTATAGGGAATGAATTTAACATGAGAAGGCAATACTCTGCCAATGAAATAAGTTCTATAATGCACTTGAGGGAGGAATATTCGAGAAGTTTGGATGATAGAATGGATGTGTTAGTAGATGCTTTGTCGGATGTATTTGATTTTTATTTAGGCACAAGGACGTCATTTGGTCAATATGTCATGTGGCAGTTGGCGAAAGGATTAGGATCTGCGGGGACTGTGAATGTCTTACCCTCGTATTCATACTTAAGGCATCAATGTAGTGTCGAGGGGACACATCGCATGGTACAAATATATGGAATTCCTAACAAAATATTATATTGGAACTCCCCTTATATGATGTAGAAGAGCTCTGAAAGGGTCTTGACATTGACCTTAAGAGGAAAAATTATAGTTCTTAACGTGGGCGCAATTGTATCGTTAAAAGCTCAAAGTAAGATGGGTGTTTGGGCTATAATAATTTTTGGTAATCTCAGTTGATTAAAGGTGATAGATGATATTATATTGATAGTGGTGTCCCCATCAATCATGACCCTTTTAATGAGGACATCATTGATTTGGGAAATGATGAAGAGAGGTAATTCATTATCTTCAGGTCGAAGTGATAGTATTTTTGAGGATTCAAAAGAGATGGCAACAGAGGAATTAAGAGATCCTACAAAATTGGTAAAGGATAATGAGTTTTCTAAAAGTACGGTAATGGATTGAAGGGATTTGATCATGGCTGGCTTATGGGAGGGTGAAGATTGGACCAGCTCGTAAAGTGACATTTTAACCAGAGATTGGTGTAACTGTTTAATGACAAAAATTTTTACCGCAGTGGAGGAAAGTGGTGCAACAAGAATATAGACTTTAGCCTTAGGTTGTAGAGTTTAATGGGAGGTTTCAGGGGCGATGGAGATGTAAAATTTAGTTTTATCTTTAGATGGTGATGATGAGAGTTCAGGCGGTGGTGGGATGACGACAAAGGTTTTGGGTTTGCTTTTATACGAGGGATTAGATTCGTGACTACGGGTTCATGTACTAATATGAATGACATGGATTTGGTAAGGGAGGAGCTTACTTAAGGATTCTTCAAGAGTGACGGATGTAGATGTTGATGATGGGAGGAGACCTTTACTTTCAAGTTTCTTAACAATTACATGAAAGAATTTAAAATATTCTATAGAATGTTCTAGCGCTTGATGATAATCACAAAAGGATTTGAAATTATACTAGGAGGGCTTCCAACCTCGAGAACTAGATGGTTTAAGGGGAGGTAACACTACAAGTTTTTGTTCAATGAGCTTTTCTAAAACAATTGTGTAGTGTCTTTTTGTTGTAGATGTCGAAGGTGATGGTGTTTCATTTGGTTTGGTGATCACATAAGGTGTTATTTTCGGTGTGGATTTATAATTCGTTTATCGATAAGTGATTTTTGGTTGAGGTGTGGTAATGGATGATCTAGATAAGGAATGTGGCCCTATAATATATGGTTGGTGTGATGATCTTTGTGCAGGTGTAGTTGAGTGATTTATGATTGTGATTTTCTTAGAAGGCAGTGGAAGGAAACTTTAGGGATTGTGTGGGCGATATTGGGCTACGGCGTCATCATATGAAATTTTTACAACCTGAATGATGGGTTATTTTTGATTTTTTTGAAAAGAGCTTATAGACGAGCTAGGTGGAGATGCGGTGGGTGTTGGTGAAGCAATTTTGTCTTCTGTGAGTGGTTATGATTGTTTATCCTGTACTAGTTTGGGGGTGTTGTTGGGGGAATGTGTGGATGTTTGTTTGGTACTAGGTTACATTTTTCTCATGGTGTTTATGGTATGGTGGGATTGTACATTATTAGTTTGGGTTTGACTACTCAATGGGGAATGATTCAGAAATGGCTACTTGAAGAAATTGAGATTTTGATTATGAGGTGCATTAGTATTTTCAAAATGAAGTTCACCTTTATCAATAAGATCCTGAAGGGAATTACAAAATGAATGAAACCTTTCGATGTCGTGGCCTTTAACTATGTGATATTTGTAATAATTTTTATCCTTATACCAAGAATGTTTATAAATAGAGATGTCGATAGGTTGGATGTGTGGAAGAGAGATCATGTTGGCAATGAGAATTTTGTTGAAAACTACACTATAGGTATCTCCTATAGGTGTAGAGATATGTTGAGGATGAGAGTGTTCAGTGATTGAGCGTACTTTTGGAGTGGATTTGACAACTATGATGTTAGTGAAGGTTCTAGGGTTGTCTTGACTAGAATATGATTTAGGTTAAAATTCAAATTTATGTTTCTTTGGTCGAAGTTTAAATATTCCTTCTTTGAGAGCGCAAATCTCAAACGTACGGGCCATTGTGAAGGCTTCATCAAACATATGGAAATATTGGATTTGGTGTGTAGAAGAAATGTTTTTGGCACATGAACAGGAGAAAAACTTGATCAATTCCATTTGTGGGAGTGAGACTGACAATTGATTGTTTATACCCCTCCAGTGGTCAACAAAATCCGTAATGGATTCATATTCAATTTTTTTGATTGCATAAAGGTTAGAAATGGTGATTTTAGGTGTGATGTTGATTGAAAAATGTTTGAGAAAGAGTTATGTGAGTTGAGCGAATGAGAACAGGGAGTATTGTGGAATGCTATTATACCAGTCTAAAGCAAGGCATGCCAATGACATGGGGAATGTTCTTAACATGAGGTCCTGATTGTGAGATATAAGATAACATGTATGGAAAAAGGCTCGAATTTTCGTATAATTTGATAAATTTTGGGAGATCCCAGTGAGGGTAAGTCTTATAAGGTACAAATGGTTGGATGGGCTCATTACATATTTGTTCGTATGAAAGTGTTTTTTAGGGCCCATGGAAGTGGCTTTGAGGCTGGAAATTCTATTCATCAAGGTTTGAAAGGGGTCAATTCGTGGTTGTTTGTGTGTACTAGATAAGGATGAATTGGGTTGATTAAATGAGAATTGATTAGGATGTTCATATGATTGGTATTGCTAGAGGATATTTTGTTGGAAAGGAATGTTTTGTTGAGGGATATTCATAGGAATGTTATAGGTAGGTGGCGATATCAAAGGTTTTGAAAGTTGAATATATTGATACTGAGGAGGGATGGATGTATTGAAAGGAGGTAATGATTGTTTCAGTGTATGTTGAAAGGGAATAGATGTGTGGATAAGGGCCTGAGAATACTGAGGTACTTGTTGAAGAGGAAAATAAGTGCAAATAAGAGGTTGCGATGATTATGGGATGTTTTGGAGGGGAATAGATGTGTGAATACGAGGATTATGATTGTTGTGCTATATATTGGGATGTAAGTAAGTGATTAGTGATGGTTGAGGTACGTGTTGTGAAATAAGTGGGGATGGAAGACTGATGTGAAAATGGGTGAGTACTGTCAAGAACAGTGTTGGTATTGATCAAAGGTAGTATGATGTGGGAATGTACATAGTAATGTTTTGAAGAGGTGGTGTGATTTTCTGAGATGGTGATGGTTGAGGCATGTTAATAGAAGCAATGGAAAACACTAAATAGGACGTGTTCTGAATGAAAGAAGAAACTTGGGGGGCTTGAGAGGATGAAGAAACATTGGTATTGTCCTTTAAGGTGGCATGTGGGAGGCAGTTGATGGGTTAGGTTGTTGAATGGTCATATCTTTGTGAGAAATCATGTTAAGATTAAAAATAGTAACAAAAGACACAATATTAGATGTTTCAGGTTTTTTGCTAGGGGGATTATGCATATATTTGTTGGATAACCGGCTCATGATTCAGAATCAATAAGATGGGAAAAAGCACATGAAGGATCAAACACATATGGCAAAGTGGTTCAGGTAATGATGATTGACAAACAAACACCCCTAGCAGCAAGGTATGCATTAACTAGCTACAGGGGTTTGAGTGAAGGATCTATGAGAAGAAGACAGGATCTTTATTATTGAAGAAACAAGGACTAAGAGAATCAGGTATCTCAAATGAAGCAGATTGGCTACTAGGAGAATGTGGTTGTTCTTGATCTTCAGAAGGGGGTGAAGCGGTGTTTTATCTTTCATGGAAGAAGCGTCAAACATTCTGAATAATTTTTTGGGTGTTATCAATGGAATGTGGTATATCATCTATCATATTTTCTATATTTTCATATTGGGGTGTTGATAAAAGTTCTTGACGTTGATCAATGAGTCATTGGGCTTCATCTAGTTGGATTTGGGGTTGTTATAAAGTTTGATGGTATTGTGGTGTGGATTGTTGGAATGGATTGGTCATGTTTTCATAAGTTTGTACATGAGACTGTTTTCTTGTAAGGACCATATTAACAAACACACAATCAATTAAAAATGAAAAAGGAATATAGGTTAGTTTATTACAAACAACAAGTAAATCACGTAGAAATATTTTTTGATTATCTTGATTAATTTAAAAAAGAGTTAAATGTGTAAAATGACTTACAATGTCCTAGGAAATGGCCACCTATGGATGGTTTCTAAAAATTTTAAGGCTAGATTCCTCGATATACCCAAAGGTAAGTTAGGTTTGAATCTATGTTAGCGATGATACGTGGCTTGGTATTGGGGCCTACCCCCTCACTGGATGGTCCCGCAACGATAAGGGATTCAAGTGCTTAGCCAATATACCGACAACCAATTATTTATACTTGGCTAGAACACCGAGTCGGTTTCCCTATTGGGTGATGGAATCCCAATAGTTATCACCTAGATAGGAATCTTTAATGCAAGTTATATTTGATGTGATTTGGTTGTGTGTGGGGGAAGATAATGTGAATGCAATAAATTAATCCTTTAATTAATATGATCAAGTAGGATGCAAGGTTATTTTTAAGCCCAAAAGAATGATTGATTTCGATGAGAATAAACATCAAAATGCAATGCGGAAAACAAAAAGAAAGGGAAAGGACTCACCTAAAATTTGCTTCCTTTTAATTTTTTATTTTTTTAGCAAAGTAGAGCAAAATTCAGCAACCAGAAGCCTCCCAAGCAAAGACTTAAAAAAATGTTAGC
This sequence comes from Taxus chinensis, assembly GCA_019776745.2. Classification (NCBI taxonomy): domain Eukaryota; kingdom Viridiplantae; phylum Streptophyta; class Pinopsida; order Cupressales; family Taxaceae; genus Taxus; species Taxus chinensis. The sequence continues at coordinate 329,079,552 of CM034147.1, forward strand.
AAAAGATAGAAGGCAACAAAAAAATTGGGGTTAAAGGTTGATTGATTGAGTATTCAGAAGCAGTCATAGAGATCATTGATGATTGACAGAATCACTGACAATTTAACTGGATCGCTAGCTATTACAGAGAAGAAAACCTAAAAATGAATGAAAAATTTATTTAAATGAAATAAAACAAAATGATAAAGGGACTTTAGATTCCCACTAGGCGTGCTAGAATGTTTGGAGACGTTTTTACCTTTCTACTCAAATTAATGCAGTGACCTAATAAAAACAAATCTGACCTCAGAAGATGTGGGGTTTACCGATACCCATAAAGATGAATGTTGAAGTTGATCAAGTCTAAATGTGTGTATACGTCCTCATGTTCTGCAAAGCAACCTCCACTCAAAGACACTAAACATAAAGGAGTAGATTAATGGATAAGTGAGCTACTAAAAAAAGGTCGATTCTAGGAATCCAAATGGACTTCCTTAGAGGATGCCAGCACACTTTTAGACAATCAAGTGAGTTGACAATAATGATATGGATGAAGATAAAGATATACAATCAAAGTAAATGCCTAGATAGAAAAGGAGAATCTCTAGAACTCCAACTAGATGAGGATGTCCTATGTAACTTTGAAAGTAACCCAAGAGAAGGTGGATGGGATCTGGACATTTTCAAACTAGTTGTACTAGAAGTCATCAACTTCTTGCTCAATTTCATGTAAGAATTCAATCTTATCTTCGATGTCTTGGTCAATGTCAACAAATTAGATTGCACATAGATTTAATTCATGAATGATGTTAAATTGTTCCCATTAGAAAGGTTTTCAAACTATTGCAAGTGAGTGAATGCTTGTGATTTCATGTGATTGACCAAGTATTTCCATCTAACAGAGATCCATTCTCATAGACAAGTTAGAAGCAACACACATGATGGAAATTGATAGAAGATAATGGTATAAATTGATAAAATTTGATAAAATGTAGATTTGACAGGAATCGCTGGTAATTATGCCAATCATCATCGATTAATGGAATCACTGGTGATTTAAGTAAATTTTAACAGATTAATTAAAAGGAGTGTTTGATGACATAAAATGATATTTCAAACTAGTTGATGGTTAACTAAGATTGATAAACAATAAAAGATGAATTCAGGAATACCTTAAAAGTGTCGTGAAGCTAAAACATGCCTCAAACCTTATTTAAAGATGATTTGGTTGATTGATTGGTGCAATCTGCAATTCGAGTGATGAATAATGATCTCTAGATGCTTCAACAACTTAGCTATGAAAACTTGATAAGGCTTGGTGTTGCTTGATGATAATATTGAGGTCTCTGTTTTGGTGATGAGATGTAGGAATCTAGTGGATGAATCAAAAAGCAAGAGCTCGGGATTCAAAATTGAGGATCCTAGAAGAAGGCTGGAAAACAACTAGTTATAATCGCTGGCGATTACCAAAATTGTCGACGATCTTAGTTTTTGGGTTTTGGGATAGTAAAGTGGTTAAAACCACTTCTAAATGAAGTTGTTTTGGTTTGTGTTTGGGTAAATGATGTAGAAATTTGTTGGGGTCGAGGTGTGATGGTTAAGGGGGTTATGAAATGGTTTAGATGTGTTTTGTCTTTATTTAATTTTGGTTTTGGGATGTTTTCAAGTGGTTAAGGATAGATTTAACAAATGTAAAAAGTGTCATTTACACAAGGTAAATATGATGAGGGAACTATGACTTGGGATAAGGGATTTTATGAGTGTAAATGATTAATTTGATTAATAAATAATGAAGAGGAAGAAGACGCAATTTTTTTGTGTCTACATGATGGTCGTTGCAACCAGTGGTTAGGTAACTGCCACTATATGAAGAGAGGTGGTTATGTAACCATGGCGAAGGTTGCGTAACATCACTCTGTGAAGAGCGGTGGTTACGTAACCACCAGGGGGGTTGTGTAACCGTCACCTAGAAAACTCTTGAACAGAACAACGATGGACCACAAATGTCATTCGAAGGTGTTCGGATCAGCCTCATACTGACTAGATCATCTCTTGAATAAAGAAAATGTTGAGAATATGCACTACAAGTATCAAATATAGAGAATACATAGAATTTGGTATTTTCATATCATTTTTGGATCATACCTCCCCAATTTTAGGATTTAAAGTCCCTAAAAACTTCAAGGACTGATGAGGTGAGGAAATTTATTCCCCACATCTTCTTTGGAATACCACTTAGACTTGGTAGGAAACTAGCCTTTCAACCCAATTAATCACCTATCCTGTACTCCTCTCTATGTTGTTCTCTCTTTCTGCTGCAAAATCACATCTTCCTCTAATTCCAGATGACTATTTAGAGCAATATCCTCAATAAATAGTATCAACACTCCCCCTTCTCCTTCATCCAACATGGAGGGCTCAAAGAGATGAAAATTCTCAATGTTCACAACTGAGTAAATCCTCAGATAAGAAGAAAAATTCAAGTGAAATGTATTCTTACCCACTTGTTCTATAATCTCAAATTGGCCATACCGAAGATGCTTGAATTTCTAATATTTTCCCTATAGGCTTTCTATGCTCAAGTACAACCATATCTTGTCTCCAATAAGGATGGAATGCCTAGTCTTGTGTTGATCATGTCGCCCTTTGTACTCAGCATGTGACTCTATTAACTTATCTTGTACTTGGAGGTGTATCTATTGAAGTTTCTGACTAAACTTCTTAGCTTTGTGGACCTCCAACTCGAAATTTCCATTGTTTCTTCATGGTAATCTCAAAATAACATCAAAATCACTCTTAGGAAAATAACCAAATCATGTTTCAAAAGGATTCTTACTGGTAGAAGCATGAAATTTCTTGCTATATGAATGTTTGATATATACCAAGTTCTCGACCTAGGTCCTTGGATATTACCTATTGTACCCTCTCAAGAGTTGGACCAAGGTACAGTTAGCTACTTCTCTTTTCCCATCTGTTTATGAATGAAAAGTGATGGACTTCTTCAGCTTTGTATCCATCTTCTCTCATAAAGTAGACCAAAACTTTCCTATAAACCGTGAGTCCCTATTTGACACAATAGAATTAGGAAAACCAAAATGAACCCACACATTAGCAAAAAATAACTCAATTGTATCATTGGCCTTAATGGTCTTCTTGCAAGGAATGAGAATACACCTTTTTACTAAATCAATCTACTATCACAAAAATGTAATTGTGACCTTTTTTGGAAGTAGGAAAACCATCCAAAAAATCCATGGAAGTGATTTCCCATGGCTGAGAAGGAACTGAAAATGGCATATATAATCCCAAATTTTTATTATTAGGCTTGCTTGTACTTCAAAAAACACAACCCTTGATGAATTTAGAAACCTTTGCTTGCATGTTTGGCCAATAAACATACCTTTGTAAGTACACCAAAATCTTCATCACACTAAAGTGACCAACCACTTTGGAAGTGTGTGCTTCCCTCATCAACTGAACTCTTTCCCCCTTAAGTACAAAATTTTTATCATTCTTGTAGAAAAAACCATCTTAAAAGTAGTATTCTCATCTAGGTGAAAATATCTTGCTTGGAGGTTTCTATTGAAAAATATCTTCAAAATTCAGATCATACTCATAACCTTCCTGATATGGTTCACACAAAAAAGGCTCGAGAAGAGTTAATGTGCCCATATCTAAAAGCAAAGGAGGCCTAAATAACTTGTTAGTCACACCTTTCTTATATTTGATAATCAAATGAAATTGATGTAAAAAACTCATCCATACATAGTGTCTAACATGCTGAAGTCTGTTCTAAGCCCACAGATATTGGATAGGTTGGTGATCTGTTTGAATGATAGTTTCTTTACCCATTTGATAATGTTTCCATTTCTTGACTACTTGCAAAAGAGCATACAATTCCTTATCATATGTAGAATAATTCATAATTACACCATGAAAAAATTTAGAGTGATAAAATTCAGACCTACCTCCCTGAAGAAGGACAACCCCCATAACATAGTCACTAGCATCGGTTTCCACTTCGAAAGGAATTTGTAAGTTAGGTAATGCCAAAACTGAAGCATGAAAAATATTATATTTAAATGAATCAAAAATAATATGTCGTTTCTTACCCCAATCAAAAACTTTACGCCTTGTTGTTACTGAATGTTGCGGCACTACCATGGATGAGAAGTTCTTGATGATCTTCCTCAGATATTGAACTGCACCCATAAAAATCTTGATCTTGATCAAACTTGATGGCGTAAACCAATTCTGAATGGCCTCTATCTTAACTGAATCAATCCTAAACTCTCCATCTCCAACCACATGTCCCAAAAATACAAGCGAGTGTTGAGAAAACTTGCACTTCTTCTTATTCAACACTAGCCGGTTCTCCTTAAGACCTTGCAAAACTTGATGCAAATGGTCAATATGCTCTTTAAAAGTTCCACTAAAAACCAGAATGTCATCTAAATACACAACAAAAAAGGAATCAATAAACAACATAATTACCTCATTCATCAACCTCATGAAGGTAGTTGGTGCATTGCATAGTCTGAATGGTAATAACAACCATTCATATAACCCTTTCCTAGTATTGAACGGTGTCGTCCATATGTCCTCTTCCTTAATCTGCACTTGGTGATACCCACATTTCAAATCAAGCTTAGTAAAATATTTAGCATGTTGTAACTGACCCAATAAATCATCAATGTGAGGAAGAGGGTACCTATTCTTGATGGTTATTTTATGTAAAGATATATACTCAACACACATTCTCCATGAACCATCTTTCTTAGGTGTTAACACAATAGGAGAACCACATAGGATGGCTTATACCTTGTTTGATCAAAGATTGTAAGTATTGTTTTTCCTCATTGGCATCTTTGAAAGACTACTTTTATAATCCCACATTTGGAAGCTGACTATCGGGTAGCGAGTTTATCTCATGCTCAATTGGTTTGACCGTAGGAAGCCCCGTAGGCTCTTGGAAAACTTCTCTAAACTTCTGAACTGAGTCTTTTATCTGTGTCTGCTCTTTGTTAGAAAACATGCTACAAGTGGTTTTAGATGCAACAATCTCATTTTATGGCATAACCCTCAAAATAGGTAATGTAAATTTACCACTGGCATTAATAATCTTTAGGGATTCTATGACACTTACCAAAGAGATCTTTGAGTCTCCTAAAAAGGCTAAAATGATGTAGGTCTTACCATCCTTCACCAAATGGTACCAATTGGATCTCCTCATGAAGATAGCATCCCTGATATGCAAATACGGGGTGCTAAACAGTACACCACACACATCAAGGGGAGCAAAATCTACAATAACTTCATCAATAAATGTCTTATCAATGCCAAAAGTGATTTTACATTGTTTGGTAACCTTGATGTCTACACCTTTCTTTACCCAACCCAAAGAATATGTTCTTGGGTGATTGTAAGTTTCCAAATTTATCTTATCCACTAACTCTTTACTAATCAAATTAGCTTGAGAACATGTATCAAAAAGAGCATCCATCTTAGTTTTCTTCACTTGAATTTTTAGATGAAAAGGCTTAGTAATTTCCTTTTTCTGAACAACACTACTACTACCCAAACATACCTCTCTGCAGATGGAGGTACACGACATAGTCTCGTCCACCTCTTCACAACAAAATATTTCCTCTCCCTGGAGGGAAGCCATGACCTTCTTCTTGTTTTTATTATCCTTGAAGGGATGTAATTCCGAGTGGAGCTTCTGATATTTTTCCTTGGAATGAGAGTCAACATCACAATGCCTGAAATGAACTTTAGTATCCTTCCTAAAAACAAAAGTAACATTTTTCTTACCTTTTCCTTGTCCTTTATCCTTTTTCTTGGTGTCACCTTGTTTTCTTGAAGCATGCTGAGAGGTAGATGAACTCTTTTTCTTGTCCATCTATAAATAGTGGGCTTGATAACAAGCCTCGTCTACATCTGCCAGCTTGGCCAAGAGACCTAGTCTCCTCAAGTGGCTATGAATTCCACCAATGTACTTCATTAGAAGGTCTCGGTCTGTAATATCTTTGCCCATTTGAACATATTTATTCTGAAAATCACTAGTGTACTCCTGCACATTCTAGCCTTGCTTCTTCCTGAGATACTGTTAATACATGGACCTCTCTTCCTCATAACAAATAATGTAGAATTACTTTTTGATTATCCTTTTAAATTCATCCCACTTAGTAATATGAGGAAGCTTCTTAATAAATAATGAATGAACATAACTTCCAAACCAAGTTAACACATGATTGGTCAATTTTAACCTTGCAAAGGAAATATGCTGACTCTCATTGATTTGATGTAAATTGAAATATACCTCAAGTTGTGTGAGCCAATGGTCTAGCTTTTCAACATTCACATCTCCATCATAAGGTTGAATATCTATCTTTGCCTTTGGTTTGAATGAATGATGTGTATGGATGGCATGATGCTGCTATTCTTCATGCTCACGAGTATGTTCTTCATGAGATCCTGGCGCTTCTTGTGGAACACTAAGTTTCTCCATGGGCAATCCCATGATGGAATCCAATTTCCCTATGGACAAGGAAATATTGCCCACATCCATGGACAATCTTCTGCATTTTCCTCTAACTTGTAAAGATGCTCGTCTCCAGTCTCATCTGCATCTTCTCTACGAGACATGTCTCAAATTCCTTGCTTTCACTTCCTGGTGGAAATATCTACTTCAAAAGGAATAATGATACCTTCACTGCTTTCTTTTCCCTTTCAGGTAAGGGGTATCAAACTGAAACAATGTCAACACAAGTTATACCACACAAAAACTAAAATCTTAACTGCTCTGATACCAATATGATCCATAAGCTGCCTCTTTTCAACAATTAAAAGATCCTGTTTAGTGATGATTGAATAGAAAATTGACTAATTTCCTTTTGACCAATATAATATGCATGAAACAATCACAACTATACTGTAAATTGAGAAATAGAATGTAAAGGAGACAAGAATTTTTCCTGGAGAAACCCAACTTGGGAAAAACTCCATTGGGTAAGAAAATTGTTTCCCCGTCACTATGTAGTTCTCCAAAAATACAAACTACTACCAACAATTGGCCTTCATGAAGGATTCACGCTTCTTCTAATTGTATTTACTTGCTCGAAACTTCTCAACTATGAAAAACTCACTCTCAATGAACAAAACAAGAAAGAACTCTAACTCCTCTTTGCTCAAACTTGAATTCACTCAAAATCACTTGTTAGAATGAAGAATCAAACTTTTATTTATAGTTTCTCTACCCAATAACCGATGCAAACATGAATCGAACCATTTGGAAGCCCATAAATTTGTAACTCTTGAGTTTCCCAAATTCTGGAGTCGTCAGGGACAAGACTGCCGGTAAAGACAAATTGACGGTTGCGCAACTGTCGGTCCCTGTAACATGTGGTTGCGTAACTGCCGCGGTGGTCGCGTAACCGTCAGGGCAATTACCTAACCATCACCTAGAAAATTCCTGAACATAACGACAATGGCTCACAAATGTCATTCGAAGGTGTCTAGATCACCCTCACCTTGACTAGACCATTTCCTGAATAAAGAAAATGCTGAGAATTTGCACTGCAAGTATCAAATATGGAAAATACATAGAATTGGGTGTTTTCATATTCATTTTTGGACCAAAAAATCCCAAAGAACTTCCCTTTTCATTTTAAAGCTCAAGCAAGCACACGAGAAAAGGCAACACAAAAATTCATCAATATTCAAGTCCTTTAAGTAGTTGACCAAATGAGAGAAAGGTAGCTTTTATTTTCCATTCAAAAGAGGGATTTACACTAATAAAACCATCAAAGTGTAGCATGTAATGTACATGTGGAAAGAGATTGCTTGTTTTCTTAATTTAAGATATAATGTGTTCAGTCTATGTTTAAGTAGTTCATGTCTTGCAAATTATGGTCATGGAATAATCAGTTACTAAAAATATGGAATATGTTAATAATATTCAAATTTAAATTAAAGTTCAAATGTGTTAAAAAATGTTAAAACAAATCTCAAAAATCAATTCCAATGAATCAACTAAATCCATACCTAAACAACTAAATCAGTTGGATGTGGGTCTTATTGAAGCTGATTTTTCAATCTTCGGGTCTTATTTCTTGACAAATTTTTGCTCATTGATTTCATTTTTCTACAATTATTTGCAACGATGGTGTGTCTGATGGTATATGGCAAGAATAGATCACTAACAGTGGGATTTTAATGGTGTCATGTAAATTCGGAATTACAAAGCGAATAAGCAACATTTGCAAATCTAACTAAATGGAAAGGCAATGATATATAAGCTCTAAGATATATATTCAATGTAAATATGGAGCGATTACTTTATTTCTCACAGTTTTTCATTGAAACTTAAGGTACATTCAATAGCTAACCATGAAGAACGTGTAATCTATCTTCCACAACAAAACTTTAATAATATAATTCAGACTTAGCACTTTTCACCGTTTAACAAACAAACTCCCTCTTTTTGGTGCATGGAGGGTCCCGAGATCGGTGAAGGAGTTGAGGCTATGATATCCATGCAAAAGTGTTCTCCTTGTCAAGGAAGAAAGGTGACGTCTTAACAACAATACTATCGTTGCCTAGCTTCAAGGCAATGATATAGTTCCTGTCAATAGTGCCTCCACCAATATTAAAAATCCAAGTTGCAACTTTATCGACAATTTCGTGTGAGGGCCCATCATTTCCTATTGAACAAACCACCATTACTCCTTTCTTGATGGTTGCAAAGGCTCCTAGAGAGATTTGATGTAATAAGTGTATGAGTGTATCTTTATTACATTCGTAATATCGACTGTAAATATGTGACGAGATAAAAATGGCAAATGTTTTTCCCGAACATAATCAATATGCTTCAAAGTATGTAAGATATTATATTGTATTCAACTAGAGATTGGTTATACGTCTAAGTGGTAAAGTAAATGCATGCCCATAATTACGCAAACGTAAATCTTGTAAATAATCATATCTGGATGATTCCCCTAAGGTCTATGAGATATGGTAAGTGAAGCATAATAAAGATCAAGAATTAAGGAACATATCAGCACAATAAAAACAAGGCCATGATATGGCAAATCCTGCCAAACATGAAGTTTTGTGGTGTGTAGGAGAGCTTTGTTATTTATTTATTGCATGGAATTTGTTGTTTCATTAGTAGTGTTGTTGTTTAATTGATTAGACAAACATGTTAAAAACATCCAGTTGAAATTTGAATGAGTGAAGTGTGGGGCACACTTTTGTAATTAATTTAATTTATGCATGTGGAAGTCATTTTAGTGTTTAAGTGTATGTGTATAGGGCCGAAAAAATAGTGTGTGAGTTGTCTCTTGCATTGGTTTGAGTTTGTGTACTTGATTTTATATTTGGTCGTTGTGAGGTTGGATTTTTTGTAATGGAGAAAACAAATGCGAGTAACAAAACATTTATTGTTTTTGTATTTCTTTGATTGTGTATTGCAACATAAAATAATTTGCAGTGTTTTTGTGTTGATCATCATCGAGCACAAAGGTATGGATATAATGGCAGGGTTATACCGAAGCATGTATTTTGTTGAAAGTAAATCAAGTATTAAATTCTTAGCATGGAAATCAAATTTGTAATCCTTCAATGTCAAGAAAAAACCCGCAAAAAAGTTGTGTGCCTTTGAAGTGCACGGGTAGGTGGGGATAAAAAGTGGAACAATGTCAATCGTGAGAAAAATTGACACATATTGGGTAGAATCATGGAAACCATATGTTGTATGGGGTCGATTCATTTTTCATGTTGTGCAGCTTACGTCGCTTGTATTGAACATGCTTTGTTTGTGGTGTGTATTAATGAATCCGGAGAACCATAAGCCACGAGAAAAGTTATGAATTTGGGAGCGGATTTTCCGCTCTTGTTAGAGTATATGGCAATAATCAGTAAGTGAAGAGAGGAACAACTGTTAGCAATAAAGGTTAGAGGTAGAAAAAGTAGAACAATGTTTGAATTTTGTGGTGGTGGAAGAGGATTTTTGTCAAGTAACAAACCAATAAGCTAAAAGAAGTGGAAAACAAATGCAAGGGAAAATCTTCAATTCTAGCATTAAAAGCTTATGTGAGGTATGACAGGAAAGCATGAAGAAACAATACTAGATGCAACATATTTACTATTTTGGAGCACCATAAATCTCGGAACAAGCAGATATTATGTAGAGAGTCTTCATGTTAGTGTCATGAGGAGGGGAAGTTCCATCGAAAGTTACGATGATTGTATTGATGACACAGAGGTCTGATGAAAGCAGGAATCAATCAAAGAAAACATGCCAGAGTCATGGATAAAGCCTCACCTTAAAAGCACATTAGAATCCCTGTAAGAATTCTTTAACAAGGATAGCTAAAGACACATAGAACTTGAACATCATAGAATATTTGATTTAACTGGAAAGAGATTCCACAAGGTGGAGGAATTAAATTCTTCTGTAAGCAATCAGTGTGGCATTAATCTTGAACATAAAGTTTAAACACCAATGGGTGAAAAAAGGAAAGGAATTCCTGATTTCTCCCAAGCTAAGAACTATGCTACCGAAATTGTGATTTGGAGAATGCAGGGGAAATAGAGGATGGAAGTCTGGATCCCTTTTCACAGTTGGTGTTGGAGTTTGTAAAGAAAACCAATCCTTGGAAACATGCATAACATTTGAAGTTAATGAATCAACTTTTGGAAGTCTTGTAATGTAGAAAGGTTTTCGCAGTGGCAGTTCCATTTATATCAATATTTTAGTGATGGAGAGGTTGACCGGATGTATATGTTCTGGATAATTATATCTTTGATTTTGATAATTACAAAAGCAAACAAGTGTTTGCTATCACAGAGAAAGTCATTCCTAAAACAAGAAATAATGAGCCAAAGAAGGTGACCGAAGGCGAGAACTACAAAACACATGAAACAATGAGCCAATAAAGAAGATATTTAGTAATGTTGCTTGTATTATATCGGTGGCATTGTCAGTTTACATTGTTGCATACAGAAATGGTGAAAGAAACATAGGTTGTTTGTAAATAGCTAGATAAAATGTTCTTCTTCCATACATAGGGCAGTTGAAAATAAGAACTAGTCTAGTTGTTGTGAAAGTTGAAGCAAAATGAGAACCTTACACAATTTCCATAAGCATGATTGTTAAAATTTGAAACATCTAAAATATAGTAGTATGGCAAGAAAAATGTGCTTAAGACAACTGTTGAATATGAAGTGCAGAAAAGCATAGATAAATAATCACCAAATTGTTTTAAGCATTACAAGTTGTGTAAAAGAGTACCATCCAAAAAGGAATAACATTACAAAAAATTGTTTCGAAAGCAAGGAAAAATCTATTTAACATATAGCATATAGTTAAAATGTAGCCGCTTTTTTGGGAAGCCAACTGCAGATACTTAAGGATTTAGATACCTGACATGCAAAATCGAGTGAGCAACCTGAAACAACAAGTTGGCTACGTTAAACAAAAAACGAAGATAAAATGTAAATTATATTGACTACAGTTAGTGGAGTGAAATGGTCACTGGAAAAGGAACACAACTAGGTGTGTTTGATTGTGGCAATGGAGTTGTCAATTGTTAAAGTGAATGTACCCTTCATTTCAAGTAGATGAAGAAAAAAACAGTTCTCGAAATGGCATTTCGATATTCTTCATATGGTATCTCAGATAACTGAGGGAATATTGTTCCCAGTAGTGGCTGACACAGGGTGCAGTGAATGGAGGCATCTTTTCTTTGCTAAGTGGATTGGAGCATGTGTTTATACTAGTACGGTTTTTCCGAATAGCATTTTGAACAAAGGGAAACATTTTTGTTTCAGTAGAACAACAAAGGAATCGAATAGGCAATTGCCTACACCGTATTTGAAAGCATTTTCATGGAAATGGTGGAATCGTCCCAACACATCGTCAATGCAATGAACAACATGGGTAAATACTATATATTGTTCTATGTCCACATGCATGGGTGACATAAATTCTTTTTTTGGTTTTCCCTCGTTGTTTTTTTGTGCTGGGAAAGAAACATAGCTTATTCACGCTGTTGTTTTTTCGTGCTGGGAGAACGATACATAGTATGAGCATAACACATAAAGAGAAGACCGATATATATACCTTGGTAATAGGAAAGAAACCAATGAAGTCAAGGAACAAAAAAATCTCCTTATGTTCTCTCCTTTCTTTCTTGACACACCTGTAAAGCGAAACAAAACCAGTATGCATTCAACAAAGCGCACAAAGAGAATATGTTACGAGAAGAAGCTTTCTTCATATCCTAAAACAAATGACATAAGGAAATTTCAATTGCATAGAGCTATGAAAGAAATACCATTCTAGCTCACAAACTTTTTGAAGAGATTTGCATCTTAAAAAATCATGTGTTGAGATGATTATGATTCTAATCACTTTTTGGTTTTCTAATTGCAATCGGAATTTTCCTGTAAATTCAGGGCCTAGGTTAGAAGTTTAGAGCTTTCTTTTTTGCAAACTTCCTCTAAATTGTTGCTTTCTATTCACCATCTGTCTATGCAAGTGAAAGTCGCGGATTAGCTGCACTGTCAAAGGTGCAATAAAGTTTTATTGCAAATTAGTATGGCCCAGTTTTACAATCGACAAGTATAAAAGAAAAAAGGACTTCATAACAATGGATAGATAACATGGGTCTCTTAAAACATCTCCCAATTTTTATTACAGATTTCAAATGTGTTGTAGCTTCATTGAGGTTCCAAGGAAGGTGATCAATTTCCAAGAGATCCATTTAGAATTCAAGCAATGTAAGCGATTTTTTGGAGCGTAAAATAAAGAAACCTATTAATGAAATCAAATTAGCCCTGGTTCACATCTGTCAAAATTGTCAAAGTTGTAAATGAAAACTGTAGATTAGTTGGAGTGTTAAATGTAGTATAAAGTACTTCTATAAAAACAATTATGTAATTCACTTGTATGCAACTTTATGGGCTTGCTGCAATAACTTCAAATTGTGCAAAAAAGTTGCAATTGTTTATGGTTGTGCCAATATGTTTTGATTGTGAAGGCTATGTTAAGGATATGGCAAATCCTGCGGAGAATGAAGTTTCGTGGTGTAGGGGATGATTTTTTTATGCATGAGCAAAGGGTAACGTGAAGAAATGTACTTGGGTTTTTGTCTATTTCTTACTCAAGAATTGTCGACCCACATTTCATGTTCCTCTTGAATTGATTATGGTGATACAAGAATCCAACATGCAACCTGGGGAACTTATGCTTCAGTTTATGTTTTTGTGTTATAAATCAGTGTGCTCCTCTTTTTTACATTCTTGTAGCTGCATGCTCTTCTTTTTTTCGTTCTTGGAGCTTTCTGTTGTGTTAGTAATATTATAGCAGGGAAGTTCTTTATCAAATTCTAGCATGCGAGTAATGCTTATTTATTTGCTCGTGCGAGGTGAGATGCAAAAGAAATTGTGCGTTGAGTATGGAAAACAAATTTTTATTCCTTTAGAAATAAGGAAGAAGTCAATTAATTCTTTTCACACCAAGTGTCAATGTGTCTTGACAGAACGATTTGTGGAAACAACACATAACAAATGATACTATTAAACAAACGCGCTATTTTTTTTTACTGTAAACATCCTTCTCACAGTAACATGAATACATATTGTGCAGTGGATGTGCATGTCATAGATACAGATATATTGATTTTGAAATTTAGAAAATGAAGCCAATCATAATCTACCGAAGCAGTTAGGTTTGGCAGAAAGGCATGCAACAAAACATTACAAAACCGAACTCACAAGGAGCAAAACCTTGTTTTATGTACATATAGTTTTCCGAAAGTCTTTTCCAATTTTTCTCAAGTTCACCTTAGTTTAGTTTTCTATTTTAATTGAATTTATTCTCATTTGCATACGAGTTTCCAAAATTTTTTACTAGTTTTGTCATTCAGCAACTATTTTTTCTTTTCACTGGTCGATACCAGCCTCCCGCTTGACAATGGACAGGCCAATAGACGACTACGATGGTTATGTTGACGATGCACAGTGTTGAATGGTACCTACACGTGTCCGTTAAAAGGCAGGATTGTCACAGAGAATGACATGTAGATAGTTTCGTGGAAGATAAAGAGGGAGTTAGAAATGCAGGACAAATTTCTGTGTAATGTAACAGTAAAATGGAACCGTGCACCATACGCGAAGGAGGGAGAGACATTGCGCTAGTCAGAAATCGAGGACAAGTGTGGGAGTCTTGCGTGTAGGTGGGCATACCAAGTTTGCATTTGACTTATGTGGTGCTTTTGTGTTTAGTCATGTGTTGTAGTTTGGCAGTAATACATCAATTATTATGGCCTAAATGAACAGGTCTGAAATTCATATTCTATTTGCATCATGAATTACAAATTTCAAAGAAAATTTTGTAGGATATGTGGCAGGAATAGACACTCTACTGGATTCTGACACAGGTTAACAAAGAACCAAAGTTATATATTACAGGCTACACATGTTTTTAAGAATTTCTGAAAGTAAAATCAATGGTATAAAAATATTCTGAAGTAATCATTATTTCTGTAATAGTGTAGCAAATATCGAGTTTTTTTAACTTGAAATTTGACTTGGCTGCCATGCAATTCTAATTATTTATAGGGATTTTGTGTGCTGGTCTTCCTCTGCATCATGCCAGTTGGCCACGCAACCAGAGCATAAAGGAATAGGAAATTTAGAACTTCTAGTTTACCCATCAAGCAACAGAGTGTTTGCCCGGATTAGAGAGTTTCGTCTACTCGGCTCCGCAGTGTCTCAATATTTAGATGGAAGCAATAAATAGTTTATTAATATTTTGTTTGGTCTGAAGAAATATGTGAATGCAAACCAAAGTAATAGAAGCTTACAGGACTCTCAGAGATCGCGACCCATGTCTGGCGGATCAAGTCGTCAGGGATTTACTCCAGAGTCCCTGTTTATACTACAAAGGAAAAACAAGAATCAGAACTGTGACAGGGAAAGCAGAAATAAAGAAAAACCATCGCACCTGCTATTCTTGAGATTCCTGTATCTCCCTCCAGTTTGACGAAGAAGCAAGCGGGAATACATTGTAATTCAAATAATCATTCCAGCCCTTGAGCCACGCGAAACGTCCTACCCTGCATCACACATAGTAACAACATTAAATGATGAAGAGGACATCCCCCTTTTTCTTCAATAGTGTCAAATAAAGGCAATGACCAATACAATCTTTGCCAAAAACAAAAAATTGAACTATAAAACTATAGTTGAACCCACTTAAATACAAGTGGCAAAATCTGATTGAACAAAACACAAATAACTAATTGCTAAGATGAAAACAATATCCTTGCCTTCGGCCGGATAATAAACATATGACTTTCTAGCCAGCATACAAAAGCGTATTAATAAATATGTCAATTTATACACCTGTCAGCGAATGATTTCTGGATGTTAAAGGTCAAACAAGGAACTTGATACTATGTGGACTTGATACGGACAAGGACAAGGACGTGGACGGTGAGGATTTTGATAGTACGTAGCCATGAATACAAAAGAAGACATGGACAGTGAGGATTAAAAACTGTTTGTCAGAACCCCTGGGCAAAAATAAAATAGTTTTTTCATAACTTAAATAGTCATGAACATGTTATTACGCCGAAGGCGTTCCCCCTATGGTAAAGGACCTTCGGACGTTTCCGCAACTATGTTAAAATTAACGTCTGTTTTGACGGTTATGATAGCTTGTTTGATGTTTTTGTTTTTGCAGGCTATTTTTAACAGTTTGGATTTTTAATTTTTGCATGCTTATTGTTTTTAGTTTAACATGCACAGTCTAGAGCAGCTTCCAGAAAGTATCGGAAAACTACCATGCCTGAAGGACCTGAGATTAATATACTGCAACTCGTTATCCAGTCTTCCAGATAGTTTTGTGCGGCTGAAATCGCTCAAGATCTTGCATATAATAAGTTGCATCAAACTTAATGCCATGCCGAAAGACTTTGGACAGTTAAGTTCCCTAATTGAGTTGGTTGTGGAAGATTGCCCTAAGCTGAAGGAGTTGCCGCATGGAATTGAAACACTGCCAACCTTGAAAATCTTGATGCTGAAGCGATGCAAAAGCTTGGAAAATCTTCCCGCCAGGTTTGGAGAAGTCACAAGCTTGGAAGAATTGACATTAATGGTCTTGATGATCTCAACACTTCCGCATGGATTCCAAGGACTCACAAAATTAAAGCAGCTGTATATATACTTCTGTCCCAAGTTAGAATCCGTGGTGAATGAATTTGAAAATTTGAGCTCCTTGAGAAGGTTACTCCAGAAATGTAACATGTTGGAAGGGAAAACAATGGACAAAATAATGAAATTACAACATTGTTAAAAGTGAGAAATTGGTGCAGCAGTGGAAGGCAATGGTGCAGCAAAAAGAAGAATATCCTATGATTGTCTGTACTTCGAATACTCTGGTAAGTTAAACACTGCAAACTTTTGACATTCTTAGGAGGACTTAGATATTTATTGTTTATTATACTTCTTGTTTTGATTTGATCTCAGTCTAAGGAAGAGTGGCAGTGGGCGACAAGAATTGGTCTGTTGGGTGGACAATTGCAAGGAAATACAGTGAGTTTTTAAAAACTATATTGATGTTCAAATATTCCATCAAATTCAACATCTATACTAATTTGGTTTTCTTGGTAATTGTGGTTTTGAATGATGGTAATTTAGTTACAGTTTTAAACTGAGTGTATTTTAAAGATAGTTTGTGTAAAAGATGGTTATGATTCCAAATAGCTAGAAAAGCCTTTAGGTTGTTCAAGTCAAAATTGGCCCCAAAACAAGCAAGAGCGGATCCACTGGAGGATTGTGAAAAAAAGGTTTTGGGAGCCCAATGGAGGCTTTCCAGATTTAGTGGAATACCCAAGTCACAATGAATCCCCAAACTAATGCCCACTATTCTCTTTATTAACATAATTTCCTTATGAGGCTATGTGTAAGAAGGATATTACTGTTTGTAAATGGCGAAGGCCATGGTGCTTAAACCCTGGTCAATACTTAGGGTGCATTTTATAATATTTAGTTCTACTTGTTTAGGAATAAAAAGAAGAATTTGAGAAATTCAATAGTGAAAAAGATTTTCCATAATTACAAACCAAGACACCTGACGTGTAAAGGGACATGTGAAGTTTATTGGAGCCTTTATTGCTTTCATGTAAACTTGACTAACTCGGAAACTTCACACGTGCCCGGCCTTCTCCAGCCAGCACTCACTTTCGTTCCTCTATTACAGAATTTATGAAAATTAATATTTGAGGATATAGCATACCATTCTAATGCGAGTATGTAAGTTCTGATGTAGAATTGGCTATGGCAGATTCTACCTTATGTCAAAAATGGTGGGAAACTTGCACGTTCTTATTAAATAATAGAGTTGTATGAAGCATGGAAAGAACATCTCCTTCAATTGCATTTATGGAGTATCCACAGGGAACAAACTCAAAGTCACAGGTTTTTGAGCCAGGTAGAATAGCACGAATCCCTGAATTAAGAGTCATTTCACCAGCTGATTTCACGTTGCCTTTGTAAAAGATAGAAGCTTGCTCACGGTCCAACTGTGTCATGCACATCTCTAGTGTATACACAGGGTCATCAGTTGGAATCGATCTCGTGACCTTGCTCACATTGTGGCGCTGA
The DNA here is from genome assembly GCA_019776745.2 of Taxus chinensis. Lineage (NCBI taxonomy): Eukaryota > Viridiplantae > Streptophyta > Pinopsida > Cupressales > Taxaceae > Taxus > Taxus chinensis. Next base: position 329,097,207 of record CM034147.1, read on the forward strand.
CATGAAAGAAAGGTTGTGGAAGCCACATTAGTGGACAGATCCATCTCTTGAAAGATTGAACAATATGTTGTACCGAAAATATGATCAATCCCTCATTCTCCTTCATAAATTTAACACACCAAGTGATTCACCATACCACTATACAATTTTTTAAACAAATGCAGGTAGCCAAGAATTATAGCAATCATTGTTTTATAAATCATCAAACAATAGGGAAGCCTAAAACATTTCAAAATGTAAAATCCAATCCTTTGAAGCATGGAAGTTCCAGAAGAGACATTGCTTACATCGATGCTTGGATCTCACATGTATGGATTTCGTCAAGGATTTGGGAGGCCTAATAGCATGGAAAATTATTCTTTTCATAGTCCAAATTACCCAGGCCTTGGACACCAGAAAGATGAGCTAATATTCCCTAATAACTATTCAACTGCAAGCTTTTTTAGTGATGTACATGCAGACAAGCTAAGTCAAACTGATGACCGCAAGAAATCTAGCAAGGCTTATGTTCATCCAGGATCAGCAACAGCTTTCAGAGATAATAATGCTGCTTACCATAAGGCCACATGGAAAAGGGGCTACTTGGAGGAGGAATCCAATTCCTCTCACGATTCTACCCTACTCTTGATCAAGAATACAACTTTACAGAACCTGAAAACAAAAAGACCGGATTATCAAAGCAACTTGATAAAGCAAACAATGACTCATCAGATGTCAAAGGGAAAGGTTTAAACTTTGAAAAACAATTGATAGAGCAGAGGCATGTCATTGGAGGTGATACAAGTAGGCTAATTATCACCCCTATGTTAGTGCACACCATCTACGGTATTGAATTTTTGATTTTTTGCATTGTATGGAGTTTAATTAAAGACTATTTTATTATACAACCATACAAAACTCTGGTCCTCCTTTCCATGAAAATAATCTCCGAGTCTTGATTATGTTGTTGTTGTTTGTCAAAATCAATTGTATGATTGTATATCCGATCCACTTCTATGTAATGATTGTGCCAAGTAAGATTATATTTGCTTTTTAAATATATGATCGATTCATAGATTTAATCTTTTTGTAGGCAAGATCGATGATTTGGCATTAAAGTGTCCCAAATTTGGGGTGTCGCCCCTTGTATTTAAGGCAATCGTCTTTTTGCCAATGAGTTGATCATGGTTTGCAGTTGTTCTACGGGAGAAGTGGCATGGCATATTTTCAATTGGTGAAATCACAAAGTTTAGAGGATCTTTAAGTTTAGAGGAGTTTTGACCTAGATGTTGTCGAAATACTATACAATACAAACATGAGATGTATCTTGTTTTAAAATGTCAAGAAATAATCATGCAATTTATAGTAGTCTTCTTCCAAAGTTTTGAATTGTTTTAAGGGTTAGGCATCATGTTTGTGCTTTTTAAATGAAGTGGTCCATCTATGTTTCTACACTTACAAAATCAATCACCCGTAGTTTAAACAAAATCAACTAGAAAAATAAAAACTATCCCTCTAAATCAAATAACATATACTGTTCGGCGTTCACATTGCATTGTATGCATGCGATTGCTAGTTCAATAATTTAATCAATCAAATTGGAGTCGTAGCTGTGCCATTCATATCATCCCTTATGATGAGAGTTTCTTTCCGGACTGTTGTGGGCATCTTTCTGCTGCTCCAGAATCCTTTTATTCTTTATGCAAAATCAGGTATGAATCCCCGTCTGAAATTCGTGCTCTCGGGAGTAATCGTCTCAAATTTGCGCGTAAACAGTCTATTGTCTCACAAGAATTCCACTGAAATCTGGGTGTCTCTCTCTGTTTTACAGCCGTCTTATTTATAAAAAGTCCCTTAGAACTGTAATTACCTTATGCATTTTTCTTTTAGTTATTTACTTCTTTTGGTTCTGGCGCCTGCATTATTCATAATTAGCTTAAACTTGGTTTGAGGTTTTAAAACATTTTTTTACTAATACCATGTTTAAAAATTTGTGTTTCTCGTTTTTTCTTTTTTTCTTTTCTTTTTTTTTGGGGTGGAGTTATTTTAATATAAGGGATTTACGCGATATGCATTTTGTTGATGATTCAATGTGCTACGCAAAAGCGATATGAAATCAGCTAATTGCTTTAGTGTGTAAGTCGGATGTGATCACAACTCAATTTGGTTGTGTGATGTGAGCTCAACTCACGACGGGCTTGGGTCTGTTGATGCAACACATAATGAACTTGGTTCGTTTTAATGTGACACCGTGTTGGCTTCAATACAACTCACCTAAAATAATCAAATGAGTTAATTATATTTGACCAAGTATCATTAGGGATATAATCCCTAGACCTTTTTAATCAGTCTTTAGCTGGTTTAACTTTTTTGATAAACCAAACACTCGTTATAATGGGTTTTACACCATATAACACAATACGAGAGACAATGTTGTAAATGCAAACACGCCATTGTCATCAAACTACAATGCACCGCTCCTCTACCTATGCAATGTGATGTCACACTCCTTGACACAGTGGGAGTATGCAAAACTAATCAATTGTTGCAATGCAGTCAAACCAATCCCTTCACACAAAGCAACACGTATAAAAACATATTAAATCATATAAGAAGGGAATCTATGGCTTCACTTAGGGTTTTTAACGCCATTTCACATGTATTGAATCACATATGGCACCTCTCTATCCATACCCATTATCTGCATCTTCGAGTCTCTCCTTAACGATAACCTTTCTCGCTCAAGAGAACACATGCACACATACACACAACAATACCCAGAGCATTATCAGTTTCATAAAAACAAATAAACTGAAACAACATACATAAACAATAATTCACACTATAATGTAAATCCATGAAATCAGTTCCTACAGATAAATCAACTAATAATAATATATTTTATTCCCAAAACATGTTATAATGCTAATTAAATCAAATAAAGCAATATAAAAGCTATATAAGATGTGGCAACAACCACCTAAACATCTGAGTGTCTCCAAAACATAATTATGATATTTTAGAGATGTGGCAATTCACAAGTCTAGGTACAAATTCATCCTATCATGTGACTATTATCAAAATCTAATACACATTTCAATAGCATTTTCTATGATATCATCACAACATATGATCACAGTTTACTTACAAACAAGCAAATATAACGTGGATATTCAATTATTACAAATTACACATAACAATTTTTTTGAGGTGTGTAACATGCCTTCAACATTTTACACCACCCCAAAAGAGGGGGCATCATATCTACTAATTTTGAATTAATGATCAAATACATCTCCCCTCATCATGAGGGATTTTTTTTGAATATTTGCTTATTCTCCTAGAGGCAAAAGAATTCAGAAATTTATCAAACACATTTTAATCAAAGGTATTCAAACTATACGAATCAAGAAAAGATTTGTACGCCCTTATCCTAGTTCATAGTTCATATATCAGGATATCTATGGCCGGCTTGTGTCTAACATAATCTCTTATGATGTCATATCACATTTATTTATGCTTTAATATGCTTAGTAGGTCATCCTTGGTGTTTTGCATAACATAGTAGAGTATATATAAGAGTTAGTAACTAGTAGATGATCATCATATTGAGCACTTGAGTCTTATTGTATGGTTTAGAGGTTGTCCCCTCAAAGTGGATAAGTCATTTTATTTGCATATTGTGGTCTTTTCTCTCCATTTTGGAGTTCTATTGTTGTTGATATTTAGATATGTTTAAGTAATTTCATTACAAATATTTATGATCAAAGATCATTTATCAATTTGAAGTAAGAAAATATTTTTGATCAAAAAACATTTATCTATCTGAACTAAGAAAATATTTCCAATAAAAAAAAATTGAACTATCCTAATTGAGCAAATATTTCCAATCAAAAACACTTGAATATATGAATTGAGTAAATATATCCTATAAAAAACACTTGAATATTTGAATTAAACAATGTTTTCCTTCTTAAGGATTAAATTTATCCAAATAATCACATTTATGGCTTCTTCAGTAGCTCAAGGTTAATAGCTCCTTCAGTAGCTCAAGATTGATACAAGACTTTCCCAATAATTTAATATTGTAGAAATTTGAGCAGCTTAATGCTTATGATATGTCTTTCTAGCTAGGAGATGGGACTAATACATACGCAACCTCTTTTACGTGACACAAATTGTTGAAAACATAATGCCATTTATCTATTTTGAACAAATATGGCACATTCTCTTGGAAAGTTATGATTATCATGATATATTTATTTCTTTGTTATTTCAAAAATTATTATCAATGCTTTTATTATATATATGTTTGTATCAAAAGAATGATAATTTGTTGTGTTTACTTATCTCTAGAAACTAGCATATTGTGTAAGAGCACATTAGAAAATGTTGGATCAAAACTTTACTAGACAAGCACAAAATGCACTTTGGGTACCCTTTTTATTTTACTTTAAACAAGCATATATAATTCTAGTTTTAAATGAGGGAAAATGTAGATACCCAAAAATCGCACAAGCCCTTTTTATAATGGCTTTTAAGTGATTTTGCATGTATATGGTTAGTTAACATGGACAATAAGTATTAGTTGGCATGTCAACACTTCTATCTAACTCTATTTATTCTGTAACTATTCTTAAACATTGTTTTCATCCTCATTTGTTTCATATTTTTATGAGAATTCGCAGCTTGTGGCTTTCGTCTTGTTTCATTCTTTTGTATCCATGTCACGATCGACTATCGTGAACAAAAGTGGATGACAACTTTGTCCTCCCTTTGTTTTCACTCAAACTTTTCAAAATAAAATCTCTTCGCGTCAGCCTTTTGAGCCTTTTGATTTTAAAGGTTTTGAATTCAAGAAATGATCACTATATAAACACATCACTTAATAACATTGTAAAGGGGGGGACTCCTTACAAGATCAATATACTTATTAATATCAAAAGATCTCTTGCACATGCAAGTATAGTGTTGATTACTTTTATGTGTAAATCCAAAACACTTTTAATGCATGCATTACCTTTTGTGTCATTTGGTTTTAGGAAATGACATGTACAATTGCATTGATTATCACATGTTCTCACACACCTAGTAGGGAGAACTACATCGATAGACTAAGGCCTTTTGAAAGTGTTGCTATGAAAGCAAATCTCAACTCAGTAGGGGGTTGAGAAATTTCGACCATTGTAGACTAACCCCCTTTTTAAGTTTTCAAGCAAAGGGGAAGCTAAGGTTTTGGACAATGAAGAAGTTTTAATCAATTACATAATCATGATTTTGGACATATGAATACATATTTACTGATCTTAAGACACGAGCAAATATTGTGCAAAAGATATAATTCATATCAAACTAGCACATGACAAATCCGCCCACCCAAGACAAATCCACCCATGTGACTTTGTCTAGTATAGTGGAATCCATTCTCCTCTCAATCTCAATCCCCCAGATTTTCAAAGCAACTCAACGATACGAGCTATACGGCTCATTTGTAAATTTCCATGTCATTATCATTTCTAGTCTTTTAAGTGAATAAGTTATGAACTCTAACTCATACTTTCACCTATCTCTTTCTAGAGTTCAGATATATGATAGTATGAACAATACATGTTTCTATAATTTATAGATTTTAGTACTTTGTTATATATAATTTATAATATTAAATCATAATTTACATCAGTAATAATTATCTTAGTTAAGAAAATTCTACTTTGATATTGCAATATAAAAAGGACAAATCTTGATATTCTAATAATTCAAATTTGTGTTTGTTTGGGCATATAGGAAAAATTAAAATTTTGTTCAAGGTGATAAATCCCATATGGATTTGACTACTCTATAATATATGAAAACACCATAAATTTATTCAAAATTTGTTCATGTCCGATGCTCTACCATGTTCCATTGTTTTACCTGAAATACAACAGTGATAAAAAAACTTGTGGTAATTTAGATGATTACGTTCTAACCTTTCAAATATTTAAATGTAAACATTTCAACCAAACTGTCACATAGTTGATTTAAATGTGTAGAGCTGTCAAATAGATGATGAAAACTCAACCATTCAAATTTTCCACAACAGTTATAATTCAAAAGATTGGAATCTAGGTAATTGTTTGACTATTTACTCTGTTGTGTACCTGAAACAGACTGAAACTTTCACCATTTCTGACACTTCCATAGCAGTTCATAGTAAATAATTGTCATTAAGCATAGTGACGTGGGTGAAGAATACGAGTGTCATTAGCTCTAATGGTTATACGATATTTTTAGTGTTTAATATTTTGGTATATTTGATTATACTATTGAGTGGTGGTAGCTGAATGGATTCGTAAAATAGTTTATTAGGGTGCCATAAATCAAAAGGAATGGCAAAACGTGGGGCTGAATACTAACAACTATTATTGTGTTGTTTTATGGGTTTGTGGTAATTTTTATTATTAATGATACATGGAAAATGAATAAGGATTTTTAAAGTAGGTGTATGATTTTCAGAATGTATTTAAGGGTTATTGAAATTAATTAATTTTTTTTAAGTCACACAAAAGAAGAGGGAAAGGTTGAGAAAGTAAACATATTAATTCCACAATCAATAAAATGTTATGTTAACTTGAGGGTCATTTTCGGTGTAGCATTATCTCCATTGACATAAAGATCATGATATATTGAGGTTTATATATTATTGCAGACCAATCCATGAAATCTAGGTCACATTTTGTATCAACTAAACAAATATTTGGAATGCCTAAAGTTGTACATTCCCGAATGGTGGTCAATTCTCTTTTTGATTGAGAATTATTATAATATCGAGCAATTTTGTCATGTATTTAATCCACATTTAACCAATTAATGTGGAATTAAGTTTTTGATTGAATGAGGATTTTAAGTCATAAAAGCAATGTGAAGGCATCTAAAGAGAAGGGATTGGCATGAGAAACTTGATGTCAAAAGAGCTTTTGGTTTTGATAGAATAAATCGATGAACATTGACAAAACTTGGCACTCTAGTTGGAGTTAAAAACAGTAAAACCCTTCATCCTTTGCATATTGATAAGGAGGCGGTTATGTTATGGCCTTTGAAAATACCACTCCCCTAAGTAGCATACAATTAGTTTAACTAATTTTTGTAGTTTGAAGAAAAAAATTCCATGGATATATAACACTTACATAGAGCACCCCATAAGTGGATGTTGGGAGAAGATAACAACAATTTGTGGCTTCCCTTCCTTTGTCAATTGTTATTATTTCCCATTGAAAACTGCTAACACTTCTAAGCTTATTTGTTTCACAAATCTCTCCATTGATCCAAACTCAAGGAATCCTTTCTTTTTTACCATTACAAACAAGATCATTATATTATTTACTTATTGTTGGGCGTCGTATTTTATCACCCAAAATTAAGCATTTATAATTAGTTGATAGGTTTTTATTGTGGGAATGCATTCCCAAAATATACCAAAACAACCTTGTCACATGTTGGAAACATTGTACAATCATCGGTAAACTACTTTTCAACACAAGAAAAGTTTGCATCCATTCAAAAGCAACCCAAAATTTTCTTTTGTCATATATTAGTTGATATATTTGTATTGTTTATTGAAATATTGCATTGAATTTAGCTTAATTGTCCATTCAAAACAACATCATCTCATCTTAATATTGATTGTTCTCTTCACTTGTGCGCATCATTAACATTGATTGATTACAGAAGGACTGATTAAATAAAATATATGGTTGTCTTCTAATCGATCACCTCCAAATGTAAATATATAGCAACACCCAACATATAATCATCATACATAGTCCTTAGAGTCAAGATAAAATTTCTTGATGGAAATTTGAAGTCATATATACTTCAATGATGTACTCTTTCTCTTTTGAATCAATCCTTACAAGTCTCGTTAATATATTTTGTGTTGTCTTAGTCAGTTATAAATCTACCATGAGAGATAGGTTCATTGTACATGGCATGTTTATAGTTGATTTACAATGTGTATTGTTCTTTAACAGTTAATATATATAGTTTTATTTTATTGTAGTTATGCTTCTTATTAGTGATTCTAAAGACATTGTCAAGAGGCTCTCTAGTAAGTAAAGTGTTGATGTTTTCTCATGAAACCTTATCCACTTGATGGTTGGAATAGTGTCCTTAGTGAGCATTGAGCGGAGCTTCATTATGTATAAGGCTTGTTAATTGTATACCTAAGCATAAACAACACACACAAATCCTCTAGTTAGCTGCTCATAGTCAACTATTTTCAACCATTTTTTACACTTTTGCTCATGTGATTTGGCCCTTATAACTCTCAATTTTGATTGCGACAACTTAATCGACCTGCTTGTGTGCACGATATGCATATAATATAAATCAAGTTTTATTTAGCATAAGTGGTTTCGATGGTTGCCTGAATTTATTTGTCGTTTCCATTCGAGAAGCACGAGAAACACTTTAAGTGTGTTGTATAAGGCTTGCCAACTGTACAATTGAGCATATATTTATTGTAAAAGATACACACATGTTCCTCTAAATTGTCAGTGACAAAGCTTTGGTACTTAGATAAGAACTATCTAGATCATTTTCGTTGGATTGTGCAAAACCTATTGTAGATTGTGCAATAAATGATTCTTGGGTAAAAAAGTTATAATTAACATGGATATGCCATCTTTGGTGATGAAATAAATTGTTAGTTGATTTCCACTTACCTTTTTTTGAGGTAGAATGTGCATAATCCTTATAGTGTTGGGAAACCTTATAAGATTGTTCTCCCTTTTGATTTGTGTTTTGCTTACGCCAAGAGGGGTTAAAATTGTGTCATATATGTGGATGGAACTTGTGCATGACATTGGATGAAGATGGGAAATAATGCTTCATATTTTCATTGGACACGATCTTTTCAGTGTTTCAGTATGTTTAGTGCATATATTTAGAAGTTAATAAGGTCATCATTGTATAAATATAAGGTGAGAGCTCACTATTGTACTTCAAAATCTCATCTTACTGTACGAGGTCCTCACACAAGTGCACAACATAGTCAAGAATATAATTAATGTAGTTTTCCACCTATTTATCTTTACGCCGATGAAACTAATAGAAATTTATGTACTCATCTTCATTTTGTTTTAGGCCAGGTGTAATTATTTCTATAAAGTGCTACCAAATTCATTTTATGTCTAAATGGGATATTATGTCTGATCCAAAACTTAGGGGTTTTGGGATTAAAGGAAAAAATATCAATTCTGCCATAAATTACTTTTTTTAGAAATTACTATTTTTAGACAACACTACAAAAATTATATTTTGAGGCCTCTAGGAGAAGATTTTAGGGGATAAAATTTGTAGATAAAATGAATTCACATATTCACTATATTCTATGCATTCCAATATTTCTGATACATTTTGAATGGAGTCAATCGGAGCTACGGTGCAAAAGTTATGACTCCTAGAAGTTGCCCTACTAGATTTGTTTCCTAGATTACTATCTGTATCATTCCTTCCTCCTTTAAAAGCAATGGTCCCCATTATTCCAAGGATTCCAATCAAGTGTGGGAACTATTTCTTGATCTGGTATTCGGTGGGCCATTCGCATTGATGATTGAACTTTCCTTTCTTGATCACTCGATAGAGCTGAATAGGACATCCTATGGTGGTCTTAGTGTAAGTGTGCACAATCTAGTCTTCTTAAACTGGAGAAAAAATTTATGGGTTGGGTTCAGATATGTCCAAATATTCTGCTACAACCGATGTGTCCAATAGATGTGGATGATGTGGAAAATTCAACTTGAAAGCATTTTTTCCCACTTTCTTGGTGACAGTGTAGGGACCGTACCATAAAGGTCAAATTTTCCGGTGTGGACTTGCAATTCTTTCCTTTTGAAGTTGTAACCATACGTTATCTTTAAACTAAAAATGATGGGGAATCATGTGTTGATCATGGCGTTGTTTATACTCTGTGTTCATCTTTTGTAAAATAGCGTGGACTTGTTGCTGAGTATATTGAATTTCTTCAACAAACCTTGTTGCCTTTTCTTCTTTAGTTCTTCCATGAGATGTGTATTCCATTGTATGCACCAGAATGCACACATTAATGGAAGTCATAAGTAGGAACCCATAACAAACTTGAAATGGATTATGCTTGGTGGAGCTATGCAGGGATTGATTGTATCTATATTGTATGTAAGGGAGGGCATCATCCCACGTATGTGGGTGTTTAGAGTGATACATACGAAGCATGTGGATAATCGGGCAGTTCACCACCTCTATATTCTTATCAATTTGCAGCTGGAATGATATGGACTTCATCAACTTAGTGTCCATCATTTCCCATAGGTTGGACCAAAAGATGCTCAAGACCTTGCTATCTCTATAGGAAACGATAGACTTGGGTATCCCAAAAGTGATCCGTACATGACTAAAATAGAGTTTAGCAGTTTCTTCAGTAGAAATATTTTTCTTGCAAGCAATCATTATAGCCATTTTAGAAAACCGATCAACAACAATAAAAACACAATTATTTCCATGTTTTGAAGTTGGCAAACCTGAGAGGAAGTCCATTAAGATGGAGGCCCAAGGCTTGGTCAGCTCTGGAAATGGTGTATACAATCCTTGTTTCTTGTTAGCTGATTTGGAAATTTCATAGGGGGTGAAAGACATGATGTAATTAACTACATCATTCCATATATTGGGCTAGTAAATTTTCTTTTGGAGTACTACCAATGTTTTTTCCACACGAAAGTGTCTAGCTGTCCAGCTGTCCTACTAAAGTGTGCCTCCCATATCATTTCTATTGCTTAAAAACATAAACACAAATGTGTCCCATGTGGAAGATGAGGTTATTATGTAGATAGAAATCAGGGACATGTTTGTCCCCCTAGAGAGCCTAATATGTATTTGAAAATTTAGGATCTGTCTTATACAAAGTGCACTAACTAGAAGTCTCATGTCCATAGAGGTCAAGGATAGTTGTGAGGACTACAATTAGAGGGTGGCTTAGGAAATTTGATAATGAATTGGAACTTCCCTTCTTATGTTTTAGTATCAAGTGGAGCTATTGTAGGTATGTGACCCACTTCTGGTGTCTCTCATTCCTTAGTTTTCACTGTGTTTGAAGGAACTCCAATTGTAGACACAAAATCACGCACTTGGGTACATTTCTAGGTCCTAATCACATACTACTTTTCATACAATTCCTAAGTGAGAAAACTAGAAATAGACAGCCATCTTTGGCCTTTTGTCTATGTTTCTTATTTTCTATTTGGCCTTCTAGAACCTACAACCCAGTTGGTACCCAATTTTTTTATGTTTTATGACTCTAGACACCAGCGCCCAAACAGGACGCTAGCGCCCAGACAGGACGCTAGTGCCTAGACACCCTCATCCTTCTGGGCACCCCCGACCTCCTTTCTACTTTGCTTGCTCTTTTTGGGCATGTTATTTTCTTGTGGGTCGGCCTTCCAATTGTCAATTGCGAAATTCAACCAAGGGAATCATATAAATATAAAGCTATGTGACCATAATAAAAGACTAAGCTCTAAGCATCTACTATCACCACCTAAGGTTGCATCCAAAGGCATTCTAAGAGCATCAAAGCATTCATCTAGAACTCACTCAAGGGACAAGGGACTATATTTTTTTTCATACACTTAATAGGAGGGGAAGTTCATTTTGTCATCCACGCATCTATTTACATTACTACATCTAGCTATCGCTCACTATCAAGTGCATCTTGCACAAGAGCTTCCTAGGGCATGATCTCGAACACACACAAGAACTACATGGAGTCTGAGATGTAGTGCAATGCTTGGTCATGAGTTCACTTTGTCGGGTGACCATCGGGTCATTCTGACTCCCCATTTACATATTTTTTTTTTTAGGATTTGATGTCTTTTGGGGTTTTGTAAGTTATCTATCTCTTTGGAGTTTACAAGAAAACTCGGTAATCAACCCAAGGACACACATGCGATCAACAACGAAGGTTAGCAAGAATCTTATGACACAATAAAAACTAGATTTTGAGCTCTTTCACAGTCACGAGCACCCAGCAAGGTAGTCTAGTGCCTAGGTGCCCCTGACCTAGTCCAGGCATTCTGGTCTAAATCATGTCTGACAGTTTACAAATTTTCTGAGTGCGGTTTCAATAGTTTCCTCCTCATGTTCATCGGTTCTCCAGTCCAACATACTTTGGGATTAATTATGAAATCAGATAAGTTTTCTATTCCCTCTCTTGTACCTAGGGTTTCAATTTTCAATAGCTTATTACTTATGTTGAATATGTGCTTTAGTGTTTATATATTACATGTGACTCCACAATATCTAGGTATTAGCATATTTCCACTTTTGTTAAATCATTTGGTGAACACGCATTCAAACACTCTTTGATCCTCATTTTTCTTCACATAATATTTTATATCATGGCTTCTAAGGTTCATCAAATCTCTTACATGAATTACTTCAAATGCATCCAACCTTGCAAAGAGGTTCTTCAAAAATCCCTAGACACCATGTTTCTCCCTAGAGATATGCCACCCACTCAAGTAAGCGCCATTTTCGATCGTCTCAGATGAGTCGATTCATCCTATTCCTCCATCTAATCATCTTCGAGTCAAATCAATATTTTCATTATTTATTTCAATAAAAAATTCAAGCTATGGAATTAATGATTATATCTCTTAAATTTGAAATTCAACATCTCAAGAATGCTTGTCAAACCCATGTTAATTCTTCTTCATCATCTCATCCTATTTCTATGTCTTCTACATGTGCTCATATCAGTGAAACCCAAGTCTTACCACTCCCCATGCCTCTCAATTTTTATTTCAATGTTAAGCTATAAGATATTCTTCCACAACTCCTCACTCATAAATTCATCGGATTTCCATCTACTCATTGATATCCTCCTTATCAGCTTGTAAAATATCAAGGTCATCCATAGTGAATTATCATCAAATTAATGGACATAATGACAATGATTTCTATGCTTTGAAGTAACAAATTAATCAAGTACCTTGCAGTGTTGGTCTCATTTCATTTCACTACACAACATTCTAATACATGTTCCATCTCCAATTGATTAAATATCCAAATGGGTTCCTAAATCTGATTCATCTATGTCTAATGAGCATAATGCCATCACTTCTAATGTTGCTTATTTCTAAGGTCAAGCAATCCAACCCATGTCAACTAATCAATCACCTCTCAAGGTCTGTCATCCATCACCTCTTCCTCCTCTCAAGGCTTCTAAGATGTTACCAATCCCGAGTAAACAACCACTCGCTAAGCCAGACCAGAAAACTCTAGAAGGCATCCTTTGACTTCCTCCATTCAAGATTCCTCCCCATCGTACTCCATTTCCATTTCCAATTCATTTTGTCAAAGAAACTAATCCTCGTATTGATGGCCAAGACACATTTCAAACTTCGTTGCCATGGCATAGTCCTATTTTTGCTTCTACCTACCATTGTGATGACTCTCATGACACAGATAAAACTCTTCCAAAATAGCATGGTATCTCTTGCGTCATCACATATATCTCCATCATTAGTACACTTGGGGGGCATCGTGCTTATTCTCCCCCTCCTAACATTATCAGTTTCTAACAATATACTGCCACTATTATGCTTCCATGCTTCATGACATCATATTTTATATCTCATTAAACCACTTGATACACTTATATCATCATCACCCTATGATGCACTCTTATGCTAAGGTTCACACTTGACTTTTGAGGGCATACTACATCCATGAACCTCACACGCTCATATAAACGACACACTTCAAACTCTACGCATTCACAACACACCTCTCTCTAGCATCACATTCTCACGCATCATACTACCCTATGACGTACTCTAGTTTCATGGTTCATAATCGACTATTGAGGGTATAAATTTGAAATGAACCTCATACCATTCTACACTTTATGCTCTATGCTTCATTGATCTATCTTTCTAACACACACAATTCAAACCATTTACCGATGACACACTCTTGTTCTATGGTTCATTCTTGATTGTTGAGGGATCTTTTATAAATGAACCTCATCTCATGCTCATTCACATCCGCTTGGGGGGCACGTTGTTCCTATCACATTCACTTTGCATTCCATTCCATTCACACTCACAGCATATTGCATATCTTGGTTGTATATACTCTTGCTTACTTATGCTTACATGTACACTTTGTTTTCATGCTAGACAGATACTTTGTATGTCATTATCTTTATCATATGCACATGTGTTCACTTGTTTTGTAGTTGTGAATGCAGACTTTCTACAGATATTTACATGCAGTATGGATGTTTGGCACTATACCTCTTACAAATCCCATAGCGGCTCCTGGGGGCATCTACTTCCATACACACTACAGGTGTTATTGTTTCATTTTCTACTACTTCATATTCTTACAAGCACACTATCTTATATCGAACATACATGTTTTGACATACTTTTTATCTTTCTAACATGCTAACGGGTGCTTCCTGTGTAATATTTTCTTTGCAGGAACTATTTTCCACCATGGTTGTCTATCACACTTTGTTTGTTCTTGTCTTCTATTGTATGTCATTGTTTGCAGGATTTTCCCTATGTCTTGCTTGATCATTGCTTGTATGTTTTAGCCACTTCGGCCTCGATTATCTTGTGACATTGTGAGCGATGTCCCATGTTTGAAACCCACTTTTCATGGTCTATTTTCAATGCTTGCTTACTAGATTACACATTGTTTTCTATATGTTTATTTTTCTTGATTCTAATAACAAATGCATCTATCCACTTTGTTTACATGTGCCTTCATTTCTACCAAGAACATTCCCTCCCCATGTAGGGTATCAGTTTCAGCTCAGCATCCAGTCCTCTCCTTTGGGTTACATCCTCCTAGTGACGTCACATGTACCCCAAATGAGGGGGGCATATATTGGGTGAATCAATCACCCCATACAACAACTCAAAGCTTTGGTACAGGCCTACACAATATAGGAACATAACATGGTTACAAACACAGAATGACCCAAATTCTGACTTGGGTCCTCAATTTATCACAAACACTAGTACACAGATTCAGACATGAGCGTCTAGACACTCCTAACCTTTCCTAAGATCCTATGACCAGGGTGTAGTTATAGTTACTTTCTCATATTGGCACAGTTTACAAAGTAGTTTGTGCAGCACAAGCACAATCCTCCAGCAATAAGAATGCATTCTATCTTCTTTTTCTACTTGGATCAAACTAGATGGTGCAAAGCAGGATCACACCATCTGCAGTGGTGTATAAATTTTGGAAGCAATCAGGGATGGAGTATAACACTAGAATTTTCTCCCCAACACTCTTCTGCCATGGTGTGAGATCATCCAAAAAACTCGCACTTTGCTTGAAATCGCCCAAAAAACCCACTCTTGGTGTGAGATCACCCAAAAAACTCATTCTTCTACATTATTTTCAGGACATTTTCTATCCTTCTCACTCATCACAGATCATGTGCACATGTTCCTTTAATTACTTTTTCACATTTTTACCTACTTTTGCATATTTTTTACATATTTTTCATAACACATGACTTTAATTACTCTTTCACTCTTCTTTTTCAGGTCCTTCCTTAATATGAAACAATAAGCAACCCCTTATCAAGCACGAAAACAACAAGTACAACACGAAACAACACATATGCTTCACCCCTAGGGTTACTTCCTCTTCCTTATGTCACATGCTTCATTTTTATCGCTCCACATTTTTTCTTGTCTCTTTGGCTCGCTTTCACCATCAATCTATAGGGTTATCAGGTACACATCTCTGATCTACTTTATGTTATCGAGTATTCACTCAACAACATAAAAGTGAGGGAAAATTTAGACACAAGATCATGCACTTGAGTACATTTCTAGGTATTAATCACATGCTATTATTCATATGATTCCTAAGAAAGAAAAATAGTAATTGACATCTATATTTGGCCTCTTTTATATCGTTCTTGTTTCCTCTTTGATCTTACACACCCCATAGCCTAGTATTATATTAATTGCTTTATCTTTCTTGAATTTGTACACCAACGCCCATGCGCCCTCATCCCCTCTAGGTGCCCCCAACCTCTTTATATCTTACTCAAACCTTTTGGGCCTCTTTTCTCTTTTTGGCATCCTTTTTTCTTATAGGTTGGCATTTTAGTTGTAAATTACAAAATTAAAATAAGGGAATCATATAAATACAAATCTATGTGACTGTAAGAGGGGACCAAGCTTTAAGCATCTACTATCACCACCTAAGGTTTCATCTAAAGGCATTCTAAGAGCATCAAGACATTCATCTAGAACTCACTCAAGGGACAAGGGACTATATTTTCTACACACACTTCATAGGATGGGAAGTTCATTTTGACATACATGCATCTATCTACATTACTACATGTAGCTATTGCTTGCTATCAAGTGTGTCTTGCACAAGAGATTCCTAGGGCACAATTTCTACACACGCACACCAGAACTACATGTAGTCTAATATGTAGTGCAACGCTCGGTCATAAGTTCACTCTATCGAGTGATCGTCGAGGTCAGTCTGACTCCCCATTTGCATCTTTTTCTTTTTAGGATTTGATTTGTTTTGGGGTTTTGCAGGTTATCTCTCTCTTTGCAAGTTTACAAGCAAACTCGATGATCAACCAGCGACACATAAGTGATCAATAGCGAAGGTTAATGACAATCTTTCAACACAACAAAAATTAGTTTCTGAGGTCTTTCACAGTCACGGGCGCCCAAAAGCAGTCTCTAGCACCCCTAACCCAGTCCAGGCGCCCTGGTCCAAGTTCATTCGGCAGTTACATGATTTTTTGTACTCAGTTGTGACAATCTCCTCCTTTTTTTGATTAGTTTTCCAATCCAGCATAGTTCGGGATTAACCGAATGTTAAGTATTTTATCCTCTCTCTTGCACCTAGGGTTTCATTTTATCTAGCTTATTGCTTGTGTCAATTCTATATTTAGCATTTATTTATCCTATGTTACTCTTTAATTAAGGTTTTATAAATTTCAATATTTGTTAAATCACTAATGACATGTGGTTTATTTTAATGGTTGTCTCCTTCCTTAGAATGTAGTGTTTCCATTGTTTGCAGGCTTAGACAATGGCATAAATCTCCTTATCATATGTTGGGTAATTCCTGACTGTGTCATTAAATGTTTTACTATGATATGCAATAGGGTGGCCATGTTGCATGATAACAACTCCCATGGCATACGCAAATGCATTCGTCATCAATTTGAAAGGTTGATGCAAGTCAAGTAAGGAGAGAACAGAGGCTGAGAATAATCTTCCTTTCAATTTTTGAATGCTCTCTATTACACCTCCCCCCATCGGAATGTAGCCTTGTTTCATCCTTTATTCAGTTGGTTCAGTGGCCAAGAAATATGTGAAAATCCCAAGACAAACCGGTGATAGAAATGGGTAGGACCCAAGAAGCTATAAAGTTCTATAAGAGTCTTTGGAGTGGACCATTTCCTAACAACCTGGATCTTCTCTAGGTCAACATGGACTCCTTTTTCATCCACAACAATTCCTAGGTACTGAACCTTCCTCATCCCAAATGTGCATTTTTCTTTATTTGCATACAACATGTGCTTTCAAAGGGTTTGAAGTACTTCTCAAACATGTTTTAGATGTTGTGCCCATATATGAATATAGATGAGTATATCATCTAAGTATACAACCACGAAGGATTTGGTCTAAGGCCACAAGATGTCATTCATCATCCTCATGAATTTCGCAGGAGCATTAGTTAAGCTGAAAGGCATGACACCAGTTGAATAGACCTTCCTAAGACTTAAATGCAATCTTCCAGAAATTTGTGGGCTTGATGGGAATCTAGTGATATCTAGACTTGAGGTCAATTTTGGTGAAGAATTTAGCACCATGGAGTTGGTCCAGAAAATCATCGATCCTCGGAAGGGGGTAGTTATTCTTCATAGTAATTTTGTTCAAGGCCCGATAGTCAATTCAAAGTCTCAATGTTCCATATTTTTTTGGTGCCAAGACAATTGGGCTTCCACATGGTGAAGAGCTCGGCGTAATTTTTCCCTTTTGAATCAATTCTTAGAGTTGCCTCTTGATCTCATAATTTTTGAGGAATGACATGCGATACACATGGCTATTAGGTAAAGGAGATCCCGGGACCAAATCAATAACATGTGTTACCTCGCATTAAAGTGGCACCCTTGTGGGTGATTGGAATAGATCATCATACTCAACTATGATTTGGTCCATCTGCTTATTTTTTTGCATTGAATGTGTGGTCAAGGTCAACAACTTTCTTGGTGGTTTTTGGCTTGATCATCATGATGACAAATTGCTTTTTTCCCTCCACCTTCTTACATTGCTTGGAACTGATGAGGGAAACCGAGTTGGAGGGGATGACCTCATGTATCTGGTAGCACTGAATCCCGATGCTAATGGTTACCCTTTTGAGGTCGTGGCCCATAGACGACATGTCTCTCCCATATGAATGGTTGGCCCAAGAGCACATCACACACATCTAATGGAACAACATCACACATGAATTCATCATGGAAGGGTTTGATTGCATATGGGAGGAGAAATTTTTGTGTGACATGGATATCTATTCCTAGGTTCAACCACCCAATACTATATGGTTGGGGATGTGGCTTTATAGGAAGGTTTAGACTTTTCACAATATCAGCAAAAATTAAATTCTTTTGACTTCCACTATTAAGAATAAAATGTAGAGGCTTACCCTTTACCCAAAGCTCAGAGTGAAATAGTCTTTCATTCTAATCCATCTTCTTGACTTGCAAGGTGGAAATTATCACATCCAGTTCAACATCTATAATTTCATCTTCTTCATTTCTAACCTCGAGGTGTGTCATTGGTGGAGCAGTGGGTGTTGAAGATTGTAACTCAATTAGTAAGGACTTGATGGTTTGACATTCTTCCTTGGAATGACGATTAGTCTTGTGGAAGTCACGCCACTTCCCTATCTTCTCCTTGTGTGTTTTATTTCCTTGCAACTCCTTTTGTTTCCAACCTTGACCTCGAGTTTGACCTTCCTTATCATTTTCCCCCTCAAAAGTTGGTTCTTTGTATTTCTCTTTTTATACTTTTGTTTAATCTTGATCGCGAACTTATATGCCTCGCTGAGGGTATGAATTTGAAAGAGGTCCATGTCCTCCTATATGTACCATTGTATGCCACTGCAATATTTTAGGATCTTACGTTGCTCTATGTCTTCAATGCCCAATCTTACAGAAAGAGAATGAAAATTATCAATATAATCTTGAACTGACTGGTCCTTACCTTGGTGAAGTTGTTGCCATTGTGTATATAGATCATCATAGGCTCCAACGGGGTAGTATTGTTCCTTTATGACATCCACAAAAGCATTCCATGTGGGTTCCTCTGTGATGCCCAGTTCGTCCCTATTGAGTCCGTTTTTGTACACCCCCACTAATTTTTGAACGGAAGTGACGATTTCAAGAGAGCAAATGTTACCTTCTATTCATCAGTGAATTTATTGATGGAAAATTAGGAGGATAATTGGTCCAACCATTTTTCTACTGCATCAGAATTTATTTTACCCTCAAAGATAGGAATATCAAAATTTACTTGAACCTTGAAGGGTGTCAGGGCACTGAATGGTTGGATCATAGAGTAGGAAAGATTTCCTATTTGTAGTTATTGAAGGGTCTAGGTGAATTGTTGTAACATCTGATCATGTTTCTCCATGAGAGCTTCATTCACCATTTTATTCAGAGGATCATTTGTCCTAGTGTTTCCCACCATTTGAGGTCTCCCGCAACGAGCAGTCAAGTATTTTGAAGGATCTTGTGTGGACCACCCAAACTTCTTATATCCTGACCTCGTTCTGGGAATCATTCACTTTCAAGACAACTTCGCTCTGATACCACTGATCCAAAACTTAGGGGTTTTGGGATTAAAGGACAAAATAACAATTGTGTCAGATGTAAATAGTAAAACTATCGCTAAAAATAGATGCATATTGCTCAGAAGAATGTGATTACAATAGCTATCTTTGTAAAGAGATGTGTGTCCTTCCCTTTTAGGTTACATATAATTATATACCTAATCATGGAAATATGAAGATACATATAGAATAATGTGGAAGGTCACCAATCTCAAGGCAGATGAGGTGGTTCATCTTTCATGGATTACATATGTGAAAATTTCACGAAATTGATATTTTTAGACAACACTACAAAAGTTCCATTTTGAGGCCTTTAGGAGCCTATTTTAGGGGTCAAACTTTTTTGAATCGATTTCTACACCTCTTCACCATATTCTACGTGTTCCAAGCATTCCGACGCATTTTAAACGGAGTCAATCAGAGCTACGGTGCAAAATTTATGACTCCCAGAAGTTGCCCTACTAGAATTGCTTCCTAGATTGTTGTCTGGATCAATGCCTTCTCAAATTTTGTGTTGTATATTTTACAATGTTGCAGCATCAATTTTTCCTTTTAACACTTGGATGTTGAGATACATTTGAACCTTAAAAAAGGTATGATGTTGAAACTAATCATGATTAGGCTACAAGAATGGAGAAGTCGTACTCTTTGGGTCGATCTAAAACATCAACTCACGCAATTGGCCATGTAGTTTGTGTTATGATTCAAGGGCATCCTTAATAAGATTTTGGATGTTTGGGGATGTATTACGTTGCTTTTGGGAATCATCCATCATTTTATTATTTTGGCATTCTTTATGATAAATTGAAATATAACCAAATTTGTGTCCTTTTTTCTCTCATCGTGCTCACATGTTTACATTCATTAGAAAGAGCTATGTTTTAATATATATAATTTGTACCATGATGCACAATACCTTGTGCAGAGTAACATTGTCAAACTTGCAAATAAGTAGTGGATTGTATAACATGTCCAAGAAATACTTAAAATATTAGTTTACCAAACACATTCAAATGTGGTTGTTTTATATGGGTAAATCAAATTTATATTCAATATAAGGTATAAGGTGTACAATGACCGATATTAAGGTTAAGAGTGAAAGCTAATTTAATCAGAAGGAGAATTCTTCCTTAATGGTGTTCCTAATTTGATGAAAGAATCTAGAACTATATATTTGTTTAAAGTTAGATTCTCGAGGAAGACTAAGTATTATCATATTTGGTTTGTGTATATTCACTCCACTTTAAGGATACTTGAATTAAATTTGAATATTTTATGTCATGAGAGTGTAATTACATACACACATTTACATGTATGATTCAATGATGGTCTTCCAACAAAAAATGAGAAAAAACTAATTTTGGTGAAGGCCAAAAACTATAAGGGCCAAAGACAAGTCGAAGTATACTACATAAGAAAGGGCTCCAAATATGTCTAGTTATGGTTTTGGAGAACCAAGAATATACAAATATAATTTTGGGGATCCAAAACAATAAGTGTACAATTTCAAATAAAACCAAAGACTATGTTGTGCAATGTGTCTAATAACATCAACTTGTGTGTTTCAATAGACACTTCAATGATTGTCTAGTTTCTTCCAAAATGATTGTAATTGTTTAATAAATTCATTTTAGTAATAGATGAATATTCATTCTTTAGGTATCTAAATCAAATAAACTATAACACTTGTGTATTTATATACAACTTAAATTTAAAATAAAATAATATTGACACCGAAAACAACATCCAATAGTAAAAAAAACTAACAAAGAACAAAGATCCTTTGTGAAATGGTTGAAAGGGACTACATACACAGGCCCAAGAGCGTATGGACACTTCGAACAAATCCAAGAACAATCAAACACTTTAGATAAATTCATGAGCATCTCAAAGCTCTATAAAAAACCTAGAGAGAGAGAGAGAGAGGAGGAGGAGAAAGGAAGGGTGCACTTCCAAAGGATTGGGACGTGTGAGGGCCATCACAAATTAATAAATAGGTAAAACTAGCTACAACATTTAATGCATGTTAAGTCCATTGAATGTCAAATTTGAACCTGCAACTAAGCAACTTGCAGATTTGTGTTTTTGTCTTCTCTTCCCTCCATTCACACAGACATCTTCCCCCTGTCACTTCTTCTTACCGGTTTTAGCTTGTCAGTTGCTCAGATTTAACGCATACCACATATTGTCTGTCATTTCAACCGTGGAGTAGTCCGACCAACGTCCCTGAGTGTGCGTTAGTTGTACAGAGGCAGTATGAAGTGTGCACAAGTTGTACAGAGGCAGTATGAAACCTATGCACCAACTGAATGAAGGCAGTATGAAACTCGTGCACCTGGTGGTTCCTTCCTCACGCCAAGCTAAAGTTTACCGAGGCTAGAGAGACTGTGCTGAATTGTAATAAGTAATGATTCCTCTAATAATGGAGGCGGTATGAAACCTAGGCACCAACTAAACGAAGGCAGTATGAAACTTGTGCACCTGGTGGTCCCTTCCTCACGTCAGGCTAAAGTTTATCGAGGCTAGAGAGACTGTGCTAAATTGTAATATGTAATGATTCCTCTAATATAAAAAAAAAAATCGTGTATAAATTTGAGTTTAGTCGTATGCGCTTATTTAGTTTTTAGGTTTTAGCTATATTTTGATATTAGCGAACATTATTTGTCATGGTCTTTTTTTTTGTTTTGGCAATGAGTGAGCACAAGTGTCCAAGTGATAAATAGTTTAGTGGTTAATTACTAAAATCTATTTTCAATAACAATGTAGGTTATGTTTTCTATGTCAATTTTACAAACGAGGTCATTAGGATTATTAATGTTGTTGTTATTAGTCATTGTGTAAGAGTATCAAAAGTCCTTAAAGTGTCATTGTAATAAACAAACCTCAATTGTCATTTGGAAAATAGGGACATACCTATAGAAGTGTCTTTTGGGGGCAGGAGAAGATTTTGAAGTAACTCAATATGCATTGTTGTCCAACTAGTTTGGGAACTCTAGGCAAGTCTAGGAATCTAGAGGATTCAAAATCCAAGAGTTCCAAGGAAAGGGGTACCAAAACAGTCTCAATAAAATTTTGCCTGTCATTACGCCTTTTCGAGATTAAAGAGACAACTTAATAGAGTGTACTTGGTAGTGTTTTCAAGAAGCAACGTTTGTAAGATATAACTCTCTTCTCCCATGTTCACATTGAGTGGGAAATGTTAAGGAAATCTTAGTTTCAACATTGCAATGTGATGTTTATTATTATTATAGTGCAAACAATAATATTAATAATGTGTATGTAAGTGGGTTGTATTTGTTACAAAACAACTCACTACTCTTTAGGGATTGTTAGAGATTGTAGGAGTTGTTTGAGAGATCATGAGGATTGATAATAAGATTAGCCTCCTAATATGTAGGAAATTGTGAGTCTATAAATTATAAATCTCTATTTTCAAAGAAGTTTTTATTGTGATAATTAATGTGAAATCTGATGGAAATATCACAAAATAAACCAGTAATAAACAATTTGGACCAATAATTAACAAACATGCAAACCTGCTAAAGTAATACAATTTAAACTAATAAATGTTGAGCACATTTCTCATAATAATATGTTATATAAATGTATGGCCAATTATAGCAGATTATTAAATGTTTACCCTTAACTCGCAAAATATATTGATATAATTTTATTGGTCATATAGATTAATTTGCTCTAAGAGAGTAGTCATCATTAGAAAAATTATTATTTTTTGACATCAAAATGACGACAAAAAGAATTGAGGCACCACAATTACAAATATTACAAATTGTGGGGTCAAATTATTTAATACTTAATCTAACGTATAATTAGATACTAATTAATAAAGACAACAATAATACATAAGTTGGACCAATTATCAACAATCACGTAAACATGCCAAAGGAGTACAATTTAACAAGTATTAAATACCAAGGACCACAATTATCATAATCATGATGTTATATGAATATATGGTCTCGATCATAGTTGATTATTGGATGTTTACCGTTAACTCACAAAATAATACTAATAAATTTAATCGGCCATAGAGATTAATTTGGTCTAACAGACGGAAGCAGTCGTCATCCAAGGATTTTTTTATTTTGGGAAATCAAAACAGCAAAAGGAATAGAAGCGCAATTACAAATATTACAAATTGTGTGGTCAAACTACTTCATCTGACGTGTATTTAAGTAACATTCGACATAAAATTTTAATAAAATAAAAAACAATATAAAATACATAAACAAATAATTTATTATAATCAATAAATAGCCCATAAAAAATCATTCATTGAATTTATGTTAATTTACATAAATTATTAATTAATATACAACAAAATTCTACTTAGTGAATCTATGTTAATTCACATCAACTAACTTAATTAACCCTATAGTGGTAGAATGCTTGTGAGATATCAATATAAAATGGTCGATTTTAAATTTGATGTCCATTTGACTGTTGTAGAACAGTTTTTCTTCTTGCTTAGAGAAGTTGAAGGTTGAAGCCCACCTTTTTCCCAGGTGTATTTTAGCTCAATGTAATTGTGGAGCTATTTTGCGGCTATCTAACACAATAGGAAATTTGTGAAGAAGACAATGTTTTTGTTTATCAATATGAAATTCTTCAATTGGCCAAACTCTGACAAATCTAGAAAAAAAAAAAATGCCTTGAAATTGATATCTCTCTATATTTTTCAGATAAATATATTTAAG
Source organism: Taxus chinensis (assembly GCA_019776745.2). Taxonomy (NCBI): domain Eukaryota; kingdom Viridiplantae; phylum Streptophyta; class Pinopsida; order Cupressales; family Taxaceae; genus Taxus; species Taxus chinensis. Next base: position 329,121,821 of record CM034147.1, read on the forward strand.
ATATTGTACTATTAAATTATTAGAGGCAATCAAAGGGCCCTTGGTTCAATGGTGAGGTTGTTTGGCTTTGATAAAAGCCCACTAGGGATCAAGTCTTGCTGAGTGTAACCTTGGAGATACCCGACCCGGAGAGTCAAAATGGTTAAGGCCAGGATTGTGCCCTGGTGACTTTGACGGCGTGGATGCCCCTTACTCGTAGCTGCTCACTAGTTTAGTTGTACGCTTACTCGTAATTGTAAATCCGCTATATACTTCCTCCGAAGTATGAGCAGAGATGCCCACAATCTATGTAATCTAGTGCCCAATGAATGCACTACTCATCAAAAAAAATTATTAGAGGCAGGAATTTGTCACGCCAACACATGACCAGGTTGCATTTACAAGTGCCATTCTTCGAAACCTGCTTAGGTGGGCAAGAGCTACAAAACACAAGCTGAATAAACTAGGGAATACTTAACAGACTACTAAATGAGTGATCAAGTATTTAATTCCCACGTCAAAATGTGAGTATTTCATGCTTCATTGGTAGATCTCCCTGACTAAAAAACAGTCCATGCCGTATTGGTTGATCACTTCAACGAGCTCAAATGCAATCATCTTAACCGGGAAAAGTTTAATTTCATACCATTTGAATTTTAACCAAGTACCAATATTAGAAGTTCCACGAAATAAAGATGTGCAGACATTTCACCAATCGCTTGCCATGGATTCCAAATAAAAGTGTACTATGATTCTCGAACAATTCCGCCTGACTTTTACGCAAGTATCACTCTAATAAACCTTTTATTCCAGATTTTGGTACAGTCTTGGCAAGAAAGTCCTCCCTCTACATTAATTGGAGAGACTCCTGTAAATGATTGAGATATAGACAAACATTAAAAGGACACATTACTTCGAAAATTTATGGCCATCCTTCCAGATTACATGAAAAAGTTATGGTTCGAATTAGCCTTTTATGCAGCTTTCGGTAAACATTCACAAAAACTGTCTAGTTTTTTGGTATGTTTTTGCCAACAATTTTTGCTGGTGTGATTCTTACAAGGTTCCCTGGCTTTCCTGGAACAGCTCCTTTTATCATTACTGTCCGAAGCTCTGTGTCTATCTTGACTATTCGCAGCTTACGAATCTTATTCTTATTACCACCCATTCTGCCTGGCATCTTTTTACCTTTGTAAACACGTCCTGGAGTTGTACCAGCACCAATTGACCCCAACTGTCTATGACTTTTTGAGCCATGACTCATTGGCCCTCTTTTAAAATGGTGTCTCTTGATTCCACCTGCAACAAAATTACATAATTAAACAGCAACGAACTAAGTACTGTTGTAATCTATCAAAAACTAAGTACTGTTGTCATAATTCTAAATATCAATTAACCAGCTTCGTGCTTGAATTAATTAAAAAGCATTTGGGCTTAAATCAATACTGGAGGACATGTGTGCATGATTCTATAAATGATTTAACATAAGAAAGAAGCCCTGTACGAGTGAAAATTGCATGATTTACAAATTCTAGAAACTAATCTTGAAATTGTTCTGTGGGGCCAGTCCTGGAGAAAACATTAATTGGCTTAATCTTCCATTTACTCCTTCAGTTACAGAGTGCACTAACTGTTATATTAAATTTACCACAATAGATTTGCAGCAAACTACATGCCCCTATATATATTATAATAAAAGAGGGCAAGACAAGGATGTATATAAAAACAAGAAATTCTATCAAATCTGTATGACAGGAGGTATAAGGATTGACATATAATCGAAGATGGACTTATCTAGCCAACAACTCAGCAATTTCTAAGGAGGTGTCGGGAATATTCTGAACTTCAATTATTTTTAGCCTGTCAATAGGGTGGTTCTGAAATTTTTCTCATCCTTTCCTTGTTAGAGATTATATATTTTTGTTTGGATATTTTCTGCATATTGTTCATACGTTGAGTCCTAAATTTGTAGCCATCAGAGTGACTGAATAACTGGATTGACTGTTTTTCAGTTATACCGTGTCTTATGATGATTAGGTCTGTTGGAGCTTCCTTTGTTGTCTTCTTCATTTTAGATCTCTTTAATCTGAGAAGGATGGACACCATTCAATTGATCAGATAACAAGAAAACGGGACTGTATCCAAGGACAACCAAATGATATTATTCTTTTTCCGAATGCTTATTTGGAGTAAGATGGTTTGTATATAACGGAAAATGGTCTCACAACTAAATAAAGTCACTCCCTTCTGGGAACACCAAGCATCACAGAGATGGCAAGAAAAATAGTTATAAGTTAAACGATGCAATAATGCAAAAGCTACATTTGTCCAATATTTACCCCATAAGTGGTTTTCAAATAAAGGCTTTTAACCCTTCTATGGCTTCCATGGGCACTAAAACAGAGCTGCTACTCTCTGAGGGAATAGCAGTTGCTCCTAAAGTTGCATGGTGCCCCAAAAGGACGGTAGTTTTTTTTCCTGGAAACTATATTTCACAAATGTCAATAAATTCTCATCAATAGGGTTAGTCTAACCACTTTATTTTATAAAAAAATGTTTTTTCTTCATGTCTAACCACTTTTTCTGTCCATGACCAGTTTGGACCAGTTACAAGTAAAACCGGCTGGTTTGGACCAGTTCCATCTAGAATCAGCCGGTTCGGTACGGAACCAGTCCCTCAAGCCAGTTTTTCAACCAGTTTAATACATTTCATTTTGAACCAGGCCGTTCTGGTTCGGCTGGTTTTTAAAACACTGGTAAAAGACAAACAGAATGTACATAAAATAAACATTTAAATATAGGTATTTACTTTCTTATACTTTATACTTCTAGGATGTTTGAGAGTGGTTTCAAACATCTAGGAGCTATAATACAAATTTTACGTTTTGGAGTGTTCTATAAGATTATAGATATAATCAAATTTTAGGGTTTCATACTTGGGCATATTTCAGGGTTTCAGAGAGACATCATAGGAGGTATGTAGTTAGTATGAAAGAATAAATAGGTGTAGCTGAAAATCTGTTGGATTAATTGTCATTGATGTCAAAGGAATTTGCTATCAAAGGAAATCAATATCTGATTGTTGACGGCGAAAGGCCACTAATCGCTGTCCAAACAAAATCAATTTTGAATCTCCATTATTCAAGGGCAAATCACACCATTCCAAGGTATTAAAGACAAGTTTATGATCATTAAAGAATGTTGGCCAACCCTCTATTTTGGTGTTAATATTTAAATTATGGGCCGACCCATGTATAGCACCCAAGAAAATAAAGTGTCCCTTAGGAGAAATCACACCCCTTCCAAGTGACATGAGAAGGTATAAAAGGAGATGTAGTTGAAAAGAAAAAGTGTGAGATATAAAAAAGATACATCATTCAAACTCGAGCTGATTTCTGAAGGAGAGAAAAATAAAAGATTATTCAAGGCAGATTTTTGTGAAGGAGATATTGAATTGTCATGTATTGAAGAAGTTCATTTGGAGGTTGGTGCTTCCTAAGAGAAGAGATTGGTGTCTCTTGCTTAGTGGTGGGAATTGGTGTCTCCAGTAGGTTGGTGCCTATAAATTTTATAAAAAAAAATTATTTTATAGTTGGATTGGACAGTAGATCCAAGCAACTTCTCTTTGTAATTTTATTCCCAGAAAGGGTTTCCACACAAATCTTGTGTCTCTTAATTGTTAGATCTTGTGTAAATGTTAGTGGATATAATTTTCAGTAAGTAAAAGTTTATCTTATACTGATTCACCCCCCCTTCCCAGTATAAGTGTGTGCTTAACAATTGATGTCAGAGCCGGTTTCTTTACAAACAGTCTAATTGTTGGAAGGTAGATCTCGGGAGCACACATGGCTAGTCAAGAAGGTTTCTCCTCAAATAGAACTCCATTGTTCGACGGAATAAACTATGCATTTTGGAGCATAAAAATGAAAACTTACCTAATGGCACTTGGTTTTGATATTTGGCAATCAATTGTGAGCGGTTATGTAGCTCCATCATCTCCACCAACGGATGCGGTTAGAAAGAAGGTTAGTGAAAACAATACAAAAACTATGAATGCAATCTTGTGTGGTCTATCAGAATCAGAGTTTGTCAAGGTGATGCATTGTGAATCAACAAAAAAAATCTGGGACAAACTTAAGAACATCTATGAAGGAGATGACAAAGTGAAGAAAGACAAGCTTCAAACTCATAGAAGACAATTCGAGAGTTTGAAAATAAAAGATGAAGAAAACATTGCAGCCTATCTTCTTCATGTAAATGAAATTGTCAACACTATTAGAGGTCTCAGAGAAAAAGTTGAAGATGCAATGATTGTGCAAAAGGTGTTAAGGTCCCTTCCCTTGAGGTTTGATGCCAAGTTTCCGCCACTGAAGAAATGAAGGATCTAGATACTCTAACAATGGATGAATTGCATGGGATGCCAACGGCATATGAAATGAGAACCGAAAAGGAGAAATCATCAAAGCAAGAGGTAGCCTTCAAAGCCTCAAAGAAGATGAAGAATAAAAAGCTCGAGCCATGTGATAGCTCTAACAATGAATCAGACGAAGAGGAAGCTTAAGAAAGGATTCAGAAAGTACAAAGGTAAGTTACCCTCTAAATACTTTAATTCTGGAAAAGTAGGATATTTTGCCGCTAAATGTCCATATGCAGAAAGTGAAAATAATGATGATGACGAAGATCATAACTTGAAGAAAAGTAGCAAACATCATCAATATAAAAAGAGCTACAAACATGGAAAACCTAATAAAGAAAAGAACTTTCATAAGCACAAGAAAACCCTCTATTCCAAAGAGGAAAGTAGCTCATCTAAAGAGAGTAATGAAAGCATCTCCGCTAATGATGGAGAAGAAATTCTATTCGTGGCAATAGAATCAAAAGGGGATAGCTTGGAAAGTGAAGACAAAAGAAAAGAAGAGAAGGATTCAGAAGAGGAAGAAAATGCCGAAATAAATGGGGAAATGGATCTACAAGAAGAACTCATTTGTGCCCTAAATAAGATCAAGAAGCTTAAGAAAGAGAATCTAAAACAAAAGTTACAACTTCAGAAATATGAAGAAGAGGATTGTGATTCAAGTGAAAAAATGATCATTAACCTAAAGACTCAACTCGAAGAGGAAAAAAGAATAGAGGAAGAGGTGAGAATCCAATTGAAGACAAATGAAGAAAATTGTGAGAGGCTAGAGTCTGAAATTGTTTCCTTAAGGAACTAGAGAAAACAACTACTAAGTTGAACAGAAGCCTCAATTTTGAAAAAAGGTATTGAAATCTTAGATGATACCATCAATGGCCAGAGGTCACCATTTATCAACACCAATCTTGGGTACAAAGAAAATCAAATGACTATCAAAGAAGATCCTAAAGAGCCACCAAAGAAGCTAAATGAAGAAAAGCCAAAAATCTATGCAAATGCTCTCAAAAGTCCCATCATAAATGGAAGCAGCAAGAAGAAAGAAAATTATGTTCCACAAAATACCGGCATTCCTCCCAAAGACAAGGACAAGTTTAGAAGATCTTTTCCTCCAAGGCTCACATGACCCATAAACTCAGGAACAGTACGCGAAAGGAGTTGAAGGTGAGACTTAAACATAAATGCGCAGCAAAAGAGATAAAGGCATGGTACACGAGTGTGAGAAAGGAGTGTGCAATAGAATGGGTAGTTGGCAAAAGCAACAAAAGATGTCTTAAGGTGTCTAACAGAGGATTTTGACAAGGATGGAACGATAAGACGAGCCAACAAATAGATTGACGTGGCACAAGCAGATATGTTCAAGGGCGTGGTAAATTAGAGCAATAATGGAGCTCAAATTTGAGTGGGAGAATCTGGAAGCATCTAGAAAGAGCTATCCCGCCCAAGGCGATTCGAACAAGGAGGAAGAAGCGGGAAAAGAGCAAGGCGCACAGTTATTTAAGGAGGATGAGTCCATTTGAGGGTTGTTATTGACTGAGTTGGGAGAGGTTGTGGAATGTGCATGTAGAAGAGCAAAAGCCAACTGAGAGTGGCTAACTATCTGTAGGCCCTTAGAATCGAGTTAGAATGTCACCAGTCTTAGATTAGGTCCTTAGGAAATACACCAAAAGCTCGTAAGGCTCCATGAGTGAGTTGTCAACTCTTAGAGAGCAATTGCATGTAGATGTCGTAAAGGCCTTTGAGAAATACAAGAAAAAATTAACAGTTTTCATCTCATTATGTGACTTTGTAGGCATCAGGGAGTACCCATCCACTGTCACAAATAGTTGGAGTAGCTCCCTTCCCAATAGAGGGCAATCCGTTCTTTGTAGATGTTAGAGAACTACAAGGGAGGATGAGACCTTTGGTTTACTCCCAGGACAAACATCTCGTATACCCTAAAGACAACTACTACTAAGTTGTCATTCTATAGTGGTCCTGGATGATAAGGGCATAAGTTATCATTAAATTCTAAAAATTAATTTTTGCCCAGCTCAAGTGGAATCGAATAGTTCTCAAGTATTGTCCAACCACAAATTGGATTAGGTAAGCATGATCATCCTATGATCTATCTAAAAAAATAGTATAATATACACTTATACCTTGAAGTTGAAAGAGAACAAATTCATGCAACGCAATTTCATTCCAAAATCATCTTGTTGTCCAAAATAACCTCCCAAGGCTATTTTGACAACTTACAATCCATTTTTGGACAAGTCATGGGTAAGTCTCTGTATTTTGGGCATTGTCCTCCATCTTGCTTGGCCTCTTCAGTCCAGAAGTTGGTCATTTTTTGCAAATGTTGGGCCGGCAAAATCAGCCTTTGGAGGAATTGTTCTTTTGTTCCTCCTGTTCCCCGCATCTCCGCCTTGGTCGCAATACGCTTAGAAATCAGCAAATTGGGTTTGAATAGCATTGTTGGAACAATTCAAATGTTCCTTCTTTTTCGATCAGCCGACTAAAGGGCAGTGGGAACGAGGGGCAAATCAATTGGTTAAGTCGGGCATGTCAAGAACTCGTGTAACATTCCCGAGTTCCACAGGCTTGTCGATTGGCCGCAAACGCCAACGAGCACAAGCCACCGCAATGGCAACGTTAGGCATAGAGGGCACCTTCAGAATAGTTCGCGGATTCCAACCGTTCGTCGATTGGTCGCAAGCGCTAACGGGGAAGGCAGGGTTTAATCGAACAAGTTGGGCATCGTGGGAACAGTGGGAACTATTCCCATGTTCCACAGGTTTCCCCCACCCATCTCCATTCACCACCAACCAAAACAAATCAGACAAGTCAGCCCCGCATGGAACACCTAGAACAGTTCCACCTTTCCTCTGAAACCCCGATTCACCGCAATACAAAGGACGTCAATTAAATCGGCTTTTTAGGGCCCATAAGGAATGTTCGCTCGTTCTGCATGTTCTCCAAAACTCTGCATAGGCCCACATGGATTTGGTTTTTTGGCCATAACTTTTGCTCAAAGCTCCAAATTGCACAAAATTGGTGGCGTTGGAGTGGCTTTTGCTCAAGGGCTTCATTTTGGTATAAAGAAATGCAAAAAAATGGAGTTTTGGGGGTCAAAAATACAAACACATGTTCTGGAGGAAAGGTGCAGTTTTTATAGTTCAACCGCCCAAATTTAATGTTTAATGGCGCATATGCCTTGTCTTGTACCTCTAATGGCACACAAATTGAAGGAAGAAAGGGTGCCCATGCTTTGTCTGCAAAAAACGATGGCATTTGGTCCTTCTTAGGCGGAAATGGGCGAAAATGGGCCATTTATGGTTGTATGACGTCCCCTCTCTTTTTCCCTCTTCTTTCTCTCCCCCTTTCTCTATATGTTTGCAAATCATTCATTTGTAAAGGGTTGGACTCTCTCAATTTGCAAGGACATCATGCCAAAATATTGTTCCAAGCAGATATGGGTTGCAAACCTCCATTTGGCTTTTGCAATGTGTTCTTGTGCCTTCTACTTCAAATGTAATGGCCCGTGTATACTCCTTTGGCAATAAAATCATGTTTTGTGGCTATTTCTCTCCCTTAGCTGTGTTTAGTTGCATTCTTGCCTCTACCTTTGTTGTTAAGTATGTTGTGCATGTATTTCTCATTTGCATGATTCCATTTTGTGAGTGTTTTGTGTGCAAAATGGAAGGGTTTCATGCAGTTTTGGTCTATGTCACACTTGTCTGACCTCTCCTTCTGCATTTCCTCTTTGTTTTCCCCCATGGAGAGTGTTCATCCCCATTTTCTTGGTGTTCTTACCTCTTTCTTAGCTTAGGATTTCATTTTCCATCTTTGTAACTCTAGTCCCTGTGAATGACTAGCTTAGGCTTAGACAATTGTGTTTTCAATTGTAGGAATAGTGTTAGCATTAGGTTGGATAGGTAGAGGAACCAACTTTCTCTGGAGGTTTGTCTCAAGATGCAAGTCCCACACTTGGAGACAATCCCATGTTAGCCAAAAGTATTGATCTTCCATGATCAAATCCAAGGGTGCTACTTTTGTGCGTTAACACATCCTTTGTCTTGCCTCTTGTAGTGTGCCATTCTACATTTAATATTCTCATCTTGCATAATTTATTCCTGCAGGGGTCTTATTAAATATATGGCATACATCTATGCATTGTGGAATTGTATCATGAAATTTCACTTGGCTGCACATTTCTTGAAGAGCGGTAGGATTTACTTTCTCAAGAGATTGTATGTTACTTTGATGTTGCAGGCATTAGTTACATCTTGTCAATTTGCAAGATATCGCGATCAATGGGCAGTTTCCTGGGCCCATTACTAATGTGACCACTAATTGGCATGCTACAGTGAGTGTCATGAACAATCTGAAATAGCCACTTCTCATCCCCTATTATGAGGTTTTTTTGTTCACTCGAACCGTTATTGCACATGCACAGTCAAATTTATGAGACTTCAAATTACTTGGCAAGAAAATACATTCAATCTGTTTGCTGCAAGACTCTGGTGATTATGCAGGAATGGTATTCAGCAGTGGTGAAATTCTTGGCAAGATGGGTTACCTAGAACCAATTGTCCTATTACTGTAGGATGAAGCTGGACATATAACTTTCAGGTCAAGGATCGTATTGGTAGATTATTTTACTTTCCTTCCCTTCATTTTCAGAGGGCAGCAGGAGGGCTTGGAAGAATTACTATGAACCCCCGATCAGCGGTTCATGTGCCCTTTGGAACTCCAGATGAAGAGTTTACCGTCTTAATTAGTGACTAGTATACCTGGAGACACGAGTTGAGATTAGTTCCTCTGGAAACCTATTTTTAATTTACAAGCTTTATGTGGTCAAAATCAGAAGGCTGGACATTGATTAATTCTCTTTTGTACTTATAGGATCTGCAGCAAGCCCTTGATGCTGGCAAGGACCTTGGAATACCTAATGGTGCGCTCTTTAATGGGAAGGTCCCCTACCGCTACAATAATTCAGTCCCCCCTAGTATTGAGCACGATACATTCAATGTGGTGCCTGATAGGTTGTACCATAGACAAACTTTCAGAATTCCTTTGGTATAGTCTAAGTGAAGTCCATGCGGTGCAGATTGATTGAGCAATATTTGCTTGGACACAGAAAATCCTATCACTTCAGGATGCATAATGTTAGGATTTCGACCTCACTAAACTTTGGAATCCAGAATCACAAGTTGATGCTTGTGGACACAGAAGTTAAATTACTCCCTCTCATCCCTTGAAAGAATTATTTTCCCCTTCCCTTGCTCAAGAGTCAACTTCTTTTTCTTCTTCTTCTTAAGCCATAGCTGCCCACGAAGGATGACCATCTTCCCTCTCCCTTCAGACCTACACAACACCTCCGCATAACAAGAATGGGAAGAAGAAGAAAAGTTTTGATCCTACTCCTTCTTCCCTTGAACAAAATAACCAAGAAAGTCGGTTCACTATTACACAAAACAGTAAAATCAGAAAAGAAGAGATGGATAAATACCCAAAGTGAGTTGAGTGGCACAATCTTGCAAAAGGCGGGAATATGGGTTGCACATATCTACCAATAGAAACTCTGGTTCATTGTCATTTTTATCCCTTTCCACGCATTTTCAGAATATCATAAGTGGCACGAAAGCTTTGAACTTGTATGAAGAACATAGGCCTAAGTTACCGAAACGTTTTGGATACAGGAGCGGGAGCGGGGTATCCGATACGCGGAAACGACAAATTTTTTTTTGACCCCGGATATGGCGTAGGATACGGTAGTACAAAAACTATATAAAAATTAAAAAATATATAAATTTTAGCCTTCTAAATAGGAATTTAATTATTAACCACATATTATGCATATGAAAGACAAGATAACAGACAAGTTATAAGCTAAATAAGTGAATAACCACAACAAACAAGCTAGGATACCGATAAAACTTAGAAACTTAAAAGCTTAAAAGTTAAATTAAAATTTAAAATACTTAAATCAAACACAATGTGAATGTCATGAATCTCATGATATATTAAATTCAATCATAGATCAATATTCAAAGCTCAAACTATCTTTCATTGTCAATATTCATCATATTCCTCTTCATCAAGAGGATCAAAACCAGCTACATCATCATCATTATGTGGTTCATTAGAACCACATGGGCTCGAACCACTCGCACTAGGGCCACTGCCAATTGCACCCCCTTGTGCATGTAGGTCTCATGGTGCCACAGAACTCGTCTTATCATCATATGCTCCATGGTGGGAAATGGAAGCATCCAAGTTAACTATCTCTGGATCAATGTCCCAATGTTTTGTTGACCCTTCCTTGTACTCTGGCTGCTTGTGGGATAAAAGGCGCAAGTTGGAATGTATGTATACCAAATCTTCAGCCCTTTTAGCCCCCAATCTGTTGCGCTTCTGTGAGTGGATGAAATTATACGTACTCCAGTTGCGCTCAGAGGAAGATGAACTTGCAACCTATTAAGGCAACCCAAACTTCAAAGTCAATGCAAAGTTCAACTTCAGATTTAAACACTCAAACTTAAATTTTAAAAAACTAAAAGAAAAGAGAATAAATAAATTAATAACTTACATGTGCCAAGACCTTGATTGCAAGAGGTTACAAGTAAGCCGATGAAGTACCATGGAGGTACCACCACATATGTGCATCCATCTTGTATTTGCTCCGAAGAGCGAGAAGGCTATGACCTGTTTCTGCTATGAAATTGCCAAACTCTACCATAACCTAGTCTTGGGCCTCAGGATCAGGGAAGAGCCTAGCTAATGCCGCTATATATCCCTCACTGACTTCCGCATCCCTGTATGGTGCTACCCTCCCTGGCAAGGAAAGGATCTCTGTGTTATAAAATCTAGGAGTCAATGCAAAAGCTAGTAGATGTAATGGGGTGGTCATTTTGTTCCACCGCTCAATGAGGATTGACTTCACTTGTTTGAAAAATATTTCCTCGGGATCTTGTTCTTTTGCATTTATGACGGTTTTTATCTTCTCAATCATTGAGTCGATGCCGTCATATATCTCTCCTAGACATGGTTGATCCGTGTCAGTAAACCGGATCATGCTCATAATGGGCTCCATAAATCTCAACAGATAACCCACTCTATCCCACCAAGAGTCCTCTAAGATCAAGTTCTTCACTTTTTGAGCCCCTTGAGTGTTTGATTGCCTCCATACAGTCCAAAGATTGGATGTTACCATCCTCATGAGTGCCTCTCGCACCTTCACTAGTCGTCTCAAGACGATTGTGTGTGATGCAAACCGAGTCTCAGCAACCTAATAAGAACGAGGAACAAAAATTAAAAATAAAATTTAAATTATAAAATTGAAAGCTAAAAGAATACTAAAAAACTTATATTAAATATTAAATTAAAAAGAAAGAAAGAAATAAAGCTTGTCCTTACCTTCAGTAACTCCAACTGCGAGAATGATCTAAAAATGCTCTGTGACATGTGGTGGTTGGTGACAAACATTTGGATTTCTTCAACTTCTACATACACTTGCCGGATCCACTCTATTTTGTTTGCCATTTTCTTTAGCATTAAATTCAATGAATGCACAGCACAAGGTGTCCAAAAAATATGCCCATACCGTGCCTCAACTAACATCCCTGCAGCTTTGCAATTTTTGGCATTGTCCGTTATCACTTGGACAACATTTTTAGGCCCCACTGCCTCAATGGACTCAAAGAGAATGTTGGCTATGAATTGGGCATCTTTCACTTGCCCCTCACAATCAACCGCTTTAAAAAACATTGCTCCCTTAGGGCATACTGCAATCACATTGATTAAAGGGCGGTTTCTTGCATCTTTCCATCCATCAGAAACAATGGACACACCAGTTTTGGTCCATGAGTCCCTAATTGGTTGCAAAGAGGTTTCCACATATTTTTTTTGTCTATCCAAAAGGGTGGTGCGGATCTTCTCATATCCTGGTGGTTTATACCCTTTTGGTGCCTCATTGATGACTTTCACCATCTCATGCCAATAAGGTGATCTCACAACATTAAAAGAAAGACCATTAGCATATACACACCTTGTAATGCATTCATCTGCAATCTACCTGTTGTCATTCTGAAAGGCCTTTTCCAATGGCCCTTTTGTCTTACTTTTCTTTCGTGCAAGGGAAACATCCTCATATGTGGAGATAGGAGCCACAAATGGATGTGGCATGGCCACAATTGGGGATCCACTAGGTGATGGAGCAACTAGAGGCCTTGCTGAACAAGATGAACCTCCTCTTTTGGCCAATGGATGACCCACTTTCATAGCCACTCTAGCCTCTGCATCCTCCTGCTCTTTGATATATGCCAAAACATTTTCTTTTGGCACCCCAGCATTATTCCTCCCCCTACATACTCTTATACAATTACCCGTTATGGCACACAAATGGCTTTTCACCCTACTGTAAGAGCCTTAAAATATTCCATCACACTTATTGCATTTTCCATTCAAAACAACCACCACCTGCAAGTTGTTGAACTATTGTTACGTGCCTCCATAACGGTGAATTTGGGTCAAAGTCTTTGGCCAAAAGATTGCCCAGAAGAAGCAGAACTTGTTGCCATTGTAGAAATACCTACAAGGTTTAAAAAAATTAAGCAAAAAAAACAATGGCATGCAATTGCATTGTGATTGAACAATGAAAATTAAAAAAATTAAATGGAAAGAGCAAAATAAAAATGAACATAAGCAAAAAAATGTAATGTGTGAAAGATTAAATAATAAAAAAAAAAAATAGAGGAACAAGGATAGAAATTAAAAAAAACTTACCTTCACTTAGTAAACCACAAATCAAATCCTTCACAACTCCTCCTTTGCAGCTCCCCACACTCCTCCAAGCTTAGCAATAGCTCCTCACACTCCTCGAACTCTAGACAAGCACAATGCAATTTTGGAGAGCCACAATGTGAATTTGTTTGTTTTATGTTTTGTTTGTGTTGTTCTTTTGTTTTATTGTTTAAAGGTAGCTTATAGGTTTTAGATTAGAAGAATTTATTATTTTTTATTGTTGTGCGCCTTTAAAAACAAGGAAAAAATTAAAAACAAATTTAAACACGTGTGTTTTTCCACGTGGGAGCGGCCAGGAGCGGGCAGGGGCTGCGGAAACGCCCGGGTACGGCGCAGGCCGTACCCGCTTGTTTCCACAGCGCCTGCCCGCTCCCTGGCCGCTCCCGCGTGCGCTCCCGCTCCCGCTCCGGCCGCCTGTACCGGCGTTTCCGGTAACCTAGACATAGGCACTCATGGATGGGCTTTTGCCATTATCTGTTGTGTGCCAGTTATTGGCTACATTGACGCTAGATGCTTTGAAGTTTGAAGTCGTTGAGTTCAAGTGGAGTTGGAGTGCTGCCAAAGGCTGGGTATAAGAGTCATAATTCTGATGTAGAGAAATTTTCTAGCCATATGGTTTCAGATCTTCTAGATGCTATGTTGGAAATTGTTCCAGAATCTTCAGATTGTAAAGTGCAATATTTTGCAAGAACTTGAGTGACTTATAAGGACAATAGATACGCTTGCATCATTTAAAGCTTGTTATTTGGGGAGACTAGATGTTGATTTTCGGTAAATTCATTGCATTTGGATGATGTTCTGTTAGCTTCCTGATCCGGCCACTTGTTAAATGCACTTATGGTTCGCTGAAAGAATTTATCCGGAAAATCATATATTGTTCCTTTCAGCAAAGTCAATTTTCTATTTTGAATTTTTTTCTTTCTATGTATTGCCATCTCCTCCTTGTCTTCTTGTCGAAGTGTTGTAAGCATTTGCTTACTTCTATAATTAGTAGACACACAATACCAGTTGAAATGTGAACCAACCTGGAGTATGAGATCTTGGAAAAGTTTTAAATGGAATTATGAACGATTTGGTTTCATTCCTTGTTTGCAGAATTGATGGATGTTTTAAACTGCAATGATTTCGTACATTTTCATCATAGCTCATTGCTTGTTTTCTAAATGAATGGTTGACCAAATGTGAATTTGGTGATTTTTTTTCTCTGACTACAATTTTGTGTTGTCTTTATCTGTGGTGTTCGCATCTTTATTTCCAGGTTTCCTTGTAGCAGTGTTCAAGGTTTCCTTAAGTTCCGCTATTGGCATGTCCATTGCGCCTTGAGGTGCAATTGCTTCCCATTACACCTTGCATACACTCACATCTACACCTGTCCAACGACGCAACCGTGGTCATGCAGTAACATTGTCAATCCCAATAGTTAAAGTTACCAATTAATTACGAAATAATGATTAGACTGGTGTGTTAAGTTGGGTGACTGTAAAGATTGTATTTATCCATCTTCTAGAAGATTAATGTATTTTTTTCTTCGGATTATTAATAGAAAAATGAGACCTCTAACCAGGCAAGCATAACATTCAAATTTTGTAACAATGTTATTGTTACGAGGGCACTGAAAACAACGATCATAGATATTTATGTATGACTCAAGTGAACACAACACAGCGACATAAACACTGTAATAAGGATTGGAAAGCAATTAAAAATCAAAAATTAAGAAAAAATACAGAGTACCTTGAAATCCCTTCCCTATAGAGTTGGCAGTTACATCGACGAGATCTCCCTCTTTGAATAACTCATGGAAATTCAATATTTGATTAGGTTCAAAGGCATCGAGCTGAGATGCATAGGGCAACCTGAACTCCTGCAAATGGCGCATGGGAATGGCCCCGACTTTGTTGAGATGTCCCAGTTCTGGCTTGCTGAGCTTCTTTTCCCTCACTCGTCTGTACCCCACTTGAACTGCATTGTATCCATCCTTGGCCTCCGTCTTTATCTGAGTGACGATGTTCCCTTCACGAAACCCTATGACTGTAACCGGCACATACTTCCCATCCGGCTCAAAAAATGTCATCATTCCCAGCTTGTTGCCCATTACCCCTACCCCTGCCTCGTATGACGCCATACAAATCAATCGCATTCGCGCCCTCTTCCTTGGCAGCACACTGGCTCCAAAGCGCCATTGGGGATGGGAGTTGCTGGTCCGATGTGAGGATAGCATCCCCACTCCCACCTGAGATTTTCTGATGGTGACGGCCAAGGACGACACGGTCACTGAAGCGGCTGCCATCGTTTCAAAACACCAGACAATGAACCTGTAAAGAATGATGTCCGCTCCAACCAACAAATACAGGGCTTCTGCTTCACCCTTCACCCTGCACTACAGATAAGCTTCTCGCGCATTATAATTTATATCATGTTTTGACAAAACAACTTACAGGATGTAGACGCCGCCGGCGACAAACCCCTGCCCGCCCGAATATTCCCCCGTTTCCGTCTATGCCAACAACCACGCCCTCTTATCCGTTTTGTATGAGGACTTCCACGTCACTTTATTTCTATTTTTATTTTTATTTTTTTTGCTTTGAACGTGTATTGGGCTATGTGTGAACCAAAAACTTCACCAATTATTTTTTTGATTGGTAATAATAATTCTTACCAAAAATTTCACCAATTATTTTTATTTATTTCACAAACAAATAGTTCTTTTTTTGACTAGTAATAATAAGGAGACCGATTACCCTTGCATTTACACACTCAGTTGCAAGGACTCACCTTATATTAGCGGGCCATAAAGTGTCGTTGGGTCATTAACTTCTATAGAATCTAAAAATAAATTAAAAAAATTAGATAGGCTCTAAGGGCCATTGCATAAGATATCCATTGAAAATCATGGAAGGACCAAAAACCACCATCCAAAAAGAATAAAAAAGGAATTGACTCAAAATACCATACAAATGAAAAAAACTTTAACAAAAGGTTCAGAGTTGTTGTCATGCAAATGTGCAACAAGAAAATTCCTAATTTTCAAGCATGACAACCATACCCTACCCAAAAATTTTCAGCCCAAAGGTCATTCTGAGCCCCCCTTCTTATCACCATAATCCCTGAGTCAGTCCTATCCCATCTCTCCAAATCATTCCAATGTGTCGTGTCAGTGTGTCCATGGGTGATTTAAGGGTATCCAATCATTCTCAAGTTCTTGCAAAGCAAGAACCATCAAGACAAGCCTTTTAACAAGCTTGGGAAAGCTCGTTATTCTCTAATCTTCTCAAAGCATGGTAAACACCCCCTGGAGTGTAATGAAAGGCCCAAACTCCATTAAGGAGATTTACCATGAGAGTCTAATTACATTGTTCAATCAGTTTTGGAAGGTTTTGGGAAGTTTCAGAAGTTTTCGAGCAGTCTCAGCAAAAGTGGGTCTTGGAGGCCTAAGCAATGCACAATGCCAAAACATCTCCTAAGATTCGAGAAGCAATTACAGAAGCTCCATAATGAGTTAGGAGCCAAAAAATATATATTTGTAAATATAACTTATATCCCTAGAGTATTTTGGTATCATATTTTTCACAACACTTAGGCGCATTTTGTCTATAACTTGTTTTCCACATGCACAACCTTGGAGCTTGAACAAAAATCCTATTTTTAGGGAGTAAATGGAATAATCAAGATATGATATTTCCACCATTGGATTAAAAATGTTATTTTAATGTGGAATCATATAAAATTTCATCAAAAAACTCCTTTGAGAGCTCAATTTATGGTCCCAACAAGCGGCACCCCAAGGTAAAGCTCCAGGAGTTAGTTAATTTCTTGCATTGAAATTTGGACCAATGGGAGAGTGGTGCACATTTTTACACCAAGTGAACCAATTATTTAGGGCACATGGCACAATAAAATGCACCCCCCTCCCAGTTAAGCCTATGGACTTCAATATGACCATTTTTGAGCCCCTTTTGCAAGTTTAAGCCACCATGCTTCTTTTCCAAGTTCACCGCTCCAACCAATCGCGAAGCGCCTTGTGGACCAATAGGGATGGGGCACATTTTTTACACCAAATGTACCAATCCCTTAGTGAAATTGGTTCTAAAAATTGATACCCTCTCCCAAACAACAAAATATTAAAATTTTGTAACTTCTTTGTTACTAGTTGCTTCCATTCTACTACTTCATGCACATGTCCATGAAAGCACCAACTACCGGAAATCTCTTCACTCTCTTCCATTGATGCTACTTCCAAAACCTTACTACCACCTTCAACATATTTATTCCATAATTCTATGATGTTGCAACACTAATAAATCAAGATATTTGAGCGAAATCCATGAATCAAGAGTTGTCTAGAAACCCTAGGGCACAAAAATCAAAGAATTGGTCATATCTCCCAAACCGTGCATCGATCCTCTATGAAATTTTGAGAAAATCTTCCTCCTCCAAATGCCTTGAAGCTAAAAGAAACATAAATTCAAAATAAATCACTTATTTTTTATGGGATCCATTTGAAATTTTTCACCCTAGGGTGTTCTTCCTTCATTTGTCATCAATTCAGGAAGCGGATTGACTTGAAAATCTGAGCAAGAGAATTTGAAGCAAAAACCCAAGTAAGAATCCAAAATATTTTTCATCGATCTGAAACTTAGAAGTTCAACTTCTAAAAATAGCAAGTATCGTTGGTTCATACTTTCCATTTTTAGTAAGCTTCCAAAAACAACAAACTCCTCTAGAAGAACAGATACTGAAAATCATACATATCGAAAACTAAGAACGGGTCAAAAAAGCAAAAAAGAAACTTTCCAAAATGGAAAGTGCTTCAAATTGACCCCAAGACACCTGTGGAAAACCCAGAACGTGAATGAAACACTTCGGTGAAAGCAACAGACCAAAAAAAAGTATACTTCCCAAAATAGCAGCTCCTGGGATCTTGATTTCCAAAATAACAACTTTGTGGTCCAGTTGTTGAAAGTTGCTACCATCTCTGTAAGCAACATATATTGTTATTTTTTACCATCCATGAAGTTTCAAGTTCGCTGGTTTCAATATCTCCTACTCTCCCATTGGTGATCTTTTCAAAGGTTTAAAACAAGCAAGTCAGTTATGCTCAGGCAAGATTGAAAGTGTTCGTAAGTGGGCGAAGGAGAGTTGGATCCATTGACCATCTCAGGACAAGAAGAAGTAATTTATAGTAGTGGGTATCTTCCTCTGTTCAAAAAGTTAAGGAATTATGTAATTGAGTTTCAAGGTGATCAAGAGCTAAATTCATGTGACGATAAGCTTTTGCAAGCAAGATCCTGAAACAGTGTTTTTAAACACACTTTTCGTGATCCAAGTGTATTTCCATAGTCATTGTCAAGAAGTGCTTCATGGGCAAAAGTGAAATGCACACCTCATTCCCAATCTCGCGGAAGTCTCTGGAATTTTGAAACCCAAAGCCCAAGTATCTTCTCACTTCTTCAGTGGCACCTTAGGTAACCAATATGTTGAAGTTGTTAGGCCTAAGACCAACAAACCCATGGAAGAAATGACTCCATTTGATTATGACTTAACTAGCAGAACTTTGGGTCAACTTCCTCATGAAGGTGAAAATTCACTGAGTGCAAAGATTCCTCTTCGAAGCCTTCATACTGTGGACCGACAGTACAAGAGAGAGCCATTGTACACATTCTAGGAACATTGGAGCTCTCAGTCCATATAATCAACCCTTCTCAGATCCTAATCAACATCGCCCTTTCGAAAATTATGTCCCTTAGATTAGCAATATCGACCACCAAATATTTTGTTCAACTTTGTGCACATGATATACATGATGTGGGGAAAATACTATGAAAATTGGCTTTAACAACTTGTGTAAGCTTCAAGGCAGTGTTCGAACATCATTTTCTCATCTAAGATGCATGAATGTGTCAACTATATGTAGTAACAAGATTTCCTCTCATTGTTGTTTGCAAATAAGGTTAGTCGTTTATAGGAAATACTCCCACTAGTGTCTGAAATGAGCTGTTTCGACTCTTTTATGCACCCTCGTGAGAATAGTGAAGTGTTTGCATATTGTCGTAGACTTATGGTAGGTTTTGAATCCAAGAACTTGGATGTTTAGGTAAGTCCATGCTCAAGAGCCATATCTGAATTGAATTCCCATAGGTGTCAAAATTTTGGAATCTTGAATGAAGTTTACCACTGTGTTCAAAGGTTTGAGTTCCTTCAATAAATATAATTTAGAGTCCCTAGCCGATATCAGGAGTTACATTTTTGCAATCACAATGGATCACGAAGAATGGCTTCATCAATGTCAAAGAGTCAAGGATATTCCAGGCACATGGATCAAGGTACTTGGCTACGTTTGTATTCCAAGGGAAGAGAATTTGACAGTTGCAATAACTCAGTTCAACAAAGAATTCAAGGAACAGGTGCCCATTCTAGAGGATCCCCATCCAGAGGTTTAATTTTCAAAGTTCTTCAAGGAGGATGCTACTTCATCAGAAATATCATTCCCCTCTCTTCTACCCTCTTTCTCTCCCTCACCTTTCTCTCTCCTTTCTAATTCTTCATTGAGCATAATCATTATATTTCGTCTTATTCACTTAAGTGACCTATTTTAAATTTGTAAAAGTATTTTCTCAAAATTATAAGAAAAATACTTAATTCATGGAAAATGAAAGGTCACTGGTGGAATATGGAAATGAAGAGTCATGCGAGGGAGGTGAAAGGACAACTCAGATTGCTATAAACGAGGATGGCCTCTCAATTCCAAGGGATTCTGAATTTTGAAGAAATTATACTTTGTAGGATTGTGAATTATGATAGCTTGGTTGAAGCTTTGTATTCATCACTTCACATTGTTGAGAATTTGGGACTGCAAGATAGTGTTATGATTTAGTAACAAACAAAATCATGCACACAGGATCTAAACAATTCCCCAAAATCTACAGCATTGGAAGTGTAAAATATATAAATCCAAATCAAAACAAAGTACACACACATAACACAACATGTGTCGTGGTTCACCCAATGTGGGCTACTTCCACCAAAGATAGAGATCTCAATATATATAATACATAAGAGTACAAATCAACTCTTCCCACAAGAGTACAATGCATCTTTCCAAGAGTATCTCCTCTCCTCCATATCTCTAAACGGATCTCCATGAGTGCACTACATCTGTGCCTCCAAACACCACCAACATATCTCACATAACCAGGAACTACTGCATCTCTAAATTGTGCAACCAAGCTCTCATGTGAATCTACAAACAAGACCTCTCACATGTGTCTACGACTGTGTAACCATATATGTGCACCAAAAAGTAAGTCTCTCATACATCTCATTGCATCTGCCACTGCAAATAAGAAGACAACCTCCTCTACAATATTTGAATACTATCTATATCCACAAGTTCTCCACAGAGCTACAATACTAGATTCCCATGGATCAACAATACAATATGATCTCATGGATCTACAATAAAAGATCTGACAACAATCTGTGGATCTACAATAGAAGATCTCATAACAACTTGTGGATCTACAAGATGGAAGAATATGTTCTTTGCATACTATGCAAGCCATTACATTTAGACAAGACAATACAAAGGAAATACAGAAAAATACGTAACTGCCTTTTCACCATTCAGATGTACCTGTTATTTCCTTCTGTCTAGCTTCTCTCCATTGAAGCTCTGTCTTTAGGCAACCTTTTTCTTCTTCTTTTTCTTCTTCTTCATCTTCAACAAAGGAGAATTAACATTCGTCCTCTATCCTTATGTTCTAACCCTAGTTTTCTAGCTTATATAAGCTTAGACAAACTTAGGGCACCTTAGCTATGCATTTACAACCTTTAGATAAACTTTATAACAAAGTTAGATCTAATTCCTGTGAGTTAAATATAAAATTTCACGCACAAGTAACCGGTGTCGGTTACCCTGACCGTCATCGCTTACCCTGATGCTGACCGGCACTGGTTACCATGACCGACATTGGTTACCCTCAGACTGGCGTCGGTTACTGAGTAAACCAACAAGGTGTAAATTAGACTAATTGTGAAGCAATTCAGTTCCACAATCCTAACAATTTCCCACTTGGAGATAAATTGCTGAACTTGTACCTGTACCTGTACATTGCCATCCTCTACATACCGTGAAGACCATCTATTCTTTATATCAACAATTTTCTCAAATGAAATCAAGAATATTAAACCATCTTCTAAAACCAAGAAGATAACAAACCAGTGACTTACCATATACCTACACGAAGCTACTACTGATCTATGATACATGAGATATCCATACATCAAGCTCCCACTGAATCATAACACCAAGCCTCTCATGTAACCAAACCACCTTAATTAACACACCTACAAGAGCTCCCACTCAAACTGAAGTACTGAGTCACTATCACATCCATAGCCATACATGTAAAACCAACCATGTTCTCCAACCATCTATTTATGTCTCCATGCAACCACCAATGCAACTGACCAAAGACAAGTCAAACTGGAATATGCATAAGCAAAACAAGATCCTAGGTCAAGACAACCCAAATTAGTTCTACATGCAACATGTGGTTAATTACTCCACAACACTTGCACAACTCAAAGAATCCAAATACTGCATTCTACAAATCCAACCCTTCATAAACAACTAGCATGTCCAAGACAACCATCCATAGATAGCATATGTATCAAGGAGTAACATAGTAACAAGAGGAAATACAAACATCATGTACTCATGCTCAAGGCATCTAAACCGTGCTCATAGGCATCCATGTGCAAAACAAATATCTGCATCATCATAGACTCACAAAACATTATCTATCTACATGTACAAAACTCACCATGTACATCCATCCATATCACCAAGCTCTCAAGAAGCTCCAATTCTCTCACCGACTAACTCCAAAGCCATATACGAATCCTGTGCTCATAAATGTCAACAACAACAACCCTGCTAACCATACTACTAATAATTAGTGCAAATACCAACATAAAATGTCATCAACCTACTGCACAACCATCTAAGGTGAAATCAAACAAGGGCAACATCAATAAGATGAAAATATACACAATTGTCACATTGTAACCTGTAACAAATATATTTTCCTTCTTTACCCTTCAATGTCAATAACATTTCTCTCTCTTCTTAACCCAGTTGAACAACCATCAAATGCAATCCCATAGGGATATCCAAGCACTATAAATAAAGCTATAAGTGACGTCATCATGCAATATACTCAAAATACTTGCAAAACCGTGACTGTCCTCCAAAAAAACTTGTGCCTCATGCCACAAAAAAAAATGTAGCATACTCCTCTCAATCCACATGTGCATATGTGTCCAACCTACAATGTCAACAACCATGGCTTGCTCCCACTTAACCTGAACTCCCTTGCACTGCTTCTAATCACCAAGCTCAAAAGCTATATATGTCAGTGAGAAATAAAATAGATGAAAGAAAATATAAATTGATTCCCTTCTTATCAAAGAATACTTCTACATCACAGAAGTTTGGACTTCTTATGAAGTAGGTGAATCAACTTCTTTTCATCTTGTGTACTCAACATCTTTCGTTACTACAACTATGTCTAAACATGACTTTTCATTGAGGATCCCATCCTTAGACTAGACATCATTGTCCTCAAGATTCCAAGATATCCCAGAAATAAAAGTCAAACTCACCAAATATCCATGGTGCAAATTTTACTTGTGCACACAATCCAAACATAATATTCGTTGCTTCAAACGAAAGAAATAAAACAAGAACCATATAGAGATACCTGACCCAAAGTTTCACTAGACTAACCAAGCCAAATCCTTCCTCTTTCTGATTCAATCATTGAAGTGATCTACATCATATCTGCCATGTACACTCTATGCAAGAAACTCGATCCTCCAAAATAGGACACTGAACCATCCATGCCCTCTTCTGCTACAAAAATGTAGTACATATTCACTGACCTAGAATTTACTAGATAACACCCTAGTTGCGCTGGCACATCACTCAGCCTAGACTGAGCGCTCACCCGAAGTGCGCAAAGGTACCAGGTCCCTCTTTAGGGTTGTTGTAACAGGATGTTAACATGATGAAGGAAGTAACATATAGATTCATAACTAATCCATCATTCCACAATGCATGCTACCCTCAGATCTATGAAAGAACAAGCTTAAACAGTAATCATGATTGAATTAATAACATGCACTACTTAGTTACACACCGAATGACACTTAAATTCAGCCAATATCTTCCATCTATTAGTAAATACAGAAGCTCCTTACAGTATTGTCAATCTATACCAATGCGCGTATGGAACTGATACAGTAGTTCAATCATATGTGTATATTCTCTATTACACACATACATACATCTCCTTCCATACATACATCTACTATGTACCTAACATCATATATATAGGGTGGGGACTTTCCCTTCACCGCTTATCTATTCCAGAAATAGGTTGCATGCTATTAATAGCCACATGCCATTTACAAGCATAGCCACACATGCAAGTGTGCTATCTATAGTCCTCTTGCAGTTAACTGAAGTGCCAATTCTATTCTCAGCTTGTCTCCATGCAAAAATGCTTCGATCCGATTCTCCAAAGATAGACAATGCATGGACGCACGTCTCTACATCGTTGATGTGTTCCACATGCCATCTTCTAAAAATAGGTCTTCATGCTCAAAATTGGCTAAGTCCTGAAATCTGAACTTGCCTTCCGTGTGCGGGTCCTTCCTGTCCTTCCGTGCCCTTGGTTCTGGGCCTTCTATCCCGCACAGACTCCTTGTGTGATCTTTGACAAGTATTCTTTGATCAACATTACCCCACACTAATCTCATTGTCGTCTCGACAATGGGTATCTCAAAAAATTGAAGGAAAGAATAGAAGAATGGAAAGAATAAGAATAAAATAATGTAGATAAATAAAGAATTTCTATGAGGTTATTAGGCAACCTCCTCTATATCAGTTTGTAGTATCAACTCTGGATACTCTTCCTTTATTTCGGCCTCTAATACCTGCCAGTCAGTGAGTGCTTGCTCTACTTTTTCTGGGATGTCCACAGCAATGGATTCCAACTCATCCCTCACAATTTCTCCTTTCTCATTTTGCAGAACCAACACAACACTGGACATTGATGTCATTCTTCCTTCTAAAAGGTCCATCTTCTGTGCAATCAACTTTCCAAGCTCTTCCAGCCGAGTCTTACGCGGTTCTTGTGCTACTGCCAGGGCCTCGCGCTTCTGTTTAACCATTGAACAATATTTCTGCATGGCCCAATGTCTCATCTTTCATCGCTTTCTGGACCTCGTTATTCTCTTCGAGGGTCTTGATGTTGATAAGTGCCTCTGGAGCTGTGCATATATTTAAAGCCTGGTCTACTTTCTTCAATACTTCTTGTAATGCTTGCAACAACCCTTCATAAGATGCAATTTTTCTCATCACAGATGCTTTCTCTCATTTGACATCTTGTTCAGAGTGGTTTGGCGCTTGCATACGTAGAGTTTCATCTTCAAGTACCAAGTCCACCAACTTTCCCACATAGTGTATTGCTGAAGGAAATGTCTGTGGTACCTTGGCCTCCAAGTGTGGCCTTGCTCTGATTACATTGTCCCCAATCTCCTCTGCGATGCTTATGAACACCTCATTCTTCTTCTGCACGAAGTCCCTCTCCTGTGTTATGTGCGCTATCTCTGCATCCTTTGTCTTCAACTCCTCGCGCAATGCTCTGATCGTGGAAGCTTTGTCCATGTTTCTTCTAGCCACCTCAGCAGAAACTTTCACCAATGCATTGCTGACTTGCTCATCTGACATGATAGTAGGCTTTACTATCATGTGTCTGGCTTGAGGTGCCTTCTTCAGTCATCTCGAAACGCATGACTCTTCACACACATCAAATTCAGGCTCATCCATGTGGGTGTGCATTGACCACGATAGTTGCTTTCGAGTGCGCACCATCGCCATATCTTCATCCATTAACTCCCAGCCGAATAAATCCTTCTGCGCTATCGTGCTCTGGAAGTGGGCGCGGACAATTTTTCCTACATCCTCTGCATACCCCATGGCTGGTGGAATGTGCTCTCCACTTGTT
Organism: Taxus chinensis; assembly: GCA_019776745.2. Taxonomy (NCBI): domain Eukaryota; kingdom Viridiplantae; phylum Streptophyta; class Pinopsida; order Cupressales; family Taxaceae; genus Taxus; species Taxus chinensis. The sequence goes on from CM034147.1 coordinate 329,147,072, forward strand.
CTTCTAGACCTTTGCTACTTAGGAACTTTAGCCTCCAAATTTGGGACTTGTGTCTCCATGTCCTGAACATCCTCTGCAACTGTCTCCTCTAGTCTTTTCTCATCCTCTTCTTTTTCCTTTGATGCCTCACCCTATTCTTTTGTGTCCTCTGGAAGTGTAGGAGAATTAGGCATGCTTTCCTCTGACTCTTCCACCTCCTCATTCAACTTCAGTTTCCTCCTTCTCTGTGCGGTAGCCTCCTTTTGTGGGGAGAGTCTGGGTGATTTATGCATAGTGGTTGGAGTAGCACCTTGGGTCCTTGTTCTCCTAAATACCCTTTTAAACTTGTGCTCCCCTTGGACTGCATTCACGTCCTCATCATCCCCCTCTTGTGGCTGAGGTGGTGTAACGACATGCTCAGCTTCACCCTTACTTGTAGGATGTCTCCTACCCCTATGCTCCAAACCACCACTATCTTCGCGCTCCTCCTCCTCATCCTACACTTCAACTGGTTCTGTGGGCTTAAGCGCTGGGATGTTCTCCATTGTATGCTTTCCCTTTGGTGGTGTTGGAAGTGTGAACTCACCTTCCACATATTTGTTATTCTCCATTTTCAGCTTCAACTGGAGATACACCAATGTTGCCCCCACATCTGCTACAGCCAGGCTTATTGGCTTGATATTCAGTACTTCTGAAATGATCCTCTCTGTATAAGCACTTCTGCCAGGGTACACATACTTCTTCCTCAGCATATGGTAATCGCAGTCTACCTTATCTGCATTGAAGACCAGTCGGTGCGTGTCTGTAAATCTATGAACAGATGCTTGAAAATACCTTGCAGTGAATGCGTAAGGCAACTTGCACCAAGGGCTCCATAATCCATCTTTCATTGGGAAGTGCACGATGCAGAAATGTTGATATACAACAAACTAAACTTGTTTCCCTACCACTGCTGGTAGGTCCTTTGGGATGCGCCACTCTTCCCCAAATGCCACGTGGAGCCTGTCATACCACTTCTTTGCCCTTTGCTTTACATCATCTGTCATGGCCCCCTTGCATAGGTACTTGCTGAATCTTTCAGCTGGGGACTTGTTCTCCATGGGGTATTCCCATATGTTCTCCTTCGGTCCATCTGGTACTCTGATCTCCATAAATACCAGTGATAGTAGAACAGCCCCAAAGCTGATCTTCCCTCCTGTGCACGCTTCTTCGACTATTTTCTCTGCAATATAGCTTACAATGTTGTAGATTGTCCCTTCTAACATCTTACGTGCCACATGCAACCACATAGTATTTACCTGAGACCACCGCTCCTGATCATTCAACTTGGTAACAAGGTGGGCTGCAACTTGTACAACTGGACAATTCTTCAATTTATCTATGTCCATTCCGCAGACCCTTCAAGTATCCCAACTCCTGTTTGGTCTTTACAATCATGGCTTTATCTGCAAGATCACCTTTTATATCTTCTCTTGTGGCCTTCAGACCTGTAACTGATGAGACAAGTGCAGATGAGATTCTAACTCTACATCCTACAAAGTAGAAGTCTTCGTGCACCCTGCTCATGAGCCACTGATACAAGGGCTCATACTTACCAAAATATGGAAGCTCATACAACTGGTAGACCCCAATTATCTTAAAAATATTTTCACCCACATCCTCATATACTGGCATGTCCTCCACCGTGCGCTTGTTCGTTCTAGCAGTGAGCAAGGAATTGAGCTCCTTTTTGTTCTCCGAAGTCCTGTGATTATATTCACTCACTTTTCTCTTTCTGATGGGTGAATCCCATTCTTGCTGATAATGACTCCTTCTGGATATTACATATCTAAAAAATGGATTTCAGGTGCCATCCCTTCCTCCTCGACGACCATGTTCTTCTTTCCTTTTACTGTTGCTGTAGATGCCTTCTTCGGTGCCATTTTTACCTTGCAAATGTCTCCTCTTCAACTCTGCAACTTCGTGAATCAAACCCTAGCTCGATCCAATCATGCCCTAGGTGAAAAGTTCATAACCTAACCCTTTTCTATCTCCCTGCTTCACTCAAACCCTTCACCATCGGGGATGCAAGCTTCTTGTCACACAAATCTAGTTGTCACGCTTGGTTTCACACCCTTCGCACCTTAACTTGATCACTCGACTCTTCGCACTTGGCTCTTTTCTCAAATACTCTTAATCGCAATGGTAAAAATGAATCCACATCCCATCCTTATATTTTTTTTTCAAATTTTGATGCATTTATTGCTCCTTCACCTACCAAATATCCCCTCATTCATTGACCAAATCCATTCATTCCGTGCGGTACATCTTCGCGCCCAACTATAACCTTCTAGCGCGCCTTCCTACCCTCTAGTCACAGACTTTTCTTCAGTGCGTGCTCCTGCACCTGAGTACCTCATCACTGTACCTTCTCCTAGTAGCTATCATGGCCTCCACTTACCTCACATTATACTATTCTTTCATTCATCTCCATCCTTGGTCACTTTTGAGAAGCAATCCTCTTTTGACTTAAAGCACACCCGTAGCAGCTTATTCCTTTCACCTTTCAATTCCCACAGTCTTTTTCTTGGATAACTACAACCACCCCACACTAAAAGTATGTGCAGTCCTCTGTGCATAAATAGTCTTCATACAGTAATTAGCTTCATGAGCACAAGTGCACTTATTACACAAGAACAACAATGAAATTGACAAATCATAGCGACAATGAAGGAAATACAAGATTTAAAACCTAAACTAAATGGCAATATTGCCTTATTACAAACACCAAGAAGTCTTATTTATAGTAGGGCTTCAGCCTACTCCCGTTAAAGTAACCGGGTAGCTGTGTTCCATCAAGTGCTTCTAACTGGACAAGCACCTGATTCAAGTATAGAAGTGATAACATACGGCCCCAACCAATGTACCTTGAGCTTGCCTAGATGGTGCAAAAACTTTGAGTCATAAAGAAGTACCATTTGTCCAATCTCAAATTTCTTATCCCTTATGTTCCTGTCATGCCATGCCTTCTACCTGGCCTTTTCCTGCTTCTGACTCCATCTTGTTATGGCTTGCACTCATCCAGTCGAATCATCTTTCCGATACACTTTTCTAAATCCTGTTCATCAGCTAGACCTCCAGTGCACGCAATGCACAAAGAAGGTAACATAAATTCTATAGGGAGAACAACTTTTGCGCCAAACACCAACTGAAAATGGTGTGGCTTTGTTCAATCTCTTGTAAGTTGTTCTATATGCCCAAAGAACAATTGACACTTTGTCATCCCAATCCTTTCTTCCAACATCACAAATTTTTGTCAAAGTCTAGCTCAAAATCTTGTTGAAGGCCTCAACAGTTCCATTTGCCTGAGGATGATAAGGTGTAGTTTTATGGTGTGCAACCATAAACTCATCTAATAGTATCCTGATTGTCTCATTCAAAAAGTGTGTACCTCGATCACTTGTCAAGCTTAAGGGACATCCATATCTTGTAAGAACATTCTCCACATAGAAACCTAGCTATTGTAGCTGTCGTACAGTCCTTGGTAGGTGTTGCTTCTACCCACCGTGTGAGATAATCTATGCAAGTAATGATATAGCGTGATCCAGTCCTGTGTGCGGCTGGCAAAATAGGTCCTACAAAATCAATGGCCCATTTCTCAAATGGTTCGGCACTAGTAATCGGTCTCAAAGGCATCTCATCTCTTTGCCCTGGTTTTCCTAGGTGCTGACAATGATCACACGCCTTACAATATTCTTTACAGTCCTTATACAATGTCTCCCACCATAATCCAACAAGTAGGATCTTCTAGGCAGTCACATCACCTGCATAATGGCCTCCTGCAATACCACCATGAGCTTCTTCCATGATATCCTTATGCTCATGTTCTAATACACAACGTCGTAATACTTCATCTCTGCCTAGCTTGTAGAGGTCACCACTGATTAACATAAATGGTGACGCGTATAGCAAGCTGCTTCTTTTCTAATGCTTTCATTCCTTCTGGTGCCATACCTATTCGTAGAAAGACAACAATGTCTTCTAATTCCATGGGCGCATGTTGTAACCTATATAACTGTGCATCCGACATTGTTTCTTCAATTGTCTGTGCATCCTCTCCTGAATTGATTCTAGATAAATGATCTGGTCCAGAATTGCTTTTCCCTGGCTTCACCACAACTGTGAAGTCAAACTCTTGAAATAGGAGCACCCATCTGCATATGCACCCCTGTAAGACGGGCTTGTTTACCAAGTACTTCAATGCCATGTGATTTGTATAAAACACAAATGGTGTTGCTAACAAGTACTGTCAAAACTTGTACAATGCATAGATCATTGACAACGCTTCGCACTCTGTAGTTGTATAATTATGTTCTGCAGGAGTCAGCTTCCTACTAGCAAAAAAGATTGGATGATCTATAATACCTTCACCAGGTTGAGCTAACACAATGCCAATGGCCATGCCAGAAGCATCCACATGCACATGAAATGGTTTATCCCATGAGGGAAAGTGCAAAATGGGTGCGGTAGTAAGTCTCTCTTTTAATATCTCAAACGCGCGCTGCTGCGGTTCTCCCCAATAAAATGTACCTTTCCCCTTCAGTAATTCTTCCAAGGGTGCAACAATTTTGGCATACCCTTTTATGAATTTTCTATAATATCCTGTATGACCTAAAAATCCACACCTCACTTTGACTGGTAGGCGCTTCCAGGCCTAAAATGACTACAACCTTGGCTGGATCAACTAGCAAACCTTCCTTGCAGATTATATGTCCTAACAGTATCCCAAATGGCGTAGAAAATATGCACTTCTTGATGTTCAAAGAGATACTCAATTGTCTGCATCGTTCAAACATTAAGCGCAGATTGTCACAATGATCTTTCACAAGCCCATATACTGTCCAATCATCTAGGTATACCTGTAAGAAGTTGTGAATAAAATCCTTAAATGCCTGAACAACTATGTGCGAGAATACAACAGGCACATTTTTCAATCCAAAGGGCATCACAGTATAGGAAAAACTGCCCCATTCAGTAGTAAATGTTGTCTTTTCTTGATCCTCCTGAGCAATCCTAACCTGATGATACCCAGAAAATCCATCTGTGAAGGAATATATTTCGCGCCCTGCAACTCCTTCTAGTATTTCCTCAGTGAATGGCGTAGGGAATGGATCTGTGACACATGCAGCATTTAGCTCCCTGTAGTCCACACATATCCTAATCCATCCATCCTTCTTGATACTGATCACCATTGGGCTAACCCATTTTGACTCATCAAGGGGCTTGATAATTCCAGATTTCAACATTTTATCAATTTCTTCTTTTACCTTTTCACGCAAATTAGGATTCATTCTGTAAGGTCTCTTTCTAACTGACCGTGCACCATCCTTAAGTTTGATCTTCATTTCCCTAAGTGATTCATGCATGCCTTTAAGTTCATGATATCCTCGAGGGAATAAGTCCTGATAATCCCTGAGTAACTCGATGATCTTTGCTACCTCTGAGTCTGACCAGTAATCTCCAATTATGGCCTCCTTAGGCTCAGCCTCTGAACCTATATTCACCTTCTTTGTCTTCATGGGTTCGTGGTAGGGCACGTGCATCCTTGTCTGCACTGTCCAAGACCTCGTGCACCCCGTGTGAATGTTCAATATCCAGGTTCTCAACTTCCTCATCATCCATGACGTAAACCATCTTTCCTTTCTCTTTCTCAAGGCAAGCACGTTCAAGTAGTATGGAGTCCATTTCTTCTTCCTTTTCAAAACATGCTCTGAACTCTACCTCACCGAATAATTCCTGTATATGCTCCTCAGCTTTTGCACTATCTCCCATAGTTAAGCGCTTGACAAATTTTAATGCCTCTGCTACAGGAGGTTTAGTCGAGAAGTAGTCGAAAGTCTGGATCATTCCTGTAGTCAAATCTTGTCAGTTCCAGTTTCTCGATGTAGTTCTGCATATACATACCAAGCGCGTGTGCATCCTTGTAGCGTAGAATACAATCTATGCACCCAGAGTGAAGGTGGTAATGCTTCCTGTCCTACTGTCCAGAGTCTCTCACACTGCTGAATGTGATGCTGAACAGGTTGATCACCATGATAAGTGCAGATTTGCATAGGTGCATTGTTCCTTATAAACCTAGTAGACAAAGCGACTCCAATCTCTTCCCAATTTATAAGATTATCTCTGTGGACTACCCACCAGTGTGCTGCTGTCCCACGTAGTGTATATACTAACATATCTCTCCTTTTAACTTGATCTGTCCACTGTGTTTCCATGGCCCTCAGAAAGGCAGGAAGATCTTCTGTCCCTGTATACCAAGGTACTATGCTACCTATCCATTGAATTGAATGAAGTCCATTCTTGCACACAACCATGCTTTTCACCTCGCATCCTACTAATTCATATGTACCATGAGCCCAATTATCACAAGCAATACTCATAGTATCACTAATAGAATGAGAATCCTCCCACTGTAGGATGCCTTCTTTTGATGGCTCATTGACCTCTGGGTCCTGAATAACGCGTACATAGACTCTGTTTAAATCCTCCTCACTTAGAGGTTCAACATATGGTGTAGAATTTCCATCTGTCAAAGGTATCACAACCCTTTCCTCCTTGTTTTCAAAGCTGATATACCCCTTATTGAATCTCAAGTCAGCATTATTCGCATAACACCAAGGGCATCCAAGCAGGGCTGGAAAATTGTCAGCTTCTACAAGTGCTAATACCTCAAAATCCCCAGTGAACTTGGCCCCTTGTATAGTTATAGATGCATCTTTCAAAACTCCTATGGGAGTGGCCTTAGTCCAGTTTTCCATAAACAACACATTAGATGATGGCTGCAATGGAGGCCTCCCCATTTGTACCCATGCATCTAATGTAAGAACATTTACTTCCACACCTGTATCGATCAATATGTTTCTCAATAGCCACCCATCCACAACAACATTCAGAGTAATTTCTTTGTCATAGTCAATGCTATCAGGGGGAATATTTGCATGCAGAATCTACCATCTGGTCTCAAGACTTACGCGTGGAGTGTTCCCTTTTAACCAACTTCCTAATAGTGGAATAATGTTCTCCTAGCGCAACATCTTACACACCTCTCGTAGATCATTGATATCAGTTTGGACTGTCTCTGATGCTTTCTTTTACTCCTTTAGGTACTGTATCTCACCTTGAAGATTCCTTAGCACTTCCATGGTATCCTGGTAAACTTCCTTCTGATGAGTAGGATCTGGGTACCTCACATGCAAAACCTCCTCCTTGGTGATTGTAGGCTTCTTGTGCAATGCCTCTCTCACGCGTGCTACTTCAGCATGTGTAGTAATCTTCACTGTCAATGCCTCAGGTCCTTTTGTTATCTTGGGCATCCATTGATCCTCTACCGCATGCTGGACTCTAACCATCTCAATGCCTTTGTTTTCTTGCTTATGTTGCTTACTCAGATGCTCATATAAGTCTGGGCACTCTTCATAGCTATGGTTCTTTCCACAGAAAGAACATGCAATATTCTGAGGACATTCGTGCCTATAGTGGTCAGGAGATCCACACGTATAACATGTTCCACGAGGGAACTCACCTCTTCCTCCACCACGGCCTCATCCTCCATATCCACCATGATATCCACGTCCCCTTCCATGACCTCCTTCAAAATGCCCCTCATTCCTGTCATAGCGTGTTTGATTATGATCCCGATCTTGGTGCTCATTCTTACCCTTAGAACTATCTGTTATACTTGTCTGTCATACCCCAAGGTCTATAGCATCCTGGATCTAACCAATCAGCCAACAATCCTCAGTATCATGGGTCGTGGACCTGTAAATTTTGCAAAAGCAAGATACATTCTTCCTTATCACGTGTTGTAACAAAGGACAATGACTAGCATCATGATTCAAATGAAAAATTTCACAGTCCAACAGTAATGAGCATACAGATCTGTGAGGGAAACTATCCTTGGTGTGACCTTCCACTTCACAATCTGTACACCAAATTCCTGAGTGTGTTTCATGGGCTGAATTTGCTGATAGCTTCTCTAACTGCTTTACCATAGCTGTAATTTGTGCCTCTAGGAATGGACTAATGCCAGTGTCAATGCTCCCAACTACCTCAGCACGTAAATCTACTTCCAGTGCTTCACGTGGATCAGTGTATGTCTTATGTGACAGTGCCCTTCTAAAAGGTGTAATCAATCCTCCAACGAACCACTGTGCATGCTGGCTAGCATGAATATCATAAGATAGCTTAGATAGAAGTGTCTTAAAATGAGCATCATACTCACGTACACTCTCAGTAGTGCCTTGCTTGATATCCTTGAGTGCACTTATACTCTTCTGCTCAAACTCAGGTATATGGAACTCTTTCAAGAAAGCATCTCTCAATGCTGCATAATCCACACAAGTTTGATCAGGGTCAAATTTCCTATACCAGCTGTGTGCATGCCCCTGTAATGTAGTGGCGAATTGACTTTCCTTTCACTCAGCAGCCATGATCCCTTTAGCGTGCCACAAGATTTCACACATATGCACATGTTTGGAACATCCTCTATACCTCTATACTCTGGGAGATGAAGAGACATCTCCATATAGATATTTTGTGGTTGTTTCAGACCTTGACCACCTGATCTAGAACCTTTTGTGTTCCCTCTGCCTCTAGAACCACCAGATCCACTAGAACTAGAACCACCTATACCTCCTGATCTGCCACCTGTAGTTGGAATAGGGCCTATAGATGTACTCCCCTGTGCTCTGATAGTAGTACTATACTGTACCCCTATAGTCTGTGAGGTAGTTCCACTTCCAGAGGTGAATCCAACATTCTACGTGCTCACATTCTATGTGGATGATGCGCTTAAGAATGCTCCTCCAAATGACATTGAAGTCGTCTGTCCTGCCATTGATGTACTTGATCCCTGACTTACTCCTGCTCTCCTACTTCCCAAGTTAGTTTGTTGGTTACTTGTCATACTAGATACTGAAAAACCAAGTGCAAGGGCTAGGTCACCAGGTGGATTAAGATGCGCACCCGTGGTCCAGGTAGTCTCTGCTGGCACACTTCTATGTGAGGCTGAGGGGGGATCTCTATCATGCTTTCCAAGATGGGGGAGTTCCTGATGCTCTAGCTCCACGTCTTCTACGTGAGCTATAAATCCTTCATGAGCCATCTCTCTCCTCCATGCCATACTCTCTGCAATGGAATGTTGCTTCTCTATCTCCCTCTCATGTGCCTCATTATACTTAAACCACCTTTCCTCTCTCTACTTCTCTGCCGCTAGGTCTGCCATCTTAAACCAAACCTGTTCCTGCCCCTGCATGTGGTGAAGTTTAGTTAGCCATCGGTTTACTCTCCAGGTTCAAAGTTACCATTAAGATCTTGATCGCCAGTGGAATACCTTGCAAATATGTTCCTCTTGGATACCGCAAAAACTGGAACTCAGCTACCTCTGGGAAAGAGTACGTCGAAATTGAATATTCTAGAATATAACTATTTAGAACACCATGAAACCACGTATCCACCACATGAGTCCAGATCAGATCAGCATCATAGAGGGCCTGAAATTCTTCCTATGTCCAGACAAGTGTGTGATACCTCTAATTCCACTGAGATGCATAAGCAGTAAGCCACTCGTATAGTTCTACTGGAAAGATAGTGAAAAAGCTCTCATATAAGTTGTCATACAGGTTCTGTTCTACCCAAGTGCGTGCATTAAACTCAGATCCATTGCTGAACCACCGTGCATATTCTTCCTCCAGATTGTGTATCCATTCCTCAATACTTTCTAGAGTTAACTGGTACATCTTCATCGTGAACCATCCTGAAAACAACTGAAAAAGAGGTCCTGGCAACAGAACCAATGATGCAGCCTAGAATTTACCAGATAACACCCTAGTCGCACTGGCACATCACTCAGCCTAGACTGAGTGCTCACCCGAAGCACGCAAAGGTACCAGGTCCCTCTTTAGGGTTGCTGTAACATGATGTTAACATGATGAAGGAAGTAACATATAGATTCATAACTAATCCATCATTCCACAATGCATGCTACCCTCAGATCTATGAAAGAACAAGCTTAAACAGTAATCATGATTGAATTAATAACATGCACTACTCAACTACACACAGAATGACACTTAGATTCAACCAATATCTTCCATCTATTAGTAAATACAGAAGCTCCTTACAGTATTGTCAATCTATACCAATGCGCGTATGGAACTGATACAATAGTTCAATCATATGTGTATATTTTATTCTGTTACACACATATATACATCTCCTTCCATACATCTACTATGTACCTAACATCATATATATAGGGTGGGGACTTTCCCTTCACCACTTATCTATTCCAGAAATAGGCTGCATGCTATTAATAGCCACACGTCGTTTACAATCATAGCCACACATGCAAGTGTGCTATCTATAGTCCTCTTGCAGTTAACTGAAGTGTCAATTCTATTCTCAGCTTGTCTCCATGCATAAACACTTCAATCCACTTCTCTAAAGATAGACAATGCATGGCACACACGTCTCTGCATCGTTGATGTGTTTTGCACTCCATCTTCTAAAAATAGGTCTTCATACTCAAAATCGGCTAAGTCCTAAAATCTGAACTTTCCTTCCATGTGTGGGTCCTTCCTATCCTTTTGCGCCCTTGGTTCCAGGCCTTCTATCCTGCGCAGACTCCTTGTGTGATCTTTGACAAGTATTCTTTGTTCCATTTGAGATTTAAATCTCTTCCTACGATTTTCACATCAGGCAAAAGAAACCCTGCTCATCATACACCTTTCAGTAAACCACTATTGAAGATAGCGCTGAAGCAAAACCTTGCTTTGACAGGTAATCAAGCTCTGATACATGTTGTTAGGAATTCGTTGATCCTTAAGAATAGTGCTATGATTTTAATAACAAGGTGAATGGTGCTCAAGGAATGAGCTTTTAATAGTACCCCCCAAATCTACAACATTGGAAGGTGTCAACTAGATAGAATCCAAATCAAAACAGAGTGCACAGGCATTGAGGGGCATTAGGTTCAAGTGGTTCACCCAATTTGAGCTGACATCCACCAAACGATAAGTACCTGATCTCATAGGTATGAGTAACAATAATAAGAGTCCAAACCAACTCTTCAATACAGGAGTACAATGCATCTGCTCCAAGTTTTATCTCCTTTCCTCCATATCTCTAAATAGGTCTACATGAGTTGACTACATCCGTGCCTCCAAACACCAAGGACAGATTTCATCATAACCAAGAACTACTGCATCTCTGAATTAGTGGAACCACACTCTCATTTGAATAGGCAAACAAGACCTGATCACATTTTTTGTACCAATTTGCAACCATGATCAAGAGCATTAAGAAGTAAGTCTCTCCTCCATCTCACTACATATTCCACTACAAATTTGAAGACAAAATCCCTCTACAATATCTGGATGACTATATGTCATCCATCAAGTTCTCTGAAGAGCTACAATACTAGATTCCTGAGTGAGATCAACAATACAATATGAAATCATGGACTTTGACAAGGCAAGATCTCAGCCTCTATACATGTGGATCTACAAGATGGAAGAATATGTGCTTTGCCTACTATGCAAGCCATTACATTTAGACAAGACAATATAAAGGAAATACAGAAGAAGACATAACCACCTTCTCACCATTCAGATGTACCTACTATTTCATTCTGTCTAGCTTCTCTCAATTGAAGCTATGTCTTCATGCAACCTTTTTCTTCTTCATCATCTTCAACGAAGGAGAATTAAAATTCTTCCTCTATCCTTATGTTCTAACCCTATTTTTCTAGCTTATATAAGCTTAGACAAACTTAGGGCACCTCAGCTATGCATTTACAACCCTTAGATCAACTTCATAACAAAGCTAGATCTAATTCCTGTGAGTTAAATATAAAATTTCACACATAGGTAACCAGTGCTAGTTACCATGACTGTCACCTGTTACTCTGATGCTAACCGGCGCCGGTTACTGAGTAAACCAGCAAGGTTTAAATCATGCTAACTGTGAAGCAATTCAGCTCCACAATCCTAACACACATGAAATAAAGGATACACTTCTTCTATTGTCCATTTCTTATTTTTCTTTTATTTCCCTCTTATATGCACTTTGTAAGCATGGTGTGTTAGGAAATAAGGGATAAAATATGCGGAATAATCCCTCATAAAATTGCAACAGTAGAAACTAATATGTAGAAAATATTACAAATCTCAAATAAAAGTGCAACATAAAATAACACAACATAAAGAGACATTATTTAACATGGTTCACCCAATTTGGGCTACATCCACCAAGAATCATTTGCTCAGATTTTATTTCAAGCCACCGCTCTCTCAATACAATACCCAGATTTGTTTGGAGCTATGCTCAAAAAACTCTACATATTCACACCCAAATTCAAAACACATCTGCAATGTTACATTATACCTACCATATGCATAAAACCATATAAGTAGACATCTGCTTAAGTAATTTTACAAAACCGTGGGTATTAAAACCATGGGCCAAAACCGTCCCATAAACCTATGGGTCAAAAATCCCACCCATATGAGAAAAAAATGTTTCCTGGTATATCGGGCACGTTTTAAGGCCAAAAAACCCCGACGAGACAACTGTGGAAAGTGTACAGTAATAGTAGTATACAGTCTTCAACACTTTCTCACATGAAAATAGGATCCACAACCTAACAATATCCCACTTGGAGACTAGTTTTCCTCTGAGAAAGCTTCTCAACCCTTCACTAGTTTCTGTGAAGACCAACCAAAGTTGAACACAACTTTAGTTTTTCCCTTGTGACCACCTTGGTCATCATGTCTGCAGGATTCTGACTGGTATGAATCTTCTCCAGTTTCAACTTCTCTTCCTCCAAATTTATCCTGATGAAATGGTACCTTAACTATATATGCTTTGTCCTAGAGTGGAAAGTAGAGTTCTTAGCTAGGTGTGTATCACTCTACTATCACTATGCAAGCTTTCCTTCCTCCTGCTTATGCCCCAACTCCTCAAGAAATTTTTGTAACCAAATCATTTCTTTGCTTGCCTCTGTGGCAGCAACATACTCAACCTCTATGGTTGACAAAGCCACCAGCTTCTGTAGTCGTGAAATCTAGCTTACTGTTGTCCCACCTACAGTGTAAACATAATCTGTCATGCTCCTCCTACTGTCTACATCTCCAGCCATATCTGAATCTACATAACCACACAAAGTGGTGTCTGATCCACTATAGCACAAAACTATCCCCATGGTCCCTCTCAAATACCAAAGGATCCACTTTATTGCCTGTCAGTGATCTCTACCTAGATCACTCATAAATCTACTCACCGCTCCCACTGCATGGGCAATATCAGGCCTGGTGCACACCATGGCATACATCAAACTGCCAACCACTGATGAGTAAGGTACCTTGGACATTTGGTTTCTCTCCTACTCTGTCTTGGGACACTGCTCCTTTGATAACTTGAAATGGCCTGCCAAAGGAGTCCTAACCGGTTTAACATCCTACATATTAAACCTCTCCAATACCTTCTTAATGTACTCTTCCTGAGATAAATTCAGCTTCCATTCCTTCCTATCCTGAGATATCCTCATACCAAGGATTTGTTTGGCTGCCCCCAAATCCTTCATAGCAAAGGATTCACTTAGTTGCTTCTTGAGTACTTTTATTTCCTACATGTTTTTACCTGCAACCAACATGTCATCCACATACAGACAAAGGATAATATAACTACCATCCTCAAATTTCTTTGTATACACGCAATGGTCAGAATGACATCTAATATAACCTTGCTCCATCATGAAGCTATCAAATTTCTTATACCATTGACGTGGAGCTTGTTTCAATCCATACAAGCTCTTCTTCAATTTGCACACCATTTCCTCTTTACCTTTGACCTCATAGCCCTCTGGTTGCTGCATATATAGTTCCTCCTCTGAAATCACCATGGAGAAATGCAGTCTTTACATCAAGTTGTTCTAAGTGCAAGTCTTCTACTGCAACTATTCCTAGAACAGTTCTAATAAAAGTCATTTTTACTACAGGAGAAAAAATCTCATCAAAATCTATACCTTTTTTTTGTGCAAACCCCTTGACCACCAACCGGGCCTTGTATCTTTTCTTTCCTTCTTCCTCTTTGACTCTGAACACCCACTTGTTCTGTAATGCTCTTTTTCCTTCGGGTAGCTTCACCAAATCCCATGTCTGGTTCTCCATGAGATCCTGATGCTCCTCATCCATGGCTTGCTCCCACTTCTTCCTGGCATCTACCTGCATTGCTTCATCAAAGCTCTCTGGCTCTCCACTATCAGTGAGTAATAAATAATAAAGAGAAGGAGAAAAATGTTTAGGTTCTCTTCTTACCCTAGAAGACCTCCTCAATATAGGAGTTTGGGGTTCCTGTTGAGGAGGTTCCTAAACTGATTCATGTGTCACTTTCCCATCTGGAAGATCCTCTACTGTTGCATATTCTTTCTTGGATTCTTCCCTGTTTTCCTGCAACTGCTACTTATACATGAATTTCTCATTAAAGACCACATCCCTAGATCGAATGATTTTCTTGTCCTTAATACTCCAACATTTATATCCAAAGTCATCACCACCATAACCAATGAAAGTACATTTTTTCTGATTTAGCCTCTAGCTTGGTCCTATCATCCTTGTCTATATGGACAAACACCTCACATCCAAAGACTCTAAGAAATGAATAATCAACTTTTCTTACCATACCAAGCCTCTCTCAGGTATGCCTCCATCTAAGGCACTTGAGGGTCCTTTGTTTATCAAGTACACAGTTGTGCTCACCGCTTCTGCCCAAAAAGAAAGAGGTCAGTCCTACATGTAACCTCATGCTCCTAGCACATGTTCCATTATTGTTTTGTTCATCCTTTTTGACACCCCATTCTTGCTGCGGAGTTCCTGGAACCATCTTTTGCCTGCGGATTCCATTCTTAGAACAGTAATCATCAAATTCATTGTTGCAATACTCCCCTCCATTATCTGACCTGAGACATTTTAGCTTAAGACTTGTTTCATTCTCTACCAAGGCTTTCCATTTAACAAAAGTGTCAAATACATCAGATTTGTTTCTAATACAATAAACCCAAACTTTCTTTGTTGCATCATCAATAAAAGTAACATAATAACTTGAACCCTTAAGAGATGATACCTAATCCGGACCCCATACATCAGAATGCACTAGCTCTAAATTACTCTCTTTCTTTGTAGGTCCAACCTTGAGAAACGTTACTCGCTTTTGTTTCCCATATATGCAGTCCTCACAGAACTCCAAACATGTTTCTGTATATCCAGACAAATCCTTCTTTATGATCTCCATGCCCTTATGGCTCATATGACCGAACCTATAGTGCCACAATGTTGTATCTACTTCTGAAGCCACAAGATTACAAACATTAGTGCTATAAGTGGTTAAATACAAGGTTCCAACCTTCTTACCTCTTGCCACCATAAGAGCACCCTTGGTAACCTTCCAAGAGTCCACTATAAATATCACAGTACAACCATCACTTCCCAACTGCCCTGCCGATATCAAATTTCATCTTAATGTAGGCACATGTCTGACATCCTTCAATAGCCAAGTATTCCCATTTTACATCTTAACCTGAACATAACCTTTTCCAACTATGCTGCAAGGCTCATCATCACCAAGAAAAACATGCCCAAAATCTCCTTGAACATAATCAACAAAATAATTCCTATGTGGAGTAGCATGGAAAGAAGCCCCCGAATCTAAAACCCAAGATTCAGTAATATTGTGCAAAGAAAGAATCAAAGCATCCTGACATACATTACCCGTTGCCACATTTGCCTCCTTATTTTCTTCCTGTTGTTTCTTCTTGTCCCGAAGCTCCCAATAGTCCTTCTTTGCATGCCCAGACTTTCCACAGTGCCAGCATACTATCTTGCTTTTGGATTTTGACCTTGCCCGATCCTTTGATTTTCCACGACTTCCTCTATTCTTCTGTCTCCCTCTAGTTTCCACTGTCAAAGCATTCCTTGAAGTAGAAGATTCCCAGAGATTTTTCTTTGCATTTCCTCGCTTAGAATCACCCCTACAACATCCTCAAACTTCAACTTTGAGTTAGCTAGAACCGAGTTGCTTACCGCCATTACCAGGCTATTCCAACTCTCAGGTAAAGAGCACAAAACTAATAAAGCCCTAACTTCTTCATCAAATTCTATTGTAACCGAAGCTAGAATATTTACAACCGTATTAAAATCATTTAAATGATCTGCTATTGAACCATTCTCAGACATCTTCATATTAAACAAACTTTTTCATTAAAAATATCTTATTAGAGGCAGAGGGTTTTTCATACAACTTCCCTAATGCATCCATCAGTTCTTTTGTAGTCTTTTCCTTTAAAACATTAAATAATACTGAAGATGCAAGACACAACCGGATTGTCCCAAGTGCCTTCCTATCTAGCAAATCCCATTTCACATCCATCATGCTCGAGGGTTTTTTCACCTTCTCAGACAACAAAATATAAAGATCCTTCTAATAAAGGTAATCTTCCATTTGCATCTTCCAAAGACTGAAATTCTGCTCGTTGAATTTATCAACCCTTAATCTTCCATCATCTGCCATAGCTCCCACTCAAGTTAAAAATTTCCATGTGATTCAACACTTTATCAAACCAAACCAGACTATGATACCAATTGTTAGGAAATAAGGGATAAAATATGTGGAATAATCCCTCACAAAATCACAACAGTAGAAACTAATATGCAAATAATATTACAGATCTCAAATAAAAGTGCATAATAAAATAACAGAACATAAATGGATAATATTTAATGTAGTTCACCCAATTTGGGCTATGTCCACCAAGAATCACTTGCTCAAATTTTATTACAAGCCACTGCTCTCTCAATACAATACCCAGATCTGTTTGGAGCTATGCTCAACAAACTCTACATAATTCACACCCAAATTCAAAACACATTTGCAATGTTACATTATACCTACCATATGCATAAAACCATATAAGTAGACAACTGCTTAAGCATTTTTACAAAACCATGGGTATTAAAACCATGGGCCAAAACCGTCCCATAAACCTATGCATCAAAAATCCCACCCATATGAGAAAAAAATGTTTCCTGGTATATCAGGCACGTTTTAAGGCCAATTTTTTTTCTCGCCCTTGAACCCCAACGAGACAAATGTGGAAAGTGTACAGTACTCTTAGTGTATATTCTTTATCACTTTCTCATACGAAAACATGCTCCATAACCTAACATGGAGAGCAAAGAGAGATTTGAATCTTCGATGAATAAGCCTCAGAGAACTTTGTGTTTATGTGGGTTTTTTTTTTATCTCACTAATAGCTTCATTATTGCTTTCTTCTATATTAGATGTTGAACTAATCCTGTTAGTTGGTGTAAGTCTCTGTAATCTACTCATGGCAGTAATATTCCTTGACTAATTTCCCCCCTTTCTCCTCAATGTTGTAATTTCCTCCCTCTTACCCCTATACAAGAACTTTGCCACAGGTTCAGTGGAGTGTCCATGTGTGATCCCCATCCAATTTGGCCACCCAAAAAATTTAGATAAGATTTGGATTAGTTACATTAAATAATAGGATTCATACCATTCAATGTAGAGGGGCGTAACCCCGTGAACATTGGTGGAGACACATAATTTTTCTCACCAACAACAAAAAAAACCAAAATAGAAAATAGGGACAAAATAAAATAGATAACACAAAGTCAATAAAAGAGAAACTAAAGATATATATGTAAGTTTTGGAAGATATATACACACCATCTTTCCATGTTAAACATGTATGGGCATTGTGTTATGATGAACATTCCTTTCTTCTTATATATGTTGCTCTTTGCTTTTGTTAATGATTTTCATAATGGGAAGCTGGAATCCCCCATTCATGAGGGGCGTATTATCCTCCTTTACCAGAATGGTAAACCCCTTATTTCTAAGGAGGTTGGTTCATCTAGGGATGAACTTGAAGATAACATTACTCTTGCGGAGTGTTTGGCTAAAATGTGTACTGGTAAGGACTGCCAAAACCCAGGCGGGGAGGATGAGGTTTTAAAGATTAGGGTTTTGGGGGATTTTAGCAAGGAAGGCCCATCCAAGGGGAAGGGAGAAATCTAGGATGAAGGGGAGAAAAATAATGAAATCCTCTACCAAAAAATTCAGCAACTAGAAACGAATGTGGAAACCATGGAGGAAATTGGCTCTGTTATGAGGGATAATATGATTGACTGCTTTGAAGCTTCTAAAATATTTGTATTTCTCAACGTATGATGAGAGGGGAGATGATAGAGCTAGAAAATATTGTTAAAGAGTTACAAAGAAGACTGTACATGGCATAATCAAGGTGGAAGATGAGGAAGTTCAATCTTCATTTGAGCAGCTCAAATGAGGAAGATGAAGGGGATGAAATTTAGAAGGACCTGGCCAAGGATCATCTACAAAAATATTCCACCAGCACTCATGGGAGCCGCTCTAATTATATCAAGAAAAAATATTCTTCTTGCTAGTTGTTTAAGGTCTTCTTGCTGATTGTTGGCAAACTGTGTCTACCTGTGTTGCAAATTGTTGGTTGTGTGGACCTAGTTTATCTTGAGTTAAGCTTGTTTAGATTTTTTTTTAATCATGTTCCACTTTTTTTCTTTGCTTGGGTGCTTTCACGATGTATCTCTCTTTGTTAGGCCTCTGGGAGCCGATCCCTGATTATTACCTAATCTAATAAAAAAAGAGCAACTAAAGAGTCTTTAGTCTGGTTCTTGGGCTCGGTCTTGCCTTAGTATGTTGAAAGAGAGTCTCATCCTCTTCATCTAAACTACTAAGAACAAGCCTCATATTTTCACCCTTGATAATATCATCTTCCCTTTTATCCTAAAGAACATCAAGGCTATGCCTATGGATAGTCATCTCAACCTTCAAGCTCTTAACCATTCTTACAAGGTTAGTGTTATCCACCTTAAGAGAGGCTACAATACTTTCCAAAGTATCCAACCTTCAAGAAACAAAAGCAGAAAGATTATTCCTCATCTTGTGCTCCACATTAACACTCAAACCAGTCCCTTCAACCAAGATTTGAAGAGTTGAAGACACTTTGAAATACCTATTCCTCTTATTCTTCTTCTTTAACAAACTTAATATTTCCAACAAAGGAAAAAAATCCCCCAGATCATCACTAGAACTATAAACATTTTCAGAAAAGAAACCCTAGGTCCTAAAACAAGGGAGTTAGCTTTTACCAATAAGAGAATAATCCCCTGGTGGAGCGAAGCGATGTATTTTTCAACTTGGAAACCAAGAATGGAATTCTTCAAGGAGCAGAAAAATAGAAAGGAATGCTCATCCTTTTATTATGTCTAAAATTACTCAACTAAGAGAAGTGGTGGGTGTGTAATTTTCAGAACTTACCATTAAGAGTAATATATTTCATGATGTGGAAGCAAACCTCTCACCACCTATTTGGTAAAACAACCCTTGCAATACCATCCTCCATGAACAAAGTTATTTCATTGACATGAAAGAAAGTGTCTGATTCCTCCACCCATCTCAATTTGTCTTTAAAAATATTAAGACCATTAATAAGCATGCTCGACACCTTTGAGATGAAGTCCTCTGTAACATGCAAACTAATGCCCCTAGCAGTTTCCACTCCATTATCCCAAGCCACCGCAAGGTCTGTTGATAGAGCCGAATCACTACCTTTTAACTTGAACATATAGTTATTGAAACCACCTTTCTTCATAATTTACCAAATGGTAGCATCTCTCTACAACGTGATGTAAGAGGTTGGCTCCACATGAATGCGTTCTTCACGCATGCTAAAATGGATAGCAAGAAACTGCAAAATTCTAATATGAACCAATAAGAGAATGAAAACAAAGTGCCCTTCCTTGACCCAAATTCCCTTAAAAGTCACACTCTTGAAAGGGAAAGCAATCATGAAAATATGTTCCAAAATCTCATTTGCACTTGGGAAATTACTGTGCTCTCTCATCATTAGTAAAATTAGTTCCCAAATCTCCTTCACACTTGGGATATTATAGCTCTCTCTGTAATGTCCCCTTTTTCAAGGACATCACTCTTAGAGCCTCATACTTGTACAAAAATTATTTTTAAATAATTTTGTATGCTTGGAGATCAATCATGGAATTATTTGAGCATTGTTGTTCTAATTTCTCATTGGGGAGAGTTCGGTCTTTCATACGGAGCATTTTATTCTTCCATTAAGGGTCGGTCCTCTTGGAATTCTTCTAATTTAGCATTAGGAGGCTATAAAGAGGATTTCACTACATTTGGAGGAATATATCAGATGTTTTTTTAAGTTTTCTTGGATTGTGCTTCTTCCTTCTCCACCTTGGATGAAACCCCAAAGGTGTGGAAATATCTTTTGGGGATGAAAACCCTCAAGGGATCCATTGGAGGATTCCTCTAGGAGTCTCATGTGAGTTGATTCGGCACCACTAGTGCATTCATTATTCTTCCTAGCCCTAGGCAAATTGCTTAAGGGATTGATTTGGTATCATAGAGAGATGATATTTGTGATTTGAATTCATATTCAGATTTATCATCATATTTGGGGATAAAGACTATGATTTGGTAATTTTTGGAGTAGGGTTTTATCCTTATCTACTCACTTGCATATTTCGGTTGCATATTTGGGCATGATTTAGTGGTTAAAAAATTATGAGATTAATTTTGTTGAATAGCTTGTCTTCTTGTGATCATTTTGAGCTATCATATGTGTTCTAATTCCTATTTTGCATGGAATTATGAATTTTAAAAGTTTCAACTGTGTTTTACCTTAATATTGTGTGGTTATTCTAGATTAATTCGTTTCAAGCTATTCTAGTGGTTGTAAATTCAGTTTTATTGCATAAATAATATCTACAAGTGTTGAAGTGCATGTTGGTATTTATTTCATGAAGATTGGAGATGTTTTGACTAGGGTTTGAGACCTCCAAAGTTTCATACTAGTTCATTTCCCTAGAAAAAGTTATTTCATTATGTGAAGTTCATTTGTGGTTGATCTATTTCTATGTTCATTTTAATGTTTTGCTAGTTATGTGGTTGATTTGGATCACATTTGTTGAAAAACCATCTTTATCCCTATTCAGGCCCAAAAGGGACATTACACTCTTTCAACAGTAATTACCCTTAAAAAACGTGTAAGAAGTGTGCCCTCACATAGCCATGAGGACTAAGATTGGTAATTGACCCCATAATTTGCTAAGCAATCTGCATGTTGGTTTCCTTCGCGATATATGTGATTAATACTTAAGTCCTCAAACCTAAGTAACAATCTATGAATATTTTCCATTAAGTTTTCAATATTGTAGCTAACTCCAATTTCCTTCCTCATTGCTTGAATAGTATAAAGGGAGTCCCTTTCAACTTGAATTACATTAATATTTAGATAAACAACCAAATCTAAACCCCACAAAGCCGTTGAAGCTTTAACATAATTATAAGTTTTAGAACCCAAAGGACTAACATAGGCTGCTATCATAAATCCCAAGTTATTTTTGATAATACCTCTTGCTTTGGTTAAACTAATATTCCCTTTTGAAGCTCCATTAAAGTTTAATTTATACCAATTTGAAGTAGGTTTGACCCATTTGATCAAACATCTTAAAGGAACCTTCAAATTATGTTGATAACTCAAATTGTTGAGCAAACTAAGAGACTGGATTAAGGTGTTCTCATGAGGGGGAATAACTCATTTTTCCTTAAAGTTCACTACTGAAAGATTGTTTCTAATGGCCCACATCACTCTATGATTAAGCTAAATATGTGAAATAAGAGCCAAATCTATATTTTATTACAACATTAAAAAATAACAATGGAATACAGAAAATAAACCCATGCAACTAAGCAATAAATAATGAAACCCTAAGTGCAAAGAGAGGGTAAGAAGCCTTAGCTGATTCGCAATGGTTTTCAGACTGTGTTGTAGTGATGACCAACTGAACAAAGATGGAATACCGTTGCACAGAAGTCTAGAAAAGTGTAGATCTAGGTGTTTTGACTAGACTGTGGCCCTTGGAGAGGGATGGGGGCGCCCATGGGTGCCCTGGTTTGCGGATATGCTTAGAAACGTAAATCTTCAGGGTTGCAAGATATTAGTTGATACTCACTTTTTTTGCTATGAATTCACACTATGATCGCTAGAGTTACCGGAAACTTGCAATAAAGAATAAACTTGTAAAACCCTCAAATAAACATCAAATCCCAAAAAAGAAAGATGTAGAATGAGGGGTCAGACTGTGCTCAGCCACCACAATGATAGACTTACAACTGAGCATTGCACTACATATCATAGCCAATGTAGTTATGTGTATGTGTATGGAATTGTGCCCTAGGTTGCTCTTGTGCGTGTCGTACTTGGATTAGGGAGAAAGTAGCTAGATGTAGAATATAGTAAATGTGTGCATGTAATAGAATAAACTCCCCTCCTATGAAGTGTGATGCAGAAAAACCAGCCCATGTGTCCCTTGTATGGAGCTAGATGGATGTAATGGAGCTCTTAGATGCTTTGATGGATGCAACCTTAGGTGGTGATAGCTAGTGCTTAGTGTGCGGTCCTTTATTATTATCACATAGATTTATATTTATATGATTCCCTCACTTGAATTTTGTAATTAATATTGAAAAGGATGATTACCAAAAATATAAGATGCTCAAATGGCTAAAAAGGACCCAAAATGTGCAAGGGTAGGGGCACCTAGGAGGTACATGAGCACCTGGTGCTACTGTCCTAGGTGGGCGTTGGTGTCTAGGATGACAAATCCTGAAGAGTAAAAAGACAGACTAGGCAAGTAAGAGTGCAAGACTAAAAGTAACACCATAAAGCAAAGAAAGGTGGCTAAGGACATGGGTTAATATGTACTTTTCTTACTTAGGAACCATATGAATAGTAGTATATAATCAAGACTAGATAGCTACCTAAAGTGTGTGATTTTGTGTCTACATTTGCCCCCACTTTATGTTGGTGAGTGAAACACTTGGTCACATAAAGTAGATAGAGATGTGTAGTTGATAACCATGTAGATCGATGACAAAAGCATGGTGAGGGATTAGACAAAGCGTGGAATGATAAAAAGATGGAGCGTGGAGACTAAAGATGATAAAAGTGTAAAAAGTGATGAAAAGGATGCTAGAGCAGATACACATGTGCATGTGTCGCGGTATACCTATTGTCGATGTAGATGTCATTGTTGGTGTTGTGGTGATGTTGACTATCGCTTCCCATACCGATGGACCTGCAAAAGAGAAGTTGACAAGTACTCAAATACACATGTATATGTATAAAACGTATGTAAATAAGTTTGTAAAAATGCCAAAAAATTGAAAAAAGGAACATGTGCACCTGACCCATGATGAGGAAAGAATGTAGAAAGGATCCTGTAGATGATGTTTACGCGCAAGTTTTTTCAGGCAATCTCATGCCAGTGAAATGGAAGAAGTGTAGGGAGAACTGTTTGGTGTTGTCCTCCAACCTTTAACCACTTCCCACTGTATAAAACACCATTGCAAATGGTGTGTACAAGTGCTAAGGAATTATCTACCATGTAGAAGCCATTGTATGTGGAGTTCTATAGATTGTGTTGAACTACCAACCGCTGTGTGATTTATCCCCTAGTGCTAGGCATTCAGGAAAGGCCGTTATGTCATGGGCCCAAGTTTGATTCTGAGCCCCAAGAATAGAAATTGTATTGTATTTCCCTTGGTTATAGGCTTAGAAGAAGGGCCATTGTGTCATGGACCCAAGTCTGACTTTGAGCCCTGAAAGTGTGTTATATTGGTACCGTGTTGTGTATAACTTTATATAGGGTGGATGATCCACTCAAATGATTCCCCCCCTCATTTGGGGTGCATGCGATGTCATTGTAGGAGTATGTGGCCCAAAGGAGGACTGACTATTGTGCTAATAGTGTGCCCTATAGAGGGGAGGAAGTGTGTTTGGTAGAAACCAAGGCACAAATAAACAAGTGGTTAGGAAAACAATTGTTAGTATAAGCGAAGACAAACACTCATGTAAAAGATGAAATTTAAGATAAACAAGCAATGTGTACAGTAAATAAACATAAGAAGACAATGTTGGCCACAAAAATTGGGTTGTAAACATGGGGCATCGCTCATGATATCGCAAAAAAACAAAGGAAAAATGGATGCAAGCAAATAGAGAACAAACAAGACATAAGGCAAAGCCCGTAAACAATGACAAGCAAAGGCAAATAGTGTATTAGACAACCATACAAAAAAATAGTGCTGCAAAACAAATGTTGCACATGAAACACTTGTTAGCAAATTAGAAAGATATATAGTATATCAAAACATGTATAAGTTGATGAAGTAGTATGCTATGTAATAAAATGAAACAATAACACCTATAATGTATGAAAGTGGATGCCCCTAGGAGCTGCTGTGGGATTGGTAATAGGTACTGCACCAAACATCCATGCTACATGTGATGGATCTATAAAATCTGTGATCACAACTAGAAAGAAAAGTTAATGCACATGTGTGTATGATAAAGATAATGACATACACGATTTCTATCTAACATGTGTAATAAAGTGAATATGTAAAAACACAATTAAGCAAGTGCAAATGTGACCAAGATATGCAACATGTTATGGATTAAATGGAATGGAATGTAGAGTGAACGATATGAGCCACATGCCCCCCGAGTGGGTGCATATGTATACAATGAGGTTCATTTGTTTATGCCCTCTTAGCAGTCAAGAATGAACCTTAAATGAGAGTGTGTCATCGGGAAATGGTCTAAATGATGTGTTGTAAAACAGTGTCCGATAAATGTAGCATGGTGTGGTGAATGTGTAATAATGATATGTGACATACAGATGAGGTGTGAGAAACGTGTGATGATTTAACGCTAAGTGTATATCACAAAAGGATGCTAGAATAATTGATGATTTAGCCTAAAGTGTATATAACCAAAAGATGGTATGGGAAGTGATGATTTAGCCTAAAGCATATATCACTAAACAAGGCTAGGAGTGATGATTTATCCTAAAGTGTATATCACTAGGAATGTCACATAAAAAGAGTGAATGATCAAATGTGTGAGTGTGATGGGGTCCATTGGAGATGTATACCCTCAATAGTCTAGCATGGACCATGAGACTAAAGTGCGTCATCAAATAGTGAGTGCAACGCGAATAAGTAGATGAGTAAGATATGTAATATGTGTAGTGGGTGTGGTGATGAGGAAATATCAAGTGAATTGTAAGGCATGTAGTGTATAATGCATAATGTGTAGTATGTAATACAAGATGTGTAGATTATATAAGTGTGTGCGTGATGTAAAATGTATAATAGTGTAGGGTGTAGAATGTGTACGATGTATAAATGTACCAAATGATGTAGTAGATGTAAGAGGAATACAATGTGCATGTATAGACATGTAGGATGTGTGAGGATATGAAATGTGTAGTGGCTACTGTGCAATGTGTGAGGTTCATGTGTATAGGATTCTCTCAACAGTCAAGTGTGAACCGAAGCACAAGAGTGCATCATCGGGTAATGAGGATGCTTGAATATGTGAATATGTGTATGCTAAATTCTAAGTGTGAAATGATTTGAATATAAAACGTTTGTTAATGCAAGGGGGAAAAATTAAGCGTAATGCCCCATGAAGTGTGTGTTGATGAGTGTAGTCAGGTAATGCCATCTAAGAGGTCGTCATGGTCATGATCAAAACTGAATGGTGAAGCATCCAAAACTTGATAGGTGATAATCTCAAGTTGATCAAGTAAGGATCCATTGAGGCATAAGTTATACATGCCCATAACGCATTCCTCATTAGTGAAAGGAGGTAATGGGAATCTATGTACATACCAGTGAGTGAGGTTCTGTGTATATCCAAGAAAAGAACTATTGCAAATGAATACACAACTAACAGGCATAGGAAATGAGATAGCAATATGGTCAGGGTCTAATGTACCCCCAATGTAAGTGAGCCAAGATTTCCTTAATGTGAGTGAAGAAGAGTGAGGAAATCATGCAAGTTAGACTATGAGATGAAAAACATGCATACCATAAGCAACAGTGATAATGATGAATCCATAATATAAATGAGGATGATGAGTTTGTGGATAAATATCCTTAAAAGTGAATCCTAGTTGAGCCAAACCATCATGTGAACATATATTGACATCGCAAGTGGGGTCAAATAGAATGTGCTCCCAATAAGAATCACTCATGAAAAATGTGCATGTAAATGGTGGGCGTGCTAATGAAGGTGGCTTACCTAAAGGTGTAGGTGATGGATTGACATCCATGGACTAGAAAATCCCCCGATAAAGAATCATAGCAATAGTGGTAGCGGGTGAGGGAGATGACCTAGATGAGACAACGTCTATCATGCAAATAACACCTTTAAGTGGTGGCAAATGAGGCGGTTCATCCATAGGTTGGGGTTCATCCATAGTATCAATTCGTGGAGTAGGAAGTGTAGTATGATGATCACGACCACAATATTTTAAATGAGGATCATGAAAAATAGTATACTCAATGCCTTCATGTGTGAATTTTGCACAATGATGTACTATAGAGGGGATGACTTGCATGGTGTGCAGTCATGACCAACCAAGTAAATAATTGTATGGATCTAGAAAATCAATGACAAAGAATGTAATGTTAAGGGTTTTTGGCCCTACTGTGATAGGTAGAGTAATGTGACCGATGCATGGACAAACATAACCATCATATACACGAAGGAAAAGGCATGATGGAATAATATTAGCAACGAAAATACCTATCTTTTCAAGGAATGACAGAAGACATAGATTGCTTTCAAATCCATTGTCAACTAGAGTACGCTTGATACCCATATTGTAAATGTGAATCATGATGTGCAAGGGTGGATCATTGTCAAAAATTGAAATATCGGTATGATGGCTAGATGGGAATGTAACATGTTGAGAAAATGCATCAACAAATGATTGATAGATTGAGTCTGGATGCATATCAGCGGGAATGCGAGTAGTAGCGAGGAGATGTTGGACTCTATGTCTTAATTCAGTATTGGAAAGTAGGAATTCATTAATTGAGATACTCTTGATGGTAAAGCAATAAAGATCTTAATAACATGTAGGTTGAGTGGGGTTCACCAAAATGATTAAGCTAAATATGTGCAATAAGACCCTAATCTATATGTTATTACAATAATAAATGAATAACAATGGAATACAAAAAATACACCCAAGCAACTAAGAAATAAATAATAAAATCCTAAGTGCAAAGAGAAGGTAAGAAGCCTTATCTGATTTGCAATGGTTTTCGTAATGTTTCACAATGATGACTGGATGAACAGAGATGGAAGTCCGTTGTAAAAAATCCCAGAAAAATGTAGATCTAGATGTTTTGACTAGACTTGGGTGCTTAGAGAGGGATGAGGGAGCCCATGGGTGCTCTGGTCCTATTTTTGAGTGCCCTGGTCTACGAAAATCCTTATAAACCTGAATCTTTAGGGTCACAAGATATTCGTTGATGCTTTCCTTTTGTCGCTATGAATTCACACAGTGATCGATGGATTCACTGGAAACATGCAATAAAGAATAGACTTGCAAAACCCTCAAATAAACATCAAATCCCAAAAAAAAAAGATGTAGAATGAGGGGTTGACCTGTCCTCAACCTCCATAATGGTGGACTTAAAACTGAGCACCGCACTTCATCTCAGACCCAATGTATTTTTTTTTGTGTGTGTGTGTGTGTGTGTGACCCATTGTGTGTGTGTGTGTGTGTGTGTGTGTGTGTGTGCAGAATTGTGCCCTAGGTTACTCTTATGTGTGTTACACTTGGAGTGAACAAGTAGCTAGATGTAGAATGTAGTAAATGTGTGCATGGAATAAAATAAACTCCCTTGCTATGAAGTGTGATGCAGAAAAACCAGCTCTTGTGTCCCTTGTGATGAAGCTAGATGGAAGCAATGGAGCTCTTAGATGCCTTGATGCATGCAACCTTTGGTGGTGATAGCTAGTGCTTAGTGCTCGGTCCTTTATTATGATCACATAGCTTTATATTTATATGATTCCCTTTCTTGAATTTCATAATTAACCTCAAAAAGGCCGACTACCAAAAAGATAAGATGCTCAAATGGATAGAAAGGACCCAAAATGTGCAAGTAAAGTAAAGAGGATAGGGGGGGCCCAAAGGGGACATGAGCATTTGGTGTTATTGTCTTGGCTAGGCACTGTTGTCCAGGATGGAAAATGAAGAAGAGTAAAAAGACAGACTGAGCAAGTAAGAGTGCAAGACTAAAGCTGCAACAGAAAGCAAAGAAAGGTGGTTAAAGACATGGGTTAATCAATACTTTTCTTTCTTAGGAACCATATGAATAATAATATGTAATCAAGACTAGATAGTTACCCAAAGTGCGTGATTTTGTGTCTACACTCTACTTCTAACCCTTTTAGCTAAATTTTGTTTATCTTTGAAAATTATGCTATTTCTTTCCAACCAAATTCCCCATAAAACATGAGGGAAATAAATATTCTAAGCTCTATTGAGGCATAGGGATGAGAATGGAGATTTCCATTGGTTGAAAAAGTTAGCAAAAGACTCTGGTAAAGTCCATGCCACACTAAAATCATTAAGAATACAACCATTTTTTTTAGAAAAGGAACAATCTTTAAAAAGGTAAAAGAGAGTCTCATTATCTCTAGATAGATAGGGCTCTGTTTACTCTGGGCCCCTAGGATCAATAGGGAGGATGGTTTAGTCCATTCACCATATATATTATAGGGGCCGAGTCTCCCCCTCTCTCTATATCTTGGTTCGGTTGGTTCAGCAACCCCACTCCCCTCCCCTTTCTCTAGATGGGTATGGTAAAGATCTCATACCTATTATTATATTTCTCTAGCTCCCGGGTGAAATGAACTAGTGAGAGGGATATGATAGTTAAGATTTATTGGTTGGTCAGGAAGAAAAGCATCAAGCAGAAGTGGTGATGACACAACTATTTTTGGGTAAGGGGAATTGTGGTGGGCCCTATACCCTTACCTTGAACTAGTTCTGATGCAGTGGGTCTCTATCCATCTATGGTAGTGTGGTCCAATTAGTTGATAGTTGATGGTGGAAACTAGATCATGGATTTGATAGCCACTTAATGCAGAAGAGAGGTGAAGGTGCATCACTCCTCTAATCTATAGATTATCAATTGTTAGGATTTTATTTTTAATCACGTGCCATAAAAAATTATTAACCTTTGGAATTAAAACCTTATCTCAGACTTCTTGCCAAAAATGGTTGATTGGAGAGGTAACTGATAGGCTACCAAATAACCAGAATTAATAGAGTAACTTCCATCATTCGACGAGGCCCAGATAATAGAATCCTCCTTAGGAGTGGATGGGATATACAACCCTCCAAAATCAATGTTTATGGTATTGAAAACTTTTTCATCCTCTAGATTCCTATTCAACAACTGAATTTTCTTCCAAGACCAACTGATAGCCTCCTTATTCCAATAATCCTTTAAAATAATCCCAATAGAATCTTTGAAGAAGGGAGAAAGAAGAGCCCAAGGATGCTAACTGATCAAGGGAGAATCCTTAAACCACCAATCATTGCAAAACTTAATTTTTGATCCATCTCCCATTTCCCATTTAGTCACCCCTTAGGAGGAGAGGTCTACATTTAAGGAAACCATTCCAGAAAGAAGACCCAACTAGAAGATGTTGTGAAGACAAGAAAAAATCTTGACCTCTATTATTGTTGAGATATTTAGCTTTAAGAACCCTTAAAAACAAACAAATTTAACATGGGAAAAATAATTACATTAAAAAAGAGGGCCACTAGTAGTACCCCTTAAGTTTAAGGGTCCACGACATTAATTGTTTGTCATGTTGGATCATGAATTTTGTACTTATATGTAGTTTGTATTTTTCTTATCTCACTTTTTTTAGATTGTTTGATTAGAGATAAATTCATATTTTGAATTGATTTAAAATAATGAATTTGAGTTGCACTAAAACCATGGAGGAGACCAATACTTGTACATGAATAATAATTGTTGTACATTATGTATTTAACTATTGTATTCTTACGTGTCATGATGTAATTGTATACTCTACACCATTGTTATGTAAAAATTAAATAGTTGCTAGATAGTATTATGACAACTATTAGCAATTTAAAGAGACTCTGTTTATAAGAATGACATTGAAATAAATCAATGAAAAAAACCAATAATGCCTATGAGATCAAGTAACCTACGGGAAAAAGAGTTATAACAAAGGTGTTATAAGTTATTACATGGGTTTTGTTGTGAGTCTTGAGTAAAGTTCATTTTCTTAAGATGTTAGATGTTCTAATATGAATCTTGGTCAAAATATTTGTTGTTTTGTCAAACCTCTCTTCCTTAAACGAGGGCATTGGATTATTGTAGACACAAAATCTATGCACTCGGGTACATGTCTAGGTCCTAAAGCATAACAATGTATACATGATTCCTAAGCAAGAAAATTAGTGGTTAACAACTCCTTTTGACCTATTGGTTGCTTTTATATCTTACACTTTACTATTTCTAATATTGATTGGGAATCTTTTTTACTTTTTACATCTTACAATTTGGCCAGCGCTTGACTGATTTACCTTTTGATGGTCTCGAACACTAGTGCCCAGTTAGGATAAAAGCACCCAGGTGCTCCTATCCCTCATGGGTGCTCGTAATCATCTCTTTCTCCTTCTTACTATTTTGGGTCCCTTTCACTTCTTGGTCACCTTTTAGTACTTTGGGTTGGCCTTTCAATTGTCAATTATGAAATTTAAAGAAGGGAATCATATATATACTTAGTTACTTCTTTTAATTAAAGGGACAAACACTATAAGCATTATCTATCACCATCTAAGCTTACACAAAGGCACAAGAGCACAAAAAAGCATATATCTAACACATCCATACAAGGGTCAAGGGCTACATTGATCTATATACAATGCATAGGAGGGGAGTTTATTCTATTCCATCACACACATTTTGCATATTTGGGACAATCTAGATCTAGCCTACTATCATCATGCAACTTGCACAAGGGTAACCTAGGCACGTGAAACAGATACACACACACATGGAGAACTATATGGAGTCTGAGATGTAGTGCAATGCTCAGTCGTAAGTTCACTCTTCGAGTGACCATTGGGGTTAGTCTGAATCCACATTTTGCATCTTTTTTATTAGATTTGATGTAGTTTGTGGGAATGTGTAGGTAGTCATTTGTTTTGTAGGTTACAAGTGTGACCAACAACCTAACAACGAAATTGGGGTGATAAAGAGTAAGTAAAAATGAAGACTTTATGACATAGAAAAGGCTAGGTTCTAATATTTTTAGCAGACATAGGCACCTAGACGAGTCATTAGCGCCTAGAGCGCTCCTTTTCTCTTGTGGGAACTTTTTTCATGTACATTCATGGGGTTCTAAACCCTCAAAAATCCATTTTGACACCATTTCCAACTTATTCCAATAGATACATAGTCTCAATCAGTCTCAGGCTGCACAGAATCATCTACGTCATCTTTCTCATTTCATTTGTTTAGGGTTTTACATTGTTGAATGCGTAGTTCTTGCACATTACTATATATAATCATCTAAATATTATTTGTTACAACAAGTTACTATGAAATAAGATTTAATTCAAATTAGATTTAATCATTTGGTGAACCCCAACTCATGATTGACCACTTAGATCCTTAATTTTCCCATTCTATCAGATTTGTCTTTCCCTAACCCCAAACCCTAGTTGCATTAGGGTTCATATTTCCATCTATTATCTATCATACATCTAATCTGCATAAATATTCCTAGGGTTTCATCCTTGGTCCTATCCTCTAGGTCACTTTCTAGGGCTCTTATTTCATAATTTACCTTTCTTTCAGATGATGACTCCTAAAGTTCCTTAAGTCTCCTTGTATCAATTACTTCAAAAGCACCCAGTTTGAAAATATGCTCTCACAAAAGTGGCACACCCAATGTACCTCCCTTGTGATATGCCACCTTCATAAGTAAATTCAAATTTCAATCGTATCTCTAACCCCCCTATTAGTCCTGATAACACAACCAATCAATCCATCTTCGAGTCAATTATAGTTTTACACCTTTTCTTTCAAGATAAATTTCAAGCTATAAAAACCATGATTACATCCCTCACAGTTGAAATCCAACATCTCAAGGATTCTTCTCATGCCCATGCTAGTTCTTCTACACCTCATCTTGATCCCATTTTTGTTACATGTGCTCATACAAGTGAGGTCAAGTTCTTACCACAATAAGCACCTCTTAAGTTTGATCGAAATGATAGGAAATATGATATTATCTCTGAGCTCCTCAATCACTATTTAATCACCTTGCCACCTACTCATTACTACCCTCGTTATTGACTTACAAAATAAAAAGGTCACACGTTTTGTAATTATCATATAATTAATGGACATTGTGAAAATTATTTCTATGCTTTAGAACAAAGAATCATTCTACTACACGCTCATCTGTTACAAAAAATTCTGCTACATGCTCATCTCCAATCATGAAACCCCGATGGGTTCCTAAATACAATCCTTCTATTTCTAACAAGCATCATGCAATAGTCACTCATGTTCCTTCTCTAGTAATTCAAGAGTCACTACAAGCCCCATCTAAGGCCAAACCATCAAAGGAAGAACAACTAATTCCCTCATTGCAAGATGAGATGCCTCACCAACCTCCTATAATTAAACTTATAATTCCTCCTTTCGATCCAAATAATGCATAAACTGAAGACTAGGACCCAGACAAAGCTTACAATGTCGGTGAACCATTTGATATATCAGATGAGCATTTATGCACATTAGATTTCAATCCTAACAATGTTGCTGAATTTAATTCTGATGCTGGTCATACCCTTTATTTTACCTACCATTGTGATGATCATAAATTTCTCATGACACATTTTTTACTGCCCACCTTTTTCAGTGCTCTCATTTTGGTTGCGTGCGACTCATTGTTTCTATACTATTGTGATTATAGTGACATTATTACTTGTTTTGTTATTTTGATGGTACATTATCATATGAATTTTTCACTTTACATGGATTTTATTACTTTGGTACACTGTTATGATATGACAGTATTCATGATATTGTATTGATAGTGTAGACATAAAATCATGCACTTACTACTATTACTATACTGCCAAATATGTTGTTTTTTATATGGATATTACATAAGAAAACTATTCACTGATGACACACTACCTAATCAATCTTCTTGTTTCGAGTGTCTTTTATTGTTTCTATATGTCACCTCTCTATTTTTTGCACCTATTTGTGGTCAAGTCATAGGGATCCTTGTCAGTTAGTGTTCTCACTTGTGTTGTCATTTTTCTTTGGACATTAGCACCTAGGATTGAACACTAGTGCCCAAGTGCTCCTGTCCAATCTGATTGCTCCTATCCCCTTTGTTCTTGATTTTATTTTTAACATTGGTAGTTGGCCTTTTTAGTTTTCCCACTCCTATCCTAGGGTCCTAGTTGGCATGTTGTGTCATTAGTGTCAAAATTCAAGGAAGAGATCCCTATATAAACACAACATACATGCCATTATATGGGTGAGCAATTTTTATCAAGGACTATATATATACATATCTCAAGGGACTGCATTTGGGTGCATTTTTTCTACATGCACATTGCATAGGAAGGGTAAGTTATGAATTCCATCTTCACACATTTTCATTTTATCTAGCTACTACCTGATATCTTGGTGTCATCGGAGCGAGTGAAAATCTATTGTACAGACAATCACATAAGAACTATAATCATAAGTTCACCATTGTAATAGCTGAGGATAGTGTGAACCCCCATATATCATCTTTCTTTTCAATATTTTATGTTGTTTTGAGGGTTTTGTAGGAGGATTTTGTATTGCAGGTTTACAGGTACTTCCACAATCAAAGTGTGACTTTCATGAGATCATTGGCGAATAAGTGGGAAGCCTTAGCGATAGTGTCAAAATCGGATCCTGAGATTTTCTCCAATTTACAACACCCACAAGAGGTCTAGGACACCCGCAGGATCCCCTGCCCCTATCTAGGCACCTATGTCTAGGCATTGCGAGCATCTATGCATTTTTTAGGACATGATTGCGACAATTGTGCTCATGTTTCATCATATTCTCCATTCCAGAAATACTTTGGGATAAGCAAAATTAAGGTAAGTGCCCTATCTCTTGTATTTACTTTTATATAAAAAATTAAATAAAGTTCCTAACATTTGTATTTCATTCTATATCAGTTTTAACAGATCTTTTCTTTCAAATTTTAATAAAATATTTAGATTTTATTAAGTCATTTTGGTGAACCTATAGCCTAGAACTCCTTTCCCTAGAATCCACAAAAGCCTTAATGGTTAAAGATAGATCTTCTCTTCCTAGGCTAGTCATGCCACATGTGAGTATTAATCCTATCTATGATGAAGCAACCATAACTGAACTTAGCGCTCTATATCGCAACACTATTCTTACAGATGATACTCAAAGACAACTGTTAGCTAATTTATGCAATCTGCCTAATATCTTTGATCATTCTACCATTAGCATTATTTTTTATCTGACAAGATTTTTTGGTTGTAGATCTTGTTATTCTCTTAGCTGCACTCCACATTCTTATATTTTTACGGAGACTTTAGATGATGTTATTATCAGTTTTATGCTTAATCTTGATGATGATGCTTTAGCTAAAAACAAAATGAAAATAAACATATGCATGCTGTTATTTGTCATACTAGTAAGGATGATTATATAGTTGCATCTCATACTCGCATTTCTGAAAATGTTTCTAATAATCCAAGGCAATCTAGTTCTCCTCTTCCTTCATTATATATTGATGATTCACTTAATGAAATCCTTGCATCTAAATCTTTTTATGATATTGATGATACACATATTAGTAACGATTCTACTTCTTTGCATACTGCTGAATGTGAATTTTCTACTCTAATTTCATCTTCTTATGAGATTGTGTCTAGTCACATGCATGATTCATCTCATTCTATTACTTCATCTCCTAATAATGCTCTCAATGTTAGTCCTACTAATTTGATCGACACTCCATGTTCTTCACCACCTATTACTTCTTCGGCACCCATATCTAGTGTGCCCTTAGCATCGACATCTTCTACTTCTTCTCTTGGCATCCCTATGATCACTCATAATGGAAAGTGTAGACAAAAAATTACACACTTTGGGTAATTATTTATTCCTAGTCTCATACTACTATTCACAGGGTTCTTGAGTGAAAAAGAGTAGTAATTAACCCATGTCTTTGGCCATTTTACTTTGCTTTATGTCATTTCTTTCAATCTTGCACCTACACTTGCCCAATCTGTACTATCATTATGATTTTTTCCTATTTTTCAATGGGGCACCTAGCTAGGACCAGGGAGCCCCAAGTGCCCTAGTCCCCTTTAGGTGCCTTGATCCTCTTTACACTTTCTCTTAATTTTTGGGCACTCGCTAGTTGTTTAAAATTTTCATAGTTTTGGTGGTTAGCATTTTCGAGGTTAATTACGAAATTAGAAAATAGAGAACCCTATAAATATAAAGTTATGAGACCATAATGAGGGACCAAGAACTAAGCACTATTATCTCTACCTAAGGTTGCATCCATCAAAGGCTCCATTTACATCCATCTAACTCCATCACAAGGGATAAAGGTTGGTTCATCTGCATCACACTTCGTAGGAGGGGAGTTTATTCTATTCCATCCACCATTTATTTACATTCTACATCTAGTTATTGCTTGCTACTCACAAAGTGCAACACACACAAGAGAACCTAGGGCATGATTCCTCACACACACACACCTAGAACTACATTTGGGTCTGAAATGTAGTGCGGTGCTTAGTCGGTAAGTCCACCATTATGGCCGCTGAGGCCAGTTCAACCCCTTCATATGCATATTTCTTTTTTTAGGGTATTAATGCTTTGCTTGGGGTTTTGCAAGTGATCTCTTTTATGCAGGTTACAAAAAATATTCAAAAAATTTCATGTGACACGAAGAGAACACAACAGAACATCCAATGACACCTTAGAGGAGGTTCCTTGGTCATTTATGCATACCAGGGTGCCCAGAACTCATACCGGGGTGCCCCAGACACTCCCATCCCTTTCTAAGCTCCCTATTCCACTCAGACAACTCAGATCTACATTTTTCTAAGTCACTGTGCGACTATTCCCTCCTCCTGTTCAGTTAGTTTCCAATGCGACACAATCCTATGACATCTCCAAATCAGCTAAGGCCTTTCTTACTCTATTTTCACATTAGGGTTTTACATTTACATAGCTTAGTTGCTTGGGTATTTTTAGCATTTCATATATTCATTTATTTACAGCTTCTATAACATCATATTAAGCTAGAGAAAATTTCCATTTTAGGTTAATCATTTTGGTGCCACCTATTCAACCTCCTCTTAGGGATGGTCCCACTTCTCTTCCACTCAAGCTATTTGCAACATGACCAAGTAAAAATAAACAATCACCTCTCAAGATTCATTCTCCATCACCTCCTCCCAAATCATCTACAATATTACTAAGTCAGCCTGAGCAACCTCCTCTAAAAATCAGGTCAACACCTCTTTCTACTGGGACTGTACACCATTATGCAATAATACACCACTTCGGCAGCCAATCATTGTTGTCAAAACAACTACTTCTCCTACTAGTGGTCAAGACACATTTCAAATTCCACCACCATTGCATGGTCCTATTGTTACTTTGGCCCAACACACTTCCATCTCTTCATGAAAACTTGGTCTTTGGTAGTTGACTCTTGTCACCTCATTACCCAATGGCACACTCTTATGCTTCGGTTCACACTCGAATGTTGAGGGAATACTCCACATTAGGCACTACACACATCTTGCATCATACATTCTACATTTAGTCTACATCTACACATTCTATACACCAGGATAGTGTTTATCACACATATATCACACTCATATTGTCTATCTACATATCTTGCATTGTTTTACATCATGAATTCCACATTATACAAATCATATGGAAATCTCTCCTCATCACCTACACTACGTACATTACACATTATATTCATATGCTCATATGTGCTACACTCACTACCCTATGACACACTCTAGTCTCACGGTCCATACTTGACTATTGAGGGTATATATCTACAACAGACCACATCACAATCACACGTTCATCATTCAACCTTCTATCATGTGACATTCCTAGGTTAGTGACATATGCTATAGGCTAAATCATAACTTCTTCCATCATCTTCTAGTGATATACAACATAGGCTACATCATCATTTACTCTCGTGTTGTCATTACCTACTCTGATCATCATTTAGTGATATAAGCTTTAGGCTAAATAATCACTCCTTCAATTACATTTTTTTATTATATGCTTAGGCTATAGACTCACACACACTTCATCTATATGTCACATGTCATCACTATGCATCCACCACAACGCACTACACATAACATGAAAATCGACCATTCCTTGATGACGTACTCTCGTTTACGGTTCATTCTTGACTACTAAGGGTGCATAATCAAATAAACCTCATTGCATACAACTCCATTTGCTCAGGGGACATGCAGATCCTATCATCCATCATGCATTCCATTACATCCATCAATAACATGTTGCATATCTTGGTTGCATTTAATCTTGGTTGCATCTACTTGTACATGTTTTCTTTATTACACATGCTAGATAAATATCTTGTATGTCATTATCTTTACCATAAAATCATGTGCATTCATGTCCTTTTCTAGTTGTGATCACATATACAATGCTTCTACATGTAACATGGATGTTTGACACACTACCAGTCCCACAACAACTCCTACAGGCCTCCACTTTCATACACTCTAGGTGCTATTATTTCATTTTGTTTCATAACACACTCCTTTATTGGTTATACATGCTTTTGACATACACTTTATCTCTTTAACATGCTAACGTGTGCTTCATGTACATCATTTTTTGGTAGGATTACTTGTTACCATGGCTATATGTTATTTGTACTTGTTTGTATCTATCTGCTATTGTATGCGAGCCTTGCCCTTTATTTGGTGTGCACACTTGTTTGTTTGTATGTAACCACTATGGCCTTGAGTTTCTTGCGATATCGTGAGTGGTGTCCCATGTTTGCAACCCAATTTTTTTGCGGCATACTTTGTCTTATTGGGTGTTTACATTACTATATGGCTTGGTAGTTTAGAGATTGTCTTTGTAGCTTATACTTGTTCTTATATGCAATAAATAGTTGCAAATAAATGGAATGAGGCTAAATAACCTCAAAGCTTAACTAAAATCAACCATGCACCATGAGATAAGAGCTAAACAAGAGTTAATCCTATACATGCATCATAAATTTGACAAAAACATCAAAACCTAGCATATATACTACTCTCTACTCTTTAGATTACTAATTAAACATTAAACCTAAGAAGATCAACTTTAGCAATCAAAGGTGAGATTAGTTGTTTATGGTTTTCAAGATTTCAAGAATGGAGTCTCTCCATTAATGGCTTCAAGGCCAATGGTTCTCTCCATGTTACTCAAAACTTGGTTTAAGGATGCAAATGGAGGTGTTAGATCAAGGTCAATGGAGGAGGTAAGCTTAAGATCAAATGTATAATTAGCTTAAAGCTAATACAAATGAGATCTTAGAGCTTTCTTAGGCTTTTTTTGATTTTGTGTTATGTAAAGTTGTGTGTAAACAAGGTGTGTGGTTGAAAGGGAGGGGTGACCCTTCTATTTATAGTTTTTCACTTAGGAGAGTTTGAACTTTGGGTGCACGTGGGACTAAAGTCTAAAAAGAACTTTAGGATTAGATTAGGATAAACATGATTTAGGCTTGGTTAAGCTTGGTTTAGGCTAGTTAAAATTGATTAGCAAG
Organism: Taxus chinensis; assembly: GCA_019776745.2. Lineage (NCBI taxonomy): Eukaryota > Viridiplantae > Streptophyta > Pinopsida > Cupressales > Taxaceae > Taxus > Taxus chinensis. The sequence goes on from CM034147.1 coordinate 329,185,989, forward strand.
TGATTAGATACTAATTGAGAGTTGGGAGGGGTCTGGTTAATCACTTGTGACTGATAGATAGCCTAGGAATCTAATAGAAGTGATCTAGAGGGGAATAGGAAGATTCTGAATTGTTAAAAGGAGGAATGTTTATCTAATAAGAGAGATATTATCCTAATTAGATGATTATAGGAGGAATATGACTAAGAAGGTGTTGTAAATGGGCATCTGAGAATGGAGTGAAGCATAGGGAATTAACAAAGTATCGTCAATTTGAATGAATTGGAGGAAATGCTAGGTGTAAGAATATTTAGGTGTATACATTTTCCCCTCTTTAGGGTGACGTAAGTGACATCACTTCAAAGAAAGTAGATAAGCATAAACAAATAGAAATTTTGAAGGGATAGAAGAAAAATGATTAGAATGAAGGATGCCCCTTCGATTGTTGATGGGGTGATGGAAGAAATTGATCGATGATTGAAAAGATGAAGGAAATAGAACAAAAGAAATAATAGTGTGAAGAAGAAGAAAAGAGATATATAAGAAAAGGAACATGAGGAAGGGGGAATGAGCTAACATCCATCCAGTGCCTTTTAAACAACTTTATTTTTCATCATATTGCTAATGATCTTCATCATCGGTCCTTATTAAAAATAATGAACAAAAGTGTAGTATGACATGAAAATCCATATATGAACAAATGTCCATTGCTAAAAACACCAACTCCATGCAACATAAAAAATGCAATGCAATACAAGAAAGTAAAAATATGCCTAACTCCATGCAACATACAAAATGCAATGCAATATGCAAAAGTAAACAAGCAAACCAAAAGAGAAACAATATGTAATGTTTTTGTTATCAATCTTCAATTCCAACCTGTTTGAATTAACGACAAGGGTTAATGATGGTGCCCCAAGTAAGGATATATGTGAGAGAAAAAATGGAGGACACTTGGGTCCGATGATAAAGCAATGTGCACTAAGAAACAGTAGCGGGTAACTCGTTGCACCCCGAAGTACAGAAAAAGTAAGCATCCTAGCTTTGGTTGATGGAGGAAGATCAAGATGATTTGCGAGTCACCAACATGAACAGGTGAGAACCAAATAGTGATGGTTTTTAGGATGATTTATATTGTTTTTGATGTTTATTAAAACATATTTGAATGTTTTTGTGATTTTGAAAGTTTTCTAAAACTATGTATAGGAAGACGAGGAGATGTGGATGCCCCTAGCAATAGACATAATGTACAAGGGTAAAAGGGCCACGTGTGTACAAGAAAGGTGAAGATGCGAAAATGCCCCAGCAATAAGGTGGGATTATTTAAAGGAAAAATCTTCATGCATAGAAGTGGGACCCAAGGCCATTACGGATAGGTTCAACGTGATACTGAACGTAAACCAATGAAGTGATGGGAAGAAGCAAGGATGCCCCCAGTGTAAGCTGGCCTAAAAGCACATGATAGAAAGGAATAAGGAGGTTGTTTTTAAGAAAAGGGAAAAGGTGTCTTAAAATAATGGAAAAAAGGAAATACCATACACATGAATGTTTTGAATGAAGTAGAGGAACGATGTGAATGATATGAATGTAGCCTAGAAGCCTCGTGATGAAAATTTGATTAGCATAAGGCAAAAATCGTGAGACAAGATATGAAATAAAGAAAGAGTTGAAACAAGGTCCAAAGACAGACACTTGGTAACATACTAATCCTATTATGCTCATAGAGATCCAGTGTGTGCATGCAGAAATTAGTTACCTCTTGAAGGGAAGATTTAATAGACAACAAGTGAAGACAACCTAGCCAATGTGTAGGAATGATTGATTTTGAAATGTGATTTGTAAATAGAGGGTGGAAGGAGAGTCGTACATTACTCCACTACCAGCCAGGTATCCATAGCCCTGATAGAGATGTACTTGATTCTAATTGCAACATTTCTCTACTGCCAGTCAGGCCTCCATAGCCCTGGTAGAGATTATTGGAAATACCCCAAGAGAGAGTTATATATCAATTTGATTTTGCTTTTAGCTTTTATCTTTTGATTTTTTGATTGATTTTGATTCTTTTGCTTTCCTAAAACTTACTTCAGCTCTCTTGTTTGACAAGGGGTTAAAAACCACTGATAGCTTAATGAAAGGAGGTGGAAGTGAGTGTGATGACGAAATTGTATAGTGTTAACAAATATGTCCAAAAGTTCTTTGTAAAAAGTTTATTAGATGTTGAATGTGATAGGATCTCTAAGAGGTCAGTCATTCTTTAATTTACCAAGGTGATGAAAGACCAAGTTCAAACAGATACCATAGAGATAAATGTTGTAAAAAATGTGTGCGAATAGGCTAACCAAAATATCACCGAAGGGATGAAAATGGCTGGAAGACTTACAAAAAAATAACAAGGGAAGAAAGGAACATCCATTTGTACGTAATACCTAATTGCAATGTTTTATCTTTGTACCTTTGATTTTTGTTATGTTTGCTCATGTTTTTTTGTATTTTTGAATTAATTTAATTTTTAGATTTTTGATAGTTTTTGAAGATCTAACAACAATGTTTACGACTTTCTTAATAAGGGAGACTAGGTGCATTTGTTTATCAAGAGTCATGTTATCCCCGATCTCAATGATCAAGGTGAGCTCATACTCAACAAATGATTGTGATTTATCCTGAAACAAGGATTGTTCACGTGGGAGCTTGAGCTCTCTATACATAGGTTTATGCACTTTGTGCCATACTTGATGGGTGCATTGACATGTCTTTTTGAATCGTGGTGGATTTTGAATTTTTGGGTTGCTGGGAGGTTTGGAGCTCTTAGAAGTTTTGACCTGAGCTTGGTTAAGAAACTATTGAGTTTCTTATAATCTGATGTGTGACCTGTCTGACCTCGAGAAGAAGAAGAAAGCGAACGTGGACGTTTATACCTGATGTGAGAAATGATCATGGGCTTACCACAACCATTGATAGAAGAAATTTGTGATGGAAAAGGATATTTTCCAAGAATTGAATAGGATGGGCTACCAAGAGGTGAGCCACTGATAGAAGATGATGAAGGGCTACTAGAATATGGCCCTAAGATGGAAGAAGTTGGGCTATGAGGACACGGCCAAAGAATAGAAAAAGATGACGAAGGGCTTCTAGGGTGTGGCCCAAGTATAGATGAGGAGGGACTACCGAGAGGGCTCCCATAAATAGAAGAGGAAGGGATACTAGGACGTGTCCCAAGACTAGAAGGTAATGGGCTACCAAGAATTGAACCACAAGTAGAAAATGGAGGGCTACTTGGGGGTGGCTTCATTATAGAAGAAGACGATGGGCTACTCAGCTGTGACACAAGGCAAGATTTTGATTGAGAAATGCTGATAGATAAGGAATGATTTGGAAATGAGAAGATAGGCCACATATCAATGCTAGACCCTGACATCTCATCATGCTTAGAGGAAGGTGAAGATGGAATGCCAGAAGAAGAATCAAGTTCCATGACCCTAGGATTTTCCTCTACATTATGATAAAAGGAATCAACTTCTTCCTCCCCATACACAAGTGTATCGAGTTCTAGAAAGAATCCTTGTTTGCAATCCTCTAAAGGGATATCATTATGTAGTCTAAATGTCCCTTCATTTTGAGAGAAATCAATCAGTAGAGGTTGTTGTTCTTCGGCCATAGGAGGTTGACTAGAAGAAATGGGCCCAACATGTGAGGAAGATTGATTGATAGAAGAAGATGAAGATGTTCAATGATGTAGACGAGGGGAAGGCCCGACCTTATCACTCCCATGAAGAGTTTGGATAGTGCTTTGAAAAGATATCCTAGCACACGCTTTCTTGTGAAGTTGTCTCTTTGGATGCAAACATTGATCTTTAGAAGATAGATGAGGAAATAGTATGATATGGTTGAAAGGACTTAAGGGATGAAGAGGGATAAAATTTGTTTTGATAGCAGAATATGATTCATGAGAGGAAGTAGGCTTGGAGGCAGGCATCTCATGAATGGACGATTTGGATCTAGACTTAGATCATTATTCTAGAAGACAACGCAATGTAGGCTGGAAATTAGGATCGCATAGTCATCAATTAAGTTGCGTTGTAGGAGTCGAATTGGATGATTGACTAGAGGGAATATGAGTCATGGAACTCTTTGATGGAGGAAGAGGTTATCGAGATGACTGATGAAGGAGGTCTTGCAAAGAACATGAGGGCTATGTCTTAAGAACCGAATTATATGTTCGATCAACAGAACATGGAGTCACATGAGTCTTCAAAGGAGGAAGACGTCATTGAGGTGATTTGGAATAAAGGTCCTTCGAAGGAAGGGAGGACCATGATTCAAGATTTGATCTAGGGGTATCCAAACAATAGTTGGGATCTAAATCTTCAAAAGAAGAGTGGGAATCTGAATGGTAGTTTGGATTTGAATCGGGAGAAGAGTGGGGGGAACTTGAATAATAATTTGGATCAGAAGCATCTAAATGATACCACTAACTATGAGATAAAGGTGGGGAACATGGTACCTGAATGGTCCCTCTAGTGTGAAGAACCAAATGAGGCTTATTTGTAATGGATATCTTTTGATCTGAATGCCTAAACCTAGGTTCCGTATTTTGGTAATTGTGAGAAACTACGCGATAGTCAGTCATTGTTGGTGTCATTTAGGTACAAATACTTATACTTATCTAGTGTGATCAAATTCCTTCAAATTAAAGAAAGTTCCATGTTGATTTGGGTAGCATAAGGGCAACCAACTAGACATCTCGTAATTATGGAGATGCGTGCATGATTTTTCAAAGAAGGTCCAAGGAAAATCGACATTGTGATGACGTGATCTTGATGAGATAAAAAGGGATTGTCCTATAAAACAAGTTTTCTAGATGAATACTCACAAGGAATAATCATGCAAGTGTGAAACATAGTGCCAATCAATAAGGAAATACTTCCTATGTAAAATTTGTGTGCTAAATGATAGTTCAATGCAAAGATGATCAACACAATGTCAATACTTATGTCAAGCTCGAAATGAACAAGTTGTAAATATTAACAAAGGGTAAATATGATTCCCCACTTAAAGGATACTACGAACAGCTTAGAGACAAGAAAGGCCTAAACGTCAAACAAAGAGGATTACAAATATAAGCTATGTAACCACACCAATTTGGACATGTCTATCAAAATTCGTGGAGAAGCAAGATATTAGTGTCAAATTGGTACCGAAATGATGTACAAAATAAATTAAGTGACACCCTTCAATATTTGGAGCAATTTTATAATTTAAACAAAGTCAAAGTATATTAAGCATGTGCTAAAAATGTGTGCAACGTAACGCCACAATGTGGATACTTAGATCATGTTTATGAAAACATGACGGTAAGTATCTTAATTTTGTCAAGGAAATGCGAAGAAGGTAACATGTCAAAGGGAATAAGATGATGAACAAATCATAACTACGAAGAAGATCTGGAAATCAAGATCAAAGGACTATCAAGGATATGGAAACGTACTTGTGCACTTTAGATGTTTAACAACCCATCCGAAAACATGGATGGGCGTAAACAGACAAAAAAGTGGCAAATATCTGTCTTTTATAAGACTTGCAAGGTATGTCTTCCTTCTCACCCTGACAATGGGCAATGAGAATGTAAGGGTATAGATCAAAAAGATGAAAATAAACTAAGCACCACTTGGGTAGAGTTTCACCTTGTCCGAAGGTGAGACATGAAACCGAGCTAAGTGAGAAGTCATTTTTAATTCCGTGATGAAATAAAATTAGTTCAAACTTACATGGGATCATTTACCTTATTCGAAAAACAAGGTTTAGACTCTAGGTAATTTTTCACTTAACTGAGTGACTTGAGGTGACAACGGACTAGAAAAGTGGGCTCCAAGATATAATGGCTTCCCTAATAAGATCTCTCAACTAGGTGTCACAAGTTGTCTAAGAGTGAGCTTGATTTTCCCAAAGAGTCACACTGACTAATTTAGGAGTATCTCGGAATTTACTTTACCCCCTTAAAATATGATGCAGAAACTAGTGTGTTCACTGCGTATTCTCATTGGTGGTCGCATGATACAGACAACTTTGACTCTAACTTGTAGTGTGAAATCTAGTCAAGTGGGTAAGTAGAGAGCTTCCTGTTTCATCCCACAAGCTTACTCAGTGATGGATTACTTTAGGATTCTTGGAACCACCCCCATTTGTTCTAGCTTAAGGATGTTATGCCAAAGAGGTTATGTTCTAGTTGAGAGGATAGGGATGTACCTTTTTCTGAAACCTGCAATACAGTGTGAAGTGAAATGGTGTGTTTTTTTATCTTGCTTAACTTAATGTGGTTTTAAGTAGCACACCGTTTGGCAACCTGTATGAAAACACATGTAATTAGAAGGTTTTTGTTTTGTCTTGATTTCTCCTTTCTTTGACAAGCGTTAGGCTCTACATGCAAAGAGTTAGTAATTTTCCATCAAATAAGAAAGAGAGTTTGCACGTTGTTTTTGATTCCTAAGATTGCCAAAAAGGCGCAAAGGAAGAGCATACACAACGTGCAGAAAAATCAACTAAAATAAGTTTTCATGGAAAATAATACTTTAAGTGTTTTGCAAAAAGGAAACTCATTTTAGCCAACTTTGATAACTTAATCCATTTTAAATCTTAAATTGAAGTGTTTTGGAAGCAAAATAGAAGGTTTTCTGAAACATTTGTAATTCCCAAGATCACCTAGACAGTGCGTGAGGGAAGAGCATACACATTTCAAAGGACCCCCACAAATGAAAAATGTGAACAATAAACTAAGTTAAAACAAAAATCTGAAGGAAAATAAACCTGCAAATCACTGTCAGAACCCTGTGAAAAAGTTATAAAACCAATAATATTCATAAATTCCATAAATCTATTTTTAGCAATTTTTCAATGGTTTTTACTATTTTGCATTTTTAGAGACCTCCTGGGAACTTTGGGAGTTTTATGATAGAAGTAATGATACTAAAGGTGTATTAATTTTGGAACTTTCCTTGCAAATTTCACTTCATTATTTTTTCAGACGCCTATTCAACCTCCGAAAACGGGTCAACGGGTCAAAAGATATGACCCAAAACTAGGAGCACTACAAATCATGATAAACAATTTCGGATCAAACAGAGATACTTACGCCCCATTCCAAGTGTATGTGAACCGTTTTAGGTATGTGTCGCGCATGGTTTTGTGTACCTGTCACCCCTTCTGTGTAAACCTAGGGAGATCTGTAGGGTGCCTGCACTACTCGAGAGATATGCTATGCATTAGGGTAAGTGTGCCTGCGCCATAGAATAGGTGCATGTCCGCCAGGGTAGCGAGAAAATGGTAAAAACTATGACAGTGCGTGTGTGCTGAGTAGAGGGGTACCTGCACAAGAAAAAGTGTGTATGCACCATGGTTTGGGAATGTTTGTTCGCTTAGTAAAAAAAAATGATAGAGGGCTGAGAATACATAGGGTGTTTACGCCTGGGTTTGGGTGCCTACACGCCTAGTAGAAATGATAGTTGACAGGGCGTCTATGTTGGCAGAAGGGAATGTGCACCATGATTTAGGCATGTGCGTCATATTTTGGGTACTTGTGCATCATTTTGGGTGCCTGCGCCCCTCTGCTAAAAAATGACACTTTGAAGTGCGCTCTACGCTATTAGAAAGGTGTGTGCGCCCCTGCCTGAAAAACCACCAAAAAACATGAAAAATGAAAATTTAAAAGTTTCAACAGGTTAGAAATTAGCCATTAAATGCATTTTCTAGCATAAAATTAACAAAGAAGCATGAAAATGAGGGTTAACTACATAAAACCTAGCCAAAACATCTCAAGGCAAAATATTTAACCCTACAAAAACATGTAAAAAGTTAGAAACTGAAATAAAAGCTTCAAAATGACCCCATTAATGGGGGATGGACTAAGTGTCCCACCGAGCGTCATGCCAAATTTATGGAATGGAGAAGTTGCAAAGCTATGGAATGAGGATAAATAACCTCAAAGCTTAACTAAACTCAGCCATGCACCATGAGATAAGAGCTAAACAAGAGGTAATCCTATACATGCATCATAACTTTGACAAAAACATCAAAGCCTAGCATATATACTACTCTCTACTCTTTAGATTACTAATTAAACAGTTAACCCTAAGAATATCAACTTTAGCATATCAAAGGTTTGATTAGTTTTTTATGGTATTCAAGATTTCAAGAATGGATTCTCACCATTAATGGCTTCAACACCAATGGTTCTCTCCATATTACTCAAAACTTGGTTTAAGGATGCAAATGGAGGCTTATTAGCTCAAGGTCAATGGAGTAAGTAAAGCTTTAGATCAAATGTCTAATTAGCTTAAATCTAATACAAATGAGATCTCAAAGATTTATTAGGCTTGTTTTGTTTTTGTGTTATGTAAAGTTGTGTGTAAACAAGGTGTGTGGTTGAATGGGTAGGGCCTATCCTTGTAGTTATAGTTTTTCACTTTGGAAGAGTTTGGAACTTTGGGTGCATGTGGGACTAAAGGCAAGCCAAAAAGCACTTTTAGGATTAGATTAGCATAAACATGCTTTAGGCCTAGTTAAGATAGGTTTAGTGCTAGTTAAACATGATTAGCAAGTGATTAGAGACTCGTTGAGAGTTGGGAGGGGTCTGAGTTAATCAATTGTGACTGATAGATAGCCTAGGAAGCCAATACAAGTGGTCTAGAAGAGAACTAGGGAAGATTCTGAATGGTCGAAAGGATGAATGTTTAGCTAATAAGAGAGATATTAACCTAACTAGATTATTATAAGAATAATACGACTAATAAGGTGTCCTAAAAGGGCATCCGAAGAATGGAGCGAAGCAGTAGGGAAATTAACGAAGTGTTGTTAATTCGGTTGAATTGGAGGAAATGGTAGGTGTAAGCATATTTAGGTTTCTACGATGTCCATCAGGGACAACACCTATGAACTGATCATTTGGGATTATAGAATGCTAGTGCAACATTGAGTTATTAAGTCCACTCATTGTGGCCTTATATTTATGGTCAGAAAGGGACACAAAATATGCATGTTTATTTTTTTAGAGCTTTGACCCTTTCTTATTAAATTTGACTAACTGTTAAAGCCTTCCTATAGTACATATCATGAAGCATAGATTAACATAGTCTATCCTCAAAGGAAGCTTTTGGTAAATAATTTTATATTATTGTGTATACAAATGGCACTTATTAAGCTCAATGCCAGGGGGTGCCCCCATATTCTCTTTAGTTTTGAACTCCATTATGATAGATTTTCCCTTATACTTAGATCTACAGTTATTTCTGTTCACTAGTTTTTTTGTACGCCTGTGTTGTATCAAACCTATTTCTCCTGAGATCTTCATTCCCTGAAATATTATTTGACATCTCCATATTAGCTTAGGACTATTTTACTCTGATTTGTACAATTGGTTTTTTACATTAATTTTAGTGTGTAGATCTCACTGGGTCACTTTTGTAAGCATTAGTCATCTTCATTGATCAATTTTTATTCCTTATAATTAAGCCTGAGAAAAACCCTATTTTCATGATTGTAACTACACCAATTCTTACAAATATTATCTGTGACACCATGTATCTACCTACCATGGTGTTTCCATTTAATATCAACATGTTGTATCTGGATGCATTTGTTCCTCTCCAAGGGGTTACACCTAGCTTCAAGTCCAATCATTGGTACCCTTCCCAAACTGTCCAAATCCTATTATGCATTCTTCGAAGGCATCCTAAAATCACCTAGGGGATTGACAACTTTGTAATTCCCCTTAGAGATTCATTATAGGGATTACATAACATCCTTGATGGATGGAAATCCATTGTATTTGTATCTGAGGTAAGGCTAGTATTCTTAGGACTATGGTTGTTACTCAATCAAGGTGCACTTATGAAAGGTATTAATTTGAAACTTTTCGTACATAGTCTTACTGATCAGAAACATTCTACAGAATATGTGTACTTGGGTGTTACCCTTTGGATCTATTATGTGAACTATTATGAGATGGAATAGGTATTCCTTCAACACATTACATTTCATCAATGGCTAAACTAGTCATCATATTTAATTAAGAATGCATTATGCTTGGCTTATATGAATCAAGGTAGGACAAAACCCATAATAGATACAACATATTTACATTTCTGAGGCTTTTATGGAAAAGGATATCATGATGGTGTAGTCCATGTGTGAATTTGGAAGAGAACGAGTTCATAGTTCATCGATGGTGCTAACATTACAGATTTAAAAAGTACTGACCTGAATTATAATACAATGAATATTCATGATTCTTGAGGAGATATCAATGGTTCATGGATTTATAGATAGAGGATCTCATTTGGAAATATCATAGATATTGAATGACAATTGCATGCATCAACTGATATGCACTCAGGTCCATAGTTTGAATTCCAGTGCTATTGAGGCTAGTCAGCCTAGGTGCTGGCATGATTCCTTCATATATCATGAATTGATTTGTATGGAAATGAATGTGAGTCATCAATAATTGGGTGGACTAAATGAAATTGTAGACCGCATTATGTCTCCACTTGTGTAACATCTCAAAGTCCCCTCCATGAGAACCATTATGTAATGGTACATGTTTCTATAGATCATATGTTATGTTGCCTCACTGATCACCAGTGACTAGCAAGCTATCTGATTTCTTAAATAAGGGACATATGGATTTCATGTTACCTAGAATTAATCAACATGATCCACCTAGACATGATTCAACGTTGTACTATGAGTAGATATATTACTAAGGCGATCCTATGCCACATTCAATTAGTCCACGTTGTTGTACTAATGATTCTTGTCCTATTGCAATTTTTCCTGATAGTTGATTCAACATATAATTTAACGAAAGGGTAGACTATTGGCTTTGACTCTTGTATCAATGTAGAGGGGATATGTTTTTATGAAGAATTCCACACAAGCATAAAAATAACAAGTGTAGGCATTTATTCCTTCCCACATCAGTAAAGTATTAAGTCACTAAGTAACTTAGCATCTACTAAATCCATTCAATATGATATCAAAATATATGTGGATTTACATGGTTCAAGAAGCATAATGAAGTACCATCTGATTCATTATGATCATCGGCTTCTACTACACATTGGCTTCCTAATCTGTCAACATATATACTTCCCACCGCTGCATCACCAATCATCAAGGTATTCCACCATGAAATTTATCTTGGCTCATACACTCATAGTTTAGGTTTCATCCACATCATATTGCTCCATGACCCACTTGGTCTTTGGTAGGTGATTATCTCACCCCTCGATGATGCACTCATGTTCTAATGGTTCTTACATGAATGTTGCAAAGGATATATTACAATAAGAACCTCTCTTCATCTTTACACTATGCTCACTTCATTGATTTATCTATTTAACGTACAATATCAAATTCATTTCCCAATGATGTGCTCTTACTTTACTAAGTTTATTCTTGAATTGCTGAGGGGTCTTATATAAATGAACTTCATCATCTACACACTGGGGGAATCGTTATCTCAATTCCTCCCTCTTCAGGAAATATTAACACACGAACTTACAGACTACACTATCTATGATCATTCAGCCACATACTCACATTTCATCATTATTCAAGCGAGTTATCACTGGGCATCGACATATTATATGAAGGTCTATATGGACTTTCGAGCATCATTTATCTATTACACATGGCAAAAATTACACTACATAAATTTAATACATTTGGATACAATGTCTCATGGTAGGGTCGCATCGGATGTTATGCCGAAGAAAAACTTAGGGATCGGTGATGAATCAATCTTCACAAAAAAAATCATTGTCAATATTCAAATCTATGCAATCACAGTCTAAAATCAACACATCATCAACATCGCACATTTCACATAGCACATTGAGTACAACAGAATACAAGAGCTCCATAGAAGACCATAGGTATATAAATATCGAATCAAATTACACTTAGAGTTACAATCGTCAAATCACTACTAGGTGGGGATAATCCCTCATACATCCTACATCATTACATATACATCATATCTCATCATCACTATCACTATGGATAACTTCTTGAACCCTAGAACCCTAGAATTTCTTGAACCGGTCAAATCCCCAAAATTCGCTGAAACCCAAAACCCCTAAAAAGACAAAGGTACCAAAACCTGAAGTACAATAATTTCAGCCTTCGGGGTTTCGAGATTGCTCTGCAAAGCTTTTCACTCGTAACTCCATGAACCTCGTAAAACATCATGTGCTAAAATAATTCCACTCGTAACCTCTCTAGCCCACTGCGTCTCATCTCATGCTTCACCCCTCTCACTTAACAACATTGTATACGTAGTTGGTGCTACCACCACTAGATCAAATAGATGGGCATGGTCTCTGTACGTACCAAAATTGTAAGGTACTGTACTGCCGGAACAGTGTAACAAGTGCCCCAATGATGATACAGGTCTCCTCGCAAGGTGTTCGGGATCCAGAAAAGCCCTCGGAGTATGCGTTAACATCCTGCATGCCCCGCTTAGCCCCCGCGCCCTTTTTTTTCCCCTTTTTTCCCTCTTTCCTTGGCCTCTTGATCTTCAGTGACGAAACCACCGCCGGGCGGCGGTCTTGTGACCGCAGCCTTGGGCGGCGGTCCTGTAACCGCCGCCCTGCTCAGAGTGGCGGTCCTGTGCGCATTTTCCAGAACGTTCTTTTGACGCGACTCGCGTGAAATATCATGATTCACCAGCTTTTCCTTGCCAACTTGAGCATGCATTTATGTTTTTGGTCCCCTGGAATAGTGTTTTTCCTTTGTTTATTGTTTAGGAGTTCAGTTTGGTTTTGATCTTTGGGTGATTGAATTCCTATAAATGCATAGCTTGTGCTGAGGCAAATGGCCACCATTTTCCTTGTTAGAGTCTTCTCATTTTCAGTGGTTTGGTCTGTTAGTTTGCTTAGGATTGATAGTATAATTCATTTCATGCTTGGTTAGCATTGTCCAGCTGTTGGTAAGCCACATATCCAGCTTGTGCAAACAGTGTTGTTGTTTTATCTAATCCATTAGAGTAGAATAGCTTAGGAAGCCATTAAAGTTGCAGGTTTTGCTCTTCAAACAGGATAGTTTCAGGTTCTAGACGCATTATGTTGCATGATTTGCAATAGATCCCGCTAGGAATTGCATAAGCCAAGCTCTGTACTCTTGCGCTATCCCTCTCCTATCCGCATTCTATTCTGTCTGCATTCTGAAGGTTGTCCCTTGTTCCAACACCTATTCCTGTTGATGCAAGCATTACACGCTTTTCTGGATCTACGTGAGCACAAAGAACAAAGAGATCATACTGAGGGGACAAGATCACGCATACCATCAGATTCGCCACTGTTCTGCGGAATCCAGGTTCTAGCTTTCAAAGTTCTAGTTAGAATCATATCAAATAGAGTAGTTAATCGCTTTATTTCAGTAAATTCTATTCTCGATATTGCCAGGGAAGCTATGGGGATTGATAGTTTCTGAGAAACTATGATTCATTCCTCACTTCTGAGGTAGGATCGAGAATCTTGCAAATAGATTAGTTATTTCATTGTTTAGAATAGATATACAAATTACACAGACAAATAGCTACACTCGGCTATTTTGTTTGTTTTAAATTATTAGTTTAGTTGTCAAATTCTAAATATTTTAATAGCTGCTTTCTTAAATTCATATAAATCATCAGAAAATACAAAAAGAAGTCATATATGCTATAAATACGTTTCATATACTTAGAGTTCACTTTATTGCAGTTTGTCTATATTATTGCTTTCGTATGACTATTACGGGACCTAGGGAGCCCAGAGAATACATTTTCGAGCCAATCGTGCCTCAACCCAATCTCACAACAGCAATAACTGATATTGACCAGAATCTTAGAATCCGGGTCTTCCAAACAACAACAGACTTCCAACAGGTCAGATCTCAGTTAAGAGGATTAAACATAGAAGACGACCAGGCACATGCATTTTGGTCAAGTCAGCCAAACTACAGATTACCCTAGAAAAACATCCACATGACTGTAGAAGGGTTTGAAAGAGAACAAACATTCGGGTGCGATCCTTTAGTTCCACATCCAGACGCTGGAGACACCCTCGTAGATATAGATACCAGCTTAAGAATCCAGGTTGCGAGAACGCCTGTGAGGTATTCTGAGAAGATTGCACAACTGTTGGTTCTAAACATAGAAGCTGAGAAAGCATATGATTATTGGATACTAGGAATCAGGACTTGATTCTACGTATGACCATAGCTGGCCCACAACAAACACAAACCTACGGTTGTGATCCACAAATCCCGCAACCCAACGAATCCATAAGAGAATTAGATATAGACACTGGCCTATGCACACTAGTATTTCAGTCCACTCCACTTCCACCTATTATCATTGAACAATTGTCCTTACTAGATATAGCGGCTAACGAAGCTAGAGAATTCCGGACTAGGCCAGAGAATCGTCCATAGAATCAATTATATTCACCATCCATTATATGACCCTATCAGGAGACAGATACGAAACTATACCGGGTCATTTTCCACGTATTCCACAACCCATAGATCGAATCACGCCAGAGCTCGATATTGATTGGAGCCTTCGAGCAGTCATCCTTGCCGATCAATCTATCACACCAGTCCAAGTTAGAAGGGCCTTCTTTGCCTTAGATTCACAAATTCCACTAGTGCGTGTCGAAGACATTAGACTGCCTAACTAGTTTTTCTGCATCCCACGCATATTCTACCCCCACCGGCTGTCTCGGCACGACCTCGGGAGGTCGGGTATGCGGAAGAGTTACTTGTAGATTCCCACGCTCGCTTGTCGCTTTTCCGGCGTACAAAATTGGTGAACCCAACGTGAAACAAACGAAATTAGTGAAGCTGACGTAAAACTTCCTACTTTCTCGTTCAGAGTCATAATATCACGTTTCCTTTCACAAATCACCTTCGCTCCTTCCCATTATTCTGTGGGTATTCATATACCCCCCGAATATGTCGGGATTCGATGCATATGGCAGACCCCTCTTGGGTCTTGAGGCATACTACGCCCAACAGAATAGGCAATCATCACCCTCGCTCTTAGTATGGGGTGACAACTATTCAACTAATCAGTTGTCAACACAAACCCCAAGAATCAGATATAGTTCGTCTTTTCAAACTGAGGAGTTAGATCAACCCCCTCGAACGCAACAAACAGAGCCTTCAGGTTCAAACAATATGACGTTTACCGGAGAATCTGGTTCGTCTCCTCAAATGCTACTTAGACCAAAAATTAGTAGGCAATCAGATCCATACCTGGTCTTAGATGATGGACAGTCAATACGCTATCCTAGGAGTGAACAACATTCTCAGGGTATGTACCCACCTATAGGAGGTTTACAAATACAACCCGAGATCTCTTTTCAAGAAAATACCTCTATGCCACTGCATATAGGAAATACTCTCGGAGAAACTTGGCAAGATAGCGATCAGTTCATGACAGGATATCACATGCCTATACAACACCAGGGTATACAACAAACGCCGCTCAGACAAAACACCGTGACTTCACCAAATGAAGTCATTTCAATGTTAGTAGAAAAAGTGAGAGGGTTAGAACTGGCTCAAGCAAGTCAAAATTCTCCGTTCATACAAACAGGAAGTTCCAATCCTCCATACCACTCTGGCCAAGTAGATCTCCTCACAGGAGTAGGCACATTAGGCATGCCACCTCACTATCCACAACAAACACCAACAAGGCCCATCATCTCTAACACTATTCCTCCCGGTCTAGTGTCAAACAATCCATTCCTTGACAATACCCCGTCATACTTAAACATGTACTCCAAATCACCACAAGGAGATATTTTCTCCTCTCCCAGCATGTTTTCTCAAACGCAGGGACCTCCTTATGCCCCTGCCAACACATACGCTGCACCGTATCAACAACCTATCCCACCATCACTCCCTCAGCAACCACCATCAATGGTCGAAAGCTATGCGATAGGGACTTATTCAGAATATCTAAAGGAACCCTTAGACTTCACCATACGAAGCATCATGCTTCCAAGACCTCTTCCTGATTTACCCAAGTTCAAGGGTGAGGGAGATCCAAACGCACATATCAAAGCTTACGCTACAGCCATACGAGAATTACTCCCTTGGGATGGGGTTGTTGCTAAAATATTTCCCAAAACTTTGGAAGGCATCGCTCTCAATTGGTATTACAGGATACCTAAAGCCTCCATCCATTCATTTAAACAACTCGTGTCAGAGTTCATCAAAGCCTTCGACATGAACAAACTGTTGAGAACAGGAATCAGGGAATTCTTGCACATCAAACAAGAACACAACGAATCTGTCACCCATTTCATCCAGAGGTGGCGTACAGTTCTTTATTCTTCAGCAAGTGCTCCAAACATGGATCAGATGGAACTATGTGATTTATTCCTTCATTCTCTCAGCAAGGAGGTGAAGGAAGAAGTCCAGAAGTTCCCACTAAGAACTTACGATGAAGTACTTGAGAGCGCTCTTCGAATAGACCAAGCAGCGATAGATAGTGGCCGTAAGACATATGGAACAAACGGGAGGTTAATCACCTCCACTCAAAACACTACAACTATCACAAATGTCAATCAAGGACCCAAAATCCTTAACAAAAATTGTGGGGTAACAACGGATGGGGTAACCGACCAGCCCAAGAGGGTAAATGTTGTTAATACTCCGTCACAAACAAACAACCAACGAAATAACAACTTTACCCCGACGATCAATACAGTGGATTTTAACCATCCACAACAACAACAACAACGGCGAAATCCCATACAAGGGCCAAGCCAAAACTCATTTGGTTATCAAAACAAAAGTCAAAACCAGAACCAACAATTCCAAAATTTTAGTCCTAATAGGCAACAGTTTGATCAGAATTTTAGGCCACAATACACACCTAACCAACAAAATAGGAATTACAATCCCAATTCTTATTGTGGTTTCCATAAAATTCAGGGTCACGATACTAGAACGTGCCGTGACTACAATAAATTTATGCAACGCTTGCCAGAAGAACAAATATAGTTCTTCACAGATTTGTTTTTGGCAGATCCCGTCTCATCATCACCAAATACGCTCGCAGGGGCAGTTTCCCCTCAGAATGCTCCCCTCAAGATCTTTAACGATCCGCTCCCAAATCATGATAGCAATAGGCTGAATCCAACTGGAACAAACAAAGGTGCAATGACAGGAAACAATGATCATGAAGCCTCGACTTCATTAAATCCATCAGTTGCGCCACAGTTAGGAGCTCAACCGAGACCCAAGATAGTCAGTTTGGTAGAATTAGATGCTGAACTACCTATCGAAGCTATAACAAGAACACGAGAGTATTTCTCTCAACCGAGCCCAAGTCCTCTGCCAGAAACAGATAAGAGTCAGCAAATAGTAGAAAAACCCGTAGGTGCCTATGATTTAATTAGCGACCTAACAAAGACCTTCTCACACATTTCATTTTTGGACTTACTAAAGAACTCTCCCCCCTCACAGAGCTGCTCTTTTAGAAGCATTAGGTCTAGGCCATCTAATTAACATCACTCCACCTCCTGAAACACAAGTAAATCACGTAGATTTTGATATCCACCCTCCGGGGCAGCCAGACAAGGATGTCGAATTCATATTCGAAATAAGTAAAATGCCCACAGATGCTGAGATCACACACCGAGGTGATCCAGCCTTACACTTACAAGTATGGGTTTATAATAACTATGTAAAATGGGCAATGGTTGACGATGGGGCCGCAGTTAACATAGTCCCTTTCTCTTTCCTCCAAAAACTTGGATATGGGGAAACAAACTGTTCCACTACTCGAAATACATTAAGAGGCTATGATAGCCTTAAAGCCACTTCGATAGGAACTATAATACTGCCGGTCACCTTAGGGCCCAAAACAATCCTAACTGAGTTTTATATTATAGATCGGGAAACTAATTATAATATGATACTTGGCCGACCATGGATACACCGAATGAAGGCAATCCCTTCTACTTTATTTCAGGAAGTAAGATTCTTGCATCTAGGAAAGGTATTTGTAGCCAAAGGTGATCCAAAACCTTTCGATTTGCACCTAGCTGATTTAAAGAAAAGACCAGGGGTGCACTCAGAATTTGAACTGCCAACAAACCAACTTAATAAACCCACTGACCCAAAACCAGAGGAAAAGTTGGTACCTACGATGGATCTTGAAACTACCAGCATATCCAAAACAATTCCAACCCCTAAAGATAAAGCTAAAGAAACAGTATCATTAGGGACTACTGCAAAAATCGTTGAGTTAATAGAACAAGATTCACCAATGTTCTTACCTTTTGATTCAGTAGGCATAGGATATTCCCTAGGTGTTGGTTCTCTTCCAGCAGAGGATCTCTGTATGGTGGAAGTAGAGTGTGCAAACACAGCAAATACCCCAACATCTATACTCCCGGCTAAGTATTGGACTCTCCATTTCGATGGAGCTAAATGCCGTTATGGAGCGGGGGCAGGTATAATTCTTACTTCACCCGAGGAGAAAGTCCTCCCATTCGCCTTTAAACTAAATTTTGAATGCACAAACAACGGCGCTGAGTACAAAGCCCTCCTTCTTGGCCTCACCTTAGCCAAAAGAATTGGTGTTGATAACATCAGAGTCTTAGGAGACTCGCAATTAGTGACAAATCAAGTTTCTGAAGTATATGAAACTAAAGCCGAACACTTTGCAACTTTACAAAAATGCCGTATTAGATTTAAGTAAGGCATTCAACTTCATATCTATTGAAGCAATCCCACGAGAGAAAAATCTTCTCACCGACTCAGTAGCAACTTCAGCATCACGTTTTACTCCAAGCAATGAGCTAGAAGATACTCACTTCACAGTATCCATTCGTGACGAACCATTGATAAAAACAATGATAAATCCCCTTTCAAGCGGAAGTGAATCTACCGCTCCAAATCATATTGATAATGATATGGCCACTTTGCAATACTTAAATGCCTATGTGGCATTGCATCTTTCCTATCCTATGCTAGATTTGTCCTTAATTCCACATTCGTCTTCCTATTTCGGAAATCCCATGATGAGTTTTCCCTCACAAATGGAACCTAGCATATACGCAGTAGAGAATGGGGATGATCTGGGTTTACCTCCAGCACCGCCTAAGTTCGAAGAGGGTAACGCCTCTTTGATCAAAGAAACAATCGATGTCAACATCGGAACGGAAGACGAGCCGAGAATTTTAAAATTAGGATCTTCGTTAACGCCAGAAGAAGTGGAAATACATACGAGGATCCTCAAAGAACATCAGAAGGCGTTTGCATTTAATTATAAGGAAATGACAGGAGTTGCACCCCACATTGCGGTGCACAACCTCGTCACTAAATCAGATGCAAAGCCAGTTAAGCAAAAATCAAGACCTATGAAACCCAAAGTAGCTCTCATGGTAAAAGAGGAGGTAATAAAACTCCTTCAGGTAGGATTCATCAAGCCAGTTGACTACTCCCAATGGGTATCTAACATCGTTCCCGTTCTCAAGAAGAATGGAAAGATACACATCTGCATAGATTTTCGAGATATCAATAAAGCGTGTCCTAAGGACGACTTCCCATTACCATACATAGATGTTATTGTTGATGCAATAGCTGGTTTTGAACTCTTGTCTCTTATGGATGGATTCTCGGGATACAATCAAATCAGAATATCCGAGCAAGATCAAGCCAAAACCATGTTTATAACTCCTTGGGGAACCTATTGCTATGCTGTTATGCCATTTGGTCTCAAGAACGCCAGTGCTACATACCAGTGGGCCATGGCGTACATATTTCACGATCTAATTCATAAAATCATGGAATCTTACGTAGATGACTTATTGGCTAAAGCCAAGAAGCGTTGTGACCATCCCGAAGTACTCCGCGTCATTCTTTCACGTCTAATAGAATACGGAGTCACGCTAAATCTAGAGAAATGCATCTTTGGTGTAACAGGAGGAAAGCTCCTAGGTTACATCATATTGTCACGAGGAATTGATGTTGATCCAACCAAAATTCAGGCTGTCCTCGAAATGGTCCCACCTTCCAGTGAATCTGGAATCAGATCATTTCTCGGAAAGCTAGGTGTAATCCGGAGATTTATCCCGGACTTAAGCTTCGCCGTTCATCCAATCAACAATTTACTCAAGAAAGACTATAGCCTTGATTGGACCAAAGATTGCAATGAAGCTTTTGATGCAGTTAAGCGTTTCCTTTTATCGCCACCTACACTAATGCCACCTAAGCTAGATAACCCATTAATTCTATATTCACAAGCTACCAATGTTTCGCTGGCCTGTATGTTGGCCCAATAAGACAATAACAAGAGAGAATGTGTGATTTATTTCATTAGCCGAACGCTGCTCGACTATGAAACATGCTATACACAGGCAGAACGAGAATGCCTTGCCATAGTCTTTGCTACTAAACACCTAAGACATTATATGTTGAATCAGGAAACGAAGGTCATGGTAAAAATGGACCATTTACGGACTTTTCTCACACAAGGGTCATTATCTAAAAGGGCTGGATGTTTTATAACCTTAATGGGAGAGTTCGAATTAACATTTGTAAATCAGAAGTCAGTTAAAGGACAAATCATCGCGGATTGGTTAGCTGACAACCCATTAGATGGAGGCGATTTAGTAGATTTAGACTTTCCAGATGAATGTGTATACTACATCGAAACTCGACCCGCTATCTCTGAGTGTCCTTGGTACACTGATATCATTAATTATATCATAGACCATACGTACCCGGAGGCAGTTACACCGCAACAAAGAAGGCGGTTACGCATAATCGTAGCTAAATATGTCATTATAGAGCAGGTGCTCTATCGAAAAGCATTCGATGGAATGCTCCTAAGGTGTGTCGACACAGAAGAGTCCAAGAGGATTCTCCATTAATCCCCACAATGGTATATGTGGAGGCCACTTCGGTGGCCATTGCCACCACTCGAAAAATACATCGAATGGGCTATTTTCTGGCCCACTCTAGAACATGACGCGATAGAGTTTGCATGCAGGTGTCATAAGTGCTAAGAATTCTCCCACGAGATCCACATGCCAGCACAAGCTCTACAACCAATCGCAACTCCATGGCCCTTTTCTACATGGGGTCTAGACTTAATAGGGAAATTCTCTCCCTCATCCACAAACGGCCCATAATTTTATAATCACGGCCCACTGAATATTTTACCAAATGGGTGGAGGCCATGCCTCGTACTACTGTACCTGGTTTTGTGATTGCCAAGTTCATTTTGAACCAAATCATTTGTAGGTACAGTATCCCACAAATCATTATCTCCGATAATGTACACTTCTTTTAAGAATGAAGAGGTTCGTGAGCTATGCAATAAATTTAAAATAAGCCATCATATGGCTTCCTTGTATTATCCCCAAGCCAACAGGCAGGCTGAAGCAACAAACAAGACACTGAAAGCCATTCTCCTTAAAATGGTGAAAGAAAACAAATGAGATTGGCATTTAAAGTTATATCCCGGCCTTGTGGGCCCCACCGAACCTCAATAAGAACACCAATAGGAGCAACTCCTTTCTCGCTGGTATTTGGGGCAGAAGCAGTTCTCCCGCTTGAGGTCGAAATACCCAGTCTCCGCATTTCACTACAAGGGATTCTAGATGAAGACGCTTACAGAGAAGCACATATTTCCCAACTAGAAAGCCTAGATGAAACTAGGTTAGATGCTGAACAGCGGCACAGAGCTTATACTGACCGAGAATGTGCCGGCAGTATAACAAGAAGGTCTATGAACGCGATATATACGAAGGTGATCTAGTTCTCAGACTAGACAACCGGATCGACAAGAAGACCGACGAAGGAAGAAAATTCCGGCCCAAATGGTTGGGCCCATACCGAGTCATGAAGGACTACGGAAATGGTGCTTACCTCTTATGTACGCTAGAAGGTGAGGAATTTGGCAAAACAGTCAATTCCCTGCACCTCAAGCGATTCTACGCATAAGTAACTAGCACTGCTTGTATAATTATCTACATTGCATCCTCATATAGATTTAGATCATTTTGTCCAATTGTTTCTTACATAAATTGTGATCAAGGAAATCTATTCTCAAAAGCAATTCATTACAAACTCGTGATGTTTTTGGCATAAAGCTCTTTAATCATACCTCTCCATTTTCGTGATATCATCAAATCATCTCAGAATCTTTTATCAAATAAATCAAACATGACAAAGTCTTAACGGTAACCATACCAAGATCTGCAAGTGTGTTCTCACTTTGATTTCTTCTTAGGATAGGTGTCTTGCCTATGGTCTGTTCTAGAAGCTTCATGGTGTCACATCTATCCCATATATACATCTCTTTGGAAATAAGCATATACTGACATTTTACTCAAATAAACAAGTCAAAAAGTGATTAAATAGAAAATTTTATTTTTACACATTTCCTTGCCCCACCAACCTTCGGTGATGAGCTTGTGTCTCTTACTAGTGACGTAGGGTTGGGAAAGGATGGAAATGCCCTTACTCGCCTATGCCTTGCCCACGGTGATAAACCCACACTTCTTACTAGTAGCATGGGGCAAAGTGTAGGGGGTCCTCTTGACAAAGCAAATGTTAAAAGGTCATAAACAAACAATTCAAACTTTGAGTCAAAAATGAATGAATCAGATGTTCAAAATCCCAAGAGAGTTAAAATCCTAAAAACCCAGATTTTGTCTACTATGTGGCCATCTACGGGTCTAAGTCTAGATAAACCGCAAAGCAAGTTGCATCCAAAACTATGAAGTCATTTCAGGTAGAGTAAGCTTGTAGTTTTCAATTTGGTTCTGCCAAAGCTTTGTCTGTCTTTCATCACTATCATTTCACCACATTTCATAACTTGCGCCCCTTCTTAACTCTCGGTGATGAGCCCTCGCATCTTACTAGTTGCGTGGAGGTAGGAGTGGGGCAAGTTAATCTGTTCATCATACTGGTTATTTTCATCACTTTGCCAAAACAAACATGAGGTATCCAAATTGCTCACAGAAACTAAGATTCAAGATCACAATATATCTACAATATCAAGTATCAGCATCATGAAACACAAAAAGAAAGCAAACATTTGCATCATTTGTTTTCCATTGCATACATTCTAGAAG
This sequence comes from Taxus chinensis, assembly GCA_019776745.2. Classification (NCBI taxonomy): domain Eukaryota; kingdom Viridiplantae; phylum Streptophyta; class Pinopsida; order Cupressales; family Taxaceae; genus Taxus; species Taxus chinensis. The sequence goes on from CM034147.1 coordinate 329,209,109, forward strand.
GCATCTAAACCATACATCGTAGTATACACAAAGAAGCTGGAAATAGAAAGGAAAACATGAGTGACAAGCATTTGATCCAAAGAAGAATGCATATATATAAATAATCAATGTTTATATACAATGCCATCATGCTCTAAGCATGGTCAAAACGCTCAAAGAGCCCGTGATATACAAAGAATATATAGCACAAAATACACAAGGGCCAAATGGCCTCTCAACCCCTACGCAACCCCTCCGAAGGTGCATGCCCTCGCCTAGGACTCCGGTTACGCCGGCGCTCTGAATGTACAGAGGGCTCAGGGTCCCGAGGAGTAGCCGCGGTCTCACCACGAGAATGGCTCCTCATAAGATTCTTAGCCGTCCTATAGCCCGCCAACTCTGTACGGAGAGTCGACACCATTCTGGCGACGTGCCAAACGGAGCGAAGACGTCGGTATGCCTGCCGGCTGCTGAAGGCTCCCTGACATCTACAGATAGCTCCGCACGGGTCTTATCTATGGGGATCATCAGGGAATCGGTACATACCCTGCAGATCAAATCCCGCCACTCGTCAACAGTCTCTGTAAACAAAGGAGAAAAATGAATTAGAAACCAAGCGAGAGGCTGAAAGATACAAGATAAAAACACAAGGAGAGATGACAATTAAAACAAATCCTACATTAAAAAAAACAACATTAAAAGGGAGAAGGGTAACTTACTCGGATCCCCAGGCATCCAAGATGGGTCGCTGAGTCCGGCACCTGCTGCAGATGCCGCTACTGACTGAGGGGCTACTCCCGTGGCAGGGGTAACATGTCGCCCTACAACTGACTCATCCTCTCCACCATGGCCCTGAGAGAGTGGCTCCTCTGAAGCTAGAGTGTCCTTCTCTGTGCTCTGCTCAGCCCTCTCTGCCTGCATAATATCCTGAGTGTCATTCCACTCAGTATCGCTGTCCTCGGTCTCCCTCCTCTATCCCTCCCTCTATGAGCTCCTCAGAGTCGGAATCAATATCTATAGGGTCATCGCTGCTATGAGCAGGACCCGCAACAATCTGAAGCAGAGGTGCCCGAGGTGCATTGGCTCTCCCTCTAGCGCGAACTATCCCCCTGGCTGTAATAGGAATGCCAGGAGTGACCATTGTCCAACCTTGGCCTCTAGGCCCCCCTCTGGCCTCGTGAACTGATCTGTAAACTGGTGCCACTGGGGGAAGCATGCCCGCATATGGAAGGCCAAACTGCTGAGGAACTCTGCCAAAAGGATGTACCTCCACCCATCCCAGTTGCCCCTGTGGTGGAGCAAGAGATCAATGAGAGTCTCCTCTCCCAAATGCCGGCCGATGAGTTGGGTACGGTGGCCTCCATATCTGCTATGATGGTGAGGGAAGCTACTGGCTGGTGAGGTGCTCTAAGCACCGATATATCTGACCACCTGGCTTCCCTCACAGCCCCCAAGGATCTGCCACCTCCACGCCTCTGCCATAAATGTAAGGGTCTCCTTGACCACCCCATATGCCGGCCATAAGTCGGTACGGTGTCGCCTCCATAATACGGGGATGGGCAAAGAAGGAATGGATCTAACTCTCCACTCCCTTCTTCGACCCCGTGGAAATAGCTGGCAACTGTGTAATCTATGTGACCCAACTGTCTCCAGTGTGAGTCTCCTCCCGATGATCGGGACCCCCAAGATACGGTAGACATCCTCCAGAGTAATAGTCCACTCACCGCGGACACCTGGCAGTCAGAAAGTGTTCTGATCTGCATCCCAATAAGAAAATAAGTCACAAAGGATGTGACTCGATGGCGTAACATGGGGCACACGCAATATACGCAATATGCCGGCCCTCTGCAACGTCGTCCTCCTCGTCTGGCAAAAGGGCATCTGACCATCTGGCTGCCCTCACAGCCCCAAGATCTGCTACCTCCACGCCTCTGCCATAAGGGATGAAGCGCTCATACACCCTGGCTCATAACTAAAGTCTGGCGAGGCGGTCGCGGTGCCGAAAACCCGCTGCGAGGGTTTTTAAACCCTAAAAAGTCCAAAAAAAAACAAAAAATAGGCTCAATGACTGTCCCTGTAAACAGATCACCCTGTATAAATCATGGTAGGTGGTCCCCAGAATATCTGCACCCCAGGCGTATATGGAGCTCTGACGGAGGTAAGTTCCTATCCCCGCACAAATGGTATGTCCCTAGCGTTTAGTTTTCAATTATTGCCCCTCTAGTCTGCGCAATGATGGGGGCCCAACAGTATAACAATGTATCCCCTCCCTTGTCCCCGATCAGTCTCGAGGCAAGGATCCCCATGACGGCCTGTCGAAGTACGAGGATAGGCAGAACGCCTTTTGAACCCGCGTGAAATATCACGAAGCTTTCCTTGGACGTTGAGCATGCATTTATGTTTTTGATCCCCGAACTCTCACTCCCTTCTTCGACCCCGTGGAGATAATTGCATCTCCCATATATGCTGCCCAATGTGTAATCTGTGCCTGTGAGCATGACTCGCAGTAAAATCCCGCTGAATCGCATAAGCCAAGCTCTGTACTCTTGCGCTATCCCTCTCCTACTCGCATTCTCGGTCTGTCTCCTTTGTCCCAAAATCTACTCCTATCGGTTGCTAGCATTACACGCTTTTCTGGATCCACGTGAACACGAAAAGAACGAAGAGACCATACTGAGGGGACGAGATCACATACACACCATGATCGGGACTCCTAGAATGTGGTAGACATCCTCGAGTGTAATGGTCCACTCACCACGGACCCTTGGGAGTCGGAAGGTGTTCCGCTTCCCTTAAAATTGTTAAATATTTCATAGAAGAATAAAGGTTATATGCAGTTAGATTTACTTCACGTAGCTAGAATTTGCTTTCATTACAGTTAGATTGCATTTTGTTTCGTATGACAATCACGGGACCTCAAGAGCCCAGGGAATAATAAGTCACAAAGGATGTGACTCGATGGTGCAACATGGGCACGTGTGATATACGTAGTATGCCGGACACCCTCTGTAGTCTGTCCTCCTCGTCCTGTGAAAGGGCATCCAGTACCGTATGACCATAATAGGACCCGCAACAACCAAGAGTCCTGAGAGCCAATCACACTCTCTCTCCCTGCTCCATCTAATGTACGTCCGCTCTCAAGAGCCCATGCATACACCCAAAAACACACAAAACAGAGCAAGTTAATATCTGAACAACACCAAGAAGGTCATATACTACCTGTATTCCATCTCCACCGACTGTCTCGGCACGAACGTATAGAAGTGCAAAAAAATACAAGTGCAATCTCAAAAATTAAGTTCTTTTGCATTCTGGTCAGAACCGCCGCCCTGAGCAGGGAGTAATAACACCCATAGGTACACTGCCCACCATGCACTATACTCCTCCATACAACCCGCGTCATCCACCTGTATCAGCTTTATTGCCACATCTGACTCCTCTGGCCCATGGGGTATTAACTATGACCCTGTGGGTCCTGACCTCACTTCAACCCTCCTTGGTGACCTTGTAGCTCTCACCCATACATAAGGATTTGGGGGCACATCCTGAGCCATGCCAAAATTCCGTGATACACGTTCTCCCTGAAATATCTCCACAACCCCAAAAAGCCTATCCTTTACTCACACATTATGCGGAATACACCAAAGCTCCACCACATCCTCAGGTCAGCCACCATAGTCACAATATGGCCTCCAGATAATGGCACTTGTCCCCATGCGATCCAACATAGATCTATAGGTATCAGTATCCATCCTCCTACTACAAATGCTTACCCACCGCGCGGAAAATATACTCGGTCTTAGCCCACTCTCCACATGGCCCACCTAGGGGCCTCAGTATAGCAATGTGCTAGTATGCCCACACATGCAACAAAGTGGTGGCTCGTGGCCCACCCCCATGTGCCTCCTACATGAATATATACAAATCCCTATACAAATGGGCTAGTACACATCGTTCCCACTCATATCTCATCCCATCCTCCTTATTACGATGGAAAATGTCATGTATCTTATACAAGATGCCTACACCACCACCATCCATTGCGACCAAAGAAGCAATAATAATGACAGTAAAATTTCACAATCACGGAACCCTTGACCTTAGTATAACATCCAAAATAATGTGAACCTCAGTAGGAACTCGAGTCCCTATAAACTACTGCCTAGTGGCCCTCATTTGTCTTTGGGCATCCTCTATAGCCATCACCTATACCCTCTTACCAACAATAGGAAACCACAGAATGTGATATATATCCTCCAACATCATTATCATCTCCCCATAGGCAACCAAAATTTGCATGCATCTACACATCACCTCTCACACAAAGTTATGATCATAGGCATATTATGGGGCACATCCCCCATCCTCGCTATGTGCTGTAAGCCAACACAGTCTATAACATCCCAATCCTCATCGCAAAACCCCAATCCTAGCAATGTACTCAAATCTAGGCCACCAAAAAACTTCCATGAATGAATATCCCTATACACGACACCAAATAATTACAAAAATAACGTTAGTACATCATATACATGCAACAATGACAACCAACAACATCAACATACATTTATTTTCACATTTGCAACACTCTGGGCTCAACGCAAGTCTTCTGGGATGATAACACCCAATAGTAGGTCTGGGGTGCCCAACACAAGGTCACTAGCACCCATACCTAGGTGCTTGTGTCCCAAAGGTCATTAGTGCCTTCTCCACCCTTTTTATAGTCATTATTTGTGCTCATTCTCCTAACTAATACACATCACATGATTTCATTCATATCTCGAGCATCACTACTCCGATTCTTCTCTTGTTTGCGTTATTCTCTTCAAAATTATGTCTATTATCATATCGAAAAAAATGTAATCAATAATATATTCCTCCTAAACATAGTTTTAATTTAATATTTACACTATTTTTCTATATCTATCATATCGTGCTTTGATCACACTTACATTGTTTTATATCTTCTTTTGGCTCAGCGTTCATTCTCATCATCACTCACCCTTTCAATGAAAGGGGGGCATATAATTGGGGGCACCCTATAATCCCCCTTGCACCATTATGTGATCATTCTACATTTCTGATTCATCATTATCTAAAAGGTTCTCGTACATCATGCGACATTTCACACCACTTTCTAGTGATTCCCCCTAATGATCTAATTTTGGGGCAACAAGTGTAAAATATATCTAGGAGTAATCAATCAATCAACACATTAAAATATCAACAAAAAATCTTCTACATATCAAAATGACAATCAATCAATCAACACAATACAACGCATTCGTCCTCCCAGATGGCCTAACTTGGGAGTTACATCATCACTTTCCTAGATGACCTAACATGGGAAGTTATCTCCACATTTTCTACCGCTTCCAGATGACCTAACATGGAAGCCATTGTCATAAACATTGCGGAACCCTTGGAGTGGGGGCAATGAGATGTCATTTCCTTTCTTATAATGATCCTATATGGGTTATTCGTGTTTGATAAAAAAGTATCGAAATGAGAAAATTTTGGACTTTTGTCCGTCTGCAGTGGCTAGACATTTTGAGGATGTAGTTAAAGTTGGAGAGTAACAATAGACCTCTTCCCTACACTCTTCCTCTAGTTGCAGGATGCCAAAATCCTCAATTTTTCACACACACGAAATTAGGTTGGGAACTGATCACTCCCTACCCCCATCGAAATATCCATTCACGAAAAATCAAAATATCAAATCACTCACAATAAAATCATCAATCTTGCTAAGTTCTTCTCATCATGGTTCACCATATTTATTTATGCCACATGGATTGACATGTTGATCCATGGTCTGTCACGCTACATGGTATCAATTTGTGTGTATTTCTATAACATGGCTTCTCTGAACTTTCTCACATGTATATTTCTTACTTCCTTTATACTACTTGAATTTCCTTCATATAACATAAGGGGGGGAAAATGTAGACATAAAATCACTACTATTACTATACCACCAAGTATGATGTTTTATATATGGATCTTGCGTAAGAAAAGTATTCACTGATGACATATTACCTAGTCAGTCTTCTTCTTTTGAGAGTCTTTTATTGTTTCCATATGCCACCTCTCTCTCTTCTGCACCTATTTCTAGTCAGGTCATAAGGATCCCTGTCAGTCAGTGTTCTCAACTTTTTCATCATTTGTCCCTAGACACTAGTGCCTAGGATTGGACACCAGCACCCAAACACTCCTATCAAATCTTGGTGCTCATGTCCCCTTTGTTCTTGATTTTATTTTTAACATTGGTAGTTGACAGTTTTTGTTTTACCACTCTTATCTCGAGGTCCTAGTCAGAGTGTCATGTTATTAGTGTCAAAATTCAAGCAAGAGATCCCTATATAAACACAACATATAATCCATTATATGGGTTGGCAATTTTTATCAAAGGCTATCTATTTACACATCTTAAGGGATTGCATTTGGGTGCATTTTTTTACATACACACTACATAGGAAGGGGAATTTTTGAATTTCATCCCACACATTTATATTTTTTCTAGATACTTCTCGCTATCTCGGCATCATTGGCGCGAGGGAAACCTAGGAGAACTATTACACACACAATCACATAGAACTACATTGGGTCTGAGATGTAGTGCAACACTCAGTTGTAAATTCATCATTATCACAGCTGAGGACAATTTGAACCCTCATCTTGCATATTTATTATCAATATTTTTTGTTGTTTTGCGGGTTTTGCAAGAGTATTTTGTATTGCAGGTTTACAAGTACTTCCACAGTCAAAGTGTGACTTTCAGGAAATCATTGGTGAATAAGTGTGAAGTCATAGCGATAATTTTGAAACCAGATCTCAAGATTTTATCTAGTTTACAACACCCACCAGAGTTCTAGGGCACCCGCAAGTGCCCCTACCCCTATCTAGGAATTTATGTCCCTACATTATGAGCATCTCTGAATTTTTATGAACTTGATTGTGATGGTCTGTGCTCCTGTTTCATCATATTATCTAGTCCAGAAACACTTCAAGTTAAGAGAAATTAAGAGAAGTGCCCTATCTCTTATATTTTCTTTCATACAAAAAATCAATTAATATACTTAACATTTGTATTTCATCGTATATCAGTTATAAAAGATCTTTGCTTTCAGATTTTAATAAAATATTTTGATGTTATTAAATTAGATAACATTATGATGCTAACACTTGATCACATGTTGACTATGAGGCACATGATGCCACTGTTCATTTAAAAATATTATGTTGTGATGATGATATCATGAGTTATTATTGACATGTTTTGGTATTGATATTGATCCATATTTGATGTATGATGTTGATTATATTGTTTCATTCAGTGGATTATTCATATTGTTGATATACTTCTAGTTTAACATGGCTTGTATGGATGTTGATTTCGATGCATATTATCGTATCATTTTTTGTTATTACATTGGGTAGATATGACGTTTGCATTGAGTTGCGCAAGTTTCGGGAAATAAATCATGAGGAAAATGTGGGCCTCAAGGAACACACATCACTCAGCACAAAAAAGGCTTAACGGTCAAACCTCTTCTTCTTCTTATCGATTATGACACCCCATTTTCTAATTTTTTTGTTTTTCATATTGGTTTCTTAGAATTAATGATGCGACCTTTATCTTTCCTCTATCATGTTGATGAAAATTTCTTATGGATCATCTTTTTGCTCATTATTATGTCTCCTTGGTTTATTGCTTGCTAATGGTTCATGTTACTCTTTCCATGTGGTTCTAGCATCTTATTTTAGTTATGGGATGATGTGTAGAGGCTAGGTGGATTAAGCCATATAATCATGGATTAGGTGAGTTTAATCACCCCTCCTAAATGCCACATTTTTCCCAAACTCAGATTTGGATAAAATGTGCCATTTAGGAAGGGTAAATGATAAACAAAGGACCTCATTTGGATGGAAAAGAAGCCCCAACCCCCATCCCTATTGGTGGGTGGGATCTTATTAATGAAAATGAGGCCCATTGCTTCATTTTTCCTCCCCACTCACTTCATAATTTATGGGATCTTTGATTTTTGGGGATTGTATGGGAGTTGGGAACTTCCCTCATCATTGCTTGGGCTATTTTTTGAATTTTCCTTTATTCCTTTTGGGTGGAATTTTATGGATTCTCCATTGATTGGGGTTTTGGTGGAAGGTGACATTTTTCACCTTCCCATTACTTGTTTTGGGTTTCTAATTTTTTGTAAACCCTCACTTTCATGGGGATGGGGTTCTTTTGCTTTGGAAATTTTGGGGAATAAGTTTGGAATCTTGGTGGAGGATTGGGCTATTTGGAGGGTATCTTTGGAATTTAAATTTAGGAATACAAGGTAGGTCCTTGTATCTCTATGCTTTTTTACTCTTTTTTACCTTGTATGTGTGTGTGAAATCAATTGTGGAAATGGACATTATGTGTTTCTCTTTTTACTCCACCCACCCTTGAGGGGTGTGGGTTTTGGGAGCTTGTATGGGAAGAGGGAGGAATTTTCCTCTACTCTATTTGGGAACCCTCATACATTTGGTTGTAGGTAGGGATTGATTTCCATTTGGGTTAGAAATTCATCCCTAACCTCAAGAAGGAAACATTTATATTTGAAAAGCCTTCTTGGGGGATTTTAGAGGGATAAGGGGAGTTTTGGAGTGATAAGGAGATGGTGAAAATATGGAGAGATAATAGGGTTTTTATGGCTATTTGGTATGGTTTATGAAACATGAAATTTGGTATTACCATACCCTCTTCCAAAAGTTATAAGTTGGGAGCTTCGTAGTATGTTTACTTAGTTGTGTTATGTTTTTTTGAATGGTTTTAAATGTGGTTTCAAATTTTTGTGGCCATTAAATTTATCCCTTTTTTCTAAGTGAGTGAGTTACCTCTTTCCCATGGGCTTAGGGGCAGGATAACAAGCCACCTTGGACCCTTTGGTGGAATTTAATAATTCCATTTGGTTGGGTGGTCAACCAAACACATTTGTTTGTTTTAGAGTTACTTTGCATTTTGGTTTTTTGGAGCTAGGTGGAGTGTATTTGAACTTGCAAAGCTACAGATTTGAAGTTTTTTTCACTATGTTTTGAGCCAAAAATTTGGCATGTTGTCTCCTCTTGAAAGGAGGAATTTTTTACTTTTATTTTATATTTTTTCTCCTTTGTAAAATGAATATTTTAATCTATTATGAGAGATTAAATTAAATTATGTGATTCGAATGGTTGGAACATGATTTAAACATTGTTGTTGTAATCATGTATCACTGAAATTTCAGGTTGTAAAATTTGTATTTTGAAAAAATTATTGTACCTTTGTTTTGGAATGCAAAGATTAAATTAATTAAAGGAAAATTTATTTTTCAATTATTGTTATCATTGTAAAAGGTTTTATAAAAGAAAAGGAGAATAAAAGAATTGTTGTATATGTTTAAGTGGTTTACTTCATGTTGAAATATCCTTTCCTGTTCAAGTTTATTCCTAAAAATTGTTGTTCTAAATATTGTTTAACATCTATATAATATTCTTACTTAGGAAACTTGAAATAATTTATTCTTGAGTGAATAGAAGTGTTGGAAATTACTCTTTTAGAAATCATTTCTTCTGTTGTAATTATATTTCCATAAAATCACCTTCTCTACTTAGATATTTGTTTTTTTTTTAGATAACTTGGAATGTGTATAGTAAGAAAGTAGATATGGAGATGATGCAGAGAAAAAACAAAATATCATGCATGTACACAACTAATCAAGGATAACAACAATCCATCTTCCCTCTACTCTGCATTTTGAGGATTCTTTTCTAGCTTAAAGATGGTTTTATTCTTGTATATGGAATCAAAATTTTACCTTGAATGACTTAATTTATCGTTTGGCTCTAACTTATACCTTTTCTATGATGTTATTCCATTCATCCAATAACTCACTCTTCACTCAAGTTACTTTGTACTTACCTTATACACTCTTTTCTTTATGTTTCTCCACTAAACCACATTTCTCAAACATGTATACTTTGGGTTTAGGTCACCCTTAAGGATATTTTATAATTATCCCCTACTAAATCACCCACAAAAGTGTTAGATCAAACATGTAAATGCATTCCAAGCCATCAAAATTCTCAAAATGACCTCTTTATCAACATTGCCCTTTAAGTGTCCTTAAGACAAGGTGAGTTTCTACATGCATGGATAGAGGAAACCACATTTACCCATAAGAACCCTCCAACTTCATTAATTCTCTTTTATTACCCCTAAGGTGTACCCCAAGTTTTAAGAACCAATTCCTTTTGTAAGTCCTTATAGCTTACCTTTGTAATTTTGCTTCTAAACCCTTGACTAGGTCTTGGAAAGAAGATTGTTGTGCATAATTCATGTTGTAGATAACTTCGATATGAAATGAGAGTATAATTAGGAACCCATTATGGTATTTTCTCTATGTTCTAATTTTCAGGGAGTGACTCCACCTTCTGACCTAGATTCCCTTTGTTAAGTGGCTTCCTTTAATTACCCCTTGTGACTATGAAAGAACCTCTTTCTCAACTGTCATGCACAAAGTACATTTTACCCAATGTTTTTATAAAACTCATTTGAAATAATTTAGAGTAACCTTGCACATAGATATGATCTAAATATTAGTTCAAAATTTGAGGTATGGAGGCATGAAAACCAATTTTCCTCAAAACCCTAGTTGTAGGTCTTTGTGACAATCTGAGCTGAATACAAAGCTTACAATATGAGGTTTACACATTATCAATATCTAAATTTTTGTCCTAACCTTGGTTTTAAGCACCCTCCACACTCCTATGCTAACATAGATAGCAAATGAAGATAATAAATAACCATCACCCAAACTCAGATTGTGCATATATGTGAAATAGGGTTGGTGAAACCCTTAGCATTCAAGACTGAGAAACTATGTTCTGATCAATATGTGAAATCTTCTCTAAAATTTTTCTAATATCTAAACATAATAAATAAAAACTCCAAATTTTATCTACTTTTAAATTATAATACCTCCTCAATCAATACATATTGTGCAATAACCAAAAAGGGCTCTTACCAATGTTAAGACAAGGTCCAAGGTCCCTTCTTGGTTTCCTATCCAATTATTTGATCTCATGCAAAGGTATATTTAATTATTTTATTCTCCATATCAAGCATCTATGATTACCAACAATAAACCACCCAAAAAATTTAAGGATTCTTCCTCAAACATCATATTCATAGTTTCTCTATTAGCCACCAATCACAGTTGTAGTATAAATATTCCTTTACCCGTAGTAAGACTTGGTTTGCAAAAACATATCATTTAATACCACATCTTACATACAATTAACTTAATATAATCATAACATAAATGATATCCTTCACAATAATTAGGTTGATACTTCATAAACAGTCATCATATTAGTAATGCACAAGTATTATCAAAGTAATAAACCCGTAGATTTTCCTTATTGATGCTTAATATCATATTGCCGTAGATTTTCCTTTCATGCTTTCTGCATTCATTCTGAGATCAAGAAACTACTCTGGTATTAATCGTGTATAGAAAAAAATTCAAAAATCATTCAAGGACTGGTTACAAGAATGATTCAATACACACAAATATGTAGAGATTCTCATAAATCCAAGTTTTTCTCCTTTACTCTACTCTTGAAACTCTTACAAAATGATTCAATCTAGATAGAATTCCTCAAAACAGTTAAATTTTCCTCTATATACTCTCCCTCACACTCCTAATTCAAATTTCTTCCCTATTTGTTTAGTTACAATAGTCTCATATTGATATTCTCTTCAAAAAAGGAGGTTACTTTACCTAAATATGCCTTAAGTCTACATAAAATAGCTCTTTTTAACACTTATGACTCTAAAGGGGAGAACTATTTGACATATATGACCTCATTCTACCCTTAGGAAGTTTATGAGCTTCAAGTACACATCCAACAGAGAGATGATACATATATATGTATATATTTATACCCAAATTTACACATATATCTATTTTAAAATAATTCCTCTCTACTAAATCAATAAACGAAACTTATGGACATTATAAAAATAAAAAATGCAAATGTGTCTAAAATGAATAAGTAGATTTTTTTTTTTGGGTATCTCCAGAATGATAATGTGTGTGTGTGTGTGTGTGTGTGTGTGTGTGTGTGTGTGTGTGTGTGTGTGTGTGTGTGTCTTACCAGATTACACATATACTTATTTCTATAAATATATTCCCCTCTTCAAAATAAATAAATGAAACTTCTTGTAAATCTGGAATTTACATAGAAAATAAAAATGGTAAATGTTAAGTCTGAAATGGCCATAAGTATGAAAGATTATTCTAGGTATTTCCATAAATGAATGAATATGCAACTCTATGTCTGTAACTAGTAAACAGTTAGAGAATGTATCTAGAATTTTGTTCTGGTTGCGAGCTCTAAAATATTTACTACCTCCTTGTGTGTGTGTGTGTGTGTGTGTGTGTGTGTGTGTGTGTGTGTGTGTGTGTGTGTGTGTGTGTGTGTGTGTGTGTGTATGTATGTGTTTGTGCGTGCGTGCGTGTGTGTGTGTGTGCGCGCGCACATATACATGTATATATGTGTGTGTATACATGTGTGTGTGTGTGTGTGTACACACATATATACAAGTATATATGTGTGTGTGTGTGTGTATACATGTATATGTGTGTGTGTGTGTGTGTGTGTGTGTATGTATATGTATATGTATATGTATATGTATATATGTATATGTACATACATATATACATATATACATATACATATACATACATACATACATATATATATATATATATATATATATATATATATATATATATATATATATATATATATATATATATATATATATATATATATATATATAGTATATGTATATGTATGTATATGTATATGTATATGTATGTGTATGTGTGTGTGTGTGTGTGTGTATATATGTATATGTATATGTACATATATATGTATATATACATATATATATATATATATATATATATATGTATATATTTACATGGTAGATCTTTAAAAAATGAATATCCAGCTCTTTGTCTGTAAACAAAAACAAAGAAACCCTCTAGAATTTTTCCCTGGTTATGGGCTCTAAAAAAAATTTCATATATATATTGACCTGGTAGATCTTAAAAAAAAAGAATATACAACTCTATGTTTGTAAACAAAAACAAAGAAACCCTATGGTATTTCACCTTGGTTGTGGGCTCTAAAAAATAAAAAACTTCCATAACCCTGTAAATAAACCAGTTCAGATCTTGGAGATTTATCATAAAAGTATAGAGGAGAGTTTAAAATCCATAAACCCTTGAAATTACATCCATTCCTACAAAAACAAAAAAGAAAAGAAAACTTGCAGAGAGACCCAAATGAAATTGGGTGAGAAAGAAATAAAATAAACTTAGGTTTTACAAATAATATCCTCCCTTTTGAAAGTTTAGGTTTAGCCAATCTAAGGGTGGAGGTGTCTTAGATCCTAGGGCCCATAATGGATGTGCATAATGACTTAAGTCATGTGAGTGCACTTTTAATAAATTAAATTAATTAACTCTGCTTGGTTAGTGGCCTAGATAATTTGGATGTAATGTTTAAAGGGGGATTATGTATATATATATTTAATTTGGGGAGATAGCTTGAGATTAAATGATTAAATTTTTTAATAAAAGAATATAGCCTTCTTTTAAATCTATATTATTAATTTTAAATAACTTTGAAGGCATGGGTCCATTTCAGAGACAAAATGGGACCCATGACCCTTTTTATTTAATCGTGGCTTTTCACCACTCGAAAATTAAATATTAATAAGTATATATATTAATCATTCGTGGAACGATTATTAACCTTGGTGCCATCACAATTTATTATCGTCGACGTTAAAATAATAATAATAATAATAATACTAACTATAAATAGTTTAACTTGCAAGCGCGGCATTAAGTTGACTTCTCGTTCCTCCTACCATTATTGCAATGTTGTTTTAATGGAGTGAAAATTATTATAATCCTCCACGTGGTTTGTGATTTCAGATTGGTTCCACTTCATCGTATCTTGTGACTTAGTTGCATTACCTTCATAATGAGCAAGCTTAACATCATATAATTATTTACCTTTAAAAAAAATTGTTACCACTTTATTACTTTTCCCATCTTCGATTGTGATATTTGGTTATCTTTTAACTTGTTTTGGAACTCGTGTTGAGTGAGGTGCGACATATGGTATCAGAGATCGGTTCCAACAATGAACACTTTGAGGATTAGTTAATTAATTTTTGGATAGTTAAATTTAAATAAAATCACCCTGTTTTAATCGTTTCCTCAAAGGTCTAATGTATTATTTTGCCCTTGTGCAGGATGATGGAGCAAAATACTGGACAAGGTGTAGTACCGACTCAAGGTCATGGGCGGCTGCCACCAGAGGCACCTAGTAATGATTTTGAGCCATAAATAGTAGATGCACTGCATTAGATGACGGGGATCCTTTAGGATTGACTCCCTACACAATAAGTGCCAATGACAGAGGATATTCATCCTGAGAGGGAGATACACCTAGATGAAGATTCACACTTTGATACTCACATATAGGTCTCTTCACAATGATAAATATCATACATCCATTAAGTTGAGATTACATCCCAATGAGAGAGTTCTCACATCCCTTCATTGCATTTATTGAGAGTGGTTGAGACATGTCCTTAGGAGCATGCATTAGATGGTGCCATTCACGATCTCCTTTAACTTCACCCACCTATGTATGAAGGCATGATAGATGGATTTAGGGCTGATTCATGGCTCCTAAGATTAGACAGTTTCTTTGGTTTGCATCCTTACGAGATGAATGCCAAATTATGCCTAGCCATACACCTCCTCTATGACATAACAAACATCTAGTAGAGGAATGAGGAGTGAAATATCCATTTGACTCGTGATACTATCACTTATTAGCTATTTGAGGAGTGTTTTAGGGCTCAATACATGTCAAATTACTTTATATAGAAGAGGATCGATGAGTGTCATGATCTTTGACATGGTTCCAATTTAGTGGCCCATTATGAGTGTAGATTTTTGGACCTTCTTCAGTATGTCGACTATCTCTAGGATGAGAAGTTGTAGGAGAACAAGTTCATATAGGGCTTGAATGGAGACTTGGTAGGAGCAGTGAGGATTTTTTCTCCCCCGACCTTAGAGAAGGCGGTGGAGAAAGCCTATCTCACATAGGAGAATAGGACTAGGATGCATGAGTCTTGGGATAGGAATCAGGGAAAATTATAGGAGTGAGTTCGATCATTTTAGGATCATAGGTCATATGGTTCTACCCCACCCCCAAGAGGAGGGTTTAAACCATTTTAATCAGCTTCTCAATAGCCTCTACACTCACATTAGTCCTATCAGCAATAGAGAACTAGGCCGAGCCATGATAGCCAGAGAGGTAGGGGCTGTAAAGGCCACATTTTTCACAGAGACAGGAGGACATGAAACCAAAAGCCTAATCACGCTTGTTTATAACAATTGACTAGAGTGGGACTAACTGGGTCAGTACACCAGAACATAGGAGGGTCTCAGTTGTATAGGGATGCACCAGGTTATTTCATTTATGGGGACATTTGCCATTATGCTCGATTTTGTCCTCAGAGACTAGATTTTACCGGGAGACAAAAGACACTAGCTTCCGAGAAGATAGTTGGTGATGCAGGATGCACTCGTTGCATTTAATTTGCAGTGGAGAATCATCAGGCCGAGCATCAGGCCACGACCATAAAGATGAAAAGTATGATTAGGGGCACACCTGTTATTGTACTATTTGATTCAGGATCTTCTCATTCCTTTATATCACCCTCTTTAGTAGATAGATGTGGATTGGTCATTTTTTAGGTAGGTAGATATGTGATGAGTAGACTTGGCCACTGGGGCCAAGCTTTCCGTAGACTTGTATGTGGAGAGTTGTGTTCTGAACCTAAGTGTTTTCGCCACTACCTTAGACCTATGAGTTTTACCATTGGATCTTATGACGTCGTTCTTGGAATGGATTGGATTGATTCTCATTAGGCTAAAGTAGACTAAAGACATGAGTTTATTGAGTGTATGTATGACATAATATTTTTTTTGGTTATATCCAGGGTTCAGAGACCCGTGTCTTTACGTATGAATTATTCTTTGCATCTCAAATGGAGCATGCACAAGGGGTGTCATATGTTTGTTATCACGATTAGTGATAGATTAGAGGAGATTCTAGTGATTTCTCCTTTGGATGAGCACCATATTCTGAGAGAGTTTGTTGATGTTTTCCCTTCTGAGCTCTCGGTATGCCACCATAATGAGAGGTGGCTTTTTCTATTAATCTTGTTCTGAGTTCTTCACCCATGTCATGTGCTCCGTATAGACCAACCTAAGCTCCATGAGCTTAAGATTCAATTAGAGGATATTTTAGAGAAGGACCTCATCTAAACCAGAGTGTACCCTTAGGGCACACCAATGATTTTTGTGAAGAAGAAGAATGGGTCCCTTCGTTTGTGTGTCGAATTTTGACAGCTGAACAAGGTAATAGTGAAGTACCATTATCCTTTGCCACATATAGATGATTTTTTTGATCAGATGATGGGATCGAGAGTGTTCTCTAAGATATAATTGAAGTTAGGATACCATTAGGTGTACATATCAAAAGCAGACATCCACAAGACAACTTTACAGACTTGGTATGGGCATTATGAGTTTATAGTAGTTCATTTAGGTCTTACCAATGCACCTACAATTTTCATGAGCCTTATGAATGGGGTTTTCAGGACCTTTTTGGAAAAAATGTCTTTATTTTTATGGATGATATCTTGATATATTCTCATTTGATTGAGGAGCATTAGGAGAACTTGAGGCTGGTACTATAGGTTTTGAGGGAGTATCAATTGTTTGGGAATTTAGAGAAGTGCTCCTTATTTTAATATGAGATGCAGTACTTGGGGCACATTATCATAGGTGAGGGTAGCTCAGTAGATCCCTCAAAGATTTGTGTTATTATTGATTAGCCTGCTCCCACCATAGTGACAAAGGTCAGGAGTTTTATGGGGTTAGCTGGGTACTACTGTCATTTTGTTTAGGGATTTTCTAGGATTGCTAATCCTATTACTTCCCTTCAGTGTAAAGGGAAGAATTTTTTTTGGTCAGAGAAGTGTGAGTAGGCCTTTCAGCTGCTCAAGGAACTATTGACTAATGCATCCATCCTCACAATTTCAAATCCTTTGGCAACATGGTTTACATAAAAGCATCTATTGAGGGTCTTGGAGCAGTGCTCATGTAGGATCATTACATTATTACTTTTGAGTCTCGTAAGCTTAAGGACTATGAGCTTAATTACCCCACCCAAAATCTTAAGCTTATAGTAGTGGTTCACGTGTTGGTCTGCTGGAGGAATTTCCTTCTAGGTAGGCCCTTTGTATTGAGGACAAATCATTTGAGCCTTCATCATATATTTTCACAGCCCAAACTCAAATCCTGACAATAGTGTTGGATGGATTTCCTCTGTGAGTATGATATGGAAATACAATACATTAAAGGGAAGGAGAATGTCATCACTAATGCTTTGAGTACGAAATGACATGATATTTATGCCTTGACATTACGATTAGATCTCAGGGGCATGATTCTTCAACATATTCTAGGTGATAGATTTTATGGGGGTGCTAAGGAGATTGTTGATTCTTAGGGGCCTCTAGCGGGTAATTACACAATGAGTACATTGGATTCAGATGCTCTTCCTTGGTTTCATAGGCACATCTATGTGCATAGAGCAGGTTATTTGCACAGGTTTGTTCTTTCTGAGGCATATTGGGCACCTTACTCCACCCATCATGGGGTAAAGAAGATGTATGTAGACTTGAGACAACTTTAGTTCTGGCCAGGGTTACACTATGATATTGTAGATTTCATAGCCTATTATCTTGAGTTCCAGAGGGTGAAGGCCAAGCATTCTCATCCCTCCTGTATTCTATACCCTCATGATATTCTAGAGTGGAATTGGGACGTGGTATCCATGGAATTTATTATTGGTCTATTCACTTCATTGTTTCATCATGACACCATCATGGTAATGGTGGATAAGTTGAGCAAGGTTTCCCACTTCTCTCCAATGAAGGTATCATATAATACGGTTGCCATTACACATGTATTTATGGATGACATAGTGAGATTGCATGGTGTACTTAGGATGATCATTTGCGATCATGGATCAGTCTACACTTATGAGTTTTGGACCTCTTTTCAGGAAACTTTGGGGACTATGATTAAATTTAGTTCAATGTATCACCCTCAAATAGATGGGTAGACAAAGGGTGAACCATATACTTGAGAAAATTCTTAAGATGTATGTGATGGTTCAACAAATAAAGTGGGAGTATTAAATTTATTTGGTCAAGTTTTCTTACAACAATAATTTTCATAGCTCCATAGGCATGGTGCCTTATCAAGATTTCTATGGGAGACCTCACAGGACACCGTTGAGTGTGGATAGGTTAGATGATAGGATTGTTCTTGGTCCCACATATATTTAGTATATGGAGCAACAAGTTGTTCTTGTTCGGTAGCATTTAGAGCAGGCTCGTGCACACAACAAGGTGTATGATGACACAAAGAGGGTAGAGCATCACTTCCTTGTGGGTGACAAGGTATTTTTCAGGGTATGACTACACAAGATTTTGATCCGTTGCGTGAAGGGATCTAAGTTATCCCCTCATTTTGTTGGACCTTTTGAGATCTTGGAGACTATTGGTCTAGCTTCCTATCACATAACACTACCACCATGCCTATCCTAGGTACACAACATGTTTAACGTCTTAGTGTTGTAGAAGTATGTTCTTGATATAGCTCATGTTTTGGATTGGTCAGCCTTGCAGGTGGAGGCTGAAGGTCATTGGAATTTGGAGCTCATGCTTATTTTGGAGCACAGTAGTATGGCCCTTCGGGGGTGCAAACTTGACCAAGTTAGAGTTCATTGGGACATATACGTTGAGACTGCAATTACTTAGGAGGATGCGATAGATTTGCAGGCCTGCTATCCTTACATCTTTCAGTGACTTCCCGAAGGAAGTTGGTTCCTATGGGAGGGGGTTGTAGTGCCTACCTATTTCAGTTCTCTCATTTTGGTCATGTGAGACTCATTATATATATAGTATTGTGATTACAAAAACATTATTACTTGTTTTGTTATTTTTATGGGACATTATCACATAAAATTGTTGCTTTATAGGTATTTTACTACTTTGGTACACTGTTATGATATGAAACTATTCATGATATCATATTGATAACATTAGGATGCTAACACTTGATATACTTCTAGATTAACATGGCTTCTATAGATGTTGATTTCAATGTATATTATTGTATCGTATTTTGTTATCACATTAGGACGATATGAGGTTTGCATTGATTTGTGCAGGTGACAGGAAATAAATCATTAGGGAAACGTGGGACTCATGGAACACACACCACTTAGCACAAAAGACCTAAAGGCCAAACCTCTTCTTCTTATCGATTGTGACACCCCATTTTCTCTTGTTGTGGTTTTTCGTATTGGTTTCATGGATTTGATAATGTGAAGATTATCTTGCCTCCATCATTGTGATTAAATTTGCTTATGGATTATCTTCTTGCTCATTATTATGTCTCCCTAGTTTATTTCTTGTTAATGGTTAATGTTACCCTTTCCTTGTGGTTCTAGCATCTTATTTTAGTTGTCAGATGATGTGTAGAGGTTAGGTGGATTAGGCCACCTAATCATGGATTAGGCAAGCCTAATCACCCCTCATAAATACCATATTTTCCCCAAAATATGATTTATGAAAAATGTGTCATTTAGGAAGGGTAAATGGTAAACATATGACCTCATTTGTATGGAAAAGAGGCCCTAACCCCCATCCCTATGGGTGGGTGGGCTATTTTCAATGAAAATGAGGCCCATTGGTTCATTTTACCTCCCCACATACTTCATAATTTATGGTCTCTTTGATTTTTGGGGATTGTATGGGATTTGGGAAATTCCTTCATCATTGCTTGGATATTTTTTGAATTTTTATTTATTCCTTTTGGGTGGAATTTTATGGATTCTATATTGGTTGGGGTTTTGGTAGAAGGTGACATTTGTAACCTTCCTATTACTTCTCTTGGGTTGATAATTAATTCTAAAACCTCACTTCCATAGGGAGGGGGTTATTTTACTTTGGAAATTTTGGGGAAGAAGTTTCAAAGCTTAGTAGAGGATTGGGATATTTGGAAGATATTTTTTGAATTTGGCTTTGGGAATACAAGGTAGGTCCTTGTATCTCTATTTTTAACTCCTTTTTACCTTGTGTGTGTGTGTGTGTGTGTGTGTGTGTGTGTGTGTGTGTGTGTGTGTGTGTGTGTGTGTGTGTGTGTGTGTGTGTGTGTGTGTGTGTGTGTGTGTGTGTGTGTGTGATCAATTGTGGAAATGTAAATTATGTGTTGCTCTTTTTCTCCACCCACCCTTGAGGGTGTGAGTTTGTGATCAAAGGATCATTTTTGATATCAAAATTTCCCTAAACATCCCTAAAATGTGACAGTGTAGAAGATCATTGCAATATCCTTCCATCGACTATGAAAATGTGAAAAATGGACATCGGGAGCTCTAGTTATGTCAGGTCAAAGTTTAGTCAGTAGGAAAGTCTAATCTGGTCAACTGGTCAATATTAGACCAATGGCATTGTGACACGTGGTGAAAATGCAAAGGAATTTGTTTGTTTGATTTTGACCTCCGGTCTTCAACGGTCGTAAAATAATAGATTGTGGGAACAAGAGGCTCAAATTTTTTAACAGAGGGGAGCCCAGCCGCCGTGTGGACTATGGTATTATTGCTGACGTCGGTGGCTCCACAAGCCACCACTAATCGAGTTCACTCGATTTTCCTATCGAGAGACGAAAAGTGGACTATATTCTAATGACTGACTTAATTATTTTCTATACCACAAGTATGGGTCAAATTATTATTAACTCGGTGAGACCACATTGCCACCCACATGGATAGACATCCCAACTTGTTAAGCGCTTGGCCTACAGAATGGGCACATTAAATATTAGTCACCACTTGTCCAAGTTAAATCTACCCCCACACGTATGAAGACATCCACATAGAAAGGTGAAGCGGTGGGGAAAAGGCCCATGCGTGGAGAAGCTCACATGAAAGGAGGGGAGTAAGGTTTTATTAAAACCTTACCAAAAATTAAGGCCCCACCCAATGTGGGATATTCCCCATCTAAATGCAAACCGCCAACATGGGTATTTATCCCATCAAAAATGTATGCCTCCCTCCATGGGAAATTAATCCTATCCAAAATACCAAACAGAAAGGCTAATATTAGCCTAAGGATATTTTAAAATGCATTATTTAAGGGCCCTATTTGGGTATAAACAGGGGACCCATTTCTTTGTAAAGGACACACAAGACACAACTAGGAAGCTCATTCCTAGAGCTCGGAAGGCAAAAATCGAGCCAAGAGGAGAGTTAGATAATATGTCAATGACATAGTTGTGTGAAGTCCTAATTTATTTAGGCATTATTATTGACCTATTATTTTTTATGCAATAATAAATTAAAATTATTGTGACTAGGAGTTATTAAGACTACCTAGTTAGCCCACAACACTACACCTAATTATTGTGAAGCATGGAATATCGACTAGAGTGCCATAGGGCGTTACGAAGCATCTGGAAGGCTGATTGAGAAGTGAAGGATTCCGAACAGTGGAGCTAGTGCCATCGAGCCTGCCGAATACACCGGGAAAGGGGAAGTTGAGTGCTATATTTCACCCTTGTCATCTGGAGGTCTGGTTATTCTTCTAAGAAGGTTCTAAATAGTTTCCATTAGGTTTTCTTGTGAAAGTACTATTGTAACTTATAAGTTTTGACTAGTGGAACGATTCAAAAGAATCTGGAGACGTAGGCAATTGCCGAACTCCATAATCAATCATTGTGTAATTTTCTTTATTGTCTTGCATTAATTTTAAATTGATTACTTAAAAGGAGCAAATTGTCGGCAATTATTTAAAGCCTACAAGGGTCTGAGATCAGGTAGATAAAAAATTGATTATTTTCGGATCAAGTTTGGTATTAGAGCTAATTTAGCTCCATTTTTACTTTAGTAAATCTGATTAATAGAGTGATTGCTTCAAGGTTGGTGTAGTTGGTTTAGTTTGTGTGAATAGGGTACAAGTGCACTATGGGCAAGATGTCTAAACAGCCGAAGCTCGATGAGGTTAAAGCTTATAATCACCAGATCTAGGAAAAGAACTCTCTCCTGTGATTAATGTATTACTCCTTGGAAGAGGAGAATGCTCACTTGAAATCAGAATTGCAAACCAAGGATGAGCTCTTGGCAAGTTTGCAATGTGATGATCAGAGAAAGGAAATACCTTCAACTTCAAATGCAGTGACCATGGCAAATGACTATACTGTAAGTTGTTCACCACTGGAATCTTCTTCTTCCTCCCATTCAGTTTTTGATTTAGGTAATTAAGTCTTTAATTTGTTTAAAAAGAATACTAGAGGCATTAGATCCAAATTACTAGATAAAATGGGATTTGATGGAAGAGGCCTTAGTAAAAATGTCCAAGGCATTTCTAACCCAGTACAGGATGAGGATCATCCTTGTTTTGTAGGTTTCATTTTTCTAGTGTGGGAATGGAAATTGGAGAATGCTCTAAGAGTGCTGACGGGAGACAAGCTTTCGAAAGCAAAGAGAATACCCCACTAGTCCTGTAAGAAGATTATGAGTAGGAAATTTTTGCTTCATTGTCACAGGCACAATATGGTAAGAGAAATTAGTGAAGAGGTAATGAGATTCCACCTCCATTTTCTTACCATAATCATAAGCATGGTAAAACTTCTGATCCACTTTTCCAGCTTAAGAAGTATGGTTATGATTTTTAGAAAATGTGGAATTCCTTTCGATGTAATTTTTGTGGATTGCATAATCATTATGTGGCCAGATGCCGGAAGAGAAGGACACTAATGAAGAAGTTGATGTCATTCGTCAGGAACAAGGCAAACCAGAAAGACCAATCTCGTCATGTAGAGTCAAGAAATGGCAGAAAGAGTTCCTCATCCCAGAAGAAGGAGATTAAGAGGAATTTTGTTGCTCATTTCAAGAGGAATGAGAATTGGGTGGACAATTGATGGAAACTACATCTATATTGCCATCAGAGTAATGGAAAGCCAAAGATGGAATGGAGGCCTATTGCAAAGGCAAAGGAAGTTTCTACTCCACCACCAGTTGACAATTCAACCCAGGACCGGGTAATACCTGAAAATGAAAGTCCTTTAAAATGGGAAGTCAACAATTTTTCAATTATATATTACATAATTCAGATTAATGAATAGTATGCAGTATTTATTTGGAGATCATATTTTGTGAGAAAATGCTGAGAGAAAGGTTTACCATACTCAGAGGATTTTATTACTTAGAAAATTTTATTATAGCTCGAAACATATCTCCTAATCATCTTGTGATTACCTGTTACAACTTGGATACAAGATTTTAATCATATAAAGCTTGGAGATTGATCTGCCATTTGTGCAGATAGTAGGGTTCACAGGAGTCAGCTTGGAACTTCATTCTGTGTAGAGGCATCATGAAAGTGCAGAAAAATGGTAGCTGAATCATCATTGACATTGATGTTAGGTTGGAACTTCGTTTTGTGAAGAGGCCATCATGGGCATCTAGCAGAATGGTACCTGATAATACTTGTCAATAAAAGGATCTCTCAAAATATTATCTCAGAACGTCATTCGGAGTGAAGGCATTATGAACACACATTCGAATGGTAGCTGATCATCAGAATTAACATTGTGTAGCAGAGGTGTTGAGGTATGCAAGAGACTTAACACTACACAACAGAGGCATTGAGGTCTACAAGAGACTTAACACTACACAACAGAGGCGTTGAGGTCTGTAAAAAACTTAACACTGCACATCGGAGGTGTTGAGGTCTGCAAGAGACTTAGCACTACACAATGGAGATGTTGAGGTCTGAAAAGGGGAAAAGTCATTGTCCATCATCGACATCGGATCAATCATAGCTCTAAATAACATGGAGTTCCTTCAAACAAGTTTAGATTCTGTAGAATCAATTTGGAGCTAGGAATTGTGTTATAGAGTAAAAAAATATCCTTGTCAGATATCTGGAAACTTAGCACTGCATAGTAGGAGCGTTGAGTTTTCATTTAGAAACTTAAAATCATACAGTGGAGATGTGGAGGTGTTCTTTAGATATTAAAGTGGCGTCGGCAGAAGCATCGTGGGCTCATAGGCCACAGGTCCAAGATCAGAGAAAATTTGTCAAAGTGAGAAGGGTACAGGAGAAGAGACCCAAGGGTCTACTACAAAAAAACTTTTGAGGTGGCAGCAGAGTTTCTAGATTCAAGATGGGATGGAAAAATGTTCCAATATTAGCTTTTTGGGACAAAAAGCCTTTCTCAGTGGGGAGGTGTGATCAGGGGATCATTTTTGATATCAAAAGTTCCCTAAACATCCCTAAACTATGATAATGCAGAAGATAATTGCAAGATCTTTCCGTTAATTGTGAGAACGCAAAAAATGGACGTCGGGAGCTCTAGTTATGTCCGGTCAAAGTTCAATCAATAGGAAAGTCAACTCTGGTCAATTGGTCAGTATTGGACCAATGACACTGTGACACATGGAAAAAATGCAAAGGGAGTTGTTTGTTGGCTTTCGACCTCTGGTCTTTGACGGTTGGAAAATAGTAGCTCGTGGGAATAAGAGGCTCAAATTTTTTAACAGAGTGGAGCTTAGCTGCCGTGTGGACTATGGTATTATCACCAACATGGTAGCTCCACAAGCCACCACATGGTTTGCCATCATGAATCAAATTCGCTCAATTTTCCTATCAAGAGATGACAAGTGGACTATATGCTAATGACCGACTTAATTATTTTCTATACCAAAAGTATGGGTCGAATTATTATTAACTTGGTGAGACCACATTGCCACCCACATGGATAGACATCCCAACTTGTTGAGCGCTTGGTGTACACAATGGGCACATTAAATATTAGCCACCACTTGGCCACGTTAAATCTTCCCCCACACATATGAAGGCATCCACATGGAAAGGTGAAGCGGTGGGGCAAAACCCCATGCATGGAGAAGCCTACGTGAAAGGAGTGGAGGTAAGGTTTATTAAAACCTTACCAAAAATTAAGGTGCCACCCAATGTGGGATATTCCCTATTTAAATGCAAACCGCCAACATGGGTATTTATCCCATCAAAAATGTATGCCGCCCTCCATTGGAAATTAATCCTATCCAAAATACTAAGCGGAAAGGCTAATATTAGCCAAATGATATTTTAAAATGAATTATTTAAGGGCCCTCTTTGGGTATAAATAAGGGACCCATTTCTTTGTAAAGGACACACAATACACAACTAGGAAGCTCATTCCTAGAGCTTGAAAGGTAGAAATCGAGCCAAGAGGAGAGTTAGATAATATGTCAATGACATAGTTGTGTGAAGTCCTAATTTATTTAGGCATTATTATTTTAATTATTATTGACCTATTATTTTTTAGGCAATAATATATTAAAATTATTGTGACTAGGAGTTATTAATACTACCTAGTCCTCCCATAGTGCCATACCTAATTATTGTGAAGCCTGGAAAATCAACCAGAGTGCTATAGGGCATTACGAAGCATCTGGAAGGCCGATTGAGAACCAGAGGATTCCGAATAGTGGAGCTGGTGCCATTGAGCTTGCCAAATACACCAGGACAGGGGAATTCGGGTGCTGTATTTCACTCTTGTCATTTGAAGGTTTGGTTATTCTTCTAAGCAGGTTCTAAATAGCTTCCATTAGGTTTTCTTGTGAAATTACTATTGTAACTTACAAGTTTTGACTAGTGGAACGGTTCAAAAGAACCCATAGACGTAGGCAATTGCCGAACTCCGTAATCAATCATTGTGTAATTATCTTTATTGTCTTGCATTAGTTTTAAATTGATTACTTAAAATAAGCAAATTGTCGGTAATTATTTAGAGCCTATAAGGGTTTGAGATCAGGTAGATAAAAACTTGATTATTTTCGGATCAAGTTTGGTATCAGAGTTGGTTTAGCTCCATTTTTGCTTCAGTAAATCTAATTAACAGAGTGATTGCTTCAAGGTTGGTGCAGTTGGTTTAGTTTGTGTGAACAAGGTATAAGTGCACTATGAGCATGATGTCTAAATAGGTGAAGCTCAATGAGGTTAAAGCTTATAATCACTAGATCTAGGAAGATAACTCTCTCTTGCGATCAATGTATTACTCCTTGGAAGAGGAGAATGCTCACTTGAAATAAGAATTGCAAACCAAGGATGAGCTCTTGGTAAGTTTGTAATGTGGTGATCAGAGACAAGAAATACCTTCAACTTTAGATGTAGTGATCATGACAGATGACTGCACTGTAAGTTTTTCACCACTAGAATCTTCTTCTTCCTCCCATTCAGTTTCGGATTCAGGTAATGAAGTCTTTGGTTTGTTTGAAAAGCATACTAGAGGCATTGGATCCAAATTACTAGATAAAATGGGATTTGATGGAAGAGGCCTTGGTTAAAATAGCCAAGGCATTGCTAACCCAATACATGTTGATGATTGTCCTTGTTTTGCAGGTTTGTTTTTTCTAGTGCGGGAATGGAAATTGGAGAATGCTCCAAGAACGATGACAAGAGACAAGCTTTCGAAAGCAAAGAGATTACCCAACTAGTCTTGGAAGAAGATTCTGAGAAGGAAAGTTGTGCTTTGTCGTCACAGGCACGATATGGTAAGAGAAATAAACAAAGAGGTAATGAGATTCCACCCCCAGTTTCTTACCATAATCATAAGCACAATAAAACTTTTGATCAACTTTTCTAGCTTAAGAAGTATGGTTATGATTTTCAGAAGATGTGGAATTCATTTCCATGTACTTTTTGTGGATTACATAATCATTATGTGGCCAGATGTTGGAAGAGAAGGAAACTAATGAAGAATTTGATGTCGTTCGCTAGGAACAAGGCAAACCAAAAAGACCAATCTCGTTATGTAGAGTCGAGAAATGGTAGAAAGAGTTCCTCATCCTAGAAGAAGGAGATTAAGAGGAATTTTTGTGCTCATTTCCAGAGGAATGGGCATCGGGTGGACAATTGCTGGAAACTGCATCCATCTCACCATCAGAGTAATGGCAAGCCAAAGATGGAATGGAGGCCTATTGCAAAGGCAAAGGAAGTTTCTACTCCACCCCCAGTTGACAATTCAACCCAGGACCGGGTAATACCTGAAAATGAAAGTCCTTTAAAATGGGAAAGTCAACAATTTTTCAATTATAGATTTCATAATTAAGATTGATGAATAGTATGTAGTATTTTTTTGGAGATCATATTTTGTGAGAAAATGCTAAGAGAAAGGTTTACCATACTCAGAGGATTTTCTTACTTAGAAAAATTGATTAATGCTCCAGACATATCTTCTAATCAACTTATGAGTACCTATTACAACTTGGATACATAATTTGACTCATATAAAGCTTGGAGATTGATCTGCCATTTGTGCAGACAGTAGAGTTTGTAGGAGTCAGCTCGGAACTTCATTCTATGTAGAGGCATCGTGACCGTGCAATAGAATGGTAGCTAAATCACTATTGGCATTGACATCGGGTTGGAACTTCATTCTGTAAAGAGGCCATCATGCGCATTTAGCAGAATGGTACCTGATATTGCTTGTCAACAAAAGGAGCTCTCAAAGATTAGCTTGGAACATCATTTGGAGTCAAGGCATTACGACCACACATTCGAATGGTATATGATAATTAGAATTAGCATTATGTAGCAGAGGCATTGAGGTATGTAAGAGACTTAGCACTGCACAATGGAGGTGTTGAGGTCTACAAGAGACTTAACACTACACAATGAAGGTGTTGAGGTTTGCAAGAGACTTAACACTACACAATGGAGGCATTGAGGTCTGAAAATGGGATAAGTCATTGTCTATCATTGACATCAGATCAATCATAGCTCTAAATAACATGTAGTTCCTTTAAACCGGTTTGGATTCCGCAGAATCAACATGGAGCCAGAAACTGTGTTATAGAGTAAAAAAGATCGTTGTTTTCAGATATTTAGAAGCTTAACATTGCATAGTAGGAGTGTTGAGGTTTCATCTTGAAACTTAGCATCATACAACTGAGACGTGGAGGTGTTCTTCAGATATTAGAGTGGCGTTGGAGAAAGCATCATGGGCTCATAGCCCACAGGTTAAGGATCAGAGAAAAGTTGTTGAATTGAGAAGGTTGCAGGAGAAGAGACCAAAGGGTCTACTACAACAAAACTTCTGAGGTGGCAGCAAAGTTTCCAGATTCAGGACGGGATGGAAAAATGTTCCAATATTAGCTTTTGGGACAAAAAGCCTTTTTCAGTGGGGAGGTGTGATCAGAGGATAATTTTTGATATCAAAAGTTCCCTAAACATCCCTAAAATGTGATAGTGCAAAAGATCATTGCAAGAGCTTTCCATCGACTGTGAGAACGTGAAAAATGGACATCGAGAGCTCTAGTTATGTCCAGTCAAAGTTCAATCAACTCTGGTCAACTGATCAATATTAGACCAATGACACTCTGACACGTGGAAAAAATTCGAAGGGAGTCATTTGTTGGCTTTTGACCTCCAGTCTTCAACAGTCATAAAATAATAGCTCGTGGGAAAAAGGGGCTCAAGTTTTTTAACAAAGGGGAGTCTGACTACCGTGTGGACTATGGTATTATTGCCGACGTGGTGGGTACACAAGCCACCACATGGCTTGCCACCATGTGGCTTACCACCATGAATCGAATTCACTCGATTTGCCTATTGAGAGACGACAAGTGGACTATATGCTAATGATTGACTTAATTATTTTCTATACCACAAGTATGGGTCGAATTATTATTATCTCGGTGAGACCACATTGCCACCCACATGGATAGACATCCCAACCAGTTGAGCGCTTGTCCTACACAATGGGCACATTAAATATTAGCCACCACTTGGCCAAGTTAAATCCTCTCCCACACCTATGAAGGCATCCACGTGGAAATGTGAAGCAGTGGGGCAAAGGCCCACGCGTGGAGAAGCCCACGTGAAAGGAGCGGAGGTAAGGTTTATTAAAACCTTACCAAAAATTAAGGAGCCACCCAATGTGGGATATTCCCCATCTAAATGCAAACCGCCAACATGGGTATTTATCCCATCAAAAATGTATGCTGCCATCCATGGGAAATTAATCCTATCTAAAATACTAAGTGGAAAGTCTAATATTAGCCTAAGGATATTTTAAAATACATTATTTAAGGGCCTTATTTGGGTATAAATATGGGACCCATTTCTTTGTAAAGGACACACAAGACACAACTGGGAAGCTCATTCCTAGAGCTCAGAAGGTGGAAATCGAGCCAAGAGGAGAGTTAGATAATATGTCAATGACATAGTTGTGTGAAGTCCTAATTTATTTAGGCATTATTATTTTAATTATGATTGACCTATTATTTTTTAGGCAATAATAAATTAAAATTATTGTGACTAGGAGTTATTAAGACTACCTAGTCAGCCCACAACACTACACCTAATTATTGTGATGCCTGGAATATCGAATGGAGTACTATAGGGTGTTACGAAGCATCTAGAAGGCCTATCAAGAATCAAAGGATTCTGAATAATGGAGGTGGTGCCATCAAGCTTGCCAAATACACCAGGAAAGGGAAAGTTGGGTGCTATATTTCACCCTTGTCATCTGAAGGTCTTGTTATTATTCTAAGCAGGTTCTAAATAGTTTCCATTAGGTTTTCTTGTGAAAGTACTATTGTAACTTACAAGTTTTGACTAGTGGAACGGTTCGAAAGAACCCAGATACGTAGGCAATTGCCAAACTCCGTAATCAATCATCGTGCAATTGTCTTTATTGTCTTGCATTAATTTTAAATTGATTACTTAAAAGGAGAAAATTGTCGGCAATTATTTAAAGCCCACAAGGGTCCGAGATCAGGTAGATACAAACTTGCTTATTTTCAGATCAATTTGGGGAGCTTGTATGAGAAGAGGGAGGAATTTTCCTCTACTCTATTTGAGAATCCTTCTACATTAGGTTGTAGGTAGGGATGAATTTCTATTTGGGTTTGAAATTTATCCCTACCCTCAAGAAGGAAACACTTATGTTTGAAAATACTTCTTGGGGGAGTTCGGAGGGATAAGGGGAGTTTTTGAGTGATAAGGAGATGGGGAAAATATGGAGAGATAAGGGTGATTTTTTATGGCTATTTGGTATGGTTTATGAAACATGAAATTAGGTATTCCCATCCCCTCTTCCTAAATATAGAAGCTTTGAGCTTCTTAGCATTTTTTTCTTGGTTGCTTTATTATTTTTACATGACTTTCAAATGGTGTTGAAATGGTTGTGTGTATTCAATCGATCCCTATGTGCTAAGTGTGTGAGTTGCCTATTTCATTGGGGGAAGGCTAGCATGCCACCTTGGAATCCTTGGTGGCATGTAATGATTCCATTTGGTTGGGTTGTTAACCAAGAACCTTATTTGTGATTTTTGAGATACTTTGCATGTTGGTTTTGGGAGCTAGGTGGAGTGGATTTGAAGTTGCAGAGCTACAGATTTGAAGTGCATTTTTACTATGTTTTGAGCCAAAATTTTGGCATGTTGCCTCCTCTTTAGAGGAGGGCTTGTATGCTTTAATTTTAACTTATTTCTCCTTTATAAAATGAATGTGTTAATCTGATATGAGAGATTAAATTAAATTATCTGATTTGGATGATTGGAAATACAATTTAAACATTGTTGTTGTAATTATGTTATCACTGAAATTTTAGGTTATCAAATTTGTCTTTTGAAACAATTGTTGTATCTTCATTTTGGAATGGAAAGATTGAATTAAAGAAAGGAAATTAAAATATTCAATTATTGTTATCATTGTGAAAGATTTTATAAAAGAAAAGGGGAATAAAAGAATTATTATATATGTTTAACTATTGTACCTCATGCTGAAATATCCTTTCTTGTTCAAGTTTACTTCTGGAAAATTTGTTCTAAATCTGGTTTAAAATATGTAAAATATTCTTTGTTAGGAAACTTGAAATAATTTCTTCTTAAATACTTAAAAGTGGTGGAAATTATACTTTAAGAAATCATATCTTTTGCTGTAATTATATTTTTAGAATATCACTTTCTTCTTCTTATATGTTTACTTGTTAGATGTATATAAACAAGTGCTGTGGATAACACACACACACACACACACACACACACACACACACACACACACACACACACGTATATATATATGTATATATATTTATGTATATATATATATATATATATATATATATATGTATATATATATATATATATATGTATGTATATATATCTCTACACACACACACACACACACATATATAGATATATG
This sequence comes from Taxus chinensis, assembly GCA_019776745.2. NCBI lineage: Eukaryota > Viridiplantae > Streptophyta > Pinopsida > Cupressales > Taxaceae > Taxus > Taxus chinensis. The sequence goes on from CM034147.1 coordinate 329,240,568, forward strand.
TATATATACATATATGTATGTATACATATATATATATGTGTGTGTGTGTGTGTATGTGTACACACACACACACACATACATACATACATACATACATACATATAGTAGATCTTAAAAAAATAACTTCCATAACCCTGTAAATAAACTAGCTCAGATCTTGGAGATTTGTTGTAGAAGTATGGAGGAGAGTTTAAAATCCATAAACCCTTCCATTTCTCTAAAAACAACAGAAAATAAAACTTGCAGAGAGACCCAAATGAAATTGGGTGAGAAAGAAATAAAATAAACTTAGGTTTTGCAAATTATATCCTCCATTTTGCAATTTTAGGTTTAGCTAATCTAAGGGCAGAGATCTCTTAGATCCTAGGGCCCAGAATGGGTGTGCACAATGACTTAAATCATGTGGGTGCACTTTTAATAATTTAAATTAATTAACTTTGCTTAGACACACACATACACATATATAGATATATGTATATATACATATATGTATGTATACATATATATATGTGTGTGTGTGTGTGTGTGTGTGTACACACACACACATACATACATACATACATATAGTAGATCTTAAAAAAATAACTTCCATAACCCTGTAAATAAACTAGCTCAGATCTTGGAGATTTGTTGTAGAAGTATGGAGGAGAGTTTAAAATCCATAAACCCTTCCATTTCTCTAAAAACAACAGAAAATAAAACTTGCAGAGAGACCCAAATGAAATTGGGTGAGAAAGAAATAAAATAAACTTAGGTTTTGCAAATTATATCCTCCATTTTGCAATTTTAGGTTTAGCTAATCTAAGGGCAGAGATCTCTTAGATCCTAGGGCCCAGAATGGGTGTGCACAATGACTTAAATCATGTGGGTGCACTTTTAATAATTTAAATTAATTAACTTTGCTTAGTTAGTGGCCTAGGTAATTTGGTTATAATGTTTTAACAGGGATTATGTATATATTTTTAATTTGGGGAGATAACCCGAGATTAAATGGTTAATTTTTTAAATAAAAGAATATAACCTGCTTTTAAATATATATTATTAATTTTAAATAAATTTAAAGGCACGGGTTCATTTCGAAGACGAAATGGGACCCATGACCCTTTTTGTTTAATCGTGGATTTTCACCACTCGAAAATTAAATATTAATATGTATATATATTAATTGTTTGTGGAACGATTATTAACCTTTTCGCCATCACAATTTATCATCGTCGACGTTAAAATATTAATAATAATATAATAGTAATCCTAACCGTAAATATTTTAACTTGCAGGCATGGCATTAAGCTAACTTCTTGTCCCTCATACAGTTATTGCGACGTTGTGTTAACAAAGAGAAAATTATTATAATCCTCCATGTGGTTCGTGACTGTGGATTGGTTATGCTTCGTCATATTTTGTGACTTAGTCACGTTACCTTTGCAATGAAAAATCTTAACCATCATCTAATAATAATAAAATTATGATCACGTATTACTTTTTCCATCTTTGATCGAGATATTTGGTTATCTTTTAACGTGTTTATGAACTTGCGTTGAGTGAGGCGCAAAATATTTCCACATCCGCCACCATGACATGGTATCTCTCCCATAATTAGATAGATCTCCATCACTTGCACACTTGGGGGCATCAAACTCCCCCGATAGTCACACATTCTAATCAACATTTTCATATCTATACTACTCATATACACACCTATACCTTACTTTTGCTTTGCACTTCAAGTCAATATTTATAGCAACGCTTTCTCTTATCTACACTATGATCATACCTTGCTACATCTATGTATTCTTATGGCTTCCCTTTTTTCTCCTTTTGTACTACATACACACTTTTCTCCTCATGCTTACTCATGGATCCTTCTATTCATGATATGCATACTACTTTATATATATGGTATACATCCGTTCGTTCACTATACATACTCTAGCTATTCTTTCTCATAATGATCACATCTATTTGTCAGTAGCTCCTAATATACACACTTAGGGGCATTGGAATTCCCCTTCATCACTTTATTCTTATACCATTACTTTTTCCTATCTATACAACACAATGTTGTTACTACATACTTTACCATCGCTACCCTATGACGCACTCTTGTTCTATAGTTCATACTTGACTGTTGAGGGCACGATTCCTAAATGAACCTCACATCACATACATCCATTGGGGGTCGATGTGGCTTCCCTAATTTGCAAATCTTGCATATCATAACACACCATCACATTCACACGAAGTCTACCTATCTTGGTTGTATTTAGTCTTGTTAGCTTATAATACTTATATGTTGCACTTTGTTTCCTATGCTAGTTGGATTCTTAGTATGTAATTATCTTTTGTTATACACACATGCACATTCAAATGGTATCTTGGGGTGAATGCAAGACCTATAAAAATTCTCAAACAATTCATGATGCTTGGCACTGTTCTTTACCAGTCCCACTAAGGCTCCTGGGGGAATCTACCTTTCTTACTCTCCTACTACACATCACAAGTCCTATAGTTACACTAGTTACTACTTTTCATTGCTGTCACTTACATTTGATTGATCTATATGTGTTTTGACATAATATTTATATTTCTAATAGGATAATAGGTGCTTCATGTGTAGCATTTACCTTACAGAATACTATAAAACCATGGTTATCTACTACTTCTTGTTTGCTATTGTTTGCCACTTTTTGTGGGCGATGCCTTATGTGTTTCTTGATCATTGTTTTCTTATGGTAATTTTGGCCCCGATTGTATTTTGGAATTGTGAGTGATGTCCTATGTATACAACCCATTTTTCGCGGTCCCTCTTGTCTTCATAATTAATTGTTACACTGTACTATATTCCATCCCAACTCTTTACACTAATACCTATTTTCTAGTCTATTTTTTTAGCATGTGCCTTGGTTTCTACCATGCACATCCCCTACCCCATGTAATTATCCAATCTATGATATGCATATCAGTTTCAAGTCCTATCATTTGGGCTACCTCCTCCTACATCTATCATATGCACCCAAAATGAGGGGGGAAAGTATTGGGTGAACAAATCACCCTTCCATATGCACATAACTCCAGAATAGAACAAAATAATACAAAATTTGCCAAAGCCCACAGTCATAGATTGGTCAAGAATCTTCTTTGGAAAAAAAACATAGAGAAAACACTAGTGCCCAATATCCGACACGAACAATGGGTGCTTGTGTCCCACCTAGGCGCTTGTGTCATGAGGGAAAAATCATACAGTTTCTCAGTTCAACATAGTTTCTAGAAAGTTAGAGTACAGATCTACAATATCAGACACTTAGCTTCAGTTACAAAATCAAATCATTTAGCTACAAATCAATTATGATTTGACTACAATTCAATTACAATTTGTTTACAAATCAAGGCGTGTCAATTTCCTAGTCTATCTTCTTATTGTGAGAAACTATACGATTGAAGGGACTCTATGAAAAACTAGAACCTCTGATTAGAAACACTGTTGATATTTGGTATGACCAATGCTCAAGGCACGTAATTCAATCCATACAAGTGAGATTTCTCAATATACACACATCACTCTTGGTGTCTCACTGCCTAATAGAATCTGTATCCTTGGCGATACATAGATTTCTTCATATCCATGGCCACATAAGAAGGATGTTTTAAAATCCATCTGATGGAATTTATCACTCCCTACCCTGTCTGACATCATAGGGAGAGAAATAACTAAGATGGAATTTCTATCATATAATCTACTCAGAGAAAATGTTTTGTGGTAATCAAAACCTTAGATACTACTGTTAAAAAAAATCTATATGTTGAAGTTACTTATACCTATGTCAGTGTAGGACATCTATATTCATACTTAGTGTGGTGCATATATTTACACCTAACTATTTTTCCTACACTCATGGGATATGCTTGCTTAGTTGTAGCACTTGTGTTGAGTTGATTCACTAGTTGTTGTTAGCTCACTAGTTATGTGGAGTCAACTCGATTTCTTGTATCAGTTAGTGAGAGTTATTCCCCAATGATCTAAGAGGACGTTGCACATTGACCACCTATATGTACTATTGAATCAGTCTATCTCATGGTGAATATGGAGTATATGGAGCTTTGAGTTGTTTTGGATTCATTATTGCCTCGTGAGTTCTTGATCATATTACATCTTATCGTTAGTTTTTTAAATTTCTACAATTACTCATGCATTCGTTTTTCATCAGAGATACAAAAACTCTAATATGGTATCAGAGTAATTCTGGTGATATGTTTTGGTAGTCACAAAAGCATGCACTTTAGACATTTATTTATCTTGGTCTCATACTACTATTTATAAGGTTCTTGCACAAAGAAAGTACTAATTATCCCCGTACCTTTGGCCATTTTATTTATTTTATTTCTTCATTTGCGACCTATTGCACCTACATGCCCAGCCATTTTCGCACATCTCCCATAATTTTAGCCATAACTGGGGCACCCAAATTTAGTGTCGGGGTGCCCTGGTCCCACTTGAGGGCACCTCAATACTTCTAGCACTTTCCCACCATTTTTTGGGCCTCTTCTATTTGTTTATCATGTTTATCTTTTCTGTGGTCAGCCTTTTCAGGGTTAATACAAAATTAGAGCAAGAGAACCCTATAAATATAAAGTTCTGAGATCACTAATGAGGGTATTCTCATCTGCCACGATGCCTAGGCTCGCTCATGTTCCTGCACAGGCGTAGAAAAACCTTGAAGATGTTTGGATTTGATTGCAATGGACATTTTTTGGGCCCACATGCACTATATTGCTTGGATCTAATTGCATTGGGTGTTTTTCACATGTCTAAGGCGTTTTTTGCTTAGTTGAGGCATTTTTCTGGCATCTAGCAAATGCTCACTATTTTGCTAAGTTTGATGGGCGTTTTAGAGCACCTGAGGTCACGTTGTGCACAGCCCCCACTAGAACTACATTTCATTTTGAACCTCTAGAGCAACAACACTGCCCATACAGGGCATTTAGTCAAGTCCCCCGTTGAAAGTAGTTTGAGCGTCAGTCCAAAACTGCATACATTTGCATCTTTAAGGTGGGTAGTGGATTGGCATAAACAGTCATTCACTACCCTGGAAAATCCTTCCACATGACCTTTCATTCATTTCCTACATTCGACCCTAGTTCAATGAATCCCTATTGCGATAAATTCCTAGGGTTATAGGTGGTGCTCAGCAATCAGCGAACAACAACAAAACATGTAGAGCTTTTTTAGAGATTTCCTTGAACCTAAATCTAGCAGAAATGTATTCTCTTTCCTTAGTGGCACCCCATGTCCATTCTTGGGCAAAATGGAGATATTATTCCAATCTTCCTGTTTTACTCTATTCCAGGACTTTTGTGCAGCCTTTATCTACTTTTCGAATTGCAAGTTACATTTGCGACACTTTATGACATTTGAAAGTGTAATTTAAGTGAGTTCCTTCCTAAACTTGTACTCTTGCACATTAGGGTTTGATTTCTATTAGATGAATTATTGAGCCTAGGTTGGCTTTAGAGGCCAATTTTTTTTACAAAAATTATTGTCCTCTTAGATTAGATTCATTCGTTCTTCGATCACTCAGTTCCAACGAGTATACATTTCTATTGATCAGTCCTTTCCATTCTTGAGTTATCTGGCAGTTTTTGCATACTTCAGTTTGTGAAACTACAATTAATGTGCAAATAGATTCGACTTCATCGCGGTACAGAATGGTTGTGATCTTGTTATAATTTACAAATCTGATAAGCTGAGGATTTGAGCACTTTTCTGGTACATTTTAGTGCATGTTTTCTCATGCATCTACATGATGGATTCCATTTATTTTTGTAAAAACACTAATTGTATAAAGTGCCACATTTATGGGGGGTTTCTTGCTAAACTCACTAAGGGACTTGTCACATTTTCTCAGGCTAAGTTATAAAGTGTCATCTGAGGCATAATTTTGGCTTGCTAAGGGCATTTATTTGTTGGGAATTGAAGGGTGTTCCAGACCTGTGGTAGTGCCTATGCATTCAATATACAAACCTGATCAGGGGTGTTTTCACACTATGATCTAAACAATTCTCCAAAATCTACAACAATGTGAGGGGGTATAAACTAGAACAATCCAACATCAAAACAAAGTACACACACATAACACAATATGGTAAGGGCGTGGTTACACCCAATGGTGTGTTGAAACTACATTTTTCGACCAAAGACAAGATATTTCATATACCTGGGCTAATTTATACATGCAGATGTATGCTTAAACAATGACTCTTCAATACAAGAGTACAATACATCAAGCTACCAAGCAGTATCTGGCTCTCCTCCAGATCTCGAAAATGGATCTACATGAGTGCACTACAATTGTGCCTGTCATAACCAGGGTGCCACCATTAGTCTCAGCATAACCAGAAACTACTGAAAATCTGCCACTGTGCACCAATGCTCTTGCTTGTGGATCTGTAAACTAGACCTCTCACATGGGTCTACCAATGTGCAACCATATTCATGTGCACCAAGAAGTAAGTCTCTCTTCCATCTCACTGCATCAGGCCTGTGCATACAAGAAGATTTACCTCCTCTATTATATTTGGATACTATATGTACCTAACAAGCTCTGCCAATGTTTTTTACAATACTACGATCTCCTATGGACCAACAATACAACATGGTTTTAATTATCACGGGTTAGTCTATTTTTAATACAAGATCTCACTATATTTTACCTGTGGATCTATAATACAAGATCTCATTGACAACATAGTGGAGTCTACAAGATGAAAGACTGTGGGCTTATGTATACTATACAAGCCATTACATTGAGACAATGCAATACAAAGGAAATATGAGTAGTAAGACATAACAACTCTTCTCATCAGTGGTTAGATGTCCCTATGTATTTACACTTTGTCCTTTATCTTACTCTCGGATTGAAGTTGTGTCTCAATGCAACCTTTTTCTTCTTGATGTTCTTCTTCTTCATCTTGGTTCCAAAGGAGAATTACACACGACCCCCTTTCCCCTCAATCCTATCATGCTTTAACCCTAGTTTTCTAACTTATATAAGTCAAATACAAACATTATTTGCGCCTTAGTTATGCAGTTTATAACTATCTAATCACTTTTGACCAATCAACCGTCGGATTTCAGCGTCCGCATCTAAAATAAAAAGTGCATAAACACACAGGTGATACTTGTGATCGGTTCCCATATTTATGTTGATCGATGTCAACTAATCTTGGCTAGATGTCGGTTCCCCCTATGGGGTGACTGATGTTCGGCTCCCTGACTGACGTCGAGTACTGTGTAATTTTTGTACTAACCTATAAATGCATGCCATTTGTGAAGCAATTCAACTCCACAACCTAACATAATCTACATTATGGAGTTTCACTTTCACCATTCTGGTGTTATGCTCGACTCTAGGAACTTTCTAGTCTTTGAAGGTAGATATTATTAATCATTGCACTATGCGCGATTTGTCACCTTAACTCCATGGTCTTATTTCTGAGTCTAATTAGCTTCTACAGAAGTATGAGTGGTTTAACCACAGTGATGAGGTCTATGAACTTCTTGGTCTTATTGTTTATAGGGATACATTGCATTTGTTCGAACACACTCAGTTCCCTTTCACTGTCTAGACCATTATCTGACATCCGTATGGCGACCTTGTTTCACCATCTGAGAGTGACGCTTCCATGGACAAGTCTAGTGCCTCCATATATTCTCCCCCTTCTCACATCCCTTTCATTGTTGAGTGTTCCTTTGTACATGTTCCTACTCATGAGTCCCATGTTGACTATTCACCACATGATCTTGTTATTAAGAACACTCTCCCTATTATTGCCTCCATAGAGCTCATTGTCGTTCATGTTCATGCTTCCATTGACTCTCCACAATATTTTTCTAGTGGAGAACCTTCATTTGAGACAGATGTGACCATTGCCTCTCGTGCTCCATTGCAACTTGATTGCTCAGTTGATGACACTCCACAGACACAGGTTGTTACCTTTAAGTGCAACGTTGTTTCATCTTGGACTTCTAGTAGCTCTTTGCAGCATTCTTCTCCTCCTACTTCATGTTGTGATGTTAAGACATTTTTTTTCAATCATTTCTCTCATTAAGCAACCCCATTAGGACGAGTAATCTTCCCGACATGAGTTGTCTATTTATAGATTCCACTTATGTTGCATTACATGAATATGCTCTGATTGAGCCATCACATATTCTGGATGACCCATTCATCTCTCTCATTGAAAGTTCTCACCTTGGGATGTTTGTCACTTCCACTATTTCAAAGATGTTTCATGATCCACCTCTTCTTGTGGATCCCTTTGTGAGGGTTATTGGGCCCCCACCATTTTATTTCTCTGACATGTATGCTATAGTGGCATTCCCATTGTCTTTCATGTGCAAATGTTTGCTAGACCTATGCCACATTTCAGTTATCAGACTAAATGCAGAGATCAGAGTACTTGTAGGCTTCTTCTTCCTTTGTGGAGTGGGTCAAATTATCAGTACTCCCTTTTTGGTCCTTCCCAAGGGTAGGAACATTATTCGGTGCAGGTAGTATTCTCTTCAGTCTTTATGTAGAGGACCACATCATCGACACTCTTATTAGGGGACCTTCTTGTCCTCACTTCTTTCTCTCTCTACTCTAGGAGGATGATCATTGTATGTGGGTACCTCATCAGGTCGAAGTTACCTAGGACCCACCACTTCTTCATCTCTAGTTTTCTTGAGGGAGTTATCTCGTCTCTCTTTTGGAAGGGGAAGTTGTTTCCCACCGGGTTTTCTCTTTTTCCCCACTTTACGAGTGATTTTCATTTTATATGTGGGGTACCTCATGATGCCTTGTTTGTCAGGACCCACTTTACCTTTTCACTGCCCACCTAAGTTGTTTTTATGGGGGGTGTTAGTGTAGGATATTTATTTTCTTTGTATTTGTTTATTTACTTGGATCTTTCCTACACTCATGGGATATTCTTACTTAGTTGTAGTAATTGTGTTGAGTTAACTTACTAGTTGTGTTTAGTTAGCATCACTAGTTATGTTGAGCTAGCCTACTAGTTGTGTGGAGTCAACTCTACTTCTAGTATTAGTCAGTGAGAGTTATTCCCCACTGATCTAGGAGGAGGTTGCACTTTCAACCATCTTATATTTACTTGACTTGCATCAGTCTATATCATGGTGAATATGGAGTATATAGAGCAGTGAGTTGATTTGGAGCCAATCTTTCCTTACAAGTTCTTGATCATATTGTGTCTTATTGTTAGTTATTTCAATTTCTATAATTAATCGTGCATTCATTTTTCATCAGAGATCTAAAAAATCTAATAGGGACTTTGACTACTCTCTTTCTCTTCTTTTGTAGGTCCATCCTTACAAGTAACAAGAAACAACTCACATCACAAGCTCCAACAACACACTACCACACATAGGATTCACCCCTAGGGTATGTAGACACCAAATTTTGGTACCACCCTGGATTAGCTCTCCTTCGTTATAGTTAGCCTCTTGATTCCCTTTTCCCCTAAACTAAATCCCATTCCCATACAAAACACAATTACCTTTAAGAAATTAATTAACCCCCTCCAATCATTAATCATCATTATGTGTTAATGGATTCCATGTAAGCCCTTTCCATAATTAATATTATTAACCTAAATAACATCACCTCACATACTAATAAAATTCTCCAAAATCATCCACAACATGTACCCCACTTATTCCCATCACATCCACTATTACACCTAATCCTCCACATAATGAACCCCACATGAACCCCACCTATGAACTTAATGATTATAAACCCGCAAAAGTATACACATCCGACACCCCACTCCTAAATTCAAAATAATCCTCATGGGATGCATTATTACACCTAACCTTTTCAATCATGTCCCCACTCAATATCACATCCTTTATTTTTGAATCACGAGACCCGCTCCATCAAATCCAATTCATATCAAATTCAAATCATGTCTTTTAATCAAGGTTACTTTTGTAAAACCAAGGTTATCTAACATCCCTCAGTTAACCCCCTCCCCAGATTATATATACATGCTTTATTCCCTTCTTTCAAATAATGTTTTTCTGAGGAAAAATAATAAGAAAATTATGAAATGAGTTTTGCACAGTTTGAGGTCAAGGAAAATATTTTCCATTGTTAGAAATTAGAGGCGAGGAGTGTTGTAGAAAACTTTGACATTGCTGGGGAAGCTTTGACATTGTTCATCATATTACCATCTTGATTCCCATTACATCTCCATATCAGAGCACTAACTAAGTTCCGTCGTCATTCCACTTACTTGGAATTTTGTATTTTTTTTGCTTCTACATGTCTATCTACTGTTCATAATTTATTGCCATCTTTCTAGACACGGGGGTTGGCATCCTCCAAGGAAGTTGACAACTTCTTGGAACCGATATTGTCCGGGAAACCCCCACATATTGTTATCTAATCATACTATGTTTTAGTTTTGCAGAAATTATCACAGATCCATCTTTTTGGTCCCCCATAGATCTCACATCCACATCTGAGGCCCCTTAAGCCCTCCATCATTTTGAAAGTTGCTGGTGGCTTCCAATATTCGACACATTCACCTATGCGAGAACAAAGTTTCCTGTATCAACATTATGATGCCCATGCCATGGTGGGACCAGATCCAACATTTAGTCATTTCATTTATTGCTTTACTCATCTTTTCTCGATCTTGTACAGTGGAATGGTTTGCCGGTTTCATATCTCCCTCATTTAGATATCTTTCACGGTACATTGATTTATTGATTCACTTATTGTACAGGGTTTAGTAATTATCTCTGTCAGTATGGTCAACCTCGTGCATTCGACTGGTACGTATCGTTTTAGAGGTAAGTGTGCTTCACAGATTTGTCATGGGCTTGGTATTTAATTGTTCATAATTAATATCAAGTTTGTTTTTATCATTGAATACATCATATTAATTAATTAAAAACATAATAAAACTATATACATATAATTGGGTTCTACTTACATGGGAAATTAAATTAAGAAATTAAACTTATCGCGTGGCTAATTATTTAATCTTATTCGTATAATAAATGTATATCCTAACTTACCCAGTACCTCTTGTGCTGACCCAACAAAAGATGTATATATCTTTATTTTTCACCTCTATACCCATCTCATTAACACTACCTATAATAGTCCACCGAGCCACTTGACTCTAAAACTTGACACTCCACCCCATTTTTTCCACTCAACAAAAAAATCTCAAGTTACAACCACACAGACCTAAAAATCCTCCAACAACTCCCCACCTATTTTAATCCTCAACACTCTACCTCCGCCTTACCTACTCCACCTTGACTTCCCTCAGCTCTGCCAGCTTGGCTGAGCTATTGCTTCACTCCACTCACTCCCACTTTACGATCCACCCAACAACCCCACTCTCACATCGGCCAAGTCATTCAACTTACCCATGCAAATCTCACCTCTCTCCAGCTTACCCCTTGAGTCAACCTCTCTCCTAGCTACCTTGTATCTCTACAACAATCCCACCACTGAGCTTCTCATCTCCAACCTCATATGCCAAGATAACACTACATAGTCTACCCTTGGCCAAACCACTAAATCTCTTATCCCCAACTCAACATAGCTCACATGCTCGACCACTACACAAATTTTTACAATGTCTCCGTAGCTACTCAACTCTCAATTCCCCTCATACCGGCCACCTTGTTTTCTTCCTGCAGGGACCCCAGTTCCCTGGTTTGAAGTATCGATTAGATTTTCAAGCCAACTATGTATCTCCCTACAATTCGTACAATGAGTAAGCCCTAAGTTGTTTTACTCGCCATCTGTTTCACACTTGATACCACTTCAAGTATGAGATACTTTCATTGAAATTACTATCCTCCACTCGTCTACTGCTTACTGCCTGCTCTTACATTCATCGAGGACAAGCCAAGTGCAATATATGTAATGATTAGAATATAAATCATTGCTTCTTAGGACGGTAACAATGCATGCGTTTCCTTCCAAAGCCAATCAAATTCATGTAATCTCCTGTGAGGTACTCGGCTTGACCACGACTTCCCACATAGAGACAAGGACACTCGTGGCCGACTTGATACACGCTTGAAAAACCTGATAAATACATTAGCCAGAGTCTAGCCAAAGCAAATTTCCTCATGCAAATTTCTTATATGTTCAAATCCGTCCAAGCTCAGTGGAAAGGATCATACATCTAATTAGTTTACACTAATCATACAGCGAATGGATCAAAATCCACTAGCTAAACTATAAATCAATGCAAAATAGAAGACCAAATGACTTCGCAATTCCTTCTGTGGGTTTGGTATGTGATTCTCGAGCTATGCACAATCATACCTCTGAAGTTTGACATGCATGTATGGAAAAATAGTCTGACCCACATATGTACCCATGAATCTCAATGTGGAGAAAAGTGAATATCCATACAAGCTCATAGTATCCCGATGCTTGGTACATCTAACTATTTTCTAGTTTCATATCAAATTCACACAAATTTTGTGGGTAGTGACTGTACAATCATCATCATAGAAATAGGTTTCGCATTTCTCTACAACATAGTTTATAAATGGACACTATCATAAACAATGCATTTTAGTAGTCTAATTATAGTGACTGTTCATGCATTTAGAGTTTCTATGATTCTAGAAATTATACAGTCATCGATCCACAGTCTCATGTATAAGATTCCAATATGGTTTAGCAATTGGCTTACGCAATATTTGTGGGTACAACACATTTGTAAAAAATTCTTTACAACACTATTGGCAATTATATAGTTCTCATTACCACTATGCCATCGTAAATGTGAAGAGCCATATGCATGTGTAGTATGAACCACCAATTTTAATCCACTCATCCTTTAGCAAAATTTGACGAATCTAGATTTTCCAGTCATGCCATTGTTGAGTCGAGCTTACCTTTATGGTCATCCTCATCCCCTTGCTTTAATCCCATCATTTCGACTTAATTCACTCCTTTGCGTCCTTTATATTATGGTGGGAGTCAATTGTTTAATTGGTCGTCACTTATTTACGTGGGTGAAATATGAAAGTTGAGACTATGATTTTGTTACTTAATTAAACTGACAAATTGCAAATCTGTACGATGGATCCTCTCTCGCCATGTTTAGATTAGAACCTTTATATTGGTTTTCTCGATTCTTCGTCGACCACGTGCACTAATCTCATTATTTACTTTTGCATATTTTCTCTCCAATGCTATATCAGGATAATAATCCTCGTCGTCATCCATATGATTGTTCTTACTTGACGAAGAACTCACATTACGCATCCATTTACAAACCATGTTTACTTTGAATTTTTTCCCTTTCTTTTTCCAATCTCTAGTGACCACAATCCTGATCATTGTCAACCATTGTAGGCCACACAATTCTTAAGCTCTCCTACTGCCCTCTTCCTCACGAGCTCGCACCATGCATATCACCATTACCTTTAAATTATATTCATTAATACACGTCCATCATTTCTATCTTAATGGTCCCCTAATCCCATCCCCACGCAAACAATATTCTCGATTTATCCTTAGTCATCCCTACTTTATTTTTTTTTAAGTCGATATTAGTATAGCAGCTTGATTATATGATTTTATATAGAATATATCAGTATCCTTTAGATTCAGTTTTGACTAAATACTATTTATTAATTAGTCTAATGTTTTACATAATATTGACTGTTTACATTAGTATCTGGCAATTAACAAGTCTGTGATCTCATTAGTTTACATTATGCTTAGGTTACCTATCGTCTCATTAACGTCCATAATTTGTATAATTTGCTCCGAAAAAATATCATCTATTTACGACATTTATTTCCTTTGGTTTTCAACATAATCTAACTAGAATAGTTATTCATTTCGCTCTAATTAATGCTATTTTCTAATAGCACATTTTATAGTGTATTTCTGAAATTACCATTGTATTGTTTTATAATTTATTTTGTCGATTTCCACTTGCACTAATTGTTTTATTTTCTTTTGTAGGTGAGAATCTACAAATGTCCATGACCAGCTACAAAGACAACGTTACGTTGTCAAAGAACAACTTGTTGAAACATAAACATGCCACCAATCTCCTTTCACTGACCCCATGTCTGAAATTATTCATGGTGCAATCTCTTGGGTACCCAAACGTTCCTGGCCACTGATTAGTCACTTCCACAATACACCATTATCAAGTGCAATCAAATCATACGGGGGAAAGCATTTCTCTAAGTTCTTCTCATTCCCCCTATTTTACTTTCTCCTTTCTGCATTGTAATTACCTTTTATGGTTAAGTGTCTGCATCGAACTTCACACATTTTTTTTGGTATAAAGTGAACCCCATGCATCCTGCCTAATCTAGATAGTTTAAATAGGGGAGTTAACCTTTTGCATTTCACCTATCACACACTACCTGAAACTTCATGAATGAAATCAACACATTAACAAGACACTCCTTTCACCCGGTTCACTGATTGGGAATTGAACACTCAACAATGAAACATGTTTAGAAATCTTCCCTAGCCATAAACTACCTAAGAAACCAACCTTAGACTACCGTTCTCTAGGAACCTTTGTTATCCACTTTTCTATTCACATCCTCTAAATTAAACATGATGATTAAAAATATTGTTGCTTGATTTGTTTGTCAACAAAATTACATAAACATATGTTTCTCTATTTCACACCTATTGTCACTCTCTCTTAAATCGAAACAAAACAACAATGTCACTCCACCCAATAAAATGTCACTTCTCCTAATGATATCTCTCCCAACAAGATTTTAAACTCAAAACCACACCTTCGGTTACCCAACCTTCATGTCTCCATGGTCTCGCCCCATGAGAACCATGTCATCCAAGATTGTCCCCACCTTAACACCAATCCCCATATCTCTTCACCAATCTAATATTTCCTAAACCAACCACACAACCATCTCCCAGCTCCTTTGGATACACTCTTGGACCGCCTCTCTAACCCCATATATGAATTCATATTTTTTAAATCCCCCACAATCTCTCAATCCTATCTCAATCTCCTCAATTGGTGGATCACATTTCACCCACATCCCTTTTTGTCAATTTTGTTTCATTCGCTACTAGTATGCCCATCAAATATTCTCAACCTCTTAATAACTACATTCCTACCCATCATATGCTCCAATCATCTCAATCTCGTAACACTCATATCCCCACATATCACTTACCACAACAACCTACCCAACTCTCAATAGATCACTTCATGCATCCCTATTTTTTAATACCAGTCATTACAACAACATATCCCATCTTAGCCAATGACATATACTAATCCTTATCAATAGAATCCACAAATACCTCATCCACAAGCTAAGCAATGCCTTATCAAACAATTTCCCAAACACCCACACATCCATAAATTAATCGATTGTCTTATCAAATGATTTCACAAACATCCCACCAACAAGTTTATCAATCACCTTATCCAAATGATTCCCAAAATACCCACACATTCACAAGCTTATCAATTGCCTAATCAAGCTACACTTTGTGCCACACAACCAATCCAATATCAACCTAATGATGTGCTAAATGATCCTATTCATGCTTTAATGAATCAGGTTGGATGAATTTAGAAGCCACTACCTTGGCACCCAAAGATACTATTATCCTATGAACACATCTGTAATGAACTGATTCATCTGTCAGTTCCAATCAAACCCTACCCTCCTTATTGGAAACTTCCCTAGCTTACTAAGTTCAATAGCAAGGAAGATCCCCAAAAAAATCTCCATGCATGTTCAAGCATACATGTTGTCTTATTGCACATGATCACGATCTTACTGACTTCACACTTTCCCCATTTCCTTGTCTGGTCCCACATTGGACTAGTAAAACCATATCCCGCAATATTCTATATTCTCTTTTTCACCTAACTTGCGTAACTATTTTTAAAACACTTTTCTATTAAGATTGCATGCCAAACTGCTATCGCTGACTTATACACCATTTGACAGTTTGAAGACGAGACCATCGCCAACTTTGTCAGATAATGGTGTGGTGTTATAAACCAATTGTCCTTCTCTCTTCCGCAAACCGAACTCATCGAAATCTTCTCGCGATCATGTGTAAAACATATATCATCTACTTTGCAAATCCAATAATTTCGAACCTTTGAAAAAGTTTTCACAATGGCTCACAACCTTGAAACCCGTTCCATTGAACAAGGTCATCTTAAGCTAAGTTCAACCAAAACTAAAATAGAATCTACTAAACCATTCACACATAACAATAAATTTAAGGGTGTATCTAACGTCATGGTCATTAAGCCCTCATCCACATCTACATCCAACACATGGCCTCAAAAATGAGCCCCTCACTCAACAATCATCTACTCTCCCTTAGGAGAATCATATAGTTTGATATTTCATAAGATGATGGCCATAAAATCCATCCAACTTCCTCCCGTACGACCCATGGAAAACTCACAACCCAAGCCTATTTGGTATCACAAAGCCCATTATTGTAAATATCATCAAGTCAAAGGGTACGACATTAAGAAATGTCTTTCCTTCAAAGATCGCATCTAACAACTCATAAATCAAGGGGATATCCAAATCAATGGCTCCACCACTTCAACTAGTCAACCCCTCAACAGGATTACACAAAATTTTCCTAAACAACCACTAATAAATCAAGCCCCTTTTACATCTCAATTATTAAATTCTTACGTGATTAACACCGTCAATCAAGATCTCATCTCATTGATAACTCCACATGTTCCTACCTTAGACATTGTTCCCACCCCTTATTCAAAACCTAGCATATCCACAACCATCACACCTATATCAAATTTTACTACTCATCATATACTTATACCTTCTCCTACCCTTACCACATCCACATAAAATTTAACTATACCATCCACTTTGATCATGCCCCAATCTATCACATCTGATTTAGTTGTAGCACCTTTTTCAGCCCCATTGATATGCACACCTATCCCTATACATCTCACATATGTTCCTTCACCTACATCTACATCAAAAAAACCTATCCATGCTCCCACACCTATAACATCAACCCCATTTGCAAACATATCATTCTTACCCCTCAAAAAAATTATGAATCTATCATTCTCAACTAATTCCACACTAAACATTAATCCTACACCTACTTCATTACTTGTCATGTCTACTCCATCTCTTACCACATCCCCTTTAGTAGGTTTAATTTCCCTACCTAAATCCATTCTACCTTTATCCATCAGGCCATCCTTAGAGTTAATCCTAGTTTGGTATCACCCCAAATTCACTCTCCTTCATTACACTTACCCTCTTGATTCCCTTTTCCCCTAAACTAAATCCCATTCCCATAAAAAACACAATTACCTTTAAGAAATTAATTAATCCCATTCAATCATTAATCATCATTATGTGTTAACAGATTCCATGAAAGCCCCTTTCATAATTAATATTATTAACCTAAATAACATCACCTCACATACTACGAAAATGCTCCAAAATCATCCACATCATGTACCCCACTCATTCCCATCACATCCACTATTAAACCTAATCCTCCACATCATTAACCCCACATGAACCCCACCTATGAAATTAATGATTATAAACTCCAAAAAATATACACATCCGACACCCCACTCCTAAATTCAAAATAATCCTCATGGGATGCATTATTCCACCTAACATTTTCAATCATGTCCCCACTCAATATCACATCCTTTATTTTTGAATCATGAGCCCCAATCCATCAAATCCAATTCATATCAAATTCAAATCATGTCGTTTAATCAAGGTTACTTTTTAAAACCAAGGTTATCTAACATCCCTCAATTAACCCCCTCCCTAGATTATATATACATGTCTTATCCCCTTCTTTCAATTTTTTTTTTTAGGAACAATAATATGAAAATTTTGGAATGAGTTTTTCATGTTTGAGGTCAAGGAAAATATTTTGCATTGTTAGAAATTAGAGGTGAGGAGTGTTGGAGAAATATTAGACATTGTTGGGGAAGCTTTGACATTGTTCATCATCTTGCCATCTTGATGCCCATTCCATCTCCATATTAGAGCACTAACTAAATGCCCTCGTCATTCCACTTGTCATTTTGTATTTTTTTTGCTTCTGCAATCTATCTACTGATCATCATTTATTCCATCTTTCTGGACACGGGGGTTGACATCCTCCAAGGAAGTTGATAGCTTCTTAGAACCGACATTGGTTGGGCAACCCCCACATATTGTTATCTAATCGTATCTGCTTTAGTTTTACAGACATTATCAAACCTATATTCTTGGTGCCCGTAGATTCATATCCACATCTGAGGTCCTAAGACCTCCATCATCAAAGTTGCTGGTGGCTTCTAGCATCGACATTCACCCATGCGAGAACAAAGTTTCCTAATCAAAAGGGTATACCTCATTTTCCTAGTTGCCATGCTTCACATTGAAATTACTTCACACTTCACATGGCTACTTCTCCACTCAAAACACTATCAGATACACTCCTCTCTAGTTTATAAGGTACACATATTCTATCTACTTTATGCTATCAAATTTTCACTCAACAACATAAAGTGAGGGAAAATGTAGAAAAAAAATCTATGAATTTGGGTACATTTATAGGTCATAAAGCATACTGATGTATACATGATTCCTAAACAATAAAAATAGTGGTTAACAACTCATTTTGGCCTTTTTTTGCTATTATATCTTGTAATTTACTATTTCTGAACTTGACTGAGCATATTTTTGACTTTGCCCATCTTACAATTTTATCGACACTTGACTGCTTTACCTTTTGATGGCCTCAGAAACTAGTACCAATTTAGGACAGAAGCATCGAGGTGCTCCTGTACCTCATGGGCGTTCTTGTCCCTCTCTTTTTTCTTCTTACTCTTTTGAGTCCCTTTCGCTTCTTGGTCACATTTTAGTACTTTGGGTCAACTTTTCAGTTGTCAATTACGAAATTCAAACAAGGGAATCATATATATACTTAGTTACTTCTTTCAATCAAAGGGCCAAGTACTATAAGTATTATCTATCACCACCCAAGCTTACAAAAAGGCACAAGAGCACTTAAAAGCATATAAAAAATATCCATACAAGGGTCAAGGGATGGATTGATTTGCATACAATGCATAAGAGGGGAATTTATTCTATTCTATCACACACATTTTTCATATTTGGTACAATATATATCTACCCCACTATCATCATTCAACTTGCACAAGGGAAACCTAGGCATTGGAAAAAGATACACACACACACACATGAAGAACTGCATGGATTCTAAGATGTAGTGCAATGCTCCATCTTAAGTTCACTCTTCGGGTGACCGTCAGGGTTAATCCAACTCCACATTCTATATTTTTATTATATTTGATGTGGTTTACGGGTATGTGTAGGTAGTTATTTTTTTGTATGTTATAGGTGCAACCAGAGACCTGACAGTGAAACCAGAATGAAAAAAAGTGAGTAAAATGAAGACCTTCTGACCTAGAAAATGCCAGGTTCTAAGCATTTTAGCAGACACAGGTACCTAGATTAGTCATTAGACCTTGGGGAGCTCTTGTCCTCCTATGGGTGATTTTGTCTTATACATTCCCAGGGTTCTGAACCCTTGGTGAGACATTTTGACACCGTTTCTACCCTATTCCAATAGATATATAGTCCTGATCAGTTGCACAAAATTAACTAATTCATCTTTCTCCTTTCATTTCTTAGGGTTTTATATTTTTGAATGCTTATTGCTTGCACATTACTATATATAATCATCTAAATATCATTTGTTATAATAAGTTACTTTGAAATAAGATTTGATTCAAGTAAGAAAAACTCATATGAAGTTGACATTTTTTTTACCTTGAAGAAAGTTGCATATGCACATTTAATAGTTATGATCACAAATTTGGAGGATTGGAACATTTTGTAATAAAAATTAAAATAAATCATGAAAGAAATTTTAAAGAGATTTTTTTTTAAAATTAATATAAATAAAGGTTCTTATCTTAAATTTTTCACATACCATGATAAGTAATAATTACATTATCTTGTATTTTAATTTCTCATTCATTGGTGATAAATGGTATTAATTTAGCTACACCATTGTGTTGGGATTGGAAAAATTCTAGAACAAAAGGGCTCCAATATATATTTTTTGGTTTTTTATCGATAAAAGAGGGTTGTGGGGTCACTCATCCTTTCCATTCATAATCGAAAAATGTTTACGTCAAATATCATATAATAATTATAACACTGACATAGGATAAATAAATATGAATAAGAAGAATAAACCATAAAAAAAAGTAGGAGGTCACATAGAATTTAAACGAGTTTTAGTGGCCATAACTTTTACTAAGGAGTATACAATCTTCTACCACCTTTTATCCCTTTAGCAAAAAAACCAAAATCTAGAAGAACATATCTTCTATAGCCATTATAAAGGATATATATATATATATATATATATTCAAGAGGCTATTATTGTATATAACTAAAAGATTCTAATTATTGTTGTTCACCTTCCATTATGAAATTCTCTTTTGCATCTAGTTGTGGAAAATCCTACAAATACATCACTACATAAGTGATTCTTGCACTCCTTCTGCATTGTGTGTGTGTGTGTGTGTGTGTGTGTGTGTGTGTGTGTGTGTGTGTGTGTGTGTGTGTGTGCGCGCGCGTGTGTGTGTGTTCATCGTACCCTATAACCTCACAATAGAAATAAATTTTTTCCTCAATGTTATAAAAAAAGTATGCATAAAAACATGCCTATGAACCAACCATGATCATGGTGTCTTTGAGATTTCACATATCTTTCTAAAATTTATTTGCATTGTGCTGGGATCATCTAAATGAAATATCCAATAAAAACCTAAATTTAGCAATGATGACTTTGGATTTGCACCTAAAGCATGGCTTACGCACACATTCCAAACCTGGGTGACCTATCCGTATCTCTCTTGCATGACTTATTTCTCTATTCACACTTCTCTATCACTTAAAAAACTAATTACATCAGTCCAAAGTAGTATATTCCTCTAATGTTTCATTCCTAAAACTTTGTAGAATCCCATAAACTATCTATTTGGGATAGTCCATATGTGATTGAACTATCAAATGATTTGGTCAAAATCCAACAATTTTTATTTAAATAAATTTAAACCTTTAGTAGAGGATTGAGATCAAATAGATAAAGAAGTAGTAAGCAATATTTAACATGCAAAGTAAAAACAAGTGTTCAAGATAGGATATAAGAATGACTCAACCTGTATCAGGATAGCTTAACTGATTTTGCACCAGGAAATAAGTTGAGAAGAATGGATTTGGACTGTATAGGATTTATATGAGAAACTAGAGTTTGGAACCTCTTTGGACAGGATCACCCAAAGGGGGATAGGTCCACTTTGAGCACTAATGTCTGAATTGGGTGATAGTGTCCTAATATGTATTATGATTGTGATCTTTTGGGGTTTAAACTTGGCTTCTTCCTTTCATTGTTTATCACATCAACTTCGATGTAGGGTTCATAAACTTGAAAAAGAGAGGGAAAAGGATATAAACAACCAAATGGAACAATAGTACATGGGCACTCTTATCCCTGATGGGCAGTAGTGTTGGGGATGCTCGGGAATAAGAAATATAGAACTGGGTCATGTGTTTTCCAATGTCCAAAAGTAAAGTGCCCATTTGAGAAAATAAAATGTTAAGAGTAATAAAAGGGATTCAAAGCAATGTAAAAGAAAAACAAGTGTCATTAATGCCTAGTTTTCTTACTTAGGAATCATGCATATAATAACATACTTAGAGGTGTGATGTAAGTAGTAAGTGTATGGTGGGCCAATAATTTATCTGAATGGATTGCACTTATAAGTATTATGTCATAAAAGGGTATTGAGGCAACCAATATGAGAAACACATGAACCAACACACATTGAGTTTTTTAAAGGGGCTACAATGATGTTGTCGTGTAAATGTGCAATAGGGAAATTGACAATTTTTTAGCACGAAAACTATACCCATGTGCTAAAGTTTTTCAAGTCTATCACTCTGAGACACCCCGAATCTTTCCAGTAAGTCCAAATGACCTCCCTAATAATGTTATACCATTCTCCTAGGTGATTTAGGAAAGTCCATTCATTCCCCCTAGGTGATTTTAGGAGTTCATTTGAAAAGCTACATGTAGTTGTGGGAAGGGATACCATTGGCCTTCCTAGAGTTGGAGAAACCTCACAGAGCAAAGTATAAGAGCATAAGTGGATGTGGAGGTGATCCAAAGGTCTTGGGACATCATGGATATGGTTCATGAATATTTTGGAAGGTCTTGGAGAAGTTGGGGCAGTTTCACCAAAATTAGGGTTCACAAGCCTAGTCAGTGCATAGGCCAAAACAACCGCTGAGCTTTATAAGGTCATTCCAGGAGCTCTGGATGGAGTTATAAGTAAAAGGAAACATTTTAGGGAATAGGATTCCAAGGCCTACATTATGGTGAAATCATATTTTTCACAACACCTTGGCACATAGGATTTGCAGGCATTTTTTCTCAGGCACAAGTGGAGTCTTAGATCAAAATTAAAAATTTTTAGGGATCAAATTGATGAATCAAGACATGATACCCCCACCATTAGATTAAAAATTCCATTTCCAGTCAGGATCATACAAAAATTTCACCAAGATATTCCACCGGGAGCTCAAGTCATCATTGTTCCAAGTTGCCCTCTCAAAGGTAGTTCAAGAGTTAGTCAATTTTTCAGGAGGATACGTGTCAACACCAGGATCCTGGTGGGATTTCATGTCCCCAAAGTCCCTGCGGTCAGGTACACCAACCTTGGAAAAATGCACCCAGCACCCATGTGACTTATGGGACCCTCATGTGACCTCCAGACTTGACAGTTCAGCCCCTAGGTGGATTTTTTGAGTATCCATTCCTTGTCGTCAGATTAAGCACCACGTGTCACCATCTTGCCCACCATGGAATTTTATGTCCCTCATGTCCCTAAGGTCAGGGAAATAAAACATAGAAAATTCACCTAGACCCTATGGGGAGTCCTTTGGGCACCCATGTGACCCGCTTGCAAGTTCCAGCCCCTCGGTGCTTTAAAGCTGATTTTAGAGCACTCATTCCCTGTCGTCGGATCCCTGGCATGTGTCGCCATCTTGCTCATTTTGGAAATTTATGTCCCTTACATCCTTGAGGTTAGGGAAATCAGGGACAAAAAGTGCACCCAACTCCAACTCAAAATTTTAAATTTTTTTATAACTGTTAGCTGCTTCTCACTGTACGAAGAAAAATTGAAGAGAACACCTCACTCCACCATTACCAAAGCTTGAACCAGATCCATTACAACACATTATTATTCACTCCATGATGGAAGATATGTCTCAGAAGAATAATTCATTGAGATAAGAAAAACAAATGGATAATAGAGAGGAAGAACAATGCAAATCCCCATTGCCATAAAATGAAGATTTGAAGATATCTTGCAAACCGGTGCACAAATTGATAAAATATCTACTGCTGAGTTCTTCTCTCTTAAAGGCCATTAAAAAATCATATTCAAACCTCCAATTTGTAGCAAGGAATTCTCACAGCGAAGAAATCCCACTTCTGGCCCAACGAAGAAAAAATCCAATTTCCCGTCAAACTGTTGGGTGAAACGAAGTAGAATTGCACATGAAGCACCATAAGAAGAAACCTATCGCAATGAAATTTATTTCCTCACAAATGGAAAAGAAAACCATACGTGAAATTTTGAGCTCCATTAATGGCTGCCGCGTCCAGAAGCACTATCAGGTTTGAAATTTGAAAGATTATTTGAAAGTTTAAAATCTCCTGGACTATTAAGCGAGCAAGTCTGAAATTTCAGAGGGGCAATATTGGGCAAAAACCCATATAATTTTTTTTTCTTCCATCTCAATCGGACCTCAAAAATCCCACTTTATAAAAATAACAGGTCTTCTACATAAAGACTGCTGTCTCAAAAAAGTCAGCAATAAAAGAACCTGTGAAGGAGGTGAAGACATTGGAGGTGCACTATAGTTGAGAATTCCCCGGAACGGACATTTTTGACACTTACTAGAAATAGTAAGTGGTCCCACGAACACCTGCTAAAAATAGAAAGTCACACTGAAAGAGTAGTTTTGGCACAATGGGACATTCAAATATTCATCGCATCATAGGTTTCCATGAACGAGGACCATCAAACTTCATCACGGGAAACATCTTCTCCTCTTCTCTCTCTTCCCTCTCCCCCAAATTTCTCTCCCTTCAAATGTTCTAATTCTCCATTCAGGTTTTCACTTTTTGATATGCCTTTAAGTCACTTAAAAGTGACTTTAGAAACATAATGTAAATTAAGTCACCTTGATTTTATAAAAGAGATTTAAATATTTTGTAGGAATATGAATAGTCTAAAGTTAGAAATAAGGCATATGGAGGGTCATGAGGAAGACGATAAGTCACCTCTCATTCTATAAACTGTAACACCATTCCCATTTCAAAGGGTTAGTGATTGATCTTGTAAACTCAAGAGTGCATTGTACTTAGAGAAAGAAAAGGAGATATCCATTTTATTCTACGTTCCTCCACTCTCAAATTTCTTCCATTCCCACACTATGTACAACTTCTGCTTAAGCATTAATAAAAGAAGAAGGATTTTGTAGCCTTTTTGATGAGGTGATTTTAAAAACTATGAGTTCACAATCTTATCTCGTCTTGTTGCCATTTGCAAGGTTGTTTCTTCTCATAAATGCATGTGTTGAAGTTTCTAACTAATGTGTGTAGGAATCTAATTTCCTACCTGCAAAATTAGTTCCCCTATCTCATTTCTCACTCCCCTTTCCCTCTTTATAGACAAATTGCTCCCTAGTAATGAATTACTAGCTTTGCCACAAGGTCAGTGGATTGCCCCTGTTGGATCCCCAGTCAAAAGGCCACCATAGAAATCCACCTTTTTATGCACATGCATATATGACACCTGCACTGGTTAAGTAGAGGGACTTAGATTCCCAGAGTGTTGGCAATAAATCCACAAGTTTTTCCACTCGATAATTTTTCTTGCTAACAACTGAGCACTGAGGTCACATATCTAGAGGGTAGTAATCCCTACACTTAGGGTTTCCAAGGCCCATAGTAAAGATAAAGGAGAGTACACTTATATGATATTGGTATATGGGGTAGATATATATATATATATATATATATATATATATATATATATATATATATATATATATATAGATATATATATGAATGGGGGATAAGTCAAACATAAAAAAATTATACTACTATAATGATAATGAAAGGAAAACTAAGGAGCTTATCATATAAGAGTAATATTCTAACTAATGCTTATGCTCATATAATTCTAAGCTAACATAGAGAAATGGGAAAGGAAAATGGACTAATCTATACAAAATGAAAAAGAGAGTTAGAGCACTTATCCATTGGGTGATCACTGATGCATCTATCTCTCCAAAGAAGCATCACACCGAGAGAGAATCACTATTGGGTGGAGAAAGGAAACACCACTTCTATCCTAGACTCACTATAGATGACCTAGTTGTGAAAGTAATCCAACTAGGAAGAGTTTCTAAATCAATCCAATTCAAGTGTAAGATGAACCAAGGTAAAAGTGAGAAAATACAAAGTTGGCGTAGGAGAGCAGAGCAAATGGCTAGTTCCTATGATTCTAGCTTCCTTCCTTCATAATGTCTGGGTGTGGTGACCATATATATATGATGCCATTTCCCACAAATGATGGTTTCAATAAAGAAATTTTTTAACACTGACATGTATCATCCATAGGTGATGGCATCAGCCAAGGATGCTATATATCATGTAAAGTGAAAGAGATGTGTCATGGATCAAGAAAATGGATGAACAAGGTGCCAACTGGTGAAATGCAATAAAGTTCTCATATGTGTAACGTGTATGAGATACAAAGGAACAAGGATAACTAAAGCTAGGTACAAATAGTGATACTCTCTTTGTGTACTAGTTGTAACCCACAATGACGATGTGAATAGTTATACCCCATTCTCAATAAGCCCCTTAAGGAACCCACTCAAGAAATAGATGCATCAGTGACCTTTATCTACATAAAGGAAATTTTTAGTAACAAGTATGAAATATGAAAAGTGAGAAATTAGGTGTATACATATGTCCCTACCATTGATCACCACATGTCGCAATATGAAAACATGAGGTGGTCAATATAAATAAAAAATCTGTAACACCAAAATCAAAAGTAGATACTAAAAGTAAGAAAGGACTAGCTTAAATGAATTATACCCACCAATACGTATTGTTGGAGCTCAAAATTGTACCCATCATAAATCACAATAATCTAGGGCTTTGAAGCAACATGGGACTGTCTCCAAGTTGTGGGACTTGAATTGAGATAGAACTCCAGAGAAGGCTAGTTCCTCTACCTATTCCTAATGCTAAACTACTTCTAAGAAAGGAAATGCAACTGTCTAACTCTACTGTAAAATTCTAAGGGACCAGGGTGAGAAAGAGATGCATCAAATGGAAATCCTAAGCTAAAGAGAGGTGATAACACCAAGAAGAGGGGGAAAGACACTCTCAAATGAGGGAAAATGGAATAAAAACAAGGAAGGAGAGGGAAAACATGAGTGCCACAATCCAGAACAAAATTCAAACCACCATTTCCATGGAGCACAACATATTCAAACCCTATAAAGAAAATAAAACATGCAAAATATACCCGTAAATGTAATAAAAAGGAAAGATAATGCAATAAATAGAGGCTAGGGAAGAGAATAACCATGAAACATGAATTTTATTACTTCAAATAGATGCACATTCTATTAAAATGAAGGATAGAGGCACAAAACTATTGTATGGATCTAAATCCAAGGCTTCTAACTCAAAGAAACACTTGTGTGATGCCCTTGCATTCCAAGAATGTCCAACCCTTACTAATGGGCATCACTTTACATTATATAGAGAATGTGAAAGAGAGAGAAGAGGGAAAATAGAGAGAACTTGAGATCCTTCTTCCACACACCAACAACATGCATTAATTATATGAAAATAGGTATAAAAACCCTTACAAATCCATTCCTCAATGATACTTTGCTTATGGGAGAAGAAATGGGAACAATACCTCACCAGATGTGGTAGTTAAACAACCTGGAAATGTGTTATTTAATTTTGGAGATGTTTTTCACTTTTTCACCTATCTACCCTCACCAAAATTAAGTTTTTTCAGTTTTCATGGTGTAGTTCATGATGAGAGATTTCCAACGGTACCAATTATGTCAAATTTGGAGCAACTGGGTGAAAGTTATGGCCATGCAAATTTTAAGGGGTCAAGGAGGAACACAGGTTCCAAGTGCATTGCTACAGTCTACAATAAACGTTTTTTTCCTTGTGTGGATAGATCAAATGACTAGAGAAATGGAGAAGTATGGAAGAGTTCCTTTTGTTCCCTTGATTCCCGCTTTACTGACAATAGTCTTTAGTTTTTGTTTGAGTTGGAGAATAAGGTTTCAGGTGAAATTGTGGAACAGTTCTTCTGAAAGCCTTTGTTCCCGTAACCCCCAGTTCATTTGTAATGTTCCCCAATGCCCATTCTACACTTCCATGCTGTGTTTTTCAGTTTAAATGCTCCTACAGGGAACTCACGATCTAACGAAACTTGTTCCATCAATCCTCATCCCGTCTATAATCCTGTAATAGTATTCATCCTTTGAATTATGTCTCCAACACCTCCATGGGGAACTAGAAGCCATGAGGATCTGTTCCACATGCAATTCCAAAATCCTCATTACACTGCCACCCTTCCATTTCCTTTGCTTCATGGCCAAGACAATTCTGTGGGGAACTGATGACCTCGGGGAACTTGTTCCATTTACACTTGGTTCCTCCACACCCCCACAAACTTGTAATACATTTCCATCCCAAAATCATTTGTATTGCAACCAAAAGGCTTGTGTAGGGAACTGCCATCTCTAGAGAACTAGTTCCATGTGCACCCCTAAAACCTGTAGTACACTACAAAAGCCTAATTTTTTCAATTTTTTGACTAAGTTTTGGATGGAAGAGCTAGGAAAGGGGAAGAGGAATTATTTGAACACTGAAATTTGCCATTTTTCATCAGTTACACCTACTTAAGTCCAATTTTAAGAGAATTTACCTATCTTTTCCAATTTCTTCACTGAGGCCCCCATCCAACTTCTTGAATCGAAAGATGTCAAGTTGGCCAATTTTTCAAGGGGTGGAAAATTATATAATATTTTAGCAACTCAATGGTGTAATATTCCTTCTATATTGATGAGATAAGTGGCCTTGAAGCATCCATTGGGCATGGATTCAACCTGATATTATGAAAACTGAATCTATGACCGTTGAATCCACCTGAAGAGTTTCCTGGACCTAGAGATGACCTGATCATTGTCATCATGAATTTTTTTCTAAATTGAGTTTTATGAAAGTGGAAAATTGTATTGAATTGATATTTTCACCACATTTCTTGAAAGAAATGATGAAGATAAGCAGTAGAAGCCCCAATCTTGAATGCATGCAAACTTGATTTGAATTCTGTTTAGGTTCCCCGTATAACAGATCAATTGGGGAAAGTGAATGGAAATTTGAAAATGTGTCCAGGTATGATTTTTAATTGCTCTACATTTGATCTTCTGAGAGATTGCACCCAATCCTTACAACCTTGAAAATATTCCCAACTCATACTTCTTCATAATCCTCTATAAAACACTGTGAAAAACTATGCCATACAAAAGCAAGAAAACACTGAGCACAAAACTTAGGGAATTGAAACCAACACTACTAATAAGATAATGTGCTAGAAATACTTAGAGTAATTAGAAAGCTAATGTACTATGTACAAGATGCAATAAGACAACTTAATGACAATGCTTGAGATAAATCCTATTGAATGAGATTTGCAATGCATTTCCATCAAGGTCAGATAATTCAAAAGAGTTAGCTTCTTTACAAGTAGTAATGATATATGGTCAACTCCAAATTATATCAAATTTAGTGTGTCTCCCTAGGTTAGCTCTATCAACATCCCATTTCAAGACCATGTCACCAACTTTGAATGCCTGAACTCTAGTTTATCAAACCACTGTTTGGTTGATTTTTGATGTTGTTCCAACGTGATCATGGTAGAATTTCTTAACTCTTCAAAATCTACCAGTTCTACCATTCTAATTTCTCATTGATATGCATCCTCAAATTATAATTACATGGATAATTCAAGTGAAGGTAATTCTAGTGATAAATTAATTATGGCTTCTTTACCATAGACAAGTTTATAAGGGGAAGTAATAATTACCCTCTTCATTGTGATCTTGTCATCCCAAAGAGAATTTCTTACCTTTGTATGCCACTATTTTTGATTGATATCCATTGTTCTCTTCATAATCCTAATCAAGTTCTTGTTAGTATGTTCTTCCAAACCATTACCTTGAGGGTATTAGTCGGAAGAATTATTCAAATGAATTCCAAGTACAAGAGCCTAAGAAATCTTTGACATTATCAAAAATGATAGTTTGAGGGATACCAAACCTTATCATAATGTCTTCAAGGAAGCCCAATATAACTAATTTAGTTTCTTCCTTGAGTGACACAACCTATTTCCACCTGGTAAAGTAATATATCATTGCCAAAACCCATTTGTGACCAAAACTTTATGGAGGATTGACCATGCTAATGAAATCAAGTCATTATTGGGAAAATGGATGTTATTATTGAATTAGATGAAGTGGAAGGGAAACCAACCTCTTCTTACCAATGAAGAAAGCACGTTCCCTACATTTTCTGATCTATTTGTTAGCATTAACAAACAATGTGGACCAAAAGTAATATGATTTAAAGATTTTCATTACCATGGATTTAGTAGAGAAATTTCCACCAGAGAAACCATCATGGAATTATGCCAAAACCTTGTCTACTTGTTCACCTTCAATGCACCTCATCAAAATTCCATCAATGCTTCTTTTGAATAAAATCCCATTTATCAGTGCATAAGGAATGGAATGAAGTCTTAGATGTATCCTTTTGGTCATGTTCAGGCCAAGAGGGTATGTACTAGTAGATATAAAGGTATTCATATTACCAATCGAACTATGATAATTAATTGCATTTCCTTCATCCTACTAAATTTTAGTGTGTGAAGATTCCTCATTCATAAAGGAGGTTTCTTGGTCATTTTGAGAATACAAAGAAATCTACTCACAAAGTGCTCTACCTCTTACCATATTTTTGGCCTTAATAATCACATCATATTCCATTATTTTTGTCACCCATCTGGGGCTTTTCTCACTGATTTTTGCTCCCATGATAAAGTCTCTCACTCTGGAATGTGAGACTAGAACTTTGATAAAATTAGTGGCAAACATACTTTTGAATTTCTTTAGAGCCCTCATGATAGCAAAGACATGTTTTTCAGTGTGATTATACTTAAATTCATAATCCTTTAGTGTTTGAATGAAGAAAGCCACCAGTTTTTCCAATCCTTGATCATGTTTTCGATTCAAAACAAAAACAATGCTAGATTCAGCTCCATACACATATAGAATAAAATCCTTGGAATAATCATGGTTGATAAGTGTAGGAACTTGAGATTTTTTTTTTTTAATATTAGTAAAAATATCCTTCCCTTATGTTGTCCATTTGAATACTGAGTCCTTTTTCAACATTAGAGTGATAGGCTTGACCAATCCTGCAAAATTAGGAATGAATCTCTTAACAAAGTTAATCTTTCCAAGGAATGATCGCAATGCTTTCTTGTGAGTTGGAAAATAAAGAGAGAGAATGGATTAGATTCTTTTTGGATCAATGGTAGTGCCCTCATTTAAAACAATATTCCCCAAAATCTTCCCTCTAGGGACTGTAGAGTCACATTTATTGGGATTAAGAGACACCCCATATTCCCTACATCTCTTAAACATCTTCTTAAGGTGGTTGATATAATATTTAATCTATTTTGAAAAAAATGGTGATATCATCCAGATAAACAAGGATGAATTCATTGATATACCCTTTAAAATTAACATCCACTAATCTTTGGAATATAGCACCTACATTTGATAAACCAAAAGGAATTTTATGATAAGCATATGTTCCCCATTTGGTTGTGGATGTAGTCTTATATTTATCATCCTCATTAACCTTGATTTGATTGAAAATCGAGTATCTATAAAGCATAGAAAACCTTTCAGCTCTTGCTACTATTTGTAGAATTTTATCCATATAAGCTAGATGATAATGATCCTTTAGGGAATATTTTTTCAAGTATCTAAAATCAACACAAATTCAGATTTCTCCATTCTTCTTCGTTACTGGGACAAGATTTTCCACCTAAGTAGAGTATTTGATAGGAAAAATCATTTTTTCCTCAATCAAATTGGATAACTCCTTCCTCACGAGGGGATCTATCTTGGGATTGACAAGTATTTGTTTTTATATAATTATCTTCACGTTAGGATCAAGATTAATGGAATGTTGAACAATGTTAGGATAAAACCCCTTAAGGTCCTCATAATCCCATGAGAATATATCATTGAAATTTTGACACAAGGAGATAAAATATTGCTTCTTATTCTCATCACATACTTTTTCAATAAGAAGTTCCTTCCTTGTGTAATTGTGACTGGTTGATAATATTCTTCCCTTTCTGCTATGTTCTTCTCTTCACCTTTGAATTCATCATCCAAACTAAATATATGCTCTAAAATGACCAATCCTTTTGGTCAATTTTTTTGTCTTCAGTTAAATAATTTGATCACCATAGTTGTCATGCAAATCATATTGCATTTTTGATGAAAAATCAGCTTCATTATTGATGAATTGGATATTTTTTTCATCATTGTCAAATACTTGTGAGCTTGTTTCATTTTCTAGAATAGAGGGCCTGACTACCACTTTGATGTGTTGTACATATCATTTAACAAGATCCTCAGTAGGTGAGAATTTTGAACCAAGGGGTGCCATATGGTGTGCTTGTTTGTTTAATTTCCTAGGCACCACTTACAGATCAAGAACATAAAAACTCTCCAGAAGATCCCAAAATTTGTGTTTATAAGCCTTCAAAAACTTATTCTTTGTGGCACACTTCCCCCTAACCTGGTGGATGACCAATTCAATATCCCCAAAGGTCTGTAATATTTTGATTTTCCTCTTCTCATCAATTTTAAGACCATGCACCAATGCATCATAATCTGCTACAATATTAGAACGTGTAAACTGCTATCTATGGGCAAAGAAGAATTTCTCGTTCATTGGATAAATTAGTGGTGTAGGTAAAGTATCTTCCATAATACAAGAGCATCATTCTTTTCTTTCTTGAGTTGTGTAGATAAAGTAGACCCTTATTCAAGAATGCAATAGGTTCCAAGTCTAGTTTCCAAAGTTGTGTCATAGGGATCAAATTCATAGTGCTTTTTGGACCATTCATTTAATAAAAGATCATGACTTGATGGAGGAAAAGGATGCTCTTTTGAAATTGAATCTTGTTAATGGTATTATTTTATTAGGCAATTTGATTTGAGAGGAGTGGGATCATAAGACTCAATATGATAAGAAAATATAGGCTCAACTTCTATTGTAAATCTTGTACCATATCTAGTCCTTAGGAGCATATGAGTCCAATATGAAGAAAAGTAGCCACCTACTTTGGCAGCTAAATCTCTTGATAAGAAAATGGAAAACATGGGAGGAAAATCAACTACTGATATATCATGAGTTATAGTTAATCTTGGAAATGCATGAAGGGTTAACTCAAGATATTTTATTACTCCTAAAATTCCAATAGTTGAGCCATCAAGTTGCAAGACACCTTTAAAAACAAGAACGTACTTAAGACCTAGGATATCAATAATATTTTTGGGCATTACAAAGGTACTATCTCCTAAATGAATCATGCAATTATGAACCAAATGTTTAACCAAAATTAAATATATATAAAAGGGTGGGGTCTTTACAATTTTTCTTACATATTCTTCCTTTTCTTGGAACAATTTGACAACAACATGAGTCTTTTGAACAACTGGATCAACTTGAGGAAGTTTCTTGAGAGATTCATGTAGGAGGTCCCTTTGTGATGGAGTAGCTAGAGAAACCCACATTGTAAGGTTAATATTTGTCTTCTTCATCTACTCAACAATGTTGAAAGGAAGGACCATGAAATTATGCATTTGAGGTACAATATTATCCTTCCTTGATTGCTACAATGTTGGGATAGGCATATTTGGTTGGGGAGAAATTTCCTTGTCTAAAAGAGATTTTCTAGGAACCCCAGGCAATTTGTTTTTGTTTGTATCTATCCCAAATTCCTTTTCCTTGTTAAAAATATTCCCTTGATTAGAAGAAGATATAGGTTGAGAATCCAACATTATATTCTTAAATGTTGTGTTATCAACAACATGAGTCTGATGCCTATTGGAACTGCATGCTGCTTGATTTATTACACAAAACTCCTTAGCCCCAAAGAACACAAGATTGGTGTCTGGATTGACCTCTTGATATATTTCCACATTATGATTGGCTACTTCTGCAATTGGTTTTTACTAATTAGAATAATTCTAAACCATAACGAATTGAGATTGTAATGCATTTACACAAAATACTGATTATGTGGTTGGTTACACGGGAAACACCATTCTGTTTCTTGTATTACATTATTATGCACTAAAACTAATGCTTTACTTGAACTAACAACATGAAGTGGTTGAGTAGGAACAATTGTTTGAAGTGGAAGAAGTGTATTTTGACCTTGGTATCTATCATTTTGTTGATTTTCCCCATATCTTTGGTTAGGGTATTGGTTTTTATAGGGTTAATAACCTTTGTTGAATCCCTAGCTAGAATACTATACTTGATTAGGATAATTTCTATAAGATTGGGCTTGCTATTTTTCCAAGGATATAACTTTGTTTGAAAATTTTTTGAGCAAGGCCTTCATTTCATCATCATCCTCTTGATTTTGAGGAGAAGAGGATGTGGAGGGAGAATATTGAGAAGTTTCTTAGGAATGGGAGAAATGGTAGGTTGCAGAGCTTGAGGAAATTTAGGGAATAAAGGCATAAACATCCTAAGGGCTATTTTTCCATATTGTATCAAAAAATTCTTATCCCTAATGGCTATTGGATAGGCATCAAACAACTAAATAACACCCATAGATTATATCAAAACAACAACATCAACATTCAATGCTCTTACTAAGTAAATAAAAACACCTTGTGGAGTTAGTCTCAACAGATTTGGAATTCTGTCCCATGACCTCTGAAATCTGAAATTGAAATCTGCCATGAGCTCATTAAGATCCCTCTTAATGGTTGTTAGCCACTTTAACAAGGTGATGTTATCTATCTTTTCCCCAAATTGAATGTAAGGTGCAGTGCCAAGTCCATCCCAGTTGGTAACAGAGGTAGGTATCAAGCTTTTGTACCATTAGAGTGCTTTACCTTTGAGTGAAGAAGCTAATAGTATAACTACTACATCGTATTCTGTAACTAGATGAACATAACATACATTTGAAACATCCTGAATGTGCTCAATAAGGGTAACTTGATTTTCACCAGTAAAAAATGGAATAATTTTGAGTGCAGCTACTAGTAAGTCATGTTGTGCATTGAGATCTAGAGGACTACCACCATTGAAACTGACAAAGGATAGATTGCTATGTTGTGCCATGAACGCAATAGGTCTTAGAACTATAGAATACAAAATGAAAGGCCTACCAGGAGGTGGAGTAGAGAGAGTTCTATTCAGTGGTGAAGATGATCTATGAACTCATTTACCTCTTTTTATTCTCCTTAGTGACAAATGCAAGTAATCAAATGATCACTCCTATGTTGTTTTAGACCTTGTCTAAATTCTTCTTATGAAACTCAACACTTTGACTACTAAAACCAATTAATATGAAGATTGGAGTCAGAAAATGTGTAAAAATAAGCCTCTAGAGGTTGAAAATTACTAAGTTATACACCAAAACTTATAAAAATATGAAGATAAATCCTTCAAATCTATTCCCACCGGGCGTGCCAAAACTGTTGGAGCTCAAAATTGCAACTGTCCTAAATCATAATAATCTAGGGCTTTGAGGCAACATGTGACTATCTCCAAGTTGTGGGACTTGAATTGAGACATACCTCCAGAGAAGGATGGTTCCTCTACCTATTCCTAATGCTAAACTAATCCTAAGAAGGGAAATGCAACTGTCTAACTCTACTCTAAAATTCCAAGGGAGTAAGGTGAGAAGGAGATGTATAAAATAGAAATCCTAAGCTAAAGAGAGGTGATAACACCAAGAAGAGGGGAAATACACTCTCAAATGAAGGAAAATAGAATAAAAAGGAGGAAGGAGAGGGAAAACATGAGTGCCACAGTCCAAAAAAAAATTCAAACCACCATTTCCATGGAGCACAATAGATGCAAACCATGCAAAGAGAATAAAACATGCGCAATATAATTACAAATGTAATAAAGAGGAAAGAAAATACAATAAACATAGGATAAGGTAGATAATTACCATGAAACATAAATTTTATTAATTCAAATAGATGTAAAATATATTACAATGAAGGAGAGAGGCACAAAACCATTTTATAGATCTAAATCTAAGGCCTTCAACTCAAAGAAAACACTTGTACAACACTTGTGTGATTCCCTTTTATTCCAAGAATGTCCAGCCATTACTAATGAGCATCACTTTACATTATATATAGAATGGGAAAGAGACAGAAGAGGGAAAATAAAGAGAACTTAAATTTATACTTAAACCCACCAACACATGCATTAATTCTTTGAAAATATGTATGGGTATCCTAAAAAATCCATTCCCCAATAATATTTTTCTTTTGGGAGAAGAAATGGGCAACATACCTCACCAAATGTGGTAGTTGAACAACTTGGAACTATGTTATTTAATGATGGAGATGTTTTCCCATTTTTACTAATCTACCCTTGTCAAAATTAAGGTCTTTATTTTCCATGGTGTAGTTGATGATGAGAACTTTCCAATGGTACCAATTATGTCAAATTTGGAGCAACTAGGTGAAAGTTATGGCCATGCAGATTAAGGGAGGTCAAGGAGGAACACGGGTCCAAGCACATTGCTACAGTCTGCAATAAATGTTTTATTCCTTGTATATCTAAATTGACCAATTGGAGAAAGGGAGGAAGTATGGAAGAGTTCCTTTTGTTTCCTTGAAATCTGCTTTACTCACAATAGTCTTTGGTTTTCGTTTAAGTCTAAGAATCGGGTTTTGGGTGGAACTGTGGAATAGTTCTACCAAAACACTTTATGCCCGTAATTCCTAGTTCCCCCAAAATTCACTCCATCCAAAATGTTCCTCGACACCTATTCTCTACTTCTACATTTTGTCTTTCAGTCTAAACACTCATGTGGGGAACTCACGACCCAACGAAACTTGTTCTGTCGTTCTTTGTCTCGTCAAAAATCCTGCAACACTCTTTGTCCTTTGAATTGTAGCTCCAAAACCTCTACGGGGAACCAAAATGTCTAGGGAACTATTCCACATGCAATCCAAAAGTCCATATTACACTACCACCCTTCCATTTCCTTTACTTTGTGGTCTGAACACTCCCATAGGGAACTAATGACCCCGAGGAACTTGTTCCATTTATAATTGGTTCCTTCGCAAACCCGCAATACACTACCATCAAAAAATCCTTTGTATTGTGTCAAAAAGGCTTGTATGGGGAACTGCCATCTCGAGAGAACCAGTTCCATCTACACCCCTATAACCCACAATACACTGCAAGAGCCAATTTTTTTTTTATATTTTCGACTAAGTGTTGGATGAAAGAGGTAGGAAAGGGGAAGAGGAAGTATTAGAAAACTAAAATTCTCCATTTTTCATTAGTTATACCTACTCAATTCCAAGTTCAATAGAATTTACCAATCTTTTCCAATTTCTTCATTGAGGCCCTCATCCAACTGCTTGAATCCAAAGATGTCAAGTTGGCAAATTTTACAAGGGGTGGAAAATTAGATAACACATACCTAATAGTATCGCTTATCATACCATGTGTGGGAACAATCAATGCTATAAGAACCCTAAAGAAGTAAAATAGGAAGGAAACACCAATGGATCATCAATAAAATAAGACATAAATCACCTAGCTAGGGGTCCATGGGTTGTGTATCGTGTTATAGTGTTTATATGTGATATGATGCTATGGTGATATGCTTTAAAAATAGGAAAACAATAAAAGTTTTTGAATCCATACATGTAATAAGTCAAAATGAATGGTTTAAGATTATGGTCAATTTGTAAAAAATGACACATTTTTTTGGATTTTAGGAGCAAAAATGGCAGTTGGAAGATTTAGGTTTATTGCGACCGAATTTGAATAATTTTTTTTAATTTTATATAGTGATTTGGTTTTTATTTGTTTATTTCTATTTTTGGAATTGAGAGAATAGATCTATGGAATTCCAAATTTGAGTGTATTTTGAAGACATGACACAAGTACGAGGTGGTGACAAAGGACGACAAGGTGGTGCACACGGTGGGGTGTGATCACGGGTAAGTTGTTACATTTAATGTTGTTGGGTAAATTAGGTGATATTTGGTAATTTTATATTTTTAGAGTTGTTAGGGTAGCATTCTTGTCCAATATTGTGTCATATGATAGGTTGGGACAAAACACAAGTGGGTTTAGAAGGGATTTAAATTTCATTTGGTCGTTTGGTGTCCCCAGATTTCATCCTGAAATCTGAGACTACCCTATCCGAAAAAATTTCGTACTTTTAAAATAGTGGGTCGTTTTGTGTTTTTATTGCCAGAAAGTTCCTGTATTGTTTCAAGATATTCCCAAAGAGCCATATTAGCCATTTTTCGCCAAATATCCAGATGCCCAAAATTGTTATATTCTGTCGTCGGGATTTGCCTGCGGGAAATTTGTATTTAATTATTTTAAGCCCCGTTTGAGGCAATTTTTGCTCTGGTTTAACTCTGTTGTGATCGTACATATTGTTATTTCCATATACCAGTAGGGTTTTAACCAGGAATGCATTCTGGACTTTATTTGTGACTTCTGGCAACATTTTGTGTTTTTTTGTTTTCCCGTTTCGTTTTCTATGAAATTTATCTGGATCAATTCCTTTGCCGGTTTGGCCTAATTCTTAGCCTGGAGTAGCTGGAGATCATATACGCACATTATGCCAGAAGGAAGTCACCATCAGAGGTCTGGTTCTCTGGGAAAAGACAAAGTCGTGCACCAAAAAGCCTCTTCTGGGCTGGCCGCATTTTTGGAAAAAGAAGAATTGAAGTGGATCATGGGAAAATTAGAAGCAACAGGAAGGTGCGAATTTTGTACCTGCCTAGCAGGGCACTTTTTTCCATGGAAGCAATGCCACTTAAGTGACAATGGGAAAATTAGAGGTAGCAGGTAGGCGGGAATTTCTTACCTACCTTGCAGGGTAAAAATTCCCATTGTGGAATAAAAGGAAAATCACTTAAGTGAATCATGGGATTTTATTGCCTACCTTGCAGGGTAAATAATCCCATTATGAAAGTCAAATGACTTAAGTGAATCATGGGATTTTCAGGGCTGCCTTGCAGGGTAAATAATCCCATTGTCATGTGTTTCTTAAAAATAGAATTCTTTATGCCAAAAAGTGCGACCCCTTTGGGGAAGGAAAGACATCCTTTAAATTAATTAATTTAATTAATTATTCACCCAATTTTGGCGCCCAGGCTTGTGGAAAAGTCAACAGAGGGTAAAGGACAAAAGGAGGTTGAAAATAGACTGTTCTAAAATTAAATAAATAATATTTATTTAATGCAGCCCTTTTATGTCAAAAAAGTGTGACCCTTTTAGGAGAGAAATAATACTTTTAAAGTATTAAATGATTAAATTAAATCCGATTTTCAGTGGCTAAGGTCAAAGCATACTGTGAGGCTTGAGTTAACTGGAAGTAGACGTCTAAAATTAAATAAATTTCATTTATTTAATGGCAGCCATAAGCATGCAGAAAATAGGCACCCCATTTGAAGAGTGAAGCTTATTAATTAATTAATTAATTGCCAGTAATAGCAAAGGCATTAATTAATTATAGAATCATAAGGATTATATAAGCAGGGGCTGCCATAAGGATGAATTAATTAATTCACAGGCAAAGAAGTGCAGCCCAAAGGAAAAGTGCGCCCCATTTGAAGAGGAGTTTTCCTCAGAAGAAGGTGAAATTAATGCTAAAAGCTTCCAATTTTGGTGCACAGGTTAAAGGAAGTTGATTTGTGTCTGGATAATTGTTTGCATAAGTGATACAGGTGCTTAGGTGAAGTTGGTAAAATTCATGCTTGCTTTGCATGCAAATAAAACATCAATTTTTGGGGCAGCAGGCTTGAATTATGCATATTTTTATGATTAAAATCCACTGTTCATGTTCCGGTTGCCATATTTGTCTGAATTAATTGCAAGAATTCATTACAAGTGCTTTACAAAGAAAATGAGCTTTAATCAATGTCCAATATATTGAATATATCATCTGAATCTGAAGAATTATCCAGATTTGCACCAGTTTTGAAGAATTCCGGCCAAATAAGAAGAAAAAGAATTGTTCAGAAAAAGATAGACAAAGCCATGGAAAAGAGGGATGAAAAGGAAAACAAAATGGAATCATGCATCACTTCTAAATTTACAGACATAGGAGACACAGATCTAGGTTCAGAACCTCTTTCCGAATTGATTGATAGATCCAAAGTAGGGAAGACTTCCCTCATGCGTGCAGTTAAAAGAAGTGGAATTATTCGAGCTGCAGCCTTTCCATACACAACCCAGTTGTCAGAGTTTGTTATGGAGTGTGCTAGGTCTTATCATCCATCATCCAGATCAGTTCGAGATGCTATGGGGAAAAAAATAATTTGGTTGGACGCAGAGTTCATCAATTATTACTTGAAGATTCCGGCTCGAAAGGTGGTGACTTCCATTAGCATTTAGGATGCCGGCAGTAGGTGGGAGAAGCATAGAGTTTACTACGTGAACATAATGAATAGCATATACATGAAGAAGCTCAGATCTCCTTCTAAGTACCCAATAACTCTTTTGCGGTCCAATCTAGTACATAAGGTAGATGATATTGCCAAATTGTTATGTAGAATAAATGGCAAAGCAAACGCTCACACTTTCCGTACATGGATGTATGCTTTCATTAGGACCATTGAAGTCAACAAAGTATATTCAATAATCAATTGGTCAGAAATCATTAGCGACAACATTGGTGAGCAACTACGAAATGTGAAATGTACTTTCATCTTCAAAATGACTTCCTATTTGGTATACGCAACAGCTTCATAAGGCATCTTCTCCAAGCTGGATAGATGTGACATTGTTTCTAACGACCCCCATTTTCAAGTTCTACCCATAGCTTACTGTACCTTCGTGTGCGAGAAAGATGTCAAAGTGTTCAAAAATGGATTCTTATATGAATTCATTTGCAGGCTAGATAGGGAACCTAAAGGCCAATAGGGTGAGCAAGGAAGTGTGGGAAGCTGCATCCAGAATTGGCAGTCTATCCATTCAGTTTGCAGATTTCAAATACCTCAGGGTTACTAGATTTTCTGGAGAACTGGTTAAGCTACCCAGATATCCAAATGATAGATTGATCACCATGGAGCTGAGTAGACAACTTGTGGAGATACACAGACCTTCAGTCGAAAATGTGACGAGTCTACTGGGATTCTTCCTAATCACTATGGGTCATTATAGTTGCCAGAGCATTCATAGAGGCTAGAGGAATGGAGGTGGAGATGTTATTTGAGTATGAGCAAGAGTTATTCCTGGCACAGACTAAAATTCGATCCATTTGGAGTAACTAGGAAGATGATCTCCCAGAAGTACGCACATGTGCCTTCATTGGAGGATTTCTAGATGAAGTGCAAAAGTGAGTATGAGGTTAGAAAGAAGGATTTTAGGAGGCTATCAGCACTGGCAAGTGTATCAACTTTGGATTAGCACGGGTACCTATGCAGATCTTAGAGATGATGGAAATGTGTTACTTGATACTTACCATCAAAATGGGAGGAGATAGATCCGTACTTCAGGATAACGTAGGGGGCTGCCATACAATTGAGGAAAGATATGGCACTGTTCTGGTGAATACTTCAAACTGGTTACTGACGAAGGGATATTGCCTTGATGAAGAATTGATGAATTCAAGTCACGGGAAACTTCGGCACAGGAGATTCCCTCAAGTGGAAGCATGAGAGGAGAAAGCAGCAGAAGGCTTGAGAAGATGAAAGTGCACAAAAGATCTCAATCAAAGGAGAAGATCACTTCCATGGCTATGACTTTAGTTCTAGACTTCTCCAGCATCCAATACTTCACCGAACTGTCGCACCTCAATAGGACACTTATATGCCTCCACTAAATCTGGTAACATTCATCTTCTCTCCTCAGCCACTCTGTTCAGCACCTATTCCGGAAGAGATGTTGAAGCTGTAGATGGCAGAGTTTGAAAGAGCTTTGTCCTTGGATGATTTAGAAGATTGCAGCCATAACACTGTAGTAAGTTTATGATGGGAGAGGAAATAGAGCGGGAGATAGTAGTACACTCAGCAACTTCTCATTCTCTGAGAAGTAACTTCTCAGAATGGTTGGCTTCGCAGTTGGTTCTAGAAGCTAGAGTGGAAATAAACTTGGAGGAACATGACTTGTAGCTACTCCCGGAGTCTAGATAGAAAAGATAGAAAACCTAAGGTTACTAAGGTAAGTTCAAGTTTGATCATCAAGGAGTCGGGGTAGAAGTTTGTTGAGATTTCAGTTCTGGTGGAAGGAAAGAAGGAGGATGAGCTCATGGTAGAAGATGTAACAGTAACTAGAGTACCCATTGGTCAAGCCACCACAGAACGATTGAAGCAGGACACACCAGACATTGATAGATGCTCTATTCCTTAGGCTTGACAGAGAAAAGGTGGAGAAAGATGAACTTCAGAAGTAGGTATCTCAGTTATGTGCAAGATCATAGCCAAGATTGCTAAATCTTCCACTCAGCCCATTTTAGACTCAGGTGAGTTATCATCTTATGTAGAAGATGGAGGATGTAAGAAATCAGGTGAAAGATCCATTAACGAATGGAAGAATCTGATTATTCGTCAAGCTTCGGTACAACTTAGAGAGGTTCCAGGCTGCCTGAAGGTTATGAATGATGCAACAAATTAGTTTAAGTAACTGGTGACGAGCATAGTAGATATGAACATAGTTGCTGAGAGTAACCTGAGTACTATGTAGCCGAAATCAACAAGCTACCGGGAGAAGTATTAGTTACAGAGTAGATTATACCAGACAGATCAGTCGAGAAGGGGAAATAGCTGGAGTTTGCAGTGTCTTTCTCGTTTAAAGATTTGCAGAGTTTTGATGAAGAGGATGCAGACACTTGAGAGTAAGATATCATCTTTATCAGATAGTTTTATTACTTTCACTGAGAAGGAAGTAGTCAGAAAATGTGACTTCATACGTACGGATCATTCCTAGCAGAGTGCCTAATTCACTTGGAAGGGTCTCTTCTAAATGGTATAAGGGAAGAATTGATGGAGCTACTAAGCCTTTCACAATGAATTCCATTAGCAGATTGGTGGCATATGCAGGTAGATATTATGAGGTTCAGGCTGAGCTTGGAGGATGTGGATGCATGTATCAAGGTGTTGAACGAATGATTGCTGCAGTTCAGGACAGAAAAGGAAGCTGGTGGCTAAAACAGATGGGAAGATGTTGAATTACATGTTCGACAAGTATATCCAGTATCAGAAGAAAAAGAAAACATAAATGTTATCAATTGGCTTGACTTCTTCTTCTATTCTTTCTTCTTCTATTTTCCACTTTCCAAGATGAAATTATAAAACTTTAAAGTTATTGGTTTTGAAACCATTACTTAAATTTATTTAGAACAATTCTATTAGTTAAGTGATACATGTGTCACTTAAGGAGAAGTTAGTGGAGGATGATTGCCAAATGTCATCTTTACTTGTTATTTATGTTTTAGTTCATTTGAGTAGTTCCCATTTGTACTTTCCCTTCTACTTTCTATAAGTAGAAGAAGAACCTCTAGGTTAATCAAGAGAATTTGTAAGCAACATCCTTGTGTTTCCAGAATTTTTGCTGAAAACCCTTGAGAGCCACTTGAAGCAAAGGAATATACAAGAGCATATTTCTGGAGAACTTTGTGTCACGATGTATTTTGTTTCTAGCTTTCTATCTTAGATGTTCTTTGAATAAACTTTGTGTTATTTTAGATCTAGATCTAGAGCTACCTTTGCTTATAATTATGTGTGTTGATATCTATTGGTTTCTTCTATGTGCATGCAATCAACTTTGTTATCTATTGATTGGGTTGCACATCTTCCCTATTTCTTCCCTATGTTTATATTATTCCCTTCTTCTATAAATATTTCCTTTCTTAAACAGCTATGCTTACTTGCTGCAGAATTATACAGCTGTGGTTCAATGAG
Source organism: Taxus chinensis (assembly GCA_019776745.2). NCBI lineage: Eukaryota > Viridiplantae > Streptophyta > Pinopsida > Cupressales > Taxaceae > Taxus > Taxus chinensis. Next base: position 329,284,051 of record CM034147.1, read on the forward strand.
CTGAATAGTTAAATTAAAACCCCCATATAGATATTAGCATATTTTAATTGACAAATATGACACGGGAGCCTCACCGGTAAATGAGGGAGATTTATCTCATGACTGGCTAGGTTTTATGCTATGCAGAAAATCTAGCCAACATCATTTTATCGTTATGCGAGATTTTTATTTTGCACAGTCGCCACCGCTTTTGACCAGACGCCATTGACACACTTAAAGTAAGAGGGTAGATGGCATTGGGATGGTGAGGAAATTTTTTTAGGGTTTGATGGCATATGAATGTTTACAGATGTGAGTTGTAAATTTGATTTTTTCATTCCAAATTAATGTTTTAGAATTATAATGCCTATTTTTCTGTCATTTTGTAGGTACATGCAGATCACATGATCCACCTATGGTGGAGTGTGGATGTATCTTGGCTTAATGATTTTATTTTTTGATTAAGTCAGGTGAAGATGACCCAGTTATAGGGTTGGGGATTTTGGGGCATCATACAAATGCCTAAGATAGTGCTAGATCTAAAACTACTCCAAATGTTTTTGGATGCATGAGAGACTAGGTTTAATACCTTTTGGAGGTGAATGGGACATGAGACCGTGGAGATGTCCATGACGTTTCATGATATTTATGGGATTTTGGGGTTACCTATTAGAGGGACCCACATGTACTGTGATTTGCACCTGATGCTATAGAGTGGAGAGTCTTATCTCTATGGTCTACTGGGAGTGAGACATACGACGAGGGTATGTTATGTGTATGACTTAGCACATTATAATCTACATGGATTATAGTTATCTGGAAATTAGTTATGGGGATTATTGTGGCACAAATTTTGTGTCATAAGGTAGATGGGTCCATTCCCCTATTTTTGATAGTTGTCTTTAGAGATGTTTTGCACTAGGGTGTATTGTTCAACTAGGAACCATTATATGGGTACAATTTTTGCATAACTTGTAAATGGTCATACACATGGGACAAAGGGTCATGGGGCCCATCATCTTATTGATAGGCTGGGTATAAGAGAGGATCCCAATACATAGGATGACAGGCACACCATTAGTCGTAATGATGGATGCCCCGAGAGTACATAAGTGGGAAAAGATGCCGAAAGTGAGAGCACTTAGAGAATTCTAGCCACTAGAACAAATGGGACCAAATGATTTCATATGGAATCCCTATGCATGGAATGTGGATCAGTGGCCCAGTTGGCCTAGAACAGAGTACTTAGAGGCCATCATTGAGGTGATAGGGCATTACTTGTATTGTATGGAGAACCATGTGACGATCATGGTCTTGAGCAAGTTTGGGTGACCAACACATGTGGTGATACTAGTATTGCCAACCTATCAACATCGACATGTTAGAGAGGCTGCATGAGTAGAGGTGAGGGTATCAAAACTATGGCCCCATAGGGTATGGGAAATAGGTGAGCTTGGTTGGAGGTAACATAGGCATGGAGGGGATGCTTAGATCCTACCATAGATCATAGTAGTTAGTGATTCAAAGGATGGATTCAATGGAATATCCATTGACATAGGTTCACAGGTCAGGGGTGTAGGGGGAGCTGGTGCTCACACCAGAGGGGGAGTAACAAGGTAACCAACAACATGGTTGAGGGAACATAAGATGTGGAGGCTAGTAGGAGGTTACCTGAATCAAATTAGGGTATAGATGGTTGTGCAAATGAGGCAAAGGCCTAGACCACATCACATAAGGGACATGATATTGGTGCCCTGAGATAGGTAGGCACAATACATAGGAGTCAGAACTTGTCGTGATGATAAGAAGGAAAAGGTATTAGGTGGCCACGAAGACAATGAGACCATTGTGGCAAGGCTCGAGTAGTCATGAATGTGTGTCATGGTATTATTTAGATGTTTTGACTATAGTTCTTATATGTGTATCATATGGGATGTGTGTCTTTTATTTTGTTTTACACATTAGATAGTGGAAGAGTGGTACTCCTTGATAGAGATTTCCCACCACGAGATCCTAGATCTAGTGCTAGATGTCTAGGATACTACAGTGATGGTGGATCCATCAACATCATCAGAAAGGGACTCAATGAGTTATTTTATTCTTGTTGGAGAGGCATAGAGGACCGTGTGGAGGTATAGAAATACATAGGCACTAGTGGCCACAACAAACATATATATGATGTTGCATGGATTAATTTAAGTGCAGGTGGCCCTAGTTTAGGAGTAGGTAGCCTACGTAACAGATGAATAGAGAGCAATGGAGAGGATCACTGCATTAGAGGCATAGCTGGCGAGAGCACATGGAGAGGTCTCCATTTCCCAATCTAAGGTGCAGTCTCTATCCCACACAACCAAAACTACTAGTACGAATCCATTGACCCAAAGCATCCAAAGACCCACCCATTGGGGGTGAGGGTACTTGAGCCATATTGTAGATGGACTATATTCATGTATTGATTTTGAGCCATTTTTTTGATGTATAAAAATTGATTCAAGATATATACATAGATGATGATTTTGGTGATATTGTATATTAGATGTTTGTTATATGTATGTTAGTTTACTTATCATTTTCCTACTTTTTTCATGTATGTATGTAATGATGACCATGGTACTTAGGAATAATGATAACATGATTAGATAGGTAAAAATGGTGGGAAGGGGTACGGTAGGAAAACTCAGTCCATGTGATGTGAAGAATTCAATGGGTGGAACATGAACAAAACATCCAATGGTAGGATGTGAGGGTGCGATCGACTAAATAAATCCAAGTAAGGCCATAAGACTAAGTAAGGATGCAAAAAATACTACGGTGATCCAATAGGAAAGACTAGGGTGAATTGAAGCCAAAATAGGAAAAATTGAGATGGAGGCACTCACACGGTAGGAGGAACCAGGGCATACGTGATGATAAATTCAAGCGTGAAAATCAATCCAAGAAAGGATACAAAGAGATATAAGGAAATTTGTGAAAAACCAAGTGGGGGTTGAGAGCCCAAGCGAAGATGAGAGCCAAGGCCAAAGAAGGAAAGGAAAAATGTCATCAAGGTATTATATAGATATCTAACCACGAGGGAAAAAATATTGTAATGTATTCATGATGATGTTATCAACTTGATTTAAAATGTGACTTCTAGCACAAGTCATGAGGTCCTATATGACATGGTGTGTAATAAAAACATTTTTTGAACTTCATATCTCATTGAAAATAAGGTGTCATTGATCTAATCCTCTAGCCGGGTGAGAATTTCATGCCGAATGTCATTCATGGAGGGATAAGGATCAAGGTGAGTTGGTGGTCTATAGGTAGGCTATGGTCTAGTTTGTCAGGGGGATGGTGGTTAGTTCTGAGAGGAATCAACCCCATGCTTCTGATTATAGGAACTAATATCAAGAATTGGAAATTTGTTATATAGGACATGGTAGTCAACATTGGTATGTGCGCAATACCCGTGATGAGAACAAAAGAAGGGATTTGAAGTTGACGGTCTCATAGCCTTTCTAGTTTTATCTTGTTTAACCCCAGCTTCACGCTTCTTCATGTGGTGTTGATAGGCTCTAGATTTTTTAATGTCATGCCTTGAGGCCTCGTGCCATATACAATATGGCTCAGTTGCAGAGGACCAAAGAGGTATAAGGGAAAGAGGTAGGGAGGGAAGTCCCACATAATGGAGAGGGATAGTGAGAGTGTGTGGGGAAGAGATTGATACAATGGATAAAAACAACACCAATGGAGAAATTTTTCTCTTAGCCATCAAGGAACAATATATAAGATCATCACCCATGCGGTCATCAGCTTCCTGGTCAAAACTAATGACCCGATTATCCACTTTTGTAAGGGAAAATAGATCGGTTAGGTCAATGGTAGTTTATGGAGGTGTAGTCAGTTGAGTAGTCTGAGGCCCAGACATCGGTTGGGAAGAAGTATCAACTACACTCAAGGATTCCTCTTATATGAGGATGATGTTTATGTCGTGAGTGTGTAGACACAAAATCTATATACTTGGGTACATTTCTAGGTCCTAAAAAATATTAATATATACATGATTCCTAAGAAGGAAAACTAGTGATTGATAATGTATTTTGCGCCTTTTTCTTTGCTTCTTATAATTTTATTTACCTTACACACCCTACAACCATATCGATATTTGACTGAATTATATTTTGTGGCCTCATACACTAGTGCCCATTTAGGATAGTAGCACTCATGCTCTCCTGTCCCTTCTAGATGCTCCTGACCTTCTTTGATTTTTTCCTAATATTTTGGGTCTCTTTCACTTTTAGGTCATCTTTTACAACTTTGGGTTGGCCTTTTTAGTTTTCAATTACAAAATTAAGACAATGGAGTTATATATATATATATATATATATATATATATATATATATATACATACATACATAGTTATAACTCTGAAATAAAGGGGCCAAGCATTAAGCATTACCTTTCATCACCTAATCTTACATTCAAAGGAATAAGAGCACATAAAAGGCATCCATCTAGCATACTCATACAAGGCAAGGGATGCATCACTCTGTATACACAACATAGGAGGGGGAAGTTCATTTTATTCTATTATACACATTCTATAAATTTCTATATTCTAGATCTATCCAACTATCACTGTGTAACTTGCACAAGGGCATACTAGGGAATTATTACACACACATTCACACAGAACTACATGGAGTCTGAAATGTAGTGTAACACTCGGTACTAAGTTCACTCTTTGGGTGACCGTTAGCGTCAGTTTGACTCCATATTTTTTATATTTATTTTTAGATTTGATGTGGTTTATGGGCATGTGCATCTAAGTATCTCTATTTCTAGGTTACACATATAATCAATGATAATATATCAAAACCATAACGAAAAAAGGAATCTAACAAAAAATCTTCTCCTACATAGAAAATAAAAAAAATTAAGTACCTGGATGGAAACTAGCACCTAGATCAGTCACTAATGCCTGTGCACTCCTTTCCTCTCGTGGACACTTCTGTCTTACACATTTTTGAGTTCCACAATCTTCACTAAGCCTTAACGACACCACCTACGGTTTGTTTCAACATCTCTACTCCCCAGATCATCTCCAGATTGTGTGAAATTAGCTAAGTCACTCTCTCTCTCCCTCTTTCTTAAGGTTTCATATTATTTATTGCTTATTTCTTGTTCATTTTTGTACATTTATCATTTGTATATACTTAGTTATAGAAGTTACTCTAGAATTAGATTTAATTCTATTTATATTAAACTAGAGCGTATTACATGCAGAGATTCTCTTGGTAATGCAAGACATCCCTATAAAAATATAGGAATATTTAAAGCGTAACCATCATCATAATCTAATGTGGAGGCATCCACCGCACAAGGTTGTACTATGGTCTCTTGTTAGACTACATGCTCTAGTGGGGGCTGTGGTGTGCATGAGACTATTGCAGGAAGCAAAGGCAACCTCTTGTAAGAATGAGGCTGCAAGGAAGAAGGAAGATGGGATATGATCATTTTGAGAAGATTAGAAGTGTTAATTCTAAGTGTGACCTCATCGGGATTGTCGTCATTTGAATCCAAGATATTAGGAGGTGTTGTCGACACTAAAATTTTCCTCCATAATTTCTATTTCATTAATGTATGTATTAGGAATAGGATGTTGTTAAGTATAATTAGTAGTAGCGTCTGATAGAAAATAACGGCGCCGTCAGTACGGTGCCACCAATAATGTGGAGTATGGTAACAGTCAAAGTACAATAGGAATGTTGTAAAAAGTAAATATTTGTCGTAAGTGGTCCGGTAATGTTAAAATGTCAAAGTTTGGGTAATTAGAGAAGTAGGGTCTACATGATTAGGAATTAGAAATATTATATTGGTAATAAGGACAAGGAGTGAGGTCATAAATATTTTGTGTATTTTATTTGTAAAAAGTCTAAAAATGTGGAACCCATGTAAAATGATAAGGTTTATCTTATTTTAAAAGATAAGCTTACATGTACAGATAAGAGTTAAGGTATGGAATATGATTCGTCAGAGTGGATTTATTATCCTATCTTAGAGATAAGATGGATAAGCCTGGAAGTTCTATAAATAGAGAGGCCACCCCCCTCATTTAGCATAGAAGGAAGTAGCAAGAAATATTGTAGGAAGTGTGCGAAGGAAGCCATCAGTTTAAAGGTGTGTTGAAGAAGCCATTAAGAGGTGTAATTGTAAATTTTCTCCCATAGTCTTGGTGAAAGTCAAGTGAATTCAATAACACTTGAAGTACCTCATGGGTGAGATTGTAACAATTTCATGTTAATATTATAATTTACTTTGATATTTCAGATTTGTCATCATTCCGTCTTATCAAAGTCGATGGTATTCTTGTGTTATGTTGTTGTTTTGTTTCCATATTACATCCACCAAACTAAAGGCTATGCATTAGTAAATAATCATAGCACGAGGAGTTCTCGGTGAAGAATTATCATAGTGCCGGATTGGTGATGACAGTGTGTTCCTAACCAATTTGGGATGACCAAGTTTGTAATGAAGAGAATCTATAGGATAGTTGAAGTATTGATATTCAAAGGGGATATGAGATAAATCATCTAGTGTTGGGAGCTTATATGTCCCCTTATGCTAGAGCGTATCATAGTTACAAGGATTAGAGTTCCCTTGAATCTTATAAAAAAGATCCCTTATGAGAAAATTTGACATATTGACACATGGAAGAAGTGATGGCACACATGTGATGAGTCTATGGTAATCCTAAGGGAGTATTATGAGATAAAAAAAAATTCAAGACCATGAATTTGACATAGATAATCCTAGGGGGAATAATGATAGGCATCTAGATGCATCCAATGAGGGGAATCTGTTGGCGATCATACCCTTGGAAAATGGTACATGTAGATTTCAAGTTATCTATGAAGTAACCAAGAGCCTTAATGAATTATAATGAGGCCACACATGTGTCGGATCCTTCATCAATGAGAGCATGCTTAATCATAGTGTGACCAATATAAACTAAAATAAAGAAATATGGATCATCTGAGTGGAGAAAGAGGTCATCAATAATCATGGAGGCTATTAGCAAGTGAATGCAAGAGTGGTTATCTATGGTAAGATCACAATGAATGAATATATCCTTACATTGATGGTGAATGATTTCCTCTAAACCATGCAATGTGGGACTTTTCCCAAAAGAGGGAGGAAATGGAATGTTCATGAGAAATAATGCTATCATGAGATGCTCATAGTGGTGAGGTGACGTACACATGAGTTCTAAATAGGGGACTTGGATAGGAAGTTGAGAAAGTGCTTCAAAAGGATCCCACTCGTCATGTATGAATTGTGCAATAGACTGAGAGTTGTATAAGTCCTCATAAACAAATCCAAAAGAAGTAGGTATGATCAAAATACTTCTAATTTTTTGTTTGTTAAGCTTATATGCAATCGGCCCTTTGAGTTTTTATTTTCACAGAGGTAAATGGTGTCTGTGGTGAGAAAAGTAGATATAATAACTATAAAACTTATAAAATATTTTTCATAGGGGATGATGGTATCTGGAGGAGGAAATTCTTTGGTTTGGGAAGTTTGGTTTTGAGGTACAAAGGGATATATAACCTTGTGAGTTATAGGTTGGAATGATGTGGGATATCATGTCATACATATGTTATGACATGCTTCACATTATTAATAGTAAGTTTATTTTTAGGAGGATAGTCTGTGTCAACTACATTAGTCATAACATGGTCTTTCTTCTTATATATCCACCATCATTATGGTTAGGCATAGGATTAGAGAATATCTATCGCTTCTTATTAGCTTAGTTGATAGCTTCATGGTGATATTTTTGTTGAGCTTGCATCATGAGCTTTGACCAATTCTTTAAAAAAAATCTCAAGTGATGGTATCATGGTTAAATTGGGAAACTAGGAAGAATTTGATGGTATTCATGTGTAGTGCACAACGATTTTCATGGGAGTGACCCTAATTAACATGTCACCGAAAAAAATTTACTTTCATCATGCCATTGAGGAATAGGTTGAGAAAGATCTAAGATCACGGTAAACGACTTAGGTAAGTGACGTTTCAAAGCATCCTTTCTCAATAGTTGATGATATTTAGGATGATTCTTATTGTTAATTTTTTTTTCAATGTTGAAAATAGTCCTATTCAAATAAGTAACAAGAGGAAGAGTATCAGAGACTCGTCATCTGTCACGTTCTTATTATTAGAATGTTGAAGGATTTGGACTTGTTTATTAGTTTGTGTCATAGGAGGAACTTTCTATTAATATCTCATGAGGTAATACTATATTTTAGATTATTCAAAGGCCTCTTCTAGAGATGTGGGAGAAAAGGACTTCACGTTATATTGAAGATGAGGTTCAAAATCTCATAGGAAAAGTTGGAAGAAGCTATCACTAGGCATATTATGTTCAATGCACATAGATATGGTCTTATAATGCTTGATGAAAGCTTGTGCTAATTCATTTTCATATTTTTGGTAGTTAATGAAAGTATTGATATTGTTCTCAAGTAGATCATGATATTGAAATTCATTTACCAAGGCTTTCACCAAGGGCTCTAGCTTAACTATGGAATTAGAAGGTAAAGTATGATACCGACCCAAAACATCTCCAGTGAGAGTCTTAGCTAAACATTTGGCGGAAATGCATGAATTGGTCCTGGTCCATTCCTTGTAAAGGTTACTAAAGGACTTGGTGTGAAGGGTGGGATCAGTGGACCCATCATAGGATATAGAAGGAACAATGCCGCCAATATCCATGTTAGCAATGTGAGGTGCTAGAGAATCTTATTGGACTATTCTTAAGACTTTGTTTTGGATAGGGGTTGGGTGATGGGAACCCCATTATGCCTATTTAGAAAAAGAGGGGGTGTGGTGCCCCAAGATCCCGTTGTAGGGTGATTGACTAGTTGAGTCATGTTAGATTGCATTTGAAGTAATTGATTTGTAATAACATATTGTTGTTTATTCATTCTATCAATAAGCTGGAGAATAAGGCTGGTAGGGTCACAGTTGGAAGAATTTTTGGATGAACCTACTTTGGGACATTTCCCCTTTTTCTTCCCTATTTTCAAGTTTTCCAAAGAAAAATTCAAGGATATTAGATGAGGAATTTATTAATCTCATGAGGATGATCCTAGGTATTGAAATTTTTATTTTCTTCTTCCTCATAGGCCATTACAACGGGTAGGAGGTTTCTTTCTATGGAATCTTATGACACAACAATCCATTCATAATGGGAATTTATTTTCAAGATGATAGGTCTCAGGGAATGTCTGTAAAACAAAATCAAAAGATCCCAAACCTAGATATTCCATGATGGAGTGATAATTTGGTTGAGATAAATTCTTGAAATGGAGCTTACAGACATAATCAGCCATGCAAAATTTTTTATATGGGAGCCGATGACATTAAGAGTAAAATTTGGGAGAAAAAAAGGGATGTTCTGTGCAAACAAGTTTATACAAGGGCCGAAGGTGTCTGGAAATAAATGTGCCTGAACATACAAGATCACCCTTGGTAATGGTGTCTGTGGAGACATAATTTTGATCCATTTTTAATTATTGGTGGTTTGTAATGAGATCAAGTTTGGAGATGGATGCTTTTAATAAGATGTGCTCGATTAAGAGGTCTGTAGGATTCATGTTAGGTTCACTAGAAATTTATGACATGTCAAGAATGTGTCTTAATGGCTTGCACTTCTAAGTCTTTCGTTCTATAAGGGTATTAAGGAAACTAATAAGCGACACACATGAACTAAAACATAATGGGTTGATTTAAAGGGGCTATGATGAGTACTAAGGTAAAGTATCCATAGGGTATTAATCCTTACACTAGGTAAACCTAGGGTTTCTAAGGCCCGCAGTCAAGATAGAGGAGATAAACCTCTTAGGATATCGGTAAATGGGGGAGAGATATAGATCATTGGGGGATAAGTCAAGCATGTACAATCTATACTACTACAATATTACTGAAATAAAGAGAAGGAAACCTAAGGATCTTATCATGTAAGAGAAATATTCTAACTAACACCAATGTTCATGCAATGCTAATCTAACATATAATAACAAGGAAGGGAAATGAACTAATCTATGAAAAATGACAAAGAGAGTTAGAGATCTTACATGTGGGATTATCGCCGATGCATCTATCTCTCTATAGAAGCAACACACCATGAGATAATTTATATTGGGTGGAGAAGGGGAACATCGTTCTTGTCTTAGAACCAATATAAATGATCCAACAGTGCAAGTAATTTAACCAAGAAGAGTGTCCAATCCAATCCAAGTAAAGTGCAAGATAAACCAAGGAAAAAATGAGTATATGTGAAGTTGACACGAAAGAGAAAAGTGAATTGCTAGTTCCTATGATTCTAGCTTCCTTCCTTCATAAGTTATGGGTGTGGTGACCATATATACACGACGTTATCACCCGTGGGCGATGATGTTGGATAAGGAAAAAACATAACACCTAAACCATTTCCCATAGGAAATGGTGTCAGTTAGGGATATATAAATGTCATGTAAAGTAAAAAAGAGGTATCATGGATCAATCAAACTGGGTGAATAAGGTGCTAAATGGAGAAATTCTATAAGGTCTGTCAAGACGTGTAACATGTATGAGACATAAAATAAGGAGGATACTTAATGCTATGATAACTAAAGCTAGGACCACATAACGATACTCTCTTTATGTATTTTCTCTAACCCATAATGACCATGTGAATATTCATAGCCCATTCTTGGTAGGCCCCTTAAGGTACCCACTCAAGAAATAGATGTATCAGTGACCCTTATCTGCATAAAGGAAATTTTTTAGTAATAGGTATGAAAGATAAAAAGTGAAATATTATGTGTAAATACTAAGTGTGTGATTTCGTGACTACATTTCCCCCACTTTATGTTGGTGAATGAATATTTTGTAGTATACAGTAGATAAAAAAGATCATACCTTGTGGAGAGGTGAAGGGAGTTATAACCAATAACGTGTTGAATGAGAATTGTATTTGATATCATGTCAAATGGAGATATTAGAATGTGTATTGTGGAATCTAGAGGGAGATAAAGATCCTAGGGGTGACCTTGTACGTGTAGTAGAAATGATGTTTGCATTTGTTTCTTGAATATTTCCTTTGCTGGGGCGTCTTGAGATTGAGATTGTTCCTTGTTTAATTTGTGCATTTCCTTTCATTTCCTTTCATCAGAGTAAGGTCAAACTTGTAAAATAAGATAAGTGTAGTCAATACTCATGATAAATGAAATTAAACTTTGACTTAGTAAATGTAAAAATAGAAATGCTTATTGAAAACAAGTGAATCAACGATATAGTAAACTATTGTGGAGTGAGAAAAGAGATAGGATTTTTCATGTATGTTTGTTTCCTTAGAGATGGCTGGAATAGTACTAAGGATTTAGGTGCCCTATTGCCAAATTGAGAATTTGAGCATCTTGTAGCTAAACTAAGGATTTGAGTGTCTTGTCACTAAAATGAGGCTTTAGGCATCTTGTCACTAAGCGATGAGTATTGGGAGAGTTGCAAGATTTAAATCTAACTATTAACACTTCCCCATGGATAAGTGACGCTGCAGATGGTCATAAACCCAATAGAAACTGGTCATAGATGATCTTGAGAAAGTAGAGTAGTTAGTTCCCTTTCCCAAAGTATGTAACTAACCATTGATTTTATTCTCATTGTTTCCTAATAGTAACTTAAAACTGAATATGTGCTACTAGAAGATGGAAAAGTACTATCATTAGAAACCTGTTGATCGTGTAATGCTCCTATTTTTTTCCCTAGAAATAAACCACCCACATTGGACACTAGCACACACCAATCATGTATGTGTTGAGTGTTTCTATCCCTACATTGATTTTGGCCCATTCTAATTTTGAACCTATTTATTAGTTCATATGTATCTTGATTTTGTTGCGTACCATTATTTTTCTGGTATCTAAACTATTGAGAAGGTAAACTAGTCACCCAATGATTATCCCCACACGTTTGGGGTGCAAGAGATGAACCAAGGCGAGCACAACCCAAATGAGGAAAGTTTAAAATGGTGTGCACATATGAAATAAAAATCGTGTAGGGGGGAATAGGGAATGTGCATGGTGACAACCATGTCATATGCAAAACAATGAGAAAGTCTAGCCAAAATTGTTAGTCACAAAAAAGAATACATGATGCAATAGAAACAATCAAAACACACAGTAACATGGAAAAATAAAGAGGGAGTGGTTGGTTGAATATATGAGACATCTCTAAGGATTTTGTAAGACACTTGAAGCCTTGAAGGCTATATAAGTAAAACAAAAAATAAATTGTAAGGCATAAGTCACAAACAATGACAATCAAGACATAAGCATATACAAGATACAAGCAAATCAAATAGCCATGGTTGGAAGTAGGTATGTAAGATATATGTAGAAAAAATCATAGGGACAAATCTATAAATATAGGTAAGTGTGCAATAGTATGCATTAAGGACCAAACAAAATGTGGATGAGAATGAGACATAGTGAGAGGAGTATCATGGGTGCAAATAGAAAGTACATCGTGTAAATCAGTAGCACTATAGTCCATTGCAGGAGAAGAATAATTTGTAATGTATGTAGTATCTTCATCATCATGTATGAGAGGGATATCACAAAGAGTATGTAGTATTTTATTTTACAAACAACCCAATGTGTGCTAACACATAACTCATCTAGAACTAAGTGCTCACCCAAAGCATGCAAGGGTACTAGGTTCCTCTTTTATGGAAGCTTTTTCAAGGAGTTAACATGATGAGAACACACAAAAATATATTCCAGATCCATGATAACAATGCAATAGTAACCATAAACAAATCTAGATCATAACCATATGCAAGAATAACTTATATAAGAATCAAGATTAGGTTTACCATATAAGAGCCAGTCACGGATATGTTAACAACCAATATCCAACCACAAAGATCCATTGTATTAATTACTGTAAAACATAGAAGCTGCATACATACATAGTAATGTCACCATAAGTCATGCGTGCTCCTAAACCAACATCATAAATCTTACAAAAACATGGATCCCTAAACCGTGCAAATCAATACCTATTTATAGGTAGTGGGGGACTTGCCCCTCACTACTCATGCATCCTAAAAATAGGCTACATACTAAGAATATCCATGCACCCTTACATGTTAAATACAAAATCATGCAATTACTTCTAATAATAAACCTTCAATAGATAAATCTAGTTGACATCCTATTATTAGATCAAAACTATGTATGTCATTTGATCTTCCTCTCACCCCAAAATAACCTGGAGTGAATTCCAAGTCTTCTCACTGTTGCATGCTCTTCACCTCCATGCATTTAATTAGCGTTATGCAAAATAGATAAGTATTTACACCATTATTTTACCCGGCGCACCCCTTTCCAGCCAAAATTCCGCACACGTCTGATTCCTGTGCACCTTGTTCTCCCGCGCCTCTAATACTTAACCATATTTTTTAATCCCAACATAACCCCAAACTAATTTTATTTCCACCCTCAAAAATGGGTAATCATGCCTTGAATTCTCCATATATAAAGAATAAGGAACAAAATAATAACTGTACACTAAAAGAAAGAATACATTTGTGTGTTACCCTTCAGAAGGAAGAATCAAATCTAGATATTCACTCTTTATCTCTACTTCTAACTCATTCCAATAATTGAAATTGAGTGCCTTATTAGTTTTTTCCGAGATGTCTACGAGTACCCCATCCATCTAATACAAATTCATGCTCTCACTTTCATTTTGCAGTATCCTCAGGACATTTTCCAGGATCAGGATCATCCCATCCATTACATCCATTCTCCACACTATGAGTTTTCCTATCTCTTTTATTCACTCATTATGAGGGTCATGGGTTGTTGCAAGTGCATCACAGTTGTATGCCACCAAGGTCATCATCTCCTCACACCCAAGTGTATCATTCTTCACTAAAATAAGGACCTCATCCTCCTCTACTAGATTATGTGTCTTGATGATATTCTCGGGATCCATGCACATGTTTAGCACCAAGTTTTCCTTTTTTAACTCATCCTTCAATATATGCAGTATAGACTCATACCTAGTTATCTTGAAAAATTGTGGCCTTTACCTTCTCTACCTATGCCACAACATCCTTTGGTTTTGGCATCCATATTGGACCCTCATCCAAAACCATGTGGACCAATGTGCATAAGTAATGCATTGTAGATGGAAATCTTTGAGCCACTTTCTCTTCCAAATCTGACCTTTTCTTCAGAATTTCATCACCTATTTGTTACGCCATACTCAACACCACACACACCTTTTCCTAAAATATTTCCTTTTCTTCCATTATGTGCTTAATCTCTGTGTCATTATCCTTGTTATCCTTTAATAGAGCACTAATAGTTGTTTTATCAATGTTTCTACATGCAACTTATGTAGATACCTTAGTCAATGCATTGCTTATTTGCTCATCTGACATTTGAGTCAATTTAACTACACATGGCATGAATGTGGCACTCTTTTCATTTCTAAGAGACATATGATTATTCACACATGTCAAAATCAGGCTCATCTATGTGAGTCTGGATACTCCATATAGTTGTTTACATGTTTCTGTAGTCGCTATATCTGGATCCATCAACCCCCATTAATAAAGTTGTTCCCTCGTGATAGTACCCTGGAACCTGGCGGGAATCATCTTTGTCACATCATCATCATAGCCAAGATTCTATGTTCTCACCACCTTATCTTCCTTGGGCTCACTGGTGTGCTCTTCTATGTGATCTCGTGCTTCAGAAAATACATTTTGCTATATTTCCTCTTGTCCATTAGTTTCCTTTACCATGTGCATAACATGTTATACCAACTCAATGTTCCCCACCAACACAACTTTCCTCTTTAGGTCCTTAAATGCATAAGCTAGGGACATTATCCTCAAACATAATATTCTCACCACCTATCCCCTTATCCTCTCGCACTTCTAGAATAGGTGTGGCAACATCTTCATACACACTTCTATGCAAAGACTTTTCTTCTTCACTATCCTTGACTGGGATATATTTTTGTCTTTTATTTGTTTCTTCCTCAGTCTTCTTCATTGGTGTTACATGTGGTGATCTTCTTACTGGTTGTGATGGTCCAACACTAGCATCTGCACTTGTACACCTTCTACAAAACACTCTTCTAGTATGTTCTAGTCCACCACTGTATTTTTGTTCCTCTTCCTCTCTTTCCAATACATTATGTAAGACTTCAAGTACCTCTTCTTCCTGCCTATGAGGTGTCTAATCCAACAGCTTCCTTGTGCCTACCATCTGATTCCCTTTTGGAGGACCTAAAAAAGATAATTCATCCACTGTAAAAACCTTCTCGTCCTTGAAATTCGGCCTCAAATACACATATACGTGTGCAGGATCAATTTTCCCCATGGCTAGAGTCTCCGAGGTTATGTCAATGTTATCCATCTCCAAATTCTCTATATACACTTCCCTATTTGGCCATACATATGTCTTACACAAGATATGGATATCTGTGTCTACCTTATCAGCATCAAACTGGAGCTTCTAAGCATTATGTAATCTATTTATCGAGTCTTTAAAATAACGCGCAGTGAAAGTGAATGGTAAATTACACCGAGGGATATTTTCTCTCGTCTTCATGAAACCTACCCAGGCTGAAGTGCTGGTAGACCATGAACTCTATTCGTCCATCTAATACTATAGGCATCTCACGTGGTATGCACCACTATGCTTCAAACACTTGATGCATTCTCATAAACTATTTCTCTTGGCACTCCTTGTAATTGTTCAAAATGGAACCATGACATGTGTACTTTGAAAAATTATATGCAGGTGATTTATTTTCCATGGTATACTCCCAAAATTTCTCCCTTGGCCCATTAGGCACACATATTTCAATAAATACAATCAAAAGTAAAATAACACCCAAGGTTATTTTATCACCTTTATCATCTTGGACATGCACCTCCACTACTGGGCTCTCCGCAATATTATATTAGGTCTTGGTCGCCATTTTATGCACTGTATGTAGCCAGTGGTGATTAACCTCTGTCTATCTTTTTGAGGTGCCTAATTTGTAACCTATGAGCAGACCTAGAACTCTTGTAGTTAGATCCTCTATGTTTGTAACATTGAATGCTCATCTCCCCTTTTATATTGAAACACGATAGCTGTCACATCAATTCCCTCATCATCTGATAGATCAACCACAATCTCTAAACTTGAGTCGTGAAACCCTGTGACCTTGCTAATCAGTTTGGCAGTAATTCACATCCTCCTGCTTGCAAAATACAAGAAGTCTTCATGTACATGTGACATTAGCCAATGGTACAACTAGTCAGGCTTTCCAAAATATGGCAACTCAAAGAGTTGCATGACTCCAACACTCTCCAATAGTTTCTTCATTGAATCATCCAAAACCCTAGTCCCATCTGTTGTCCTCCTATTTTTCCTCTAGATGATCTCTGTAATGATATCCTTCATGGTATTCTTGGTCTTGTGATTGAAATCACTGATTTTGCATCATGTTATCTTTGATGCCCATGGTCTCCCTTAAATTACTACCTCTGGGTACTGCATGTGTACCAGCCATTCTTCTGCCACTTTGTTGGCCTCCTTTTCAATAAATTGGGCTCTCTTAGGTGCCATTTATCTTTTCAACTTATATGTATGCTCTGTAATTTCAATGATATCACTCCCTTCCTTTACACACCTTGAATTCAGACCAAACCCCTTTTATTTCATGAAACCCTAGTTATAACTCTACCACCGCGATACCCTAACTAGGTGAACCCTTCTTCCCCACACTTTTGATAATTCAAACACACCTACAAAGTCTTGTCATTGTCGTGCTGTGAGTTCACCTGGTTCGTTGGTCAATAGTTTTTTCTTCGCACTAAAAACTTCGTTGCTCTTCATTGCACTTCACAACTCAATAACTCAAAGGATGTAAGGTAGCAATAATGTTGCACCCATGGAATTTATAGATCATTTAAACCACATTTATTGCTCCTCAACCACCACCATACACACATTATTTCTTCCTCTACACTTTTCCACACATTGCATCCTATCTATCCACGCCTAGCTTTTCCGTGCCTCATTCATAACCTTCTAGCACACCCACTACTTCTTGGCCATAGATTTCCTTACACAAACTCACCTACACTAGAGTAGCTATCTAATGTGCATCATCCCAAATAGTTTCCAATGCTGCAACCTACCTTGTGTTACATTGAACATCCATCCCCCTACATGTGGTATTCAATCTGAGAAATTTATTCTCAAATCTATCTCTTCTATGAGCACCTATAATTTTATTTTTACCATGTATTATAATCTAGGAAAGGCACTAGTCAATCCACCCACACTAAAAGTATGCACAGTCCTCTACGCATGAATTCAATATGTAGTAATCAACTTCTGGCGTGCAAGCGCATTTATTACACAAAACACTAAACTAAATTGATGAATCATAGTAATGATGAAAGGAAAAACATATAAAGTGCATTAAAGGAAATCTAATCTAATGGAAATACTACTTTATTACAAACACCAAGAAGATTTATTTATAGTAGGGATTAAGCCTACTCCCATTAAAGTAACTGAGTAACCATGTCCCATCTTGTGCATGTAACTAATAAGCATCTGAATCAAGTATATAAGTCACAATATATGGTCCCAATCAATGCACTTTGAGATTTCCAGGGTGGCATAAGAACTTTGAAACATAAAGAAGAACCATTTGTAAAATTTCAAGATTTTTATCTATAATATGCCTATCATGTCATGCCTTCTGCCAGGCATTTTCTGTCTTCTGACTCCATCAAGAAATGGTGTGCCTTTCATCCAACTACATCAGTTTATCAATGCACTCTTCAAGTGCTTTCTCATTAGCTAAACCTCCTGTGCATGTAATACAAAAAGAAGTTAACATGAATTGTACTGGTAAAATATCCTCTGTGCCAAACACCAACTGAAAGGGCGTGGCTTTGTCTAACTGCTTGTAGGTTTTCCTGTATGCCTAAAGTATAACAGAGAATTTTTCATACTAGGATTTCCTTCCAACATCACAAATATTTGTCAATGTATGTCCCAATATCTTCTTGAAATCCTTAGCAGTTCCATTTTCATGTGGGTGATAGGGTGTTATTTTATGGTGTGCCACCATTAATTATGCCAATAATATCCCTATAGTCTCATTAAGGAAATGAGTACCCCTATCACTTGTTAAACTCAATGGGTATCCATACCTGTTGATAATGTACTCCGATAGAAACCTTGTTGCCATAGCTACTATACAATCCTTTGTAAGTGTTGCTTCTTCCCACCTTGTAAGATAGTATGTATAAGTTAGAATGTAGCATGATCCACTCCTATGCACGGGTAAGGAAATAGGTCCCACAAAGTCAATTTCCCGCTTTTCAAAAGGATCTGCACTCGCAATAGGCCTTAAAGGCATTTCATCTCTATGCATAGGATTTCCAAGGCACTAGAAATGATCATAGACCTTACAATATTCTTTACATTCCTTGTATATTGTTTCCCACCATAGGAAAGCCAATAAAATATTATGTGTGTTGGCATCCACAACATATTGTCCATTTGAAATCCCACCATGAGATTCCTCTATAATATCTTCATGCTCATGCTCAAGCACACACCGACGTAAAACTTCATCTTGACCGAGCTTGTATAAATATCCACTAATCAACATGTAAGGCGCGGTGCGTATGGAAAGTTGTTTCTTCTATAAAATCTTCATACCTTACATCCTAGTATGTAAAAAGACAACAATATATTTTAAGTTAGAGGGCATGCAGTTTAATCTGAATAGTTGTGCATATGAAATTGTATCCTGAATGATCTACGTGTCCTCACCTGAATTAATCCTTTATAGATGATATGGTCCAGAATTACTCTTTCCTGGCTTAACCACCACTATAAAGTCAAATTCCTAAAATAATAGAATCGAGCGACATATGTGCCCCTACAAAATGGGCTTGTTCACCAAGTAATTCAGTGTCATGTGATCTGTATAGAATATAAATAGGGTAGCCAACAAGTATTGCCTAAACTTATGTAGGGCGTAAATCATGGACATGGCCTCACACTATGTAGTTATATAATTATGTTTGACTAGGGTCAATTTCCTACTTTCAAAACAAATAGAATGTTCAACAATACATTCTATAGGCTGGGCTAATACTGCACCAATGGCCATGCCAGAGGCATCCACATGCACATGAAAAGGTTTGGTCCATGAAGGAAAGCACATAATAGGTGCTATAGTAATCATTTCCTTCAATGTCTCAAACACACATTGTTGTGTTTCACCCCAATAGAACTTGAATTTACTCTTAAGAAATTCCTCCAAGGGTGGAGAAATCCTAGCATAACCTTTGATAAAATTCCTATAATAACCTATGTGCCCCAAGAATCCACATACCGTGTTCTGGTTAGTAGGTTCCTCTAAGCCCAAAATGACAACTTTAGCAGGATCTACCAACAAGCCTTATTTACAGATAATATGTCCCAACAAAGTTCCAAAGGGTGTATCAAAAATGCACTTCTTAATGTTCAAGGAGATGCTCAACTACTGACACCTCTCTAGCCTAATTCTTAAATTATCATAGTGGCCTTTCACTAGCCCATAGACTATCCAATCATCCAGATAAACTTGTAAACATTTGTGAATGATATCTTTGAATGCTTGAAAAATAATGCATGAAAAGACTACATGCGCATTCTTCAATACAAAAGGCATAACCATGTATGCAAAACTTCCCCACTCAATGGAGAAAATTTCCTTTTCCTGGTCTTATTTTGCTATGTGTACTTGATGATAACTAGAGAGTTCGTCAGTGAAGGAGTAGATCTTGCGCCCTACAACGCCTTTCAAGATTTCTTAAGTAAAAGGTGTGGGAAAAGGATCTATTCCACATGAAGCATTCAAATCCCTATAATTCACACAAATTCTTATCCTTCCATATTTTTTTATACTTATCACCATAGGGATAACCCATTCTGAATCCTCAATGGCCTCAATGATTCCAGATTTCAATATTTTATCAATTTCTTCCTTTACATTAACGCACAGATTAGGATTCATCTTTAAGGTGTCTTCCTAACTGGATGAACACCTTCCTTTAAATTGTTCCTCATCTCATCCAAAGAGTTATGTAGTCCTTTCAAATCATGATTGCCTCTAGGAAATAAGTCCTGGAAGTTGCGCAACAACTTAATGATTTTTGCAACCTCTGAGTCAAGCCAATAATCACCAATGATGGCCTCTTTAGGTTCAACATCTATCTCAATGTTGACCTTCTTCATTTTATGGGCTCATGGTACACATGTGCCTTATAATCTACATTGTATAAGACCTCGTACATACCTAAAGTATGATCAACATCCATATTCTCCACTTCTTCATCATCAATCATATAAACCATATTAATTTTTTCTTTGTCTAGGAAGGCATACCTAAGATTCCTTTATTTGTCTCTTCTTCTTCAAAATGATCCTCCAGATCTGAATCACCTAGTAATTCCTGAATAAGATCCTTAGCCTTTGCACTATCCCCCATTGTCAAGTACTTCATAACTTGTAATGCCTCATTCACTGGAGGTTTAATAGAAAAATTGTCAAAGGTTTGAATCATACCTACTATCTATTCTTTCCAATACCTTGTTTCTCTATTCAAATCTACATAAACATACCATGCACACACGTAACCTCACAAGGTGAAGTAGAACTTGTGCACCCACAATGAAGGTGGTAAGGCCTCCTTCCCATCTATCCAGAGTCTCTCACACTATGAAACGTGATGTGAAGCAAAATCCTTCCCATGGAATTCACATGTCTTGGTAGGCGCATTACTCGAAAGAAATCAAGAAGAGAAGGTGATTCTTACTTCTCGCAACTCTAAAAGACCATCTCTATGTACCAACCACTAGTGCTCTATTGTCCCATGCAAGGTATACACTAGAATATTCCTTCTTTCCACTTGGTTTGTCCACTGAGCCTCCATAGCACACATAAATACTTCAAGGTTTCCTTCGCCAGTGTTTCACCTAATTCTTAGATCGTTTCTTTGAAGTGTTGATGAAATAGATAGGGTAACGGGTATAGGAGGAATACCCGTTTAGATGTTGGTTGATGGGTTGTTGCATGCGTATGACCTCTGAATCCACAACTGATCGTGAGAGCTTTCTTTTGGCTAGGAGGAACTACCTGTAATGAAAACATGACCACCAGAAGGAATTAAATAATATGGGCAGTGAACTGCCTAGCGTATGCTAGATCTCGGAAGTGTGATAATTCCTAGATGGCTATCAGTCCACTCTTTTAAACAATTTAATGCTATAAACAAAGTAAACCCTATTGTAGTTTGAAATGATTTAGGTATCTCACTTAAAAACACAATAAGAAATAGATCTAATCTAACAGGCTAAGCTAGAATAGAACCCAAAGGTCAAATGGTTGGTTCTGGGTTTTGTAGGTTTGATAGAGGTCTTGGGTAGATTGCAGGTGAATGAGGGTAAGATGAAATTTGGTGGGTAGGTATGTGTTCTAGGCTGTGTGGGAAAATACAAAGACTGTTTTTAGTCAGGGGTGAGTGACGACAGTTAGGTGTAACTGGTGCCGGTTACTGTGAGATCTGGAAATGTCACAGAACGAGCTGTGGTCTCCTTTATGATTTCGCAAAGGACTTTGGTGGGTCGAGATGAGGTATTGGGTGACTGGAGCAGGATTTGGTGAGGTTTTAATGGGTATGTGGAGGTGAAAGCGTTAGGGAAGGTCAATAGGGGGCAAGATAAACAATGGATGATAAAATGATGAAGAAATGAGATAAACTAGGAAAGTATGATGTTATACTTACTTGGATTCCATTCTTGAATGCCTGCATGTGAGGGATGGGGGTGATGATGAGGGGTTTGAAGGCTACAAGTGATCACCAGCATAAAGAAAGATTTTGCATGGGCTGCATGTACATTCCTCTTTGCTTAGATAGATCAGATCATGGTGGAATGGATGTGCAGGAGAAGATGCTCAATCTCCTTCCTTGCATGTGGGTTTTTGCTAGAATTTGTTCTCTGAAGATGCGTTATCTCTTTGAGATGTGTTCTTGCTTGTCACCCTTCTCTCAATGTTTACCAACTTTCTTCCAACTTCCAACCTTGAGAATAAGGTTTTTTTGGGGTTAAAAGGGTAACCGACAGCGGTTCCATCTTAACCGGCGATGGTTAGGGGTAACCGACGTCAGTCAAGGTGGAATTCCCTAGGTTTACTAAACTAGGGTGATCCTCCTGATTTACTTGGATCTCATGTTGTTAGTCTGTGGATTAGACTGGGAGCTTCTTGTGAGCATGCAGGAATGTGGTTAGAGGGAATGTAGGCATTGATTTTTAGGGTTTGGATAAGTCTTAGTTAGTTATGGCAACTTGCTAAGAATAGGTCTTAGGTTGAGTTAGATTGGTGAGGTGTTTGAGTGAATTGTATGTGTGGATATTATTTAAATAATAAATATAGGGAGGATAATGAATTAATTTAATTAAATTAATTAAATTAATATTAGTAAGGTGAAGGGGGCCATGGCTAGGTGAATGTGATGAAGGGTGCTTATTTGTCGAGGGACCAAAGGGGAGTGTGACCTAATGTTAGTGTCTACATTTTGCCCCTTTTTTTGCGTAGGTTGTATTGGTAAGTAATGCTAATAAAAATAAGATGTTGTTGCCCCATGTGTGGGTGAAGGTGATCCCCCTCAAACCAAGAACTGATGAGGTAGTAGGTTGAAGCGGTAAGTGGTTTGATAAAAGGTTAATGTGGGGAAAAGGTAAGTGGGTACAGGGGAAAAGGGTGAAAGGTGTACTTGGGAATCTACGGAATGGGTTAGGGTCAAAGGTAGCAACAGTCAAATGCACGTACACATGTAAATTAAAGCATGCTACCGGGTTGAAGAGCAGGAAAACTCTACATCGTCTAAGGTCAATAGGTTTATCTAAACAAGGTTGAAGTGATTTCGGTATCCAAGGTATATGATATGGTCAGGAAACACAATGTAGGTTAGGTGCAGGAACGTGTAGGTATATTCTGATACACCAAAGGTAGGGTCAGGATAAACAGTAATGACAATAGGCTAGGTAAGGTCATTAGGTCAATCAACATAGGTAACAGTGCCACAAGGTATAACGAACACATGAGGTCAAAGGTCACTAACAATGGTCCATGTCCAAATGTCTAGGTCGTGGCACGGGTAAGGCCAAGGTAGGGGTAAAATAATGAGTCCCTAAAGGAGGATAAATGGAGGTAGTAAATGATGAGGTTAGGAAAGGTAAGGTCAATGAATTGGGTCAAAGGATCATGGTGAAGGGTGGGGTAAAGGATCAAGGTAAAGGGTGGGGTAAAAAGGGGGGTAAGAGAAGGTGATATGTAGGTGAGGATGACCAATGGTGGTCATTAATAACTGGCATCGGTAGAGGAAAACCGTTGATAGTTAGGTAGGGCATGCGACTGATGCTGGTCAATGGTAACCGACGTGAGTTAGGTTGGGTTGGGTATAAAAAAAAATCCACGTTTTTTTGTGTTAGTCATTTGTTATTTGCAAAGTGAGAAAATGAAAAAAAGAGAGAAAAGAGAAAAAAGTGTCTAGAGGAAACAAGACAGTGAGCTGGCAATCGGATTGGAAGAGGGTTGGGTTGGTGAGCAGCGGGTCCATGAGATTAGGTTAAGAGATTGGATTGGGTGGAGGTTACAAGTAGCTATTCGGTGATGGCAGAGGCCAAGGAGGGATCGGGTGGGCCACCGGTACAGCAGACGGATGTGCCACTGAGATGGCGGTAGCATGACGAGGTAAGTGCCCAACGCTAAATTGTTGATTAAATAGATTAGAAGTGTGGAGTATTGGGATTTAAGGTTTGTGTGGGGTTTTTTTTTTGTGGGTGGGTAAAAATAAAATAAAATAAAATTTGGGTATGGGGGGAATAATAGGTGAAAAGAGGTAGGGGAAGAGTAGTAAATGGTATAGGTGGAGTGGGTAGAGGTCTATGGGTAGTTTTAGGTCATTGTAGGTGGGGTAAAAGGGGAAGGGGGGTGATTTTTACAAAATGGTGGTTTTAGGAAGTCGCGGGATTCGATATGACAGTGACCGACGTCGATCAAGCTTGACCGACATCAGTTGGGTAGAACCGGTATCGGTCACCAATTAGGTGACTGGTGCTGGTTAAAGGGTGACCGAGGTTGGTTAGGATGAACCGGTACTGGTCATGATTTGAGGCACAAAGGTGCCAAATTGTTGTATGCTAGGTAGTCGAGATGGGTAGAGGGAAAATGGGGTGAAGGGTAATGATAATTGGTGAATATGGTCATGGTAAATGTAGATTAATATTGTGCTTGGATTGGATGCAGGGAGATCGCAGTTATATATACGGGATAGGGTTCCACCTCTACTGGTGACATTGCATGGCATAGTGACACCTTTGGAGCTGCAGCACGTGGAGGTAGTGGGATTGAGTGGGATTCATTTCTATCGACATGTTGTTCGGTAGCCCAGATTGATGGTCACGCTCATCAATAGATGGGACTCCGTGACCAACACGCTCCACCTTCCGATGGGTGAGATGACTATTACCCTTGAGGACATGTTTTGGATTTTGAGGTTACCCATATTGGGTGCCCAGGTTTACTCTATCTCCTCTAAGGCCTTAGAGAAGCTGATCGGGATAGTATTTGGTGAGGGGGTGGAAGATCTAAGATTCCATAGCACCAGTTTGAGCTATGACGAGATGTACCTAGCCCGTCTGGATGAGACGAGGCTAGTGGTTCTATTGATGGAGGTAGTGTGTTGCTATGCACTGCTAGATGCAGAGGGTGGACACTTTCCCCGCTCACTAATGGGGGTGCTCCATGATATGATGGTTTATGAGACACGATTTTCCTGGGCACCAACATTCTTGGTGTAGCTATACAAAGAGATGTGGGCATATGGGTGGTTTCGTAGGTTTAGCCTATGTTGTACATTCATACTACACTGCTGGGCATATGAGCACATAGTGTGCGTACGACCTATAGGGATGCCCCAAGAAGATGCATTCCCAATGATATTTGTGTGGGTGGGATACAAGAGATGGGTGCCGATGATAGGAGAGTGGAGATCAGATAGGCCAACACATGATGTGGCCCATTTTCAGTAGTTGTTGGAGGGGTTGTCTGGAGTGGACATTATCTGGAGGCCATATGTGGGATTCCTCTCATATAGGCACATGCACGAGGAGCTAGCTGAGCTCTAGTTAGAGAGGTGGATATAGGGTCGTTGTGCCGGGGAGGATGAGATGATCCTGGTAGATAGGGTCTAACGGTAGTTCGAGCTTGTACAAGATATTCCTCCATCTATCCCATAGTATCGGAGAGATGACATAGAGATTCCTCTACCTCTACCACAACCAAAAGTGCCTACAGGGGAGGAGGAGGAGGAGCTAGTAGATTGGCGAATAGATGACATGGGATGTACAGATAGGTACAAGTAGTGGTGGGTAGCTTAGTTACAAGCCATACCACCTAGACTGGGGCAACTAGACCTGGCTATCATTATAGTACAGAGAGACACCCTACAAGGGGCAGGTAATTATGTTGATTACCCAGATAGGTATATTGTAGACACAACTGGAGGGGTCAGAGGCAGAGGTAGTAGAGCTATGAGTACAGGTGGCTAGTCTGCAGGCCTAGATGGTGGAGGGAGGAGATGGAGGTGATGGAGATGGTCAGGGTGGGGATGGTTAGGTGGTGGCCTTATAAACGTAGGTGACAGGTTTATAGGGCCAGTTGGCCACAACCCAGACACATATTGGGACCTTACAGGACTAGATATAGGCACAGGGAGCAGGTCCCAGTTCACAGGCTGGCGCAGGGTAGGTAGCTGTAGGACAAGTACAGGGGCCGAGACCTATGGGACCACCACAGATCATGCCTATATCCAGGTTACAGGATGCCCTAGGTGAGGTGAGATATTATTAGGATCAGCTCATGGTGGCTGGGTTAGACTTCTTATCCTATGGAGAGTACAGGGCACAGTAGGCATCCAGTGAGAGGATGAGATCTCACACACATAGTGTGGAGAGCACAGGAGGTCAGTGAGCTCTGAGGCCCGATCAGGGAGAGGCCACCAGCGTATGGTGACCAATGCTAGGTGAGGTGCCAATAGGGACATAGGAGGCTGAGGGTGTAGGTGACATAGAGATGGAGGACATCCAGTGAGATGCCTGAGATGCAGCCACCTGATTTTTGATGTATACTAGTGATTTTTTGATATATATGTCGGCCTGCGTGCTGAAGATAGTTGTATTTTTGATCACATACCGGCCTGCGTGCCGAAGACAATGAGGATGTATGAGTGAGGTTGTATATTTTGAGCATATACCAGCTTGTGTGCCGAAGATATTTTGTATGTGATTCGGTCTTTTTGTATATATGAGGCCGGCCTACGTGCCGATGACATTTTGTATTGTATATCGGCCTACATGTCGACATTTTTGAGATGATAGACATGATGAGGTAGACATGTATATTGAGATACACATTTATTGATTTATATGATGAGATACATGGGATTTTGTGATGTGTTGATGTGTTTATGAGATATTGTTTTATGGCTTGTGTTAGATGAGATATGGATTTGTTACTTTGATGTGGATGGAAATTAGGTGAGTTAGGCATGATGGAGTTAGGTTAGTTTAGGCATGGATCGAGTCAGGTTATAGGCATGGATTGAGTCAGGTTATAGGCATGGATCGAGTCAGGTTATTTTAGGCATGGATTGAGTCAGGTTATAGGCATGGTTGAGTCAGGTTATAGGCATGGTTGAGTCAGGTTGGTTTAGTTATGATTCATTATTTTGGCAATGAATGATACTATGGGTCATATGTGAAATGTTGTATAATCTATGCATAGTGATGATAAAGAGATGGTAGGTGTAATAAATGTATGTTGTGGTAAGCAACTTGTTATGTATGTGGCTTAATTTCCAATTTTGTTAGAAAAGGAGGAACTAAGTGAAATGTGATGTAAATGGTGAGTTAGGCATGATTGATGAATTTTTGAGGGTAGAGGATGGCTGAGCTAACCTCCAAGGCCCCATGCCCTCGGAGTGCTGCCTACATAGTCTCAGCGAAAAGGGACCTCAGGCCGATGTAGTTCTCCCATGAGCTAGGGAAGAATATGAAAATGAGTTGGTAGGTTTTTGGGCATGTTGTGGGTTTAGGTTTAATAGGTGTAGGTAGATTATAGGTAAAATGATGTAGGTGAAGGTGATTATGGTGAAAGGGGAGGATTACCTAAAAGGTAAGCGTCGAGGACCAAGTCCTGTATAAGGTAATCAAAATGTAAACAAAGATGGTTAAAAGATAAGAGGGGGGGGGGCAATAAAGCCACCTGATTGGGTAGGACCATACCGAGTAGATCATACCTTGGAGGGGGTGATAAACATAAGACCCAAAAGGCATTGCATGATTAACTATTCTATGATGAAGGTAGTCACAGGATCACCAAATGTATAAATTCCAAGATGTCCCTTGAGGTAATTGAGACAATGAGAGTGGAAGTTGGTAAGGAGGGTGAAAGGTAGTTAATTTTATATGTTTTTAGTGACAGGGCTCTTGGGCAAGGGGTCCTAGGTCACAATGGGCAAGTCCATGACTAAAACATTTTTTGTTTTGATAGACTAATTGATATGGAAAGTCTATATGGGAAAATTAATATGGTACTCCTTGAGGTCTTCGTGAAGTTGATCGATGCGGGAAGCTTTGGTTTCTCTCGTTTATTTCTTATTTTTTTTTTCTTTTTCTTGTTAAAAGCTTCACATAGCTGTCCTTTCAAGGGAGTAGTCTATTTATAGCAGCAATTTTGTCGAGAGGAAGATGTCCTTTTGAGGGAGTCATCTTTTATTAGAAGTTTGACTCAAGGAGTTTGGTCCCATGTGAGGTCTGTTGAAGTCATGGACAAGACCAAGGTGGAGAATAAGACTCTTGTTTAAAAGGCAAGGTGGAATGACCATGGGATCTCATCTAAAGGTAGATGAAAAGTATCCATGAGAATCATGCTATGTGTAGTTCCATGGTACACATATTCAAGAGAAGATAACAAGTGACGGGTACTCACATGATTCTTGTTTAATCATTAGGGAGGTGTATGGAGTGGGTAGCACTCAAGGGATGAGCCTGGAAAGAGACAAAGGGTGAGGTAGGATGACGAGTCAACAATAGAATGGTCAAAGATGTAATGCGTTAAGGGGCTCAGGTTCATGTTTACCATCAAGTGAGGATAAACGATAGGCACCTGATCCATAGGTATGAATTACGATGTATGGTCCAAGCCAATTAGGAGTGAATTTTCCTCGTTTAATTTTTTCTGCTTTTGTTACGTGTTGATTTTATTTCAAGACAAGGTCACTGACTTGGAAGGTTCGTTCATGAACACATTTTTCATAAGCACATTTGATACGTTGTTGGTAAACTTGAAGGTGATCCAGAGCGTTAAGATGACGTTCATCTAATAACTCTAGTTGTGCTAAGTGGTCCTGATGAAAGTCATCATCAGTAAGCATGTCATGGAGAGAAATGTGGAGTGAGGGGATCTAGACTTCGAGAGGTAGAACAACCTCTGTACTGTAGACCAGAGAAAATGGTGTGGCCGCAGTGGAAGTGTGAATACTAGTGCAGTATGCCCACAGGGAAAAAGGAATGTGCGTATGCCAATCCTTCCCAGTATCGTCAACCACTTTCATGAGAATTTTTTTTGAGGGTTTTGTTAGTGGATTCAACTTGGCCGTTAGTTTGTGGGTAATAAGGTGATGAGAAACTAAGCTGAATGCCGAAGGCGTAGCAAAGTTTTTGCAATGTTTTGTTTTTGAATTGTTTTCCATTGTCAGTGATGAGGCGATGAGGAACACCAAAGCGACAAATGATGTGATGGTTAATGAACTCACATATCTTCTCAGCTTTCATGGAGATGAGTGGTATGGCTTCCACCCATTTTGTGTAGTATTTGGTAGTAGTTATGATCCATTGATGGCGTTGGGAAGAATGAGGATTGATTTCTTCTGACAAGATCCAAACCCCATTGAGAGAAGGGCCAAAGGTCACGAGTGACCTGTAAGGCATGACTGGGTGTATGATGAAGGTTGGAATGTTGTTGACATTTTACACAACGTTTGACATAGTTGCAACAATCATGGTTAAGGGTCGGCTAGTAATAGCCTAGGCGAAGAATACACTTAGCAATAGTAAGGCCACTAAAGTGACCTCCACATATGACATCATGAACCTCCTTAATGGTATAAGGAATATCAAAACTTGTGAGGCATCATAAGAGAATACCATCAAAGCCATGTGCTTATAGAGGAGTCCCCTCAGAATGATGAAATGAGAGACCTTTTTAAGGAAGGCGCGTTGTCCGTTACGGGTGAGATCAGGAGGTAAGATGGAGAGAGAAAGGTAGTCGGAGTATTGTTTATACCAAAGGTCACTCGGGTCAGGGGTGTCGGTTCCAATTGAGTAAACATCATGAGGTAAATAAGAAGGTGAATGGAGGCGTTTTACGGTGACAAAGATTTTGGAATCGGTAGGGGAAGCGGGTATTTGGGAAGCTAAGCAGGCCATGGTATCAGAAAATTTGTTGGTTGAACGTGGGATGGTTTGAAGGGTGTAACGATCAAAGGTGGTCAAAAGTATGTCTACATGATGTTTATACTTTTGAAGTATCTCATTATGAAATTGGTACATACCATTGACTTGGTTGATGACCAATTGTGAATCACCAAAGATGTGGATTGATTTGACATCTAGGGCATATGCGGCTTGGAGACCTAGTATGAGCGCTTCGTACTCGTACAATATTGTTGGTGCATTCAAAGTCTAGTTTGAAAGACAAAGGATGATGGGTTCTCCATCACAGAGGAATTCAGGAGGATAATACCAGCCCTGCGTTAACCCCACGCTGACACTTGGAACCTGTCGAAGAATAGTGTCATTTTTAAGGGGGTTCTGTCCACTAAAATTTTCCTGAGTAGCAATTTGACCTTCATTGACGGAACCGCCGTATGAATTATGAATAGGGTTGTTAACCGCCAGTAATTAGTAGTAGTGCGATCAGAAGATAACGGCGGTGCCTGGTGATAGACGTTGGCCCTTGATGAATGCTCTTTGTATGATGTGAATCAAGCGTCAAATCAGCTACAAGTAGGAAGCTTTCTTGTGCCGACTAAAAAGTAAATGCATTTTCGATAAGTGGTTTGGTGTATAAGAATGTCAAAGTTTTTCGGGGTTGGTTATTGAGAAGTAGGGTTACATGATTGTGGTTTAGGTAATATTGGATGTTTGGTAATAAAGGACAAGCTAAGAGCTGAGGTCAAAAGGACCACCATTTTTTGTTGGATCTTTGATTTTCAGTGGTTTGGTCAAAGTCAAAAGATGTAGGAACCCATTGAAATGTAATAGGTTCATCTTCATACTTAAAAGATAGTATCATGTACAGATAAGAGTTAAGGTATGGAATATCCATCCTAAGTGCAGACTGATGTTGGTTAACACCAATCTTAGAGATAATTGATGGATGAAAGCCTTGAATGGATTCTATAAGTTTATCCTTGCAGGTCTACAGTAGCCTCATTTTAGTGTTTTAGTTAGTTAGCTTGGAAGGCATAGCTTGAGAATGGCACTTGTAATCTTTAGCAGGAAGTCATCATTGCTGATAGCATGTTGGTAAAAGGCCATAGATCCCAGTGTAGCTTTGTGAGAGTTTCTCGCGATAGTTGCACTTTTTAGGATGAAGGCAAGTGAAGTCAGTAATAGCTTAATGAAGCCATCAAAGGTACAGGTTGTAACAATTTCATATAGGATATTATCGAGGTTCTTGGACGCACTTATATGCTTAGATTTGGTCAAGTACATCCTTCTAGTAATCATTGTCAATATGCGTATGCTTGTGTTATCTTGTGAAGATGTTATGTCATATCCGCTGATATCCATCCACCAGCATTTTTAAGGCTAAAAGGCATGTGCATTAGTAAATAATCATAGCATGAGGAGTCCCCAAGGGGTGAAGAATTATCATAGTGCCGGATTGTTGTAGACAGGTCATCCAAGGAAAGAGTAGCAATTTGACTTATAACCTGAGAAGCCATCCATTAGAGTGAGAGCATCCTCATGACCAATAGGTGAGGTCAACCAATTGGATCGGTGATAGCTGGGCACTTGATGGAAAATTGATGAATGAATTCAGGCAGGTCAAGGTTGAGGTCATAGAAGTCCATAAGCCAATGCATGTGGCACGCTGACTTATGATAAGGTTTGGCAGTAACAAGAAGTGTAAGGGATCGGTAAATGGTCAACGAGGATAATCAATGGGTAAGATGAGTAGGTGGAAACAGAAAGAAGGTCACTAACACCCCTATGTTCATACAAGTGACGATATACTTGCAACTCACGAGGGTGCATTGGATTCCTCAACTTTTGGGTACTAGGTTTGGCAAGTTGTGGGAACTGTTACTACTTGATTGATGGACCTCTATGAGAAAGCTGGTTCTTGCTCCTAATACCACCGGCCACAATCTACTGTAATGACCAGGGCAAACTAGCGTATTTTAATCTGACTTTCCAAGAAACTAGGGAGAGAGAATGCATAAAGTGAATGGCTTACACTAAAGCGGTGCATACACTTAGAAAAGGACTTTGTTAGAGTTAGTCTTTAGGATGCATGCGCATGACAGGTTAGCAAAGCGCACACTAGATCAGCCCAGGGAATAGACATATTTTGAGCCAATCGTGCCTCAGCAAAATCTCATTCACAACAACATATTGACCAAACATGGCTCAATGATAAAGTATCCCTGCAAGAACATAGCAAATAGACAACCTGATTATTGTAATCTTAGTTTGAAGTGGAATGTAAACATAGCAAGACTAACATAGCACATGTGAAGTTGTCAAGTACACAAACTTACATATTAATTCCTAGGATAATGTTTACACTATCAATCGGTTACAAGATAACCCCCTTTGTGAACCATGCAAGGAGTCCAAAACAAGGGTAGTTGAACCTCTAGCTTCACATGCCTAGACATATTTGGAAGACACTCTGCATACATATAAACTACCCTCTCCTCTGGAATCCAGCTGCCAGACACTCCTATAAGGAAAATTCACTGAGAAGATTCCACAGCCACATCACAGGTTTTAAAGATAGAAATCCCAGAAATACTCGCATGTACCAAGCAACTTGATACATAGAGGCTATTAGAACTTGATTCTACACGACTATGACCATGAATGTGTGTTACACACAACTAAAAGAGCTCCCTATGGTCACTGATCCACAGATGCTGCACAACCTCAACGAATGGCGATGACCAGAGGTGTTAGATATAGCACTCCAACTACCACACTATAATTCCTGTCCTACCTCCAGTTCCACCTATTTTCATCGAAGAATAATCCTCTACCTGGATTTCAGCTAGGGCAAAGCTATGGAATTTCTTGATTTCTAGTTGCCAGATAATCAGTCCCAGTCAATTTCTTCATCAGTACCAATTATATGCCTTTCGTTTAGATCAATGCGAAACAATCCAGTAGGCCTTCTGAGTGCCACGCTATTTTACAATCTATAGCATCGACATGCCCCACTGTCATTTGACGGGAACGAGCATTTGATATTGTCCCTTTGGAGGAATATGTTTCTTTGAATTTAAATATATCTACCCTTCATTTGATCGATGTATCCAGCTTTTTTGTGTACAGTTAGAAGGACCTTCTTTGCCTTCTGATTCAGAAGGTTCCATTGCGTGTCGAAGAATCAGTAGAAACTACTCGGAGTCAAAAACCAAGTTTGAAGTCTTGAGTCAAACGTCTGACCCCCATTTGAGACATTGTGGATATTGCGGCAAACTCAGGTCCGCGTGTCCCGGCTGTCCCAAAGACATTGCTTCCACATCGGCCGATTCAGGCCTCCTTGTCATCCCTTTACCTGTCTTTTTCTGACCTTTGCAAGCTGATCTGAGTACGAGTCCTGCGCGTACTTGCAATATGCTGTTCTGATGCATTCCGCACCGTCAATTTGAAAGACAATCGGCTGATTCGTTCTCCATCACTAGTGAGTGTCCCAACACTTTCTGCTGCAGATCCCACACTAACACTTAATGTCTCGACTTAGATTTCCTTTGCAGTAATTTCGGCCGTCATACATGGTGAAAGAGTACGCCTTTGACACCCAACTAGTAGATCCGCACCCTTCAGTTCCGCAAGGCCTTTAAAACAATCCTGTGACCTTATTTTGCATTTTTTCCATTTTTCGTAACGGAGATAGCTTGGATTTGTTGGAATTTTGATGGACATTTGATTTGAGAAGCTCAAGGTCGGCCACAAAGTCTTAAGCCATCAATGTCACGCTGCATTTGGATCGCCAATCTGTTGCTCGGGACTGACATGAATTTGATGCAATGAGATCAATTTGGTCCATGAGGGGTAATTTTTGGATAACAGTAGGTAACGGAAGAGTTTGGTGGCAATGAAAACTAAGGCTAAGAAAAGTTTTTCTGGATGGCTGTATCGGGTTTCATAGTCCAAAAGAGTACAAATTATGTAATAAACTGTTTACTCCCTGTGTTGTTCATTGCGATGAGCAAACATGGCTCCTGAGGAATGATCAGTAGCGGATATGTATAGGTAAAAAGGTTGATTGTCTTTAGGTGGGATGAGTACATGTGGTTGGAGAAGGTATTATTTTAGGGCTTCAAAAGCTTTGCGATAGTCATCACCCCATTTAAAAGAGACATCCTTCCTAAGCAGATGATGAAATGGTTGACACCGATCAATAAATGTGAAATGAAACGGTGAATGGACTGCAATTTACCTTGCAGGCTATAAGAGTTGGCAAAGGTTAGCATGTGGAGGAATTTCTAGGACTAGCTTGACTTTAGCAGGTCAACTTCTATACCATGGAGGGAAATAATAAATCCCAGGAGCTTTCCTGAGAGAACCACGAAGACGCACTTTTAGGCTGAAGGCGGATGTAATATTTAATGAGGCGGTCAAAGATGGTTTTAAGGATAGAAAGCTTCTTAGAGCGACATTTAGATTTGGCCAAGAGATTTTCCACGTAATCTTCCAATATGTGATACATGATATAATGGATTATGTAAGTCCTAGCAGGTTGATATGTGGCACCAACGTTTTTAAGGCCAAAAGGCATGACTTGATAGTAAAAGGTTCCCCAAGGGGTAATGAATGTGGGTCTTGTGTTGATCTTCT
Organism: Taxus chinensis; assembly: GCA_019776745.2. NCBI lineage: Eukaryota > Viridiplantae > Streptophyta > Pinopsida > Cupressales > Taxaceae > Taxus > Taxus chinensis. Next base: position 329,318,346 of record CM034147.1, read on the forward strand.
GGGGCAAGCGAAATTTGGTTATAACCCGAGAAGCCATCCATGAGTGATAACATCTCATGACCAGTGGTGAGGTCAACAAAAGTTGATCAATACCGGGCAAGGGAAAGTCATCTTTTGGGCATGCTAGGTTGAGGTCATGGAAGTCCATTATGTAAAGGCGTTGAGTCCCCCCTGTTTCTTTAGTAATAGGGACAATGTTAGAAATCTAATGAGGATAATCAATGGGTAAGATGAAGGAAACATAAAGAGGCACTGAATTTATTCTATGATGAGAAGAGAAATGTCAAGGTGTATTTTCCTCAGCTTTTGTTTGATAGGTTAGGCATCGGGAATAGGTTACAATATTGTGGACCACTATGGTGGGGTAATATCGAGCATGTCTGCGTAAGACCAAGTGAAAGTGGTTATGATCTTCAAGAAAATCAAGTGATGGATTCCTATTCAATAGTATCTAAAGATTGTACGATCTTTAGGATATGTGGGTCGTCTTGAGTATGAATGTTGATCTCGATAGTCGATTCATTCAACATGGTTTACGTCTCAGAGGGTAACGATCGATGAATATATGAGTCTTCTGCACCAAGGTAGGTGAGTATGGATTCATCATCCTGACATTAAATGACGTTAATTATAGGTGTGTCGTCATCGATCATTTCAGGGTATAGGAATGGAAGAGTGGAAGGGGCCTCGCCTTCGCGTTGATAAGTCAAAGGCCCCAAGGAAATGGTGTTTATGAAAAAAAAAGTTAGGAGGGATAGATTCAGGATCCATCGACTCCGTTGGTGAGGGTGATGATGAAGTGGAGTGGAGGTGAAGGTGGTGATGAAGATGAAGGTGGAGAAGGGATAGGGTCCTCAATGAGTTCAATGCGGGTTTGTTTGGTAGGAGGTTTGGGGAAGCCTGATACCACTACGGTCGTTATGTTTGCAGGTGGTATCATGGAATAACAGTATGGCGGCCTTGCTCGTAAAAGCCAAAACCAAAGCCCTTCCATGCACAGTGGTGCAGGAAGGTATAGGAGAAATGAGGATTTGTAAGTGATTGGAAGTCAACGGAAAATGGGTGGGTTTGTGATGGTGGTTCAGGTGTGTAAGTGGTAGTATCAAGTCCCCCATAGGTGAGACTAGTACAAAGATGAGGAGGACCATAAAGGAGGTGTTCTCCTATACGGTGATCATAGTGAGGGTGTTGGTGAAGGCTTCCATACTCATGTGGAGTAAGGAATGTGTTGACACTATATAGGTGGTACTCCCCCAGAGTGAGGCATTGAAAAACACCTTCCAAGGGATCAGTGGTTGGTAAGTAGGTAGCTGGAATGGATGATGTGTTGGGAGGTCGATGCAGAGGTGGAGTTAACGGATTGGGAAGCTAATGGGTCAGCCGTGGAGGTTATAGCAGTGGTAGGAATGGAGGAGGTATGTGCAGTGAAAGTAGCGGCTATACTGGTAGGTGGAGGTGTAGGTGAAGTGGTATTGGTTGTGGAGGTAGATGGCTTGATAGGTATGAGCACATCATTAGGTCGGTAAAGCATGTTGCATGTTTTGAAAGGTGATGGGTCAGCTGGAATGGTATAAGTGTGTCCTTCATGTTCAAACTTTACACAACGATGCAAAGTGGAAGGAACGCAACCCATGACACGGATCCAGGGTCTACCAAGCAACAAGTTATATTGGAATTCCCCCTCCAAAACGTAAAACAATTCTGGAACAGTGCGGGGGCCCATGCGAACGTGAAGGATGACAGTTCTTAGTGTGGAGGTGATAGCATCGTTGAATGAACACAACATGACCAGATGTTTATGCATGTAATTGTCAGGTATGCACATTTGAGAAAATGCATGGGATGAAATGATGTTAATGCTAGTGCCTCCATCAATCATCACATGGCGTACCCGTATGTCATCAATGTGGACGGAGATGAAGAGGGCTGGGTCCAGGTCATCATTTTGGTGTGGCACGATCTCTTCCTCTGAGAAGCTAAGGGAGGCCACTTGGTGAACAAGATGGGGTGAAGATGAAGGTGGTAATTTGGTGAGAGAGGCTACATGATGGGGTGTGATAATGGAGGCTACGGGTGTAGGGTCATTGGGTAAAACCTCAATAGATTGAAGAACCTCCATGAGAGCTTGACGATGGGATTCTGAGGTTTGGATGAGGTCATATAAGGACATTTTGAGGGGAGATTGGTGTAATTATTTGAGCATGGTGTGATGTGTGACACCATTAGAAATGGGGTACGTGGGGCTGCGGATAGTTATTTTAGGTATGGGTGCATATGGTATGTTGTGTATAGGATTGGTTAGTAGTTCAGTTACATTTTCCTTGCCCTTCTGTGCACGTGTAGTGACGTGTATCATGTTGATTTGAGGGGAGTTGACAAATGGATAAGGTGTAGGATGAGTGGTAGAATGACATGAAGGGAAAAAACCTACTGGAGGAGAAAATCCTTGTGAGGTAAGCTAGGTGCAATGACATTGGGGTGGTGGCATGGCAAGTTCTCTGATGTGAACCATGTTAATTTCAAGTCTTGGGAGTGGCTCTAGGATCTGTGAAGGTGGAGGTTGTGGTTTTTGAGTGGGCAGTGTGGGAATGGGTGTCGGTGAAGAAGGATCCTTGTTAAGAAGGTCTTTGTCATCAAAGTTGGTTTCTAGTGGACACAATTAGATAAGGACGGTTTTCAAGGCCTTGCAGTTCTCCACATCATGCCCTGGCACACAATGGTGTGCACAAATTTTAGTATCATCAAACCCTTTTGGCTTGGGTTTGAGGGGGTTTTAAGGTCGGAGTGGTGGTAATGTGACAACAGAAGGTCTCGAGGAGGTTGGTTAAAATTTTAGGGCATAGGATCCTGCTAGTGGATCACAATGGGAAGATGAACGTGGGTTTGGGTGTAGGTGTGGTTGATTATTGAGGAACTATTTTTGGAAGAGGAGGAATGGGTCGAGCTTTGGGTTTAGGTGCCGGTGTGGTTTTAGGTATCGATCGTGTTTGTCTGGGTAGGGGTACAATAGATGAATGGGTAGGAGGGTTTGTGGTTGTTTTGACTACCTTATTGTGGGGGTAGTGGGGTTTTGTTTTTGGGTTGCACTTTCTTGGGTAAAGGTGATGTACGAGGTCTAGAAGGAAAAGTATATGGAGGAAGAGGGTGAGTTACCCACGGGGATAATGAGGGTGCTATGAAGGTAGATGATGCGGATCGTACTTGGGGTGTGAGGAACAATGACTGAAGTGTAGTGGGTAGTGAAGCAATAGCTGAGGGTATTGGAGGTATAGGTGGTAAGAAGACTACAGGTGCAGGTGTAAGTTGTGTTGTGTGCCTGGGTAGGTTAGAGGTTTGTGAGGAAGGAATGGGTTGTTGTGTTATTGGTTTACGGATGGGTGAAGGTTGCTTGACCATGTTGGTCAGCTGAGGTCTTAAGATAGACGGGACAAGTGCAGGTGTGATTGGTGTGGTTGGCGTATGAGGCCAATGAGTTTGTTTCTTTGGTTTGGGTGTCGGAGTAGGTGTGATATGATGTTGGAGGATGTAGCTAAATCTAGTTTAATAGGTGGATGAGTAAGGCTGGTGGTCGGGGTGACCCCTGAAGTGGAAATAGGTTTAGTTGAGGCAAATGTTGTAGGTGTGGGTTTGGGTTTAGATGTAGGTTGGGTTATGGGTAAGGGTGTGGTTTGAGCACTAACAAGTATCGTGGAAGGGGTTGTGACAGAGGTGGTTGTATTTGGTTTGATTGGTTGAAATGTGTTTGGGTAGATAGTGGAGGTATCAACGAGGGATCTCTGCATCTGTGTTGAGATGGGGAGTAAGAGGCGGCCCCATAGTAAATCCCTATCCACATAATCTAAGTTATCAGCCAAACGTGAGAAGGAAACATCCACGGGTGGAGTTGGTGAGGACCTAATGGCAATTCTTGTAAAATGTGTCTTAGAGATGAGGAATTGGCTAGCTTCAGCTTCCGTGGGTAAGAGATTCGAAAGTAGGTCGGCAGGATTCTGGGTAGCTGATGGAGAATGCTTACCAAGAGGCAAAGGTATCTCAACTGGGTCGATGATAGGTGGAGGAGATGATGGGAGCTCCTGTATAAGTGGAGGAATAGATGGGCATGCCTCTATGGGTGGAGGAGGCAATGGATGCTCCGCTGTGGGTGGAGGAGATAATGGGAGCTCCTCTATGGGTGGAGGAGGTACTGTAGGTAAAGGTTCTCTAAGTAGTGAAGATAGGGGTGAGATGGGCTCAATGTTAGTGGAAGACCCCTCCGTTGGTGATGAAGGAGATGAAAGGTGTTCCTCTATTGGTGAAGGAACAGGGGAGGTTGGTTCCAATGCGAGAAGGAGGATTTTGGGCTAGGATGTCCTCTATAGAAGGAATATGGGGTAATTGGGAGGTAACAGGTACCCTCGTTAAAGCATAGCGTGAACCTCGCGGGTATGGGTATCATGAGTTGATGTCTCACTGGTTTGATTGGATGAAGGGGCATGGTTGGGAAATGGTTTTTTGAAGATTTGTAGATTTTGGTTGGGGGTGGCATTGGGATTATCCACAGTTAACTCACCTCTCTCGAGCAGTTATTGGAAAATATTTTTGAAAGTGGTGCAGTTTCCATCAATATGACCCTTTACTCGATGATAGTTAAAGAAATCGTGTTCTTTGTACGATGCGGGCATGGGGCGAGCAGGGCTCAAAACCAGTGTTTGGTTTTATAGGTGGAAGGGTGATGGCTTTAGCTTTGATAAGATTTTACTAAGACATAAGAGTAAGGTTCCCTAAGTCGGGGTATATTTTCATTGCTACTCTAGTCTGAATTGAAAAGTCTAGACAGGTGAGAGATTAGATGAGGGTGTAGCTTGATTTGACAGATGAGCTGGGCCGGCCTTGAGTACCACTGCGTTAGCGGTGCCCTTAGCTTTTGAATAATTGGTTTGTGGTTTAGAAGAAGAAGAGGCATCATTCGACTGGAATGCCAAAATCTTATTGTGTAATTGGATTTTCTTCTCTTCGATGGCCCAAATCTCTAACTTTCGTGTCATAGTGAATGCCTGCATCAAATGTTCGGAAGGTTTGGACTTACAAGGTCAGGGAGATATGTCTAGTGCAAGCCCATGTGAAGAGCTCGATGAGTTCAGTTTGTGGCAGTTGGAAGGTAAGTTGATTGATCAGGCTGCACGCTAGCGAGTGACAAAATCTGCGATAGATTCGTCCTCATACTGACATGTGGAATAAAGATCGGTCATGGTAACCTTCTTGACAATATTGATAGATAAATGATCCAAGAAGGCTTGGGCTACCTGATTGAATGAGAATATAGAGTGTTTAGGTAACCCAATATACCAATCTAATGCAAGTCCAGTGAGGGATATGGGAAAGGTTCTCAAGAACAAGGCATCATCATGAGCAATCAAATAACACCCGTGTTTGAACGATCGCAAATGCTACTGCGGGTCTTCTTTTCTATTGAAACGATTGAATTTAGGAATTTCCTAATGCACAGGGTATGAATGGATAGGAATGGATGGGTGAATGGGCTCATTGCAAATCTCATCATAGGTGAGAGTGTTGCAGGAATTTGAAAACCAATGCCTCCAATGTCTGCATCTTGTCCAACATCAATTTAATTAGGTTGTTGGTGGGGTTATGATGATTGGATGCCTCTCTGTAGCGTGAGAAGGTTGGTTTTGGACATATAATAGGGGTGGCACTCCAGTGTATGGGGCTGCCATGTAGGGTGGTGGAGAAGAAGGCAGTGAAATAGGGGGTACGTACCCGAGAATGAATAATGGATGAAACATGAGGTTATTGGTAGTATGTATATGGGGGTGGAAGGGTTGTGGTAACCCTAGTGACAATAGGGGCTAATGATTGTGGAATGGAAAGAACCACATTCTGAAATGGGGTAGGGGTCACTGAACACTGGAGGTGGTAATGTAGCTACAGGTATGTGTGAGACATTAGGGGTCAGATGAGGTTATGTTTGGGGTAGTCATCGAGGGTACGAGTGGATGTAATGGGTGCCACAGAGGTAGCATACACGACAGTCATAGAGGGTATAAGACCTAACTGTGAAAATGATTGGGGGTAAGGTGGATGCAGGAAGCATGGAGATAGATGGGGTTGATGTGGGAGTGGGTGTGAGAGTTGATTGGGATAGATACGGGCATGCCATATATCAACAGACCCGAGGCGTCTCGAGTGGACGAGTGGGAAAGGTAAAACAACAAGGCAACAGAGTTCTAGTCAAGGAGTCATGCGAACTCCTCACCTCTGGTAGCAATAGTAGTAGGCTGGATGAGATCCATGGCTGGTGATAAAATAGAAGGTGGTGAAGGGACTAGGTGGGAGTGGCTGAAAACTGGCGTGAAATACTAGTGTGCTTGCTTGTCTTCGGGTCAACACCATGTGAACTAGTACTGATCAGGTAGGGATGCTTCTCTGTAAATGACATAGAGAATAGAAATAACAGGTGAATCTAGTGACAAAAAGTGGATTAAGTACCAAATGGTGGCTGGAATGTAAAAAGGGATAACCGATGCTGGTTAGGGAAAACCAACGTCTGGTGAGGGGTAACCATTTCCGGTTACTATAGAAAATGATAGTGAGTAAACAACAAGGTAGAAGGTAAAATCTGACAGGTATGCCAAATCTGAGGATGTTTAAAATGTCAATGGGAATAATGACAGTGACAGAGACTGTGAAAAGTGGAAGAAAGTGAAGTAAAATTTCCTTTTGAGTAGGTTAGCAAAAGGACCTACAACCGATGTCGGTTGGGTATAACTGATGGCGGTCAGAGATAACTGATGACGGTTACTGTGAAAGTTGAAACAATGATGAAAGAAAGTGGTTGTGAATTAAAATTTGACGTAGAATGATACCCAAAATTATGAGAATGATGATGATATGGACCAGGCACACTCAGGTGAATCTGGAATACACCAGTTATGATGATGGAGTGTGCAAGGATGAACAAAAAAGTGACGAACATGATCTCTCACCTCAAAATGTAAGCCAAGCAAAAACACTAAGAAAATATGATCCTAGGCGTGCTTTTTCTACTAGGTGTGTTTAGCTTATGCTATTTAGGGACTGACACATGAATTATGAAATAGATTTTTGGTGAGGATGGCTTCCTACAAAGAAGGAGATCTAAAAGGTGAGGTTTCAGGTATGTTATGGTGGGGGCAGGCTTCACTCTGAAGTATGAATCGACAAAGCAGTGAGCTGGGTGCCCATTGTGCTATGATCTTGTGATCACCTACAACTTCTTCTAGGTAGGATGTTGTTTAAGAATGTATGTATTTTGAATTTTTTTGAGGTTTTATAAGACTCAGAGAAAGAGAAAAGGATAGAAGTGCTTTTCTACAATTTGTTTTTCAACCATTAGCTGGGCATGACTTCCAGCATATAGGTTGCCCTCAATTAATGTGAGCTAATGCAATAAATTAGTCTGGAATGCTCTTATTTTTAAACCCAAATAAAAAATGTGAAACTGGATGACACAACAAGATGAAGAGGAAGAGGGATGCTCTTTCACTACAATACAGAAAACATGACGAAATGGTTCTTTCAATTAGACAAAAAGAAAAAGTTTCCTTTAGAGTAAATAGAAAGAGGAGGTGGATTACCAAAGAAGAAAATTAGTGTGTATGCTTTTCAGAAGGGAAAAAAACACACAATTTTTTCGTAGGAATGAATGAAATGCAAGGAACCCCAGATGGGTCCCACCAGGAGTGCCAAAATGTTTCACCTAATTCTTAGATTGTTTCTTTGAAGCGTTGATGAAATAGATAGGGTAACAGGCATAGGAGGAATACATGTTTAGATGTTGGTTGATGGGTTGTTACACGCATATGACCTCTAAATCCACACTTGATCGTGAGAGCTTCCTTTTGGCTAGGAGGAACTACCTGTAATGAAAACAACACCACCAGAAGGAATTAAACAATATAGGTAGTGAACTTCCTAGCGTATGCTAGATCTAGGAAGTGTGATACTTCCTAGATGGCTGTCAGTCTACTGTTTAAAAAAAAATTAATGTTATAAACAAAGTAAACCCTATTATAGTTTGAAATGATTTAGGTATCTCACTTAAAAACACAATAAGAAAGAGATCTAATCTAACAGGCTAAGCTAGAATAGAATCCAAAGGTCAAATGGTTAGTTCTGGGTTCTGCGGGTTTGATAGAGGTCTTGGGTAGATCACAGGTGAATGAGGGTAAGATGAAATTTGGTGGGCAGGTCTCTATTCTAGGTTGTGTGGGCAAATACAAAGACTAGTGTCAATTAGGGGTGACCGATGGTGGTTAGGTGTAACTGGTGCCAGTCACTGTGAGATCTGGAAATGTCACATAACAAGCTGTGGTCTCCTTTGTGATTGCACAAAGGACTTTGGTGGGTCGAGATGAGGTATTGGGTGATTGGAGTATGCTTTAGCGAGGTTTAAATGGGTATATGGAGGTGAAAGTGTTGGGGAAGGTCAATAGGGGACAAGATAAACAATGGATGATAAAATGATGAAGAAATGAGATAAACCAGGAAAGTATGATGTTATACTTGGATTCCGTTCTTGAATGCCTGCGTGTGAGGGATGGGGGTGCCGATGAGGGGTTTGAAGGCTGAAAGTGATCACCAAATGAAAGAAATCTTCTGCATGGGCTGCATGTACACTCCTCTTTGCTTAAATAGATTAGATCATGGATGGGATGGCTTTGCAGGAGAAGATGCTTAATCTCCTTCCTTACATGTGGGTTTTCATTGGAATTTGTTCTCTAAAGATGTGTTATCTCTCTGAGATGTGTTCTTGCTCATCACCCTTCTCTCAATGTTTTCCAACTTGCTTCCAACTTCCAACCTTGATAATAAGGTTGTTTTGGGGTTAAAAGGGTAACTGACGGCGGTTCCAGCTTAACCGGTGATGGTTAGGGGTAACCGACGTCGGTCAAGGTGGGATTCCCTAGGTTTACTAAACTAGGGAGATCCTCATAATTTCCTTGGATCTCATGTTGTTATCCTACAGATTAGATTGGGAGCTTCTTGTGAGCATGCAGGAATGTGGTTAGAGGGAATGTAGGCATTGATTTTTAGGGTTTGTGTAAGTCTTAGTTAGTTATGGTATCTTGCTAAGAATAGGTCTTAGGTTGAGTTGGCTTGGTGAGGTGTCTAAGTGAACTGTATGTGTGGAAATTATTTAAATAATAAATATAGTGAGGATAATGAATTAATTTAATTTAATTAATTAAATTAATATTAGTGAGGTGAAGGGGGGCATGGCTAGGTGAATGTGATGAAGGGTGCTTATTTGTCGAGGGACCAAAGGGGAGTGTGACCTAATTTTAGAGTCTACAGCCAGTGTACCTTGGTACCTAGTTACTGCCCAAACGTTTAACACAATGCGGCCTACTAACACACGTAATTAAACTCTTCATCTCACTCCTAACCATTTCATAAGTCCCATGCACCTAGTTATCACATGCAACACTTGTAGTATCACTCGTACACTGTGCATCATCCCATTGAATAACTCCTTCCTTTGATGGCTCAAGTACTTCAGGATCTCTAATGGTGTGCACATAAATTATTTTCAAATCCTCTTCACTCAAAGGTTCTACATACAGTTCAAATTTTCCGTCTATCAAAGGAATGATGACACACTCTTCCTTGTTCTAAAAATTGATATATCCTTTATTGAAGCGCAGATCAACATTATTGGCATAAAACCAAGGGTGCCCAAGCAATACTGGAAAAATTTCTTCCTCTACAAGTGTCAAGACCTCAAAATCCCCTATAAACTTGGCCCCTTGTATAGTAATAGTGGCATCCTTCAAGATTGCAATGGGCGTGGCTTTAGTCTTGTTTGCCATAAATAACACATTTGAAGATGGCTATAATGGTGGCCTCCCCATCTGATTCCATGCATCCAAAGTGAGCACATTCACTTCTACACAAGTATCAATCAAGATGTTACATAACATCCATGCATCAACAAAAATATTTAGAGTGATCTCTTTTTCATAATCCAGACTATGAGGAGATGAGTTAGCATGTAAAATCTATCTCTCACACTAGATTCCATCACGTGGATTCTTCCTCCTTATCCATTCCCCTAATAAAGGAATGATATTTTCCTATCGTAGTATAATACAAACCTCCTTCAAATCATTAACATCCATCTGGGGAAGCTCAATTGATTTTTTCTACTCCAGCTTCCATGAATGCACTTTCAAGCATTGTATCTCACCCTGAAAGTTCCTAATAACCTCCATGGTTTCTTGATAAGATTCCTTTTGATGAGTAGGTTCTGGATACTTTGCATGTAATACCTCCTCATTTATAATAATAGGATTAATCTTTGGAACTTCCATGGTGCATGCAGCCTTAGTGCGTGTAGTGACCAACACAGGAAACATCTCAAGATCAAGCGCTACCTTTGGCATCCACTGATCTTCCACAATGCATTGTACTCTAACCATGACCACACCATTATCCTACTTGTGCTTCTTTCTTAGGTGATCATACAAATCTAGGAATTATTCATAATTGTTGTTCTTTCCGCAATAGGAGAAAATAATAGGAACTCACACTTATAATGATAAAGGGATCCACATGTATAACATGTTCCACATGGGAACTCACTTCTTCCACTACCACGACCTCAGCCTCTGAATCCTCCATGGTATCCTCTACCTCTACCACCACCATCAGAGTTCCCTTTATTGTAACTATGATCATGATGCTCACCTTGCTCTTTGGAAAATTTTACAACATTGGTCTAACATACACCAATATCAATGACATCATGAATATGATCAATCAACTTGTAGTTCTCTATATCATGAGTGGTATACCTACAAATATTATAGTAATGGGACACATTTTTCCTTTTCACACATTGCAATAGTGGGAAACTACTTAAATCATGATCCAAGTGACAGATGTCGCAGTTCAAAAACACACACCGATTTATGAGGGAAACTATCCTTAGTATGTCCTTCTACTTCACAATCTGTGCACCAAATACTACTGCACCTCTTATGGGATGAATTAGCTAATAATGTTTTTTTTTTCTTTTCCATTGGTGTAATATGAGCCTCCAAAAATAGGCTAACTCCATTGTCTACACTCTCGACTGCCTTAGTGCACAGAGATACCTCAATTACCTCATGCAGATCTGTATAATTCTTGTGTGAGAGTTCCCTTCTGAAAGGTGTGATCAAACATCCAAAAAACCATTGAGCATGTTGAATTGGATGAATGTCATACGATAAATTTGAAAAAATGGTTTTGAATCATGCATTATACTCTCTAACACTCTCAGTCATGCCCTGCTTGATGTCCTTTAGCACACTAATGCTCTTCTACTTAAACTCAGGTATATGAAAATATACTAAGAAAACATCACGCAACGTGATATAGTATACAAAAGTCTTGTTCAAATTATATTTACTGTACCAACTATGTGTTACCCCTTGTAATGTTGTAGAAAATTAACTTTCCTTACACTTAGGAGTTGTGATCCCTTTCGCGTGCCATCGTATCGTACACATGCACATGCTATGATGCATCTTCAATTCCTCTGTATTATGGGAGATAAAGAGACATCTCAAAATATGATTTCTATGGTTGGTGCAGACAATGCCCATAAGATCCAAAACGTGTATTACCTCCTGTGTTTCCTCTACCTCTAGAACCACTAGAATCATTAGATCCTAAACCACCTGTTCCTTGTGATACCCCTCTTGTAGTGGGCAATGGATTAGAGGATATGATGCCTTATGTTCAAATTTTTGTACTAAACTGAACTCCCATGGTGTGCAAATTTGTACCACTTCCAGACATTATACCAACATTCTGCGTGCCCACGTTCTGTGGTGAAGATGAGCTAGAAAATATACTTCCAACCAGGCCACCAAATAATAAAGACAACATCGGCACTACCATAGATAAATGTGCTACCTGATTAACTTCTGAAATTAAGTGAGAATGATATCTACGTGTCACTACTAAAACACTTATACTAGCTGGATTCTCAATAATTGTCCCAGGAACTGGAACACCAAGCGTAAGGGCTAGGTCGCCAGGTAGGATCAGATGCACACCCATAGTTCTTAATATTTCCTCAAACATGCTCTCATTTAAATTGAAGATGTTTCTCTGCTATGCTTACCCAAATGGGGGAGTTCTAGATGCTCTGGCTCCACATCTTCCATGTGAGCTCCAAATCCTTCACGATCCATCTCTTTCCACAACACCATTCATTCCACAATTTCACACTACTTTTCCAAGTCCCTCTCGCATGCTTCATTAAACTTTAGTCACCTTTCTTCCCTCTGTCTCTTTGCTTCCAGGTCGGTCATCTTTCACTATGCCTACTCCTGCCCCCACGCTTGGTGGGGTGTAGCTAGCCATATGACGTTGTTCCAAATCCAGGGTCATGATCAAGATCTTAATCGGTAAAGGGACAACACAAAAATAAGATCATCTAGGATCACATAGGAACTAAAATTCAGCAACCTCTAGATAGGAATGAGTAGAAACTGCGTACTCTAAAATATAGCTATTACAAACACCACTCCACTAATGATCTACAACAGATGTCCAAATCAGATCAACATCATGTAGAGCCTGGAATTCTTCATGTGTCCAAACAAGTTCTCTATAAATCCAATTTCTCTTCAATGCATATGCTACTAGCCACTTGTAAAACTCAATAGGGAAACAACAGAAAAACATCTTATAGAACTCATGATATAGATTGTATTCAATCCACTCGCGTGTATGAAATTCAGGTCCAGTGTTAAATATGAGAGAATAATATTCCTCTAAATTCTCTAACCAATCCTCAATACTGGCCAAAGTTAACTGGTACGTATTCATCATGCAACACATTGGAAAACAATTAGAAAAGAGGTCTCGGTAACGGAACCAAAAATGTAGTCTTTTATTTGACCAAACATCCCAAAGCACGTTGGCACATCACTCAGCCAAAATTGAGCACTCACGTGAAGCGTGCAAGGGTACCAAGTTCCTCTTTTATAGAAGCTTTGTCAAGGAGTTAGCATGATGAAAACACACGTAAATATATTCTAGATCCATAATAACAATGCAGTAATACCTATAAATAGATCTAGATTATAACCATATGTAAGAATAACTTATACAAGAATTAAGATTAGGTTTACCATACAAAAACCAGTCACAAATTTGTTAACAACCAATATCCAACCATAAAGATTGATTGTATTAACTACTGTAAAACAAATAAGCTACATACATACATATTAATGTCACCATAAGTCATGCGCGCTCATAAAATAGCAACATAACTCTTACAAAAATGTGGATCCCAAAGTTGTACAAATCAATGCATATTTATAGGTAGTGGGGACTTTCCCTTCACTACTCATGCATCCTGAAAATAGGATACATGATAAGAATAACCATATTCCCTTACATGATAAATAAAAAAGCATGCAAGTACTTATAATAATAAACCTTATATAGATAACTCTAATTCACATCCTATTATTAGATCAAAACTATGCATATCGTTTGATCTACCTCTCACCCCAAAATAAACTTGAGTGACTTCCAAGTCTTCTCACTATTGTGTTCTCTTTAATCCATGTATTTAATTAGTCTCATGTAAGATAGTTAAGTCTTTACACCATGATTTTACTCGACGCACCCCTTTCTTGCCAAACTTCCGCGCGCATCTGATTCCTACGCGCCATATTCTCCAATGCCTCTTATACTTAGCCATATTTTATCATCCTAATAGAGTAGAAACATGAGGTGTGTAATCTATTATTGATTTATCCTTGGATGAAGGTGTGGCAAGGGAATTGTGTGTTATGACATGGGTGCTTCACCTCAAAGTAATGCAATAAAACATATAAGTAGGTAATAGGTGTAGGAGGAATACCTGTGTTATGTAGATGGTAGAAGGCATTGTGTGCTCTGTAGAATTTTGATCCAAGATGATTGTGTGAGCTTCCCTTTGGCTAGGAGGAATGACCTATATAAGAAACACAACAAGACCACCAAATAATATTAAATAGCAAGAGTCAGAGGATTGCCTAGAAAGGCTAGATCCAAGAAGTGCGACACTTCCTCGAATGCTTGTCAATCATCTATTTAATAAAACTTAATGTAAGAAATAACAATTCGTATTATAGTTGATAAGATTTAGGTATCTCCTATTAACATACAACAAGTGAATTTAACTCAACAGACAATGGTTAGAATTACATCTGGATGATTAATGGTTTGGTTTGGGTCTATAGGTGTAGTAGAGGCTGTAGATGAGGTCATGGGTGAAATTAGGAAAGGTTTTGGGAAGTTTTGGGGAAGTTGTTAACTTGCTGTTATAGGAAAAATTTTCATTCTTAGAGACCGGTATCAGTTGGTCGGCTGAAGCCGGTATAGGAGATAGACTGACACCAGTTAGCTAATTGGCATTGGCAGGGGTAATTTGGTTAAAATATTAAAAATGAGAGTTTGGGCCTCTCTGTGATTACACAGAGAGTTGAGGAGGTTTTGGGGAAGGATGGAAAGGTGTTGATTAAGACTCAACAAGGTACAAAGGGTGATGGGATATAGGTGAAATGGCTAGAAAGTTGGTAGAAAAGGTGATAAACATGTAGAAGGTGGTAATGAGATAGAGAGAAATTAAATGAAAGCAATGAATGGAATAATTAAGATCAAACACACAAGCTTAACAAGTAAGAATGATTTACTTATCTAATAAAATTTATAGATCCGAATGTGGTAGGAATGGTTGATCATTTGGAGATGAAGTCATATTATATCAAGTGCAAGGTAGTAGACCTGTGTGCTCTACCGTGTCAACTCTGAAACTGTGGAAGCAGATGATCAGATGTTGGTGGGGGTGTGATGTGCTCTGGTTTGTCGTTGGGAAGTGCCTGACGTGTTGAAATGAATGCCAAAGCCAAGTGTGTGTGAATGAATTGGTAAACCCATGCAAAGAGTTATAAACTCTTATTTAAGGGTAACTGATGGTTGTTAGGGAATTGGCACCGGCCGAGGGAAAAATGGCATCAGTTAGGGAGAATTAGTCCAAGTTACCAAAAATATCCTGATCTTTACTATTTTTGGCATGATCTTGATTGTTAATCTGGGTCTCAAGTGAGGTTGGCACTTAGATAAGTGGGAGTGTTGTTGGAGAAGGAATAGGAATTTAATTTTAGGGTTTGAAAAGTCCCAGTTGGTTGGGATAAGTAGAGACTTAGTCTTAGTTAATTAATAGGCTAGGAATAAGTCCATGGTGAGGTGTCTAGGTGAGGTGTAAATTAACTTAAAATTAAAGTAATTAAATTAATTAATAATGTGAGGATGAATATTAATTCAATTATAAGTGATTAAATTAATATCGAATTGTGTGAAAGGGGAGTCATGGCTAGGTATATGCATTGCGTTGATTAATTGAAAGGGGCCAAGGGAGTGTGACCCAAATTTGGTGTCTATATTTTCCCCTTTTTGTCACGTAGCTTGTATTGATAAGTGACGCTGACAAAAATAGGAAGTCATTGTCCCAGGTATGAGTGAAGGTTAGGTTGCCCCAAGTATGGGTGGAGGTGATCCCCCTCAAACCAGGAACTAATGAAAGATTAGAATGAGTCAGTGAGTGGTTTGATAAAATGATAAGTGATGAAAAATGAGGGTGGTTGGTGTGCAGGTAGTGATGATATTGGTGTGGGTAATAGGTGGGGGCATTCAAATGCATGCACACGTATAGAATGTGATAAGGTACTAGGCTGAAGAGATCACAAAATCTACTTCGTCAAAGGTCGATAGGCTTATCCAAACAAGGTTTGTGTGATCCAGGTATCTAAGGTATATGATACAGTCCTGAAACAAAACTAGGCTAGGTTAGGAATGAGATTTAGGTGTGTTATAGAGCACTAAAATGTTTGGTTAGGATAAATGACATGAACATTAGACAAGGTAAGGTCAGTAGGCTAAAATCACATGAGTAGCGTCATCACAAGGTATAGTGAGTAAGTGAATTTGAGTTTCAAATGGGTTTTGAGGTCAGGTTGATAGGTAAGGTTGATAGGGTGTGGATAAGGCCATGGGTAAGGTATAGGGGGGGAAAATTTTCCCTGGGTAAAGGTGTGGTATTAGGTAATAAGGTGATAGGGTGAGCCACATAGGGCTTGGGTAAGGGAAGGTCAGCAATAAAAATTATAGCAGGTAATAAAATGTGAGCGAAATAGGGCATAGTGGGTTTAAGGGTGACCAACACCAGTCAAAGGTAAAATGATACCAAGTCAAGTGCAACTGATGCCAGTGGGTCTATTAATGGGAATTACCAGACATCATTTCAAGTGTATTTGGGGCCATAAAAGGTTACCATTAATGAAAATTAGGTATGTATAGGCATGGTTGAGTTAGAGTTAGGCATGGTAGAGTTAGATGTAGGCATGGTTGAGTTAGATATAGGCATGGTTGAGTTAGATGTAGGCATGGTTGATTTAGTATGAATTTAGAAGGTGTAGACATGATGGAGTCGAAAAATGTCTAAGTGTTATTGGCATGGTTAGAGTTGTGTTAGGCATGGTTGAATTTGATTTAGGATTGTCAAGATATTGGTTTCGTGGAAATTAGTTGGTTTTGAGGCATGGTTGAAGAAAAATTTTCCATGGTACTGTTTTGATGGAAATTATGTGTAGTAGGTATGGTTTAGTTTAATTTCCACGTAATTGATATTATGGAAATATAGATGATTCAGGTATGATGTGATTGATGTTGTAGCATGGTAGGTATGTTGAAATGATTTATGTTTTGTGATATGTTAATTTCCAAGTTATTGTGTAGATGAAAACTAACTAGGTTATGATATGTATGTAAAAATGGGGGGGGCTGGTTAGGGGAAAGAGTGGCTGAGCTAACCTCCAAGGGCCCCATGCCCTCTTAGTGCTTCCTACATAGCCTTGAAAAAAAGGGGGCCTCATGCTGATGTAGTTCTCCCACATGATAGGTAATAATAAGATGAGGTAGGTGAGTTTAGGTTTTGGTAAATGGGAAAGGTAATTTAGGCATGGTTGTGTCTAGGTTGATTAGGCATCATGGTTGATGTCTAGGTTGATTAGGCATGGCTGAGTCCAGGGGGATTAGGCATGGTCGTGTCAGTTGATTGAAGTGGATAACGAATGTAAATGGAGGTGAAAGAAGAAGAAATCCAAGAAACTAAATGTCGAAGGTCTTGTCTTGTGTAGAAGAATTGATAAGTAAGCAAAGGAGGTGAATGGTATAAGAGGTGAAATACTCCATAAGTTGCAAGAACCATTATGAGCATACCAAATATAGGGTTATGAACTCAAGCCCTCTAAAGGTGTTGCATGATTGAACTTTCTAAGGGTGAAAGAAGTTACATGATCACGAAGTGTCACATGCGTGGCACATCCCTTGAGTGGGTAGAAGAAGAGAAAAGGAAGAAGGTGAGGTGGAGTGGTGTGTTTAGTGTAACCTTATTGTGAGACAACATGCCCCTTCTGCAAGATACCCAAAACCAGAATAGGCAAGTCCATGACTAAAAGTTTGTATTTTTCTTGATTTTTTTTTGCAATCATAGACTGATCGATGTGGGAAGTCTATGTGGGATGAATATAATATCTCCTTGAGGTCTTCATGAAGCTGATCGATGTGGGAAGCTTTAGAATATTTTTATTTTATTTTTCAGAAATAGTCTTCTTTTTGGATAGACTATGTACAATAGGGCTAGCTTTTTATAGTTGTCCTTCAAGGGAGCAGTCTATTTATAGCAACAAGATGGAAAGATAGATGTCCTTTTTGAGGGAGTCATCTATTTACAAGAAGTTTGACTCAAGGAGTTGAATTTGAAAATCCCATATATTACTTTTGATTTTTTTGGACTTTTAGGTCATGGACAAGACTATAAAGGAGTATAGGCTTCTTTTATGAAGGCAAAACCATAACACACAAAGGTTAGCTATGAAAGAGAGGTTTTAAGTGATGAACGACCATGGGATTCCATCCTGAAAAGGATGAAAAGTATCCATGAGAATCATGCCATGAGTAGAGTTGTGGTACTCATATTTAAGATAAGGCTGAAAGGTGACAGATAATCACACAATTCTGGTGTAGTTGTTGGTCTTTAAAAGAGGTAGATGAAAGGAATGGTTACTCAAGGGATGAGTGTACAATGAAAAAAAGGTGATATAGTACTTGATTCAATAGTAGAATGGTCAAAGATGCAAGGAATTGAGGGGCTCAGGCTCGAGTTTACCTTCGAGAGAAGATAAATGATAAGCACTTGATCCATAGGTATGAGTGACGATATAGGGTCCAAGCCAATTAGGAGAAAAATTGCCCTGTTTACTTTTCTCCACTTTGGTTACATGTTGATTTTCCTTCAGGACAAGGTCATTGACCTTGAAGGTTCATTCATGGACACATTTTTCATAGGCACGTTTGATACATTTTTGTTAGATTTGAAGGTGATCGAGAGCATTTAAATGATTTCATCTAGAAGCTCAAGTTGGGCCAAATGGTCTTGGTGAAAGTCATCATCATTGAGCATGTCTTTGAGTGAGATACAAAGAGATGGAATTTGGACTTTGAGAGGAAAGATAACCTCTGTACCATAGACCAAAGAGAAAGGTGTAGAAATGGTTGAGGTGTGAATACTAGTGCGATAAGCCCATAAGGCAAAAGGAATGTGCGTGTGCCAATCCTTACTAGTATCGTCAACCACTTTCATAAGAATTTTGTTAAGAGTTTTGTTAGTTGATTTGCTCTTGGCCATTTGTTTGAGGATAATAAGGTGAAGAAAAATTTAAGTTGAATGCCAAAGGTATCACATAATTTTGCGTAGGGTTTTGTTTTTGAATTGTTTTCCTGTTATCAGTGATGAGGCGGTGAGGAACACCAAAGTGACAAATGATGTGATGGTTGATGAATTCACAAATTTTCTTAGCTTTTGTAGAAATGAGAGGGACAACCTCCACCCATTTAGTGTAATATTTAGTTGTGGTTATGATCCATTGATGAAATTGAGAAGAATGAGGGTTAATCTCTCCTGACAAGATCCAAACCCCATTGGGAGAAAGGCCAAAGGTCTCTGGTGACCTGTAAGGCATGACTAGGGGTGTGGTGAAGATTAGCGTTTTGCTGACATTTCACACAATTTGACATAGTCACAACAGTCTTGGTTTAGGGTTGGCCAGTAATAGCCGAGGCAAAGAATGCATTTAGCGATGGCTAGGCCACTGAAATGACCACCACAAATCCCATCGTGAACTTCTTTAATGGTGTATGGGATTTTAGAACTTGTGAGGCATCGTAGGAGGATATTGTCAAAGCCACATTTGTAGAGAAGACCCCCCATGATGACATAGTGAGAGAAACTTTTGAGGAAGGCTCGTTGTCCATTGCGAGTGAGTTCTGGAGGTAGAATTGAGAGGGAAAGGTAATCAATGAACTGCTTATACCAAATGTCACATGGATTGGTTTCAATTCTTCCTACAAAGTTAATGTCTTGAAATAAATAAGAGGGTGATTGCAACCTTTGTACTGTGACAAATATTTTTGAGTCGGAAGGTGAAGCAGGTATTTGAGAAGCAAGGCAGGCCATGGTATCCACAAATTTGTTAGTGGAGCGTGGAGTGGTTTGAAGTTCATAATGATCAAAGGTAGTCAAAAGTATGTCGACATGATGTTTATACTTTTGAAGTACCTTGTTACGACACTGGTATAAACCATTGACTTGGTTCACAACTAGTTGGGAGTCACCAAAGATATTAATGGATTTAACATCTAAGGCTATGGCGGTTTGAAGACCTAACACGAGTGCTTCGTATTCGGTAATGTTATTAGTAAAGTCAAAATCTAGTTTGAAAGATAAAGGCATAGGCTCACCATCAAGAGGAATAAGGATGACCCTTGCACCACCCCCACGCTGACATTTAGAACCATCAAAAAATAAGGTCATCTGATAAATGGTGTCGTCAAGGGAGAGGGTAGCAATGGATTCATCAGGGAAATCAAAGTTAGAAGATTGATTTCCAGAAAGAGGTGCATCTGCAAGTTGGTCAGTGATGGTTTGTCCTTTAATAGACTTTTGATGGATGAATTTGAGATCTAGGTCTGCAAGAAGCATGAGCCAACATGCGACATGTTGGTGTTGATAAGGCTTAGCATACATGTAATGTAAGGGGTCAGTGTTGGTGACAACGAAGGTTTTGTGGTTGAGTAGGTAATGGTGAAGTTTGGTGGTGACAAAGACTAGGGCTAAGCACATTTTTTCAGTGTGAGTATATCTAGTCTCGTAATCTAAAAGAGTATGACTTATATAATAAACCACCTGCTCCCTATGCTGCTCATCGTGATGAGTGAGCATGGATCCCAAGGAATTATTGGTGGCATAAATGTAGAGGTAAAAGGGCTTGTCATCCTTTGGTGGGATGAGCACAGGTGGCTGGAGGAGGTATTATTTTAACGCCTCAAAATATTTATGACACTCATCATCCCAGTTGAAGGAAACATCCTTTTTAAGAAGATGATGAAAAGGGTGACATTGGTCAGAGAGTTGAGAAATAAAGCATCTAATAGATTGTAACTTTCCTTGCAAACTATGAAGTTGTCGAAGGTTAGTAGGTGGAGGCATCTCAAGAATAGCCTTGATTTTGGTGGGATCGACTTCAATACCTCACAGAGAGATGATGAAACCAAGGAGTTTTCTAGAGAGGATGATGAAGACACACTTCTTTGGTTGAAGGTGAACACAGTATTTGATGAGATGGTCAAAGATGACTTTAAGAACTGGGAGGTGTTCGGCCTGATGCTTAGACTTAGCAAGAAGGTCATCAACATAATCTTCCAAAATGTCATGCATGATGTCGTGGAAGATATAGGTCATGGCACGTTGATATGTAGCACCAACATTTTTAAGGCCAAAGGGCATGACATGATAATATAAGGTCCCCCAAGGGGTGATGAAGGTAGTTTTGTGTTGATCTTCCAGTGTGAGTAATATCTGGTTATAACCTGAGAAACCATCCATGAGTGATAGCATCTCATGGCCGGCAGTGAGATCAACAAGTTGGTTGATACTGGGTAGAGGAAAGTCATCCTTGGGGAAAGCTAGGTTAAGGTTGCAAAAATCCATGCAGATGTGGAGTCCCCCTGTCACTTTGGTGATAGGAACTATGTTAGAAATCTATTGGGGATAGTCAATGGGTAAAATAAAAGAAACAGAAGGAGGAGCTGGAGTTCTTCTTTCACAAGAAGGGAAATGCGAGGATGCATTTTTCGTAGCTTTTGTTTCACAGGTTTGGTGTCAGGAATAGTTATGATATTGTGGACCATGATATTTGGGTCAATACTGGGCATATCGGCATAAGACCAAGAAAAAGCGTTGCTATGATCTCAGAGGAATGAGGTGAAGGCTTCATGTTCAATGGAGTCTAAATATTGGCCTATCTTTAGAATGTGGGGGTCATCCTGAGTGTGAATGTTGATCTCTATGGTCGATTCATTCAACATGGTTTGCGTCTCAGAAGGTAATGACCGGTGGATATAGGAATCCTCCACACCTAGATAGGTGAGAATGGAATCATCATCCTGACATTGAACAACATTGATAGAAGGAGTGTCATCATCGATCATGTCAGGATACAGGAAGGGAAGAGAAGAGGGAGCCTCACCATCACGCTGATAGGTCAGAGGTCCCAAGGAAATGATGTTCAAAATTTTTTTTAGGAGGAATGGATTCTAGATCCATAGACTTTGTAGGTGAAGGTGGTGAGGTAGGTGAATGAGGTGGAGAAGGTGTATCTTCCTCTATGAGGTTGATATGGGATTTCTTAGAAGAAGGTTCCTCAGAAAATCCAAGACCGTGATGGTCCTTGTGTTTCTGAGTGGTGCAAGGTATGACTGTGTGATGACCCTATTTGTAAAGACCAAATCCAAATCCTTTCCAAGCACATCGATGAAGGAATGTGTGGGTGAAGTGGTGATTGGTGAGGTATTGGAAATCAGATGAGAATGGACGGGTTTGAGTAGGTGGTTCTGGAGTATATGAAGAAGTGTCAAGTCCCCCATACGTCAAGTTGGTTTGAAGATGGGGCAGACCATATGGAAAGACCTCACCTACACACTGGTTGTAATGTGGGTGTTGATGGAGGCTCCCGTACTCTTGAGGAGTAAGGAAGGTATTGATGTTATAGAGGTGATACTCCCCCAAGGTAAGGCATTGAAAAACACCTACCAAGGGATCAAAAGTTGGTATTTGGTTAGTGGGAATGGAAGAATCACCAGGATCCTGAGAAGAAGAAGAATCTAGTGTTTGAGAAGTATATGGGTTAGCTGATGGGCCAGTTACAGAAGCTGTGGTGGTAGTGGGAATAGAGGATTTGGTTGTGGAAGATGTAGTAGAAGAAGTGGTGGATGAGGAAGTAAATGAAGAAGAAGAGGTAGTAGTGGTAGATGGGGTATCAGCTGAAGAAGAAGTGGTAGTGGTGGTAGATGCCTTAACTAGTATAAGGACATCATTAGGTCGATAGAGCATGTTGCAGGTTTTGAATGGTGACGGATCTACCAAAATGGTGTAGTTGTGCCCTTCATGTTCAAAATTTAAAAAATGGTGTAAGGTTGAATGAACATAACCCATGGCATGAATCTAGGTCGTCCAAGTAGCATATTGTATTAGAATCCCCCCTCTAAGACATAGAATAATTCAGGAATAGTATGATGGCCCACGCGAATGTGGAGAAGGATGGTACTGAGGGTGGAAGTCATAGCGTCATTAAATAAACATAGCATAACTGGGTTATTATGCATGTAATTGGTAGGGATGCACATTTGTTTGTATGCATGGGAGGAAATGATGTTGATACTAGCACCTCCATCGATCATAATGTGTTGAACACATATATTATCAATGTAGACGGAAATGAATAAGGTAAGGTCAGGATCATCTGGATTGGAGAGGGACAATCTCTTTTTCAGAAAAAATAAGACAAGAGACTTGATGAATGGTAGTGGGGGTAGAAGATGGAGGTGAAGTGGTGAGAGTGGCCACATGATGAGGAGTGATAATGGTGGCAATAGGTGTGGGGTCATTAGGTAGAACCTCAATAGATTACAGCACCTCGATGAGGGCCTGATGATGAGACTCAGAGGTTTGGATGAGGTCATACAAAGACATTTTGAGAGGGGACTACTGCAGTTGTTTGATCATGGTACGATGTGCAACTCCATCAGAAATGGGATATGTTGGCCCACAGATGGTGACTTTGGGTGCAGGTGCAGATGGAATGTTGGGTAAAGGTGTAGTGGATGGTTTTTCTATCTTCTCTTTTCCTTTGTCCTTTTGTGTGCGAGTGGAAACTTGAACCATGTTAATCTGAGGAAGAGAGGGAGATGAATCATGAAAGGTATAATGGTAAGAGGGAAAAAAACCTAGTGCAGGATAAGAACCTTGTGAAATAAGTATGGCACACTGGAATTTCAGAGGAGGTTTGGTGAGTTCTCTAATCTAGACCATATTGATCTCAAAGGTCAGAGGAGGAAAAGAGATGTCCAGAAGTGGAGGTGAAGGTCGCTGAATAGAAATGGGGTGAGGCTGTGTGGCGACAGACGAGGGCGGAATGGGAGCTTCATCCAAAAGGTCATCTTCTTCCAAGAGCTCTTTGGGAGAACACAATTGAAGAAGAATATTCTTAAGGGCCTTACAATTTTCAACATCATGTCCTGGCACATGATGATAGGCACAAATCTTGGTATCGTCAAACCCTTCTGGTTTAGGTTTGAGTGGGTCATAAGGCTTGAGAGGTGGCAATGTGATGACAAAGGTTTCTAAAAGGTTAGCAAGGATGGTAGCGTAAGACCCTACCAAGGGATCACAATGAGAAGTGAGAGTGGGTTTGGATGGAGGTTTGGGTGACTTCTGTGGAAGGGATACTGCTGGAGGTAGAGTTGGTTTGGATGTAGGTTTAAGTGACTTTTGTGGAAGAGGTACTACTGCAGAAGGTGGAGTTGGAGGTTGAGTAGGTTTAACTACCCTTTTGGTAGGTAGTGTGGTTGTGGACTTGGGTTGCACCTTCTTGGGTAAAGGTGTTGAGGGAGTGTGTGAGGTAGAAGGGAATGTAGAAGATGGAAGGGGATGGGTCAACCATGGTGAGAGTGGAGGTGTGGTGAAGGTAGTGGTAGGAGGCAATACAAGAAGTGGAGGTTGAAGAGAGGGTAAAGGTGTGGGTAATGATGAGGGCATGGGAAGTGGAGAAAGTATGGGAGATGGAAAAGGTGTATGTAATGTTGAATGCTTGGGTGGGATAGAAGATTACGGTCAAGGATATAAGTTGTTTTGTTTTAAGTTTACCTAGAGAAGGATGCTTCTTGACCAGGGTTGATGGATGAGGACCTAAGATGGATGGAAGTGGTAAAGGTGAGAGGGGAGGAGTGGGAGAAACTGGGGTATGAGGTCTAAGAGGTTGGGTCTTCCTCTTAGGTGGGGGATAGGCCTGGTGATAGTTTGGGATGATGTGGCTAAATCAATCTTAATGGGAGGATGGGACTAGACTTGGTGTCGGCATGGCCCCTAATGTAGTGGTAGGTTTGGGTGCAGATGCAGGTATATGTGTAGGTAGAGGTTTGGGTGTAGGTGGTTGTTCAGGGTAATGGTAAAGGTTTGGGTGTAGGTGAAGATGATGCAGAAGAGGCTACTATAATTGGATCAGGTGTGAAATATTTAATAGTCTTTAACACTTTAGGATAAATCATTGAAAGTGTCTATGGAAGACATCTACATTTGAGTCGAGATAGGAAGTCACAGGCATCCCCAAATCATGGAATAGTTTCCATAATCCAATTGAGTTGGCCAAATGTGAGAATGGCATAGAAGTGGAGGGGGATGATGTTGATTTGGTAGTAATCCCTGTAAAGAATGTATGTGAGATAGAAAAATAGTTGGCTTCAAACTCTGTGGGTAGAAGAGATGATAGAAAATCGACAGGATCTTTAAAATCCAGTGAGGAATTGTCACCAACAGGAAGAGATGCCACTAGTGGGTCCTCTATGGGAAGAGGAGGAGGCAAGGTTGATTGTATAGGCTCTTCCTTTGGTGAAGAAGAGAGTAAGTTGGGCTCTTCTGTGGGTAGAAGAATGGGTAATGTGGGTTTGATAGGTCGACAAGTGGGTAGAGATGAAGTGGGGTAGATCCATCATGGGTAGATAAGAAGGTAAAGTAGAATCCTCCATGGGTAGAGAAGAAAATGAAACAGGTTCCTCCATGGGTGGAGGAGCTCATGAAAGAATTTCCTCAATAGATGGGATGGGAGGAAACTGAGAAGAAGGAGCCGGTATGATATCAAAAACAACATGAACCTCTCGAACATTGGTATCATTAGTTGAGGTTTCACCGGCTTGGTTGGATGATGGGGTGTGATTTGGAAATGATTCTTGAAGATGTGGAGGTTTTGGTTAGCCTGGTGCATTGGGGTTATCCAAGACGAGATCTCCATTATCTAACATTTCTTGGATGATGTTTTTGAAAGTTATACAATTACCATCACTATGACCTCTAACATGGTGATAATTGCAGTAATCATTCTCCTTATACCATGCAGGCACAAGATGGGAAGGGTCAAAACCAGTATGTGTTTTGATGGGTGGAAGGGTGATTGCTCCAGCTTTTAGAAGATTTTCCAAAACTGAGGAGTAAGGTTCTCCAATGGGAGTATATTTTCATTGTTCCCACTTGAACTGGAAAGTTTGAACAGGAGAAAGATTAGAAGAAGGTTTTGATTGGTTGGATGGATGAGAAGGGATGAATTTTAAAACCACTGCGTTGCTAGATCCTTTCTCTTTAGAATAGTTATTTTTTGGTTTGGAAGAAGAAGAGGTGTCATTGGATTTAAATGAAGCAATTTTGCAACGCAATTATAGCTTCTTCTCTTTGATAGCATGGATTTCAAGTTTCTGGGCCATGGTGAATGCCTCATCAAATGTTCGGAAGGTTTGAACTTGGAGAGTTGGAGAGATATGTCTAACACAAGCTCTAGTAAACAACTCTATTAATTCAGTTTGAGGAAATTGGAAAGTGAGTTGATTAATAAGGTTCTGCCAACGCGCAACAAAATCTGTGATAGACTCATCCTCATATTGGCGTAATGAATACAAGTCGGTCATGGTAACCTTCTTGAAAATGTTAATGGAGAAATTCAAGAAATGCCTTGGCTAATTGATTGAATGAGAAGATAGAGTGCCTAGGTAAATCACTATACCAGTATAAGTCAGGTCATGTCAAGGACATTGGGAAAGTTCGGAGAAGCAAGGTGTCATCATGGGAAATCAGATAACATACATGTTTAAAAGATCAAAAATGTTGTTGTGGATCTTCCTTTCTATTAAATCAGTTAAATTTTTGCATTTACCAATGTGCAGGGTATGGATGAATTGGAATAGAAGGGTGAATGGGATCATTACAAATATCGTCGTAAGTCAGAGAATTGTGGGAGCCTGAAATAGATGCTTCTAGGGTCTGCATCTTTTCCATCATCATCTTGATCAAATCATTAGTTGGATTGGATTGAGGTGGACCTCTAGGGGTATAAGGAGGTGGATATGATGAGTAGGACATAGAAGGGACACCTGTATATGGAGGTACCGAGTAAGCAAATTGAGAAGGGGGAATATAAGTTGCGACAGATGATGATGACATATACCGTAAATGGGAAGTGTAGGTGAGGGGTGGTGGCTGAGACAAGGTATATGTGGGAGGAATATGTGTAGAAACCCTCATGGAAATAGGTGGCAGAGTAGGGGGTATAGACATGACCAAACTCTAGAAAGGGGTCGATGCAACTGGAGGTTGCGAGGTAATAGGAACTGATGAGGTGGAAATCCCTACACTAGGGGTCATAGATGATGGCGAGGCAGATGTCAAAGATGTGATAGGTGTTGTAGGTGTGGCAGATATAGAAGATGTGGGAGTGATATGAGAAATGACAGGTGGTAAGGTGGAAGTAGGTACCACTACACTAGTGGTGGCCGATACGGAAGTGGGGGCCAAAGCGGGAGGGATGGATACATGCATACCGTAGATAAGTTGTCCTGACGAGTCACGGGTAGATGAATGAGCCAGATAATGTTGTAAGGCTACATGATTGTGATCAAGGAGTTTTGTGAACTCCTCATCACTTGCATGTATAACAATAGGTGAGGTGGGGTCCATGGGTGAAGAAATAGAAGGTGGTGAAGGACTAGGTGGTAGTGGTTGGTGGCTAGCATAAAAAACTAGAGTGTTGGCTTGTCTACAAGTCAAAACCATGTGAATGGTGGTAGAACAGGTAATTTGAGTTTTGTAGATGGTATAAAAACATAGAAAAGGATAACAAAAGAAATCTAGAAAGTGGAATTTGGTTGTTGTTTTGATAGAAAAATCAAAACACAGAGACTGACGCCAGTTGGCTAACCGATGTTGCTAGAGAGGGGTAATTGATGCCTATTATTGGACCAAGGATGTTGGTTAATGTGAATAAGTGGTAGATTTAAAATCTGGAGATGAAGAAGTGAAAATCAAGTAAACTTGGACTCTGACAATGATACTAGAGACTCAGAAATATGATGAAGTGACAAAATAAGTCACAGAAAAGTGTTTTTTTGTGAATTGAACATTGTTTTGGGAGAAATAACCAAAACAAACAAGGGAACTG
This sequence comes from Taxus chinensis, assembly GCA_019776745.2. Classification (NCBI taxonomy): domain Eukaryota; kingdom Viridiplantae; phylum Streptophyta; class Pinopsida; order Cupressales; family Taxaceae; genus Taxus; species Taxus chinensis. Next base: position 329,346,029 of record CM034147.1, read on the forward strand.
CCGGTCAGTAAACTGATGCCGTATGAAGAGGATAAACAATGCACGGTCACTGCGGGACTGATACCGGTTACTATGAAATCTGAGAGGAGATGAAAATTTGAATTTTTGGTAATTAAGTCAACTGAAAATACCAACCCAACAACTGAGTATGGCAGTGATGAGTCCTAACATGCCCAAAATAAACTGAAATACACCAGTTGTGATGGTGGTGCATGAAGGATAATAAAAAGAAGATGAATGGCCTCACACCTCAACCTCAAAACACAATCATCAAAAGCTAACAAAACATGTAATCCTATGCTGTAGATTTTATGTTGTGTGACTTATGCCATTTAAAACTGACTATAAGTAGAATAGAGTTTTTGGTCAACGAGGGTACCCTAGAAGGAACTGAATGTCTATGGATGGTTTCAGGTAAATTTTGGCTTGGTTTAAAGAATCCTATATACTTCACAGTATGTGAGTCCCTACTCTAATATGATGACTAGCCAGAACACCAGATGGATCCGCCGCTAATCCGATTATTAGGTAATTTTCAGGAAGGAAGATGTTTAAGTAATGAGTGATTTGTTTCAGTGATTTGGTTTGGGGTGTGTGTAAGAAGTGAGCTATGCTTAATTCCCACCAACCATCAACTGGTCATGACCTCCAGTATATAGGTTTCAAATAAATTTAAGTGAGCTAAATGCAACATACACAAGGATGAAATGCGGAGATTTTTTAAGCCCAAATTGAAAGTGAAATTCGATGAGAGTAATAATGAATAGGAAGAGAGTATGTCTTTCACTAATGCAATACAGAATAAAAAGAAGTGTTCTTTTTAACCCAAAATATGAATTTCACTTAGACAAGTAGAAGAAGAAGAATGTTCCCAAGGAGAAAGTTTAATGTGAACTCTTTCAAAAGGAAATAGACACACAAAGATTCCCTAAGAATGAACAATGAGAAAAAGAACCCAAATGATAGGGTCCCACCAGGCATGCCAAAATGTTTCACCTCAAAGTAATGTGATAAAATAGATAAGTAGGTAATGGGCGTAGGAGGAATACATGTGTTATGTAGATGTTAGAAAATTGTGCACGATTGTAGATTTTTGATCCAGATTACTGATTACATAGAGAGCTTCCCTTTGGCTAGGAGGAACTAACTTGTATAAGAAACACAACAAGACCACCAAATAGTATTAAATAACAAGAGTCAGAGGACTGCCTAACAAGGCTAGATCCAGAAAACATGACTCTTCCTCGAATGGCTGTCAATCCTCTATTTAATACAAATTAATGTAAGAAATAACAATTCCTATTATAGTTGATTAGATTTAAGTTTCTCCTATTAACATAAAACAAGTGAATGTAACTCAACATGTCATTCTTAAAATTAAATCCGAATGATTAATGGGATGGTTTGGGTCTGCAGATGTAGCAGAGGCTGTAGGTGAGGTCTAGATGAAATTAGGAAAGGTTTTGGGTTGTTTTGGGGAAGTTGTTAACTCAATGTTATATAAATATTTTCCAGTCTCTGAGACCAGTATCGGTTGGTCGACGTCAATGATGGATATAGGAGATAGAGAAGATTTCGGTTAGCTAACCAGTGTCGGTAGGGGCAATTTGGTTAAAATATTAAAAATGGGAGTTTGGGCCTCTCTGACAATTGGAGTTAGAGACAAGGATGGTTTGGGGAAGGATGGAAAGGTTGATTAACTATGAGAACACGTGCAAAAGGTGATGTCGGATAGGTGAAATAGAGTCACCTTCAGATAGAAAATGTGATACTATGGGTAACCAAGGTCAAAAAAAGAAAAGAGTTATTTCGAAATGAAATTAGTAAATGAAATGATTAAGATAAAACAACCAGGATTAACAAGTAAGAAGTGGTTTCTTCGCGGCTTAAAGGCTGGCAGCCATTCACAATGCATGGAACCAAAGATTTTCATCATCTTGGAAGTTATGAGGCTATGAGTGTTGGGGTTTCCCCTGTTGGCGATTGTATCAAACAATCTCACATAACTGAGTCTTCTGACTCATATCCAAATCAGGATCATCCTCACCTAGTTCCTCCACAAGATGTGGCCTCCCAGCCCGAGAATTGAACAGTTGTCACGAGGTCTAAGGTGAAGAAGGGGCGTTTTGAGCCTCATGTTACTCGGTCTGCTTTGGCGTTGGGTACTATACGATGGAAAAGTGACAAGCGAGCATGGGAATCTACAAGTAACTCTTCCTCGCACCTGACCTCCCGAGGTCATGCCGAGACAGCCAGTGGGGATGGAATATACGTGGGATGCAGACAAGCTAGTTAGGCAATCTTATGTCTTTGACACGCACTAATGGAATCTGTGAATCTAAGGCAAAGAAGGCCCTCCTAACCTAAACTGGCATGATAGATTGGTCGGTGAGGATGACTGCTCGAAGGCTCCAATCAATATCGAGCTCTGGCATGATCAATCTATGGGTTGTGGGATACGGGGAAAATGACCTGGGATTGTTTCGTGTATATCTCCAGACAGGGTCATAAGATGGATGATGGATATGGTGGATTCTATGGGTGATTATCTGGTCTAGTCCAGAACTCTTTAGCTTCATTAGCTACTATGTCTAACAAGGATAACTATGTGATAATGGTTGGCAGAAGTGGAGTGGATCTAAATACTAATGTGCGTAAGCCAACATCAATGTCTGATTGACCTGTGGGTCCATGTTGGGTTGTGGGATCTGTTGAATCACAACCATAGATTCGTGGTTGTTGTGGACCTCCAATGGTCATGTGTGGAATCAATCCCTAATCCCTAGTATCCAATAGTCGTATGCCTTTTAGGCCTCTATGTTGAGAACTAACAGTTGTGTAATCTTCTCAGAGTACCTTACAGGCATTCTGGTAACCTGAATTCTTAAGCTAGTGTCTATGTCAGTGAGAATGTCTCCTGCGTCTGGCTGTGGGACCAAAGGATCACAACCGAATGTTTGCTCTCTTTCAAGCCCTTCTACAGTCATGTGGATATTTACCTAGGGTAATCTGTAGTTTGGCTGGTTTGACCAAAACATGTGTGCTTGGTCGTCTTCTATATTTAACCCTCTTAACTGTGAGCTGATCTGTTGTAAGTCTATTGTTGTTCGGAAGACTTGGATTCTAAGATTCTGATCTATATCAGTTATTGCTGTAACAAGATTGGGCTGAGGCACTATTGGCTCGAATACGTATTCTCTGGGCTCCCTAGGTCCTGTGATTTTCATGCAAAAGGGAATGATATAAATCTAACTAATGACAGAATAAACTAACAATGCAAGATATATCTATGTATATTCTTCTATTTTTTGTGTTTTTCTGATGAATTATTTGAAAAAACTTGAAAGAGCAACTATTTAAGATATCTAGAAATTGACAACTAAACTAATAACGAAATTTAAAACAAACAAAGCAGCCGAGTATAGCTACTTGCCTGTGCAGTTGTAAATCTATTCTAAATAACTAGATAACTGATCTAATCTATTTGAAAGACTCTCGATCCTACCTCAGAAGTGAGGAGTGAATCATAGTTTCTCAGAAACTATCAATCCCCACAGCTTCCCCGGCAATATCGAAAGTGAGATTAACTGAAATGAAATGATTGACTATTCTATTTGATATGTTTTAACTAGAACTTTGAAATCTTGAACCTGGATTTTGTAGAACAGTGGCGAATCCGGTTGTGTGTGGCTTTGTCCCCTCAGTGTGATCTCCTTGTTCCTTCGTGCTCACGTGAATCCAGAAAAGTGTGTGATGTTAGCATCAACAGAAGTAGGTATTGGGACAGTGGCAGCTTAGGATGCAGACTGAATACAATGCAAGTAGGAGAGGGATAGTGCAAGAGAACAGAGCTTGGCTTATGTAATTCCTAGCGGGATTTATTGTGAGTCATACAACATAAAAATGTCCAGAACCTAAAACTATCATGTTTGACGAACAAAACCTGCAACTTTAATGGCTTCCTACTGAAAATCAAACTATCCTATTCCAATGAATTGCATGAAATAGTAACAACACTAGCACAAGATGATTATGTGGCTTCCTAACAGCTAAACAACACTAACCATGCATACAACAAATAAAACTATGAACTCCTAAGAAAAATTGAAAGACTAAGCTATTGAAATGAGAAATTGAGAGGACAAATTTGAGGGGCCATTTGCTTGAGCACAAGCCAGCTATTTATAGAATTCCCATTTACCCAAAGGTGAAAACCAAATTGAACTCTTTAACCATAAACAATGCAAAAACACTATTCTAGGGAACCAGAATCATAAATACAAGCAAAGGCAGTGAAAAAAGCTGGTAAACGTTGAAATTTTACACGAGTCGCGTTAAAAAGAACATTCTGGAAAATGCGTGAAGGACCGCCGCCCTGAGCAAGGTGGCGGTTATAGGACCGCCGCCCTGCCTAGGCGGCGGTCACGAGACCGCCGCCCAGGCAGGGTGGCAGTTTCGTAACTGAAGACCAAAACACAAAGAAAAGGAGGGGAGAAGAGAAAAACAAAGCACGCAGGGGCTAAGCGGGGCATGCAGGATGTTAACGCATACTTGGAGAGCTTTTCCGGATCCCGAACACCTTGCGAGGAGACCTGTATCATCATTGGGGCATGTGTAACATTGTTTCAGTGGTGTAGTACCCTACAATTTTTGGTACGTACATATTGCCCCCTCGGAGAAGCATTTTAGCCATGAAGAGGCGTAAAACGGTGGGTCTGAGTATGGCGGTCCTGAAATGGGAAGTTAGAATTTATACCTGACACGTCCGTGTGTCGAAATGACGCCCTCCAAGATTCCCGCTACCTACAAAATGAAAAGAGGACTCAAGTGTAGATAGATAAAATAAATCGAAAAATAAATACTAAAATAATATGAAATGAGGATGTACCATTTGTGCGGCGATAGGAACTTACCTCCGTCGGTGCTCCAAACCTATGAAAAGGGGCATTCAAAACAAGTCAAGATGCTATATATATAAAAGTGGGCCCATTTTCCTATTCATTTGCGCGTGTCGATTTGATTGATTTTGAGCTCTGGGACCCATGGTGATGGTTTCTGACGAGAGTATAGTCAAAATGTTCAGGACGAGATTGTGATCATGCCTCCACGAGTGGAACACCAACCTATGAGATCACAGGTTAGTTATTCTCGATTTAACGTTTTTATCCCCAAAATGTTAAAATGGTGAAATCTTTTTCATTGGGGGATTATTTTTGAAAATGTCAGTTTTAATAGGGTCACCTAGGGGGGCGCCTAATGGGTAGGCTTTGTTTTAGTCAAAATGGTATTTGTTTGTGTTTTTAGGTGTCATTTAGGGCACGTGACCCATATGGAAATTTGGGACACGACCGCCGCCCTGAGCAGGGCGGTGGTTACACGACCGCCGCCCTGATCAGGGCGGCGGTTACAAGACCACCACCTTTAAGGCGGCGATTATGGAACCGCCGCCCTGCTCAGGGCAGTGGTCCTTCACAGAATGCCTAAATAATACTTATTTGAATTCGTTTTTGCGTTTCTAGCATTCTTATATGTTTTCATGATTTTTCCAATGTCATTTGAATACTAACTTACTCCTTTTTGTGTGTTTTTGGGTGTATGCAGGTGAAGGAGGAGTATATCAGATGGAGCCGAGAGAGAGAGAGTGTGACTAGCTTCCAGTAGTATTGGATGCCCTTTCTCAGGATGAGCAGGACACTCTTCAGAGGGCCGACATATTGCGTATATCATGGGTCCCGCATGTTGCACCTTCTAGTCACATACTTTGTGACTTGTTTTCATATTGGGATGCTGATCGGAACACTTTCTGATTTCCAGGAGTCAGGGGTGAGTGGACCATTACTTTGGAGGATGTTTACTACATCTTGGGGGTCCCGATCATCGGGAGATGACTCACACTTGAGACAGCAGGTTCACGGGCTCAGATAGCATAGTGGGCTTCATATATGGGAGACGCAGTTATCTCCACTGGTTCGAAGAAGGGGGTGAGGGTCCGATCTATTCCTAGCCTGCCTATCCCCTTGATTTGTTAGGCCATTATGGGGATCCTTGCCTCGAGATTGATCGGGGACAAGGGAGGAGACACTTTACTTTATTGCTGGTCCCCCATCATTACACAGATTGAGGGAAATGGCCGGATTTATGCCTAGGGTGCTGACATACTTGGGACCACCTATCATGATTTGTACTAGGTGGTTCGTTTACAGGGGTAGTCCTTGAGCCATCCGACCCTGGTTATGAGCTGGGTCTACGAGTGTTTCATCCCTTATGGGAGAGGTGTAGAGGTGGCAGATCCCGGAGCCGTGAGGGCAGCCAGATGGACAGATATGTTGGTGCTCAGAGCACCCCACCAGCCAGTCACCTCCTTGACTACTGATGATATGGAGGCCACACCCTATCAGGCCATGGCAGGGTTATGGGGCGAGGAGGCCCTTACTTTGATCTCTTGCTCTACCACAAGGTAGCTTGTGGACAGGACGGGGAAGGTGGAGACACACCCTTTTGGTCGAGTGCCTCAGCAGTTTGGCCTTCCTTACATTGGTATGCTTCCCCCAGTGGTGCCAGTATTCAGATCAGTTCAGGAGGCTAGGGGAGGTCCTAGAGGCCGGGGTTGGACCATTGTTACTCCTGGTGTCCCCATTGCAGCCAAGCGAGTGGTACGTGCTTGAGGGAGAGCTGGTGCTCCTCAAGCACCCTTACTTCAGATTGCCGCCAGTCCCACCCACATCAACGATGACCCCATTGATATAGACTCTGAGTCCGAGGAGTTCAAAGGGGGAGAGATGGAGGAGGAGACTGAGGCTGAGGTCAGCGAGTCAGGCGGAGAGGAGGAAAATGATCTTGAGTGGCATGACACTCAGGATATCTTACAGGTGGAGAGGGCGGAGTAGAGTGTGGAGAGGGTGACCCTAGCTTCAGAGGAGCCACTTTCTTAGGGTTTGGGTGGAGAGGATGAGTCTATAGTAGGACGTTATGTGGCTCCAGGCACATGAGGAGCACATCAGTCAGCGGCAGCATCTGTGGTAGGTGTTGACCCTAGGGATCCATCTTGGAGGCCCAGAGATCTAAGTGAGTTATCATCCTTCTCTTTAATGTTTGTTTTTAGCTATGATTGTCTTAGTTGTTATCTCTCCTTTTGTTTATTTTTGTTTTTATATTTTGAGTCATTTCTAATTTGTTTTTCTCCTTTTCTTGCAGAGACTGCTGATGAGTGGTGAGACTTGATTCACCAGGTATGCACTGATACCCTGATGATCCCCATGGAGAGGACTCACGCGGAGCTATCCGTGGATGCAGGGGAGCCTTCAGCAGCCGGTAGGCATACCGATGTTTTTTCCCCTGTCTAGCATGTGGCCAGGATGGTGACTACCCTCTGTATCGAGTTGACAGGATACCAGACAGTAGAGCGCCTGATGAGGAGTCATTCTCATAGCAAGGCCGCAGCTGTTCCTCGGGACTGTGAGCCCTCTGTGCACTCAGAGCGCCAGTGTAGCTGGAGTCCTAGACGTGGGCGTGCACCTTCAGAGGGATCTCATAGGGGTTGAGAGGCCGCATGGCTCTCTTAGATTGTTTGTATGATGTCATTTTGTATTTCCTCGGGCTCTTTGAGAATTTTGACCATGCTTAGCGCATGATGGCATTATACAAGAAACTTGATTTTATATATATATATATATATATATTATTTTTGGAGCAGACTCTTGGTATCTATGATTTTGTAATTTGTTTCTGCATGTAAACTATAATGTTGTTTTTGTATGCTTTTCAGAATGTATGCAATGGAGGACAAATGATACAAATGCTTGTCTTTCTTTTTGTATTTCGTGATGCTGATATATGATAATGTAGACACAATGTGATCTTGAACTTTAGTTTCTATAAGCAATTTTTCGGTACTTCATGTTTGTTTTGGCAAAGTGAGATGATAAACTGGTATGATGAGAAGATGAAATTTCCCCACTCCTAACTCCATGCAACTGGTAAGATGTGAGGGCTCACCACCGAGAGCCAAAAAGGGCACAAGCTATGAAATTTTTTGAATGGTAGTGATGAGAGATAGATAAATATTTGGTGGAACCAAATTAGGATGCTACAAACCTACTCGACTCAAGTGACTCCATAGTTTAGAATGTGACTTGCTTTGTGGTTTATCTAGACTTAGATCCGTAGATGGCCACATGGTAGACAAAATCTGGTTTTTGGGGTTTTGAGCTCTCTTGGAATTTTGGACATCTGATTCATTTGTTTTTGACTTAAGATTGCAAAGGTTTATTTGAACCATTTTCTTATGACCTTCAACATTTATTGTTAAGAGGACCCCCTGCACCTTGCCCCATGCTACTAGTAGGAAGCATGGGCTTATCACCATGGACAAGGTACAGGTGAGTAAGGGCATTCCCATCCTTTCCCAACCCTACGTCACTAGTAAGAGATGCAAGCTCATCACCGAAGGTTGGTAGGGCAAGGAAATGTGTAAAAATAAAATTTTCTGTTTGATCTATATTTGACTTATTTATTTGAGCAAAATGTCAGTATGTTCTTATTTCCAAAGAGATATACACATGGGATAGATGTGACACTATGAAGCTTCTAGAACAGACCATAGGCAAGACACCTATCCTAGGAAGAAACCAAAAGTGAGAACAAGCATGCAGACCTTGGTATGGTTACCATTAAGAATTTTTCATATCTAGCTTTATTTGATGAAATGATTCTGAAATGGTTGATGATGTTATGAAAATGAAGAAGTATGATTGGAATGCTAATGCCAATACCATCAGAAGTTTGTAATGAATTTCTTTGAGAATAAGTTCCTTGATCACAAAATTGTATGAAACAAGTGGACAAAATGAACCTAACTACATGAAGATGCAATGTAGATATAATTGTACAAATAGTGCTGGTCACTTATGCATAGAATCATTTAAGATGCAAGGAATTGACTGTTTCATTGAATTCCTTGCCTTCCAGTGTACATAAGAGATATGCACCATTTCCATAGTCTTTCGTGACTCGGTATGGGCCCAACCATTTGGGCTGGAATTTCCTTCCTTCGCCAGTCTTTTTATCGATCCGGCTATCTAGTCTTAGAACTAGATCTCCTTCATATATATCTCGTTCATAGACCTTTTTATTATACTGCCGGCACATCTGGTCAGCATAGACTCTATGCCATTGTTCAGCGTCTAGCCTGGCCTCATCTAGGCTTTCTAGTTGGGAGAGACGTGCTTCTCTATAAGCTTCTTCATCCAGAATCCCTTGTAGTGAGATATGGAGACTGGGTATTTCAACCTCAAGTGGGAGAACTGCTTCTGCTCTGAATACTAATGAGAAAGGAGTTGCTCCTGTGGGTGTTCTTATTGAGGTTCAGTGGGCCCACAAGGCCAGGTATAGCTTTAAAAGCCAATATTGTTTATTTTCTTTTACCGTTTTAAGGAGAATAGCTTTCAATGTTTTGTTTGTTGCTTCAGCCTGTCCGTTGGCTTGAGGGTAATACAGGGAAGCTGTATGATGGTTTATTTTAAATTTACTACATAGCTCACGAACTTCGTCATTCTTAAAGGAAGTACCATTATCTGAGATGATGATTTGTGGGACACCGTACCTACAAATGATCTGGTTCAAAATGAACTTGGTGATCACGGAACCTGGTACAGTGGTGAGAGGCATAGCCTCTACCCATTTGGTAAAATACTCAGTGGCTGTGATTATGAAGTTATGGCCATCTGTTGATGAGGGAGAGAATTTCCCTATCAAATCTAGGCCCCATGTAGAAAAGGGCCATGGAGTAGTGATTGGTTGTAGAGCTTGTGTCAGCATGTGAATCTCGTGGGAAAATTCTTGGCATTTATGACACTTATGTACAAACTCTACTGCATCGTGTTCTAGAGTAGTCCAGAAATAGCTAATCCAATGTATTTTGCAAGTGGTGGCATGACCATCGAAGTGGCCTCACATATTCCATTGTGAGATTCATGGAGAATCTTCTTGGATTCTTCTATGTCAATACACCTTAGAAGCATTCCATCGAAAGCCTTGCGATAGAGTAATTGTTCTCTAATAACGTATTTAGCTACAATAATGTGTAACCGCCTTCTTTACTGCGGTGTAACACTTTCTAGATATGTATGGTCCATGATATAATTAATAATATCAGTATACCAAGGACATTCATAGATGGGAGGTCTAGTTTCGACGTAATATATGCATTCATCGAGAAGTCCAGATCTACTAGATTGCCTCTATCTAATGGGTTATCAGCTAACCAATCTGCAATGATTTGTCCCTTAATGGACTTCTAGTTTACAAAAGTTAATTCGAATTCACCCATTAAGGTTATAAAGTTTCCAGCCTTCTTAGACAAGGACCCTTGAGTGAGGAAAGTTCGTAAATGGTCTGTTTTTATAATGACCCTTGTTTCTTGGTCTAGCATATAATGTCTCAAGCATTTGGTTGCGAAGACTATGGCAAGGCATTCTCATTCCGCTTGCGTATAACATGTTTCATAGTCGAGAAACATTCAACTAATGAAATAGATCATGCGTTCTCTCTTGTCATCATCTTCTTGGGCCAGCATGCAAGCTAGTGAGACATTGGTAGCTCGCAAATATAAGATTAAAGGGTGGTCTGGCTTAGGAGGCATTAGTGTCAGTGGTGACAACAAGAAACGCTTAACTACTTCGAAAGATTCATTGCAGTCTTTGGTCCAATCAATACTATAATATTTCTTGAGTAGATTGTTGATTAGATGGATGGTAAAGCTTAAATCTAGGATGAATCTTTGGATTGCACCGAGTTTCCCAAGAAACAACCTGATTCTAGATTCATCCAATGGTGGGATCATTTCAAGAACAACCCAAATTTTGGTTGGGTCCACATCGATCCCTTGTGATGATATAATGTAACCTAGGAGCTTCCCTCATGTCACACCAAATACGCATTTTTCTGGGTTTAGTGTGACTCTGTATTCTAGCAAACGTGAAAGAATGATGTGGAGCACTTTCGAGTGATCACATCACTTACTGGACTTGGCCAATAAGTCATCTACATAGGTTTTTATGATTTTTTTATAAGATCGTGAAATATGTATGTCATTGCCCGCTGGTATGTAGCGCCAGCATTCTTAAGACTGAATGGCATAACAGCGTAGCAATAGGTTCCCCAAGGAGTTATAAACATGGTTTTGGCTTGCTCTTGTTCAAATATTTTGATTTGATTGTATCCCGAGAATCCATCCATGAGAGACAAAAGCTCAAACCCATTTGTTGCATCAATGATGACGTCAATGGATGGTAATGGGAATTCATCCTTGGGGCACACTTTGTTGATGTCTCAGAAGTTTATGCAGATGCATATCTTCCCATTCTTTTTGAGAACTGGGAACGATATTAGATTCCCACTGAGAATAATCCAATTGGCTTGATGAATCCTACTTGGAGGATTTTCATTACCTCTTCTTTCACCATGAGAGCTACCTTGGGTTTCATTGGCCTTGATTTTTGTTTAACTAGCTTTGCATCTGATTTGGTGATGAGATTATGTACCGTGATGTGTGGTGCAACCCCTGTCATTTCTTTATAATTAAATAAAAAAGCCTTCTAATGTTCTTTGAGGTTTTGAGTGTGTATTTCTATTTTTTCTGGAGTTAACGAAGATCCTAGTTTCAAGATCTTTGGTTCTTCCTTCGTTCCACTTTTAATATCGATCATTTCCTCGATTAACGAAGTGTTACCTTCTTCAAACTCAGGTGGGGTTGGAGGTAGTTCTAGATCTTCTCCATTCTCTACCGCGTGTATGTTGAGTTCCTCTTGCGGGGAAGTTCTATCATGGGATTTTCGAAGTAAGAAGATGAATGTGGGATTAAAGACAAATCTACAACATGATGGGTGAGATGTAATGTTGCATATGCGTTTAAGTAATCAATAGTGGCTCTATCACTATCAACGTGATCTAAGATAGTAGATTTGTTCTCAGTTATGTTTGTTAGAAATAGGATTTGATACTTTCTTTACTAATGGTTTCAGTACAAAGGGACACCGTGAAATGGGTATCCTCCAACTCACTGCTTGGAGTGAAACGTGAAGCTGAGGTTGCTATCAAATATGCGAGAAGATTTTGTTCTCATGGGATTGCTTCAATTGATATGAAGTCAAACTCTTTGCTTAAGTCTAATACTGCTGTTTTGTAGAGCTGTAAGTGTTCAAATCTAGTCTCATACACCTCAGAGACTTGGTTTGCTACTAATTATGAGTCTCCTAACACCCTGATGTTATCAACCCCGAGCCTCTTAGCTAGGATGAGGCCAAGGAGGAGGGCTTCGTACTCAGCACCATTGTTTGTACATTCAAAATTTAGTTTAAAGGTGAATGGTAGGATTTTTCCTTCGGGTGAAGTAAAGATCACACCTGCCCCAGCCCCATAACGACATCTAGCTCCATCGAAATGGAGAGTCCAATATTTACTTGGGAAGATGGATGTTGGGACATTTTCTATGTCTACTTCTTCTGCTTCGATTACTTCTACCATGTAGAGTTCTTCTACTGGAAGAGAACCAACTCCTAGGGTATATCCCATGCCTACAGAATCAAATGGCAGGAAGATTGGTAGATCCCATTCTAGTAATTCGAAAATATTTGTAGTAGTTCCTAATGATACTATTTCGACGACGTTAGCCTCATCCTTGAGGGTTGGGATAGTCTTGATTAGGTTCGTAACTTCTAACTCGGTTGTAGGTATCAACTTTTCTTCCGGTTTTGTGTTGGTTGGTTTATTAAGTTGGTTTGTTGGTAGTTCAAACTTAGAGTGAATTCCTGGCCTTTTCTTTAGGTCCGCTAGGTGTATATCGAATGGTTTTGGATCTCCCTTTACTACAAATACCTTTCCCAAGTGTAGGAATCTTATTTCCTGAAATAACGTAGAAGAGATTGCCTTTATACGGTGTATCCATGGTCAGACGAGGATCATATTATAGTTGGTTTCCCGATCTATAATATAAAACTTAGTCAGGATTTTTTTAGGTCCTAAGGTGACTGGTAGTATTATAGTCCCAATCGACGTGGCTTTAAGGCTATCATAGCCTCTTAGTGTATTCCGAGTCGTGGAACAATTTGTTTCTCCATACCCTAGCTTTTGAAGGAAAGAGAAGGGGACTATGTTAACTGCTGCCCCATTTTCAACCATTGCATGTTTAACATAATTGTTATAAACCCACACTTGCAAATGTAAGGTTGGATCACCTATGTGTGCAATCTCGACATCTGTTGGCATTTTGTTTATTTTGAATATAAACTCGGTATCCCTATCCGGCTGCCCAGGAGGGTGGATATCAAAGTCTATATGGTTTACCTGTGTTTCGGGAGGTGGAGTGATGTTAATTAAATGACCTAAACCTAATGCTTCTAAAAGAGTAGCCCTGTGGGCAGGAGAGTTCTTCAGTAAGTCCAAAAAGGAGATGTGAGAAAAGGTTTTTGTTAGGTCATTAATTATATCATAGGCACCTACGGGTTTTACTAATATTTGTTGGATGCTATCAGTCTCTAGAGGGTAACTTGGATTTGGATGAGAGGAATAATCTCGTGTCCTTGTTACAGCTTCTACATGTAGTTCAGTGTCTAACTCAACTAAACTGACTATCTTGGGTCGTAGCTGATTTCCCAATTATGGTGCAACAGGTGTATTTAGTAAAGTCAAGGCTTCATGATCATTGTATCCTGTCATTACACTCTTGTTCATCCCATTTGGATTTAATTTGTTGTTATTGTGATTTGGGAGTGGATCATTGAAGATCTTGAGGGGAGCATTTTGAGGGGAGACTTCTCCCGTGAAAGTATTTAGTGCAGGTGTTACAGGATCTGCCAAGAACATATCTATGAAAAGTTGTCTTTGTTCCTCTGGAAAACATTGCATGAATTTATTGTAATCGCGGCAAGGCCTAGTGTCGTGACCTCAAATTTTGTGGAAACCACAATACGATTTGGGATTGTAATTCCTTAGATTATTGGTTTGGCACATATTGTGGTCCAAAACTTTGATTAAAACTGTTGACCATTAAAGTTTTGCGTTTGTTGTCTTTGGTTCAGTTTTGGTTTTGGTTCTCAATATCCAGTTGAATTTTGAATTGGAACCTTGTGTCTGGGTCTACCTTTTTTGTTGTTGTTGTTGTGGATGATTAAAATCCACCGTAATTGATTGTCGGGGTAAACTTGTTATTTCGTTGATTGTTAATCGGCAGTGGTAGTATTATTTACAACATTTGCCTTTTTAGCTTAGTTAGTTACTCCATCTGTTGTTACGCCGTGATTTTTGTGAAGGATTTTAGGTCCTTGATTGACGTTTGTGGTATTAGGATAAGTCGTAGTATTCTGGCTAGGGGTGATTAATGTCCCATTTGTTCCATATGTCTTACGACTGCTATCTATTGCCGCTTGATCTATTCGGAGAGCACTCTCAAGTACTTCATCGTAAGTCCTTAGTGGGAACTTCTGGACTTCTTCCTTTACCTCTCTGCTGAGAGAATGAAGGAATAAATCACATAGTTCCATTTGGTCCATATTTGGAGCACTTTCCGAAGAATAAAGGACTGTACGCCATCTTTGGATGAAGTGAGCAACAGATTCATTGTGTTCTTGTTTGATATGCAAGAACTCCCCGATTCCTGTTCTCATTAGTTTGTTCATGTCAAACACCTTGATGAACTCTGAAACGAGTTGTTTAAATGAATGTATGGAAGCTTTAGGTATCCTGTAATACCAATCGAGGGCAATGCCCTCTAATGTTTTGGGAAATATTTTAGCAACAACCCCATCCCAAGGGAGTAGTTCTCGAATAGTTGTGGCGTAGGCCTTGACATGTGCATTCGTGTCTCCTTCCCCTTTGTATTTGGGAAAATTAGGAAGAGGTCTTAGAAGCATGATGCTTCGTATAGTGAAGTCTAAGGGTTCTTTCAAATATTCTAAATAAGTCCCTATTGCATAGGTTTCGACCATCAATGGTGCCTACTGAGGGGGTGGAGGTGTGATGGGTTGTTGGTATGGTGTGGAATATGCATTTGCAGGGGCATAAGGCAATCCCTGTGGTTGAGCGAACATGCTAGGAGAAGAGAACATATCTCCTTGCGGTGATTTGGAAAACATTTTCAAGTATGGAGGAGTGTTGCCTAGTAATGGATTATTTTGTGCTAGACTGGGAGGTATCATATTTTCCACCAGAATAGTGTTAGAAATGGCAGTTCTAGTAGGTGTTTGTTGTGAATACTGAGGAGGTCTACTTGGCTAGGATGATGTGGAGGATTGGAAATACCTACCTATATGAATTGAGAATTTTGACTCGCTTGAGCAAGTTCTAATCCTCTAACTTTTTCTACTAAAGTTGAGATGACTTCATTTGGTGAGGTCATAGTATTTTGCCTTAGTGGCATTTGTTGTATATCCTAAGGTTATATAGGCATGTGGTACCCCGCTATGAACTGATCATTTCCTTGCTAAGTTTCACCGAGGAAATTTCCTATAGGGAGTGGCATGGAGGTGTTTTCTTGAAAAGAGACCTCAGGTTGTGTTTGTAGACTTCCTATAGGTGGGTACATATTCTAAGAGCATTGTTTATTACTGGTATAATGCATGGAATGTTCATCATCTAAAAATAGGTATGGATTTGATTGTTTACTAATTTGTGGTCTAAGCAATACCTGAGGAGACGAACCAGATTCTCCCGTAAATGTCATGTTGTTCGAGCCTGAAGGATCTGGGTGTTACATTTGAGCGAGCTGATCCAACTCCTCTATTGTGAAAGAAGAACTATATCTAGCCCTTGGGGGCGGAGTTTGTGTTAACAATTGATTAGTTGAATAGTTGTCACCCCATGCTGAGAGTGAGGGTGATGGTTGTCTATTTAGTTGATCGTAATATGATTCGAGACCTAAGAGAGGTCTGCCATATGTGTCGAATCCCGAAATATTCGGGGGGTATATGAATACCTGCAGAATAATGGGAAAGAGTGAAGGTGGATGGAAGAAATAGACTTCAAATTAGAAAGTCATAAGTTTCACGTTGGGTTCACCAATTTTATACGATGGAAAGTGACAAGCGAGCATGGGAATCTACAAGTAACTCTTCCTCGTACACGACCTCCTGAGGTCATGTCGAGACAGCTGGTGAGGATGGAATATACGTGGGATGCAGACAAGCTAGTTAGGAAATCTTATGTCTTCAATGCGCACTAATGGAATATGTGAATCTAAGGCAAAGAAGGCCCTCCTAACCTGAACTGGCATGATAGATCGGTCAGTGAGGATGACTACTCGAAGGCTTTAATCAATATCAAGCTCTAGCATGATCTGATTTATGGGTTGTGGGATACGGGGAAAATGACCTGGGATTGTATCGTGTATATCTCCAGACATGGTCATAAGATAGATAATGGATATGGTGGATTCTACGGGTGATTATCTGGTCTAGTCCAAAACTTTTTAGACTTGTTAGCTACTATATCTAACAAGGATAGTTGTGTGATGATGGTTGGCGGAATTGGATTGGATCTAAATACTAATGTGTGTAAGCCAACGTCAACATCTGATTGACCTGTGGGTTTGTTGGGTTGTGGGATTTGTGAATCACAACCATAGATTTGTGGTTGTTGTGGACCTCCAATGGTCATGTGCAGAATCATTCCCTAATCCCTAGTATCTAATAGTCGTATGCCTTTTCGGCCTCTATGTTGAGAACTAACAGTTGTGTAATCTTCTCAGAGTACCTTACAGGCATTCTAGCAACCTAGATTCTTAAGCTAGTGTCTATGTCAGTGAGAATGTCTCTTGTGTCTGGTTGTGGGACCAAAGGATCACAGCCAAACATTTTCTCTCTTTCAAGCCCTTCTACGGTCATGTGGATATTTACCTAGGGTAATCTGTAGTTTGGCTGGTTTGACCAAAATGTGTGTGCTTGGTCGTCTTCTATATTTAACCCTCTTAACTGTGAGCTGATCTGTTGTAAGTTTGTTGTTGTTTGGAAGATTTGGATTCTAAGATTCTGATCTATATTAACTATTTCTGTAACAACATTGGGTTGAGGCACGATTGGCTCGAATACGTAGTCACTGGGCTCCCTAGGTCCCGTGATTGTCATGCAAAAAGGAAACTAATGACAAAATAAACTAACTATGCAAGATACATCTATGTATATTCTTCTATTTTTTGTGTTTTTTCTGATGAACTATTTGAACGAACTTGAAAGAGAAACTATTTAAGATATCTAGAAATTAACAACTAAACTAATAAAAAATTTAAAACAAACAAAGCAGCTGAGTATAGCTACTTGCTTGTGCAGTTGTGAATCTATTCTAAATAACCAGATAACTGATCTAATCTATTTGAAAGACTCTCGATACTACCTCATAAGTGAGGAGTGAATCATAGTTTCTCAGAAACTATCAATCCCCACAGCTTCCTCGGTAATATCAAAAGCGGGATTAACTGAAATGAAATGATTGACTACTCTATTTCATATATTTTAACTAGAACTTTAAAGGCTTGAACCTGGATTTTGTAGAACAGTGGCAAATCCAGTTGTGTGTGGCTTTGTTCCCTCAGTGTGATCTCTTCATTCCTTCATGCTCATGTGAATCTAGAAAAGCATGTGATGTTAGCATCAACAGAAGTAGGTATTGGAATAGTGGAAGTTTAGGATGCAGACTGAATACAATGAAAGTAGGAGAGGGATAGCGTAAGAGAATAGAGCTTGGCTTATGCAATTCCTAGCGGGATTTATTGCTAGTCATACAACATAAAATGTTTAGAACCTGAAACTACCCTATTTAATGAACAAGACCTGCAACTTAATGGCTTCCTACTAAAAATAAAACTATCCTATTCCAATGAATTTCATGAAATAGTAACAACACTAGCACAAGAAGATTATGTGGCTTCCTAACAGCTAAACAACACTAACCATGCATGTAACAAATAAAACTATGAATTCCTAAGAAAAATTGAAATACTAAGCTATTGAAATGAGAAATTAAGAGGAAAATTTGAGGGGCCATTTGCTTGAGCACAAGCCAGCTATTTATAGAATTCCCATTTACCCAAAGGTGAAAACCAAATTGAACTCTTTAACCATAAACAATGCAAAAACACTGTTCTAGGGAACCAGAATCATAAATACAAGTAAAGGCGGTTAAAAAATTTGGTAAACGTTGAAATTTAGGTAAGTCACGTTAAAAAGAACATTTTGGAAAATGCATAAAGGACCACCGCCCTGAGCAGAGTGGCGGTTACAGGATCACCGCCCTGCCTGGGCGGTGGTCATGAGACCGCCGCCGAGGTAGGGCGGCGTTTTCGTCACTGAAGACTAAAACGAAAAGAAAAGGATGGGAGAAGAGAAAACAAAGCATGCAGGGGCTAAGTGGGGCATGCGGGATGTTAACGCATAATTGGAGAGATTTTCTAGATCTCGAACACCTTGCGAGGAGACCTGTATCATCATTGGGGCATGTGTAACTGTGTTTTGGCGATGCAGTACCCTACAATTTTGGGTACGTATAGTAACCAATGGTGGTTAGGGAACCGATGCCAACCAAGGGAAAATTGGCATTGGTTAGGGAGAATTAGTCCAAGCTACCAAAAATATCCTGATCTTTACTATTTTTGGCGTGATCTTGATTGCTAATCCAAGTCTCAAGTGAGGGTTGGCAGGTAGATAAGTGGGAGTGTTTTTGGAGAAGGAATGGGGCTTTAATTTTAGGGTTTGAAAGAGTCCCAGTTGGTTAAGATAAGTAGAGACTCAGTATTATTTAATCAATAGAATATGAATAAGTCCGTGGTGAGGTCTCTAGGTGATGTGGCTAGGTGAGGTGTAAATTAACTTACTTAAACTAATTAATAATGTGAGGATGAATACTAATTCAATTATAAGTGATTAAATTAATATCCAGGTGTGAAAGGAGAGTATGGATATGTATATGTGTTGCGTTGATTAATTGAAAGGCATTGAGGGAGTACGACCCAAATTTGGTGTCTATAATGGGTAGAAAGAGTTACATACACAATATGTAACCAAAGACGACCTAGAAGGATATTATAACTGATATTATGAGGCATAACATGAAATAGAACATTAAGGGTGAAAGGGCCTATAGTAATAGGTAGAGTAATTTCTCTCAACACTTACTTAGGTGTATTATCAAAGCCATAGATACATAGAGTAGATGGAGTTAGATCAATAACATAAAATTCTATTTGTTGGATAAATGAAATGTTACATACATTAAATTAGATCCATGATTGAATACTTTTTTTTTAAGAAGTATATTACTTATTTGGAATTGAATATACAATGGATAATCATTGTAATCAATTTTGTGGTAAGCCACAAAATAATTTGACACAAGCAAGCCAAATAGACAAATAGATATGTATTGAAAGTGATGTTGATAAAAAACGATTGTTGTCAAATGAATAAAACAATCATATCTAGAAATAAAATTTGAATTTTATAAAACAAAAAGAGGTTTGTTTGAATTTAATGATGTAAAATAAAAACCTCTTAGGTATTTTCTCAAAAGTGTGCATATTTCAAAGTATTCCTTAATTACCAAAAAAGTGTAATTTTAAATTTTTGAAAATTGTAAAAAAATTAGGGAAAACAAAAAGAGGTTTTCATTAAATATGAAAAAATAAAAAATAACCTCAAAAGGAATTTAAAACTAGAGTTGTTATGATTAAAATATGAAACAAAAAGTGACCGAAAGGGTAGGATGAAACATGAAACCCTAGGAATATTTTTATAGATCTGATGTATGACATGTGATAGATGAAAATAAGGTTTGAATCTAAAGATAAGATGTAGATATGAACCCAAATTCAACTATTGTTTGGGTTTGAAGAAGAATGGATTCAATAATGGGCATGTAAGGAATGAGTTCACTAAATGATTTAAATAATTTAAATCTTTATTAGAGGACTGAGATCAAATAGATAAAGTAGTAACAAGAAAGATCTAACATGCAAAGTATAATAAAATTTGTGATATAGGAGATAAGAATGAATTATCTTGTATCACAAGATTTGGACTGATTTTAGGTTGGTAAACAGGATGAGTGGATCTATACTGTGCAAGCTCTATATGAGAAATTGGAGTTTGGGAACTCTTTGAAAAGAACCACCCAAAGGGGGACATGACCTCCCTGGGTGTTAGTGTCCTGAAAAGTGCTATACTTCTGGTAATTTACAGGTTTGAACTTGGCTTCTTCCTTTCATTATTTGTTGTATCAACTTCGATGCAATGTTTTTGTGTCAGACTTGTATCTACAAAATAAGCCCTAGCTACATGCACAATGCTTAAAAAAACATTAGATGTAATAAATAACTCAAATTCTTGAGTTGTACTGACCTTAGTAGTAAACCCAATTTTATTTTCACTAAGCGTTGCACTATAATTCAAACTCTATATAGTTATAGTGGGTGTCAGATTGAATTATTTCCCTTGAAGCTAGGTTGCCCTTGTGCTTGTCATTCCAAGATATCAAGATACAACTACTTTTCCACCAAGATGAATGTGTGAGATGGAATTCATAATATATCCCCTCCTATGTATTGAATACTTCTGCCCAAATGCATTCCTTGAATGTTGTTCCTTTCCTAAGTAGTAGATAATTTGTATTAGCCCCAATTTTCCCCTTACCCCTAATAATAGTGAGTAAGTCATATATATATATATATATATATATATATATATACACACACACACACACACACACACACACACACACACACACACACGATTACCTATTTTTAATTTCGTCATTAACAATCAAAAAGGCCGACCCAAAGTTATAAAAGAGACTTTAGAAAATATATCAAATTATGTGGCATTTCAAACTTCAAAAAGAGAGGGAAAAGGAAAGGAACACCTAATGCTTGGGTGCTCTTGTCCCTAATGGGTGGTAGTGTCTAGGATGCTTGAAAGATAAAACAATAAAATATAGAGTTGGTCATGTGTTTTCCAATTTCCAAAAGTAAAGTGACCATTCAAGAAAATAAAATGTTAAGAGTACCAAAATGGATAAAGTAATGTAAAATCAAAATAGGTGTTGTTAATGTCTAGTTCTCTTACTTAGGAATCATGCATATAATAACATACTTAGAGGTGTGATGTAAGTAGTAAGTGCATGATTTTGTGACTACAATTTTCATTCGTAGCAACCTACTGGCCACTTTTTCAATTTGATATCTTTTATGGATCATTTCATATCATATAGGTTGGCTTTAATGTGTAACTTTACCTATGAATGCCTATATAAACAAGTTTAACTCAACTACTTACTGTACCTAGCAATAAACTAGAACTTTCAAAAGAACACTTGCAAAATACATTCTAAAAATTCTCCAAGCTCTCCTAAATCCCCTCAGATCAGTAGAACAATCTAAGAATGGCATATACACAAGTATAAAGCACACGTAATTAGTTTATAGAGTCACACTTCCCAAGGTAGAGACCCCACAAGCCAAGTCAATAAAATCACACCAAGCCATTGGTTCTCATTGTCAAGTGATCAAGTTATTAAAATAGTGTTATCAAAAATTCCTCCCCCTTTACAATTTTGGACAACTCATCAAGTCCTTGGTTGAAAATATTTGTCTTGAGTTGGGCTTGTATTTGGTCTGGAGTTGGGCTTGTATTTGGTCCTGAGACGGGCTTGTATTTGGTCCAGAGTGGGAGGGAAGGAACTTAGTGCTCTGTGGGTTATCCTATTTCGTGGAACAAAGGAAACATGGGTTGGGACTTAGGTGGATTATGAAGATGTTGGTCCTCCACGACATGGGAAAATAGTGTTGCATGACATGGGAAAACAATATTGCATGATAGAGGAGATATGTTTAAATAAGGCCAAGGTTGAATCCCCAGAACACTATCATAGTGTTCCACGAACTTCTCATGGAATAGTGTTATGTGGACTTCACAAAGCCATAGAAAAAAGAAACAGGGCTATAGGTTGATAAAATCCGTGTAACATGGAGATAGGCCTCTATGACATATCAGGAGTTTCAAAAGTCGTGAAGCATTCATAAATGTCACTAAATAAATGGTAGACCCACAGAAGTCTTAGAAAGTTGCATTTCACAAGGAAGCCACAAAATGAAGCATAATTAGATTTTTAGCCAATTTTTTTTTTTATGGAGCTCTAAATTACATATAATTAGTGGTGTTGGAAAGGTCTCCTCAAGGGATTCATTTTAACATAATGAAAATAAAATTTTTATCAAAATTTGGGGGTCAAAAGTGCAAACATGGATTTGGAGGAAAAAAAGGGAAATTTTACTTGCTTAAAAGGTGCAACCACCTTCAACCACCAAATTTAATGATGAATGGTGCCCATTCCTTCTCTTTATAAATTTGATGACGTGGAAAGTGAACCTGTCAGAACTTGTGTGCATTACTAGGAATTGATTGGTGTCTGGTGGGTGGTAAGTGTGAAGACTTGGCGCATATCTCTCTCTCTCTTGTCCCTATATTTCTTATTTTCCCATTTTATATAAATATGGGGTTCATTCTCATTAAAAAGTATCCCTCTTTTGTTGTAACAACACCATGACACAATAGTGGCCAACTTCCTGTGAGTTCTAGACCTCGTTTTTGGTCTTTGTAATGTATTTTCACCTCCTTCCATGAATGTAATGGTATGTTCATCCTTTAAGAAATACCATCTTGTGTTAGTGGATATTTTCTACTCCATACTCATGTATATTGTGTTTTTCCTCTCCATTCTTCATCTGGTGTGATGTGTGTGTATTTTACACTCAGGGTTTCCATTTTTGTGTATTGTAAATGTGTGAGAATGGTTAGTCTATACAATTTACGGTCTACGACATGTCTTTTTTCCCTTCCCTCCTTTAGTTTATTCACTTTCTCCCCCTCATGGAGAGTGATCACCCCTTCTTTTTTGGTGCTATCACCACCCCTTTAGCTTAGGTTTTCAAATTTTACATCTCTCTCTCCCTAGTCCTTTAGATGTGTTAGTGTAGGGTTCACTTAGAAGTAGTTTTAGTGATAGTTTAGATAGGTAGGGGAACCAACCTTCTCTGGAGGTTTGTCTCAAGATGCAAGTCCCAATCTTGGAGATAGTCCCATGTTATTCCAAAATTATTGAGTTGTCATGATCAAATCCTATGGTATAATTTCAATCTACAACAACTAGTTGTATCTATATAGATATCACATTGATTTAACTGAATTTAATTCTTATCTACAGAACTAGTGATCAATCACATATATCAAAAACTAAAAAATGTAACATGTAATGTTAAGAAAGTATAACCAACAAGAGGATGAGAGTGAATTAGTTGATATCTCATTGTCTATTCTGAATCTGGGTTGGGATGATGGTGGAATAGGCTCAATTTGAACAATGCATGCTTAGTATGGAAGAAAATGATCTACAAGTGTGTTAAAAAGAAGCACCTAGAAAGGGACAAAACGAACCTGGGAACTAGTTTTTGAACTGAGAATTAGTGTCCTAGTAGTAAGTGTGGATCTAGTTATTTTAGGGTTTGATGATGTATCCTTCACTTCTCTCTATTACATCCACTTAATTGTAGGGTTTTCTTGTTGCACTTGTACCTGTAAAACAAACCCTATCCATTTGCATAGGGCTTAAGCACACATGAGATGAAATAAAATATGTATATGCTTGAGTCAGACTAACCTCGGTGATCACCCCAATGTGATTATCACTAAGCGCTGAAATACATTTCAGATTCAATGTAGTTCTAGTGTGTGTGTGTGTGTGTGTGTGTGTGTGTGTGTGTGTGTGTGTGTGTGTGTGTGTGTGTGTGTGTGTGTGTGTGTGTGTGTGTGTGTGTAATATAATCACGTCCCATGAAGCTAGGTTTTCCTTGTGCAAGTTACACCAAGATAGCGGGGTACAACAAATTTACCCTCAAGATAATGTGCATGATGGAATTTAAATTTTTTCCTTCCTATGTAGTGAATAATATAGCCCAAATACAATCCTCGCACGTTCATTTTTCCCAAGTAATAGATAGAAAGTAATATTACCCTAATATCCCCCTAATACCCCCCTAGAATAGTTAGTACGCTGTGTATATATATGACTCCTTTAGTTGAATATCGAAACTTGGTGACATAAAATGTTGACCCCAAACATGAAATAAGAATTATAAAAGACCCAAAGTTAAACGCCAAGTGTTGAATTAAATTATAAGCTAGAATGGATACAAATGCTAGGAAGAGACACTAACACCTATGCATTAGTGTCATTACTAGGTGTTAGTGTCCTTAAGACTAAATATAAACTAGACCATAGAAAAAGACATGTATCCCTATGACATGACCAGAAAACATAAATCCATAAAGTATAAGATAAATGTTATAATCAAGATCAATCAAAATCAATAGATGGACTATGAGAGGTGTCACTAGTGTCTAATTTTCTGACATATGAATCATGTATATAACGACATATTAGAGGAATAATGTAGTAGTAATAAGTTAAAAAATTCTTTCCTACACACATGTTAAGTGGAGAAATATGCTTACTTCAAGGCCTCTTCTAAGTGATTAAACAAAATATTGACAAATGAATAAAATGCCTAATATAAATATGTAACAACGTTGTAAATTAAGTATGTAAATGAAATATAGAATTTACCAAAGAAAATTAAGCTAAAAAGTATGAAACCCTAGTTACAAAGAGGAGATAAGAAAACTTAAATAATTTGAAATCAAATCCGTACTATGTCACGGTGATGAATCAATGAATAGAGAGGGTGAAGGGTCCCATAGGGCCTCAAAAAAAGTGTGACCGGAATATTTTCCTAGATTGGAGCATCTAGAATGGGTTATAGGTGCTTGCAGGCACCACAGACCTACCCTGGGCACCTATGGCTGTTCAAACCCTCAGGAAACCTCCTTTGCAGGGTTGTGAGATGTTCATCGTCCTTTGATTCTTATCACTAGTATGTCGCACAATAATTTCCGATGCCATTGATAACATGTAATAAAGGAATGCCAACTGAGTACTATACTAAATTTCATACCCAATATAGTTTTGTGTGTGTGTGTGCACAATCGTGCCCTAGGTGGCTCTTATGTGTGTCACACTTGATAGCGAGCAAAGTAGCTAGATGTAAGAAATGTAAGTAAATGTATGCATGGAATAGAATAAACTTCCCCTCCTATGAAGTGTATGCAAAAATATCAGTCCCTTGCCCTTGAATGGATTCTAGTTGGATGCTTGAATGCTCTTGATAATGGCCTTTGAATGCAATATTAGGTGGTGATAGCTAATTCTCAGTGCTTGGTCCCTTATTATGATCACATAACTTTATATTTATATGATTCCCTTGCTTGAATTTTTTGATTAACCTCGAAAAGGATAACTACCAAAAATATAATATGCCCAAATGGCTAAAAAGGACCCAAAAGATGTGAATGAAGTACAAACAGGTCAAGGGAACCTAGAGGGGACGGGGGCGCCTGACACTCGTGTCCATGCTGAAGAATGCTAAGGCATAAAAATAAATATTGAGCTAGCAAGAGTGTAAGATAAAAAGTGGTAACAACAGGAAAGAAAAGGTGGCCAAGGACATGAGTTAACTAGTAATCTTCTTACTTAGGAATCATATGAATTATAGTATGCAACCAAGACTAGATAATTACCCAAAGTGTGTGATTTTGTGTCTACATTTTCCCCCTCTTTATGTTGTTGAGTGAATTATTGATAACATAAAGTATATAAGAGATGAGTACTATATAATCATGTAGATTGATGGTGAAAGCATGTTGAGAAACAAGGAAAAGTGTGGGGTGATAAAAAATGTGGAGCATGGAAACTAGAGAGGAGAAAGTGTAAAAGGTGGTGATGATGATGACCCTAGGGTAAAAACATATGCGTAGATGTTGTGATTGTACCCATTGTTGATGTCGATGTTGGTATGATTGATGTTTTTGTGATGTAGGATGATGGTGACTACTGCTTCCCATAAGGATGGAACTGCAAAAGAGAAGAATGATCAAGTAGTCAAATACATGTGTATACGAGTAAAAAGTATGAAAGAAATTATGTAAAATGTGAAAATGTGAAAAAGAACATGTGCACCTAATCCATGATGAGGAAAAGAGATAAAACATATCTTATAGATGATGTACAAGAATGAGTTTTTTGGGCTATCTCATGCCAGCTATGTTGAATGTGATTTTTTCAGCTGATCTCCTACCATAAAATGGAAGAATTGTATGGAGAAAAGTCTGGTGTCATCCTACAACCTTTAACTACTTCTCAAAGTATGGAACATCATTGCAGATGGTGTGTAAAAATATGATCTGGTTCAACCAATTACGATCCAATACAAGAGTAGAAAATGTTGTATGATGCATGTATGTTGAGTTTTAAGGACTGTATGCCATGTAAAATCCGCTATGTGAAGTGCAATAGACTGTGATGCACTGAAGGATGTTGTGTAACTACCCCCTCGTGAAAAGCATCCAGGAAGGGTCAAGGGCATTGAGGTGATACTATTTAGGTCTAGGTGTTGGTGTCTGTGATGTGATAAGGACCCAAGTCAGGATCTGAGCCCTATCTAAAATAGATGAATGTGTTGTAATAGTACTGAAATGTGTTGTGTGATGACTATAGATTTCTATATGGGGTGTTTGATTTACCCAAATGATTCCCCCCTCATTTGGGGTGCATACAACATCGTTGAGGAGTACGCAGTCCAAATGGGGACCAACTGTTGTGTTAAAATAGTGCCCTACAAGGGGAAGGAGTGTGCTTGGTAGAAAACAAGGTACATGCAAACAAAGTGGCTAGGATACAAGTGTTAGTACAAAAAGGACAAACACAAATGTAAAATGGAAGCTAAGAGACAATGTGTAAGCTAAGACGTAAGAAGAAAATATGCAATAAGACAATATAGACCATGAAAATGGGTTTCAAACATGGGATATCACTCACGATGTCGCAAGACAATCAAGGCTGACTAGGAAAAAAACATACAAGTGTGCACAAAAGATAAAGGGAAAATCCCAAAAATAGTGGCAAACAATGAGAAACAATGAAAAGTAATGTAACAGCCAACCATTGAAGTAAATAGACCTAAAATACAAATGTTGCACCTGAAGCACCCTTTAGAATGTTAGAAAAATAAAAAATTATGTCAAGGCATGTATAATTCGATATAATAATGTGCTATGAAAAATGAAACAATATAACATGTAGTGTATGAAAGTGGACTCCCCTAGGAGTTTCTATGGGATTGGTAAGAGGTATTGTGCCAAGCATCCATTCCGTGTATATCGATCTACAAAATCTATGATCATAACTAGAAAGAAAATCAACGTGCATGTGTGTATGGAAAGATAATGACATACAAGATATATATCTAGCATGCGTAACAAGGCGTACCTGTAATGAGTAAATGTAAACAATATTAAACATGACCAAGATACACAACATGCTTTGGAGTGTAAATGGAATAGAATGCAGAGTGAATGTGATAGGAGATGCGTGCTTCTCGATTGAGTGTGGATGCATCTGCATGAGATGAGGTTCATTTATACATGCCCCCTCATCACTTAAGAATGAACCGTAGAACAAGAGTTTTTCATTGAGAAATGGTTTGAACGTGTGTACTAAAAAGATGTGATTGTCAAAGTGCAAAGTGTAGAGTGTAAGCATGTAAGTGAATGAGTGAGTGATTGAACATATGAGTGTGGTGATGTCCATTTGATACATAGACCCTCAGAAGTCGACTATGGACCATAGAACTAAAGTGTGTCATAGGGTAGTGTGTCATGTTGATTGTGTGAGAGATATGTGTAATGTGCTGTGTTGTTTTCACATGAGAGAAAAGGTTTCATGAATGTGTCGTTTGTGTCATACGTTGTGTTGAATGTATTTTAAAGAGATTGATTGAGAACTCATTGAGTGTGTAAAGTTATGTGTTGAGAGAGATGTGTTGTGAACATGTCAGAGTTGTAGTAGGTTGTGTCGCATGTGAAAATTTTGAGTAGGTAGTGTGTTGTGGATATGTATATTGTGTAATATTTTTATTTTGACTGCGCACAAGAGAGATGTATCATGTGATATAAGAGAGGTATGTTGTGAAAGCATTAAGTGTGTAATTTTTATTATTGAATGTGTAGTAGAAATAATGTGTCACAAGGATGTTGGTTGTATAGTGATGAATATGTGTGAGAAGTATGTCAAGTGTATAGTGTATGGTGTGTGAGGTTCATGTGTATAGGATTCCCTAATATTCAAGTGTGAACCAAAGCACGAGAGTATGTCATTGGGTAATGATTATACAAATGTATCGGGATGTGTATCTTATATGTGGGAGATTAGATGTGAAGTTATGAGACGATAAGATGCATGCCGATGCTCGAGGGGGGAGAAGAAATAAATGTGATGCCCCCCCCCCCAAGTGTGTGATAATGAGTGTGATATCCTATGAAAGTAAAAGATGAGGGCTCTCCACCTAATGCTTGTGGAGGTGAAGGTGTGTGACCATACTCTAAGACTCGTGGTGTATAAGATGAATCCTGTGTCAGTGAATGTGTATGAGACCTAGGAGATGATATAAGTGTTGAATTGATTTTTAGAAGAGGTTTTTTAAGTTGTCTTGATAGTGTTGTAGATGAATTGAGAGGAGGTAGAGTGAGACCAAATTTGAGAGGAGGTTTCTTAGCTAGAATGGATTGTATAGGTAGTTCTTGAGTGACGGAAGAAGAAGCATTAGAAGTGATGACATGATTCTCATTAGACATTAAAAAATCAGATTTCGGAACCCATTGAGATGTAACAAGTGGAGAGGACCATGCAATAAAACATTATGCATTGAATGAGATAAAACCTTAATGCTCAAGTTGTTTTATTCTTTGTTGTAAATCATAACAATCATTTTTATTATGTCCATTGATTTGATGATAATTACAATATGGAAGAACTTGATATTTTGAAAGATGATAAGGAGGATAACATTGAGTAGATGGTAAGATGATTATTTGATGAGTTATGAGTTTCTGAAGAATATCATTGAGACCTGCCATGGGTGCCTGTGACTGCTCAAACCCTCGAGAAACCTCCTTCACAGGGTTGCAAGATGTTTGTTTTCCTTCACTTCTTATCACTATTATGTCACACAATGATCACTGATGTCACTGATAAATTGTAATAAAGGAATGATGATTGAGTTTTTCACTATATTTCAAACCCAATGTAGTTCTATGTGTGCATGTTTGGAATTGTGCACTAGGTGTCTCTTGTGTGTGTCACCCTTGATAGCGAGAAAAGTATCTAGATTTAAGAAATGTAAGTAGATGTGTGCATGAAATAATATAGACTTCCCCTCCTATGAAGTGTATGTAGAAATATCATTCCTTTTCCCTTGAATGGATGCTTGAATGTTCTTGATAATGGCCTTTGAATGCAACCTTAGGTGGTGATAGTTAATACTTAGTGCTTGGTCCTTTATTATGATCACATAACTTTGTATTTATATGATTCCCTTGCTTGAATTTCATAATTAAGTTTGAAAATTCTGACTTACAAAAATATAAGATGCCTAAACAGCTAGAAATGACCCAAAAGATGTGAAAAAAGTACAAACAGGTTAGGGGCACCCAAAGGGGATGAGGGCACTTAGCACTGGCATCCTAGCTGGGCACTGGTGCCTAGGATGAAGAATACGAGGTATAAAAATATATATTGAGCTAGAAAGAGTGTAAGACCAAAAGTGGAAATTGTAAGAAAAAAGGTGTCCAATGACATGTATTAATTAGTACTTTTCTTACATAGGAATCACATAAATAGTAGTATGTAATGAGTACTAGATAATTACCCAAAGTGGTGATTTTTTGTCTACAAAAATTATTTCCAATATAGGTGGTGTATAGATTATAATTCAAACTAACCACTTACCTATTTACTATATTTCCTATCAATAGTTAGGTTTCAACTCTATTTTGCATCAAATAGGGGTTTTTATGAATGAGAAACACTTATGGTTTTAGAGAAAAACGCATCACAATCATTCTCTAGGGCACAAAAAATGTAGAGCGTTAATGCATCACCATACAAATCATATAACCAACGATCTATGAAATATTAAATATTAATTAGAGGAATGAGATCAAATGAATACAAAAAATAAAATCGTAATGTATCATGCAATAAATAAGTAAGTGTGTACAACAGGGAAATAAGAGTGAATTATCTTATATTGGTAGATATTGACTGATTATGGGATAAGAAACCAGCTAATAAGGTTAGATATGAGTAGTATATGCTATATCTGGAAAAGTGGGATCTAAGGCCTCCTCGAACAAGACTTCCTAGATGAGGACATGACCACTCGGGTGCTAGTGTCTAGACTAGGTGCTAGTATCTTGACAACAACTCTAATTTTGATCTTCTTAGGTTCTAATGAATTATGTATTCTTTCACTCTTTGTCACATCCACTTCATGGTAGGGTTTCACTGTCACACCTAAAATTACAATACAAACCCTAGATACTTACACAAAGCTCAAGTAAACATTAGATGAAATAAATAATGCATATGCTTGAGTTGTACTGACCTCGGTGGTCACCCCAATGTGATTATCACTGAGAGTTTCACTACATTTTAGACTCTATGTAGTTCTAGTGTGTGTGTGTGATTGAATTTTGTCCCTTGAAGCTAAGTTTCCCTTATTCCAGTCACACTAAGACAACATGCTACAACTACTTTTCTCTCAATATAAACGTGTGATATGGGATTCAAAAATAACCTCTCCTATACAATGAATAATGCAGCCCAAATATAGTCCTTGAAAGTTTCTCTTTTCCTAAGTGGTAGATAGTAACTGATAACCCTTACTGTCCATAATAATAACGAGTAAGTCATGTACATATATGATTCATTTGTTTGAATTTTTTCATTAACAACAAAAAATTTCAACCTAAAGTGATAAAAGAGGTTTTAAAAAATATGAAAAATAATGTGGCTTTTCAAATTTGAGAAAAGGAGGGAAAAGGATAGAAACACCCAAAGGGGACAATAGTGCCTTGGTGTTCCTGCCCCTAATGGGTGTTAGTGTTCAAGATGCTCATAGAATAAAATAGAAAATACAGAGATGGGACACATATTATCCAAATTTCACAAGTAAAGTGGCCATTCTATAAAATTAAATGATAAGAGTATCAAAAGGATCAAACAATGTACAAGCAAACCAAGTGTTGTTAATAACTAGTTTTCTTTATTAGGAATCATGCACATAATGTCATACTTAGATGCATGATGTACATCAAAAGTGCATGATTTTGTGACTACAACAAACACTTAACCATCTAGTGCTTCCATCCATACAATATGGTGCTAGTAAACACTCAAATTTGACAACTCATCCTTTGGCAATGACAACCTTGACTTTGTTCCTATGCTAATACAAATGCTTGCATTCTAATTTCATTTGACATATATTTTTTTCTCTCTCTCATGACTTACTAATCTCTACATACTACTCTATCTCTCATCCTTGAAATATTGATTATCTAGATTAATAATCTAACCCCAAACATATTTCTCAAACTTTGGCCCTGTCATCATTAATTACATGTTTGAGATCATACATAGTAGGGTCATGTTATACTACAATCTAGGCTGATTTGTATGGTCACAAACCCTATCATCTAACCACTATTTATCTAATATGGAAACCTTACGTGAGTAATTTCATCTTCCCTAAGTTGTCCATAATGCGTAAGTTTAACCTACAAAATCATATATAAGTAAGTCATTGCACTTTATTAATCACCTAACATTCTCATAAGCATACATTGAAAATATCAACACTAAATCACTCAAGTCTTTCCTAAATCTTCCAAAAAATTGTTACACATCCTTTAGAGTATCCATCACACATATCTGAACCACTCAAACTAGGTCAAAGAGTCTAACTTCCTTCATTTCTAAGCATGTAAAGGTTCTAGATCCATATATTAGCAAGAACAATTCATTACATGCATTACCAAAGGTCTTCAAGGGAAAAAGGGGATTATTAGAAGAATTTGAAGCACACCACATGACACTGTTATTGCTTTGGGTACATTTCCTAGTCTAGAGTTATACTATTATCTTTTTACCACGAATCATGTAGGTATATATGGGGGTTGGCTTATATTAAATACACTGCTTGCACTAAAACTAGCAAAACTACATGAGGTTTGTTCCTTCTTGACGGAATGTAGTACAATACTTAGATATACTCAAAATGTGTTGACTACAAGGGGTAATTTAACCTCTCCTACCCATAAATTTCTTGTTTTGTTATCTAATGGTTTTATTTAGATTTTTTTTGTAGGTGTTTAGGGTTTCTATTTGTTATAGGTAATTACAGGTGGTTCTGAAGTTGTGTGAGCCCTATCAATGAGAAATGACACTCATTTACAACCCAAAAAAGAGAAATTAAAGTTGCATAATCCCACTATGCTTAAGTCCAAAATTGTACAAAGCAAGTCATAACCATACTATGCCCCAAACTGATTTGTATGGTCCTGTATAAGAGAATTTTCTAGTTTCAAATTCATAGATGAAGAATTTATAAATTTAAAGCAAATTTCTCACCTAGTTTGCACATCCAAATCATGGTTTTATCACTTTCCATAGCTAAACACTCATATCTTATTATTTTGAGAAATCAATGCATCATTTTATCAAAATTACAAGTATTAAAAGGTTTATTATGAACTATATAATTAATTTTTTATTTATTTCTTCATATTATTGAATCTGCAACATATATTACATCCTAACTCCTATTATATTTTTAGGGTGTAAACATTTAGTGAACCTGACATTTATTCAAACAAATGAATCATATATGTACCTGACATAAGCTTTGAGATTATCTTATGGGTGCATGATCATTTTCTTCACTCTTAGTTGTATTTTTCTATGTATTTGATTTAATCAAATCAAATCTAATATAAATAAACTATTGATCAGATAAAATAATAGTAAAATACAAGATCTAGATAAAGAAGTGCATACAAGAGTGATATATAGGGTTTGTAAAATGAATTAGCTTTCCTCTACAAGTATAAACTGATTCCAGAATTGAGACTCATCTGGAAGGGCTAATCCTGGAATGTATAAGATCTATGTCTAAAGCTGTAATTTAGAAATCAACAAGTCATGACCACCTGGAAATCGACAAGACATGACCACTTGGAATAGGACATGACTACCTAGAAATCCATGTCTGATTTTTCTGCTAGTGTTTATTAAAGGGATTTGGTAACAATTCTTTCTTTATCACTTCTTATTAATTTTAGGTCATGTCAAGTTTGTTGTACTCTTTCTCTATCGCACCTATACATGTAAAAGAAACACTGTCTACCTACATAATACTCAAGTGCACACTAGATTAATAAAAATATGCATATGCTTGAGTCAGAGTGACCTCAGTGGTCACCCCAATATGATTATCACTGAGTGTTGTACTACATTATAGAATCTATGTAGTTATTATGTGTGTGTGATTTGAATAGTGTCCCTTGAGATAATGCCCTAGTGCTAATCACACAGAGAAAAGCGGCCTACAACTACTTTGTCCTAATGTAATACAAATAATTTTTTTATCAAAATAAACACTCCTATGCACTAAAGTATGCAATGAAAAAATGTACTCTTTGGTGTAGTAGATAGAAAATATTATCTCCTTGTAATATTATGTGCCTCTTGAATTCTTTCCTTCATTAATGAGGTTAAATAAGACGTGTATATATATGATTCTTTTTCTTTATTTTCATCATTAATAAGTGAAATTCCGACCAAGGGTAATAGAAGAAGACAATAAATAAGTAACATTAGAAAGATTATAAAAAGAGATAAGGAGGGAAAAGGTGCACATAGGGGATAATAGTACCTGGGTGCTCCTATCCCTAATGGACAATCTTGTACTTGGTGCTCAAAAAGGTCAAACAATGAAATCAAAGTTGAGTAAGTTGTCATCTAGTATGCAAAACTATAAGTTTTCAATTAGAAACAATAAGCAATAAATATGAAAAGGATAAAAACAATGTCAAAGCAAAGTAAAGAGGTGTTAATGATTAATTATCTTGCTTAGGGATCATGCATATACATAAATTATTTAGAGGCTAGATGTACATAGTAAGTACATGATTTAGTGACTACATTTTCCCCCACTTTATGTTGGTAAATAAGGATTTAATAGCATACAATAGAAAATAAAAGTGTACCTTGGAGATTCAAATGAAGATTGTTCCCAATAATATGTCGAATGAGTATTGTAGCATGTCAAATGGAATAGTGTAAAAATGTGTACCATATAATTCTAAAGGGAGGGTAGGATAAGGATCATATGGGTGACCTTATGGGCATAGAGTGATAATGATGTGTGCATTTAGTTCCTAGGAATATCATATTTATTAGAGTGCACTTAATATTTGCTTCATACTTGATTTTTTGTTTTGCCTTCGTTAGATAGGATAAGACTTGCAAAATAAAACAAGTGTAGTCAATGCTCCAGGTAAATGCAATTAAAATTTAACTTGAAAAATATGTAAAATGGAAATGTGTATTTGGAAAAAGCTAAACCAAGGGGTTAGAGTGCACTTGAAATGTTGCAAGAGAAAGGGATAAAAATGTGTTCCTGCTTGTAGAATTATTACTTAGGAGCTGGTTGGGAGAGTTGAGGGTGATTGATTCTCGACCTAGTTTTATCATACTAAGGATTTGGGTGTCTTATTGCAAAACTAGGAATTTGAGTGTCCCGATGCTAAACTTCAAATTTAGTTGTCTTATCACCATTAAGGGAAAGTATATCATGAGAGCGGTCTATTTTTCCCTCCAACCATTAACACTTTCCCATGGATAAGTGCCACCGCAGATGATCACAAACCTAATTTATAACTTGCCTCGAGTGACACATTATTCCAAGAATATTATTGTCCTACATATGCCTTAAGTTTCATTCCCTTATTTAGTTCCTAATTTAGTTCCGAAGTATTTAGTTAGTTCTTATTAGTAACTAATTACAATATGACATTGGATGTGTAACTATTAAAACTGGAGAAGACTATAACTTTGCAACTGCTTTGCAACTATTTTTGCCCTCAAGAGTAGAGCACTTATGTGGGACACTAGCACTTAGGTGCTTTTGTCCAAGTTGTGAATTTTGGCCAAGTCTATTTTTGGCCATGTTATGTAAATAATTTTTATTCTAATCATGTTGTTTGTGTTTCTGTAAGTGCTAGGAGGGTTAAAAGGTTCACCCTATGTTTTTGTACACTCATTTGAGGTGGGTGAGATGAGTAAAAGTGAGCAAAGCACAAATGAGGAAGGATGAAATGAATGTGCACATCTGATATAGGAATCCTGAAGGAGAAGGGGAGTTCATCATGGTAGTTATCATGGTGTAAGAAAAATTATGGGGAAATGCTAACTTACAAGTGTTAGCAATAAACCAATAATGCACATATAAATAACAACTAGGAAAGAACATATGGGAAAATAGAAAACAAGGAAACAATGAGTAGCTAGTTACATACATGGGACACCACTTAGGATGCCACAAGACAATCAAAGTTTTCAAGGCTTGTGAAAACAAGGTATCAATAAAACATAGGGAATAACTCGCAAACAAAGTGCAAGAAA
The DNA here is from genome assembly GCA_019776745.2 of Taxus chinensis. Lineage (NCBI taxonomy): Eukaryota > Viridiplantae > Streptophyta > Pinopsida > Cupressales > Taxaceae > Taxus > Taxus chinensis. The sequence goes on from CM034147.1 coordinate 329,381,699, forward strand.
ATCAAACAACCATGATTAGAAGAAGTCATGCAAGATAAATGCTACACATGAAGCAACCATTAGCATATTAGAAAAAATATATAATATGCGACAATGTATATCTGAATATGTGAAATATTATAATTATGGAACCAGATAGTAAGTGAGAAAAGCTAGATGCCAATAGGAGCCTCATTGGGACTGGTAATGGACATGGCTAAACATTATACATCATGTAAAAACTTGTCAGTGGCCTGCATTCACCTCAAGATACCATGTGAACATGCATGTGTGTATGAAAAATGATAAAGCATACTATGAATCATAGTAAAATGATAAGAAAAGGTACAACATAGTGTAGTATAAGGAATAATGCATCTAATCAAGATCTAAGATAATGTTTTTGGATTTTTTTTTTACAAATATATAAAAGAAAACCAACTAAAAGGGAGGAATAAGGATGCCCCTAGGTGTGTGTTCAAAGTGAGGTCCATATGAAGAAACCTTTAACAATAAAGCATGAACTAGGAACACAAGTGCATCATCAGGTGGTGTGGGGGAATTAAGATGCTCCAAATGTGAATGCCAAAAGGATCTATGTAATATCATCAAGAATATCATCTAAACTTGGAACAAATCCAAAGGGGGCTGGTTGAGATGCATGATATACAAATAATTTGGGGTTGTCTTTGAAAAATTCCAAGATATGAAGATCATACATGCCCATAACATATTGCTCATTAGTGAATGGTGCACCAGGGCACTTGAGTGCATTCCATCATGTCACATTAGGAGAATAATGAGGGAGTGAATCATTATGAAGAATAATAGACTTATAAGAAAATAGAAAAGTGAGAAGATTATTATGTTAACCAATAGTACAACCAATGTAGTGAAGCCAAGACTGTTCTAGAGTAAGGGGAGAAGGACAAGGGTCAAATGTAACCCAAAATTTCATGTGGAAGATATATGGGCCTAGAGTTATGAGGAGGAAGATATAAGCTTGATATTAAGGGCAAGGCGTAAAAAAAAGGGTGATATCAGTAGGATTAAATCCCAATTAGGTGAGGCCTTCATGTGTGCAAACATTTTTAGAGCAAGTAGGATTATAAGGAAAATGTTTCCAATACTTGTGATCAATGTATAATGTACAAGTAAAGTAATGAAAATGAGGAAACGACATAGGAGAAGAGGTAATACTAACATTGTGACCAGGACTACTAGATGCATAAGGAACCATAGAGGGAATAGGATCGAAAGCATATATGATATTAGAATAAGGAATCATGACAGTAGTGGTGGGTTGAGTGATGGGATATTTGAACTGATATTCACCAAAAGCAGTAAAAATATAGTGAGTATTAAAGAGAGATTCATCAAAATCCATGGGAGTGAAATCCAAAGCACGCAAGGTATCATCAACAAGCTTTACAGTATCAACAACATCATCAGTCTCTACATGAAAGTATTGTTAAGACTTTTCTAGGGCCTTGGGAATATATGCAAAAGGGGTATATGAGCATATGATAGGAGAGATGATGTTGGTAGTGGGAGTTTGAATAAAGGAAGTGACCAAAGGTGGAGGAATAAGAGTAAAATTTCTAGATTCCCTAACATCATATGTATCAAAATGGTGTGAGGGAATAGGTTTAGCTAGGGGAATAACCATGGACATGGTAGATTCCATGTGTAAACACTTGAATGGTTATGAATTAATGGTAATAGTATGATCATAATTATCAAAGATAAACTTGACATGATGATGGGAAATAAAAGGAACAACTTGTATAACATGTATCCAAGGTCGACCAAGGAGCATATTGTATTATAATGGGCCATCCATGAAAAAAAGATGGTATGAAGAGTGTGGGGTCCTACTTGAAACTCTAAAGTGATAGTACCAATGCTTGCACTAGAAGTAGTATCATATCCATGGACGATAATAGTAGACTTTCAATTGCACTACGAGGAATGTGGAATTGGGAAAGTAATGATAAATGCCAAATATTCAATGTGGAGCCATTATCAATAAGTACATGCTTAATTTGGAAATCCTAAATGTGAGACATGATAAGAAGAAGAGGAGAATCAACAGAAGAGTTAGGAGTAATGTATTCATAAAAAAATGTTATAGAATTTGTGATCTTCTTTAAAAAATGTATGAGATGAGAAAAATCTACTTGAGGGTCATTGCATTGGAGTTGAATATAGAAAAGGGCTGCCTCTAAGGTGCAACAAAAATTAGGAGCATATCGCAATAGATCAAAGAGAAATATCTTAGCTAGGGTATTTTTTAATTGTTCAATGATATCATAGGTTTAATATGGAGTAGCAGGTTAAGGAAGTGGTGTAATAATAGGAGGAGGAATAGAAATACAAAGCTGCAAAGGGGGCCTATTACGATGGGTGGTGAAAATATTGACAAAGGGGATACATAGGAATTTGTGTAGTAAGGTGGATGTTGCGTATTAACAAGTATGTATTCATATATGAAAATGTCTAGGGAATAGACAAGAGTAGGGATAAAGGTAGAAGAATGATCCATGATATTAGAAGAATAAGAAAAAGGGAATTGTATGCAAGACATGGACATAGTTGTCGGGTTCACCAAAAGATTTAATAAAATTAAATCTAAGATAAGGACATTGTTGATAAGATAAAATAATAGTAACATACAAGATTTACCTAAAAGATTGTAAGAAAGAGTGATAGATATGGTTTGTAAAATTACTTAGTGTTCCTTCGTAGGTCTGAACTTATTATGGGATGAAGATTGATTTGGAAGGGCTAATCCTGGAATATATAAGCTTTATGTCTGAAAATGTGATCTAGAAAATGATAGGACAAAATTTCAAGGAATGGCATAGGACCGATCAAGTGTCAGTGTCTGATATGGGCATTGGTGTATGTGAAAGGGATTTAGTCTTAGTTTTTTCTTTGTCAATTCTTGCTCATTATAGATCACGTGATGCTTTTTTTACTCTTACTTTATCACACATGTACCTACAAAAGAAACCCTAACTACATACACAATAATCAAAAACACATTAGATGAATAAAAATATGCATATGCTTGATTCAGATTGATATGAACGGTCACCCAATATGATTGTCACCAAGCAGTTCACTATATTTTAAAATCCATGTAGTTGTTATGTGTGTGTGATTGAAATAGTGTTCCTTGAGCTAGGATGCCCTAGTTCTAGTCATAATGAGAATAGTGGGGCTACAACTACTTTGTCCCTAATGCAAATGTGTGGTTTGGAATTTAGAATAAACCCTCCTATATAGTGAATTATGTAATGCCAAAAACATAGTCCTTGGTGTAATAGATAGAAAATATTAGCTCCTTGTAATAATATATGCCTCTTGAATGTTTTCCTCCTTAATGAGGATAAATTATACACACACACACGGTTCCTTTGCTTAATTTTCATCATTAATAAGTGAAATACTGACCAAGGGTGATAAAAGAAGACACAAAAGAAGTAACATTCGAAGGATCATAAAAAAGAGATAAGAAGGTCAGTGGTTCCCAAAGGGGACAAGAACACCCGGGTGCTTCTGTCCCTAATGGACAGTCTTGTAATGAGTGTTGAAAAAGGTGAGATACTAAGTTATCAATTAAAAACAACAAGAAATAAAGATGAAAAGGATAAAAACAATGTTAAATCAAAGTAAAGAGGTATTAATGAGTAATTCTCTTGCTTAGGAATTGTTGACGATTAAGTCTACGGATGAACCATCAAAGTCATGGGATACCCTAGGAATGTGGGACGTGCCTCCTAAGATAACCTCCAGGTTTTATAGAAGTTTTCTCTTCTATTTGGTGTGAGGTAAGGGTTGGAGGAAAAATAAAATAAAGTGCAAAACTAACTAAGGCGATATGCCAAAACTAACTAAGGCGATATGCCAAAATTGGTTTTAAAAGGAACATAGATAGATTCTAAAAACTATAATAATAGTTGAAGAGCATTTAGGATGGTCTACTATTTTTAGAAGTATATTAACTTATCAAAGGCCGAGAAGGTGTAAAACATTATTATATGTAGATGATAGATGCATATAGAAAACCCAAGGGAAAATAATACGATAGATATTCAACATTTATCTAAAAACTACCAACAATAATGGATGAAGGACGCAGACTATTGAGAGCTAAAATTCATAGAACAAGATCCATTTATTCATAGAGAAAATAACACATAAGGCTGATACGACATAGATTACAACTTTGTTCTACAAAAGAGCCTTGCTAAGGTTAGTAAACACGATAACTAAGCCTAAAAATTATCTTTCACAATTCTGGTGTGTTACTCTTTTCTATTTCTTCCTCCTAGTTTCTAGATCATAACATTCCTTTATAGACCCACTTGGCTCTCAGTTCAATGTCTAGAATCATATCTTCCATCGCTAACATTCAATTTTCCAACAAAATATTTCATTTTTTGGGCAAGATCTCAATTGCCTATCTATGATATTTATGATCACCTTTAATTTGTCCAATTCCCGCTCCTTTGGTTGGTGATGACTCTTCCCTGCCATGTGGAGGTCATGCACTTAGTATGAGGGCCTTTCCTGGGGATTTGTCTCTAAACTTTTACCTAGGTGACATGTGGATGGTCTTACAAAAGTTTGAGAGTGTTCCTTTTCTCTCTTTATTTGAAATTACGCTTGGGTGACATGTGGAGACCCTGTGCATTTTTACTGTATCTTTGAATTTTTAATCCGCTCGGGTAACTTTATCATTCCTGAGACATGTGGGTGGTGCGATGCAAGTTTGAGAACATTCCTTTCTCCGCATTATACCCTGAGTGCACCAATGGGACATGTGGATATCTTCCGCATTTAGCTCCATACTTAGTTGAATTTGGGCTCAAGCAAACAAAACAAAAATAACTAGGGTTGGGGCGACAAAAGACAGTGGCTGGTAAAAGAGCCTCACATAAATAAAACTCTACACTTATTGGTGACTCACCAAGGGACTCCGTGCTAGTCATGGAAGGATCTGACAATCCTCTCTGCCTCAAAATTCAAAATGTGGCTTACGAAAAGCAACTCAGAGTTGTTGTAAAGAAGTCCGATATCTGAGCCATTCCACCTTTCTAGGGTAGGTTCTTTGCTGCAAGGCCTATAAATCTCGATCTAGCTCGATTATCTCCTTCTGAGAAAATGTTTGGAGACTCTGCACTACTATGTGCATACTAAACTCCAAGTGTGCAATTGGGTTCAAGATGGCTTCCACCTCGGTGATGGTGGAGATCTCTTTTAAAGACTGAAAGACAGTCTTATCTTGTCATTTGGTGATCAAGAAATGTTGAATTTGGTCCTTTGATAGGACTATGGAGTCATTGGGGAAGGGGGAGGGGAATCCTAATTGAACCAATTTTTTGATACTCTGCTTCCACTCTTTGATCCCTTGTTGAAGCTAGGTCAGGATATTCTGGCATTTGATAGATGCTTTTTTACAACTTAGGATCTCATTGATCTTCACAAAAATCATCCACTTGTCTGTGATTCCGGTCCCTTATAGGGTGGAGTCAGAAGAATCATAATTTTTCTAAATAAATAGTAGTGATTGAGGGACCTTGGTGGATATGACGTTGTTGAAGGTGGAGGCTGTGGTTTCCACATTTGAGCATAACCCCTGTGTTGTTAGTGTAGGCTATTATTTATCCTTTTATTTATTTATTAGGATAATTCTTACACTTGTGTTAGCCCTACACTTGTTGGGTTAGCTTGCTTAGGTGTACTAGTTGTGTGGAGTTAGCTTCTCAGTTATGTTGAGTTAGCTTACTAGTCTTTTGAAGTTAACTTAACTACAAGTATCAGTTAGTGGGAGTTCTTCACCATTGATTTAGGTAGTAGTTGCACTTCCCTCCTCCTATATGTACATCTTTCTTATTGAACAATTCAAGTCATTCTATTGTAATGTATTGAGCATTATGGATTATGATGGATTTCCATATATGGTATTTTAGCTCTTCTGCTTTACAAATCTAATGTGGTGTGCTATTATCATCTGAGATCATGGCTTGGAATAATCTTCTTATCGTTCCTTTCATGGTATCAGAGCTATAGATGATGTAGACATCCATCTGTAAGTTTTTCTTTGCAAGCAAGAGTTTATTTTTTCATGTATTTAGATTTTGTTAGCACTTTTCTGCAACATGCATTTTTATACAAAACAGAGTGCGCCATTGGATTTGGAAGGTGCCAAAACCCCATAATCCACTGTAAACTCGACCATGTTTTGAGGCAGTAAAAACTAGACGCAGATTTGTACCCTCTCGGTGCATTCTTATATCCATTGGATAAAAGCGTGTACCTTCCAAATGCAGTCTTTTACCCTCTTGATATTTTGGTTTTGGATGCATTCTTTTATCCACTGGACGTATATTTGTACCCTTTGGGTGCATTCTTTTATCCATTGGATAAAAGCGTGTACCTTTTGGATGCAGTATTTTACCCTCTAGATGTTTTGGTTTTGGATGCAGTCTTTTATCCACTAGACACATATCTGTACCCTATGGGTGCATTCTTTTATCCATTGGATATAAGCATGTACCTTCCAGATGCATTCTTTTACCCTCTGGGTATTTCAGTTTTGGATGCAGTCTTTTATCCACTAGACACAGATCTGTACCCTATGGGTGCATTCTTTTATCCATTGGACATAAGCGTGTACCTTTTGGATGCATTCTTTTACCCTCTGGGTATTTTGGTTTTGGATGCAGTCTTTTATCCACTGGACGCAGATCTGTACCCTCTGGGTGCATTCTTTTATCCATTGGATATAAGTGTGTACCCTCTTGACGCAATGGTTTACCCTCTGGACATTTTAGGTTTTGGGCACATGATTTTATCCTTTGGTCACAAGCATGTATCGTGTGGATGCACTCTTTTACCCTTTGGACATTTGGGTGTCACATGTACCTTTTAAAAAGATTAGCATTAAAATATTATTTTAATAACAAAACCTTGTAGAGCTCATAACTTTTGATCCGTAGCTTGAATTAAGGTGATCTTTTTTTGAAATTGTGTATTTTTTCGAGATCTACGCATTAGTGATATTTTTATACACATATTTCAAATGTAAAAGGTACTTTTACTCATTGTAATATTTACATGCACTCAATTACAAAGTGCTAATTTGGGAGGGTGTTGTAATCTCTTGTGGACGCAATTTTGGTTGAGCCCGATGTCCTCAACTTTTGGGTGTTGCATTCTTATATCTATAGGTGTATGCATTTATATCTCTTTTTTTTGTTGAGATATTCTAGATTTGTATTTTCGACACTTTTGGCATGTTGACAGTCTCTCTTGCGGGGGAGCTATTCTGGTGAAGCCCAGTGTTATTTTGTCAGTGTTCAAGTAGTTGATTTTAAGAAAATCATACAAATATGTGGTGTTACTCTACCCATTCAGCAGTATGGGAGGGTGTGGCATTGATACTGCTTCTTTAGGTTTCGTGCCCTTGCCTTGTTACCTTGGCTTTTTCTTGGATCATGGCACTCCTATTTATTTGGATCTCGTGTCCTTTCCTTGTTGCCTTGGTTTTTCTTGGATCGTGGCACACATATTTGTAGCAGTTGATCAAATTATGTTTGGTGTTTGTTTTTCACTTTTTGACATCACTCTATTGACAGTCTCCTTACATGGAGCTATTCTGGCCAAGCCCAGTGTCAGTTGTTTTTGAGTTATATGATCGAGCATTAAATTCAGACCATAGTGTGCACCACACTTCTTTAGCATTGTACAAGTTTTTGGAGTCGAGCTTCTGAGGATATCTTGCAGTAGGATTTTACTCTCTACTTTGTTATTACTTGATTTAGGTACCTTCTGGTGTCCATTTTTCCTAGTTGTTGCACATGGGTACCTCATCAGGCCTTGTTGCCGGGACCCACCTTCTTTTCCACCCACCTAAGCTTTTCTTACGGGAGGGTGTTAGTGTAGGTTATTATTTATCCTTTTATTTATTTATTAGGATAATTCTTACACTTGTGTTAGCCCTACATTTGTTGGGTTAGCTTTCTTAGGTGTACTAGTTGTGTGGAGTTAGCTTCTCAGTTATGTCGAGTTAGCTTACTAGTATTTTGAAGTTAACTTAACTACCAGTATCAGTTAGTGGGAGTTCTTCACCATTGATTTAGGTAATAGTTGCACTTCCCTCCTCCTATATGTACATCTTTCTTATTGAATAATTCAAGTCATTCTATTGTAATGTATTGAGCATTATGGATTATGATGGATTTCCATATATGGTATTTTAGCTCTTCTGTTTTGCAAATCTAATGGGTGTGCTGTTATCATCTGAGATCATGGCTTGGAACAATCTTCTTATTGTTCCTTTCATGTGTATCAGATATAAATCTGAGTGTAAGGGATAAATTCATTGTTGTGGTGGAAATTTGGTCACAATAAGAGGCATATAGATCATGCACCAATGTTACAATTCCCTCTTTCTGGGGTTGTTGTCTCAATCTATGGGTTAAGTCCTTGACCACATCCTTAGATGATTTCAACCTTTTCTGAAGGATTCCCTTCTCTACTTCGATGGTGCACAAATTTACCTTGAGCGTAGCCACCTTCACCTTTCTTAAATCAGCCTCCTATTGGAGGGCTCCTTTCTCCTATGAGAGTGAATTGGATGAGGTGTCGGACATGGTGAGTTTAGCTTCTAGATTCTTAGCTTTCACCTGAGAAGCCTCAAGGAATTCTTGTGATGGAGCTTCCTTCAACTCCTTGTGGAACTATTCAATCTCCTTACCTTTTCTTTTAATCTCAGATTGATGGTTGGCCACATTGACTTCTACCCTACGGAGGCTAGATTTTTCCCTTTTTAGCTGGTTTCTGAGTTTGAGGTATTCTGTTGTGACTACAAAAATAGTTTTTTTCATTAGCTCGACCTTATCCTGAGAATGGAACTCTGCAAGGTCAACCATGACAACGTTAATAGAAGAGTTATCAGGCTTCATCTACTCTGTGGGTTTGGACACCTGGGGGACTAACCATGCGATGGTCAAGGAACTTTGCTGATGGTCATAAAATGATTACATCTGCTTCATCGCTCTTGCCAACATTTATTTCTTCTTTTGCTTCATCCTTTTGATATCTCGGGCCACTTTGGCCACTTCAGCTTGACTTAAATATTTTGAGGGAGATGGGATGACTGTGATTGTGAATGAGAACCTGGGTGGCAGACCATATGGGATGGTAACAAGTGGTTGAGGTTATGAGGTTACCAGAGCCAAAGAAGGGTCTGTTACCATGTGGGGGAAGAAAGTTGGGATGGGGGAGGGTGGTTGGGGTAAAAGGGAGGCTTCGGGAGGAGGGAGTGTCTGGGATGGGGGGACCAATAAGGGGATACCCCCTGAAAGGGAAAATGGTGGTGGAGGAGGAGATTGAAAGGGATTCCTGGGAGGAGGGAGAGTGGGAAAAGATGCAGGGGTCTCGACCTACTTTAACTTTTTATGTGGGGGGCTCAACATCGATTCCTCCACCAGTTTCCCACCCTAGGGAACTGATGTGAGATGTGACATGGGTGTCCAAACTGAAGGATCTTACTGAGAAATGGAGGGCATGGGATGTTCTAGAAATTATGGTTGAGAGGGCCTGAATGATTTTGTGGTAGTTCTCACGGGATGCACCTTGGTGATTGTCAATACCTCCTCACTCTCCGCATCGGACCCATGATCTGCATCCGAAAACTCCTCCCATTGTTCATCACTAGATACACCGTCAAAATTGATGGTGGTTTATCCAATCTCCTGCCTATACTTCTAATAGGCTTCAATATTTTTTGTGCTCTAGTCCCTATTACGCAGGGCCACTCTGAGTCCTCATGTCATTATGAGGGTGAGGTCATACTTGTGATGGACTAGGTGGAATGACTCCCACGCTAGAATTGGAATGTCACTGAGCTCGACAAACATTTTGGGTGACTCTTCCTGAGGGGACCAACTATATTCAAAACAAATCTTGGACTCATGTTGCCAGGAGTCTGAAACTTTGTTCCAAACTAAAATGGAGGCCATCGTCCTGTCTGGGTCATACCTCCATGAGTCCTGAATTAAGGAAAATACATAGGAAGCTAAATTTTTGTGTGAGCATATTCTCTGCCTTGCGTTTAATCATAGTAATTCCTCCCTTTCTCAAGGGGAGGTCAAAAAGTTCCTTCTTTTTTTTACCAGAGCCAAATTTAACATCTAGGAGTACCAGCTGCTTGGTTATCTCTAGACTCACTAGTTGTGTTGTGAGGACCCTCAAGAGCATAAAGGATTCATCTCGTAAACCATGTTGCCAAATCATAGAATGTCCCACCCTAAAAAAATAATTGCAAGGGTGTAGGGGATCTACGAGGATGGACTGAACAGAGATATTTATTCTGTTGTTGACCCCTTCTGGGTCGAATTTGTGCAAGAGGGGCTCCACAAAAGAGTTAAAAAATTCATATATGTCTGAAAAGTGGGACATCACATGAGTCTAAGTGGACACTAGAATGATATTTTGGGGGTATACCTCCACATCCCATATCGTTAGAGCCATGTACTAGCTGAGGTACTGGGAATTTTGATATAAAATGAGGTGGAAAAGATACGAGGAATACCTGAAAGTAGAGCTTACTGGGAACATGGCTAACTGCTCACAAATAGACTCTAAAATGACTTCAGTGAAGTCGAAATGGTACGTCTTCTCTTTCCTCACAGACCTCATTCTGAACAGGGACGCTATTTTCCAATCATGGACATTTCTATCTAAATATTGGCCAAAAATGAATGTTAACATGGAGCAAGTGTCTTGAGAATCCACCATTAGTGACTTTAGGGGAATGGGGAATCCTACAGTTCCCAAACTGTCTGAATCTGTATGTCTCAACTCCCTATCAAGGAATGAATATTTGTTCTGGCATTGAGCCCAAACGTTTTGGAGCTTGGCCATGTTATATAAACTAGCAACTGGGTCGTAGACTATGGCCAACATGACTCTAATACCTTGAGGTATGATTACCACCTTTATGCTTCTACCTTGGCTGGCATTAGTGTTGGTATTGAAACAACTCACGTACATCTATATAAGCTTTGGTTACAGGTGCATGAGAGGCACCATATATTGAGTTTGTGTTTTACTCCATATTTCTGAGCCAAAAGACTCATAATTCCCCATTTTAAGAAACCTGACATGGGCTTCCTCCCTTAGAGCTTTGGGATTTTTGTCTGAGAACAAGGTGAAAGACATCATCAGTAACAGTCTGAAACTATGGAAGTTTCAGCTGAACCACTGATGACCCCCTATCAAGAAACCTCAGCCTTGGGTGAAGAGTTTATATGGGCTCAAGTTTCCCTGCATATGACTTCACTTTTGGTGTAGAGCTAGAAGTCACCATGGCAGATTTTAGGACTAGGAGAAGGCTCTGATTTTCATCTACTCAGAAACTCAGAGGCTGGTTGGAAAACTCTTAGTGTTTGAAATGAATTTGTTGGACATGCCCCCATCTTGTCTTAAATAATTTTTTTAACCTATTTATAGTAATGGCTCACACATATATAGAGTTGTATCATATAATGAACCTTTTGATTTAATGACCCTAAGTGCCAAACTTCACGTTTTCTAAGATATTTTATGTCTATTCTTCGATCTTTTTTCCCTAAATATCTTAGAAATATGTTAAATCATTAACTTCAGGGAAAATTAGGAAGATGACACTTCCTCCAAAACTTCAAAAAGAGGAAAGGCTGTCCCCTATGAGGGACACATGTCTGAAGATATTTATTGAAAGGGGCAAAAAAACAAAAACAATCAAGGCAAAAGGTGAGTAAAAGAAAAAATTAAACATATGATACAATAATTCAAACTCAATGAGACTCAATGGAAAGGATTTAAGTGAATGTCATTTACTGGAATCGCCAAGGGGCCACCTTCCATGGTTTCAAGTTTGAAATCAGTGGTGTGCTTCTTACATGCACTGAATTTTGCAGGGTCGTGTCCATAAGGGGTCAAACTTTCCTGTGATTTTTGGGCTTGGCAGCCCTTACATCTCATTTCAAAACCATAGTACCAACTCAGAATTATGGTTCTAACATTTTTTGATCGAAGCTAAGTTTTTACCACCTATTTTTGGTTTATCATGGCTTCATGAGTAGACCTCCCACTTCTCTTAGATCTCTATTATCTCAGCAAGTATTACTTGCATTTCCCCATTTTCCTTTATCTCAATTTGTTTAAATAGTTCTAATGCATGGATTTCTAGGGTAATTGCTACCACAACGCTTTTCCTGTAAACTATCTCATATGATGAGGCTTTTAAGATCTATTTAGGTGTGATTCAATCATCCCATAAGGTTTTTTTTGGCATGTTCATGGCATAACCTCTTATAATCATTTCCCATCCTTTTTATCAATCCTGATCAGATTTTTGTTAGTGGATTCTACTAAACCATTTCCTTGTGCATAATAATTAGAGGAGGGTTTTTAGATAGATCCCATGCCTTATAATGAAGTCAGATAATTTGGCCCCTAAGACTTCCTTAGTATTATCTTATATAATAGTGTGTGGGGGGGGGGGTCTAAAGCGGGGTAGTGATATCTTGTAGGAGTTCCAAGATCACGTTCTCGGTGGCCTCTTCTAGCGGAATTGCTCATGCCCATCAAGTGAAGGAATCAGTTACAATGAGGATCCATTTGTGTCTAGTGCACTCAAAGGTAGGTTTATCATACCGATGAATTCTAGACCCCATTGTGCAAATGGTTCCTCGATTAGGACGGGGTTAAGAGGAAATGTCGCATTCCCCTTAAATCTCATATAAACTTGACAAATATCCTACATCTATTTGTTTTGGCTTGGTAGTTAGCAAACAGGTGTTGGCCAAAATTACCTCTACTTGCAGGAATTTTTATAGCTATAGTTTAGGTTGAAAATTGCCTCCTCAAGATGCCATGGTGTAACTTGCGCAAGATCTTTTCAGCATTCTTCATTCTCTAGGAACCTAAGCAGGATCTCATTACAGTTTCTTTTGAAAAGGAAATCATCAATCATGGTAAACTTGGATCCCTGTTGCCTATAGTATCTTCTCTTTTTGAGAGGGAGATGGCTTGGGTATTTTCTATGTCTGCATGAAGCGGATCATATCTGAGACCCAGTTATTAAAGTCATTTTCTTGGATATAGAGTATCTTCTTGGGCTTGTCATTATTCGGGGGCATGGGGTCTTGTGTAAGATATTGTCATAGGCCCCTTCCCTAGTACTAGATTTATAGGCTTTATCCTCAATGTCATATTTGAAGATTTTTTTGATCCAGTTAGGTCTTTCATCTATTATCTCACCCTCCGTTATATATTCTTTCATGCTAGAGTGTGCCACCATAACCCTTGATTCTACTATGGGTGACAAGGTGCCTGAACTTATCTTCAGACCCTTGACTATAGCATAAGCTTGTCCTTTCTACAAATTTATACCTAGTTTCATAGTCATGGAGACTTTTTGAAAAGAAGGCGACATGAATGTTCCTCTCCTTGAGACTCTCCTTTCTACGTCAACATGGATGATATGTTATGCTCACTCTTATATACATACATGATGAAATCACTTTGAGAATTCAGGGTTACGCAATACTAGGGTGCAGATGCGATAGCCCCCTTAATTACCTCAAAGGCCCATATTGATGGCCTTCAATCAGTCCATTTGAATTTAAGGTCTATTCTTGAGCATTAGTGTGATCAGGTGGATTGTCCCGACAAAGTCTGAATTGAACTTGCTAAAAAAATTGATATTTCCTAAGAAATATTGGGCCACTTTCTTATTGACTCAGTAAGGGTAGTCCTAGGATGGCTTCAACTCTTTCTGGATCAATAGAGATTCCTTCCTTTCAAACAATGTGTCCCCAGGAGTTTTCCCTGGGGTTCTCTTAAAACATACATTTCCTTAGGTTCAAGGTAGATCCCAAATTCTTGGCACTTCTCGAATATGGCTTCCAAGGCATCAAAATGATCCTCCGATCCATCTTGGTAAATATCATGTCAGATCATCTAGGTATATAAGAATTGCGTTATTGATCAAGCACTCCAAACGCGGTGTCTATGGATCTTTAAAAGGTAGCTCCAGCATGTTTGTGAGTCCAAATAGCATTTATCACGTATGTGAAGGTTCCCCACTTTTTCATCAAAGTGGTCCTATTTTGGTATCCTTCTGTGAGCCATATCTAGTTATATCCTAAAAACCCATGCAACAGAGAGAATATCTTTGAGTTTACAATTGTTTATAATATCTGCTCCATGGAGGGTAAGGGATAGTGATCCTTAAGGGACACTCTATTTAGGTCTCTAAATAATCTACACAAAGCCAAATTTCACCATTTTTCTTCCTTACCATAACTAGGTTAGAAACCCATGTTGTGTGCTTCATAGGGAAGATTATGTTTGGCCTCTAGGAGCTTTCTAAGTTGTTGGGCCATAAGGGATTCTATCTTTTGGTTTCACGGGTTGTTGTTTTTGGTTTACGAGATTAGCTCCTTCTTTGAGGTCAATGGTTTTTTGGATGATATCCTTGTTGTAACCGCATGTAGGTCATCATATTTCCAAGCCATCACTTTGTCATACTTATGGCATAGAGCCACAAGTCTTTCCCTTTCCCTTTCCCTTTGGGTGACTAATCTCCCTATTTTAAGGTTCCTTTCATTAGTCACTTCTAGCTCAACGTAATCCTCCTTAACCACTGTGAACATCCTTCAATCTAAATTAGCATCATTAGAATCAAAAAGGATCTCTAGTGTTATTAACCCTTTTATAATTTTGTTTGTCTTCAATTGAATAATCTAATCTCTATAAGAGTTCTTCAATTTTTGGTTAGAGTTTGTTCACAAACTGGTCAAATTGCTAGAGAAAGTGTACAATCTACCGATCATTGTTAAAAACCTGTCAATGATCAATGTTATCAGGTATAGATAGGTGGATGATAAATTTAATTTTAATTTCATTTGCTATCATAGTCCTGGATCAGATTGAATTACGAATTGACTTAAAGCCATCCTATCAACCTCCATATTTTGGTCTCAACGAATAACCTTGATATTAAAGGCTTCAAAATATTCCATGAGATCCCACATCCCTGTGTCAATAGGACCTCATTCTTGGATTATTTGTGGTATCGGTGGTGTTCTTTACTTGTGTCACCACCAACTCTGAGTCATCAAAGACTCTCAATTGTTTGATGCCCTCTTTGCATGCCATGGTCAAGCCATGTACTAAGGCTTCATACTCTTCTTCATTGCTAGTGCATGTGAACTAGAAGCAAAACACCTAAAGTATTTTCTTTATGCTTGGGGATGATAAGCATGTCACTAGCTCCTGAACCATTTTTTCTTTTACCTCCATCAAAATGCATAGGGTCCATATCTAGGAATCCCTGAGGGGACTACCCTTCTCTTTTATCCTCTTCTTTTACCAGCTTTGGAATCATGGAGTCTTCGTCGAAGATGACATAAGTGCCCAAACCAGTTGAATAAAATTTCTTGAAGGGATCATCCATGGTGAGGTTGGGTAAATAAATTTCTCTTTGGAAGGTTACCATCCTCTATATATAATTGCTCTTCTCAAGTGATCATGGTGTGGGAAGCCTCAAAGCCTGAAACCGCTCTGGTCCATTATATGTTCCTTGGCGAGGGGTTCTGATAATACCTTCATCTTAGACCCATACTTCATCTGCAGAATTAGATGGGACCAATCAAGAGATATGTAACCTCCTATCTTGGTTGTGAAATCACAATATAGACATAGTCCGAAGACTGGCAGAACGTCAATTATTATTATATCCTACAGAACGGTTATGTTTAGACATGAATAAAGTTGTAATAGGAGTCCCTTGATAGCTCCTATGGTTTGGACTGATTTTCCATCTAGTTGTATGAATCATTTCCTTACGAGGCTCATATTTAATTCCTAAGGCATCTATGCAATTACTTTGGGCATGACCGTAGTGCTTGCACCAGAGCCTATCATGGAGTTATGAAATAATTGCCTACCTATTATAAGATTCATAGAAAAGGGGGTTAGCACCTTGGTTTTCTTACTTCTCCCTTCATGATTTAATAGCAGTGCATTTTTTGGGGCCCGAATTATTTTTTACATGTTCCTTCTCTTTCCTAGGTGGAGTTTGGGTTGTCATTTGATCTCATTGCTTCTTGGAGCAATTCCTTTTTGTTCTATAATGCCCAAAAGATCCCACAAGGATGCATTAGCTAGCACTTTCTTGAGTTATTGGACCATGTTTATCGGTCTGAGTGATGATGTCTTGGATGGTGACTGGTGTTTCATTCCTTAAACTGTGGGATGGAGGGCACCCTAATTCTAGATAGTTCTCAGGGATTCTTTTACAACTGTTAGCTATGAGACTATTGTAATGGTTGGAGGCTTTTTTTACATCCCACTAGTCGTAGTTGGGATAGGAGTTGTTGTCTCTATCATCCTTTTTTTGAAGTGAGTGTTGTAATTAGATTAAACTTGGCCTGGAACAAGATACCTCATTTGTAAATATGAATTCCTGCTCCTTCTACCCATGAGAAAAGTGCATGCTCTGGTATGATCTTTGCTTCTTGCTCTAAGGACATCCCTTGAGTCTACGCAACAATAGAGCCACATTTTACACTCCTATGGACCTACTAAGGTCCTAATGTGTTAACATAATAGCCTTCCATTGATCTTTTTTTTTCTACCTTTTGTTATAAATTTTGTTGTGGATAGTTTCTTGGCATGTGAGGAATATTACAAAGGAATCACCATGTATTAGGGTCTTCTGCCAAATTGTTTTTCCTCGGATACCATTTCCCTTCTGCTATTGGGTGGGATGGTCTAAAGTGGTGTTGGCACCAGAGACAAGTTGGTTAGACACCTATGCAGATGGTGGCCTATTGGGTATTCTGATGTTTTGGGGGATAGGTAAGCCTACAATCCTAATAGATTTGATAATTTTGTCTTGGGTAAGTGACTCTAATTCCTTTTAAGATTTATTATCTCATTCAGAGAAGTTTTGGAGGATATTTTTGAATTCCTCCATCTCGAGAGAAGGATATGATGATGTTGTAGTGGGGATAGGAATGCTAGATGGGAGGATGGGTAATTATATATGGATGCACAGGGGCTTGGGTAGAGCTCGGGACCTGTGTTTGTGGAAGGGGAGCTATTTCAGAGGTTTATTAGAAAAAGGGCTCTTAGGGGAAGCTAACTAGCATATATTAAATTTTTCTTGAGCTTGGATCGCATTATGGCATATGCTTGTGGTACATAGTCCCCTCGTAAAGATTGAATCATCACATAAATATATGAATTCAGATCCTTTAAGTAAAAAATAATAGCCATACCTACAGGTGGCCTTACTCGAACGGGAATCCATTGCCACATTTTGTTAAATCTAGTGTTAAAATTGGTCCTAAATTCTTGCGAACCCTTCTTGATGTTGATGAAATATTGTAGGAGAGAAGATATATCTCCTTTCTCATTTAATCTTGCTACCAATACATTTCCTAGTTGGTACCAAGTGCCTGATAGAATTAGGGGTTGGGGACCGTGGTACCAATCCATAGCCTTCCCCTTAAGGGTAAGTAGCTAGTAACCTTACGGTGACTGTCTTGTTCCCTGGTATAATGTACCATGGGCATATCTCTGTGATGTCCTAGAGGTGTTCCTCTAGAGTTTTGAAATGTCTCTCTTTGCTGAATTTTGGTAGCGCCTTTAGCACGTGTTTGCTGAAATTGGTTTCCAAACCACCGGGGGTGTTTGTAAGATGAGCAGACTCCCTTGTATTCCATGACACAAATTATCTTAGAGGTTGAGTTTGGTTGGTGGGCCATTAAGATATGCTCTTAGGATTCTAGTTGATTGTAAGAAGGACCTACCTGGTGGAGGTGTTGAGAGAGTTTGGTTTGGAGGAGATGGACACCTCTAAATTTGTCTACCTATTATTTTCCTCGGTGGGGATAACTGTATCTATTCAAATGCACCTTATTCTCTTGTTATCGATCTTGTTTGCATATGTCTCATAAAATAGAGAGGACAAAACTTAGTACTTCTGAAATCAGTAGATTTTCAATGATGGAGTCTTTAGATGTTTAGTTGTTCGAGTCCCACCGGGTGTGCCAGGAAAACTATTGACGATTAAGTCTTTGTGGAGGAACCATCAAAGTCATGGGATACCTTAAGGATGTGGTATGTGACTCCCTAAGATAACATCCAAGCTTTATAGAAGTCTAGCTCTTCTATATTGGTGTGAGGTAAGGGTTAGAAGGAAAAACAAAACAAAGTGCAAGACTAACTAAGGTGATATGCCGAAACTTATTTTAAAAGGAACAGATATAGATTCTAAAAAACTGTTAGAATAGTCAAAGAGCATTTAGCATGGTCTACTATTTTTAGAAGTATCTTGAATCATCAAAGGCCAAGAAGGTGTAAAACATAATTATATGTAGATGATAAATGCATATAGAAAACCCAAGGGTATATAGCACTATAGATATTCAACATTTATCTAAAAACTACCATCAAAAATTAATGAAGGATGCATACTATTGAGAGCTAAAATGCACATAACAAGAGCCCTTTATTCATAGAGAAAAAAATACATAAGGTTGATATGACACATATTACAACTTTCTTCTACAAAAGATCCTTGCTAAGGCTAGCAAACACCATAAATAAGCCTAAAATTTCTCTTTCATATTTTTGGTGTCTTCCTCTTTTCTATTTTTACTCCTAGTTTCTGAATCAGAACATTCCTTTATAGACCCTCTTGGCTCTTGGTTCAATGTATAGAATCATTGCTTCCACCACCAACATTCAATTTTCTTACAAAATCTTTTATTTTTTGGGCAAGATCTCAACTTCCTATTTGTGATATTTATGATCACCTTTAATTCATCTAACTCCCACTCCTTTGGTTGGTGATGTTTATTCCCTACCACGTGGAGGTCATGATGCACTTATTTTGAGGACCTTTCCTGGGGCTATGTCTCCAAACCTATGCCTAGGTGATGCATGGACGGTCTTGCACAAGTTTGAGAAAGTTCCTTTTCTCTCTTTATTTGAAATTGTGTTTGGGGACACATGGAGATCCTGTGCATTTTTACTGTATCTTATAATTTTTAATCCACATGGGTAACTTTATCATGCCTGAGACACATGGGAAGTGTGGCACAAGTTTGAGAACATTCCTTTCTCTACATTATGCCCCAAGTGTGCAAAAGGGACACGTGGATATATTCCGCATTCAACTCCATACTTAGCTGAATTTGGGCTAAAAAAAAGAACAAGGGCTGGGGAGAAAAATGAAAGTGGCTGGTAAAAGAGCCTCACTAAAAAAACTCAACACATACTTCACAACTGACAGAAAAAATCAATTAAAATTCTAACACGGAAAAGCTACATGGAGCTTTATGAGTGGCTCAAACTTCACAACTATCAGAAGGAGCTAACAAAAGATTGAAAATGTGAAATATGAAGAGAATTGGAGCAATTATACTAGATATAATTTTACATGTGACAGAGGCAAGATAATAAAATTTTGACAACACAAAGAGTATGGAATACCCTTATTGGCTCTCACTTCGCAAAGACAAAAAATATCTACAAAAAATTGACAACACGAAGCTAGATGGAGCTTATTGATTGGTTCGAGCTTTCCATCAATAGATATTGCAAAAAAAAAATACTTTTAATGTCGGGGTGGAATTAGAAGCACTAAAATAACTAGATCAAAATAAAACTTTTGGATCCATAACCAAAAATAGCTAAAATGGCTATAAAAAGTGCAAAAAAACTTAAAAGAACTTGCATATTATGGATTTAAACTAAGAAGAACCAAAAACAAGGTTGCTTAAGAAAAATCAACATAGATCTATGCACAAAAATGATTAAACAAGATCTAATCAACCAATATTAATTAATATTTAGATGAAAATATGATTTTTAAACCTAATTAGCTTGAAATAGATGACAAAATAGCTAGGATTTCAGAGATCCAAAAAAATTCAAGTTGATTACTCCTGCAAACCATAAAACATCTAGATATAGCTCTGTAAAATCATAACCACTAGCTCTGATACCATGTTAGGATTTATAAGGAATGTATATTAAACAAATTCTATATCCATAATTAATTGTCGAAGATTATAGGTTATGAAGTACAACGATTAATCATAGGTTAAGATGTTTATATTTGTAAGCTTCAGGCCATAAATGGAAAGTAAATAACGAAAATATAAAAGACACGGAACACTATATTTATAGTGGGGAAACCTGAAGGAAAAAACCTAACTCAGAATAAAGCACTTCTCGTATTAATAATTTCATAAGCTTTTACCAAACACTTCTACTTCACTCCTTGATCTCCCAAAGATAGTTACAAAACCATTTCTTGCAGATACAATACAAGGATCATTAATATTGTGATATCTCATATATCAATATGGTACTAATGTATATGCTACTCATAGCCAATCCTGATAGGGATCACCCTAATCAATATAGGTTGGGTGAATTGGCTGCGTTGTTTCACTCTTAAATGTGGAAGACCATCGTAATAAAGTTTGATGAATAAACTTTAAAATAAAATGAGGTGTGAAGTGGTGATCCACCCAAAGAGATATCCCCACTTGACATTATTACCCTAACAAAATTAATGAGTTTCAAATTGAACATTTATCAGGCTCCTTACCCCACTCAAGGTTCCCAAATCCTTTCGTGTAAGTTCTCTCCTTCAAAAAGACGTTTGTGCCTTAGTGTGAAACGTTTATATACACACCCAATATTGCACGGTGCTATATTTTCTGAATAGGTACAATACCCAATGATGATAAACAAGCAATTATAATGATTTTCAAGTCCAAATTCTCATTTGTAGCGTGTTTTGTAGCTTACTTGTCCTTTTCCTAGGTTTTCCTACTTTCCTTTATCATTTCTACAACTTTCCTAAGTATTTTTTCCTTAATTTATGGAACCATGTAGGTGATTACATAACCACTCAGGTGGTTGTGTAACTATCGGTCTTCCTTGAGTGGTAGTTATACAACTGTCACGGTGTTTACATAACTGATAGTTTTTGCAAACCAATGGTTCTGTGCACTTTTATCTGAGCCTTTTCTAGCATGTTTTGAACGTGTGTCACCTTCTTCAAACTCATTTTTAGCACATGTTTCTTTACCAAATTAGTTGTTCTTAGAATTTTTAGATGCATACAAACTTCGCCTTCCCTACTTTTTATTTGTGAGTTAACTGCCCCTTTTCTGAGTGATGTGGCATTCCTTGGCTACCAAGTGGGCTAGACCACTTCTCTGCCTATTTTCTATAAGAGCCAAGCTTCTGCTCGAAGCATTGGTGTGAGTTCATTTTTTTGGAATTGTATTATTATGTTGTCATAATCCTGCCAAGAAGAACACAAAAAAATAGATATCTATTTCCTTGTTACTCTCTTTCCTACATTACTACCAGATTGCCTGCAAACTAGTTATCTCTAACACTCTCTCCCATTATTTCCACACATTTTCAGCACAATTGCCTAGATAAATTTGAAAATTCATTGGAATAAGAAGTTGAGGGGACATCAAAAGCATTTACCAACATTAGGATTGTCTTTGTACTACATTTCTAGGTTGGATATATTTTAAATTCCTAGAATCTTTGCTTATTTAAAGAGATTTCAATTAATTAGCTATTAGAATTCATTTGTTTTAAAATATTAGAATCCATTTTCATTTTCATAAGCTTGTAAGAATATTTATTCTCAGCTCATCCTTTTGGATTTATCTAGGAATATCTTAGAGGAAGTTCCTGTGTACAGTAGTGTTAATCTTGCATAATTCATTTACCTATAGTTTTGCATTTCTCCAGGTAGAAAGCTTATGTTTACCAAGGAAGCTTCAAGGGAAGAATTGCTTCTGAGAAGCTTATCATTCTTCCCAAGATTTTGAGTAAGGACTAGAAAAAGCAATTAGGAAAACCTTTATTTTATTAGATTGGATTAAATCTTATGTAACAAGGAAATAACCACATCCGATTATTTATCTGTTTAGTTTAATTTATTAAAGTAGAAGCAATTTCATTTAATTAGAAGAATTTATATTGTCTGTGCATAATTCTTTTGTTTTCCAGTAAACACAAAAAATACAAAAAAAAAAATAGATTAGATTAATTAGTTTATTTTTATTTGGTATATTCCTTTTATTTAAAATCATTGAAAAATAATAAAAACAAATAGATTAGACTTTCTTTTTTTTAATTAGTTAACTTTCATTTTTTAAATCAATTAGTTGTACGTCCACATGACCATTCAAGGCCCTAGGCAAACCAAATACTTAGTGTGTGATCCCAGAGTTTCAAAACCAAATAAAACCGAACAGTTTACATACATTGTTACGGGTCTCAAGACACCTAGTTTTTTGGACCACCCCACTTCCACCCATCATTATCTCACAATTAATGTCTTTGAACATTGAAGTGGATAGTGTTTACATGTTCTGGAATCATCATCCTAGCCAAGATTAGATTATGTGACTTCATAACTTTTCCCTTCCACCTCCATGACATTTCCTAGAGAATTTTATGAGGTAAACACTGGACATTTCCCATGTATTCCACAACCAATTGAGAGGGTATTTAGGGACACTGACATTAACATAATCCTTTATGTGTCCATCCTCCTAGATCGCTATATTTCACCCACCCAAGTTAGGAAAGAGTTCATTTCCCTAGACGAGTAGATTCCCATAGTGCCCATAGAGGACATTTTATTTCCTTAACTCATTTGTTAGCCATTTCCACCTATTCATCCTATCTATACACCCCATAGTCATCATCCGTCTCATATCAGTTGTCTTGGCATGGCCTTGGGAGGTCGAGTGTGTCTTAGGGTCACATGTTGATTCTTAGATGTATAGAATTTGTGAACCTGACATGAAGGACTAGTTCCTTTTTGTTTCTTCTTTTCTTTTCATCCATCCTTCTCCTCTCCCATTATTTTACGAGTGTTCATACACCCCCAAAATATGTCAGGTTAGGATTATAGCTGGCCTATTTTGGGTCTTTAGGCTTACTATTATCATATGGGTATGAAACATTCACCATCACTATCAGGGTGGGTTGATAACTACTCAAAGAATTTGTTTTCACCTCATACACACCCTCCTCAAGGTGGAAATACCAACTCATCAGTCAGGATTGAGGTAATAGATCAAACAGATTACAACCCAAAAATGGGGTTTTCCAACTCCAACAATGTGATGTTCACGGGAGAACAGGGGTCTTATTCAAACATTTTGTCTAGACCTCAAATCAGTATATAGTTTGACCCCTCTTCTTCTTACTTTATACCAAATGATGAATTCTTATCACGCCTCACTCAAGGTGACAAGCATCTTAATTCCATAGAAAATTCCTTGAATAGGATTCAAGGGTATGTTTATGTTCTTCTTTATAAAAATGTTGCCACCCCTCCTCTTGTTATAGAAAATACACTTAAAGAGGGGTGGTCTACCAATGATCAATTTATAATAGGATATCATATGAATTTTCAACCCAAAAAGGCTCAACACATGCCTAAAAATAATTGCAATTCCATCTTCAGAGGGACGTGATTTCAATGTTGGTGGATAGGGTTAAGTTAATTAGATATTTCCCAAACTTCTCATGCACTACACCTTCCTGCAGAGAAATGTAAGGTTCCCCACCACGTTCAAAAATTTGGTTATGTGCCTTCTACACCATCAGCCCCTCCAGTCTACATGGGTGTGCCTAGCCTTGGAGGCCTCCTCACTAGATTGAGCACATTAGGTATGCCCACTCATTCTCCATATGGATATGCACCACATGTACCAATCGGAAGTGGCATCCTCAAATGCCATTCTAACTAGAAATGTGGTGTTCCTGGTTGTTTCCACACCCACCACTTTGTATCAAAACAATGTTCCCCCTACCTTCACATGTATTCCAAAATCACCATAGAGGGATATGTTTTTATTTTTTCCAAGTTCGTATACACTTAGCCTCAAGGGATTTCCTTATACCACTACGAAGGCTTATGTTGTGGTTGTATCAACCTTTTATTCCACCTCAACCTCCCCAGCAAGGGTCATCCATGGTTGAGTCTTATGTAGTGGGATTATACTCTGAATACCTCAAAAATCCCCTTGAATTTACCATATGAAGTGTAATGATCCTATGACCTTTGCCAGATCTTCCAAAATTCAAAGAGGAGGGAGATCTGAATGCTCACATTAAAGCATGTGTGACTACCATTAGAGAGCTACTCCCATGGGATGTGGGTTTAGATAAGATATTCCCCAAGACCCTTGAGGGGATTTCTCATGAGTGGTACTATAGAATACTAGGAGCCTCGATACACTCATTTAAGAAACTCATCTCAAAGTTTATAAAGGCTTTCGATATGGAAAAGATTTTAAGAATGAGAATTAGAGAATTCCTCCATATTAAACTAGATCACAACGAATCCTCTACCCATTTCATCTAGAGGTGATGAAAATTCCTCTACTCCTCAGCTAGCACTCTCAACATGGATCAAATAGAGCTTTGTGACTTATTCCTCCACTCCTTAAATTGAGAAACTAAGGAGGAGGTGAAAAAGTTTCCTCTTAGGAGATATGAGGAGGTTTTATAGCATGCTCTATCCATTGACCAAATGGTGATAGATAGTGGTCTAAAGACTTATGGCTCAAATGGGAAATGGTTCACTCCCTCACAAGGTAATTTGAATTACCCAAATATTTTAAACAACAAGAATCAATGAACCAAAGTCCTTAACAAGAACCGTGGTGCTACGACAGATGGTGTCACTGATCAAGCTAGAAAGAAAAATTTCACTAGCACAAACAACACAAACAACAATAAGAATGCAAATACCAACAATCAAAGGAGTAAAAAATTCACTCCTTTCACTAATGTGGTTGACTTTAGTCATCCTCCCCCACCTCAATAAATCCATTACCAAGGCCCGGTTCAATACCCAATTGGATATCTGAACCAATTTCTGAACCAGTATCAAAACCAAGGCTAGAGGCCTCCAAAATTCAACTATAACAACAAAAATTGGAAACTATAGGCTGCAACAAAAACAAAGCCAAAGGCCTCATGACTACAATCCCAATTTGTATTGTGGTTTCCATAGGGTTATAGGACATGATTCTCAAACATGTTCTGATTGCAAAAAAAATATACAATGGCTTCCAGAGGACTAAAGACAACTCTTTATTGAGATGTTCTTACCTAATCCCATGACATCAATGTAAAACACCCACATGGGGCCCATTTACCCTCATAATTCTCTACTTGGGTTTTATAGAGACCCCCTTCCAACACGTCCTAAAAATAGAAATCTTAATCCTCACGGCACTAAAAAAAGGTACACCTCTAGGGAAAAATGACCACAAAGCATCTTTGGAAGGTCGACAACAGACTAAGATTGTATGCCTAGCTGAGTTAGAGACTGAACCCGAAGTTAATGCAGTGACTCATACTCATGATTATTTTATGCAGACTCTTCCCATTTACCCCTTGATGTCATATGATACTCCAACACCTCCTCAGCCAGTAGGGGCCTATGATTTAATCATATATTTGACCAAGACCTTTTTTCACATTTCCTTCCATGTTACCCCTTGTAGTCATTTTTTTATACCCTTACACCAACAGTCTAATCCCATGCGTGCTGGCCTATCACCCAGTGGGCACTAGGTGCTCACCCGAGGCATGCATGGGCACTGAGTCCCTCCTTTATAGGGGTCTTATGAGAATGCATAATCTTATGACAGATATTCAAGTGTAAGTAAATAGAAAAGAACCATGCATCATTATGAGAACCTAGGATAAGTTGTCATCCCATTTCATCAAGAAAAGAGAAATAACAAACGACATAGGGAAAAGGCTCATACATAAAGTAAATGCATAAATATTATACTCATGAACATATATATGATTCAGAACAGAGTCTCATATTCATATTAACATGTTTAATAACCACATTACAATCCTTTGAAGTCATAACAGTCCCTCATATAAATAATGCAGAGTCAAGTCATGTATTAGAACTACACTGTGTTCATCATATTACAAAGAAGACTACAGACCCATCCTTCTAGGTATGCCATGATTCCTATATTTTCCTAATCCCAACCCATAAAATCCTCTATGGTGTTTCTGTAGAGCTTCACATCTTTTCCGGTACACTACTCTCTCAGAATGACTTCATGTATATCTCTATACCTCTTAGCACTCTCTGGTCCTCTCTTTCTGCTATCCATGCACCTCAATATATATCCCTTTTTCCTTCACCATCATGCCTTCTGAGGTAATAGGTTAGCTGCCAAGTGTCCAAGTGATCCTCCAATAGAGCATGCCTTCTTTTATTCGAGCTATCCACTTTGTGTAATTATGTTTTTCTGGAACCATCCATCACATGCATGGAATCTTCCCTTTTTATCCTACAGTAGCCAGGATGGAACCTTATCCACTCCGCATGTTATAATGGTCATGCTTTTCTTATGTGCTACCTGAGGTGTTAAATATGGCTAAGTCTAAAATTTGTCTTACCTTGCGCATGCACATCGTGTGTCCTGCAAAACCCTGCTAGAAACCTTCCTTGCACACCTTCAACCCTGCATGCCCTTCTTCAAGTAGGTCTTGCATGCCCACATGCCTTCTCATCCTTAGCCAATATTCCAGGGCCCAACATCACCCCACACTAGACATGTTCTCTATCCTCAGAAACACTCTTCAATAGAATAAAGAATGGCGGGATCTACAATGGTTGGGAAGAAAGAATAAAGGAATGGATAAATGGGGATAAAGAATGAAAGAATGGGGAACATACTTATTACTAGAGGAGAGGGAAATCCTTTCCTATTTATACCTCTAACTTCCCCCAAGCGCCAACCTCATTATGAGATTGCTGATAGAGGTCACCCACCGGGTTGCTCACTTCCTCAAAACTCAACTCCTCTCCTTTGGCCCTCATGGTGTCGACAATAACCTCCAATTGGTTTTCCAAATCCTCAAGCACGTCCATCCTACAGGTGATCTGGGGGTATAGTTCCTTTAGCTGGCTCTTGATCGAGCCTTATAGGGTCTCGATTGCTTCTAATTTATTTTCCACCTCGGCTAGGATCTTGTCTCTTTCTGCCCTATTCCCCTTATTTTATCTTGGAATTCCTTGAGTTCCATTTCATCGGTGAAAACCAAGATTCTTTCCATTTTATCTCTATCATTGCAGTATTCATATGCAGCTTCAGTGACTTGCACAATGGCCTTTACTTTTGTAAGAAGTTTAGTATATCTAGCCAAAATCTTGACAACCTTTATCTTGTTTTCTTTCTCTTGGTGCACCTGTGAGTCTTCTGCAGATTCCAAAGCAAGTGGTCACATCTCCATTGTGAGAATGTGAGTCAGATCCTCCAGAAATTGCAAGGCTGACTCATACTTCTAATTGGGCAACGTAAATTAGGGTGCTTCAGGAAAATTACATATGTAATCATCTCTACTTTCTTAGAAACTTCACACACCTTAGCTTTCTCTTCCTTTAGCTCACGCCTCAGCTGAGTGTTGATAAACTCCTCTTTCTTTAGGTCTTTAATTTTCTCCATAAGCTCCTTTTCTTCTCCAATTCCTCCTCCAGGAATTTCAATCTATCATTTCTCCCAAACATTCTAGCCTCAATTTCGATTGAAACCTTGTTAAGTGTGTTACAGACTTGTTCATCCGATAGTTATTGATCGCTCACCAAAAAATTTATCCCTTTGGCTTCTAACACCTTCATTAGCATTCTCTGATTCACTTCAAATTTTGGTTCATCCACATGGGACTCAAATGCCCAAGATAAGATCTTTCTTATCTGTGGATACATGCCTTCTTCATCAAATGATGACATTACTAGGAGTTATTTTGTAGGTATGGTGTTCTAGAAGTGTGCACTTAGCACCTTGCTAGGATCATAAATTTATCCCATTCCCTTCCCTTGTGCTACTATTATGCCTTTCCCACATGTCTATGTAGCCTTTGGGAAGCTCACTGTCAATTTGGGACCTCCACCCATGTTTCCATACTCCTTCCTAATGCTCTCTTCTTCTGTCTCTTTTATAATCTCATCTACACTCCTTTCTAACTCCTGTTTAACCAACTTCTTCATGATGCCAACCAATTCTCTCTCCAGCTTTATCTACTTCCTCCTTGGTGAGGCTTGGGGTTCTTTGGTTCTTGGTTCTTACTTCTTTTCTCACCCCCTTTCCTTGATCCTCGGCTTCTTCCTCATCATTATTATCCTTATATTTCTTGTTATACTCCTCTTCATCTCCTTCTTCCTCAGAATCATGTATATCATAGAATGGGTGGTCTTCACCTCCTTCAACCTTGTCATAATCCTTGTTGCCGATGTAGGTATCTAGAATCTCCGTCTCTTCTGAGTATGCCTCATCTATCACTTTCTACTTCTTCCTTACTAGAGATTCCAGTACATGAGATTATTTTCTTTCCTTCTCCTTGACATGAGACCTCTTCATCAGTGAATCTTCATGGGTGAGGTTCTCTTCATGCTCTGGTGCCTCTTCTTTGGGGTCCTTTCCATGGTAGGATACTTCTTTCTCTACGCGTAAGTGCTAGGATTTGGAACTGCTTCAGGGGTACCCATTGATTGTACGGTCTGTACACTTGGTGCTTTCTTCTCCTATCCCTCTTCTCTCTCTCTCTCTCTTGTTTGGTGTGCCCTTATTTCTTCATGTGGGGTCTTTTGGGATGGAGATATCATTCTCTAGGTATGCACCTTTCTTGAACTTTGGCCTTATGTAAAGGTATATCCTTGTTGTATCCCTTCCATGATTGGTAGCATTATTGGTTTCATCATTTTAACCTTGTGGGAGACATACTTTTCCACGTATGCACACTTTTTAGGATACAAAAGCTTTTGGCACAACTTGTGGTGGTCTTGTTCCACTTCACTAAGGTAGAATCTTAATATTTTGGCCTCCTTGAACCTGTTAACCCTTGCTTAGAAGTATTGTGTGGTAAAGGAGAAGGGAATCTTACACCATGGAAATTTAGTCCCATTTATCGAAGTAAATATACCAATGCAAAAATGTTGGTACAGTACAGATTTTTCTTCTCCATCCATGAGCATGGGAAATTGCTCTAGGATCCTCCACTCTGCCCCAAATGCGTCACACATTTGTTTATACCATTTCTTCAGGTGCTCCTTGTGAGTAGTTGTCATGGTTTCACAAGTGTATTTTTTAAATCTCTTTGTGGGCGAGGGATCCTCATCTAGATACTCCCAAATAAAATTTTCTGGTCCATCTGACACTCCAATTTTTGAAAAGACAATTGCGAGGAGGATGTTATTGAATAATATCATTTCTCCCTCCTGCGCGCTACTTATGATTTCATCTGCAATGAAAGTAGACAAGTTATAGATGGTTCCCTCTGATATGTTTTGGCATACATTTAGCCATGCCTTGTTCATTTGTGTCCATCATTCCTGATCATTGAGCTTGGTCACCAAGTGCACGGCCATCTTCATAACAAGATCTGGAATCTCAGCAATGTCAAAGTATCACGAACCCTTCTTGTAGTCATATGCTACTACAGTTTCCTTGATAGCCTCATTGTCACTCAGATCATCATCTAGAATTTCTCCTTCACAAATAAGATCTGTGAACTTGGATATCAGTTGTGGTGTTATGCACATCTTGCGCCTCACAAAATAAAAGTGATCCTCATGCACACATGACATCAACCATTGATAAAGGCACTCAGGATTGCCAAAGTAAGGCAACTCATATAATTATAATAATCCTTCCTTCTACAATTTAACCTTCATCTCATCACTGTAAATAGGAATCCCATCTGGCATCCTTTTTTTAGTTTGGCGAACCAATTCTAGTGCCATTTATTTCTCAGTTGTGCTCGTGTAATGGTTATAATTTCTCATAGTCAGTTGTCTTAGATGTGATACCCATTCCTTTCCTAGCAATACTCCATTTAGGTATTACATTTCTATGTACCATTCTTCATTGGAGCTCGTAATGGTAATGGTTTTCTTTCCTTTTCCCTTACCCTTTGGTTTCTTTGGTGAAATGGTTACTTTCTTGGGTGCCATGCTTTCTATTAGGATAAACTACAAACTCCTTACTTTTCTTTGCTTCTCTGCTACACTCCAAACTCGACTCCAAAGATCAACTCCTAGAATAAATCCTTCTATCTCTATGCCCTAACTGCCAAACACTAACTAGGAAAACCTTCCACAAGACGGTACCCTTCACACAACCTTCCCTCATGCATGTGTACTCCTTCCTTATGGTTTACAGATCTACTCTAGTCACAAGCTTAAATTCTCGGATTCTTCTTCCTTCGCACAAATTTATCTTTGGATGCCCTATTTTGAAAGAGTGATTCAACTTCATAATAACGAGTTAAAAAAATGACTTTCCTGACCTTGTATTTATAGTTTTTGCTTCCCTCCAGCAATAAATGCTATGCCACCTACCAATGTACTTTAGCATTAAATGTAGATTTTTACACTAAGTTGAATTTAAGCACCCTTACCCACATGCCCAATCCTATGAAAAAATACAATCTGACCGAAGAATCTTACGTGCGCGTCTATAACGTCGAAGGCACTTCTGTCATTTTATATATTTTTTCCCTCGCCTACCTCATGTTGTTCCTGCGCTCTTCATCCTTTATACGTCATCTTTGTTACAACCTTCTTGACACCATAATTCATTATCCACCATTTTCTCACGTGATTTTTCAACCTTACGTGCTTCCTTCTACTGGGAAATTCAACTTGTATTACAGGCTTATACTTTACATTACTCCACCTCACACTAAAACAGATGCACAGTCCTCTACGCATACACAACCTTGGAAAAAAAATAATGTGGTTACCGACGCACAAGGTGCAAAACAAAACAAAAAGAAGGAAACAAGAAATGAGAAAGGGAAACACAAGAAAGAAAAGCATAAACAAAAATTCTAAGCTAACTGGAAATACTACCTTATTACAAACACTAAGAAGACTTATTTATAGTAGGGATTCAACCTACTCCCATTGAACTAACCTGGTAATCTTGTCCCATTAAGCGCTTGTAACTGACAAGTGCCTGAATCAAGAATATACAAGATGATGTAAGGTCCCAACCAATGGACTTTCAAATTCCCAGGATGGTCTAGATACTTGGAATCATACAACAACACCATCTACCCAACATAAAACTTCTTGTTTTTGATATGACGATCATGTCATGCCTTTTGTCTAGCTTTCTCTATCTTTTGACTCCATCTAGTAAGTGATCACTTTTCATCTAATTGAATTAACATATCAATCCCTTCTTCCAGTGCTTTCTCATTAGCTAACCCTCCTGCACACATTATATGCAAGGATGGTAACATGAATTCAACTGGCAAAACAAACTTTGCACCAAACACCAATTGAAATGGTGTGGCCTTGTTCAATCTCTCGTAGGTTTTCCTGTATACCCATAGAATGGTTGATACTGTCATCCCAATCTTATCTTCTAACGTCACATATCTTGGTCAATATGTGACTTAGTATTTTTTTGAATGCTTCAGTAGTTCCATTTACTTGAGGGTGATATGGTGTAGTCTTGTGATGGGTCACCATAAATTCTGCTAATAGAATCCTGACCATTTCATTAAGGAAATGTGTACCTCTATCACTTGTTAAACTTAAAGGAAAACCATAATTGTTGATTATGTTTTCCCATAAACAATATAGAATTTGTTGTTGTGGTGTAATCCTTTATAGGTGTTTCTTCTTCCCAATGTGTTAAGTAATTAGTGCAAGTAATGATATACCGCGAACCAGTCCTTCGCGCGATTGGTGAACTTGGCCTTACAAATTCAATTTCACATTTTTCAAATGGCTCAGCGTTGGATATTGGTCACAAGGGCATTTCATCCCTCTTCCCACATTTACCAAGGTACTGGAAGTGGTCACAAGCCTTACAAAACTCAATATAATCCTGGTAGATGGTTTCCTACAAAATCCCTCCTAGTAAAATCTTCCACACAGTAGCATTTCCTACATAGTGTCCTCCCAAAATCCCACCATGTGCTTCCTCCATAATTTCCATGCACTCATGTTCCAATATGCATCGTCAAAAAACCTCATCACGACCTAACTTATACAGGTCTCCACTAATCAACATGTAGGGTGCGGCACATATAACTAATTATTTTCTCTCCAGAGCCTTCATTCCTTCTGGTGCTACACCTATTGTTAAGAATACTGTGATATCTTCCAAGTCTAAGGGTGCGTGCTGCAAACTAAATAGTTACATTTCTAGAATGGTATCCTCAATGCTTTGTGTGTCCTCCCCTGAGTTAATCCTTGATAAGTGGTCAGGTCCTGAATTTCTTTTTCTTGGTTTTACAACCACTGTGAACTCAAACTCTTGGAATAATAGGACCCAATGGCATATGCGCCCTTACAGAATGGGCTTGTTGAATAAGTATTTCAATTCCATGTTTTCCGTGTAGAAAATAGATGGTGTTGCCAACAGATACTTCCTGAACTTATGCAATGCGTAGATATTTGATAATTATTTGTGCTCAGTAATTGTGTATTTTTGTTATGCTGGTGTCAACTTTCTACTTTCAAATCACAAGGGATGATCAAAAATTCTCTCACTATGTTGTGCCAGCACTGCTCCCATAGTTGTCTATAAGGCATCAACATGTACATGGAAAGGCTTATCCCAAGAAGGAAAACATAATATGGGCGTTGTGACAAGCCTATCCTTTAAAGTGTCAAATGCCTTCTGATGTGCCTCTCCCCAATGAAAGACACCCTTGTGTTTTAGCAATTCCTCTAAAGGTGTAGTGATATTGGCATACCCCGTAATGAATTTCCTGTAATACCCCGTATGCCCAAGGAATCTGCACACTGCGCTTTGACTAGTAGGCTCCCCTAATCCCATAATAACTATAACTTTTGTGGGATCTACTAGTAAGCCTTCCTTGCATATAATGTGTCCTAACAGGGTTTTAAATGGAGTAGCAAAGACACATTTCTTAATGTTTAGGGATATCCTCAATTGCTGACATATTTCAAACATCAGCCTCAAATTTTCACAATGGTCTTTCACCAACCCATACATAGTCCAGTCATCTAGGTAAACTTTAAGAAACTTATGGATGAGTTCCTAAAAAGCCTATACCACGATGCGCGAGAACATAAAACGTGCATTATTCAATCCAAAAGGCATAACTGTGTAGGTAAAACTTCCCCATTTAGTGGAAAAAGTTGTCTTTCTCTAGTCCTCCTTTGCAATCTTGACTTGGTGATACCCTGAGAACCCATCCGTGAAAGAGTAGACTTCTCGCCTAGCTACTCCCTCCAAAATTTCTTAAGTAAATGGGGTTGGGAAAGGATCGATGACACATACTGCATTTAGATCCCTGTAGTCAACACATATTATTATCCTCCCATCCTTCTTGATATTGATGACCATTGGGCTTATCCATTATGATTCTTCCACTGCCTCAATGATACTAGATGTTATCATCTTGTCTATTTCTTCCTTGACCCGTACGCACAAATTTGGATTCATCTGATAAGGCCTCTTCCAAATCGGTTGCACACCTTCCTTCAACTTGATCTTCATCTCCCCTAAGGAATGGTAAACGCGTTTGAGTTCATGATACTCATGAGGGAATAGATCTTGGAACTCACGCAATAGATCAATGACCTTTGAAACTTCTTTTTCTGACCAATAGTCCCTAATGATACCTTCCTTAGGTTCTGTCTCCATCCCAATGTTAAATTTCTTTGTTTTCAAGGGCTCACAGTAGGCACATTCTTTCTTATCAGTGTTGTCTATGACCTCATGCGTACCTTTAGAATGGCTAACATCCAAAGTTTCCATTTCTTCTTTGTCTCCTACATAAACCATTTTCTACTCTTGCCAATTACTTTTTTGATGGCGCATCTCCAAATGAATATACCATATGCACACATAACCTTGTAAGGTGGAATACAACTTATGCACCCATAAAAAAGGTGGTAATGCTTATGTACTTCCCATCCAGGCCTTCTCACATGCTTGGATATGAAATGAGGTGGTCTCTTTACTATGGTAGTCTTGTATGACCATGGGCATGTTGCTCTTGGAGAACCTTACAAAAATGTGCTCCTTACCTCACACAATTCTAGGAGGCTCTCTTGATGTGTATCTCACTAGCACGCTGTAGTTCCAAGTAGGTTATAATTGAGAATTCCCCTTCTCTTGTCCTCATCCTTCCACTGAGCCTCCATTTCTGGCAAGAAAATTTCAAGGTATGATCCCCTAGAGTAACTTGGTAACTTTTTCCCTCCTAGACACTTGACTGAGCATGCCTTTGTTACTCTTGTTATAGATCCTCTCAACTGTCACCCAACCAACTCATAAGTCCCATGCACCCAATTTTTGCATGCCATGCTAGTGGTATCACTCAAGGATTGAGCATCTTCAAACTAAATGACTCCCTTCGTGGGATGAATTATCTAAGGATCTCTGATGGAGCACACATAGATTCTATCAAGGAATTATTCTCCTAAGGGATTAGTATAGGGCATTGACTTCCCATCTATTAAAGGAATGATCACCCTTTCTTCCTTGTTCTCAAAGATAATATACCCTTTGTTAAACCGTAGGTCATCATTGTTCTTGTGACACCATGGGCGCCCAATCAACGCTAGAAAATTATCTGCCTTGGTGAGCATCAAGACTTTAAAGTCTCCAATGAACTTGGCCCCGTAAATGGTGATAACTTCATCCTTCATGATGCCAATGGGAATTGCCTTAGTCTTATTTTCCATATAGAACACATTCGAATACGGTTGTAATGTGTGCCTTCCCATTTGATTCCAGGAATCTAAGGTAAGAACATTGACCTATGCTCCCATGTCAATGAGGATATTACTAAGAAGCCATCCATTAATAACCGCATTCAAAGTAATCTCTTTATCATAGTCAAGGTTGTGAGGAGGAAGGTTTGCATGCAAAACCTACCTTTCACACTCTGTTTAGGCGTGTGGTACCTTCTCCCCCAGTCATTCTCTTAGCAAAGGAATAATATTCTCTTACCTTAACATCTTGCATATTTCCTTGACTTCACCCAAGTCACTCTTTAGAGCCTCAGTATTCTTCCTTTATTCCAACTACTTTGATTACTCCTTTAGACATTGGATCTCCCTATGTAAACTATGAATCACATCCATAGTATTTTGATACACCTCCTTATGATGATCAGGGTCCAAATACTTTACATGTATCACTTGCTCCCCTGAAACTAGTATCCTTTGTCTTGTCATCTCCCTTATGTACATGGCCTCTACTCATGTCATCACCAATATAGGTTCTAGCCCTGACTCACGCACCACTCATAGCATCCACTGTGAATCAGCCTTCTTATTGCTCACTATCCTAGTGCCTTTTTAATTTTAGTGTTGTTGATTCATATGCTCATAAATATCTAGACACTCTTCATACTTATGTTTCTTTCCACACTAGGAGCATTGTAATAGATCAGGACACTCACATTTGTAATGCTCTGTAGATCCATGGTTATAATGGATTCCTTGTGGGAAATCACTTTGTCCTCCGCCGCAGTTACTGCAACCATGAAATCCTCTGCAAAAACCTATTCCATGCACTCCTCCATCTGTGTGCCCTTCATAATGACAATCATCATCCTTGGAACTACTTACAAGGCTAGTCTAGTGAACACCAAGATCAATAACATCATTGATATGATCAATCAGTCTACAATCCTTTGTATCATGAGTCGTAGAGGTACAAATCTTGCAATATCAAGAAAAATTCTTATGGATTACGCATTGTAGTAGAGGTCATCTAATTGCATCATGATCCTCATGGAAAATCTCACAGTCTACTGCTATGGCATGTACCGAATTTTGAGGAAAATTATCCTTTACATGCCCTTATACTTCACAGTCTGTACACCAAATCCCAGTACAAACCTCATGCACTGAGTTAGTAGAAAACTTCTCCAACTACTTAGCCATTGCAGTAATTTGATCCTCTAGAAAAGGAATAACACCAATATCAATGTTCTTAATGGCCTCGGTGCAAAGGGAAGCTTCCAATTCCTCGCACGGGTCTATGAAAGTCTTGTGTGACAATTCCCTTCTAAATGGTGTTATCATTCCTCTAGAAAACCATTGAGCATGTTGAGAAGGATGAATGTCATAGGATAGTTTAGACAAGAGAGTCTTGAAATTCATGTCATACTCCCACAACCTTTCTATCATTCCTTATTGGATCTCCTTCAGAGTGTTGATACTCTTCTACTCAAACTCAGGGATATAGAGCTCTGCAAGGAAGGCGTTCTTCAATGTGATGTATTCTACCACTATCTGATGGGGGTCATACCTTCTATACCAATTATGTTTGTTCCCTTGAAAAATTGTTACAAACTGACTTACCTTCCACTCTAGGGTAGTGATCCCTTTCACGTGACATAGTAATTCACAATTATGAACATGCTCTGTAGCATCCTCAATACCCCTATAGTTTGGTAAGTGCAAAGACATCTCAAATAATACTTGTGGAGGTGGTTGAGACCATTATCCCCTTGATCCAAATCCTTGGTTTCCTCTGGTGTTTCCTCCTCCACTGGATCCACTGGATCCATTGGGTCCTATTCCTCCTGGTCTGTCAAATCCACCTACTGCAGTCATAAAAGGGCCTGAAGTGGTCATGAAAAGGGTTCCCAATGTCCCACTGAACTACGCGTTGATTGTTTATGATATTGTCCAACTCCAATTTGTGTGTCCCCCGTCACTCCCAGACATGATACATTATCCTTGCATACTTGCACCTTGTCCAAAAATTCCTCCAAATACCGAAATGGTCTGCACAACCATGGATGTTCCAAATGAGAAATTATATCTCCTAGGAGCATATCAGTTACTCCCATCGATGCCAACTGGGTTAGTAACACTTCTTCCTTGATCTGGAAAACCAAGCACTAGGGGTTGGTCACTAATTGGGTTCAGATTCATGTTGATAACTCTCCCTTCTCCATGTGATGAACTCTCATCAGAAGCTGAAGGGGATTCTCTCCTGTGCTTTCTAAGATGGGGTAGCACAGACTACTCAGGTTCCACATCCTCTGTGTGAACCTCAATTCCTTCCCACAATGTCTTCCTCTATAAATCCATCACACTTGCAACCTCACGTTGTCTAGTAATATCCCATTCATGAGATTCACTATACTTTAGTCGTCTCTCCTCCCTTTCCTTTTTAGCCAAAATGTCCACCATCTTCCTCCACCCTAGATTCCTCTCCTAGTGCTCAGAGAAGCTTAGCCGGCCATGGGAAATGCCTCTAAACTCAAGGTAATGACCAAGATATTTATAGCCAAAGGAATAACAAGTAACAATGATCCTCTGGGCTCCCTCAGAAACTCAAAATCAACAACTTCTAGGTAAGAATACGTAGAAATGGCATATTCAAGATTATAACCGATCAGCACGCCTTTCCACTAGTGATCAACAACACGTGTCCAAGTCAGATCTACATCTTGTAGCCTTTGATAGTCATCTTAGGTCCATATGCATGATCTGTAGTACCAGCTCAATCTGGATACATATGTTGAAATCCATTCATATAGTTCTACTAGAAAACAACAGAATAATGTCTCATTTAACTCATGGTATAGGTTCTCTTATACCCATCTACGTGCATCAAACTCATGTCCAGTGTTGAATTTTTAAGAAAACTCATCCTTCATGCTCTTGAACCATCCTTCAACACTTTCCAAGGTCATACACTCTGTCATCATGCATCAAAAGTACCAAGATGCATGCCATTTATCAGAACAACTTCGAAAAGAGGTCTCGACAACGAAATCAAGATGTAGTAATTTTTTTATACCCTTAGACCAATAGTCTAATCCTATGCACATCATCTTATAACCCAGTGGGCATTGGGCACTCACCTGAGGTACACGTGGGTGCCGAGTCTCTCCTTTATGTGAGTCTTGTCAGAATGCATAATATTATGACAGATATTCAAGTACAAGTAAATTGAAAATAACCATGCATCATTCTAAGAACCTAGGATAAGTTGTCATCCCATTTCATCTAGAAAAGAGAAATAACAAATGACATAGGGAAAAGGTTCATACATAAAGGAAATTCATAAATATAATACTCATGAACACATATATGATTCAAAACAGAGTCTCATATTCATATTAACGTGTTTAATAACCAAATTACAATCCTTTAAAGTCATAACAATCCCTCAAATAAAAAATGCAGAGTCAAGTCATGTATCATAACTACACTATGTTCATCATATTACAAAGAAGACTGCAAATCCATCCTTCTAGGTATTCAATGATTCCTATATTTTCCTAATCCCAACCCATAGAATCCTCCATGGTGTTTCTGCAGAGCTTCACCTCTTTTCCGATGCACTACTCTCTCATAATGACTTCGTGTATATCTCTATACCTCTTAGCACTCTCTAGTGCTCTCTTTTTGTTATTCATGCACCTCAATATATAGCTCTTCTTCCTTCACCATCATGCCTTCTGAGGTAAAAAATTGGTTAACAAGTGTCCAAGTGGTCCTCCAATGGAGCATGCATTCTTTAATCCAAGCTCTCCACTCTATGTAATGATGTTCTTCTGGAACCTTCCATCGCATGCATGGAATATTCCCTTTTTGATCATACAGTTGCCAGGTTGTCACCTTATCCACTTCGCATGTTAGAAGGGTCACACTTTTCTTGTGTGCTACCCAAGACGCCGAATATGTATAATTCCAAAATCCGTCTTGCCTTGCGCATGCGCGTGTCATGTGTCCTATAAAACCTTACTAGAACCCTTCTCTGCATGCCTTCAACCCCGCGTGCCCTTCTTCAACTAGGTCCTGTCATCACCAATCCGGAACTATGATAATTCTTCACCGGGAACTCCTTGTGATATGATTATTTACTAATGCACAACCTTTAGTTTGGTGGATGTAATCTGGAAACAAAACAACAACATAACACAAGAATACCATCGACTACGATAAGACAGAATGATGACAAATCTGAAATATCAAAATAATTATAATATTAACATGAAACTGTTACAATCTCACCCATGAGGTACTTCAAGTGTTATTGACTTCACTTGCCTTTCACCAAGACTATGGGAGAAACTTTACAATTACACCTCTTAATGGCTTCTTCAACACACCTTTAAACTGATGGCTTCCTTCGCACACTTCCTACAATATTTCTCACTACTTCCTTCTATGATAAATGAGGGGGGTGGCCTCTCTATTTATAGAACTTCCAGGCTTATCCATCTTATCTCTAAGATAGGATAAGAAATCCACTCTGACGAATCATATTCCATACCTTAACTCTTATCTGTACATGTAAGCTTATCTGTTAAGATAAGATAAACCTTATCATTTTACATGGGTTCCACATTTTTATACTTTTTACAAATAAAATACACAAAATATTTATGACCTCACTCCTTGTCTTTATTACTAATATAATATTTCTAATTCCTAATCATGTAGACCCTACTTCTCTAATTACCCAAACTTTGACATTTTAACATTACCGGACCACTTACGACAAATATTTACTTTTTACAACATTCCTATTGTACTTTGACTATTACCGTACTCCATATTATTGGCGGCACCATACTGACAGCACCGTTATCTTCTATCAGACGCTACTACTAATTATACTTAACAACATCCTATTCCTAATACATACATTAATGAAATAGAAATTACGGAGGAAAATTTTAGTGTCGACATCTTCCCCCTTCCTAGCTTCTACTCTGTCCTCGGAGTAGACTATTCTGGTGCTTGGAAAATCTTCAACTTATCGTGGTTGACCCATTTTGTAATGGGAGTGCCATCCAATTCCTCTAGTCGGTACGTACCATTTTCATGCACAACTGCTATTTTGTAGGGCCCCATCCATTTTGGAAGAAATTTTCTCTGTCTTCTTTTTTTGTATCTGGAATCATATACTAGAACCAAGTCATTCACATGAAATGGAGACCACCGGATCTTTTGATCAAAGTATTCCTTCTGCTTCATTTTCTTCTTATGGCTTGTATCCTTTGCTATTTCTCTCATTTCCTCCAACAAATGAAGATGTACCAACCTTTCTTTTACTGAATCACTTTCATCCATCCTTTCATTTTTCATAACTCTCACAGTGGGAATATCAAACTCAATAGGAAGAACTGGATCAATGCCATAGGCCAACTAAAATGGGGAGTATCTTGTTGTTGACTTTGATGTTGCCCTATATGCCCACAATGCTGCATGAATTCTTTTATCCCATTTATGTACCTGCAAGGCTGCATCTTTTGCTAGAATTTGACACAACACAAAATTTGTTCGTTCCACCTGTCCATTTGTGCTTGGCTTGTATGTTGTTGCCTTCCTGTGCTTAATAGAAAACTTATTGACTAGGGCTTCTACCACCTCATTAATGAAGTGGCTTCCTTGATCTGTTACAATTTCTAATGGGCAACCAAATCTGGTGACAATGCGTTCATACATGAACCTTGCCACTTCATCCACGGAAGTTGTTTTCCATGGCCTAGCTTCAACCCACTTGGTTAAATAATTTGTGGCAACTACAATATACTTATTTTGGCGTGATGTAGTTGGAAGTGGACCTACAATGTCTATTCCCCACTTTTCAAAGGGACCAAGGGGAAGAATAGGACATAATGGAGCTGATGAGGTCTTACGGTTACCATGTGTTTGACAAATATCACATGTCTTACAATAATTATAACAATCTTTAAAAAGAGTGGGCCAGTGATAACCTGCATCCAAGATCCTTCTTGCTGTAAGTTGTCCAGAGAAGTGCCCTCCACATGTACCATTGTGGAATTCTTCTAGCAGTTCCTTCCCTTGATCACGTCCAACTACCCTCTTGTACTGTCCATCAGGTCCTATTCGAAATAATACTCCATGCAGAATAGAATATGGATGACTGGCTTGAGTAATCATTCTCTTAGTATTTGCATTGGCACCATCAGGAAACTTGAATTCATTCAGATAATTCCAAATATCTATGTATTCACTAGGGATTGTGTCAAGGGATAACAATGCTGCATCGGGGAAATCATCATCATCACAAGATGATCCTAAACCATCATAGGCTCGAGAGAGTGCATCTGCATTGACATGCTTCTTTCCTGGCCTATCTATAATATCAAATTCAAACTCTTGTAGCAAAATTATCCATCTTGCTATCCTCCCTGATGGGTTAGGCTTATTTACAATATATTTTAGAGCCTGATGATCTGTTACAACTAGAAATTTTTTCCCTAGCAAGTAATTTCTAAACTTCTTTACAGCAAAAATGATAGCCAGAGCCTCTTTTTCAGTTACAGTATAATTTACCTCAGCACTGCTCATTTGTCTGCTCCCAAAGTAAATTGGATGTTCATTCCCATTTTCATCCTTTTGGCTCAAAGTACTTCCTAGTGCTGCATCTGAGGCATCAGTGTACACAATGAATGGCTTGCTCCAATCTGGATTCTTCAAAATAGGTGAAGACACTAGGGCTTCCTTCAATTGTCCAAAATCTTCATACGCCTTATTTCCTGGTTCATAAGTAACATCCTTCTTCAAGAACTGGGTTAGTGGCTGTGCAATCTTTGAGAAATTCTTGATGAACCTTCTATAGTAACCCACATGGCCTAAAAATGATCTCAACTTACTTCTATTAAGAGGAAATGGTAAATCTTTGATTTTTGAAACTTTATCAGGATCAGTACCAATACCATCTCTGGATACAACATGCCCTAACAAAATGCCTTTAGAACATCCAAAGACACACTTTGTAGGGTTTAGTGAGGCTTGTGCTTCATCTAACCTTTGAAATGCTGTCTCCATTTGGTGCAGGTGGTCCAACTTGCTCCCATAGATGCAAAAATCATCCAGAAATACTCTGATGAAGGTCCCAATGTAGGGTTCAAACACCCTATTCATCAAACACTTGGAATGTTGCTGGAGCATTACACAACCCAAAAGGCATAACTCTATAAGCAAACGTTCCCCAAGGAGTGGTGAACGTGGTCTTCAGCTGATCTTTCTCTGCTATACGAACTTGGTTGTAGCCACTATATCCATCAGCAAAACTATAGCACTCCTGGCCAGCTACTTCGTCCAAGATCTGATCTGAAAATGGAAGAGGGTAATGATCCTTCTTTGTTGCCTTATTGAGCTTCCTATAATCAACACAAATGCGTAGCTTCCCATTCTTTTTTATTGAGATCACAATGGGAGAAACCCATTCTGAATTCTCCACAGCAAATATGAATCCTGCATCAAGCAACTTATCTATTTCTTCTTTTACAGTCTTGGAAAAATTAGGATTCATTCTATATGGCATTTGCTTTATG
The DNA here is from genome assembly GCA_019776745.2 of Taxus chinensis. Classification (NCBI taxonomy): domain Eukaryota; kingdom Viridiplantae; phylum Streptophyta; class Pinopsida; order Cupressales; family Taxaceae; genus Taxus; species Taxus chinensis. Next base: position 329,424,137 of record CM034147.1, read on the forward strand.
GGCTTAGCACCATCTACCAGCTCAATACAATGTTCTACCCAACTTACTTGATGGAGTTCCTTGTAATCAAAAGTGAATAGGTGTATGTACCTTCGAAAGAGCTGGAGGTAGGATTCCTTCTCACTCTCCATCACAGCATCACCAATCTTTATTTGTTGGAGACGATCATCAACTTCTTCTTCAGATAATTTTATGGGGTCATGAGTTGGTGTGACTGGAAGGATATCCATGAATGAAACATCAACCTCACTTTCTTCATCTTCAGTGTCCACTTCACTAGTACTAGAGTAATCAGAGGATGTCCAATCATCAGTTTCATCACTTGAATCCACAGGTTCTGCCTTATGATGTCGAGGGATCACATTTATCTTCACCCTCTCTCTACCACGTCCAAGTGTCATGAAACCTTCATTCCAGTAGTTTCTTGCATGAACTCTCCTTAGCCATGGTCTTCCCAGCAGCATTGGGTACGCAACAGTACCATTTTTCATCACCTGAAAGTCTACCACACATACCACACCCATAACAGATATTGCCACATTTGAAACTACACCTTCTGGTTTAGTTTTTCCTTTATTTAATGACCTTAACATAAGTGTTGAAGGGCGATCAATTTTTAAACCCAACATATTCATTACAGACTCGGTCATTACATTAACTGCAGCACCTCCATCAACTAAGACATCATGAATTGAAATACCATTACATAATACCTCAGCTTGTGGAGCATAGGGATCTGCCTCTGCCTCCAAAACAGGGACCTCAACCTCCTTCCTTCTTCGAGCATTGAGTCCACCTCGCAACTCCCACCTCTTCTCAGAAGACATAGCCAAGAGTTGACCATATGTAATATTTGCAGGCCTTTTGGACAGATCTTCCAAGATGGAGTATGGTCCTTGCCCCTGTGAAATCAGAAAATCCTGCACACCCAACTTTCTTCTCCTATGTTTCTTACTAGTTTCTTCTTTCATCTTCTTAGGATCATTTCCATCTTGATTATCTTTTTCTTTCTTTCTTTTTGTTACAAACACATCTACTTCATTATTTCTGCTCTTATCTACTACATCAAAAGAATTCACAGGTGCTTTTCCTTTATCATTATCTCCTTTACCAGATGTAGAAGCTCTATCTGGACAATTATACTTATAATGACCCTTTTTATAACAACCATAACAAACAACTTCAGAAATATTTCTTTTTGGACCTCTATCTCCTCCCTGAGAACTAAATTCCTTTCCTTGAAGAAGATTAATAGTTAACTGACCCATCTTTTTGAGCAGATCTTCATACTCAGTAGATGTACTAGGAGAAATATTTGTGCTCACCAGGAGTGGTTGTGGATTCTGGACCAAAGGTGCTGGTGTAGGCTCTACTTTAGCAACAATTTCTTTGGGCTCCTCTTCCATGCTTTCTTCTTGCCTTCTTACAATCTCCTTTGCTTGTTCAATGGTAGCTGGGTGGTCATACTTCACTCGTTGTCTGATCTCTGGCTTCATCCCAAGAATGAAGTGCTTACAGAGGAGATTATCCACGCCATTCATCAACCCATCCGCTAGTCCTTCCTTCCAGATCTGGGCATCGAGCTTCCTCCTTAGCTCTAGAACACGAGCATGATAATCCCTTATCTTCTCCTTCTCTCCTTGGGATAGCTTTGTGATCTCGATCATGAGATCTGCATATTTCTGTTGTTCACCAAATTCTTCAAGAAAACTTTCAGTTAATAAATCCCATGAATTTTTCACATTATCACCTAGTGTTTCAAACCACCTAAGTGCTGAACCATCCAAAAAGGTAGGAAAAAATTCAGTCCATTGTTCCCTTCTTATAAGGCCATTACAAATACAAGATCGCTTAAACTCTTGAATGAAAGAAGAAGCATCTTCATTAGATTGAGCTGAAAAAATAGGAATCTTTCCCATTTTCAAAAGTAACCACCGTGAAATACCAACTCACAAGTACAATCAACAAGACTTATGTGTACAAATAATTGGAATCACTATACTAGAAAGTGACTTTACACCTTTCTACAGTAAAATAGAAATGACCATGGTAAACTATGGTAAAACTTGACTTACTGCGGTAAAAACTGACTTTACTGTGGTAAACACTATTCACGGTAAAAAGTGAAGTTACTGCGGTAAATACTATTCACGGTAAAAAGTGACTTTACTACGGTAAATACTATTCCAGCAAAAATGACTTTACCATGGTAACTACTATTCATGGCAAAAATGACTTTACCATGGTAACTACTATGCACAGTAAAAACAAGGTTACCCTCTAATTGATTTTTGACTAAGTGGGAATATCTCTCCAGAAAATCCACCAACGAGGAATGGTCCTAGCAACGGAACCAAAATGTCATCACCAATCCGGCACTATGATAATTCTTCACCGGGAACTCCTCGTGCTATGATTATTTACTAATGCACAGCCTTTAGTTTGGTGGATGTAATCTGGAAACAAAACAACAACATAACACAAGAATACCATCGACTATGATAAGACAGAATGATGACAAATCTGAAATATCAAAATAAATTATAATATTAACATGAAACTGTTACAATCTCACCCATGAGGTACTTCAAGTGTTATTGACTTCACTTGCCTTTCACCAAGACTATGGGAGAAACTTTACAATTACACCTCTTAATGGCTTCTTCAACACACCTTTAAACTGATGGCTTCCTTCGCACACTTCCTACAATATTTCTCACTACTTCCTTCTATGCTAAATGAGGGGGGTGGCCTCTCTATTTATAGAACTTCCAGGCTTATCCATCTTATCTCTAAGATAGGATAAGAAATCCACTCTGACGAATCATATTCCATACCTTAACTCTTATCTGTACATGTAAGCTTATCTGTTAAGATAAGATAAACCTTATCATTTTACATGGGTTCCACATTTTTAGACTTTTTACAAATAAAATACACAAAATATTTATGACCTCACTCCTTGTCTTTATTACCAATATAATATTTCTAATTCCTAATCATGTAGACCCTACTTCTCTAATTACCCAAACTTTGACATTTTAACATTACCAGACCACTTACGACAAATATTTACTTTTTACAACATTCCTATTGTACTTTGACTGTTACCATACTCCACATTATTGGTGTCACCGTACTGAGGGTGCCGTTATCTTCTATCAGACGCTACTACTAATTATACTTAACAACATCCTATTCCTAATACATACATTAATGAAATAGAAATTACGGAGGAAAATTTTATTGTCGACAGTCCCACACACCCACACACCTTCTCATCCTTAGCCAATATTCTAGGGCCCAACACTCCTTTGGCCTTGGTCATTTAATCCATGTTACCCCTCCTCCGGAGGCCCAAATCAATCATATAGACTTTGACGTATATCACCCGGGGAAGCTAGAGAAAGATGTTGAATTTGTATTTGATATTAGCAATATGCCCATTGATGTTAAGTTAACATAAAGGTGTGATCCTACATTATATTTGTAGGTTTAGATTTACAATAACTATGTTAAGCATGCAATGATATACAATGGGGCTACTATTAATATAGTTCCTTTCTCATTGCTTCAAAAGTTAGGATATGGAGGAACAAATTGTTCTTCGACCCCAAACATGTTGAGAGGTTATGATAGTCTTAAATCAACATCCATTAGAACTATAGTGCTTCTAGTTACCCTTGGACCAAATACCGTCTTGACTAAATTTAATATTATAGAATGATTTTCCTATTTTCCTCCCATTTGAATCTTTAGGCATGGGTCATGCTCTTCGAATTGGTTCTCTTCCATCTAGCATATTTGATGAGGTTCGTATGGTTGAGGTATCAGATGTTAGGGAATAAGATTCCAAGATTGATCAAAATTATATCTTCCCTAACAAATGTTGGATGCTCAAATATGACAGTGCAAAGTGCCGCTTTGGTGATAGGGTAGGTATGATCCTTACTTCCCTTGAAGGGAGGGTCATTCATTTCATCTTCAAGCTTAACTTTGAGTGTACAAATAATAGAGCAAAATACAAAGCCCTACTTCTTAGTCTGATCATGGTCAGGAGGATGGGTGTGAACAATGTTAGAGTTCTGGGTGATTCTCAACTCGTCACTAATCAATTCTTGGAATTTTATGAGACTAGATCAGAACACCTACAAATCTACAAGACTATTGTTATTGAAATTATCAAGGGATTTGATTTTATCTCTATCCAAGTTATTCCACGAGAGAAATTTTTTTGGCCGATTCTATAACTACTTCCTCTTCTCACTTTTGTCTAAGAAAAGGCCTGAAAGAAACCAATTTCACTGTTTCGGTCAGATCAAAACCTCTAGTTCAAAGGATGCCAACTAATGTAACTTTAGCACATGTTGAGGCTAATAACAAGCCCACCACTTTGGACTATGTCGAGAATGACGAGGAAATTCTAGGATACCTCAATGCATATATTGATCTTCATCCCATGCACCATAAGGGAAGATTTTATCTTATACCTCACCCTTGCTCCTACTTTGGATATCACATGATGTACCCTTTCTCATCAAAGGTTCCTTAGATCTATAAGGTAAAGGAAGAAGAACTGTAACTACCTCCAGCCCCACCTGAGTTTGAAGAGGTTAATGCCTCTTTAATTGAAGGGATGATTTACATAAACATAGGGATAGAGGAAGAACCCAAAATCCTCAAACTTGGTTCTTCATTGTCTCCTAAAGAGGTAGGAGTACATATGAAGGTGCTAAAAGAACATTCAAAATCCTTCACCTTTACAAATAAATGATGGGTGTCTCCCCTAATGTTGTAGTGCATAACCTCGCTACCAATCCTGATGCTAAATCTGTGAAGCAAAAAATGAGACCCGTGAAGCCAAAGGTGACTTTAATAGTTAAAGAGGAGGTCATGAAACTCCTAAAAGTAGGGTTTATCAAACCAGTTGATTATTTGATGTGGGTTTTAAATATAGTACCAATTCTTAAGAAGAATGGGAAGATACACATATGCATTGATTTTAGGGACATTAATAAGGCTTATCCCAAAGACAATTTTCCACTGCCTTCCATTAATGTTATTGTTGATGCAATGGTTGGATATGAGCTCTTGTCTCTTATGGATGGATTTTCTGGCTATAATTAGATAAGAATTTACAAAGAAGACAAAATGAAGAAAAAATTTACAACCCCTTAGGGAACCTTCTACTACGTAGTCATGTGTTTTAGCATGAAGAATGTTAGAGCCTTACCAGTAGAAAATGCCATATATCTTTCATGATCTTATTCATAATATTGTGGAGTCATATGTTGATGACCTATTGGAAAAAGTAAATAAACATGGTGATCACCATGAAGTGTTTCGTGTCATTCTCTCATGCCTAATTGAGTATGGAGTAACGTTAAATCATGAGAAGTGTGTGTTTGGAGTAACATGAGGCAATTTTATAGGGTACATCATCTCATCTCGAGGCATTGATGTTGATCCAACAAAGATTCAAGTAGTTTTGAAAATATCCCCTCCAACAGATGAGTTGAGTATTCGGTATGTCCTAAGTAAACTTGGGGTAATTCACAAGTTTATTCCTGATTTAACATATGTTATCCACCCCATCAATGGTTTACTAAAGAAATATTGATGCAAAAAGTAGACAATCGAGTGTCACGAAGTGTTTGAGTCTCTAAATTGCTTCCTTATGTCCCCACCTATGCTCATGCCACTGAAATTTGATCTTCCTTTGATTTTATATTCTCGAGCTAGTGATGTATTGATTGCGTATATGTTGGCACAAGAAGATGATGATGGTCATGAGTGAGCCATTTAGTTCATTATCTACACATTAATCGATTATGAGATGTGTTATACACAAGTGGAGAAGGAGTGCTTGGCTATAGTTTTCGCAATGAAAAGGTTAAGGCATTACATGCTTAATCAAGAAATGTGAGTGATTATTAAATCTGAATAGTTTCAAACCTTCTTAACCCAAGCTTCCTTATCTAAGAAGTTTGGTCATTTCATGACGTTAATGAGTGAGTTTTAACTCACCTTTGTTAACCATAAGTCCATGAAGGGAAAAATTATTTCTGATTGGTTAGCAGATAACCCTATAGACTATGGAGATCTAATAGACCTAGATTTTCCATATGAATGTGTGTTCTACATGGAGACAAAGCCTCCCATTACATCTTGTCCATGGTACACAAATATTATTAATCATATTGTAGGCCAATCATATCCTAAGGGGGAAACCTCATAGTAAAGATGATAGCTATGTGTTAGAGCCGCAAAGTATGTAATTGTGGAAGAGGTGTTCTATCACAGAGCCTTCGATGATATGTTTTTGAGATGTGTTAATAAAGAAGAGTCAAATAAAATCCTCTTCAAATCCCACAACGGAGTTTTTGGTGGTCACTTCAGAGGGCATGCGATGGCTTGAAAAATTCATCGCATGGGCTATTTTTGGCCCACTTTAGAGCATGACACTATAGATTATGTACGTAGGTGTTAGAAATACCAAGAATTCTCACATGAGATACACATTCCTACACATGATCTACATCTCATAGTGAATCCTTGGCCCTTCTCAACTTAGGGCCTTGATTTTATAGGGAAATTCTTTCCCTCGCCCTCATATAGCCACAATTTCATTATCACAACCACCAAGTATTTTAATAAGTGAGTTGAGGTCATCCCTCTTACTACTGTACCTGGATTTGTGATTTCCAAGTTTATCCTCAACCATATCATCTATGCATGTATGCAGCCCCACAAGTCATTATTTCAGATAATGGCATGCCTTTAAAAAATGAAGAGGTGTGAGAATTGTGTGTGTAGTTCAAAATATCTCATAACACAACCTCTTTGCACTATCCTCAGGCTAATGGGACAAGTTGAGGCTACAAATATAGACCTTAAACTCCATCCTCCTTAAGATGGTTAAAGAGAAAAAAAGAGATTGGCACATGAATATATTTTTGGCCTTGTGGGCCTATAGGACATTGGTAAGAACACCCACGAGGGTGACCCCTTACTCTTTGGTCTTCGGATCCGAAGTTGTTCTACCATTAGAAGTTAAGTTACCTAGTCTTCACATGTCATTACAAGGTATTTTGGATGAAGATGGTATTGATAAGAGAAATTATTTGAATTAGAAACTCTTGATGAAGCTTGACTTTGAGCTAAGAAACACCACCTCATTTATGCTGACAGGATGTGTCATCAGTATAATAATAAAGTGAATGGGCAAGAGATACACATAGGAGATCTAGTCTTGAGACTTGACAACTTAATTAACAAAAATACTGGTGAAGGAATAAATTTCAAGCCCAAATGGTTAGGCCCATATCAAGTGATAGAAGACTTTAAGAATGGTGCATATCGCCTGTGTACTCTAGAAGGTGAAGAATTTAGCGAATCGGTCAATTCACTTCACCTTAAATGATTTTAGGCATAGCTCATTTGCATCTCCACTTGTAAATTATTTCATCCACACTGCATATCATGTGCATTATCACATTGTGAAATTATAAATCAAGAAACTTACTTTTAAGAAAATTTTAAAACTTTTAAAAATTGGTTGAACACGTAATCTTCAAGTATCCATCATATTATCATCAAACTATTCTAATCTCTTCATCATTTCAGCTAGTTAAGATGGAATTTTGACATTAGTCCTACCAAGGCTTGCACACTTAGTTCTACTCATAGTTTCTTCCAAATCAGGTGTATTTTCCCATAATCTGTTCTAGAAGCTTCTTGATGTCACATATTTCCCTAAAAATATCTCTGATAACTAAAGTAGTCTAAACATTTAACCTGGAGCTCTTTTTCGCCTATCTCAACCCTCGGTGTTGAGCCCTCACATCCTACTAGTTGCATGGGGTTGAGGCTAGGGGAAAGTTTTCCCTCCAAAAATCACAAGTCAAAGTTTATATATATATATATATATATCAATAATAAATAAAAAGTCTTTCTTTTGAAAATAATGCTACACTTTCCTACCCTACCAATCTTTGGTGATGAGCCCATGCTTTCTACTAGTAGTGTGAGATTGGGAAAGGAGGGAAGTGCCCTTACTCACCTATATATTTTCCTCGGTGATGAGCCCATGTTTCCTACTGGTACCATAGTGCAAGATGTAGGGGGTCTCATCCAACATATCAAAAAGTTATAAGTCAATAAATAAAAATTTCTTTGAATTCTTAAAATTCCCAAGAAAATGAGTTAGATGTGTATTTTACAAGAGAGTCAATCCTTAAAACCAGATTGCATCAAATCAAGAGGCCATCTACATGATCTAAGTCTAGATAAAATTGCAAGAAAATCGTCATTTTGAACTGGTAGTTGACCTTGCTTAGGGTTGAGTTGTAGCTTCCTAATTGGATCATTTGTCAAAGTCTTATCTTTTTATCACCATTTTCATTCATCAAAGTCATATAACTCACATCTTTCCTGGCTCTTGGTGATGAGCCCTCACATCTTACTAGTTGCATGGAGTTAGGAATAAAGTGGGTTCATTTTCTCATTGCATCACATTCATCACATTTTGCTAATATAAAACATAATGATAAAATATTGCTTGAAAACCAAAGTTTCTAATTACAGTTTGTTCTCACGAGCATCACATATAAACATAAAAAAGAAAGAGAAGGAAATCATTTTATTCACACATTTGCATCATCATTATCTATAACATGCTTCTACAAAAGTATATAAAATCATCAAAAAATCTAATCATCTAAGAGTATGCATGTGAGATGAGTCATGAATAAGTCAACTTTTACAAAAGAGTAGCCAAACCAAAAAAAGAAGTGTATATATCGAATAAGATATCAAGTTCATATACAATACCATCATACTCTCAAAAGTATGGTCAAAACACTCATCTATGAACTAAAAATACAAAAAATAGTTTATGTATCCAAAAAATGTCTGGAAGCAATAAAGGCATATAGCCTATCCATAGGATCGCTATGAGGGTACATGACGAGGGATACTATTACGGATCCTATGGATGAGTGGGAGCTTCCATGTGCTAATCACTGTGAGTGACCATGATATGGGGTAGGTGATCTGTAAGTAGTAGTAGCCTTGCTATGAGAGTGGCCTCACCACTGTCTCCTCTCAGCCAATTAATACCCAGTAAACTCGACCCTCATCTGAGTTCGAAGCTGCAAGCATGCCATGATGGTGCGTAAATGCATATATGTGCCTCCTATCCATCATTAGCTACCTCGCATCAACCAACATCTCGTCCTTCGTCTTCCCATGTAGGGAGTGCAAAAGTGTCCACCAAGATCCACTGAATAAAATTTCACCAACCGTCAACAATGGCTACAAAATACAAATGAAAACAATGGTGAGTCAGAAAAATTTCAAAAGCAAAAATTATATATATATATATATATATAGTGCGTAATTCACTAACAAGTATAGTCTAAAAGTAAGGTCGAGAGAAGAGTATTCCAATTACTCAGATCTCTTGGTCTAAGGATGGTCTAGGTGCTAAGTTGCTAATAACCTATCTACTCTGACCTCCTTTATGGCCATCCTTCACACCAAAATATGACTCCTCATCTCCCTCTCCTAGGATGGGTTTCCAGTGTGTCCTCAGGCCTTTACCTTGGCCCTGGTGGTGAAGCCTCTCTAGTACTACCCAATCTAGGTACCTCCTCTCCTCGGACCTCCTCCATAGCCTCTCCTCCTCCTCAAAAAGTGACTCAACATCACTTCCTCCTCCTCCTCCCCAATGGTCAAGGGATCCCCTCAATCAATATGCCCTTGGTCATTTCCTCATATAATCTACCGATCTTCCACTTACCCCTGGAAGCTCAAAGAATCCTCCCCCTGTATACTGATTGAGTAAGGGAATCAACATAGTCCAAACTGGTTAGTGGTGTCAACAGGAGTCTCCACTTTGGACTATCCCTAACTGTGTAGTGGAACTATAAGTCATTGTAATATCCCTTACCTCATATGTCCTCTCCAGATATATAGTGTAATCATGTCATTTGTCCTAAGTGTATAAAATGACTAATGTCCCCCCTCCTCATCGTGTCTATCTGTCTCATCATCAGCCTCAGCTATCCTAACACCCCTCATTGTAGGTGTAGGTGCTCATAAACCTCACATCACCAGTAGGATGACTAAACTAAGCTATGTATAGGTCATTGTAGTTCCTGCCCACGTATTGTCCTCTAAGCTCAAATTGGGGCCCAGAAGACCCTTGTCCCCTAACCAATGCGAAGCTAAAAATAATGGCCTTACGCAAGGTAGTGATAGGAGAAGAAGCAACTGATAAAATTCTAATCCCATGTTTTGCACCAGTACATTGTGCCAATCCATCTCCCATATAAGCAACCCACTATCGAGACAGTGCTACTAAACCTGCACTAGACAATGTTAGTTTCCTACTAGTGATAGGAACTCCCAAAATCCTGTAGACATCTTCAAGAGTGATAGTCCACTCCCCTTTGACTCCAGATAGCTGAAAAATTTTATAGTTTGCATCGCAGTAGCTCAGTAGATCATATAATAAATTACCAATTGGTATCACTAACTATGTCTGGGATATCCTCCATATCCCATCTCTATGCAGTAAATCCCTCTCTGCCGAAGACAATGAATCCAAGATGGAAGGTAATCAGTGACACTCTTGAGCCCTACCCCATCTAACATAATGACCCTGCATTCATAAACGTCAAGAAAAGAGTAAGTTAGAACCTTTAAGTGCAAAATAAGCTCATTAGAAACATTATTAAAACATTTAAAAACCAAAATTTTTATCATAATTAGTCAATTTTGAGTTTTTACCTTGGAAATTATGCAATTACCACTCTGTGTAAAGAGGTGGTTGCGTAACTGCCTCTCTACGCAAAGCGGTGGTTACGTAACCACAATGAAAATTCCACATTTTTTGCTAACCCTATGATGGCTATGCAACTGACGCAGTGATTGTACAACCAGGCTATGTGCAAAGCGGTGGTTGTGCAATCATCATGGAGGTTTTTTCCACAAAAAGCGAGTCGTACCTTAGGCCCCCCAAAATGTTAAAAAAGAAAAAATGGCCCTTTTTCGACAAAACAAATTATAGATAGTATTAGGCACCCCCCTTATGATCATTTTGACTATAAAATTGGTGAAATATCCCCCCTAAGTTGATTTTTTCACATTTTATCACATTTTTGGTTAGAAATAAATAAGTACATATAGCTCATATGTTTGGGACCCACTGTTGCTCCTCCCAATAGTTAGGTTGTCATCACGTCCTCATTGATTCTTCATTTTGACTATATTCTCATGTGAAAATGTCACAGGTAATCTAGAGTTCAAATTTCCACTAAGTGGATAAGCACAAATGATTTCTAAAAATTGTAATTTTGATATATATAACATGTTTTAACTCTATTTTGAGTGTGTTTCTTTTACAGGACTAGAGCGACTGACACATGTATATTTCTATCCTTGCGGATGTGGTAAGTCCTCTTGTCATTTTATTTTAGTGTGGTTTTTCGATTTTACATTATATCTGCACTTGATTCCCAATTTCTTCTTGCAGGTTATGGGAACTCAAATTGGTGCAGTACTAACACATAGGTGTGTCAGATATAATTTCTAACCATCTCGTTTGGGAGATCCATATCAAATTCTACATTTTACTCCTCTTTATGGCTAAAATGCTTCTCCTATGGGGCAATATATACGCCCCCGATTTCGTACGGTGCTAAATTTTTAGAATAGGTAAAATCCCCAATGATAAAACTTCAATTCCAATGATGTTCAAGTCCAAATCCTCATTTGCAACATGTTTTGTAGCTTACTTGTCCTTTTCCTAGTTTTCTTTTTTTTCCTTTATCTTATTTGAAACTTTTCCTTAGTCTTCTTTCCTTAAGTTATGAAATTACGTCAGCAGTTATGTAACCATTAGTATGCCTTGAAGCCATTATGAAACCACTCTGACAGTTGTGTAACTTTCTAGTCTGCGCAGAACTGATGGTTCTATGTGTTTTCTCATGAGCCTTTTCCAATGTGTTTTGAATGCATGTCACCTTCTTCAAATTCATTTTTTGTGCATGTTTCTTGACCAAATTGGTTATTATTGGGATTGTTAGATGCATACAAACTTCCCCTTCCCTACTTGTTGTTATTTGTGAGTTAACTACCCCTTATTTGAGTGATGTGGTATTCTTTGGATGCCAAGTGGGTTGGACCACTTCTCTTCCTATTTTCTATAAGAGCCAAGATTTTTCCCAAAGCATTGGTTAGAATTCATTGTTTTGGAATTGTATCGTTATGCTTTCATAATCCTACCAAGAAGCACACAAGCAAGCACATATCTCTTTCCTTATTACTCTCTTTCCTGCATTGCTACCATATTGCCTACAAACCAGTTAGCTCCAACACTCTCTCCCATTCTTTCCACATGTTTCCCACATAGTTCCCTGGACTCATTTGAAATTTCATTGGAAGAATAAGTTAAGGGGACATCAAAAGCATTTACCAACATTGGGATTGTCTCTGGACTACATTTACAGGTTGGAGGTGTTATTAAATTCCTAGAGGTTTATTTCATTTGTTTAGATAGATTCAAAATTACAATCTGTTAGAATCATTTTTTTAAAAAGGTACAATTACAATAGTATTTTTCAGTTGTATTATTTTCAAAGCTTCCATTGAGGATTTCTTCTCAGCTCATCCTTGTGGATTTGTTTGGGAAGAATTTAGAAAGGAAGGTTCTTGCCACAATAGTTGTTAATCCTGCACAATTCATTTACCTATAGTTTTACATTTCATCAGTTAGAAAGCTTATGTTTTACCAGGGAAGCTTCAGGGGAAAAATTATTTCTGAGAATATTATCATGCTTCCTGTAATTCTAAGGTAGAACTAGAAGAAACAATTAGGAAAACCTTTATTTTATTATATTATATTAAATCTTTTGCAACATGGAAATAGCCACATCTAGTTATTTCATGGTTTAGTTGAATTTATTAGAGTAGAAGCAATTTCATTTAATTAGAAGAATTTAAATTGTCTATGCATATTTCTTCTGTTTTCCAGTAAACACAAAACTACAAAAATATTAGACTAAATTAGTTAATTGTTTTATTCCCTTTGTTTAAAATCATTGAAAAGAAAAGAAAAATAAATAGATTAGGTTTACTTTCTGTGCTTAGTTTATTAGCCTTCATTTCTTAGATTAATTAGTTGAATATAGGGTTAATTAGAAGGGAATTAACACAACTCCTTACATTTTCCCATAGTTTTCTTAGGTTTCTTAAACCTTGACCTTGCCCTCTTGTGGATTCTCTATGTGTTTGTTGTTTCTTATTTTTAGTAGTTCACACGTCCACATGACCATCCAAGGCCCTAGTGCAGACCCATAGATTTAGTGTGTGATCCCATATTTCCATAACCGAACAAACCAAACAATTTACAGACAAAGACCATGGGCCTCAGACACCTCAGTTTTTTGGACCACCCCACTTCCACCCGTTATTATCTCATAGTTAATATATTTGAACATGTCGAAGAGGACAATTCTTACGTTTTTTAGCATCAGTCAGCCTAGTTGAGATTAGATTCTATGCAACTTCACAACATTTCCCTTCTGCATATTTCTCATTGCACCTCCATGACCTTGTCCAAAGATACTTCTACGAGGCAATCATATAGGGACATTTCCCATGTGTTCCATAACTAGTTGAGAGGGTGTTTAGGGACACTAAAATTAACAGATTAGCCTTCATTTTTTCCATCCTCCTCAATTTTTCCATTTCACCTACACAAGTTAGATAGGATCATTCAGTTTCCTTAGATGAGAATATTCCCATAGTTGTTGTAGAGGACATTCAATTGCCTTGACTACATTGTTAGCCATTTCCACATATTAATCCTATCTAGACATCCCATAATCATCTTCCATATCATATCGTTTGTCCCAACATGACCTCGAGAGGTCGAGTGTGTCCTAGGGTCACGTGTTAATTCTTAGACATATAGTTTCCGTTCTTGATGCCCCCAAAACCTTATCTTGAATATTCCATCATGTAGTAGAACTTGAAATATTTCTAATGGATATTTTTTGGGATTTTGAAACCATATGAGGCTTCTATAACATTTTTCACAAGTATGACCTTCCTCTGACGACTGAGAACACCTTTTCCTCAAAAAGTGTTATAAGTGAATATGTTCCCAAGACTAGTCCAAAGTTCCCAAAATCTTCCCTAAACTATTTACATGAAGTATACTCAAATAACTTTCTAATGACTATAATATGGGATTATGAAACCACCTAGAGCTCTCAAACTCTTTCACACAAGTCAGTACTTACAAAGAGACAATTTTAATGACTTTGATCAACTTCCTCAAAAAGTGGCAAAATTTTCAGTAGGGTTGTCAAGTAAAATGTTTAGACATTTTACATGTCAAATTAATGGTAAGGAGTTATGCCCAATGCAAAATTTATTCTCATCATATTTTACTAGAGGGATTTGAGTTGACTATGTCATTCTTTCTAAATTTTACCTATTTTTTCTTAATCATGTCCAATAGGTTATTGTTTGTTGATTCTACAAGACCATTTTATTGTGGGTAATAATCAGAATAAAATTTTAGAATGATTTCATTATCATACTCCCATTACGATAATTGCATGGAGGATAAAGTAGGGCCATTTTCACATACCAATGTAAAAGGTGTACCAAACATGGTAATGATGTGATCCTCCGAGAACTTGATGATGATTTTTTTTTGTGTAATTCTTGAATGGTGGTGCTTCTTCTCAGTGCATATGTTAGTTATGGAGCTTGATAGCGACAAGGGAGGATGGTCCCTTGGCGGAGGGTCGAGGGCAGTACCCCCGTAAGCCACATTTAATATGTATTAATGCATTGTGAATTCTAGACCATTCATTATTAGGTCACAGATCTAACAGGTGGTTTTTATATGTTTCCCCGAAATGCTAAAAACTGATAGATATATATATATATATATCTTTAAAGGGTCGTGATATATGAGGCTCACTGTAGCATTTGATGCACTATAAGAGAGTTTAGCTAGGCTGAATAAAAGGATTGGCTATTTCTGGTGGACGTAGCCCATTTTGGGTGAACCACGTTAAATCTGTGTTTCTGTTTTATTGCATTTTATTTCTAATTTACGTTTCCCACATTATTTCATTGCATGTTTGTTTATCTGTACAACTGGTATAATCCTAAAAACTGGTATCAGAGCGTGTTTGAGATTTATTTGTTGGTAGTATACTCACAGAGGGATTTCTATTTGAGTGGGAGAAGCAACAATGTCATAGGAGAGTAAGTTTAGGGTTGAGAAGTTTGATGACCGAAATTACCAGCTATGGAAAATGCAGGTGGAATATTACTTGTATCAAAAGGATCTATACCTACCAATGGGAGGTGTAGGAGCAAATCCCCCATTCATGTCTGATGGTGAGTGGAAGGTTTTGGACAGGAAGGATCTCAGTGTGATTCAATTGAGTCTGGCATCATCCGTAGCTTCAAATATCTCACAGGCAAATAGTACGGTAGAGTTGATGAAAACTCTAACTAATTTATATGAAACACCTAGTGCATCCAATAAAGTTTATTTGATGAAAATATTGTTTAATCTACAAATACAAGAAGGTGGATCTGTATATAACCATCTTAATGATTCCCACTCTATTGTAAATCAGTTAGATTTAGTTAATATCCCATTTGATGAGGTGGTTAGAGAATTATTATTCCCTTGTTCTTTTCCAGAAAGTTGGGACAACTTAGTAATGGCAGTTAGTAATACATCATCTACTTCTCTTAAATTTGAAGATGTAGTAAGTGTCATTTTAAATGAGGAAATGTGCAAGAAAAGTACAGGGGAAAATTCTTCTTTTGGAAATGTGTTGAATATGGAGAGTAGAGGGAGGAGCAAGGAGAAATCAAAGAGTAAAGCTTGTGGGAGATCTAAATCAAATATGGGCAGATCCAAATCTAGGAGTAGAGGCATTATTTGTTGGAACTGTGGAAAGAGAAGACATGCTAAAAAGGATTGTTGGCTCAAAGGAAATAAATAAAACCAGCCTGAAGGTATTAAAGAGGAAAATCCAACAAGTAATATTGTTCGGGATGCTCTTATACTTTCTCTTGATACTAGAGTAGAATTTCGAGTAATAGATTCAGGTGCCTCTTTCCATGCAACCCCTGATAAGGACTATTTTAAAGAGTATGTCTAGGGAAATTTTGGATAGGTTTATTTGGGCGATGATGAGCCATGCAACATTATTGAGAAGGGAAATCTACCCCTGAAATTATAGAACAAAACTACATGTATATTGAGATACGTGAGGCATGTACCTAGTCTCAAGAGAAATCTCATCTCTGCAGGACAGTTGGGTGGTGAAGGTTACACAGTCACATTCACTTCAGATGCTTGGAAGGTTTCCAAGGGTTCCCTGGTAGTGGCACAGGGTAAGAAAGTAGGCACTCTTTATTTATCTACTTGTATATCTAATTCTTATACCATATTTTCTACTTCAAATAAGGATGCCAACATGTGGCACCATAGGTTGGGACATATGAGTGAGAAGGGCATGAAAATTATGTAGGAAAAAGGTAAGCTTTCATGTTTGAAGAAATTGGACTTAAATTTTTGTGAGCATTGAATTTTTGGGAAACAGAAAAGAGTTAGATTTCTCAAGGCAGGGAATACCAAGAAAGAGAAAAATTTGGAGCTAGTTCATACAAATGTGTGGGGTCTGGCCCATGTTGCATCTCTTGGTGGTTCTCTGTACTATGTCATATTTATAGATGATTCCACAAGGAAGGTATGAGTATATTGCATTAAGCGTAAGTCTAATGTATTTGATACATTTAAGAAATGGAAAGCACTTGTCAAGAATGAATGTGGTTTTAAATTGAAATGTTTGAGATCTGATAATGGCAGTGAGTATTGCAGTAAGAAATTTGATGATTATTATTCCTTGAATGGGATTCGTAGAGAGAAAACAGTTCCCTGGACTTCACAACAAAATGGTGTTAGTGATAGGATGAATAGAACAATAATGGAGCGTGCACGGTCAATGAGATTGCATGCGAGGCTGCCTCTTCAATTTTGGGCAGAGGTTATAGATACTATTGTGTACTTAATCAATCATGGGCCTTTGAGTGCATTAGATGGAAGAATTCCCAAAGAATACTGGACTGGACCGGGAAAGAGGTAGACCTTTCATTTTTAAGAGTATTTGGTTCAGAGGCATTTGTGCATGTTAATCCAAATGTTGCACATTCATAGGCTATGGCTCCAATGGTGATTATGGATTTCAGTTTTGAGATCTAAATGAATCTAAGATAATTAGGATTTGTGATGTTGTTTGGAGTGAAAATAGAATGTACAGGGATCAGGTACAGGATGAAAAAAATCCCAAGAAAGATTTGGTTGAGGATATAGCTCCTAAAAATGAACTCTCGGATGGAAAATATCCACCTATAGGTACCTAGGTTAACAATTTTGTACGATGATTATGACAACCAGTGTCAGCATCGACACCTCTGTGAGAAATTCAAGAAAATGAGCAGCAAGAAAATAATGATCCTGAGACACCCCCATCTTTGGTAAGAAGGTCACAACGTATTAGTAGACCTCCAAAAAGATTTTCCCCTGCTTTGTATTATTTGTTACTAACAGATAGTGGTGAGCCAAAGAGCTTTGATGAGGTAATGTAGGCGGAGTCCACTAAGGAGTGGGAGCATGGCATGAAGTAGGAAATGGACTTCCTGGAGAAGAACCAAACATGGTATTTAGTCAAACTACTGGCTGGGAAGAGAGTACTACAAAAAAATGGGTCTACCATGTGAAAGAAGAAGAAGGTGGATGGAAAAGGTACAAAGCAAGGTTTGTAGTGAAGGGGTATGAACAAAAAAAAGGTATCAATTTTGATGAAATTTTCTCCCCTGTTGTAAAGATGTCTTCCATTCATACTGTATTAAGTTTAGTTGTTGTTGAAGATTTACACTTAGAGAAACTTGATGTCAAGAAGAAATTTCTCCATGGTGACTTGGAGGAGGAGATTTATATGCAGCAACCACTTGGATTTGAGGTGAAGGGTAAGGAGAAATTGGTTTGTAGGTTGAAGAAGAGCCTATACGGGCTCAAACAAGCTCACCTGCAATGGTATCTAAAGTTTGACAGTTTTATGCATGAGCATGGTTTTACTAGATGTCAATAAGATCATTGTGTATACTTACAATAGTTAGATAGTGGGAGCTACATTATTCTTCTGTTATACGTAGATGATATGCTGGTAGCAGGGTCTAATATGCAGGAAATTGCAAAGCTTAAGGAAAAGCTTACACAAACATTTGAAATGAAGGATTTGGGTGCAACAAAGAAAATCATTGGTATGCAAATCAAGAGGGACAAAAAAATAATAAATTGGTGTTGTCTCGGGAGGACTATGTAGAAAATGTGTTAGAAAGGTTTCAGATGCAGAATGCGAAACCAGTTAGTACACCTTTGGCTAGGAATTTTAGACTAAGTAAAGAGAAATGCCCAATAACACAAGAGGAAAAATATTATATGGCATGGGTTCCTTATTCTTCAGTAGTTGGGAGCCTTATGTACGCCATGATTTGTACTAGGCCAAACATTTCCCAAGCAATGGGAGTTGTTAGTAGGTATATGGAAAATCCAGGTAAAGCACATTAGAAGGCAGTCCAGTGGATTCTCAAGTACTTGAGAGGGACCACTAGTAGGCACTTGTGCTTTGGAGGGTTAGATTATACTTTACATGGATTTTTGGATTCAGATATGGCAGGAGATGTGGATAGCATGAGGAGCACTACTAGATATGTGTTTATCGTTGGTGGTGCGGCAGTGAGTTGGATCTCAAAGTTGCAGAAGGTAGTTGCCCTATCTACTATAGAGGCAGAATATGTTGCAGTGACTGAGGCAAGTAAGGAAATGTTATGGATGAGCAGGTTCATGGAGGAGTTGGGTAAGGAGCAAGGGGATTGTAAGTTACACAGTGATAGTCAAAGTGTAATTCACCTGACAAAGAACTTAGCCTTCCATTCAAGAACAAAACACATTCAGCTAAGATATCACTTCATATGACAAGTGTTGGAGGATGTGTAGCTTGAGTTAGTGAATATTCATACAGATGATAATCCTGTTGATATTTTTACTAAGCCAATGACAAAGGAGAAGTTGGATTTTCATTCAACTTCTGTGGGTCTTTAAGATTGATCTTGAAGTGGAAGAAACAAGCCAAGAATAAAATTCCAAGTAGGTGTTGTAGTGGTGGAGTTACAGCAATCAGTCTCCAAGTGGGATATTATTGGTTGTGGAGCCTAATAGCAATGGGGGGGATGGTCCCCTGGTGGGGGATTTGGGGGCTACATACCTCGGTGGGGGGCTCGAGGGTAGTGCCCCCATAAGCCACATTTAATATGTATTAATGCATTGTGAATTTTGGACCATTCATTATTAGGTCACAGATCTAACGGGTGGTTTTTCTATGTTTCCCTGAAATGATAAAAACCGATATATATATATATATATATATATATATATATATATATATATATATCTTTAAAGGGTCGTGATGTATGAGGCTCACTGTAGTAGTTGATGCACTGTAAGAGAGTTTAGCTGGACTGAATAAAAGGATTGGCTATTTCTGGTGGATGTAGCCCATTTCGGGTGAACCACGTTAAATCTATGTCTCTATTTTATTGCATTTTATTTCTAATTTACGTTTCCCGCATTATTTCATTGCATGATTGTTTATCTATACAACTGGTATAATCCTAACAAGTTAATATCGATGAGGATGAAATTGTGGTCAGCTGAGGTGTTCTTATTGATAACACCAAAAAAATATAGCTCCCATTTTGTAAAGGGGTGTGCTTTAATAATAGGTCACAAAGGCATATCATGGTTTCACTCTATTGGTGTGGTATTCTAGAAGATGTGGTAGTTTCTGACATGAGTGTATGTGTATTTGAACAACTAGGGCCAAAATTAGTCTCCTCTTTGGATTTTGTGCATAGTGGAATTTCTTGACCCATAACCAATGCCATGGTTTTCATGGAAGTCCCACAAAACTATAATTTTATCCTTCATGGTTTTTACAGTAGAGAGTACCATATTTGATCATGAAATTACTATTATACATGCATAAAGCTCTATGTTAAGTTTGGTTAAGGTGAAAAAGTCATATTTGACTGAGAAAATAATAAATTATGTCATGTTACATTGTGTAACAACTTTGTGTGATGGATTTGAAAAATGAACAAAAGGAAAAGTGTAAGGCTCCTAGAAAAGTTAAAGTGATCTACAAAGTAATTCATGGGATTTGATTTCCACTATAAATTCCTCAAAAGAATCTATAAAAGGATCATCGATTCTATATTTTTGCATAATATTAAGTTTGCCATGTAATTAACACCATTTAGGATAACTTATAATATCTCATTAATCATACTCAACATAAATTCTTACACCAAGTAATTAACATTATAACAAACACATGTCAATATTTTACATGCCATTATTCATTCACTTGACTTGAATCATCTCTCTATATTTCATCCCACTTGGTTTTATCCTTCCCACTTGGGTTTATTATTCCCACTTGGATTTATACTTCCCACTTGGATCTATCCTTTCCACTTGGCTATTTGTGACTATTGTCTCCTAGCTTCAATAATTTGGTAATATTTCTTTATTGGGTTTATGTCTCATCCCTTGGGTTATCCATCTAATTGGTTCCAGTCCCATTTGATCCCTATCCTTCATCGTATATTACCTACTCTATTATCATTATTTTAATCCTTTTTTATATTTTATTTACTTATCCGTAAGTGTTCATACATTTGTTCCAAAATAGGAAATACAAATCATACAAGAAATCATACATCAACATAAAAATAAAAAATAGATGACATCGTCAAAAAAATTATCACACACACACACACACGTGCGCACGCATGCACACACATAAACATACACATCATCATCATCATCATCATCATAATACAACATATATATGAAAATACATCATACAATTGGAATCTCCATGACTTGACTTGAATATTCTCTCTATATTTCATCCTATTTGGTTTTATCCTTGGGTTTTTCTTTGTCATTTGGCCCTATGTGGCTATTGTATCCTAACTTCAATAATTTGGTAATATTTTTTACTTAGGTTTATCTCTCATCCCTTGAGTTAGCCATGTAATTGGTTCTAGTCCCATTTGATCCCTATCCTCTGCCATATATTGCCTACTCTGTTATCATTACTTTAAGCCTTCATTTATTTTATTTACATATTCATAAGTGTTCATACATTTGTGACAAAATAAGAAATTAATATCACACATCGACATCAAAATTTAAAAATGCATGACATCATCCAAATTGGCATCTCATACACACACAAACACACACCCATCATCATCATCATCATCATCATACAACATCTCTATCAAAACACGTCATAAAATTATAATCTCCATCACTTAATAATATCATTCCTCGGCTAGAGGTTGTCTTATGCTTTTATCTTATGGTGCTTAGCTCATATCTCATAGGGAGCATTCTAATGATGTGGCTCTAGATAGATCCCAAGTAGACTCTCTCTTCTCACTTGCTGCATGCACTTCTATCTCTAAAATATGAGCCACATTTATCACATAGCATGCAACCAACCTATATTTTAAATATTCACTACCATATCTCAATCCATTTCCTCCTATGCCTTAGGAGGAATTTCACTAATAACATCATATTTCCTCAAACTCTAGCTTCCTAGGCTCTCTTATACCTTTTTAACTCCCATGAAACCTCTCCCATGATCCTAAACAAACTCACTATATCCCTATTCATTGCTACTACTAGATTATTCATCACTAAAGTGTCAATCATATCAAATACACCATCTAAAATAAGAGAATTCCACTCAACTATGGTGCATTCTATAATAAAAAACTCATCAATAAATATTAATTTATAAGAACATACTAGTCTACTCTATCATATAAATATAACAATCACATAAATAACTTTGAGGCTCACCTATCTAAATGGGTCATTCTACCACAACAGTTCCATCTTCTTGAGCTCCCAAAATGGAACCATCATTTTCATATCTTAGTGAATGGGCTCCCACTAATTGTTCACACCTATCTCATGGCTCCAAAATAACTTGTGCTCTCCCCTTGCCCTTGGTTATCTAATGTATATATTGCATAATTTTGGTCATATATGAACACCTATTAGTGTCAAATACCCTCCTCTTATTATTGACATCTTCCACTCGCAATGTAATCCTTTAGGTCTCTCCTCTCCCCCAACATCTAGGACACCCTCTTGTCTAATAGCCTACATATTAGGTCTATCCTTCACCTCTATAATCTATGGATATTCTTCTCCACCCTATCACATCTATCATTGTATTCTATCTCCTGGTTGTGGGGCACACCTCACTCAACATGTATGAATAGTGGAATGAATGTTAATGTACCTACTCTCTCAATTCTCTCTCTCTCGAGTAATTTGTCTATAATCCAAGAGAGGTGGTGGTACTACATGAGATGGATACTAAAATTATAACTAAACCTTATATATTAGGTGTGTCTCCACCCACCACACATAATGGGTTATAATCTTAAGTTTCCCCTCTATAACCATTATAGTCTTCCAAGTGGGACATTGATTTGTTGTCCCTTGACAAGGCTCCCACACCACTTTATCATATGGTACATTAAAAAATTACATGTAACCTATTTTACCCTCAATATTGGTCCTTTCTCCCACTAAATTACCTTAAAGGAACACCTTGGTACCTTTAATAGTGTACATAGGGAGCCTCTCATATGTCCATGTTGCTAACCAAATCAATAGTCTTATGGCCCTCTATTTATTAACTTAGATATTATCTAAGTCATGCAATAATGAAACCCATATGTTTTCCACCAACTAATTTTTATACCTAAATCTAATGCATCTCTATATGGAACTATAAAAAATAATGATATTAATCCTTATGCCTTGTGGCACAAAATCCACTCCAATAAAATCCATATAACGACTTTCTAGGTATCTGGAATCTATATAGAAAAAATGGAACTCATTCATATAGTCAATGTACTAGGATGAAAGTAATTATTTCCTATCATCCCTTAAGCCAAGGCCCTCCTCTCTATCATACTAGATGGAACATTACAACACATCCTTACTACTTGAATGGGTAACTTGAGTATAACATGCGCGTCCTATAAGGTGATAACAACCTATAGAGTGTATTTTATCCCTCCACTTTAAGGTATTAGAGTTAAAATCCAAATTCCCAAAGAAAATTTTAATTATATCTAGATCTAATGGGATCTAAATGACCTACATAATCCCTCCAACACTAAGAACTTGTAATTGAGCCACATCATGTGTTGGCATCCCTGTCAATAACTCATGTAATAGTGAAAAAACCATAGTTAGATCCTCTATGTAACCTATAAAATATGAAACAAAAATCACCCATTAGATATTAGTTAGAAATAGAAATAAAAAACATAAATAAATTTGATAAAATTATAAAATCAACAATTTTTTTACTTAATCGATCAACCTGTCCTGTTCAATCAACAACTTTGAAATTTTTCCTAGTTTCCTTATAAGATCATCCATGTAGCCAAGAATAATCAACCCCTATAGAAATTACCCCTCCTTATGTCATATTTCATCCAAGCACAAACGTTATCATCCATGCTACAACTTTCCAATGTCATTGGAAACCCTAAAATTTGGCTACTCTACCATGGTCTATCCCATAAAATTCAATGGTACGCAAATATTTATAGCATATAATTCACTACCTAACATCAATGACTAGAAATATTAAAATTATCCTAAACCCACATAAACATCAACCTGATCTACATTTTAACTATTTTTGGAGAAAATTTTGCTAGCTAAATTTATCCTAGCACATGTTTTTATACTTTTATCCTAGCTACCCTTTCCCAAATTAAATACAAAACCTACCTTGATATTTACATTTTTGTTTGATCCATCTTATCCACCTCGATATTCTCCTTGTACTATCTCCATCATCACTAAATGAAATGAACATTATTTTGATGTTTTGAAATGAATTAATGATTGTTATCGGTCTTGGACTGCCATGCAAAGAAATGTTTATTTCTAACATTATGATGATTTGGTCATAAACCGATATGCAAGGAAATAATGAGGTAATGATTATTGTTTTAATGTTTTGATTAACCTCCTTATCATTGCAATATTGGTCATAGACCAAAAGGCATTAAAAATTGGTCTTCATTGCGTCTTAGAAAAGGTTTATGAACATTGACAAGGTAAAATTTTACTTGTTTGGTAATGAATAATAATGTATAATTGGTCTCATACCATAACATAACTTAATATTGTTTATTATTTTGGCTCTGATCGTAATGCAAAAAGTATCAGTCATAGACTGTAACGTAGATTTCATTGTTACAAAGTAATGTTGGTAAGTTTAATGTTGTTTGACAAGGTATATTGTTTAAATTAAATGGTCATTGACCATGATTGAATTTAAATGGTTTGTATGTTGAAAACCACGATATCCTCCATGGTTCTTGACATTTAGTAAGGTGTTATTTCAATTTTTTAATTTGTCTAGTCATAGATCATAGAAATTTTGGAAATTTAAATTTAAAATTGTCTCAGACCATATTAGAGGGCATCATGAATGTTTACTAATTTTATGGTTAAAGAAATTGATATGGCCCTCGACCATGTCACTAGTATAGGAAATTATAAAGGAATATATAATATTATTTTAATGATACTTTACATTGACAATGTTTGGGGATATGAGTTGGGCCATCGACCAACCAACATGAAAACTTTGGGAAATTTAATTGTTTAATTTTTAATTCTTTGACCATCCATGATTCCTTGCATTTTTTGGAGGGAAATTTGGTGGAGAGTAATCTATGTCATGAGTTGGCACTACAAGAAATAAATGGAATTAAATAAATTATCCACGTTTTTGTGGAATGGTTTTCTTGGGATGTGAAAGGTTTGAGGAGAAGCTAATGTATGCAAGTTACTTTCATTTTTATCATTCTTTTTGTTGTTTTTTCTCTTTTCTCAAGTTGTGCATGAAAGCTATGGATTTGGAATGTTGTTGATATTTTTCATGGGCTTGTTCAGCTAAAAATAACATGTTATTTTTTATCAATGGTGTTTGAATCATTTAAATTTGGGGATCTATTTGAGGCTTTGTTTGTTTCAATTTCTTGAGATTTTGGAAAGGAAGTTTTTTGGAAATTTGTAGAAGTTTTTTCAGGTTTCAAGAATGGATTTCTAACTCATTCTCTTCTTGTTACAATGTGAAATGATGGAATATTTTGAGATTGTCCTATTTACTTAAATATGGATTGTTTTTCTTTTTTAAAAATTGTCAAATTCTTGAAGAAAAATGTTTACATGAATGTGTTTTTTGGAAACATAAAAAATAGGTTTCTCCTTGCATATATAGTTCTGGGTTTACGTTTGAATAAACTATTCTCAAATGCATGTATTATGATACTGATGTAGACAGTGATGGCATGTGATTTATTGATTATTGGGTGTTTGGTTAAAACTTGACATGTTACTGCATGTGATTAAGTACCCATATAGATGTAAGGTTTATTGTTGAAGTTGATTCATGGGTCGTCTTTGATCTTCAAGTTTTTACTTTGAAGCTAAAAAAAAGTTAACTGTTATTTATGCAACAAAGTTCTAATTAAATTTTATTAAAATAATCTCTACTCTCTCTCCCTGAAGTGTATTGGTTTAAATTATATTTTTAGATTTTGGGTTCATAAAAATGCATGGAAATATTTATCTTCTAAACATAATATTTTAGATTTATGGTTTTTTGACATTTAAAAATGAGATGTTGAAAATATTGGTTAATGGGTGACTTGTATTTCTTGGGAAAATTAGTGTGTTAAATTTACAAACATTTTCCTTATCCCATTATAGGATTTTCATTGAACTTATGTAACATCCCTATTTCATGATTACAAAAGTAGGGGAATTTTTTTTTATAATCTCAATGGGCAGTGTTCTAAATTCAACATTTAGAACCACATTAAATCTGTTAATCAATCCTACAATAGTAACCATATGCAGTTGTTATGAATCGGTGTAAAATTGATCTCCCATATTTCATTTCATTGTATACTTATGGTTCAATTTTTCATTTAAGGGTTCATCAAGTACAACTGACCAAGGTCTTATGTAGGTATTTGTTACAAATACCCATCCTATATCCAACACCTTTAGTCCGGTGAATTTAAGACAACATAACTAGCAGTTTACGATACTTTGGCAAAAGTTTCAGACATGTTTGGCATGCCTATATTCTAAGACAACATACTCGTCATGAAGGAATATGTCTTTCACCACACTTGAAACTGTTATCTTGTTTATATTTTCTTAACTTATGTAAATCCTTCCCATTTCTATGTTAGACACCAAGAAGAGATAAACCACATGGACTAGTGCAGATAGTCCATTTATAGTGACTAAGGGTAATCAAGTGTATTCAAATCAACCCCCATCACTTTGAGTACACTTCATCACCCATAGTAAACACAAGTTGACATCGATAGTAGATCCTATTGTATAATGGTTCAAGATCCCACTTAGAGATGACCTCACTTAGAGGAGCTAAATGGATTATTGTGACATAATGACTGCTCCATGGTAACCATCTATTGAACCCCACTAATAGATGGGTACTGTGCAGTAGTGATTATGCTGCAACAACCCATTAAGTTCCTATAAATGAATCCTCATATTTTAACAAGTTCATTAATCCCTTTAATTCACATCTTGTTAATCCTACCCTAGTTATTTTCAGTCGTTAGGTGTCATTCCTAAGGACTAACTTGGGTTCTATCAACATTCCAGATAAGGAATGTTATGTTTCCCACTTAATCAATAATGAGGATCTGCAAATTAATTCTACTCTTAACTTAATCACTTTAAGCATGTAATTTCCTCCAGTTGATTAAGCATATTAGAAACATCTTACAAGTATATGATAGGGAAACAACCACATATATCCATATATACTTTAGGAGTAATAGAAATTCCATTTCTTAGACTCTAAACGGGTTCCATACTTTCAACCCGCAATATTTTTCTTGACTTAACATCTATTTTCCTTTAATTCATTCAAGTATTCAAACTTTTATAACTTAGTTAAACATTATGCCCTAAGTATAACTCATCCATGGTGGGAGGGTATTCCACATACACCTTATATTTTATCTGAAAATTTCATTATGTTACCCCATAGTGAACATCCCCTTTACTTAAGGTTTCATAACATGATTACTTTACCGATACAAGTCAAATATTTATCATATTAATGACCTCATCATTGTAGAAAGAAGAACCTTGTTCTTAATGCCGTAAGGATTAGTTCAAGCTATACACCTAATCCCATTATGTCATTATTATCCTTTCCTAATTACAATTACTTTTCCTCATTGTAATTAGTTTGTCAAATAAGATAAAAAGGACTACATTTTATAATAATCATGTATACCCCTTTTACAAGGCAAATTCTTATATATGTACTTAATGAGATTAAGTACTCTTTGTAATTATTCCCTAAGGTTTGAATCCTCTTAATCTTAGTTATCCAGCCCATACTTATTTTATAACAATCCTTATAAAACAGTCACACAAGTATTGACTTATAATGTTGTAAATAAGCATAGTCATTTATAACTTAATTCCCACAACAATATAACTTGTTTATTGCAACTTATTCATTCCTATCTTAATCAATATGAATTCAATAATTAGAAGTATATAAGTCAATAATAAACTTATATTTAAGTTATTTTCAATCATACTTTTCTTATAAGTCTGATCAAAAAAGACGATTCCTTATATCTATTCCTTAAGCTTACATTTTCATAAGTCAACATTATCATTCACTACTACAACAATGGTGTGAAATATATTTTAAATTTCATTTTACAACATTCAAGTTTACTTAAAAAATATCAAGGAATAAGGTATTGCATATCATTTGATTCCCTACAAGCCTACATTCCCAATGGAAAATTTGAAACTAAAATCTTCATTTACACACAACTTAACCAATCAAGACAGAATGATTCAAGCAACAACTTTCCTTTATTTCCAGAACAAGATGTTAATTCAAGTAAATGAGAATAAATCATATCCTCTTAAGCAGTTTAAACAATTGGTCATAGGCCTTGATTACTTCAACAAAAAAGTAGATCAATAAATGAAAACATAATATTTTCATCAAACTACATTTCTTCAATCAATAGAATAAATGCAGCTTTCCATAAGTCTTCCTCTTTTCTTCTTTCACGAATTTCATCTGTAAGATTGTTAGCAATCTGTCAGTTCATTTGAACTGAGCATGATAGGAGATAAATCCTTGGAACCATATGTTCTAACTAACAACTTCAAGAAGGAACATTGCTTATTAATAGAAAACAGTCAAGGGTTCAGAAACATTTTTTTTCCTTTTTGAACACTTCTAGAAGAACATTACTCCAGTGTATCACAAAAACCTGCAGATGCCAACACCTAATAATCCAAACAAGTATGAATTCTACCAAATAGAAGACATTCCACCATAAGATATAACATTCATTCATTTTATATCCAAGTAAAATAGCATACTACATTACCAGCATACACTCTCACTTTAAACAATATTATAATAATAGTGCAAAGCCAAGTATACATAAGAATAGAAGACAAGGCAGAGTAAAAATGCCTTAATCATGTAGCCCATACTACATGATTAACACATAGTACTCGGTTCAAGAAAATTTCCTTTAGATAAAAAATAAATTCCCACAGACCTTCAACCTATAAGTTTAATAAAGATTGGATGTCAATTAGGTGGAGAGAGAGAGAGACTATACTATCAAAAACAAATCTCTTAAAAACCACAGTCAATTTTAGCTTAACACACAAAGCAATCCATACATTAATCACTTAGTTTCAACCAATTGGAATGCATGCAATTCATTGGAATACACAACATAAGGAATCTTTAGATAAGATAGTCTTAAATCAATACAAGTGTTATATGTTATGACTGGAAAAGAACCATACTCAACCAAATACATCACTCAGGAAACATAACAGAATGATCCAAACCATGAACAAAGAATGCTCACAAAATATACAACCTTTAAACATGACTAATCGATATCCTTGATCATCTTCAAATGATCAAGGGTATCGATATGAATTTAATTGATTTAACTTAGAATAAGGGTAAACATTGTAACCCCTCCTAACAGTTCCAGGTTAGGATCATAATCAGTGCAGACTTTCCAAAAAAAGATCAAACAATAACTATGTTTGAAACTTATTCATACCAGAAGCTAAGATAATTCAGTATACCCTTAAACACTAGTAGTCTTACCCGTGTAACCACTAAATTCATAGATTCAAAAATGAACACAAGTTACAGGTCAAGCTTACTACATCCATTCCACATTGTTTAATAAAATGTTATACCAAACCGTCTACTTGACAATATTAAATGATGGAACAGTCATAAAGATAAAGGAAAGAAACCAAATTCATACAACCATGGCAGTGGTTAAACCCACATGAGTTCAGAGAAGCAAGGATGAATGGACTAAGTCTCAATGCACAATAGTCAGAAGTCCATTTTAACGAATGAGGACGAAGTATATATATACTGTCACATTGGATTAAAAACAACATCCAAAAACTTAAATAAGTTGAGCTCAACCTGGGTTATAAACATCCAAATGTATCTTAGCAAAATCAAAACACATCACTTACAAACAAAGTCTATATCCACCATGTGTATGAGTTTCCAACTCCACCAAAAATGAAGTCGATCAAAGTAAGCATGCAACCCAACAAACTTACAGTGCTAGATCTCAAGAGTTTGAGTATTTGAACCATTTTAACAAATACAAACCCAAACAGGTCAGACCAAGAAATCATTAAACAACACCAATTCAACTCGACTGGGTGCTCGAGTTCTAACTCGACCCATCAAACACAAGATCATCTGTTAATAAATCATGAAAACATTGGATTTGGTATACAAACAATCACACAAAGATCAATAACCCAACTGTTGGGTTCGATTAAAAACCACTTAAACATGCAACTCAAATTATATATATTCGTTCTTTCCATTACAGTCATGGTGAGTCATTTTTACAATCACCCAGAATAGATAGAGTGGAAAATATCAACATACAATTCATATAAAATCATTCCAAGAAAATCCTAAACAAAAACCATTTCGTAAACCACTTACCAAGAAATATATTCCATTTTGATATGTAATATCAAAAACCCAAAACCCCAAAATGTTTTTTTATAATAAGCAAAGTTCTTTTTATGAACTAATTAAATAGAACAAGTTTTTGCAAGGGATTAGAGCCTATCATGCTTGGTAGAGCTTCCCAAAGTCTTCTTCTAGCTCCCAGGTTTCTTCTTCCAACTCCTACGATAGCCTCCACAGTTGAAAAAATCAACCTTCACAAAATCCCCATAGTCCTTCTCCACTGAAATCTTCTCCAACAATCTCTCCATGAAAAAGAGAAGTGAAGCTTTCAAAAAAATTTGAAACCAGATCAAACACTCCCCATCTTGACATGCAAAATGAGAGAGAGAAAAATGGAAGGAGTAACAATGAAACCAAAACAACCAACTCTTTTCCAAATCTGGCATATTTTTCCCCCAAGGTGGTTTAGAATGATTTTCAAAAATCATTAATGCTAGACAAGATGGTTCATCTATCCTGCCAACCCACCAACCTTCTCTATTCCCATTTTCCATTCACTAACAGTTCAAATGATCATGCCACTAGTTTTAGTGCAAGTTTTTAGCAACTTGCCAAATTTTAATTTTGCTTACTACTAAGGAGTGGCGGTAGCCACCATTAATGTCAACCATAAAATATTACAAGTACATGCAAGGGTGGCGGAAACCAAAAACCTCACCACTTGACCATGCATCCACAAAATTTGACTAGGGTTAGTCTTGAGTTAGGTTCCATGTCCCTTTCCCAACTTAGGTTAGGATTTAATTGATAATATTTCAATACTTATCAACTTAGCATAGGTCTTAGATTAGGTTCACAAGCCACCATAATAATTCATATGCCTTAGGTCTAGGTTAGACCTTTAGAAATTTTAGTGTTATCAAAACATTAGGCATAGGCTAGGTCTTAAGTAACTACACAATAGAGACCTTACCCATCTATGCAATGCTTTTCAAATGGAGCAGTGCTGCAATGAACTGGCTCCCAAATGCTTTCCATCCCTTAACATGGAACTAAAAACATAGACAAACTGGAACAAAATCATCAATATAAATTAGCATAAGATTGATAATCCATAATCAAAGAATGAATGCAATCCCTTACATTCAATTGTAATCATAAATTGAATTAAGAGAATGCCTTGGATCAATGAAACTGATCCAAGGTATTTTCTTAATCGATTCTCAATACCAATAAATTGATTATTCCAGACTTAGTGTAATTTCCCAAATTACCAAGCTTACCCAATAGTTCCAAGAACAGAATTCAAACTTTCCACAAGTTGAAGACATCCAGTTCATTTCATGAACCAATTAAGTAAACATTACAATTCAAGAGTACATTGAAAATAAATGGATGATTAAATACAAAAATCTCAACTGAGATAAACATTAATCTAGCAACATGATTTAATCGGTTCTATAGAGCAGCAACTCAAGAACAATCACATGTCAACGTTGCAATCCACTTCACAATGAGAAAGTACAGATGAAAATATGGCAAAGGTGTTACATACTTCCCCTCTAAAAATCATCATCATCTTGATGATTGACTTAATTCCAAGATAGGTTTTCCTCAAAATAGGTTTAATAAAATGTATTTAACCATAAGATTCCTTAACAACAACAAAATTTAATCCAAAAATTCAGTTTTCAAAATTTATAACAACACTATAGGCTGTAACAATACTTAATAAAAATATTGTTTTCCCAAAACAACAAATCCTAAATCTATTGTGAATCAAATTGATTCGATTTTTTATAGGAAATGGAATATTTTTGCTAAAACAAGTGAGGAAAAGTATTTTTCATGTCCTCCAAGTTCTCCCAGGTTTCACTTTCCTCATTAAATTGATCCCATTGGACCTTACATTGTCCAATTTCATGATTACGCAAGTGCAACTTAAGGGTTTCTAGCACTCTAACTGGTTCTACCACGATTACCCTTGGGTCTTGGACCTACAAGGCATTCCATTTTAACACGTGATAAATCTGAAATGTATTTCTTAAGCAAAGAAATATGAAAAACATCATGCATCTGTGACAATGAGGGAGACAATGCTAATCGGTAGGCCACATGATTGACTATTTCAACAATCTCAAAGGGTCCTACATAACGAGGTGACAACTTGGCTGACTTGCCAAAAGTAATCGAGCTCTTTTTAGGCTTGACTCTTAGAAAAAATTTATCACCAAGTTCAAATTTCCTTTCGACCCTTTTCAGGTCTGCATAACTTTTTTGTCTATCAACAACCTCTTTTAATCTTTCCTAGATTAACTTTACCTAATGTTCCATTTCAGAAAGCATCTCAGGCCCAATTACTTCTCTATCTTCAATGTTATCCCAACTGACCAGGGTCCTGCACCTTCACCCATACAAAGCTTCAAAAGGTGTCATTTTTAGAGAAGAATGGTAAGTATTATTATATGAAAATTCAACCAAAGGGAGATACTCTTCCGATTTGTATTGTTGATCTATGCAGTACATCCTAAGCATATATTCTAGAACCTGATTCACTCTTTCAGTTTTCCCATCTATTTCTAGATGATAAGTAGAGCTAAATTTCAGCTTTATTCCCAAAGTTTCATTAAGATTTTGTCAAAATCGTGAAGACATTCATGGGTCCCTATAAGAGATTATCAACTTGAGAACACCACGTAATCTAAATATTTCTTAAATAAACCTTTTTGCAAGAACAGGCAAGTCATCTTTCAGATTTCTAGCAATGAAATGAGCCACTTTAGTTAGTTTATCAACCACAACTAAAATAACATCATGTTTATTCCTAGACATAGGTAATCCTTGAACAAATTCCATACTTATAACCTGCCATTTAAACTACAGTATGCTATGAGGGTACAATAAACCAGCTGGGTGCATATGCTCAACTTTCACACGCTGGCGTTCCAGGAAATAAGACACATAATCCAAGATGTCTTTCTTCATCCCCTTCCAAAAATATTGTTGTTTTACATCATCAAGCATTGTTTTTCACTCTGGGATGTCCATAATAAGGTACATTGTGATATTCAGTCATCACTTTCATCCTTAACTTATTTCCCATTGGTATGTACACTCTATCATCATACCTCATAATTCCTTCTCCGTTTAACAGAAATCCTTTATACCTTACATCCTTTGGATTTGTAGCAAGTTTTGTCTTTACCTGTTGAAAGTATGGATCAGACATTAAGCTATTTCTAACCTCATCCTTAAACTGAGTTCTCAAAGTCACAAGTGCAGAAAAATATTTTCTATGACTTAGTGCATCTCCCACTCTATTTTATTTACCTTTAATGTAGCTGATATCAAAATCATATTGAGACAAGAACTCTAACCATCTTCGTTGCCTTGCATTTAAGTTAGGCTGAGTGAAGATATATTTCAACCCAAGATGGTCAATTTTCAACTCAAAGGTCTTCCCTAAGGGGTAATGTCTCCAAATCTAAAACGCATGAACAATGGCAACAAGCTCTAAATCATGGGGAGCATAATTATGTTCATGAAATTTAAGCTTCATGTTTTCATATGCAATCATATGGTCATTTATCAGCAATATAACCCCTAATCCATCTTTAAAAGCATCCATCACTACATTAAAACTCTTGTTTGGATCAAGAACATTCAATATAGGAGCAGAAGTTAGTTGTTCCTTCAATGTTTTAAATGCATCCTTGTATTTTTCACTCCATACAAAAATTTTATCTTTCTTTTGCAATGAATTTATTGGGGAAACAACCCTTGAGAAATCCTTTACAAATTTTCTATAATATCCAGTAAGCCCCATGAAGCTTCTAACTTCATGTACATTTTTAGGTGTCGGCCAATCAATTATGGCTAATATATTTGAGGGATTAACCGAGATTCCATCTTTATTTGTTATATGCCCCAAGTATTGTACCTCAGTCTCATAAAAACAACACTTGGATAGTTTTCAATACAATTTCCTCTTTCTTAGTACCTCAAGCACAATCTTTAAGTGCTCATTATGCTCCTCCAAGCTCCATGAATAGATAAGAATATCATCTAGGAATAAAAACACAAACTTTTCCAAGTATTCTTGAAAGATATTGTTCATCAAATTCATGAAGGCTGCAGGGGCATTAGTTAACCCAAAAGGTAAAACAATGAACTCATAATGTCCATATCTCATTCTAAAAGAAGTCTTGTGAATATATTCTTCCTTGGTTCTTAATTGATGGTATCCAGAACGTAGATCTATTTTAGAGTAAATTGATGCTCCACGCATCTAATCAAAAAGATCATCTATCCTTAGAAGAGGATATCTATTCTTGATAGTTATTTTTTTAACATCTTGTAGTCAATACAAAGTCTTAATGTTCCATCCTTATTTTTAACAAAGATCATCAGTGCTCCCCAAGGTGAGACACTCAGCCTTATTAACCCTTTAGACAATAATTCATGCAATTGAGCCTTAAGCTCTACCAACTCAGTGGTAGTCATATGGTAAGGTGCCTTGGAAATAGGTTTTGTTCCTAGTTTGATTTCAATGGTGAATTCAAACTCTCTTTTCGGCGGAAGACTTGGTAGCTCTTCTGGAAACACATCATTGCAATTACGTAAGAGTGAATATTTTTCCAAAAATTTATCTACTTCAATTGAATCTGAAATTTTTATTGCATAAAGCATGCAACCTTTGTTTTTGGCCTTCTTCAGTTGCATAGCTGATATTTCTCTAACCTTTATGCCTCTTTTTATTCCTTGAATGTCTGCTGATTTCTGCAGATCATCCAAACACCTTATATGCTTCCAAAAATAGTCCACAAGTTCCTTGTGATCAGCCAACCAATTCACACCAATTATTATGTCATAAGACCCTAGAGGTGCCACATACAAGTCTACCTCAGTTGTGAAGCTTGGTAATTCTAAGGTTGCACCAAAAAGACACTTACTAACTATGTGGACAACATTATTCCCATACTGGAAAGTCCATGGTTTTTCCATAAAACCAACTTTATGTTTTAATTTAGTAACTAACTTGTTATAAATAAAACATTCAGAAGCACCAGTATCAAAAATTATAGTTACAGGTAGGCCATATAGCTTACCTGGCACTTCTATGGGTGTAGCCTACTTTTCAGCTTGTTTGTTGGCTACCACAACATGTATCTTATGTTGTTGGTTGTTGTCATTTTTCTTTAAAGGAAATTAATTTCATAGTGGCTTCCCCCACAATTAAAACAACCTCCAGCATGTCCTTTCTTAGGCTCATACTTATTCTCATCCTTGAAAGTATTTTTTTCCCATAATTACCCTTCTGCCCATTATTTTTTTGTTTGCTGCAACTTTACCTGTTGTTGTTTTCTTTTCATTTCCAGCCACATGATTACTTTTTTTTCCAAAATTCTTCCATGTACCCTTCTTGGGTGGAAAAGAAAAAGAATCATTCCCATTTTTCTTACGTTTTTCCTCCTTATGTGCAGAAATTTCCTTCAATTTATGCTCTTTCCGAATGGATTTTTCTACCACTTCCTCCATAGTTGGTAGGACTATGCACATCCACCTCACCACCTATGATAGGATACATCCCCATGATGAACTTCCTTATTCATAATTTTTCATCCATTTGATACTGCGGTACATATTTGAGAAGCTTGGTGAACTTCTCCCAATATTCTGTTACCAATAGTTTTCCCTGAGTTAAGGTTTGGAACTCTGTCATTTTCTAGTCATAGTAGAGCTGTGGTAGCCAACACTTCCTAAAATGACCATTGAATTGGTTCCATGTGATGCTTTCCTCATCAACATTAAGCTCAACCTTGCAGCTATCCCACCATGGAGATGCTTCATGGGATAGCTGATAAGCTCCCCATACAGCCTTGGTTTCCTTGAAGAAATTTCTTATCACAAATTATGTTTCCATCTCATTGAACCAATTCTCAGCCCCATCACTATGGGTGGTTCCAAAAAAATTTGGTGGACTTATCCTCTTTATATCACTGGTCAATTCAGTTTCCAATCTTGCCCTCTTATTCTCAAGTTGATTGGGTACATTCATGTTAACATTATTTCTAGCATTATTTTAAGTGTTATCATTCATAGAATTGAGAACCTCAACAACACCACTGCTCTCATCATGTGGCTATCCCTGAGACTACTCACTATCAGTCTCATTGTTATTTCCAGTAACTTGTTGTTCTAGAATAACAATCATATTCCTTGTGTCTTACAGAGCAGCAAGGATTTCATCCATCTTTTGATTTGTAGCTGCTTCACCACCCGGAGGTGGGTTATTCACAGCATGTCCCCTTGTTCTCACCATTTTTGTAATTAAGAAATTTGTTTTTATCAGAAGTAGATTCTAATAGGTCTAAGAGTTTCAACCTTCATCTTTTATACCAAGATATAACATCCCTGTTTTCATGATTACAAAAGCAGGGCATTTTTTTAATAATCTCAATGTTCACTGTTCTAAATTGAGAATTTAGAACCACATTAAATATTATAATCAATCCTACAATAGTAAATATATGCAGCTATTATGACTCGGTGTAAAACTGATCTCTAATATTTCATTTCATTGTATACTCTATATAATTGTGGCTCCCTATTTCATTTAAGTGTTCATCAAGTGCAACTGACCAAGGGCTTATCTAAGTATTTATTATGAATACCCATCATATATCCATCGCCTTTAGTCCGATGAATTTAAGACAACGTAACTAGTAACTTGTGATACTTTGGCCAAAGTTTCAGACATGTTTTCCATGCCTATATTCCAAGATGACATACTCGTGCATGAAGGAATATGTATTTCACCACACTTGAAATTGTTATCTTGATTAGAATTTTTTGACTTTTGTCAATCCTTCCCATTTTTTGTGTTAGATGCTAAGAAGAGATAAACCACATGGACTAGTGCAGATAGTACACTTACAGTGACTAAGGGTAATCAAGTGTATTTGAATCGACCCTTGTCGCTTCAAGTACACTTCAACACCCGTATTCAATGAAATTTGACATCAGTAGCATACCGTATCATATCACTTGCTAGAGAGTAACAATGGTTTGGGATCTCACTCAAAGAAAAAATCGCTTAGAGGAGATGAATGGATTATTGTGACATAACAACTACTCCACAATAACCATCTATTGAACCCCACCAATAGATGGGTACTGTGTAGCAATGATTATGTTACAACAACCCATTAAGTTCCTATAAATGAATCCTCCTATTTTAACAAGTTCATTAATCCCTTTAATTCATATATTTTTAATCGCACCCTAGTTATTTTAAGTCATTATATTTCATTCCTAAGGACTAACTCAGTTTCTATCAACATTCCAGACAAGGAACGTTATGTTTCCCACTTAATCAATAATGAGGATCTACAGATTAATTCTGCTCTTAACTTAATCACTTTAAGCATGTAATTTCCTCCAGTTGATTAAGCATCTTACAAGTATATGATAGGGCAGCAACCACATATATCCATATATACTTTAGGAGTAATAGAGATTCCATTTCTTAGACTCTAAACGGGTTCCATACTTTCAACCCACAATAGTTTTCTTGACTTAACATCCATTTTCCTTTAAGTCATTCAACTATTCTAACTATTATAACTTAGTTAAACATTATCCACTAAGTATAAGTCATCCATGATGGGAGGATATTCCACATCCACCTTATATTTTATCTGAAAAGTTTATTATGTTACCACATAGTGAACAACCCCTTTCCTTAAGGTTTCATAACATGATTACATTATGGATATAAGCCAAATATTTACCATATTAATGACCTCATTATTATAGCAAGAAGAACCTTGTTCTTAATGTCGTAAGGATTGGTTCAAGCTATACACCTAATCTAATTATGTCATTATTATCCTTTCCTAAGTAAAATTCCTTTTCCTCATTGTACTTAGTTTTTCAAATAAGATAGGTAGGATTGCATTTTATTATAATCACTTAGACCCCTTTTACAAGGCATATTCTTATATATGTACTTAATGAGATTAAGCACTCTTTGTGACTATTGCGTAAGGTTTGAATCCCCTTAATCTTATTTATGCAACCCATACTTATTTTATAACAATCCTTATAAAACAATCACACAAGTATTGACTTATAATGTTTCAAATAAGCATAGTCATTTATAACTTAATTCCCACAACAATATAACTTGTTTATTGAAACTTATTCATTCCTATCTTAATGAAGATGAATTCAATTATTAGAAGTATATGATTCAATAATCAAATTATATTTAAGTTATTTTCAATCATACTTTTCTTATAAGTCTGATCACAAAAGATGATTCCTTATATCTATCCCTTAATCTTACATTTTCATAAGTCAACATTATCATTCATTGTTGCAAAAATGTTGTGAAATATATTTAAAATTTCATTTGACGACATTCAAGTTTACCAAAAAATATCAAGGAATAAGGTATTGCATATCAATTGATTCCCTACAAGCCTACATTCCCAATGAAATATTTGAAACTAAAATATTCATTTACACAACTTAACCAATCAAGACAAAATGATTCAAGAAACAACTTTCCTTTATTTCTGGAACAAGATGTCAATTCAAGTAAACAAGAATAAATCATATCATTTTTAGTAGTTTACAGAATTGGTCATAGGCCTTGATTACTTCAACACAAAATTAGATCAATAAATGAAAACATAATCTTTTCATCAAACTACATTTCTTAAATCAATATAATAAAATTAACTTTCCATAAGTCTCCCTCTTTTCTTCTTTCATGAATTTCATGTGCAAGATTGTTAGCAATCTATCAATTTATTTGAAATGAGCATGATAAGAGCTAAATCCTTAGAACCATACATTCTAACTAAAAACTTCAAGAAGGAGCTTATTAATAGAAAATAGTCAAGGGTTCAGAAACATATTTTTTCTATTTTGAAAACTTTTAGAAGAACATTAGTCTAGTGTATCACAAAACCCTATAGATGTCAGCACCTAATATCCCAACCAAATGTGAAGTCTACCAAAAAAAATACATTAAGCCAACAAATAGAACATTCATTCATTGTACACCCAAGTAAAATAGTATATTTCATTACCAACATACATTCTCACTCTAAATAGTGTTATAAGAATAGTGCAAAGCCAAGTATACATAACAATAGAAGACAAGGTAGAGTAAAAATTCCTTAATCATGTAGCCCATACTACATGATTAACACATAGTGCTCATTTCAAGAAAATTTCCTTTAGATAAAAATTCAATTCCCATAGACCTTCAACCTACAGGGTTAATAAAGATTGGATTCCAACTAGGTCTCAAGTAATTGCACAATAAATAACTTACCCATCTATGCAATGTTTTTTGAATGGAATAATGTTACAATGAACTAGCTCCCAAACACTTTCCAACCCTTAACAAGGAGCTAAGAACATAGGAAAACTGGAACAAAATCATCAAGATTTATTAGTATAAGATTGATAATCCATAATCAAAGAATGATTGCAATCCCTTACATTCAATCATAATCGTAGATCGAATTAAGAGAATGCCTTGGATCAATGAAACTAATCCAAGGTATTTTATTAATCAATTCTCAA
Organism: Taxus chinensis; assembly: GCA_019776745.2. Lineage (NCBI taxonomy): Eukaryota > Viridiplantae > Streptophyta > Pinopsida > Cupressales > Taxaceae > Taxus > Taxus chinensis. The sequence goes on from CM034147.1 coordinate 329,464,054, forward strand.
TACCAATAAATCAATTATTCCAGACTTAGTGTAATTTCCAAATTACCATCTTACCCAATAATTCCAAGAACAAAATTCACACTTTCCACAAGCTGAAGACATCCAGTTCATTTCACGAACAAATTAAGTAAACATTACAATTCAAGAGTAAATTGCAAATAAATGGATGATTAAATACACAAATCTAAACTAAGATAAAAATTAATCTAGTAACATGATTTAATTGGTTCTACAAAGCAAAAACTCAAGAACAATCACATGTCAACATTGCAATCCACTTCACAATGAGCAAGTACATGTGAAAATATGGCAGAGGTGTTACAACTTATAGATTCAAATTGATAGGAGTTCATTATTGAGTTATAAAAAAGGGAATACTAGTAAACCCTCTTTCATTGACTAAAAAATATTGTTATATCTTCATTGTAATTTGTATTGTATCACTGTTTCAAGGCTAGACACTTGCAATATTTTGTGCATCTTAAGGTTTTGGTTGTGAGTGTTAATTCTTGAGTATTTTTGTTTCTTATTACCATTGTATATGCTTCACTATAAATGGGACTGACAAACTATTAGTCTTGGTAATTATTATTAATTTGTTGATCTTGAATGAACTCATAGTTATAATGTATTGTTGATTGGATTCAATCTGTGAAATAATAAGTGTTAAATTTGATCATGATAGTAAAACTATCATTGAATCATTTACAAAAATGTTTAGGAGTCATTACTATTGAAGGTTGATCTTGGGTTCATGAAAGAAAAATTGGCCAAATGTTACAATGAAATGATTACCTTGAAAAAGAAATTTGATTTTTTTTCCTTTCAATTATTCTTTTGAATAACAAGATAATATGAGACCATGCAAGGTGAATGATTTTGTTAAACATCATTATGGTTTTTCTATCTTTATGAGATGAATTTGGTTGAGAAATTCAGATCATGTTTATTGTGTTAACAAACTTTATTACCATTTTTTGTTAACAAGTATTAGATACATTACTTCTGTCAAATTTTTTTGGAAGTATAGATTACAATATCAGGACCACTTCATTTGATTAATGATATGTACGTAAAATAGATGCATTGAAAATTTTATGTATATTTCATAAGTTAAGCTTATCATATTCATTTATTTCATATTATAACAACATGAATATTAGTTAGCAATTCACATCAGTTCATAGAACTAACTGTGTATACAATTTAATCTCTCCTAAAACATGCACAATGGAGTAGTCATTATGAAGTGATATAATGGAATGGATATGAATTATTCTTCATACAATGATTTATATAATTTGTTTTAGATATTTGTATTGATTGTACTTGTAATTTATTAAAGTGTGAAAGTATTACTTCGCAAGTTGAACAAAGGTATCTAGCCTAATGTAATATTCTAATTTATTGTTGTCATTATTTTGGAAAAACATGGAAATTATCCTTATTATTTATTAAATAAATATTATGTTGCTTTGACATCTTATTGTGCAAAATGAGAAATTCTATAACAGTGTTTTACAACAGTACATGATTGAAATCAAATAAAGATATATTATAATATTATATTTGTTTAGATGTATTCATTTTGCATGATTGATTATGTATATAACGTTCAATTGTGACAATGAAAACAACATGACAAAACAATGAAGGATATTATTATACTTATGAAAATAATTATAATATTCATGAATGATGACATGTATATGAGATCTTGTAATATCTTTATTAAGTGTTGAAAGGATGGTATTATACGAGTAATGATTATATACATCGATATAAAAAAATCTGTATGAAACAAATAACATTATGATAAGATTGACCCTTATAATCTATCATTTTGATTAAGCTAAAAGCATTTAAGGGATTCCATTAACAACAACATCCATAAGTGAGTTATTGTTAATAAATAACAATCTTTGTAGAAGTATCGTTTCTTTAAGGATGAAAATTATGTCATTAATGTGAATAATACCTATAGGGAAATAGGAGCATGAAGTCAATGTATTAGTGTCATTATATTTTAATATTAAATATTACACTAATTATGACACCATGATGACACGTAAGTATACATGTTGTTTTAGTAATTAATATATATATTAACAATATGTGAGACGTGATTAATTAAACTCACATTACATGTCTATCATAAGTTGTTCCATTTACTCTCGGATGATGGCCATTGCAACTAATTGAACTATTCATATTAATGTTAAACTTAGTTGAGTGATACTAAGAATGAACTATTTATGAAACGATTGTATCCTTGAAACATGAGACTTGGCGAAGTTGTCATATATTAAATAACAATCGTTGTGTTACGATAACACGATGAGATATAATCATTGAAGCTAGTAACTCAGTAAGTTACTATGAGTATCTATCAATAAAGGAAGGTCATGTGTTAATAAAAAATAACTTATCAATAGATAAACTTATCGAATTAACCTAAATGGATAACTAAAAAAGTGTAAACGAAGCCTAGTCACTATGTCTTATCATCCTTTCAAAGGTATCCTACCTATACCAGCTTAGGATGGCCATGGGAAGGGTAGTGAGGACATAATGACAAAAATCATTACATGTTCATTGTCTTTCCCATAGGGATCCTAAGGTGGCATTGATAGGATTCCTTCATTAGAAGTGTTGGCATAGCTTTTATTGCTTCAAACTAAAACTTAATTTATTAATCAACAGAAACAAATATTGATAACTATATTGAGATGGTTGTGTGGTGAAGGGGAGACATGTTTTGTAGGATAGTGTGCACTCTCAAAACTAGATTGCTAGCGTAATGTCATAACTATGGCCATAGTAATACAAATGACTGATTGCATTGTCTATTCACCATTTCTTCTAATCAATGGTGTCTTGATCTAGAGGGAAGTACTTGAATACTTTACTAGCTAGCACTAAGGGGATACAAAGGTTCTCTTACATATAAAAAGGTTTAACCAAATGTATACAAAGTATACAAACTCGTGTAGAGTGTATAAGGGGGTTTCGTGAAGATCTAAAGGACCCTTACAGTTGCACATGGTTAATGTGTGCTTTTAATATGAATTATGTAATATTAAATAATGTTGAAATATTTAGCAATGAGCTAAGTATTAATGATAATCATTACAACATAAAATGGACTTAATGGATATGCTTTGTTTTTTAAAAAATACCTTAATTTGGATGAATCATAATATGGGTGTTATGCAGTTTTTGTTTTCATTCATTCTTCTTTAGGGTTACAAGCAACCATTACTCCCAACACAAAAAATGTGAGTGAAAATAGAAGGTAAACATGAGTTAGTTATATTTCATTTAGTCAAGTTCATTATTTATTTCTCACCCTTACATTATTACTACATTTCTAGGATCTACTTTTGATTTCAAGAATTTCATTGGTGTTTTTCCTAATAACATCTCATGTTTCACTAATGTGACATGTGTTGGTCTTTAGTTTGGGAATATGTATATACCCCTTTTTTGTTTCCTAAAATTTTATCTTGTGTAGGGGATGTTAATGTATTATCCTTCTATTTAGATTCCTCATGGGGCCTACTAATATTGGAGGTTATCAAACTTGGTCACATGGGCTAGACCACTTTAATTGGAGAGATATCGCTATGTCAGCCTCTACACCATATGCACCCTACCCTCTCTTTATTTATTATTCACACATTATTTCATTTTAGTTACACTCATTCCTAGTCTTCATATCACTTTCAGTAATCCTAGACCTTTATCACACTTCCATTATGTCTTTTTCTTTCATTCCTCAATTTTTACACCCTTAACCTTAGGTTTCTACTCAAGGTCTATGCAATCAACTATGGTTGATTGTGTCAAATTTTATTTTCCCTATGATTGTCAAGATCAACCATGACCAATCATGTCAGGCATATTTCATATATATACACATATTTTCTTGTTATTTTAGTATTTATCACTCAAATCATCCTATCTTAATTTCACATTAAACACTTGCACACACATTTTCTTTACTTATTACATTTTAGGTTTTGAAGCTTGTTCCTTTTTCATTGGGGTCACCATAGTGAGTTAGAACTTGAGGTATCCTTCTTTATCTTTCCTTTCTCCACCCATAGTGAATCTCTCTCAATGATGTTATCTCTGGGGAGGATCAATGCATAAAAATCCAAACCAAAGGTGAGTATATATAACCCTTATTTGACCTTTATTTCATGTTTATTATTTTTTGGATGGTTGATCATTCATTGCTATATATTAGGGGTGGATGTATATTTTCTTTAGTTTACTAAATTTTCTTATTTATGTTATTTCCCTTAGATTTATCCATATTTTGACCTACGTTTATTCCAAATCCTAGTAGGATACTACTCTTTACTATATGCATAGGCCTTGGAAACCTATAACTATCTTAGGGTGAGGATTACTATCCTCTAGAACTATGTCATTTCACTCCTTAAGAATATTTGGTATTTACATATTATGTGTAGACCTATATGTCATCCTTAATAGTAAGAGAGAATATGTGGATCCATCTTATCCCATCATGCAATACCTAGCTTTTGGAGTCTTTAGAGTCTTGAAAAATATATTTTCCCAGGTCTTCTTGTATTTATTTGTGATTCCCCACATAAAATCTCTCATAAGGTGATACTAACTATTGGGGAAAGTTAATGCACCTAAGTATATCCAACCTCCATTTTACTTTATCCTATTTCAAATTTGGATTTTTTATCATTTCATGGATAGGTTAAAGTAGAGTAGCATATTCTTAATCTATTTCATTATTTATCTATCAGCAAACATGTGCATGGAAATGGGGGAGAATTGTCCAAAAATATTTTTAGAGGAATTATGAATGTAATGCACTCATTTTATTGATTGTTCATGATATAATGCAAATGAGCCATAATATAATTTTATTATAGCATGCTATCCAAAAATTGAGTTTCATGGTAATTTTGGGACAGCCTACCAATTTTTTTTCTTTGGGAAATTTGGATTTAGTCATTCTTCTTGAAAAATCCTAAAATTTGATCCAACTTGTGAGTTTCCTTTATTTCTCAGTCTTTTAGGATTTTGAAGCATGCAACCATGTTATATGTAATGTGTTTCCTAAAACCTAAACCATGAAATAAAATATTATTATTTTACAGGATTTCGGGGCATCGATACATTTAAGCATGAAGACATGTAAAGCATATGATGTTCCCTGAACCATAAAACACAATCTAGTGAATTTCACAATTTTGGGGTTTGGGACATGGGAACATCCCAATATATAGACATCTTGTATGTCATCCAATACCCAAAAACCAAAAAACAAAATGTCCTTGTTTGTCATGTTTTTGGGGTTCACATGCACAAGAACAAGTTATGTCAAATATGGTCAATGCAGTATTTTTGTTTGCACACAAATTAGTTATGCACATTAGCACCTCATCCAGATAGTTCTGAATGCTCACCTGAAGTGTGCCTAGCTACCAAGTCCCTCCTTTGTTATGCTTGACGGGAAGTTAGCATGCATAATCATCATATTAATAACCAAGAAAACCATTCATGAACAGATAGTCATTCTAACCCTAAAAATTTGGAAACACATTTATTAATGAAATAAATTATAGTTCATCCAAGAAAATCAATAACACTATCATTTCAAAACACCATCATAATCATTATATTAATAACCAAGAAAACCATTCATGAACAGATAGTCATTTTAACCCTAAAAATTTGGAAACACATATATTAATGAAATAAATTATAATCCATCCAAGAAAAGAAATAACACTTTCATTCCAGAACACCATCATTGTTATATTGCATAACAAAATCTGATTACATTGACCTCAATTCATACATGCACAGTGTTGTTTCCTGAAATCGTACGTTGGGGAATTGAGTAGTTAACCGTAGCAGGTTGGATTTAAGGGAGTGATGATCAATGAGAATTTATTTGTTGTTGATTGCCGGGAATTTTTTTAATCATTCAACCTATTGACTCAAATCTGGGAGGTGATCAGGAGACACCTTAACTGAGGGGATGGCTCAACCTTGTTGCTTATGGCTCTACTCAGAAAAGGTGAGAGGACCTTGTTGGAGGATCTGAGTAAAGAAAAATATATCTTGGCTTGGTTTCCTTTACTATTAGTGTAACTTAATTTGAGGAAAATGCAGTCATAGATACAATACTCACTCGAAAGAGTTGTGACTTGATTATTGTACACACTTGACACATCATATATAGAACAAAACAAACAGATAATGACTAAATTTAGATATTACATTGTGTAACATTATTGACCAAGGGTGATTCAAATTATATTAGATCACAAACTTAGTGGGATTCTCAACAAAAGTTACTGATAATGAACAATTTTAAACACAGCTTTGCATAATAAGCATATATATGGTATGCAGGTATGATATGTTGATAGGTATGAAGATAACTAGATGTTCTTAGTTGAAATTTAAGGGGGGGGGGGGGGGGGGGGGGGTAATTTCCTTTATGACTTTGGTATGTTAATGTTCCCATGGAAAGAATCCATCCATAATAGTGATTCCTAAATAGAAAAATCAATCTAACATAGTTTATGAAATACCATTTGCATTCATTGATACTCAATTTTCACAAATGTTATCATTAGTATTCATAATCCTAACTACAAATCCTTTAGTTAGAATTTAGATAAAGTACTTGTTATATTTGTCTCTTACACCCAAAATACCCTTAATGGATAACAATAGCCTTTGATAGTGATGTTTCCCTTAGGATTTTACAACCAAACTGAACTATTACAAAGTATACACTACTCTAAAATATTCTCATGATGATCAGAAGAATGCAACAATTTGAAGTGAGATCTTTGCATAATTAAAAATGACAATAGTACAATATTGTAACAAAAACTATATCACCTCAATTATACTTTTAATACATAAGAAATGGGAAAGTATAGTTTGATCAAAAAAGAAATAATCTATTCCCGTCAATTTTGTTAAGGAGATATAAAAAAATTCCTTCAAATCCTACTAATAGTTGTATAATCTAACCACCTTATCATTTCCTCATAGAACTAGATTAATACAAAATGCTTTACAAAAAACTAGAAACTAGAACTTAGAAATGAACTTGATCAAAAAAACTCTGCAGCTACCCCCTTCGGCTCCCTTTTGATATGAGGACAAGCCCCCATATTTATACAAATTTGGTCTACAAATTTAGTCTGTTCTTATCATTCAAATTTTCACCCCAAAATAGTAACTGAATTTCCTCCCCTATTCGTAATAAAATATATTTGAAATAGAGAAGGAATGTATTTTGTTGAACTAAAAATATCCTATTTTCAATTAGACATCTTAGGATCAGATTTATGCCTTCACTGCCACATGCGCAAAATAGTTAGATAATATTGTGAGGTGAGCTTTTGTATTTTTATTTTCTCATTTTCTCCTGCTAAAGCAATCAATTTCTGAATTAGGTGATTCCAACTTGAAGATCTCGAGGAGACCTTTCCAACGAGACCAATTTTTCTTGATTTGGAGCTTTGGATTGAAATTTATAGCCATTTGATTTTTTGTGTGCCAGGATGAACAGGAGAGTGACACATTGCAGCCTTTGATTGGCTCAGGAACTTCCTTTTCTTATATGTCCATTTATTTTCCTTTACCACATGTATTATGTGGCTTTGAATGTAGGCTAGTTCCTTTACGAAACACGAGCTAATAATAAAATACCACGTTCCTTCACCTTCTTCAATTGTTCTCTTACTTGTACTGGTTACTACAAAACACAATCCAATGAAAACGCTCCACATTTTCTTTACAATTCAAATTTTCATTTTACTTAACTTCCTACCGTGAAACTTTGACCTAATGAGAGAGATCCACACTCTTCACATTATTGGTCTATTTGATAACCTAGATTGATCCCTGTGAAACCTGAGCCAATGAGAAAGCTTTGTGCTCTTTACACTATCCAAATATTTGATAACCTTAGCTGACACCAGAGAAACATGAGCCAATGGGAAAGCTCCATACAACTTTTCATTTTTGGCCTTGTCAAAATGTGAAATTTTAACCAATCAAAAAGCTCCATGCTTCTCAAAATTTAGACTTTTTCATAGTGTGGAGCATAGACGAATGAGAAAGCTCCACATTACTTTGGATTTCACAGTGTCGGGATTTCTTTTTTTTGTGCCTATTTTTTATAGTTTGCGGGGTCAAGTTTTTGCATTGCAAACTTTATCTGGGTATATTTTATTGTTGGATTCATAAAAATTCTACCACTTATCCATTTTGACTTGTCAAACCCCCCAGATCTGAAACTTTATCAAACTTAGCTATTTTCTTGGAGTTAATGTTTCATTGATCGAAACTCAACTTTTCCCCCATCTTGGACCTGAAGCTTTATGAAATTTGGTTGATTCCATGGACTTGAGGTCTGTTAGGCTCATCTGACTTAAAGTTCACCAAAATGGCAATATGTTTCCACCTCTTATCCTTTGATCTATGTCGCTTTTCCTATTTAGCTTTACACCGCTTGTACCATTGACTTTTCAACACATTCATCCAACTTCCCTAGACCTGAAATAATTATTTGTTTTGGTTCATTCCATGGGATTAAGTCTGTCAGAGCCCAATCACTATGAGGAAAGTTGTAATCTCACCACATGTCCTTTGCTTTGTTGGCATTTGAACTGTAGACTTTTGACAGTTATTTGAATGTCCCAAGCTTTTCTTCAAATGGCTAAGTCTATTTAAACTAGGTTATATAACTAGTCTTGCTTATTTATATCTCATGGTCAGGATTTATTCCTTTTGGACCTTTGGAGCTACAGATTTTAGAGAAATTTGGATCATTTGGTATTGATTGCAGATTCCTTGTGAAAGATGTGCATGTATCTTGATCACCCGCAAATCTAAATCTTTTACTTTGATTTACCAGTCCATTTAAACCAGTTCCCTAACATTTTTGTTGAATCTCCTCTTTTATTTGGCTAAGGCACAAAGCTTCTTACAAATTGACACTTCTCCTGGACTCAGACTAAAATTTGAAGTACATGGAGCAACATGAAGCACACAAAATAGTTACATTTTCAAATAATCAATGAAAAAGATGTGTTTGATCCAAGGAATTGGATTGAGCACCAACACATAGAACATGTGTACAAGTTCCATATATCATGATTACATGGCATCAAAGACTTACAGAAGCTCTAGCTCTTTTGCACATTACTATACCCAGCTGATCGAATGACCCCTCTAACATAGATGAACTACCTATATATAAGAGATGGTACTTTCCCTTCACCGTTTCATGCACCTTTCTAATAATAGGAGTGCTTACAAAAATAACATGTATGCTTTTACATTATCTGCTGATAATAGATTAACCTAAATATTCATGACTTTCTTTAATCCTATTATTAGCTTGGCATGTGCATGATCCTCTTCTTTGTTTGCATGTGTTTTTCCAAATATAACTTCCTTTGTGTGCGTCCCAAGCCATCTTGTTGTTATCTATTTATAAACCTTGCTTAGACGTCACTCTTCCTTTGCTTTCTATTATTAGTCGTGTCTTTGGAAAATCAGATAAGTCCTGGACTATATCTTTTCATGTGCAAACCTTTGTACGTTGATCCTTGCTACACGCACAACCCCCTTCGCACACCCCTTGCGTGCAGTTCCAAACACCCGCGCATGGCTAGTACTTAGCCAATTCTTCCTCCCAACATTACCCCACTCTAAATTCATTGCCCATCCTCGGTAATGTGTCACCTAACTTATCTCTTCGAGGAAATAACAAAATTAAAGAATTTCCGAAGAATATAGAATTAGGAAAACAATACCAAGAAACAAAGAATGATTTCCAACTTATGCGTAAGCTACCTCACACTTCAAGTTGCTGGAGGAGCTTTGTGAACTCTTTGCTTAAGGAATCTTCAAATTTCTTCCACTCTGCGAGCTCCTCTGTGGTATTCCTGGGCATCAGCTCTATGATACCTAGAATTTGGTCAAGTGCCACTTCATCTACTCTTCCCTTTAGTTCTTTGATGACTACACTCAATTCTTCAGTCACCCCTCTAAAATATCCATGTGTTCCAAAACTAAGATTTGGATATGCTTGATCTGGAACTCCAGTGTATCCCTCATGGCCTTTATTAGTTCCTTCTACGCTAATACTTCTTCCATGACCTTCATACGCTCAAGCTTGTTTATTGGTGTCTTTTCTTGAATTACCTTGAGCTTTGTCTCTTCTTTGGCCACACACGCACTGATGACAGGGTCACTCTTTTGACACCTATAAAAAACCAAACTATCCTTGCTACTAGTCTCCCTAACTTGTGTGAACACATACTCAATCTCAACTATCTTATCCTTCATAGTCACTTTATTCTTTTCCTTCTCCTTGGCCAATTCCTCTGATGATGGCCCCACGCCACTTTTAATGTTCAAGAGCAACATCCTAACCAATTCCTCAAGGTATTCCATTTCATTATTATAGTCAGTCTGTGCTTGGATTACCAGGGTGGGGAATGCACCTATTATTTGTTTTACTAAAGCTCTTGCCCTGTTATAGGCCTCCTTCATGTGCTTCTACTCCCCTTTGATATCACTCTTCAAGCTCTCCATTTCACACTCATTATTCTTCTTGTCTTCTACCATGAGCCTCATGGTAGCCTCTTTGTCAAGATTCATGCGTGTGACCTCTACTTTAAATTTATTCAAGGAATTAAATTTATTCATGCGTGTGACCAGTGGATGTGGAGTCTAGCCTGGAGAAAGGAGAAAGGGGCGAACAAGATAGAATCCTGCATAGGGAGGAAACACTTGCATGCAAGGAGGAACCCGAGGGAAATAAGGATGGAATTGACTCTTATGTCATCAGGGAAGATAAGGGTGCCGGAGGTGAGACCAACACAGGGCCTTTCACACTAAGGAATTTACAGACAAAGGCTAAAGCGGTAAGGAAACGAAGACCTCCCTAATAACCACATATGGAATTTATTCATGATCCTATGAAGGTGTTGAGGGAGAGATTTCGAAGCAAGGTATGTACGGAATTTTTTTTTGGATAGGACCTAATGGACATGGAAGGAAGGATAACCCTTCTTGTTCCTTAGTGGAATTACCTTGGTTTCCTAAGAGGGTCTTGCGCCCTCATTATGCTTTCTCCTTTTGTATTGCATTTATTTTATGCGCTCTTGATCCAGTGTAACATTTTCTTCTTATTCTTCTTCTACTAGGGATTCCTCTCACCTCCTCTTAGGGATATCCATTGTATGCTTCTTTGGCTATGGCATGTGAGTTTCAAATACTTCTACCTCCACTCCATCTTATGTATTCAGGTGCAAAACCACAAAAACCTTGCATATCATCCCCCTGATTGTCACATTCATCGTATGGATTAAATCTAAGGTATATGGCTTTTATATCTCTAAGTATGTTGTTCTAGTAGTATATCCATAGGTGGTGCACAACATATGCCAGTCTGAATCCATCTTCTCTGCATCGAATATCAAATTTTGCGCATCCTTAAATTTATTCATTGCGCATTTGAAATATTTCACTATGAATGAAATGACAGTTTACACCATGGCCCCATTTCTCCATTAGCCATCATAAATCACATAAGGATAAAGTGTTGCATAACTACAAACTTATCATAATCCCCAAATTATCTAAGAAGCCCGTATGGTATGCACCATTCATTCTCTAAGGTTGCACACATCCTGTTGTACCATTTTTCTAGCCACACCTTATACTAGTTGTTGAATTCACTCTCGTACGTAAAATATGCAAATTACATCGTGGGGGACTGATCTTCTGTGGGGTGGACCCATATATCCTCTCATGCCCTTTTTGGGACACCAACTTCCCATAGTAAAATCAGTAAAAGAATTGATCCCCGTGTGATCTTAGTTCCTTCCTCATTTTGCACCTTTGACCTCCTCAACAATCCCATTGGCGATGAACTACGCAATATTGTACTAGGTTGTGTGTGCCATTTTGTGCGTGATGTATAGGAATTTCCTATTAAATTATCCTTGTCTCTCTGAGGCACAACTTACAACTTAAAAATTTGGTCGTTAGTTATAGGGTCTGTAATTTTGTCCACAGTAATGGCTCTACCCCCTTTCATGTTGCAACTTAGTCACCAATTCGTCAATCTTAGCCTCATCTTACAAATCTAAGTATAGGTCTTCTCATGTCTCCCACAACCCTGTAATGCGCCTAATAAAATGGGTCGTAATCCTCATTTTTCAACTAGCAAAATAGAAGTAATCTTCACACACCTGTGACATCAACCATTGGAAGATATGTGCAGGTTTCCCAAAGTATAACAACTCAAACAACTACAAGGCCTCTACCTTCTCAAAACTCTTCCTCACCAAGTCATCTATCAACAATTAAACTTCGACATTCCTAGTCGACAACTCTCACAACATGTCCTTGTTTGATTTCACCTCGTTTCCTGGAGCCCTGTGATTAAACTCGTTAATTTTGCATTTTGTGAGCTTTGAGGTCCACTGTTGAGCCATAATTACTTCAAGGGGATACTACATTTCCTATAATAGTTCATCTTGTGGGTCTTCAACTTAACTCTTCTTAATTCTTCCCTTGCCCTTACTCATTAGGTGATGCCTTCTTCGGTGCCATAACAACTTTTCACTCCTACACCGTGACTCATGCCCTAGTTATTCCTGCTCCTCGAACCCCAATACACCAAATATGTGGTATACCCTATGTGCCCTTACTTCAAGATTCATGATCCTTGCAAACCCTATATGTTCAATCTCTAATCTCAGCAAACCCTAACTACTTGTGCCCTATCTTCACGCTCAAACCTCTATTTTTCCCAATGAAGGAGCTCCATACTCAGATCCTCTAAACACCGCTTAGGTTTTCTCACTAGTTGATTAACTTTGTCGTTTTGTATCACTCTTTGTCACTTAGTTGCTCGGTTGCTTAAGTTTCTCAAATTCAAGGTAGAAAATAACTCAATTTACCCCTTTTTATTACTTTCTCGTAATTTAAAACTCCACCGACTTATTTTTTTGTTTTTAAACTTTTTTTCCCGCTTTTATGTTTTAAAGTATTTTTTTCCTTTTAAAACACCTTTTTCCCCTTAAGGCACTTTTTCTTTCTCCCATGCCTTTATTCTGTGTGCACAACAATCATAACCTTCTAGCACACCTACTACTTTTCATGCCCATAGACATCCTTATACACCCCTCTTTATGTCACAAACCATCTTCGTTTGTGCTTCATTTCAAGCAGTACATCCTGTTGTTGCCTCCCTTGTGTTACACTACGTAACCTCTTATTCGCATACCTTCTAAGATAAGAAAATATCCTTCAAGCACCATCATTCTTAGACACCTGCAATACCTTATTTTTCCTTCATGCATTCTCAATTCTTATTTACCCAGCACCTGTCTTTTTACAAATGTCACACACACTTCCGTATCAACTCCAAGGTACGTACCATCATCTGATTTTTCGTGTTTAGTAGTAATACCTGCTTCCACCCCACACTAAAAGTATGTGTGGTCCTTTGTGCATCAACTCAATAGATAGTAATCAACTCCTATGCATGAACGCACTTATTAAAAAAAACAATCAAAAGTAAAAAAAATGAACAAAAATATAATCTAAATGGAAACAATGCCTTATTAAAAACACATAGAAGCTTATTTATAGTAGGCTTCAACCTACTCCCATTGAAGTAACCGGGAAACATGGTGTCATCCAACACCTACAATTGACATGTGCCTAAGTCAAGTATCTTGGTCATGAAAAAAGGTCCCATCCAATGGACCTTCAATTTCCCTGGGGTGTGTGCAAACTTGGAGTCATACAGAAAGACCATCTTTCCAATTACAAAATAATTGTTCTTAATGTGCATGTCATGCCAAGCCTTCTATTGTTCTTTCTTTTTCTTCTGTCTCCAACACGTAATTGTGCACCATTTATTTAATTGTATCAATTTCTCAATGAACTCCTCCACATCCTTTTCATCAAACAATCCACTTGTATGCGCAATACATAGAGATGATAACATAAATTCCATAGGTAGTATAGCTTCCATGTGAAACACCAACTAAAAGGGTGTGGCCATGTTCAACCGTTTATAGGTTGTTCTATATGCCCAAAGAAAAGTTGATACCTTGTCATCTCAATCCTTTATTCCAACATCACATATCTTTGTAAGTGTTTGTCTCAAGATCTTGTTGAAATATTCGACAGTGCCATTTTCCTGAGGGTGATAAGGGGTAGTCACATGATGTGCCACCATAAAATCTGCTAGAAAAATTATAATAGTCTCATTCAATAAATGAGTTTCTCTATCAATTTTCAAGCTCAAAGGGCATCCATACCCTCTAATAATATTCTCCCAAAGGAACTTTGATGTTATAGTTGTTGTGTAGTCTTTTGTAGGTGCATCTTCTGGCCACTTGGTCAAGTAATCAGTATGTGTGATATTATAGTGTGCCCTAGTCATGTGTGCAGGTGGTGCAATAGGTCCTGCAAAATCAACATCTCACTTCTCAAAAGGTTTTGCGCTTGCTATAAGTAGTGCTATGGAGCGCGTAGATCATAGAGAATTCCTCACTCTTTGTTGTGGTATAATTCTACTCGCTTGTGTCAACTTCCTACTTGCAAAAGATATGGGATGATCCACATTACCCTCACCTGGTTGCACCAAGAATGCGCCAATAGCCATGCCATAGGCATCAACATGTGCATGGCCAACAAGGGTTTTTTCAAGGAAGGAAAGTGCAATATTGGAGCATTTGTCAATCTCTTCTTCAAGGTCTCAAACTTCTGTTGTTGCGCGTCATCCTAATAAAAAAAATTGTCCTTGAATAACTCCTCTAGGGGCGCAACAATATTTGCATATCCATTGATAAAATATCCTGTAATACCCCGTATGTCCTAAGAATCTGTGTACTTCAATTTTATTAGTAGGCTCTTCTAATCCCAAAATTGCTATGATCTACTAACAATCCATCCCTACAAATGCTGTGCCCAAGATAAGTTCCAAATGGTATAGCAAATATACACTTCTTTATGTTGAGAAACATGTTTAACTGCATGCGCATTTCAAACATGAGCCTTAAATTATCACAATGATCCTTCACAAGTCCATAAACAATCCAATCATCTAGGTAAACCTATAAAAACTTATAGATAAAGTCATGAAATGCCTACACAACTATACGTGAAAATACTGCTGACGCATTCTTTAATCCAAAAGGCATAATTGTATATGCAAATATTCCCCATTCAGTGGAAAAGGTGGTATTTTCCTGATCCTCATGCACAATGTACACTTGATGATAGCCTGAAAATCCATCAGTGAAAGAGTATATTTCACATTTGTATCTCCCTCAAGTATCTCCTTTGTGAAAGGCGTAGAGAAAGGATCTAAGACACATGAGGCATTGAGTTCCCTGTAATATACACATATCTTAATTTGTCCATATTTCTTGATGTTGATCACCATGGAAATAACCTACTCAGATTCCTCAATTGGTTCAATAATTCTAGACTCAAACATCTTATCTATTCACCTTCACACGCAAGTTTGGATTCATCTTGTGAGGCATCTTCTTTACTGGATGTGTGCATTCTTTTAACTTAATATCCATCTCTCCTAATGAGGGATGCACACATTTCATTTCATAGTAACCTCTTGGAAACAAATCCTAAAAATTTTGCAGTAGTTCAATGAGCTTTGTTACTTCATGTTCTGACCATTAATCTCCAATGATGGCCTCCTTAGGCACATCCTCAATACCAATATTAACCTTATTTGTCTTCATAAGAGTATGGTATATGCATGCCTTTTCGTCTGTAGAGTTTATTACCTCGTGCACACCATATGTATGAATAATATTTAGGTTCTCTACCTCTTCATCATCAATGAGGTATACCATTTTCCCTTTTTCTTTCTCTTTCCAGGTGCGGCCCAGTTGTATCTCTTTTATCTCCTGCATATCCACGTGCACCTCAGGATTAGGTTCTTTAAGTAACTAAAGCATGATCTTCTCTACTTTCGTGTTATCCCCCAATGTGATGCACTTTATGATCTATAAAGAAAAATGTACGTGTGGCTTATTGGAAAAACAATCAAAGGTGTAAAAAATACCTTCAGTCATCTCACGTCAGCTTGCAATCTCTCATTTTAGCTCAACATTGACATACCACACATGCACACATCCACACAAAGTGGAATATAACTTATGCACCCAAAGAGATGGTGGTAACACCTCCTTGGCTTGTGCCCATGTCTCTCATATTTATGGAAATTTACTAAATCATGGGTCTTCAAATGATATTCATGTATAAGTGTAGGTATATTGTTATAAGAAAACCTTGTAGAAAAGGTGATACTCACTTCTCGCCAACCCAACAGCTTATCTTTGTGTGTTACCCAACAACATGTTATCCCACAAAAAGTATAGACCATCATATTCCTTCAATCACCTTCATTCTACCACTAGTTCTCCATGGCGCGCAATAATGAATTAGGCTTCTCCTCCCCAGTGTACCTTGATAACTGAGTTGTGCCCAAATGCCTAACCATACGTGACTTGATCATCCTTGTAACTCTCCCCTTCATCTCATACCTAAAAATATCATATGTTCTATGGTTCCGATTGTCACAAACAATACTAGTGGTGCCACTGGTAGAGTGTGCATCCTCTCAATGAAGTACACCTTCCTTAGATGGCTCCATGTTCTCAGGGTCATGCACTGTGTGTGCATAAAGTCTATTCAACTTTTCCTCACTTACTGTCTCAATGTAGGGGGCATCCTTCACCTCATCTAGGGGTATGAACACATGCTCATACTTGTTCTCAAAACTAATATATCTCTTGTTGAAGCGCAAATAAACAGTACTCGCACAACACCAAGGACGCCCAAGAAAGTTCCAAAATTTCAAAATATCATGTAAACTTGGCTCCTTGAATGGTAATGAAGGCGTACTTCAATACCCCAATAGGAATGGCCCTTGTCTTGTTTTCCATATACAACACATTAGAAGATGGCTGCAATGGTGGTCTTCCCATTTGATTCCATGCATTGAAAGTTAAGACATTCACCTCAATGCATGTGTCAATCATAATGTTGCTCACCAGCATCTAGTGTGATCTCCTTGTCATATTCATGGTTATGGGGTGGCAAATTTGCATGAAGTATTTTTTACTCACTCTCAACTCTATCGCATGGTATATTTTTGCACAATCATTCCCTAGTAGTGGGATGATATTCTCTTTCCTCAACATCTTATATGCCTCTTTTAGATCATCTACATCCTTCTATGGAAGCTCAATGTTCTTCGGACACTCCTTTCCATGCGCATGTTCGTTCAGACATTGAATCTCACCCTGTAAGTCTCTGATCACTCCCATGATCTCTTGTTAGACCTCCTTCTAATGAGAAGCATTTGGATATTTAGCATGAATGATATTTTCTCTCTTAATGAGTGGCTTAGCTTTGAGAGGCTTGTGTGCATGCACTGCTTCTACACGTGTAGTAACCAATATGGGCTATATTTATAAATTAAGCATCTTCTTAGGTGCCCATTTCTCATTATTCACACGCTATACCTTGATCATCCCTATGCCTCAATCCTTTTTTATTATTCTTACACATATGCTCATAAAGATCAGGGCAGTCCTCAACCTTATACTATTTTCCACAATACACACATACCTAATTATGGGGACACTCATTTTGGTAATGATCTGGGGACCCACAAGTATAGAAAGTCCCACACATGAATCGTCCTCTACCTCCACAACCTCTACTCCTATATCCACCTTTTCTGTTATTGTGCCTTTTATTAGGTTGAGCTTCCTATACCTGAGAGCTACTTGCCACAGTGGTATGTTGTAATCCAATCTCACTTGCCTCATGAATTTGGTCTATCAACTAGAAATCCTTTATGTCATGGGTGTGTACATCACAGATCATGCAATACATAGAGACATTTTTCATCGTTGTGTGCTGTAAGAGAGGGAAATTTTGGACATCATCATTGTTGTGGAAAATCTCACAATATTGTAACAGTGCGCGCACAGTCCTGTGCAGAAATCTATCCTTCGTATGTCCGTTAACATCACAATCAACATACCATAACCCACTGCATGTATCATGTGTTGAATTAATAGAAAGCTTCTCTAGCTACTTAGCCATAACTATTATTTGTGCCTCAAGAAAAGGGATCACTCAAGTACCTGCACTCCCAACTTCTTTAATATGCAGAGCTGCTTCCAAGGCCTCGCATGGATCCACATATGTATTATGTGATAAGGGCCTTTGAAACAGTGTCATAAATCCTCCAATGAACCAATGTGTGTGTTGACTCAGATGAATATCATAAGACAACTTGGACAAGAGAGTTTTAAACCACACATCATACTCCCTTACGCTTTCAGATAAACCTTGCTTGATATCCTTGAGCGCGTTAATACTCTATTGTTCAAACTGTGGAATGTGGAACGCAGTAAAAAAATAAGTGCGCAATACATTATAATCCACCACAATCTGGTGAGGATCATACTTTCTATACCAAATATGTGTGCTCCCTTAAAGTGCAGTGGAAAATTGACTTGCCTTTCTATTAGGAAATGTAATCCCCTTAGCTCTCCACAACAAATCATACTTGTGCACATGCTCAACAATATCCTCCACCCTTTGGTACTATGGTAAGTGAAGATACATCTCAAATTAGACTTGATTCTTCTGTTGTGGTGGTTGTTGAGGTGGTGTCTGCTGAGGCTGATTCGTAGGTGGTTGCGGACCTTGCCTTGGGTTAGGACCAAACCAAGATCTTGAACCTCCACCAGGATTTCCTCCACATGGTGGCTGACCTGAACCTCCTGGGCCTCCTGTGCCACCTGTTGTGGCCTATGACCATGTAAATGAACTCCGATGTGTCTCAATCGTGGTGCTAAATTGGACACCCACCATCTATGTTGTAGCAGCATATAGAGGATTACTTCTAATGGTCTTCATGCTAATACTCTCTCCTAAAGACATGTATGTAAAAACTCATCCAAAAGTACTCCTAAACACCGATGCCTATTGCACTGTCATGTGCACATCCCTAGTCTGTTGTACTTATTAAGCTATAAGTAAATTATATCTACTTGTATCTCCTTCTCAATGCGGAGATCTTGCTTGTTTGCCTTCACTAAAATGCCCTTCAACAACTACATCTGGATTCAGAACTCCTTGCACAAGGGCTAGGTAGCCACGATGGGTCATATATGCGCTCATGGTTCTCATTATCTCCTCTGATACACTCTCATTAGAATTTGATGGGGTCTCTCTACTATGCTTTCCCACTATTAAGAGGACATGATATTGTTTCTCTTCATCTTCCATAGGAATCTCAAAACCTTTGCTAGCCATCATTCTTCTTG
The DNA here is from genome assembly GCA_019776745.2 of Taxus chinensis. Taxonomy (NCBI): domain Eukaryota; kingdom Viridiplantae; phylum Streptophyta; class Pinopsida; order Cupressales; family Taxaceae; genus Taxus; species Taxus chinensis. The sequence goes on from CM034147.1 coordinate 329,483,490, forward strand.
ACAGCAGCGTTGCATCAACTACCCTCTTTCGTGTTTCATTATACTTAATCCATATTTCCTCTCTCTATCTTTCTTTTTCCATGGCCTCCGCCTTCATTCTCCATAACTTGCTCCTACCCCTGGGTATGGTAGGATTTTAGCTAGATATGGGTAATCTCTCCAATCCCAGTTCTATCATTAGGATCTTGATAGCTAAGGGTATCGTGCACAAATAGGATCCTCAGGGCTCACACAAAAACTTGAACTTTGCTTCCTCTGGACAAGAATATGTAGAAATTATGCACTCTAAAGTATAGTTGTGCAACACACCTTCCCATTAATGATCCATAGCTCTATTCCACATATCAGTCGAATAAAAAAGTGTGTGATAGACTTCCTATGTCTAAACTCTCATTCTTGGGAAGTAAATTATGTTTAATGCATAAGCTTCCAACCATTGGTACAGTTATATGGGGAAAAAGCTAAAGAACGTCTCATACAGGTAGTCATAAGGATTATCTTCCACCAACTTTCACACTTTAAAACCAGGTCCTGTGTGATACCTTCATGAAAAACTTATCTTGGCTATCTTCTACCCAACTCTCAATACTCTCCAAAGATAGTCGATACACCATCTGCATGCAACATCCTGATAGAAAAATTGAAAAGAGGTTCCGGAAACAGAACCAAAATGTAGTATTTATGTTTGCACACATATTATATATGTGCATTGGCACCTCATCCAAATATTTTTGGATGCTCACCCCTAGTATGCCCAGCCACCATGTCCCTCCTTTGTTATGCTTGACAAGAAGTTAGTATGCATAATCATCATATTAATAACCAAAAAAACCATTCATGAATAGATAGTCATTCTAACTATGAAAATTTGTAAACACATATATTAATGAAAAAAATTATAGTTCATCCAATAAAACCAATAACACTGTCATTCTATAACACCATCATCATTATATTGCATAATAAAAACTGATTACATTGAATTCAATTCACAGGTACACAGGACATGTGCAAACTCCAAATCTCCTAATTACATGACATCAAATACTTAAAGAATCTCTAGCTCATCCATACATGACAATACCCAATTGATCAACTGGCCCCTCTAACATAGATGAACTACCTATATATAATGGCAAGGACTTCCCCTTCACCACTTCATGCATATTCCTAATAACAAGAATGCGTACAAAAATATCCTGCATGCTTTTTAAATCCTCTTATAATAATATATTAACCTAATTATAATATTTTCTTTAATCCTATAATTATCTTGGCTCGTGCATGATCTTCTTTGGTCTCCGCATGTAATTTTTCCAATTATAACTTCCTTTGTGTGTGTCCCAAGTTATCCTAATTTTGTCTAAATATAAAACTTTCTTGGATGTCAATCCTCCTCTCAATTTCTATTTTTTCCCACACCTTCGTAAAATCAGCTAAGTCTCTAACTCTTTCTACCGATGTGTGAATGTCTACACATTATTTCATTCTATACACGTACACCCCTTCACACACCTCTTACATGTGGCTCCAAACCTCCACGTGTGGCTAGTACTTAGCCATTTCACCCACTCAATAGTCAAACTCTTGATACCATGGTCAATGCAATTAATTTCAACTAGATTTGACATGCACACATGTCTCTAATGTGCAACTAATTCCATTCTTAATATAAAATTGGAGTTTTCCACATCATTTTCACCTTATAATATTCATATTTTTATTACAACTTTCATACAGCTCTCAAAACCCCTATCAATATTCTCTCCACTTTTAAGAATCTTTTCCAGGAAATTATTCCAACCCATTATTCCAATTGGTGAGTTATGTTTCCTCCTTGGGTTTTGTTAAATTTTGAGCTATTTTATGCTTAGCTTAGATATGATTTACTTTACCTATTGAAAACCCTATTTTTTCTTTCCCCTCCAAGTTTTTCTTCTTTTTCTAGGGGTTACTTGTTTTTTTCCCTTTGTTTTGATTATTATCCTTCATGGGGAAGGATGAGGATTGATGAAAAACATAAGTCCAACATTAGTCAGAATTTTTTACTAGAAATACATGGTAAAAATCCCAACATAGTCTATGTCAATATTTTTGACCTACTTTTCAAGGTAAAAACCCCACCTAGAGTGTTTTATGTTTTCAAGGTTGATTAATAAGTGAAAATCCCAAAAAAATCTTGTGAAAATTTAGAGAATTTAAACATGTTATAAACCCCACTTAGTCTTTGTTAGGAATTGCAAGTTGATTTTCAAGGAGGAAATCCTGAAAGCTTCCAATTTAGGTTTTTGAAGGTGTAAAGTAATTATGAATCTCTTAATGATTTTTTTTCATGATTTTGAAGTGTCAAACAAAGATAAATTCTGTCCCATGTACTTTTTGTGTTTTTGGGGTTGGTAAGAAGGTATATCATTCTGCCTTAATTTTTAAATCTCTTAAAGGAGTTTTTTGGTAAATTTATAGTGTTCATTCTCACACCAATTACAAAATCATGTAAAGGAAAAGAGAAAGTCATGAAATACAACTATTAAGGATTTTTCCCCTTCCAATATTGATTTGGGCACAATAACCTTCACGATTTTTTGAGCATGGCAAATAATGAATCTAAGTCAACTTGGATTTAGGATATCTACGATAGTGGATTAGAACTCACAATAGATTTCCTACCATCATCCCAATGTCCTAAGTTTATTCTTACAACTCTAAGTCATTATGATGCTGACACAAGGACCATGAAGAATCAAGATAAGGAGGTAGTAATAAGATTATATGTTGATCATTTTGATTTATTTAAGCTCCCTGATATCAATGAGTATGTTGATATCAATCAATAACTAGCTTAATAGGATTGGAATGACAATTATTCGAATTGCACCATAAATAACCTAAACAAAAATTATCTAAATAATTCAAAGCCTTCAGTCAATCATTTCCCCAAGACCTTACCTCGAAGTGATTTCAAACCAAACATCAATGATATTATTACCTTATTGAGAATAGGTGTATGGCCATCTGTTGCCACATATATTCAAGAATGGTTGTATCAATACTTCTATGTCATAAAGAATAATTATCAATACATCAAATGAGGGGAGTAGATAAGTGGATCCTTACACAAAAAACCCACAGAGGTAAATTCAACCATTCAATTCTATGTGTCTTCCTACCTTGTCTATGTTTCAGTTCAGATGAGAATATATCTTGGGTTAACAACAAAAAGGATAGATGAATCAAGCTATGGTATATGATTTCTACCTGAATTTACTTTTGAATAAATTCATAAACATTTTCAGAGGGTGAATAATGCTTTTCTCTACAACATCATATGAAAAATTGATAAAGAGCTCATGAAATGTAGATGCGTTGACAATGATTGGAGCAGAATTTCAATATAGGGATGCATCTTCCTTCAGTTTCCCACCTTCACTTATGTCTAGGTAGGAGGATTGCAAGGATCCCCATATTTGATCCATTGGTACCCTAGTGGAAAATGTATTCTCATAGATTTTTTGAGGTATCTGATGGACTTACATAAATTTTAACAAGCAAAACACAAGGTGGAAATTCACTTCCCTATTTTCATTATTCATTACACATGTTAAACCACCCTCAAATCTAAAAATGTTGTGGCAAAAATGAAAAGGGTGAAATGAAATTATTTTCACCCAAGGCTTAGTTTTGATTATAAGGGGTAATGAAGAGTCTTAGAACCTTGAATTTATATGTACCTAAGCTATAAGATATCTTGATTGACTACATATATGAAGTTGCTTTGAGGAATAAGGATTATTGTAGGTTAACTCTTGAGGAAGATGAGAAGTATTACATTACTAATGTGCCTGAAGGAACATATGATGATAGGGAGGTCCTAAATAGTATATATGATTAGATGAAGGATGAAACCCTAGGTTTTTCTCCAATCAATTATTCTATTAAAGAGTGAAGATCCATCAAAGAATGTGCCACCAATATTATTAATAGTACCATTCATTGGTTTATGTCTTTGGGAATCCAACCCAAGAATGTGGAAATACAAATCAATAATTCAACAAAGCGTGGTAACTTCAGAAAAATCATATACCTTTAAATACCCTCAAGATAAGGAAAGGTTCCCATGAAGCCAATAAACTTCACAATAATTAGTAGAGGAGAAATTGATTCTACTTCTTCTGCTCTAGCTTAACAGTTATATATGTGTATTCTCCTCCTCTCCAAGCATGTCAATGAATACAACCAAAAATCTTATCACACAATCATCATACATCTCTTTTTATATGGGCATGCCTTCTATTTCTCTTTTCACTGAAATTCTTCTTGTTTCCTCACAACCTCACTCCTCTTCTCCATCAACATTTTTGGTAACATTTAGTATTGTTCCTACTTCCCCACTCCTCACATCTACCATTTTCACTTCCTCTTATCCCATTTCACCTACAATTTTTTCTCTCATAACACACATTTTCTTATCCTTTCTACCAATTTCATCAAGGTTAAGTATTTCCACAGGTTCTCCCCAAATAATCCTCTTTCTCCATCTTACAATCCCATCCCTAATTTAATTATTCCTCCTAATTCATCTAATGTTTCCTCTTATGTCATTCCCATGGATATATTTTTTTCTCCTCCCCTCCTAGTTTCATTGTTCACATCCTCTTAAGGTACAAATATTATAGACATTTCCACATCCTCTTCATAGCAATAATTGGTTCCTTCTTCTATTCCATATTGGCTAACAAGCCAAACCGCAAAGAAGAGAAATAAGGTAGTGCTTTGAGAAGCATTCAATTTTAGCATGTCAAATCTAACTCCTTCCCAAACCACAAAGAATCCAAAGACGCTTTATTATATCACTAATGATAAATATAGAGATTTTTTTTTTTTGATATTGTTGTTAGGTGGGGATAAGGATAAGGAAGATATAATTTTTGTAGATTATCATGTCACAAAAGTTGCTCTAGGAAAAGCTAAAACAGAAGGGGTGTAACTGGATGTGCAAGTGGCCATCGATAATTTATTCGGAAATGTTGACAATACCAAGGTCACAAAAAATGAATTAAGGGAGAGAGTGGATCAGCCAAAAACCCTTTTGTATAAAATGACTCAGCCTACACAAACTACTACACTTACAACAAAAAATTATTCAGTACATCATCCATCACAATAGTTGAGAATATAGGAAAACATTAAAGGGATATTAATTATTGGATAGAAATAATTATTAGGAATGGACAAGAACTTATAGAAGTAGTCATCAAATTCCATGAAAACATTTAAACTAAGAAGTTTAAGCAACAAATTTGAAGAGTAGTGCAATAATTGGAAACTTGTTCTAGAGAATTTGAGTGAATTAAAGAAGATAGATGTTAACACCCTAGTTAAATAAAAATTAACTAAAGAAATGGGTAGGCACTATGAATTTTATGAGGCCATTGAGTTATGTGTCAGAATCATGAATGAAGCAAATGAGAAATTGTAAGAAGCAAGATGAGAAGGAATATATGCCACCTTTGACATCGGTGACGAAATAGCTATGTTACCTTTAAAATTTCATGATGAAGATATGAACACGCTACCATCCAACACCACCTTCACCGTGTTTAAAATATTTTCTTAAGGGTATTCAATATTGGAGCAAATTTTTGATTTGCAGTCAATTAACAAGTTGGTGTAATATCAATTTTTTTTGGATGGTTTAAGGAAGACTATTAAAAAGGTTCCAAATTTTCAGGGAAGATTGATCAGTGTGGCCAATACTTGTGATGTCCTCAATTTATATTCATGTGGTCCATATGAAAAAATGGTTCTAGAAATGATACATAGATACCATGAATATCAACAAAGAAAAATCTCCATAGAATCTAAATTCATCAACATATTAACTTATCAAGGAGAAAAAATGAAAAATCTGATGAGGAAGAAAATTGAAACTTGTGTATTTTTGTATCTTTCTTAAACATGTAAATTTCCATAATGTTTTTACATCCTTCTAAACAACATGTAAATTAAATTGGTCATTTTTCACATGAACTAGTCAATACGTTGATTTAATTCTCTCTCTCTCTCTCTCTCTCTCTCTCTCTCTCTCTCTCTCTCTCTCTCTCTCTCTCTCTCTCTCTCTCACACACACACACACACACATCTATAAATGTAAGAATGCTTAAAGCATTCAGGGAATTTAGACATATATAAGCAAGGACTTTTTACATTTTTGTAAAAAGGAGTGGCGAGGAGTGGGGGAGAAAAGAGGAAACGGGGAGGCGGGGGGCGGACAGGGAAGGAAGAGAGAGAAGAGGACGAGATCATCCATAGAGATACAAACAGATCAGAGAGAGACAGAAGACAAGAAAGAGGACGAGAGACAGAGCGAGAGAAGAGAGAGACAGAGAGAGAGAGAGAGACAGTACAGACAGACAGACAGGAGAGAGAGACAGAGAGAGAGAGATAGAGGAAGAAGAGAGAGAGAGAGAGAGAAGATATATATAATATATGTATGTTGTATGTATGGTGAATGTATGTCTGTATGATATGATATATATATAATATATAATATATATCTATATATATACATACATACATACATACAAACATACATATATATATATATATATATATATATAATAATATATATATTATATATATATTTATATATATATATGTGTGTGTGTGTGTGTGGTGTGTATATATATATATATATATATATATATATATATATTATATGGAATAAAGAGAATAACAATAAACCATACTAATAACTTACTTCTATATATGTTATTATCACTCTAAATTTTTCTAAAAAGTATTTTCTTCTATCTTCTAATTCCACCCCAAGGATTAGGTTAGTGAATATATTGTAAATATTCCTTTATTTTCCTTACATCAGTAATAAATAGGATGTATCCTCTTATTTGAGGAGGGAATTTGTCTTGCGTGTTGTGGTTGAACGCCATATTTTTTCGTTGAAAAAATACCTAACCAACAGTTTTTGGAAACTCTTCTAGGGAAGTTAGAAAATCAAGTTAGGTCATATTTTGTTATATAAATTGTTGCATGGTAGTACCCACTTTATCACAAGGATTTCCTTTTTTATTTCCTCCATTTATTTTACACTACCATTAGAGTTGGTTGGGAAAAGTTTCACTCACACCAATAGAGCGCAAGGTATATTTTATCATGCTTTTGAATTATTACACAATTTCAATCTTGCAACTCAAAGAAAAACCCCCAGATGTTGAACTAGTTCACCACTAATTGATTGAATAAAAACTACTAAAGGTGAGTCTAGCACTTGCAAAGCTCTATTCTTAAGTGGAACAAAGCAACCCTTGTATAAAATATTTCTTACCATAGTGACACATCCTCCACTTCTAATTCCTTAGGGACCAGTCATTGGACCTCTATCTTTGTCAGAGCAACACCATCAAATGCCTCATGGTTCACAAAAGAATTTTTCAAAATTAAAAGGTGATGGAAATTAACACCTTGACAAACATATTATTGTGTTCTTCGTTACATGTGGAGTAGTGGGAGAAGACCATGAACATGCATTTTTTCAATTATTAGTGGGAGACACTCTAAGATGTTGTTGAATGGTTTTACCATCTACCACCGAGTTCCATTACTAGTTGTGCTACCATGCCAAAAAAATTTGAATCCAGATTCAATATTGTGAAAGATGCACATGCATTCTTGACACGACTCATTCAAATGAAAAAAGAGCCTCATGATCCTATGCAAGATTTTGTTTCCAAGTTTAATAAATTGATTCATAAGATTTTCGCAAATGCTACTCACACATTAGAATACCATAATTGATTCTTTATTAATATCCATATTCTTAAAGTTGAATTTTTGTTGAGGAAATCACACATCCCAGATCTTGATGCTGCTAGGATAATTATTATTTACCTAATATTCTAATTATGCATTTTATAATTAATTAACTATTAATTAATTATTTATTCATATATGGTTTTTAAACCATATTTTTCTTTTATTTCCAAATGTATAATTGTTATAACAATTATGTGCTTCCTAGATGTAATATTGGAAGCAGTTGTGTAGTTTAGGAATATGGTTGCACCTGTGCAACCTATTAGTTTCTTTTTTGCATTTAGTTGTTCAATACCTATAAGTATTTCAGCTCATTCATATGTAAATGATTGATTGAGATTAATAAAATTAATCAGGCTTCTGCCCCTGTTTCTCAATCTACATTTGGTTTTAGAGCAGGTTTAAGGATATTGGAGGATTGCAGTAGAGTTTGAGGAGCAATGGAGAAGCTTGTGCAAGAAAAAGAGAGCCAGAGTTGCCTCTACAACTTCCCAGCCTCATTCCCTGCAATACCACCATAAATTCCTCAAAACCACCATCAAATTCCTCAAAACTAACTTTATTCATTGCAATTAAGGTTAAGGAGGATAGAATTCACCAAGGAAGAGATTACAAGCTCAAAGGAAGGAAGAAAAATGATCTAAGGCGCCATACACACTTAAAACCGCCTTCATTCTCACCAAAATTGTCTGTCATTTGTTCTCTTTGCTGGAATTTTTCCACAAAACCACCTTTCCAAAACTGTAGTTTTTTAAAGAGGTATGGTTTTACAGGTTGGAAGCGTTTAATTACATTTTACTCTTTACACATAATTGTTTAGCTTAGCCGCCCAAGTGGCTATCATCACTTTGTATAGGAAACTTCCCATCAAGAGAGGTCAAGGGATCAAATCCCCCTCCCTCACCCACTACCAAAATTGGCATGAAAATTTAGTGGAACTACTAACTTTAGTGGAAAATTCAAATTTAGTTATAACTAACTAAATTTAGCGAGAAAAAACCCTATTTTAGGGAAAAAACAAATTTCCCTCCACACTGCATATTTTTACATTCTAAGCATTTTTTGCCAAAGAAGGGCTTATCCTAAAAACTTGAATTTTGAGCTATATTTTTGTACAGTTGTTTGGCGTCAACAAGCCGTATTGGGCTCCGAAGGCCACCAGGGCCTCGACAAAATAGGTTTTTTTTGCCTGCCATTCAATTTTTTCCAAATTTTTTAATGTAATTGGTATACTTCAATGTATATTGGACTAATTTACAGGTTGTCATAGTCAACTACAAAAATTATAACTGCTCAAAAATTGGTAAAGAATTATAATAAAAAATAGTGAAAATTTGTTTCTAAAACACTCACGAGATCCTAGATCTCAATTCGTAGCGTTTGGTATATACAATGCCTCCGGGAAGCGCTTACAGGTAAAGTCTATTGTGACTAATACTACACTTAACACTTAATATAGCTGTAATAACGGTCATCTGGGCATTGACCCTTTAAATTGACAGGGATTAATAAGGTCACAATGCACACACTATGAGCCATCCTCATCCATTTGTGAAGGATTGCACGACATAAATCCAGAATGAGAAATTATCCCAAGGTATATAGCAAATTTATGCATACGTATTAGGATATTTCTTTGATCCGGTGTTCAATAATCACACATAGACCCCTTTCAGTATTGTCTTGGTACAACGTATTGAATTCTTTCACATACATTAATGCCTCTTTCATGTATTGTTGGGTATATCGAAAGGGAAATCTTCTTCCACGTACTGTCAAGTATATCGGAAGGGCACGTATATAGAAAGGTTCAGCATATCGAGACTGACAGTATATAGGTTAGGAGACCTTATACCTGGAGTGATAAGAGCCAAACCCTGTTAGTGATCTCTGCAAAATGGGCACCAATGCCCCCAAAAATTTTCTTCTGAGATTCACAACTACTTAGAGGAAACAACTATGCTGCATGGAAGACAAAAATTAAGACACATCTTGAGTTTGAAGAAATATTGCCTACTTGTGACTAGTACTCTGACCAGATCAACTATTGATACTACACAACAGATGGCATTTTGATAGAGCAGATCAGAAAGCCAAACTCATAATCTTGTTTAGATTATCTGACGATGTACAATCCCACATTCATGAGATGCCACAATAGCCAAAGAAGCATGGGATAAGTTAAGCACAGTGTACGAGGCCAAGAACAAGAATTTTATAATGAATTTTTAGAGTCAGTTACACACATTAAAGTTCAAACTGAATAACGATAAAATTGAAGCTTTCTTAAGAAGAGTTGTCAAAGTTTGAGGGCTTCACTTCTAGCCTTGGGAGAAGTGGTCTTAGATGATGCTCTTGTTCCCATTGTTCTGAGATCACTTCCTTCTTCTTACCACATTTTTGTACCAACACTTAACGTGTCAGATACGACTATTATTTTTGACAAATTGGTAAACTTACTGCAAAAAGAGGAAACCATACATAATAAGGATGATGAAGAAGAGAAGGCACTCTCTTCACATCAAAAATGGAAAGGAAAAGGTAAAGGAAAAACCTAATTCCTATCAAAAATATCAAAATCAAAATCAAAATCAAATCAAGGGGACAAACAACAGAAGAAGCAATGTCCTATCTGCAAAAGAGGACATGACCTACAAGATTATTGGTATAATACTTACAAGAACGGTTCATCTAGAAACTCTAGACCTTAACAACAACAGTCTTACAAGGTACATTCTAACCACAATCACGGGTGGAAAAAAGGAGAACTAGAAAATAAGACCCCATCAGCAAGGAAATATTGTTGAGCAATAAGAAAATTCAGACAATGAAGACTACTTGTTCACTGCTTGATCAAGTGAACCATTCACATCATCTAGGGATGTATGGTATGTTGATTTAGGAGTCACTCAACACATGACCGGCCACAGAGACTGGTTTATTTAAATGAGGGACACACCTTTTAAAAACCTCCATGTTTCGTTGGGTGATGATTCTTCATATTCAGTTCAGGGAATTGTGAAACATTTCTCTACCCCTTGGTTCACACAACTACAGACTATCAGATGTCTTATATGTCCCTGGGTTGATAAAGAATCTACTTTTAGTCATTCAAATCCTAGATGACAACCTAAAAATTGAATTTGATAGTCATTCTGGCAAAAAAAACATGTTTTATTTGAGACAAATCAAGAGGCTCGAAAATAGTTGCAAAAGCCTCCAATGTGGGACACATGTTCCAAATTGATTTTTTTCATAGAGATAATCAAGAACTTGTGGCTAAGAACTCCACCTTAGCATATTTTGTGGCATCAGATACTTGGTCATCGTAAGTTTCAAGTATCTCAAGACACTTCGCCAGACGTTAATATGGTACATGGGCTACTATCTCTTCAGAAGGATATAGACAAGTGTCCTCACTTCCTAGCAGGAAAACAAGATAGACCTTCATTCCAGAAGAGTACATTTCAAGATCAATGGAAAACTTGAACTGGTTCATACTGATCTTTATGGTCCAATGCAACTGAATTCATTTTGGATTTCAATACTTCATGCTTTGTGTTGACAACTATTCAAGGAAAATGTGGATTTTTTGTCTTCGCAAGAAAAGTGAATCTTTTGAAACCTTCAAGAGGTTCAAAGTAAGTAGTTGAGAATGAAACTAGCTCATCACATCAGAACTCTCTCACTCAGATCGAGGGGGGGAAATCACCAGTAATGAGTTCAAATACTACCTACAAACTCACAGGATTCATTGACAAATGCCTCCTCCACACACACCGCAACAGAATGTTGTTGTTGAGAGAAGAAAATCATACTATCATGGGAAATGGTGTGATGCATTATCAATGATTATGGACTTGCAAAGACATTCTAGGTAGAAGAAGCAAAGATACACATAGTGATTTATTTGAATAAAGTGCCCACAATTGCTCTTTAAGGAGTAACACCACAAGAAGCATGGTCAAAGAAGAACCCATCTATTGTACACCTTAGAGTATTCAGGTGCAAAGAAATCATGCACATACCCAAGAAAAATAGAAATAAATTATACATGAAGTCACATAAACTCATCTTCATTGGGTACAGTGAAGAGACTATTAGGGTATAGATTGATGGCTCATAAGACTAGAAAAATTCTACACAAGTAGAGTTGTTGAGTTTTTTGAGAAGAAGGAAGTAGAGACTTCTCCTCTAGACTCAGCAAGATGTATATTTTTCACCAGTTGTAAAAATTGAAGCTGATGTTCCCATCAGATGATGAAAGTGAAGATGAAGATGATGGTGTTGATTAAATAGAACCATGACCCACAGGAATAGTTCAGCGTATGCCTAAGTGGTGTACTAGCACATTACGAGATGCAAGAATGGATGCTCCACCAAATACATCCACCCCTGGACCATGGACTCGCACAGTAAAGCAAGAGAAGAAGTTAACTTTGCTTTGATGAGTAGAGTTATTGAATCTGATGATCCCTCTACAGTCCAGGAATCCCTATAGTCAAACTCTTGGAAAGATGCCATGGATTCTGAATATCAATCAGCGATGAAGAATAACACTTGGAAGCTTTTCAATCTTCCACCAAGGAAGAAACCAATTGGATGCAGATTGATATTTTAAAAAAAACTACAAAGTAGATGGGACAATGGACAAGTATAAATCGAGACTAGTAGCAAAGTGTGTATGCATAAAAAGAAGGCATAGACTACGAGGAGACATTTTCTCCCACAGCTAAGATCGAAAGAATCAGAATGATCTTTTCTCTAGCTACACAGTTTGGCTAGAAAGTCCACTAGATGGACATAAAAATTACCTTCCTAAACAAAGATTTATAAGAAGAAGTCTACATGACTCAACCTGAGGGATATGTAAGTATCTGATTAAGAAGCAAAGGTATGCATACTCAAAAAAATCTTTGTATGGCCTCAAACAGGAACCTCGGGCATGGTACATCAAAATTGATGATCATCTCGTACAACATGGATTTGTTAGAAATCCATACAATCCCAATATTTACCTCAAAAAGCAAGGGGGGAGATTGTAATTGTAGTTGTTTATGTCAACGATCTAGTTCATCACTGGATAGTTTAGTGAGGATGATCGATGCAACGAAGAAATATCTTAATCAATCGTTTGACATGACATATCTCGGGTTGATGCATTATTGTATTGGATTGTGAAGTATGGTAAAAAGAGAATCACATCTTTGTTTCTCAGATGAAAATATACCAAGGACAATGCTTGAGAAATTCAGGATGATGGATTGCACACCAATTTCTACACCTATGGAGAACAATATTACAGTTATCTCATTCAGAATCCATCTCCTGAGGTAAATGCCACTCTCTATCGACAATTGATTGGGAGCCTCGTTTACTTGACCTACACTAGACCAGATATCAGCTTTGCAATAAGCTATCAATTCAGGTTCATGTAGGAACCCAAATTTTGTAATTGGAAAGCAACAAGGCGCATTTTGAGATATCTCAAAGGATCAGTGGATCTTGGTCTAGAATACAAGAAGAATGAAAAATTATTCTTAACTGGATATTCGGATTCAGATCATGCTAGGTAACATTGAAGATAGAAAATCCACTTCTGGATTTGTATTCTTTATGGGATCTGAACCAATATCATCGGGAAAGAAAGAAACAACACTTCGTTTCTCACTCTTCCACAAAAGCTGAGTATCATTTTGAAGGATAAGCTATCTATGAAGTGATATGGCTACGTCGCATACTGGAAGGACTTAGAATACCACAAGACAAACCAACCACCATGTATGTTGAAAATGAAATTGTTCTCAAACTTGTTCGCAATCGATTTTTTCATGAGAGAACAAAGCACATTGAGGTATACGTTCATTTCATATATGAACATGTGTTGAAGCACAACATCCAACTTAAATTTTTCCCAACAGCTGAATAAAAAGAAGATATTTTCATGAAGTCACTTGCACGTGGAAAAGTTTGAGTTGTTCAGAGAATTCCTCTTCTCATCCCTTGAGACAATGCACAATTAAGGGGGGGAATGTTAGGATAATTATTATTTACCTAATATTCTAATTATGCATTTTATAATTAATTATTTATTTATTGTTATATAGTTTTTATACCATATTTTTCTTTTATTTTTAAATGTATAATTGTTATAGCAATTATGTGCTTCCCGGATGTAATATTAGGAGTTGTGAGTTTGGTTTTACCCGTGCAACCTATTAGTTTGTCTACACATGGTTGATCAATTCCTATAAGAATTGCAGCACTCCGTTGTAAGAATGAATGATTTCACATTAATTAAATATACAGGTTTCCATCCATATTTGTGAAATTATAGATGCTACACAATCCATAGTCATAGAAATTGAATATTATTTGATTATGGATAGTAAGCTATGAAGATAACCTTTAAACCCCAAAGGTCGAAGCTCTAATTAAAATATGATTGATCCAATGATACAAAAGTTATCCAATGATTTAATAACATTGAGAAGCAAATGTGTAAAAATGCTTCAACCACTCCTTAAGAGGACATCCCTTGAAGGAATTTCACTAACATGTCTTCCACAGATAGGAACTGATTGTCATCCCATTAGTAAAGACTAGTCATAGAAGCTCCTATTTTTAATTTAATTATTGATGTGGTTAAAGAAAGAGAGGAGGTGCTTGAAAAATAAAAACATGACTTTGAATAATTCTATCATGTGAATGAAACCAATGATGAGTTGGTTGACGACTCTAATATTATGTACTTGGAATATGAGGAAGATGAATATGATGACTTCATAAACTATATGAATAGTCAATACTTTGCTGTTTATACTCATTCAAAAAATTAGAAGAAGGATGTTGAAAATTCAAAGTAGAAGGATAAAGAAAAATAAAATCCAAATCCTACTCCAAATGACATACAATGATCCTTTTCCATTTCAACTAAAAGAGAAGAATCCTAAGAAAAATTTAAGCTTTCCTTCATCCACATCTATTTCCACCATTCCCAAGTCTGGTACCGTACCTATACAAAAAAATCATGAAAATATTTCTACTTCCTCAACCTATTCATACTCTTCATTTGATTTTATTAATCATGCCAAGAAAACCAAGATACAAATGTCAAAAGCTAAGTATCTTCATTCAAACCCTAATTAGTTTGAGAGATTGGTCAATTTTTTTAAAGGAAATATTTTTGTCCACTAAAATAATTCTTCCAAGGGTATTTCTCCCTATGCATACACCTCTTCCTTCCCAAAATAATATTTCCTATACTTCTTCATCTGAAAATATCAAACCCTTTTATTTTTCCCTACTCATTAATGGATTCAAATTGAAAAATTGCATCATTGATCCATGAGCTTAAGAAAACCTAATTCCTACCAAGGATGTTCATGCTCTAGGGCTTACCCTTACTAAATATTTTGAACATTTTTATTCTATGGAAATAAATAAAGTTCCTCTCATAGGACAAATGAAATATGTCCAATTTTCTTTCTCCGCCTTTCCTGAGAAGAGGGTCAAGATGATGATATTAGTGTCATATAGTCTATTTACTTATGGAGTGTTTTGTGAAAAGGTTCTTATATGGATGTATGTGGTGAAATCTACATATATTGGTCACAGGCATGGATCCTAGTGAATGAGGTAATGTGGATGATTGAACCTAAAGATCAAGAAAAATACCTCGTAACCAATTCATATGATCCTAAAGCTTATATTTTATAGGATTCGGGTTTGGGGACTTATTTCATGACTTCTGATGAAGGTTCTATCTATTCTCCATTAATGGAGGAAAATCCCAATGAGGTATGGACCTTGGAAATTAATGGTAGTTTTTCCACTTCTGGGTCAAGAGCAAGTGTGGTTCCCATATCTCCTAAAAATTATATTTTTCCTTTTCCTTTCAAGATTCATTTTGATAACATGAATAACACAACAGAATATGGATTTTTATTTTTAGGCTTGAAGGTGGAAAAATAAAAAGGGATCAAAATTTCAAGGTCCAATGTGATGTTGAGATCATTGTAAATCAATTCAAATGCCTATATCAAGTAAAGAATGGTTGCTTAAAGCAATACTAGAACCAAGCGTTGGAATTTATAAGACCTTTAGGCTTTCTCCATCAAATTTGTGTTGCATGAGCATAATGATAAAATTGATTCATTGGTTGTGTCTACATCATTTCTCATTGCTTATCAAAAATTCAAGGGGGATAAATATACCATTAAGGTAGTTTTTTTCCCTATTTTTCTTGATAATGCAGCCAACTGGTGGGTGTTTAATGATTATCAAAAGATAATTTTGTTCTTTGAGAAGCATGATAGTTTCAATGAAATATATTAAGAGGGCAATGACTTTTATTTATTTGATTTCATCTCAAATACATGGGAAGAAGTGAGAAATGGTGAATTATTATAATTACAAGGAAATGAGATCCCTAAAGGGCTGGTCCCTTAAGGGATTATTTTATAAACATGATCACTTTATCAAGAAAAAGTGGAAAACTGAAACAAATTCCTCTGCAAAGGTTGAGCAGGTGAATTTGGGAACTATGGAGCAGCCTTGGATTGTGAATATCGGCAAGTGTTGTTCACCCGAGGAGAAGATAAAATTTGTGGGATTGTTAAATAAATACATGGATGTTCTAGTTTAGTCATATTCATACTTGAAATCAATCAAACCCAATGATGTGCAACATAACATCCCCTTAAAGTCTAAAATGTAGCCATACAAATAGAAAACAACATCACCATAATCTAAAGATTTCAGGTATGATCCTTGCCTAAATTTAAAATATTTTGGATGCAATGATAATCTTTCCCATTTTTCATTTGAATTGGATTGTTAATATTATCCCAATGTGAAAAAATAATGGAGAAATCCATATTTTCTGTAACTTTTACAAATTGAACCAAGCTTTATTAAAGGATAATTATCTTTTACCCTTAATGGATCAAGTTCTTCAAACATTAATAGGTTTTTAAATATTATTTATGTATGATGAATTTTTTGAATACAATCAAATAAAGGTTACAAGGGAAGATCAACACAAGACAACCTTCACCACTACTTGGGGAACCTTTTCCAATTGGGGAATGACTTTTGGGATTATTAATGTTGGAGAAACATTCCAAAGAGAAATGGACATCTCCTTCAATGATTTGATGAGAAAGATTATCATTGTGTACCTGGATGATTTAACACTCTTTTATGAGGAAATATAAGACCACTGTGAGCACTTTGTAGACACCAAAATTTGGTATCGCTACCCTTGTCACCCTACATTTTCTTATTTTCATCATGGTCACTTATCTCGACCCTTTTTCATTTTTAATTCCCTATTTTTATTAATATTCCCATATATTATCCTATCTATTGTTAATCTCTATTAGTTATCTTCTAATCCTCGTCTCATTAGTTATTTACCTCTAATTAGCTTTCATTTCTCCTCCCTAGGTTTTTTATCATCCCTAATCACCTAGTTTCTCATCCCTATGATCTCCTTAGCCTTTATTTACTCCTTCTAACCTCCCACCTACCCATTTATCTTCCCTATGCAACCCTAACCTACCTAATCCCTTTAAAACCTTAATCACACTTCCAAAAGGTGTGATGCCTTCAGTTAGGCATCATTCCACCGCCCAAATAGACAGTTCCCGCACAGTTGGTAATGACCCATCCGGGTTTCCATCGACCCTATAAAGATAGGTTTCCCCATCCAAAGGATGCATAATAAGAATTTTCTTGCACTTTGTAACCTTGTCTTTGAGCTTGAGCTTTTTTGCAGTTTTTTTAATCTTCTTAGAGTCCCTTTGAGCTTGTTTGCATCACTTGTGTAGAATTTGGGGAGTTTATCTTAACCTTTTATTGGTTTATGTTATCATTGCTTATCATTTCTATTATTTTGTATTCAATAACATTTTTCATGTCCAACTGCCATCAAATCTTCAAATCCAACTTATTCTATCATTCATTTTGTCTTTAGGTTGTTTATTCAGCCCATCCATCTTCAGCATTATTTAGGACTTCCTAGGTCATCATTGCTTCTACCAAGTCACCATCAACCAAACCCTATTTTTTCATCCATTCTTACTTCTAGGTCTAAATCAGTCCCTCTTTCTATCTTTGTCGTCTTATTCAATACTCAGATCTATCATTCTACTTCTCTATCAGTCCATATTTTCTCTATCAGTCCTCGGTCGCCACTAACTAAGTCAAGTCACCATCGACCCCTATCCTGCTAGCCATCCAATCCATCAAAACCCCCATTTTCTTGCATACTTTTTGTTTCCCTATCTCAAACCTTCCTCTACAGCTTTCTGTCAGTGTCTATAGGTATTTTTCATCATCTAATTTGCACTCAGAACTCTCTAGATCTACATTTTTAGCTTGTTGTTCATATCCATCTACTTGGGTCACTACCGACTAGGATTCTATTACATGGGTTACGATCGACCCAAATAAGTAAAAAAAAATTGTGTTGATTTAGATCGGATCTTCACTTTCCATCCATTTCTATAAATTTCAGATTTTGTTCAGTCTCAGTTTCTGCTTGTTATCCATTTTTTTCATCATTTATTTTATCACCTTTTCTAAAATATGGGGGTTGACATCCACATAAGGAAGTGTACGCTTCTTGGAAACAACTTTGTCAAGTATCCCATTCATCTACCATCTAATCCATTTTCCTTTTAGTTATCCTTGTTGTGTAGATTCATCAAATTTGCAACGAGCAAATCCAATTTGCACCCATCCTTCCATCACCATCTCATTCCAAGGTAACTTAAACCCAATCATCATTGAGTTTCTTGATTTTATTTAGTATCTAGTTCACTAATCTAAATAGGAAAGAGAAAATTTAGTCCACCATTCTGGCATGCCCGGTGGGACCACCCTTTTAGGTGAGTCTCTTACATTTCATTCATCTTCCATATTTCTTCCACTTTCCACTTGTAGGTAGACGCTTCACTTTTTATTTTTCTTGTTAGGATTTTGGATTTCTTGGATTTTTCTCTTCACTTGCATTATCTTGAAGATCAGATAAAAAGGAAAAGTGAAAACTAGGTATTCATATTTTTGTCTTAGTTCCTCCTTGTATCTCATTTTCCCTTCCTTGTGTGTTTGTTCTCATCAAACCACCACATTTGGTTTTGGGATTAAAAGGAACTATTATCTATTTTTACACCCTTGAAAAAATTGAGCAACAGGGAAAAATTTGGACTTGAGCAGTTGGTGGAGTTTTAGTGATGAATTTGAGGAGAAATTGATAATCTTCATGTTCTGGGAACTTACAAGAAATTTTGAGGTATTCCCCTTCTTTTAGGCTTTGGAAATCCTATACTTAGCTGAATTTTAGTGAAAATTTTGTCAAACTTAGAAAAGGTGGATTTGGGGGCACTATGATATTCTTTACCTAGTTCCTCATTGTTTTACTTGGCCTAAGAAGATTAAATTTGAAAATTTTGAGAAAATGGGCTAATCTAGTGTATTGTGGCTAATGCAAACTTGGGAGACCCAAAGGGAACAAAATTCAAAGGGTCGTGAGTGCTCCGGTCACCCGTTTTTACCACATTACATTGAAAATAAGTGACCCCTATATATTGTAGGCCAGAGGGTTATGGGTGGAACTAAAGTTCCTGGAACCTCTTTTTGGCCTACAATGCTAAGGATAAAGACACCTCTAGTGTAGTGTGGAAATATTGGTCACCGAAGAAACATATGGAATGGGTGGAACTTGTTCCCCGTAAAATTAAAAAACCTGTAAAACAAAGGAATGGAAGGAAACATGATGTATACTGCAGACAAAATGGAAAATGCAGGCCCGCGAGGCACAAATGACCCAAGTACCTCTAGTACCCCTAGGGCCTGAAATACCTGATTTATCTGACCTAAAGGGTAAAAGGGTAAAATATTAAAATGTAAAAGGGGGTAAATTTTAAATGTGGACTGTAATGGATCCTGTGGAATACCCTGACACCCCTAAACTTCAAATAGGCATAACTTTCACCCAGGATGTCGAAATTTGACAAAATTGGATTTTTTGAAAAGGTCTCGACATCCTACTATCAAAACATCCCTAACATTAATGAGGACAGTTCCATGTATCTGAAACTATAATATTTGATATGATTTGGTGTTCTTCCTTCTCCAACAAGCAAAAGATCATGGAGGGATGGATTTGTCAGGCTGCCCATACCCATTTTCAAACATTTAATGCATTTTATTGGTGGGTGAAAGGGGAATTTTAGGATTTTATCCTTCTCTCTTCTCATCTTCTTCTATATATTATAAAATCTTCTCATTTTTGAGGGGGATATTCTAGGCATGGGGAAAACTACCAATTTCAGTTCTCAAATTCTTTGAGAAACAAGCCTTCACATGAACTCTGCAAATGTAATGGTGCCTCTATTTTGCAAATATGATGGACTATGTAAATTTATGGAGCAATAAAATAGTGTATTTTGGTTTTTTCTAGACCCTTTCTTATTTTTCTTGCATTCTCTTTCCTCTCCTTTGTTGTTGCTCTATTTTATGCATGTTTTCCTTCATTTGCAGGTAAATATTGTTGTGTTTAATGGATATTTGGTGGTGAATGGAGCTTGGTTTTGTGTCACATTTTTCTAGCCTTACCTTGTTATATTTTCCACTTCCATTTTCCCTTAAGAAGGATATTATAGCCCCCTTTTTCTAATGAGCTATCACCTCGATAGTGTAGGATTTCCCTCTTTTACCCTTTCTCCTTATCTGTGGTCTCTTGGAATTGATAGATTAGAAGTAGATAGTGGCATTTCATTCCCTATGAGTAGTTTAGTGATAGGATTAGGTAGAGTAATCAACCTACTCTTGAGGTCCATCTCAAGTCTGCAAGTCCTAAAAATTGAGAGATGGTCCAATGTTAGCTAGTTACATTGATAGCTCATGCACACAAACATGACAAATTAGAGGGTGCTATCATTTGGTGATAACAAAAACCACTTGCAATCTTGCTTACAAATCTAGTGGAAGTGGGGGTTGAATTGGTTGCATTTCACATTTCTCCACACTCATCTAAACACACTCATCAAATTTTACACATCGAAACAATCCTATACCAAGTGGACCTGTAATTAGGATTTCATCACCCAATAATAAATATGCCATCATGGTGTTCTAGACATGCATTATAAATCCTATACAAACTTGGGCCTCGTGTACCTTTGGGTATATCAAGGACTTCCTAACCAAAACTACATGAAACCCAGCCTTAAATTACCATTTCTTAGGTTCACCTTCGTTATCCATTCCCATTTTATTCTTTTTCACATTTTCTAAATTAATAAAGATAAAGAAAACATTACATGTTTGACTTGTTTTCTCTCTAATTAGTAAAGGAATTGTTTTCTTGTTTTTGTATCATTACTCTATTATTATAGGTTTTTTAGCTAGGAAAATGGAACAATAATCTTCCATCAAACAAATCCATTACTTCTATCTCAAAAAAATGTCTATTTTGGCCTTGTCTCATTTTCTCGTACAAGCCTATGGTCACCTCTTCCATGGTTTACCCAACCCTTTCTCATCAATCTACCTCATCAAGATTCCTTTGTCCAAAACTACTATCCATGATGAGACCAATCCCTTTCTATATCACCACTCCATCCCATCTAGACTAGACCACACCTCCATCTAACCACATCAGTTGAACCTTTTGGGCCATCCCATCATCCCTCTTGGAAGTGTAAACTTTCAAGATATTTCTCTGATGCTAATCCATTGGCCCTCCATGATTACCTCCTTAGGAAGTCAACCTAAATTCCTATTGATAGGTCCACCTCTCCACAAAAGCTATGATTATCCTTCCAATCCCTGAAACAACCACAAATTCTTTCTTCACAACTTGTGCAGTGTTCTTCCCTAGAGCCATGAATGAGCTCATGCTATGGCCCAACGTGAACTTGACCCATCTTCATCCACTAATCCTCCACCTCATCAAACTACTCAATTAGTTATGCCCATTCCTCCTAATCTACCTCACATCATTACGACCATTGTTTTATCCATTCCTATCACTTCTTCATCCACTATCACCACTAGCCTATCACTGTCACAATCCTCTTCAATAAACCCAAAAATTACCACCTATGTCCAAACAACATACTCATTATTTTCCTCTCACATCACACATGCATGTACATTTCTTCACTTCCCATCCTCATCTAACCAAATCTACATACACTTATGAACCAATTCCCATGAATTATTTTCCATTACATAGTGTCTAATCCTACCTCCATAATAATCTCAACCTATCATCACTCATCGGTATACCTCAACAAAATTCATATCCCCATTTCTCAACAAAAACAACCCAATCCCAGACAATCACATCACATTCATATCTCTCAACATCAAACATTACAACAACCCATCCAATTTCAACCAATGACCTACATTCACCCTCATCAAGTCAATACCCTAAAACACCCATTTATCCACAAGCTCACACAAAAAACCTATCCAACCACTTCTCATGTCATACAATCACAACTAATCACCACTTCAAATGACCCCATGTATTCCTTGATGAATAGTTTGGCTAGCCTTGAAGTTACTGTTTTAGTCCTCTAAGATTACATTCTCTTATGAGTAACATTTGTAACGAAACTATCCATCCATCGGTCCCAATCAAGCCATATCCTCCTCATTAGGAACTTACCAAAATTCACCAAATTTAACAGTAAGTGAGGACCCACAATGACATCTTCTTGTGTTTAGGCACTGTATGTTATCTCATTTCCTATGATTAAGGTCTCATGATTTGCATTTTTTTCTTATATCCTTGGTCCAGTCCCATGCATTGAATTCCTACAATGGATATTCCCTCAACATTCATTATTTTCATTTACCCAACTTATGCATCAGATCTTTTTAGAACACTTCTAAATCAATATTGCATGCAATATCACCATTACAAACTTGTATACAATATTCGACAATTTGACGATGAGTCTAGGACATATTTTGTCGCACAATGGCATAGGAATCATAAAAATCAACTGCCATTTTCTCTTCCAAAAAACAAATCTCATGGAATTTTTTTTCATGACTGTTATGTGAATCATATCTCATCCATATTAGCAGATCCAATCATTTTAGACATTTAAAGAAACCTTCTCCATGGCTCATAAACTCAAGACTCGTGCCCTTGAGTAAGGCCAAATTAAACATAAATTAAAGAAACTAAAAACTAAGTTTATTGAACCATCTATACACAATGAAAAATCCAAGAATGCGGAAAATATTGCGGTGGTCAAGTCTTATTCCACACCCACCTCTAGTACATGGCCTCAACAAAGGGATCCTAGGCCACCACCCAGCTACACTCCCCTTGGAGATTCATATAGCTCAGATCTTTGAAAATTTTATGGTGGTTCCATCTCATTGCACTTCCCTACATTCAAAAATTTGACATGAATCAAGACCTAAACCATGGCTTGGTATTGTGATGATCACTATTGTAAGTACCATCAAGTCCATGGACATGATTATATGACAAATTTTCAAACACTTTAAATATCTTGTCCAAAAACTCATCGGCCAAGGTGACCTTCAAGTGGATAACCCCAAAAAACCTCCTAATCAACCTTTTGATGTCTTCAAACAACCATTTCCTAATCAAGAACTAACAAATCTAGCCACCCTTTCCATATCTCAAGCACCCAATTCTTGTACCATTAATACCATCAATGTTACCAACACCATTTATAAAGATCTTACCCCATAAAAAACTTCACCTACTTCACCATACTCATTAGATCCACCCCTTCTTTAGACATTATCCCCATGTATCTACGACTCCATTAACACGTATCCCCATCTCTACAACAATCATATCAACATCTACCATGAAACCTACTATTGATTCTATACCTACACCTTCTTCATCACTTCCCATGTCTACATTTACATTCATACATGATTATACCAACTACTTCACTTATATTTATTCCACTCTCATCTATTATATCTCAACCATCCTTAGAACTAATCCCAATTCCTCTTTCTACACTTCTACCCACACCAATCACATCAATTATTGTGACCAAAATTGACATCATCCATCTCCTACTTACATTTTTTTTTCATCATTTGAAGAGTGTGTGAAAGCACTCCAACTTATCGATGACTTCAAATGATGCCCTTATATCATCCAATGAAATAAGACGCTCCCACATCACATCTCAATATTCATCTTCTTTAGAAATTATCAAACAAAAGCTACTCCCACCACCAGCATATCAACCTCAACAACAAAATCATCAGAACCTCTAAGTTGATATCATTATCATTCCTCCCTAAGGGTGCTTCTTCACAATCAAAATCTAAGACCCTTGGTGTGCTTCCCCAAAGGCCCCTTTCACATCCTCATACAGAAGATAGACATTCCTCCACCTAAGATCAAACAAACTAATGTCCACATGTCACCTATCGTAGGACCACAATCCATCTCTCGTAGGGTTGGCTCCTTCATCCAAGATATCACAATCAATTAATCAATCCAAATCAAAACCATCCAACACTTCTTTAAAATCTGATCATTATACCAAACCATAAAACATCACTAATTCAGAGCCCAAGATGTCTAAATCATGAAATGATAAAACCCAAAATTTGACATGCAAACCACAAAATGATAAGACTCAACCTTCAACATCTAAATCATCTCACACATCCACCTACCAAATGTCTACTTATTCTTCTAAATCCAAATCCAAATCTAAGGCTTCCAAAACCTCTTACAAGGACAAGGCACCTCCCAATGCATTAGTCAAATCATATGTGGAGGTACTTCAACACTTGCATTCAAATTTCCACTATCATGCTCCCTCTTATTAAGGCCTTAGATCCCACACATTAAGAATCCATCATGGTTTGATTTTAACCTCACTTTGCATTTATCATTGCACCCCTGGACATGACATAAAACATTGTAAATAACTTCCAAACTATTGTTTACAACATCATTCAGGAGGATGATCTTCTTCTTGAGAAAAATCAATCTCCTCCTTCCACCTTCTCATCTATGACCACTTCAACATCCAGATCATCAATTTCATCCACTAAAATACACAAGTCTTATCATTCATCACGGACTTATGTTTTCTTCCCTCCAACAATAGAATATCCTTCTAAGGATGGTCCCCCTTTATTCATCAATGATGTTTAGATAACCACTCAATCAGGTCTTCATGACTCTAAATCAACACCCCAATCAAAATCAAAGACCTTCATTTTTATCCCTCCTCCAAAGGATCTTACCTCATCTACGCCCCCATCATCAGAACCTAAGGTTGTGATCATCGCTCCCTCTAGTGATCCCACTTCTTCATCATCTATATCATCATCAAGACCTAAGGTATCTATCTTAGCTACCCCTCAACCTATCGTGTAAAGTATCGTTAAGAAACTTCATCAGGCCCTAGTTAATATGTCTCTTTATGAGCTCATCCAATGATCCCAGGATCATAGGTAGGCTCTCATTGAAGGCTTGAAGCACATCCCGACATATAGTGATGAGACTCAAATCATAGGAGAACTTGCAGCTTCTACTTCTATCTCTTTTGATGATGTGGAGATCCTAGACATTTTTCCTGAGGAACATGACCTTTCCCTTTCATCACGATTAGAATTAATGACACATTTATTCGAAAATATATGATTAATAATGGGGCAAGTATCAACATCATTCCATCACATACCTTTGATCAGCTCAAGATTCCTAAATCCACTATCACCCAAAAACCCATTTTCCTTTGTGTATTCAATGATGTTATCACTCACGCCTTTGGAATGGTTGTCCTCCCTATCCAATTTGGTGATAAGATCATCCATGAAGTATTCTACATCATAGAAGGGGAAATTCAATACAATGTTCTCCTTAGATGACCTTGGATTCATGTTATGTGTTACTTCCCCTCCACGCTTCATTATTGCCTCAAATATGAGCAAAAGAAGAAAATCTTGATGATTCTTGGTGATGCTCCTCCATTCCATGCATGTAACATGACCTATCAACCCAATGACATCCTCACCCCCAATAACGACCCATCTCAACCATCCAAAACCTCATCCATCTCCTTATCCAAACTTTCCAATGATGAATTCTTATAAAAATTCATGGACAAACTTACACTAGGGGAGTATCGCCTTCTCATGTTTAACACCATCCATAAGCCTCATCGTCTTAGTAGACCCAAAAAATCTCCAATGTACAAACCTAACATCGGGGATATCGTTCCTTTCATCCCACCTCATCTTCACACCAATCTCATCTATGGTGGTGTCGACTTCCCTTCTTCCCACATCATTAATCATCCTCAGACCAATCCATATACCGAAGGTTATGGCTTCCTTGACAAACCATCCTTCACCCACACATATCTTCATCATTTTGCATGGAAAGGATTTGGCATGGGACATTATGATCATGGAGCATATGACATTATTATCAATTAATGTTGTAAACCTAATGAGAAATTCATATTAGGTTATCAAGGCAACCTGTTGATCCCATCCCACCATCTATGATGCATATGGATGTTGATCCTCCATCTTCTCCATCCCATTAAGTTATGGATATGGATGATATCATTTCCATTGCTTCTGGATTTTGTTGTTACTATCCACTATCACCTTGGGACAAGTCACCTATCAGTGTGAAAATTAGACCAGGTCCCTTCCTCTTTGTCACCCTGAAATGACAGAAGAAAAGTTTTCTACCATCAATATTCTCCATTGCACTGACGATGACACCATTCTTTCCCACATGGGGGAAAAATATTCTTATCTTCATAAGACCTTTCCATCCAATTATCCCACACTTATCAATGAAGCCACCATTGACATCAACATCGAGACTCCCCAGAAGCCTTACATTCTCAAAGTGGGTCAATCACTTGATTTTCAGGATCTTGAATCCTTCACCACATTTATTTCTCACCATATCTAGGCCTTTTCATGGTCATATTCCGATATGACAAGCATCAATCCATCTATTTTCATCCATAACATCGTTACCTTTCCCAACGCTAAGCTGGTTAAGCAAAAGCTTCACCGCATGCATCCTTGAGTTTCCCTCCTTGTCAAAGAGGAGCTGTAATGCCTTCATTCTGCCAGCTTCATCATCCCCATTGATTATCCCCGATGGGTTTCTAACATTTTTTTCATCGCTAAGGCATCTGGAAAAATTTGTATATAAACATAATTTTGAGATCTAAATCTTGTTTTCCCCAAAGATGACTTCCCCCTTCCAAACATCAATCAACTTGTGGATCTTACCGTAGGTCATGAGAGGCTTTCTCTTATTGACAATTTATCTAGTTATAAGAAGATTCTCATTACACCAAAAGACCGACATAATACCTCCTTCATCACTCCTTGGGGGATCCTTTTCTATCAAGTCATGCCCTTCAGTCTAAAAATTTTCCGAGATACCTATCAGCAAGCCATGAATTACATCTTCCATGATCTCATCCATAAAATAATTGAGGAATATGTTGATGATCTTTTGGGTAAATCTAAGTATCAATACAATCATCTCATTATTCTTGAGGTCCTTTTTGAGCATCTTATATGATTCTTCCTTTGTCTCAATCTAGCAAAGTGTGTATTTGGAGTGCTAACTGGAAAAATCCTTGGCTTCATTATATCCATCAAGGGTATTGAATTTGACCCCTCCAAAGTTAAGGATATCCTCAAGATACCTCCTCCTTCCAAGCTGAAGAAAATTCGTAGCCTCCAAGGTTGACTTCAATCAATTCACCGCTTCATCTCGCAACTTTTGGATCATTTCCAGCCCTTCCACCATCTTCTTCATAAAGACATGAACTTTAATTGGGACGATAACTTTCAAAAGACATTTGACAATCTTAAGCAGTATCTCTTGTCCCCTCCAGTGCTTATACCTCCATGCAAGGGGTAGCCCTTTTATCTTTATGTGTTTACCACTAATATTTATTTAGGGGACATGTTAGCAAATCATGACGACTAAGGTCATGAGCAGGCTATTTATTACATTGTTCACACCCTTCACAACTATGAAACCTGCTACTCTGAAGCTGAAAATTTGTGTTGCACTTTCTTCTTTTCCACTTATAATATTTGACACTATCTTCTCAATCATAAGACCTATGTTGTCACTATCTTTCATCTTCTCAAAACAATGAATTCTAAGTCATATCACAATGATCACATCACTCGATGGCTCATGCTCATGACTGATTTTGACCTAGAGTTCATATATCAAAATTATATCAAGGTCCAAGTTATCATAGATCAATTAGCTGAATGCCCTCTTCTTAGTACTCATCTCCCTCATGAGAATTTTCCAGATGAGCCCATCAATCGATTTCACCATGAGTATTACACTCTTAGGATGACCCTCTTTTTTGACAACTCTAAGTGTCAGTAAGGGGGAGGCACTGGCATCAGTATCATTCCTCCTTGGGATACTAGCATTCCTCTCACTGAAAAGATTTGATTTTGAGTGCAAAAATAATATGGTGGAGTATGAATCCCGTAACTTAGGTCTTGAAATTGTCACCTTCTTGGGTTTTCAAATCCTCGACATCTATGGGGATTTTGATCTCATCATTAAGCAATTCAAAGGTGAGTATCAATGTAAAAAATACACTCTTCACAAATATCAAGACATTTTCATCCTCCTTCTCAAGGCCTTCGATTCTTACATCATCCAATTCGTTCCCTAATCATCAAATCATTTCACTGACACAATGGATTCTCTTGCATCTCTCATCCCATGGACAACAAATGAATCCAAACTTTCTATTTTTGTTCATCTTCATGGCCAACCATCTCATGAGTTACCTCATGTTAATCTTGTCAACTCTAGTTTGTCATATTTGTGGTACTCTCAAATCTTGGATTAATTATTCAAATCCATCATTCCCTCTGACCTATCTAATAATGGTAGGAGGTCTTTCTCTCAGTGTACTAACCACTATTTCATTCTTAGCAACATCCTTTATAAATGTTTATTTTATGCTATTCTCCTTCAATGCCTTAAATCACATGAATCTTCTTGCGTCATCTAAGAATTCCACAACAACATTAGTGGTGGAAACTCTAGTGTGTTATCTGTTGCTAAACATGTTCTTCGTCTCAATTATTATTGGCCTTCTCTCAGTCGTGAGTGTTATGAGTATGTTAGAAGTGTGTCAATTTTTAGCAACATTCCAATCTTATTTACATTCCTAGCCAGGCCTTACAGCTAGCTCATGACCTTTGGCCCTAGTCATAATGGGTTCTTGATCTCATTTGTACCATCAATCCTCATTCCTCATAGCAGCATCATTTTATCATCATCACAACTGAATATTTCACCAAGTGTGCGGAGTCAATTCCACTCACCTCAACTAAAGCTAATCTAATTATTAACTTTATTTATCGGCACATCATTTTTCACTTCAGCGTTCCTCACAAGATTGTCATGGACAAAGAAAATTCCTTCAAAAAAAATATATCTTAAGAATTTTTTCTACTCATTCAATATTAATCTTATCTTCTCTTCTCCACACTACCCTTAAGCTAAAATCCAAGTCGAAGAAACTAAAAAAACCCTTCGTAACATTCTTGCCAAGGCTATTGATATAACCGTCATAATTGGCATCTTCACATCCCTTTTTCTCTTTGGGCCTATCAAACTAGCATTCATACCTCCACAAGTGTTATTCCCTTTTCTCTTGTCTACGTTTCTAAGGTCATTCTTCCTCTCGAAATTCAAATTCCATCCTTACATGTTTCTCTTTATGACTTCATCTTTGATGAAGATTATCGCCAGGAGTATCCAGCATAGCTTAAATTGTTAGATGAACATCACCTTCTTACTCTTGATCACTATCATGTCTATCAAGAGCACATCAAGTGTGCTTACAATAAGCACCTCAAATAATGTGACTTTAAAATTGGAAACCTCATCCTTAAAGAAATTCATAATGTTGCTACTCTAGAATGGAACCAACATGGAAAGTTTTCCCCCAACTAAATTGGACCTTACATTATCACACATAAGTACAGGTTGGGAGCCTATCTCTTGGCCTCCCTTGATGGTAAACCTAAAGTTGATCCACTCAATGCATTGCACTTGCTATCATTCTATTGTTAGCATACCTTCCATTGAGCACTTAGTCATATCCTTAGATAATTCCTTCATCATGAGCCTCTTCCATCTATCACTGTAATGATTTGGAATTATATGGTCTACCGTCACTTTCCTAGACATGACCTTAAATATGGGCACAACGGCTCTGTCCATAGGATTTTCCTTATGGATAGGTTATCCCTTCTTGGTGACAAATCCATGATCATTACATTCATCACCCTCTTGTTTACCTATTGGAACCATGCTAAGGGTCCTAAAGGTGTCACTTGTACATTCGTTATCCCCTCCTAAGTGGTCTACCTAGCTATTCCCAGCTCTTCCATGTGTAAAAGTCAAAATTCATGAATGATCTCATCAAAATTTAAAGACATAAAAAATAGACTGCTCCCTCAAAGGATAGTTGTTCATGTAAAAAAACATCAAATCTAATAAATAAATGGATCCCGCGGAGGATGGCTATCATGTATATCATTCTTACCATTGAAATCATTTATGTATAAAGTATACTATACCCTCGAAGGATGGCTACTTTCTTGTATCATGGAAGTGAAGGATTCCCACATTGATCAGCCTTCTATTATATTAGCATCCAAACAAAAGCTTCCCAGATTGATCAACTTTATTTTCTCAAACTTCTCGCATTGATCAGTTTTCTTTATTTCCTCTACCCAGAGCTGGGGCATAGACATAGGGAAATCCATCTATGGAAAACCATCTTCCCATGTATAAGTCACATATTAAACCCCTTCGTCATGTTGACATTAGGTTTATGAGCTTATCACATCCATATTTCCCTCATGGTATTTTGGTATAACTAACTATTGTTGGTTATATGTTAACACTTGTTATGGTTGCATGTGTATTTTGTTACTTGGATCCCCTTCTCATTTACCACTAATGCAGTTGGATACATTGTTTCCTCATGTGTTCCTTGCTATGACGTAGCATCATTCATACCCATAGGTCGCTAGCCATCAAGTTGTGTTCAATTCCAATTTGTCATGCCTATCTTTTACCACATCTATTTCATTTAGATCATATATGTGTTATCTATCACAATTTCACATCATCAATTATCTATCACATCCACTTTCAAATAACATCATAAGTCACATATTATCAACATCCAATCACATACATACATTTTCACCATCATAATCAAATAAGTAAAATAAACACATTATCATCATTACATCCACATCCACATAAACATCAACATAAATTAAATCATCAACATCATACAATGAACACGTGTTAAACAACAACAAAATTATATATCATATATATCCAAAATAAGTGTCTCAACACGTCATCATTGGCCTCTAAGAGCTCACTCTCAAAGTAGAAATGTTATCAAAATCAGTAAAAGTAATATCAAATAATCGCAAGTCTTGTCCCCCTGAGGCACGACCCTCTGTTTGTCTCTTTCTCTCCTCTCCTATGCCATGGCCCTCTCCTTGATGTGGCTAAGCCACACTCGTTGCACTCCCATATGGCTCTGCTCCAGCCTCTACTCGTCGATGCAGATACTCCCAATATCTCAAAGTGTGAGGTATCTTGTGGATCATAATCTGCTCATAGTACTTAACCTCAACGACCAGTTCTCTATATCACTCCATGGATATCATACCAAGTGGTGCCCTTTGTCCTATCCCCTATAATGTTTCATATGCACTGCTCATTGACTATGTGGAAAGTATAGTCACAAGATCTCCAAATTGGGCTTTATAGGCCTCCCTCTTCCTATGGTACTGATCCCTATCCTGAATGGATCGGTCCCTCTCCTACGTAAGTGTATCTCTCTCCTGGTACTCCTTCCTAAGCTCTTGTATCTCAATGTCCATCTTTACACGATTCCACTCTAACTCTACACAAACATTTCATCTCTATGGACTCCTCTCCATCTCCACTACCACTAACACCTGCACCAGCCTCAACCTTCATCTCCTCCTCATCCTCATCTCCCCTCTCTCTGGCTACCCTAGCTGCCCACATGGTCATCATCTAATCTAAAAATACTAATCCAACTCCCACATCATCATCTTCATCCCATGATGTTGGTGCCTCCTCTATAGGGTTTTTCATGTCAGGACTAGGTTGCTACCTATCAATATCCTCTCACCTATAGGAAATAGGCTCCCCACGTACTATATGTAAGACACTGAACTGTTAATGGAGTCTATCAAACTGAAAGGCTTCAATCATCTCGACTTTATGACCTTGTACCCATCTGATCCTCCTCATGTCGGCTAGTTCTACATCTGCTCCTAGTCATGTAAGGAGATCTCTATATGGTCACCATCTAATATTTTCTCCTTCGATCTCTATGAATCTATTTTTATACTAATCCGCGCCTCTAACTTATCATTTATCATTCATTTGATCTCTTATCAATCATATCACGTATATAGATCTAGCCGCAATAAATCTAGATGCCCTCTATTTGAACTATGGCGGTTATATCTAATTTTGAGGAGCCCCCCATCTCTCTGCATGCACATATCTTCTCGGCACCCCCAGAACTATAGATAGGGCCCCACCCAATGATTTGTATAATTAGATCCTTCCTAATTAATTTTTTTATTGTATTGAAACCTTTTAAATCATTAACAAATTTCAGGGGGGCGGAATCCTCCCTTCTATATAGATCAAATATGGTAGATATAGTTAATTAGGGGCCCTCAATTGATCTCCTTAGATGAAATCTGAGAACTATTTATAAGGCATATCATGCCTATCTACCAGTGGGGGTGGGAAGCCAATTCAATAGTATTGTATTATTGGGGTGATGAATGGGGTGCCCCTAAATCTATACTATCAGTTTAGAGTTGGAAAGGTAGCTTATCTTTTGTCTTTTATCATGGCAATAGAGGCATAATTGATCTAAGATCTAAGATATATAGAATCCCATTGTTCAAATAGACCTCGCCCCAACTAATTGATAGATTCACTATAGTTCTATCTAGGGGTTCTAGGGAACTCTGATTTACGTAAATTTTCTAGATTATGATTAACCTCTAAATATGAAATCACTGCTTTCACCTACACATTCATGATTCCTTTATTTTTAAAATAGGATGAACAAGATAGCGAAGGTAAAATCTGGTTTACAAATAGAATAGGATATTTTACCCTATTTAAATGCAAGGGAAATGTATGCATTTTCATACTATAAAAAGAAAAGGATAATCAATGTGTTCCTATCCTACACCACAAAAATATACCTTCATGAGAATGTCGTTGCCATATAGATATACCGAGTGTCTCCCCGAGGGTGGCAATAAATGGGACCCAAAGCTAGGGAGAGGGAGAGGGATTTTAAAGTCCCTCCCTTTTTCTGTCTGGGGGGTATGGACCCCCTAACGGGAGGACTGGAACCCAACCTGGAAAAGAGGAAAACACATAGTGGTGTCGTGCATGCATGACATTAGATTCATTTCTTGTCTCAAATATTCACTGGTAACATGCCATATCTCGATCAATTGACGTAATTTTTCCATTGCATGTACATTCCCATAATCATGATGTTTTTCCGAAGCAAAAACTCAACTCAAACCATAAGGAGGTTTTAATAGGATGTTTAGCAATTTAAATTTTATTTATAGTTTGGTATCGTCATGGTTCCTAATGTTTAGTCCGATGGTAATATTTGGTTTCTATTATGGATTTTTAACTACATTGCCCAGTTTTATCTGATCTTGGTTAGCCTTTCACCCCTAGCCACAAGTCATCCCCATATTTTTCCACATACATGGTTTCGATCCTTCGAGGCCTGTTGGATCTCTCTTCAACCTACTCATGGCTAGATTGATCGATTTCAGGTCAAATAGGAACAACTTCCCTCTATATAATATATCCATAGGCTTGGTCTCTATAAGCTTGATTAGCTCGCCATCTCTAGAATCCAACCGTGAGCTCTATATGGTCCCTTGTAACCCATGGTAGCCATGGTGGCTAGATGAATGCAATATTCTCATAGGCCCAGCAGTGTAGGAGGAATCCTACATATAGCCTTGTCCTCCTCCCAACTCTATACATAGCTAGCTCGTGATAAACCTGTGCTAGAAAAGTGGTACCAGATGAGAACATTATCTGATGATCAACTATATCTTCCAAGACAACTGCTAATGTCCACAAGAATTTGTCTCCCCCTGAGTCAAGCAATTTATAGCAGGATATCATCATCATGATCAAATAGATCAATCTTCTGTATGGTACCCAACGCTCGTATCTCATCTCATATGAAAATGCATCAGAAGTGAAAGTATTATGAGGTTCATTGGCTCCAAACATCTATGTCAAAACTATTAACCTATTATCCAATGTAATGATAGCTATCTTTTCCCCCTGTATCGGTAGTCTAAGGATGTGATACACATCCTGCAGGGTGATCGTCGTCTCACTTGTCTTAAATGAGAAGGTGTATGTGTGCATATCCCACATCTCCACTAATGTAATCATCAATCCAAAATCTCATGGTATCCTATGATAATGGTTGAAACCTCCCAATCCCATGGCCACTAAGTGATCCCACTTAGTGTCGACTATATCCCCTCTAATTTGGTTATACAATGTTAGGACTCTATCTCTAAAATACAAGGTCTCTCTAGCCTGTAATCATCAAAACAACAAGAAAATTCCATTTTCATCATCACCATTTTATCTAGAGTCCTTCTATCTATCAAAATTATCTATTTCAACCCTGGTTGACGCCGACCGAGGACGGGTCAACATGTCCAGGGGGCCAATCGACACCTTTTATGGATAATTCGACGGTGACCCTTCCAAGTCGCTGCCGACCACCCTCGGCACCATCCAATTTCTAGAAAATGCAAAAAAATAAGTAAAACATAAAATAAATCAAAAATAAGCTTGGGTTTTTACTACTCACCATCATACCATCTGGTGTTTCCTGTATTTTCCTTTGGTATCCATTTCTCAATATTGTTTTATAATGCTAAGCTCTGAATCTTCATGTGCAGGCATGAAAATGAGCATAGTTGGTTGACTTTCAGGCTTATATAGCCACCGAACCAAGTCTTCGCCAACCCCCTTGGGTCACCGCCGATCGGCCTTAGTTGTCATCAACCCGCCTAGGGTGTTGTTGACATGGCCTTCTCTCGTTCGTTTTGTTTCCATTGCTAGAGCACCATCTCATCATCTATCTTTCCTTAAATCCACCCTCGTGGCCATATTTATTCCCCCCTTAGGTCATTTTATATCATCATTTTTTCATATTCTACCTCTTTGGTCATCTTCGTGTCTTGCGCTAAGGCACCACTATTTTCATCCTCGACCTTTGCGGACATACATTTTTATCTCAATTCCTCAAGTTTGAAGGATTTCACATTATTTTTCACATTTACTTACGCATAGCTTTGATGTGTGCCTATGACCCATTGGTCCCCATGGCTGGCATCCATATTAATTGGTTTCTCATTGGATTCCCTCCATTTCGTTGTGATTTTCACTAACTCACATGTCCATAGGACATTTTCGTCATCTCCCTAAATACTTTGACATTTTTTCCTACTGAAGTGACTCCTTAAATCACCGCCATATTTTTGATATTTTGTTTTAATCCTTCTTTCCCGGGGAATCTTGTCTTGCCTCATCATTTTACCCATTCTTATCTTCCCACCCACCCTTCCTCATCTATCTCTTTCAACCTCGTGATTGATTCCTATTCATGTCATCAATCCCTCATTTGAGGGGGAGTTCATCATCAATCCTCCAGAATTCTTCATTTAACCTTTTATCTCTCGTCTTTTTTGTCTCATGGCTTGCTTACATACACCACTCAACAAAAAGGGGAAAATGTAGACACCAAAATTTGGTATCACTACCCTTTTCACCTCGTGTTCACTTAATTTCATCCTGGTCACTTATCTAGAATATTTTTTATTTTTAATTCCCTATTTTTATTAATATTCTCATCATTCCCATCTATTATCCTATCTATTGATAATCTCTATTAGTTATCTTCTAATCCCCATCTCATTAGTTATTTACCTCTAATTAGCTTTCATTTCTCCTCCCTAGGTTGTTTATCAACCCTAATCACCTAGTTGCTCATCCCTAGGCTCTCCTTAGCCTTTATTTACTCCTTCTAACCTCTCACCTACCCATTTCTCTTCCCTATTAAACCCTAACTTGCCTAGCCCTTCCAAACCCTAATCTCGCTTCCAAATGGTGTGATGCCTCGAGTTAGGCATA
This sequence comes from Taxus chinensis, assembly GCA_019776745.2. Taxonomy (NCBI): domain Eukaryota; kingdom Viridiplantae; phylum Streptophyta; class Pinopsida; order Cupressales; family Taxaceae; genus Taxus; species Taxus chinensis. The sequence continues at coordinate 329,519,689 of CM034147.1, forward strand.
ATTCCACCACCCAAATGGATGGTTCCCCCGTAGTTGGCGGTGACCCATTCCAGTTGTCATCGACCCTATAAATCTAGTTTCCCCCCATCCAAAGGATGCATAATCATAATTTTCTTTCTTTTTGCGACCTTGTCTTCGATATTGAGCTTCTTTGTATCTATTTTAGTCTTCTTCGATTCCCTTTGAGCTTGTTTTCATAACTTGTGAAGACTTTAGAGAGTTTATCTTGACCTTGTGTTGGTTTATGCTGTCATTTCTTATCATTTCTATTATTTTACACTCACTAACATTTTACAGGTCCAAGTACCATCAGAGCTTTAGATCCAGTTTCTTATGTCATTCAACTTGTCTGTAGGTTGTCTATTCAGCCCATCCAACTTCAACATTATTTAGGACTTCCAAGGTCACGGTCGCTTCTTCCAAGTCATCGTCGATCCAGCCCTATTTTTTCATTCATTCTTCCTTCTAGGTCTACATCAATCCCTCTTTATGTCTCTGCCATATTATTCAGCACTCATATCTATCATTATACTTCTTGGTCAGTCTAGATTTGCTCTATCAGTCCTCAGTTGCAACTGATTAAAGTTATATTCGGCCCCTATCCTGTTAGCCATCTTATCCATCAAAACCCCCATTTCATTGCATCCTTTTTATCCTTGTCTCAGACCTTCATCTGCAAGTTTCTGTCAATCTCTAAAGGTCTCTATCATCATCTGATTTACACTCATATCTATATTTTTAGCTTGTTGTTCAGATCCATCTACTTAGGTCCCCGCCAACTGGGTTTCTGCTACTTGGGTCGCCTTCGACCCAATCAAGTAAAAAAAAATTGTGTTGATTTAGATTAGATCTACACTTTCCATCCATTTCTATAAAATTTAGATTTTTTTTAGTATCAATTTCTAAATGTTATATCACCTTTTATCAAATACGGGGGTTGACATCTACATAAGGAAGTGTACACTTCTTCAAAACTAACTTTGTTAGGCAGCCCCCTCATCTACCATCTAATCCATTTTCCTCTTAGTTATATTTGTTATGTAGATTCATCAAATTTACAACAAGGAAATCCACTTTGTGTCTGTCCTTCTGATGAGGCCATAAATTGGCCATAAATTACCATTATTTTGTCCTTCCAAGTTACCTTTGAAAGTGGATTTAAATGTAATCTAGGAACTTATAGTTTGCTTAAGATAGAATATAGGATATATATCTTGTTCATTCTTCAGAAATATTTTTTATCTATTTTTTTGACTAATCCTATTGATTATTTAGGAAAAGATGCAAAGTATTGTGTATGCAGGCCATAAAAGAAAGATAATGCTAGTATTTAGAAAAGGATAATTGATCATAAATGGTATATCTAAACTCAAATCTGATTTCATATTCATATTTCACTCAAAAAATTATGCAAGTTCAAAAAAAGAATCATCTCAATCCGAGATCATATGCAAAAGTTATAGTTGTTTTAAGTTCACTCTGGAACTCACAGGCTTAGTTCCAAAACTCACAGGCTTAGTTCCAGAACTCGCAAAGTTAGTTTTGGAACTCCCAGAGTTAGTTCCAGAAATCGTAGGCTTAGTTCCGGAACTTGTAGGCTTGGTTTCAGAACTAAGCATATTTTGACAGTTTTTTAGGAATTGTGAAAGATCAGAGAATCCAATGGAAAATATGAGAGAGGTTTTTGTTCAGAGAAATGTTTTTATCAAAAAAATCATTCAGATTTGCTACAAGTTTTACCAATAAAGAGAGATGTAAATTTTAGTGAGCTACATTTCGAGGAAAAGTGTATTCGATGAGCGCTAAAAGTTCCATAAACAGAAACAGAAAATTCAAACAGAAAATCTGAGAGGTTTTTGTTCATAGCAATGTTTTTAACAAAAACCTCATTTATATTTGCAATAGGTTTTACCAATGAAGATAAATCCAACTTTTAGTGAATTGCGGTCCAAGGAAAAAGCGTATCAGACAAGTGTTAAAAGTTCCACAGTCAAAAACAACAAATTCAAATGGAAAATCGAAGAAAGGTATTTGGTCAAAATCATATTTTGAGGGAAATCCTCCTTCTAATAATGTAGAGGAATAAAATAATTATGATTCTTGTTACCGAAAAAGCAAGGAGAAGATTTGGGAGCAAATCTTCCTAAAATAAGTGAGATAAGACTTTGACTTCAATAATATATCTCTCTCCATATTGTGTGGAGATGGAGATCTTAGTTGTTAGAATTGGAGTAAAGAAAAGATCATATTATATTTCCTAAAATAAGGAGTTGGTTAGATGCATGAGTTATGAATGCAACCTTCCACACTCAGATATGTAATGTTTTTCTGTCAAGAAATAAAGATTTTTTCTTTCCTCTCAAATATTCTGTAGTTTTAAGATCTCAGAAGTATGATTTAAATCATCTTCCAAGGAATGACCTGGCCACTCATTTCAAGGAAGATGGATTTGTGTATTTATGTTCATGTTTATTCATTTGTCTGTAATTCATTCTGTCGTATTGTTTTTATCCTTGTATTGTGAAAATGCAATCTGTTGTGAACCTACATGTGTTTTGTTCAATTATGTTTATTTCTAATTCAGAAATTTCAATTTATGCAAGTGTGTCTTTCAATTCATGCAAGTGTGTTTCTTTCATGTAAACTTTATTTCTGCAAGTGTGCCTTTTAATTCATGCAATTGTGTTTCTTTCATGCAAACTTTATTTCTGCAAGTGTGCCTTTCAATTTCCGTAAGTGTGATTTATCTTATGCAAGTTTGGTTTTTTTAAGGGATTTGTTTTCCAAGATCTTCTTCTCTTAATGCATACAACCTTCAAACACCAACCCAGATTGACATTATTAATCGCAAGGATTGATGACCCTCATCACCTTCCATCACCATCTCATTCCAAGGTAACTTAAACCCTTGCATCTGTGAGTTGCTTGATTTTCTTTAGTATCTAGTTCACTAATCTGAACAAGAAAGAGAAAATTTATTCCAACAAACTTGGAGCATATTTTTGAAAAATGTTGTCAACATGGGATTTCCTTAAATCCCAAGAAATTGATGTTCAGAGTGACGAAAGGAAAATTTCTAAGACACATTGTGTCAAAGGAATGAAAAAATATTGATCTTGAACGAGTCAAGGCCATACAAAATATTACACTCCCAACACGTAAGACTGGAAATCATTCATTTTTTGGGAAATTTGATTTCTTAAGAAGGTTTGTTCCTGACTTTGTAGAAAAAATGAGGCATATAGCTGAGATGATGAAAGGTATTTACATATTTGGTATTTGCATCTTGTGTGTAGGCCTAGATTTGATCCCTAATAGTAAGAGAGAATGTGTGGATCCATCTTATCCCATGATGCAATAGCTAAGTTTTTGAGTCTTTGGAGTCTACAACAAGATATTTTCCCAGGTCTTATCTTATTTATTTGTGAAATCTCATAAAATGCTACTAACTCTTGGGGGAAGTTAATGCACCTAAGTATCTCTAACCTCTATTTTCCTTTATGTTATTTCAAATTTAGATTTTTTATGTTTTCATGAATATGTTGGAGTACATTAGTATATTCTTACTATTTATCTATCGGCAAGCATATGTATGGCAATGGAGGGGGAAAAACATGTCTAAAAAAGTGTTTTAGAGTAATTTTGAATGTAACGCACTCGTCTTATGCATTATTCATGCTATAATGTAAATGATCCATAATATGATTTCATTATTAAATGTTATCCCAAAATTGAGTTTTATGATAACTTTGGGACAACCTGCCAAGTTTTTCTTTGGGAAATCTGGAGTTAGTCATTATTTCTGAAAATCCTAAAATTTGATCCAACTTTTGAGTTTCCTTTGTTTTTAAATATTTCGGGCTTTTGAAGCATGCAAGCATATTATATGTAATGTGTTTCCTAAACTTTAAACCATGAAATACATTATTAGTGTTTTTCAAGATTTTAGGATTTTATAAAATCAGAGCATTTGAGCATGAAGACATTTAAAGTGTAGGATGAACCCTGAACCAAAAAACACACTCTAGTGTACTTCTAGATTTTGAGGGTTCGGGACATGGGAAAATCCCAACATCCAAACATACTTTATATCATCTAATCCCCAAACCCTGAAACACAAAGGGTCCTTATTTGTTGTGTTTTTAAGGTTCACACACAAAAGAACAAGTCATGCTAGATGTGGTCAAAATACCAATCCTTGGGTTAGTACAATTAATTCCAACTATATTTGACCTCCACATGTATCGATGACATGTAATTAACGTCATTCTTAATATAAAATCAGGGTTTTCCACATCATTTTCACCTTGTACTATTCATATTTTTACTATGACTTACATATAGCTCTCAAAACCCCAATCAATATTTTCTCCACTTCCAGATATATTTTCAAGGAAAACTCTCCAACCCGTTATTCTAATTGGTAAGTTATGCATCCTCATTAGTTTTTGTTAAATTTTGATCTCATTATATGATTAGTTTTGGTTTTATTTTCTTTAAATATTGCCAAAAATACCCTAATTTGTATTTCCCACTCTAAATTTTTCTTCTTGTTCTAGGGGTTATTTGGTATTTTCTCTTTATTTTTACTATTATCCTTCATGGGGAAGCATGGGGATTGATTAAAGATCTAAGTCCAAAATTAGTCATGATTTTTGACTTGACAAATAGGTTAAAAACCTCGACAAAGTCTATGTCAAGATTTTTGACCTGCTTGTCAAGGTAAAAACCCTGCCTAAAGTTTTTTAGGTTTTCGAGGTTATTTAACAAGTGAGAAACCTCGACAAGACTTGCATAAATTTAGATGTTTTAAACATTTCCTAAACCGCGCTTGGTATTTTTTGGGATTTGTAGGTTAATTTTCAAGGAGGAAATCCTAAAAGCTTCCAAGTCATGTTTTTAAAGGTGTAAATAAAGTGTTAATCTCATAATGAGTATTTCTTGAAATTTTGAAGTTTCGAACAAGGAGAAATCTTGCGTAAGTACTTTTCACGTTTTTGGGGTTGTTAAGTAGGAATATAGTTTTGAATGGATTATAAAGCTCTCAAAGGAGTTTCTTGGTAAAATTCTAGTGTTCATTCTAACACCAATGACATAATCATGTAAAGGAAAAGAGACAATCATGAAATATAGCTATCAAGGGTGGTGTGCCCTTCCAATATATACCAAATAAAGGACACTAAGATGGGGCACATTGACCTTTTTTATTTTTAGAGCAGGATACATAGTGCATCCAAGTCAAATTGGATTTAGGTTATCTATGACAGTGAATTAACACTCATAGTAGCTTTCCATTCATTATCTTAATGTCATGAGTTTGTTATTACAACTACAATTCATTAATACAATGACACAAGGACTATGAATTTGAACCAATATGGGGAGGTTGTAATCATATTAGATGGTAATTATTTTGAGGATTTATTCAAGATCCTTGATCTCAACGAGTATTTTTATTCCAATCAAGAACTATTTCAACATGCTTGGAATGATAATTCTTTGGCTGTCACCAAGCACCTAAATAAGAATTATCTGAAGAATCCAAATCCTTCAATTAGTCATTTCTCAAATATCTTTCCTTGAAGTGATTTCATACCAGAACTCAATGATATTTTACCTTGTTGAGTATAGTTTATAGGTCTTCATGTTGCCAAGGATTTTCAAGAATGGATGTATCAATACATATATATCATAAGGAAGAACCATCGGTACATTAAAATGGGTGATCATATAAGTGACTCCTTACACAAACAACTCAGGGAGGTACATACAACCAAAAAAATCTAGATGTTTCATCTAGGATGAGAATATATCTTGGGTTACATACAGAAGGATCAAGAAATAAAGCTAGGGTATATGATTTCTGCCCTCAATTGAATTTCAAAGAAAGTCATAAACATTATGAGAGGGTGATTGATGCCTTTTTCTACAACATCATATAAAAATATTATAAATATCTCATCAAATGGAGATGTATTTATGATGTTTGGAGCATAGTTTTGTTATGGGGATGCATATTACTTCAGTTACCCACCTTCACTTACATCTGGGTAGGAGGATTCCAAGGATCCCCATATTTTCTCCTTAGACACCCTAATGAAAAATGGAGTCTCATGGATTTGGTGAGGCAATCGATGGTCCTGTGTATATTTTAACAAGGGAAACATGAGGACGTAATTCACTTCCCTATTTCCATTGGTTGTTACACATGCTCATTCTCCCTCAAAGTTAATAATATTATAGTAGAAATGTAAAGGGTGACACTAAGTTATTTTCATCCAAGGCTTAGTTTTGATTATATGGGGTAATGACGAGTCTTGTAACCTTGAATTTACATGTACCTGAGCTAGAAGATATCTAGATTGACTGCAGAGATGAATTTTCTTTGATGAATAAGGATTACTGCAGGTTAACTCTTTGATGTGCCTGAAGGTGCATATGATGATGGGGAGGTCTTGGAAAATATATATGATTGGATGAAGGTTGATACCTTAGGTTTTCCTCCAATCAACTAGCTGATTAAAGAGTGCAACTCCATTAAATGACATGTTTCCAATATTCTTAATTGTACCATTAATTGGTGTATTTCCTTGGGAATCCAACCCAAGAATGCGGACGTGTAATCAATAAGTCAACCAAGCATGGAAAATTTAGTAGAAGAGGGCCAATAAAGTTCCCATTAAGCCAATAAAGTTAAAATTTGTTAGCAAAGGGAAAAATTCTTCTACTTCTTCTACTCCAACAACAGTTGTAGATGTGGATTCTCCTCCTCTCCAAGTAGGTCAAAGAATGTTGACCAACAATCTTATCACGCAATACCCTTCCATCTCTTCATATATGGTCACACCATTTGTTCCTCTTTTCACTTAAAGTCATCATGTTTCCTCACCACCTCATTCCTCTTCCCCATCAACATTATTAGTAATGTCTACTGTTGTTCCCTCTTCACCACTCCTTGCATCTACCATTCTCACTTCCTCTTCTCCCACTTCTTCCACACCCATTTCTCTCATGGCATAGGTTTTATCCTACCTTCCATAACTTTCATCAGGGATCGGTCTTATTATTGGCTCTCTCCCAAAGAGTCCTCTTTCTCCAACTGCCACTCCATCCCTATTTTGAGTCTTCCTCCCAATTCCTCTATTGTTTCCTCTTGTGCCATTCCCATGGCTATTTTTTCAACTCTTCCCCTCTTGGTGTTAGTTTTCATATCTTCTATACGTGAAAATTCCTATGGACACATCCAAATCCTCTTCACAATAGTAACGGGTTCCTTCTTCTAATTCATCTTGGTTAACAAGACAAACCTCAAATAAGAGGAAGAAGGTAGTGCTCGTAGAAGTGTTCAACTATAGCAAGTTACATCTAACACATTCTGAACCACAAATAATTCAAATACGATTTCTCATATCATTATTGATCAATTTGGAGAAATATACGTTGAGATTATTGTGTCATTTATGAATAAGAATATGGAAGATATAATTGTTACAGATTATGAAATAATAATATTTTCTCTAGGAAAATCTACAATAGAATCAGTCAAACAAGATGTTCAAGTGGCCCTTAATAATTTATTTGGAAATATAAACAAGGCTAAGGTCACAAAGAAGAGATTAAGGGAGAAAGTGGATCAGCTAACATCTCTTTTTTATAAAATAACTCATCCTACATAAATTATCACTCTTGCAAAGAAAATATATGATGCATCATCCATCACAATAGCTCTGAAGATAGGAAAAAAGGGAAGGGTTATTAATGCTTTGATAAAAATACTTTTCAGAAATAGAAAATAACTGCTAGAATAATTTTTAAAAGTACATGAAGACATTAAAAAATGATAAGTTAGTGACGATTGGGAGGATGAGCAACAAATTTTAAGAGTGCAATAATTGGGAACTCACTCTGGAGGCTTTGACTGAATTAAAGAAGGTAGATGCCGACATCCTAGTTAAAGTAAAGGTCACTAAAGAAAGGGGTAGGCACTATGAATTCTATGAGGCCATTGAGTTCCGTGTCAGAGTCTTGAATGAAGCAAATGAGAAATTGCAAAGGCGAGACGAGAAGGAATAGATGCCACCTTTGACATTGGTGATGAAATTGCTATGCTGCATTGCCAATTTCACAACGGAGATTTGAATGCGCTACCAACCAACACCATCTTCGCCGAGTTTAAAAGCTTGGTTGAAGGGGATTCAAGATCGGAGCAAATTTTTGATTTTCAATCAATTGACAAGCTGGTTTTATATCAAAATGTTTTGGATAGTTTGGGGAAGATTGTCAAAAAGGTTCAAAAGGTTATGGGAAGATTGATTAGTGTGGCCAATACTTGCGATGTCCTCAATTGATATTCATGCGGTCCAGATGAAAAAGCGGTCCAAGAAATGATACGAAGATATCATGAATATCGATAGAGTAAAAGGGCCACAAAATCCGAGGTCATCGACATATCAAATGATCAAGGAACACAAAAGGAAAAATCTGATGAGGAAGCAAGTTGACACATTTTGTATGTATTTTCATATCTTTCTTAGACATGTCAATTTCCAAGATGTTTTTGCATCCTACTAAACAACATGTAAATTGACTTGGTCATTTTGCACGTGAATCAATCAATAGGCTGATTTATTGCTTACTATTTATAGTACTAGAAATTGGTCAAGGGGTTATAATTGTCCATTACTGTCTCTCTATCTCGCTTCTCTCTCTCTGTCTCTATCTCTAATCTCCTCTCTCTCTCTCTCTCTCTCTCTCTCTCTTCTCTCGTCTCTCTCTCTCTCTCTCTCTCTCTCTCTGTAAATGTAAGAATGCTTAAAGTATTCAAGGATTTTTTTGACAGATGTAAGAAAGGAATTTTTTACATTTTTGGAGTAAAAAGTATTTTCTAGGATTTGGTGAGAAAATAAGAAACTTTGTATTCCATTTTTATTATAGTTAAGGAATAAAGAGATCTAAACTTTCAAACTTTGTATTGAAATTAGTCTTGATATTGTTTAATTGTTCTTATGTTCAATGCATTATAATTCCTTGTTATTCCAAATTCTTGTTACTAAGTATTAGTCTGGTCTATTTATTATTCTCCTCAACTTGTGTGAATAAATTAGGATCTGTGGTTGCCATTCAAAAGTACAAGTCTCACTTCTTCTAACTATATCTTTTTTATTCTCACTCGAATAACCTCTGAAAATTGTCTTCATCTACCTTTCAATTACTTTCTTAACAAGAAAGGAAATTTATTGGGAAGATATCCCACCCTCAAGATTAGATTAGTGAATATATTGTAAATATTTCGTTATTGTCCTTAGATTAGCAATAAATAGGGCTCTTCCCCTTATTTGAGGAGGGATTTTTTCCTACGTACTATGTTTGAACACCATATTTTTCCTTGACAAATATCCAACCAACATAATGCAAGCACACTTTTGTAGTGTAGAGAATACTTTTTCACTGAGAAATTAACATGAGTGTATTATGTTTTCTTTGGCTTGGAAATTGCCCACCCTTTGGCTTGGATATGTAATCCTTAGGATTTTAATGTTTATTCCATGTTGAATCTATTTTTTGTAAAAAAAACATACAAATATTCAATGTTATCATGTTGTTTCATGTGTTTTTTAGGAAAATATTGCAAAAAAAACTCTACAACGTCAACCTCTGGCTGATTTTTGTGTCAATGTATTTATTTCTAATTTATAAATAGTTTAAGGCTTTGATCCTTGATAACTTTTAGTAATGTATTCTTTTTTTTTCCAAAACACGTGTATTTTGGTTTTCTACAAAAAAAATTATCTAGTAATCCAAATTTTTTTTAAATTACATTAACACAATCTACGCTCCATTCTACATACATGTAAAAAAATGATTTTTGATTTATTTTCTAAAAAATAAAGGTATGTACACACACTTATTTCATTTTTCAGGATGTGTGCACCTTTGATATGGCCCCTCTCATTATCCTACTCTAGATCACCCATTATAGAGAGACAAAGAGGATATTTATAAGTTCATTCTTTTTTTTTGTATACAAAACCAGTTGCAAAAGGCATAAAGGGTGTTGTGGATATGATATAATGATGTATACATAGAGGAATCTCGGTGGAGGCTATAAACATTTATGATCAAGAAAAGATATTGGGGTGGATTCATATCATTAAGACCATTATGGACTACATTAAGATTGTCCCTTATAAGTATGAAGACATCATTTAAGTCCTACCACCCACAATAATGAATAATATTACAAATATAAGGAGAGAAGCAAAAAGTGTGACTCAATTAAAATAGGATGCATAGTTGGATAAGTTAGCCAAAAATAATCTTTCAACCACATAGAAAATTGAAACAACTTCAAAATTAATAGTTGTGAACTAAGCAATGCAATGAGAAATTCACAAAGAAATTAGAGCAAGAAGAGTCTCATAAATAAATTAAGCAAGAGGAAACAAATAATAAGAGGGAAATTTGAAAAAATATATCTAGAGGAACATAAGAAGAAATCCCAAGAAAATATCCAATAAGAAACATTACAAACACAAAAAATGAAAAGGAAAGGAAACAGAAGTAGGAGGAAGATAAAGGGGCATAAAAGAAAAAGAAATAAAAAGATAAGGAAGAGAAATGAAAGAATAAGCTAGTTTCATATTATAATCTTAATTTGGAAGAAAAGGAGAAGAAAGAAAAGGAAAAGGAGCAAGTCGCGAAGGTTTTTTTTAGAGGAACCAGAATAGAAAAAAGTTTCATAAGAATAAGCTCACAAAATAAAGTTGTGGAAGAAGTTGCAAAAAAAATTTAGAGGAAGAGAGAGGGAAAAATACAGGTTAGAGAAACCAAATCAAAAAAATTCGAGGAGGCTAAGATGGAAGCAAAGAAGAAAATGGTTGAAGATGTTGCATAAGTACCACAAATAGGACATATGAACAAACAAAATACTTTTACATCCCTAAAACCTAATATCACTTTCGAGGTGGTGACTACAAGGGATTCCTCACAAAAATTAAAGTCATTTTCATCCAATAGAAAAAAAATATTCATAGTTCTCCTTAGAATAAGCATAATAGAGAAAACAGATAAAGGGTCAATAACCCATCTTGGGAAAATTTCCCCCATATAGAAGAGACATTTGGAAAACATCTTGGACAATAATCCCCATAAATATTAGATGAGAGGTGTGTAGTTTTGGGGGAATAAATGGAGAACATGATTGATTATATCACCAAGGTAAGGCCTTAATATGAAGTTAATCATAATTGGCCTATTAAACAATAATTGGAGGCTACCTTTACCAAACTCCTATCCCATTTGACACCCAATGCCATGAGAGATCAATGGATCTGTAATGAAGTAGTTGCATTTTATAAGGCATATGAGATGCTTCTTATCAATAAGGAGAATGTTAAATGGAAAAATAAGGTAAAAGCACAAGTAGGGGAAATAATGACAATGTTGAATGATGTAATGTCGTACTTTACATATATTATTAGTCAGTCCACCATGACCTAGTAGAAAAGAAAAAAATGGGATGCCATGGAAGATGAGTTGAATGAAACCTTAGCCACGTATGATGCGAAACAAAATGTTATGCATGCTTAGAGAGGAAAATATTAAGGAATAAATTAATTCATCACTAAAATAATTGTAATGTAAAGTTGTTATGTTATAAAACAAATTTATATATGATGTTAGTTTGTCTTGAAACTGATCACTCTATTTTATAGGGATTGTTACAAGAACATGAGTTTTATAAAGAAATAAATCTATGTGATCATTTTCTTATACTATATAATATAATTTGTTCAAGATTTTACATTCGGTATAAGAGTGGGAATACTCTGAACCTATGAGGAAGAATTTTGGGAAGTTTTAGAAGAAAAAGAAAATTCAGGGAGAAAATTTGAAGAGGATCCTCATGGCACTCTCTCCCTCTATCCCCATTTTCCCTTTCCTGATTTCTTTAATTCTTACACCAAGTTACAAGTTTTTTAAATGATAGAAGTTATAGTATTCTAAATAAACATTTGCATTATTAATGAGTCCCCAGGTGACCTCAAACTACATCTTTTGCATTGGAAATTTTTTCCATGCGCTCAAGCTCGACCTGAGCTTAAAATCACGTCTAAATTGCTATTTTTTGGCTTCAATCTAGTTGTCTCAAGATTTGGAAAGCTCCCTAATTCTTCAGGTATCGATCATTACAGACATACCTTGTAACACATCTCAAATTACTTAGATTCAACATCACAAACCCCTGTAAATGATTTGATCCATAAATATCCCCTCTATTAGAATGACATCTTACTACAAGTGACAAAGGATTCATTAGTAGTAGAAGGTGTTGTCAGAATCTTAAGCTCAATAGCGTTCCCTCACACTCCAACCTTAAAGGGGGAACCATCTAATATTCAACATTCCACTTGGTGGTGGTCAATGAAAAAGAGGTAACCCTAATCTACTAAATGAGAGCACATAATCTATTAAGGATTGGTGCACAAAACCAAGTGTTAGAGGATTATGCAATGGAATTTCACAAAGGAGTAAAACAAGTGCACAAAATCCATTAATTATTGGTGCACATAATCAAGTGTCGGAGGATTATGCAATGGAATAACACACTAGAGGGAATGTCAAAAATGAAAAAGGAAATAATGAGAACTAACTAGTAGGACACATTTCAGTCAAGGGAGCAAGCAACTAATTGATCAAATGGCAAGCATCATCGGGACAAATCTTCTCAACTACAAGGTTAGACATGAAAGTATCTAAAAGATAGGGTAGTTCAATGTAATTAATGATCCAAATTCAATTTTTAATCTGAGAAGGTAGTGAATAAACCTCTAGAAGAAAATTCAAATAAGAGAAGAGTGGGAACAAGCAAGTATAAGAGCAAGGCTAACATCTTATTTTTAGGGGGTTATGTTTTAGGAACTAAGGAGTGAGCCAAGTTCAAAAGAGACAAAATGATCCTACATATAGTCCTAAAATCCCACACATCCATTGAAATAGCTTAGTATTTTGTTATAATATTTGTTAAAACCCCACTAAATGGTGTAATATTATAGATGTTGTTAAGGATTTGAATTCAACAAGGAAATTTTTTTTTATAGTCACTTCCACTATGTACTCTAGAACGTCATCATATTGTCTCCACCTAGTGGACCATTAGTTTGGTATCAAAGTCGGGTTACAACCCTAGGAAGAAAGTTAGGGAGGTGTGAAGGCAAATAGAGCATCGAATTTGAGACTAGTGGAAAATCAAAATGTCACCAAGAAGAGTTGGTAATGGAGGTACAAAAAATACATAAATAATGTGTGTACTTAAAAAATTTATGAATGAGCATAAGGGTGTGAGGATTAGGCTATATGTGGTCGAAGAGGATCGACAAAGAGTATTTGTGGCTCAATATGCTCAGAGTGTTGATGAAGGAGAAGGGGGTGGATAAAATGAAGAAGAAGATGTTACAGAGGCTAGTGAAGTGTGACTCTTAAGAGCTATTTGAAAAATGGGTCGAGGACCAAAAATGGATATTTCAAATTTCTCAAAAATATTGAAACCAAAAGACCAGGTAGATTAGATTACAAGCAAGGAGGAATACTTTGAGTTTGAGGAAATCAACCTATAAATATTCAAGGTACTGCAAAATAAGTTAAAGAAGCACACATCCCTATGGTAAAAATATATCCAAATGAACATAAAACAAGAGGAAAGGATAAAATTGTACAGTGGGATAGAATGGTAGCCAAGATGAAAGGTACGTTCTTAACTACCGACTACCAGATGAGTTTGTTTAAAGGGTTGCAAAATATAAGGAAGAAAGAAATGTCAATCAAATATTATATAGAGGAGTTTTATGGGATCACAATTTGATCTAAACATCCTGAGGTTGACCAAGAGAAGGTCGCAAGGTATGTTAATGGTTTGGGAGTTGGAATTCATAAGGAAATTATGTGTTATGTGAATTTCGACTATCGAGGAGGCTTACTAATTATCCTTAAAGGATGGAGAGAGACTTGTGCCCAAGATTCATAGTGTAGCTTGAAGAGGAAGAAAAAATGTGCACAAATGAGGAGGTAGCATTCATGAATATAACAAGTTGCAAGAAGAAGAGCACAACAATGCATAAACGTATGTGCAAGATAGTGCCCTGGGAGGGAGGATCATAATGCTCATCAACGGGACAAGAAATATTTAGTCAAGGAAGGGGAAGAGGATTCTACGAAACTTGTTTCAAATGTGGACAAGTTGGGCATCATGCATATGAGCATCCTAGTGTGTAAGGTGAAGTGATAAAAAGATGCACAGAAGGAAATGTGCATGGTGATGTGAAACCGGTAAGATCCATCAATAATTCTGAAATAATATAGTGTAAAGAAACCACAATGATGAATAAAATATTACTAAAGACATTGCAAAAGGAGAATAAGCCAACACAAAGGAAAGTTTTTTCAAAACCATATGCAAGTCAGAAGCCAAGTGTTGTAAGGTGATTACCGATAATGATAGCATAGAGAATCTAGTTTCCTACAAAATGGTTGAGGAATTGGAGATGGAAATGATTGTACATCCCAACCCTTACAAGGTGTCATGGTTGCAGAAAGGCCATCAAGTCTTGGAGAATCAACAATTTATTGTTAAGTTCCAAATTAGTAACTATTGCGATGAAGTATTGTGTGATGTGATGTCAATGGATGTTTTCCATCTATTGCTAAGAAGGATTTGGAAATATGACCAGAAGGTTATTCATGATGGGTGAACCAATGTTATTTGCATAGGAAAGGATGGAAGGAAGTTAAATTTATCATCATTGAAAACATGGATGAATGTGAAGTACACAGTGGAGTGTGTGCAAGGGTGTTAGTTGTATCAGGAAAGGAGATCCTACACGAAGCGGAAGATGAGGTGTGTTATGTTTTTATGCTAAATGAAGTGTGTGATTAGCACACTCACTATGAAGAAGTTACATATGAACTACATGGATTGTTAAATGAGTTTGCGGACATAGTGATATAATAATTTCCACAAGGATTGTCACCAATGTGCAATATCAGTCATCAAATTGACTAGCTGATGTGGTCAAGTTTTCCAAATAAGGAACCATACATGATGACTCTTGAGGAGAATGCGGAGGTGAGATTTCATGTACAAGAGATATTATATAGAGGTTTGGTCAAAGAAAGTTTGATACCATGTATGTTACCCACAGTACTAGCTTTGAAGAAAGGAGAGTTGTATATGTATGTGGAATCAAGGGTCGTAAGAAAGATAAAAATTAAGTACATATTTCCATTTCTGAGAATGGATGACCTGATGGATTGTTTCAGTCATGCACATTACTTTTCTGATATTGATATGAATATTTGGTTGGTTATGTCATTTGGGTTAATAACACCCCAAGTACCTTTATGAGGTTGATGAAAGAAATGTTGAAGCCAGTCCATGGAAAATTTGTGATTTTGTACTTGAATGATATTATGGTGTTTAGTAGGACAAAGGAGGATCACCTTGATGATTTTCATAAACTGATGAAGTGCATAAAGGAGGATAAGTTATGGGTAAGAATAAATAAGTGTAGATTTATGTGTGAAGAATTGATATACTTGGGTTTTGTGATATCCCAGGAAGGCATGTGAATGGAACCGGAGAAGGTGCATGCAATAGTGGAGTGGTCTTTGCCGAGGAATATAACCAAGGTGCAAATTTTCAATCGGTTATAAATATTCTATAGGAATTTCATCCAAATTTTCAAAAAAGTGTGCATGTTGATCATAGAAACTATGAAGGGGGGTTGCAAAGAATTTCTGTGGACTGAAGAAGTAGAGTGTAATTTCCAAGAGTTAAAGAAAATGATTACAACGCAACCAGTGCTAGTGTTGCCAATTTTTGATAAAGTTTTTCAAGTGGACTTTGATGCAAGTGGCATCACCATAGATAAATTTTTAAGTAAAAAATCAAAAACCATACCCTACTTAAGTGAGAATTTGAACGATGTTAAGAAAAGATATTCAGTCTATGACCAATAGTTATATGTTATTGTATAGGAATTTGAGAAGTGAAGGAGTTACTTGTTTCCAAATGAATTTTTCATGTACTCGGATCACAAGGTATTACAGTTCATTAATAGCCAAGTGAAAATGAACCAAAGTCATATGAAATAGGTATATTTTTTGTAAAGTTACTTTTTGTGTTGAAGCATTGGAATGGGAAGTCAAACAAGGTTACAGATGCCTTGATCTGAAGAGTTATGTTGATAAATGGAATGTGAAATGAATTCATGGGGTTTGAAACCATGAAGGAGATATATGTGTAAGATAAGGATTTCAAGGATGTATGGAAGACATGCACGAAACCAATGTGCACAGATCAGACACCAGGGTTATAATATTTCATACATGGTGGGATGTTGTTTAAAGTAGTGCAATTGTGTATACCCAAAGGGTCAATGTGTGAGAACTTTATTAGAGGAAATCATGGCTGATGATTAGGAGATCAATTTGCAAATGATAATACAGTAGTGGTAATTGGAGTGTTATTATTGGATAAGGATGGGTGCATATGTGCACAAGTATGTGAAAATGTGTAGAGTTTGATAGTTGGCTAAAGGACACCGATAAAATACAAGATTGTATCATCCATTACCTATACCAAGAAAACCATAGGAGAAAATTAATATGGATTTCGTTGTTGGATTTCTAAGAACATAGATAGGGAGCGACTCCATATTTTTGGTAGTCGACAGATTATCCAAGATGGCACATTTTATTACATGTAAGAAGACTAGTGACGCACGAGATAGTAATTTTTTTCTTCAAGAAGATTTTGTGGTTACATGGATTACCATTAAGCATAGTATCTGACCAAGGTACAAATTTTTTAGGTCATTTTTGGAGGACCTTGTGGAATTATATGGGGACAAGGTTGAATCTTATCTTTATATATCACTCAAAAACCGATGGAAAAATGGAAGCGATGAACAGAAGTTTGGGAAATTTATTACGCAACTTGGTTGGAGACAAGTCGAAGTAATGTGTTATGGTATTAACATAAACATAATTCTCCTATAATGATCTTGTCAACAGGAGTACAACGAGGACCCCATTCCAAATTGTTTATGGAAGAAATATTAGAGGAGTTATTGAATTATGAGAAGCGATGGATAAATGGAGCGTAGAGGTAGAAGACTATGCAGAGTATATGTCTAAGCTGCATGAAGATGTGCATGAAAAACTAGAGAAAAGTTAGTATCATTACAAGGAACGAGTAAATGAGAAGTACGGTCAACAAATTTGAGGTTGGAGATCAAGTGTTGGAGTATTTACGTAAGGAAATATTTCCACATGGAGTATATAATATGTAATGTCCCTTTTAAGGGGGACTTGGGAAACAACCAAAAGCTGAGATGTAAACTTGAAAATCAAATTAGGGAGTTATTATAGATGGTTGATATCAACCCTACAATCTGAATATTCAGCCCCTTCTAGGGAAACGATTTCCTTGGAATTAAGAAACCTTCAACAAACACAATCAGCTGTTAGAAATTAGAATTGAGCTTGAAAATAATTAATTTTGGAACCCTCAACCAACAAACTTCAACAAGATTATAGAAATAGTAAAACACCTCCAAAATTTACGAAACTCAAGATCTTGGATTTTAAAAATATGGGAACAAGATAATACGTTCAAATTGACGAAATTATCATCACACATACCAAATAATGCACCCAAGTAGGTCGCTCCACTTCAAATTAATAGATTATTGATCCAAAGACATAAATCATGCAAGAAAGTAATAATTTATTGCTTTCCAAACCAGCTTGCATACAAAAATATTTATGGAAGGGTTTTCATTCTCCACAAATCCTCAATCAAGGGTTTCCATCCTTGATAAAGGCCCTCAATCAAGGGGTTTCGTCCTTGAGAAAGGTAGATAAGGTGCTTCACAAGCAAACCTTAACCAAGATATGAAAATTCACCAAAACATAATTCAATAATGGCCAAGTGGCCTCCTCATATAACCACAAGGAATGTTTAACAATATAAAAATAATGGTTGACCCCTTAAGGTAAGTTCTTTTAAATATTTAATTGGTATTTGGAGCCTACATGCTCATAATACCTTTATTTACTAACTATTTAAGTATTTCTATTGGAGTGCTAGGCTTCCCAATATGATATATGATAATAAATAAAATAACTACCTAAACAACAATAAAAATATAATCCAAATCTTCCCCTTTCTTTCCTCCTTAGACCCACAAGGAGAAGAATGGGTTAAGGTCTTCAAAAATCAAACTTCAAAAAGGGAAATGGCATAATAAGATCAAGTTAAAGAAGATTGGACCATGCAAGGTTTTGTGAAAGATGGGTCTCATTGCATATGATATCGAGTTACTTAAATAATTAGATATCTCACTAATATTCAATAATGGTGCATAAAAATCTGAAGAGGCTTTTGATTGGAAGATAGATAATAGAGAAAGGAAGAGAATAAATTGTCCATATTGGACTCAAGGGTAGTAAAGAAGACACATGGAAGATACTACCATGAATACTTGAAGTGGAAGATTCACATAGTAGAGGATGTGACATGGATGTGTTCAAAAGAGCTTGGTCAAATGGGACATACTCATGAGGAATTTAACTCATGAGACAGCTCACTTTTGTTTAACATGTGGTGTTTAATGCAGTAGAATCATGGGACAATCAATTATCTTGCATAACCTGCAAATTTTTGGATATGTTTTTGTGCATGTAAGGTTAGCAAGAAGGAAGAGGAGGCAAAGGATGTGAAGCACAACGAAATAGTGATTGTGCAGAATTGTGCATTAGTTTTAAATAATATTTAGCAGTGTGCAGTGCTTGAAAGAATTCGTAGCAAGGCATACACAATAGTGCACAAGGTTTTGACAAAAGTATAGGCACATGGGAATTTTGGGTGAGGTGCAAAACTGTGGCACACAATGATTACACAAATGAGTAAAACAAGAGTGCGGAATCCATTAAGGATTTGTGCATAGAACCAAGCGTTGGAGGATTGCGCAATGTAATAACAATCCAAAGGGCATGTTGGAAATGACAAAGGGAGTAATGAGGACCAGGAAATGCGTCAATAAACGAAGTAAGCAACTGACTGATTAGATAATAAGGATCTTCATGACAAATCTTTTCAACTACCAGGTTGGACATGGCGTAGACACAAAAGTATCGAAAAGATAGGGTAGTTCAATACAATTTATGATCCAAAATCAAATTCAAATCTAAGCAGATAATGAAGGTGATTCAAATGAGAGAAGAGGGGGAACAGGAAACTATAAGAGCAATTCTAACGTATCGTTTCAGGGGGTTAATGTTTTGAAAATTGAGTGAGCAAAATTCAAAGGAGATAAAATGAGCCTACATATAGTCCTAAGGGCCCACACCACCATTGTAATAGTTTAGTGTAATTTTATAATCTTTGTAACAACCCCACTAGAGGGTGTAATATTGTAGGTGTCATTAAGGCCTTGATTCAATAGGGAAATCGATGTTTATAGTCAATTCCATTGTTCACTCTTGAACAATGTTCGGTTGTCTCAGCCTAGCATGCCATCATAGATCTTGGGTTATACTATTTATTTGGACTAGAAGTACGGAAAAAGGAGCACCACATTTTATGAAATATGTAAAGACATTTCTTGAGAAGTTTCAAAAGATGGATAATTAACCATTTTTCATACCCATGGAGGAAAAACTTCAGTTACCTCACAAGTATCCATCACTAGAAATATATGTCACTCTCTATTGGAATTTGATTGGGAGTATTAATTACTTGACATATATAATACCAGACATCAGTTATGTTGTCAACTATTGCTCACAGTTTATGTAAGGGCCGAAAATATGTCATTAAAGTAGCAAAGCAAATATTGATATACCCCACCAAAAGAGGATACAAAACGATTATTTCACTCACAAATGTGGGTAAATGGTACATCACTTCACTTTATTCTAGATAGTGGTAGTAAAAAAAACTAATATCAATAGAATAGTAAATAAGCTAAATCTAGTAACAACTCCTCACCCATAACCATACTATATTGGTTGGGTCAGTCAAGGAAGAGACATGTGTGTGAATCGACAGTGTCGCCTTCCCTATTCAATCAAAGTGTTTAAAGGTATGGTGGTATTTGATGTTGTACCATTGGATGTCTATGATGTGCTTTTTGGACAACCATATATGTGGGATTTCCATGGTGTCTACAAGGATGGGCCTAGGAGTGTCATTATCACTCTAGGTCATAATTGCTAATGCATCTAAGAGGCCACCCCTACTAAATTGGTGTCTGTGATTAGTGTAAAGTAGTGTCGAAGGTTGATTTCTCAAACTCACACCTTTTTCCTATTCATGACCTGGATTGAAGATAAAAAAAAGTTGCAACCACAAGGGTTTTCACACCAATCAAAACTACACAACGAAAGTAGATGAATAAGATGATATATAAATACATAAATGTATTTGTACCACCAACAAGTTTGTCTTTGCATAGCCAAGTAAAGCATATAATTGACTTGGTCCCTAGAACACCTGGTCCAAAGGACAGTTCTTGGTTTTTGATGTTCCCTAAATTTCTTGAAACTAGTTACATATAGAATTATCTTCAAGAGATTTCCAAAACCTTTTGAATAAAGGAAAACAGAGTCAGTATGAGGAAGATATTGTCTATAAAATTTAGAGTTAGCTAGAAAAAATGGAGCACATGTTGCACAACACTGAAGTGGTGGAACGAGAATGCGCCAAGTGGCAAAACGTGGAAGTGGCAAGTGGTAGAGTCTTCCCAAGAAAATGTACTCTTCACCTTTGATTTTTGACATTCGATGGTGGGGCCCACAACATGTACCAACTGGGGGCCCAACAATCAATGGGGTTCATTCTTTATTAGGAGGGGGACCCATCCGCCTCGTCACCATAATAAAGTCATCAATTAGTAGGAGATTTCATACTTACCACCTCACTACATTTCCGACTCAACGAGCTAGTTGGAGAGCCAAGACAAAGTTAGTATCGAGCTCATGTTTCATTTCCATTGCCATGTCACATTGCCATCACATTAACCAACTCAATAGATCAACTGTCGAGCTATAGGAAAAACCAAGAGGGCTCACCTGTAGTCTGGCTCACTGGACGAGCTAGCCATAAAAACTGTCGAGCTCGAGAAACGATCTAACTACCAATTGTTCAAGATACTGGACAAGTTAGAGTTGAGTCAAACGATGAGCTAAGTGCTCTCGGACAGGAGGGCATAGTTCATGGTAACCACCTTGCGGATGAGCCACTTCAATACAATCAACTTGTGAGTCAAATCATGTAAACTAATGCAACCAACCAAGATCTAGAATTAAGCAAGGGACAAGTGTTAAGTCCGCAACGAGTTAAGGTGTAAACGTGGCAACAACCACGTGGGTAATAGAACATTCAAGTATTTATAAAGGCTTGATATACCCTCCACCCACCAAATGTCGAATTAACCCGCTCCAATGTAGTAAGAAGTTACTTGGTGCTTCATGGGGATCGAACCTTTATCACCCATGTAAAAAAGATAAGAACTCAACCAACTCGCCCGCGAGTTGATCATGTATAAAGGGGAGCTCGGTATTATATGAAGGAGAGTTTCGTAAGGACTGTGTCAAGTCTTATGTCCTTCCATGGAGTCTTGATCCATTTCTATGGATATCTATTCATGTTATGTCATTTTGATGCAGGGATGATGTTGTGAAGACATAACAGAGATATTATTGCCCATTTTGGAGAGAATGTAGGCCTTTTGAGAGGATGTTTATGCCTTTCTAAAGAGAGAAATTATAGTCGAAGTATATTGTTTGGTGTAAGAAGATAACACAGTCAAGCCGAGATTTACGAGATGGTTGTGAAAATTTCCTATAGTTGGTCTGAGGTGGTTGCAAATCTTATTTGCTCAATTCTTGAGAATTTGATCTAGGATTTGTGTATAATTTTTCCTCATGAATAGGATTGGTTCGTCGTTTTGTGATCCCATAAACGTAGTTCATCATGGAAAAAATCCGTTACAAATTTGTGGACTTATGAGTTTCTGAAATTCCTTCATTTAGTGTTGTTTATTTCAATTCTGATATGATTTTTAAACATTTGAACCAATTCACATGATTTGCACGTTTTATGTGAAAATTGAAATTGAAGGGAATGAATGTAGAACTGGGGGAACAATTTTAAAAATGTTGATTACACTTCAATTTCAGAATGTCTAAGTGTCAACTATAACTTCGTACATTACTTTGAGACAAGTTATTAAGTATCCATAAAAACAGGAAGAAACGAGTTAGTTAAAATTCACTATTTTCATATCAATTTAGTATCAGAGTAGGTTTTTTGAAGCATTGCTAACAATTTTCTGCTTAATATTATTGCATTTGGTTCATTTTGTAGTTGGATACAAGTTGTAACAAGTGAACCATGGGTAAGGCTCTAAAATTTGAGGAGCTAGAAGCCATTAATCGCCAGATTTGGAAGGAGAATTATGAGCTGAGAAAAAGATGGCATTCCTTAGAGAATGAAAACTTGGAACTTTAAGAGAAATTTACCAGACATGGAGAAATATTCCTGGGTGCTATTGAAACATTGCAATTGGAATTGCAAGCCAAGGATATGATCTTGGCAAAGTTTCAAACCGGTGATAAAGTGTAGGAGATGGAAAAATCCATCAAGGGACAACCCTCTACTATAGATGCACAAACTGAATCAAAGGTATGCATTGTAATTGAATCACCACATATTCCTTTCTCTCATCATACATCTAATATTGATTTTGGTAAATTTTAGAATTATACTAAAGGTATTGGAACCAAATTACCGAATATGATGGATTTTGACAGAAAGGGCCTTGGAATAAGTGACCAAGGTATAACTTATCCTATATAGGTAGAGGAAAGACCTTTCTATCCAGGAATGGGATATGACAATGGTAAGAGAGAAATTGGGTAAAGCTCCAAAATAACAGAAGAACCTTTACCACTAGAGCTTCAAAGTTAGCTTATTCAGGTAAAAATAATATATTTTTTATAATCCTACTAATGAGGATGATATCACTTTGAATATTGGGCATGCCTTGCAAAGTGATAATGTGATTTAGTGCAAAAGAGGAAAGAAAATAGTTTCCCCTTGGAAATCTTGCACAAGTAAAGTCCTAGAAATTTTGAGCAAGGTAAATACTCCAACGTATACTTCGACTATGTGAAGGATGATCACGTAACACAAGGTTTGTGGTATTCATTTCCATGTACATTTCATGGATTAAGTAATCATTGTGTGGCCATGTGTTGGAAGAGAAAATCCTTATTAAGGAAAATTGATAATAACTATACTCTTAAACACGATATGGGGAATAGCAAAAAAATTGAATGCATCATCAGATGAGTGGACATGGGATTGAGAAATGTTAGAAACTCCACCTATAGCTTTGTAAGATGAAAGTGGAAAAACAATTAAAAAAGCCAATCCCTTGAAAAAATCAGACTATCCAATAAAACCCGCAGAGGATCATCCATTAAATTTGGTTGGTAATACGTTGCTTGTCTTTTATGGATAACACATTTACATAGCTGAAATTTGTTTAGCAACTTTTAATTTTGCACCTCCTATTCACATTCTTGGTGAAAAAAAACTAACTCGTGAGTAGGTAATACATTGAAAAACAATTAAAAAAAACAATCCCTTGAAAAAATCAGACTATCCAGTAAAACCCGCAGAGGATCATCCATTAAATTTGGTTGGTAATACATTGCTTGTCTTTTATGGATAACACATTTACATAGCTGACATTTGTTTAGCAAGTTTTAATTTTTCACCTCCTATTCACATTCTTGGTGAAAAAAAACTAACTAATGTGGAGGTAGAAATCAAGGGAGATATCCAAATGGGAAGAGATCATGAGCAACTAGTTACAAGTTATATCATTTTATTTTCCTTCTCATATACATGTTTATGTTGAGTTGTGGAGCTCAATTACTTTAGTTTAGCATGCAATGGAAACTTGCTGGAAAATACAGTAACCGACATCAATTAGGGGGGAATCGGCATTAGTCAGGTATGACCGGCATTAGTCAGGCAAGGGATGAACCGACAACGGTTAGGTCTAATTGGCATCGGTTACCTATGTGAGGATGTTTTAATGAGCCTATAATGAGAGAAAAGGGTCAGATGGAAGAGTTTGTGAGACATCTCTGTCACCTTGTTACAGATTCCAGTTTGGGACAGTTGGTTTTTGAAAACTGAGAGACATAATAATTGTCGATATACTCTAAGACACAACTCCATACAAGAAGAGAATATGCTAAAGTAGGTTAGTAAGAGACTTTTTGGCTATGGATAGTTTTAACATAGTTATGTAGTAACTAGCTTGCTTAATTTACAACTTCATTCAGTTTTTGGGATTCCTTGGTTGCATAAAGGAACTAACCCAATACAGGAGGGTAGATCACTCGTGGCAAGTGAACATGAACCAATCATTTCGGATGAGAAGTGTAATGGGTAACCCATAAATGATGTTTTATCATTTCATTTGCATTCTTATAGTCATGATTACTTACCATTTCTTAGTTTTGAACAAGTTTTTGTAAAGAGGCACTCCTAGAAAGAGGTTTTCAAATCAAGTGATTTGAGTATGCGTAAATTTGTTGGAAGCATGTTTAAGACCCCAAGTTTGAGGGAATAGTTTATAAATGGTGTTACATTACAAGTATTTTGCATTCCAATATGTATATTGCATTAACTTAAGACCCATGTCTTTGGGCAACATTTGCAAGCATTATATCATTGAATTATTCTTACAAATTGAATATTGCATTATTGTAAGACCCCTATAAGGGAAATCATAAAATTGGTGATCTTTATAACACCATTATATGCAATATTGTATTCCCTTGTTTTTTGCTTTCAACAAGGAGAGAGCTACTTCATCTTAACCATGTACAGTGCAGTGAAGGTTAAGATAACTCACCTGAGAAACCAAGACACTATGGTGTAGGTTAGTGGCAAAAACGATCAGTGATCAAGGTGAGAACAATGCCTTCTATTGATTTTGCTTCTGAGTTACCAGATGGGTTGCGATAAAAAAAAATTGTTTGACATAAGATAGAAATTTCTAGAAATGAGGAAATTATACCTTCATTTTTCAAAGAGGAAACTTTTGGTGGTACAAAAATTCTTCATTGCGGAGGTCTGATCAGGAGGACAATTCTTGGTTCCAATATTCCCTAAATTTCACGATACTAGTTGTATACAGAATTACTCTACAAGAGCTTTCTGAAACCTTTTGAACAAAGGAAAACAGACTCTATGTGAGGAAGATACCTTCCAAAAAAGTTTAGAGTCAGCTAGAAAAAATGGAGCACATGTTGCACAACACTGAAGTAGTGGAACGAGTACACACCAAGTGGTGGAATGTGGAAGCGACAAGTGGCAAAGGCTACCTAAGAAAAAAATAGTTTTTTCCTTTGGTCTTCAACATTCGAAGGTGAGGCACACAACATGTGTCAGTTGGAGGGCTAATAGATGGTGCGTTCCACTTTTTATCAGGAGGGGGACCTGGCTGCCTCGTCACCATAGTGACATCATTAATTGGTGGGACATAACATACTTAACACCTCACCACATTGTCAGCTTGGCAAGCTAGAGAGCGAGCTACTTGGAGAGCCAAGACCAAGTTAAGATTCGAGATGGGATTGAGCTCATGTTTCATTGCCATTGTCATGTCACATTTCTAACATATTAACAAAATCAACAAATCAACCACCGGGCTACAAGTCGAGTGAGGAGGGCTTGTTTGTAATCCAATTCATCAGATGAGTTGGCCATAATAACTATCGAGCTTGAGAAACGAGATAACTATAAATCATCTGAGATACTCACTGAGATAATGGTGAATCAAACACTGAGCTAAGTACATTGAACCAAGATGGCGTAATTCATGGAAACCACCACGTGGCCGAGTTGCTTCAATACAACCAACTTGTGAGTCAGAACCTGGGAACCAATGCAACCAACCAAGCTTGAGAATTAAACAAGGGCCAAGCGTCAAGTCCATGGTGAGTTAAGAACCAATTTACAGACGAGTTGGCTCAACCTCCAATAAAATCAAGAATAAACGTGACTGCAACCATGTGGGTAACAACACACTCAAGTCTTTATAAAGACTTGATATACCCATCACATACCAAATGTGGGATTAAACCAATCCAACGTAGCAAGATGCTAAGGTGCTTCATGGGGATCGAACCTTAAACGCCCATGTAAAATGATAAATGCTCAACCAACTCACCCGCAAGTTGATCATGTATAAAAGGGAGCTCGATATTATTTGGAGTTATGTAAGGACTGTGTTAAGTCATATGTCCTTCCATGGAGTCTTGAGCCATTTCCATGGATATTTGAGATTGTTATGTTGTTTTGACGCATGTATGATGTTGTGAAGACATAGTAGAGATAATATTTCCTATTTTTGAAAGAATTTAAGCCTTTAGAGAGATGTTTATACATTTCTAGAGAGAAAATTCTAGTGAAATAGACCATTCGGTGTGAGAAGACAACGCATTCAAGCTGAGACATGAGATCTGGTCGTGGAAACTTCCTACATTTGGTTTGAGGTGCTTGTAGATCATATTTGATCAATTGTGGAGAATTTGGTGTAAGATTTGTGTTTAATTTTGCATCATGAAGAGGATCGATTCGTCATTTTGTGAACCCGAAGATGTAGTCTCTCACGGACGAATTGCGTTATCAATTTGTGGAGTTATGAGTCGTTGGAATTCCTTTATTTATTGTTTTTTATTTCAGTTCTGATATGATTTCTAAACATTTAAACCAATTCACGTAATTTGTGCATTTTACGGGAAAATAGAAAATGAAGGGAATAAATGTGGAATTGGGGTACAATTTTAAATTTTTTATTACACTTCAATTTCATAATGTTTAAGTGTTAATTATAGCATAATACGTTAATTTAAACACTTTATAATCCATAAAAAACAAGAAAAACCGAGTTAGTTAGAATTCACTATTTTTGGATCCACACCACTCTTGAGTGGGCCCATGTATAAGCACCTAATACTTGAGAATGAAGCTATCAAACATCAAATTTAGGATTAGATTTAGAAAGGGGCACATTGAACAAAGTGCATTACCTTATGGGAGCCCAATTGTTCTTGCCCAAGAGAAAGATGGGACGTGATAAATTGTATTGACTATCACGCCTTGAACAAAATCACAATTAAGAGAAAATACCCGCTTTCATGGATTGATGACGTACTAGACAAACTCAGGAGAGATAAGTTTTTCAAGAAGATCAATATGAAGTCAGGGTAACACCAAGTTCCCATCGATCCCACCGATTCTTGGAAGATTGCATTCAAATCTAATGATTGCTTATTTGAATGGTTTGTCATGCCTTTTGGGATACTAAATGTGCCTACAACATTTATGAGCATGATGAGTGATATCATGTGACCGATCATTGATTCATTTGTAGTTGTGTACCTAGATGACATTCTTATCTTCAGTAAGACATGGGAGGAACACATTCAACATGTCCAAGAGTTTCTTCAAACCTTGCATCCACATAAGCTCTATGCCAACATAGAGAAGTGTTCCTTTGTCATGGAGAGTATTCAATGCTTGGGAAACATCATCAACAAAGATGGTGTGCATGTGGACCTAGAAAAGACCTAGGTTATTCAAGATTGGCCAACACCAAAGACTATCACTGAACTTTGAAGTTTATTTTGAGTAGCCAACTTCTACTACATGTTTGTACTTGGTTTTTCTCACACTGCATGACCTTTGAATCAATGCGACACATGAAAGAGAAAAAACAAAGTGTATATGGACAAAGGCACACATAAGGCATTTGCACAGATGAAGGAGAAACTCTACTCAACACAAGTTCTAGTATTGTCATATCTACAATAATCATTTGAGATAGAAATAAATGCTTCAGAATATACGCTTGGCACAATCCACAGCCAACATGGGCATCCAGTGGCATACCATAGTGAGACCTTCTCTAATATAGTGCGTAAATACCCAACATATGACAAGGAGTTGTATGTCATTCAATGCAAGCCTACAAATGGTGAAATCACTACATTTTGGGGAAAGTGACTATCATACACATAGATCATAAGCCTTTGTGGTTCATGCAGACCACGGGAAAGCTACAAAATGATCATCACCAAAGGTGGCCCACCTATCTATATCAAGTTTATCTCAACATCCTGCACAAGAAGGGAATTGTTAATTGAGTTGTTGATTGTTTGATTCAACACCAAATTACCTCCCAAACAATAATATTTGACTCATGTGGGCATGATACATCATAGTGGCCTCAAATGTATGAACCTGACCTTGAATTTTCTAACATATATCAAGAGCTAAGGGCTGGAAAAACGGTCCAGGATATCATGTATGCGAAAGGGTTTTATGCCACAAGGGACACCTTTGTGTTCCTACAAGGGAGCGCCATAAATTAATTTGAGAGGCTCATTACAGTTAAGTTGTAGGTCACTCTAGAGCAAAGAAAATAGTGGTAGTCTTGCATAATTATTTCTATTGGAAAAAGCTCTGCGTTATGTTGCCAAATACATCAGGTCATGCATACCATGTGTTATTGCCATGTCATCCAATCGAAATCAGGGCTCTTACACCCCTCTACCAATTTCAGGAACAACATGGGAGTCTACCTCAATGGATTTCATGTCAAGTCTCCCTTTTACCATGGATGGCCACGACTGTGTTTTTGTGATGGTTGATAGGGTTTCAAAAATGGCAATATTGGCACCTTGCAAGAAGACAATCTCAACATAAGAGACTACAAATTTGTGGGGATCTTTGGTTCTACACTATGGTCCATGGTGGACAAGAAACTGAACAAGCCCACTAAATCCCACACTGAAATCAATGGGAAAAAAGAGGTAGTCAATAGCATGATCATGCATCTTCTTCAGATGTTTCAGCCCAAACATCCACACAAATGGAATAAAATTTGTATACGAAAAACATAGCTACAACTAAGCTCTCCATAGCTCCACAAGACAACCCATTTCAGGTATTTCGTGAATTCCAACCATTAGCTCCCATTGATGTAGCATTGCCCTTTATGTTGGAAGAAGAATATGTCCACACATAGAAAGAAGTGGATAAAGTAACCAAATATGTGGAACAAATTTGACATATCCAACAATAGGTTCATGAGATTCTAGAACGAACCAGCCAGAAGTACAAACAACATCATGATGTCCACCGAGTTCCTCATCTATTCCAAGTGGAGGACAATGTTTGGCTACATCTACAGAAAGAAAGACTTAAGGGACCATACAAGAAAATCAAACCTCTACGATATGGGTCATACATCATCACCAAACAGGTTGGTGAGAATGCATTTGAGCTTAATCTTCCACTATACCTTAGCTTACATCCAGTTGTCGATGTTGAATTTCTCTACCCATACTTTCTACCACTCTTGGATGCGACAAACATTGGAGAATTGTTGTAGAGTACAAAATTGAACCTAGACTATGTCAACCAATGAACTCTGATCAAATCATTGATAGGGTTGTCAAGGGCATAAAGAATAAACATATCACACTCTACCAAGTACTGGAGGCATGCAGATGGCACACCAAGAGAAATGGTTCACTATAATGTCCCTTTCTAAGACAAAAATAGAAAAATAAGGGTTTGGCCACAAACCCCGAGAATCAAATCTGCAAATATACTATAACCAACAAATGAAAATAATATGATTTTATGATAGAAGTTCCAACAATAGTATAAATCCTAGCAACAAACTGTAAAGGTGCTTAAATGCACCATAAAACCATGCACAATAGCTGAAAAACACTTATAAATGATTATTTCATGTACGGAAACACTTATCCATTCAATTTGCAATAAACAAATGGGAAAAACCCAAGATAACACGTTGTTGTAATTAAATTTGGAACAACAGTAGGACAACCACAAACCAAGGCTTAAAAATGGTAGATATAATCCACCAAAAATCACAAAAACATAGATTTCAGCCTTATAAACTATGTCAAATTAGAATATCACATAAAATCTAAATTTCATGCCATGGAAGGCACCCAAATGCTATCAAACCCTAGTCACTCCAACTAGGAAGAGCTCAACAATGCATGCAAACCCTCGTAGATGTCTTCTTTGATCTTCTAATGTCCAAATATGTAAAAGATCTTCAAAATGTCTTCACTTCACCCCCAGAATGGAGGGTTTTTGTCCTCCAACCATCCTTAAGAAAAGTTTTTGTCTTCCTTGGAAAAAGCCACATAATTGGATTTTCGCTTAAAAGTGGAATGAACTAAGAGAAATCAGCCCAAAGATCAAGTGTGAATAAAATGCGCTAAGATAGATGCTGAAAACGAAGTCTTTGATCTCCTTTTATATCCCTCCTTTGGCGCCAAAAGCCAAAATCGAAGGACCAACCTCATAAAGCTTCATTGGGTCTTTTTTAATTTGTTTTTAAAGCTCTTCCAACCAAGCTGACCTGCCTAAATAAATAAATAACACTAGAGAAAACATTAAAAATTAGTAAAAGAAAAATGGAATGGAATGCAATTCCTTCCCTAGCTCAATCAACTTCATTACCATGGAAATGGAATGGCAAGAAGTCCATAATTAGGCTCTTATGTCGAAAAAGGGGACATTACATTCCTCCCTTCCCAAAATTGTTTGTCCCCAAACAATTACAAACACCACATGCACCAAGCATCATTGTATCAAAGTAAAGGAGCATTTTGTAGTGCTTCTATAATTTGGATTTTATGTCTCTTAAATGAAGGAGCTTCAACCCAAACAAACTCATACCTTTGCTTCCCCTTTCTTCATGGAAGTCTTCATCATCTTCAAATTCAAAAACAACAATGATATCGCCTTTATTTGCATGCTTGGACAAAACCTTGCAAATTGATGTAGTCTCCATCATAAAGTACGAAATAGATGCATACTCATCTTGATGAGATATCTCCAAATAAAAATCAGATTATGGCGGGGCTGAAAACGTTTTACCACAGTCATAATTCACATGGAATCTTATCCAATTTGAGGCTATCAAATCAGATTCGTTCCCTCCTTTCAGTTGAAACCTTCTTCCTATATAAACCGATGATGGAATCCTCTTCAATAATGAAAATTCACAGTTGTTTGTGGCTGCTGATGGCAGTCCCCAATCTGATTTTTGCAAATTTGGCCCTATAACAATGGAATAATAATTGCCAATATGAACTCTTATGAAGAAAGACAAACTCATGAGTAATGCAGGGACTGAAGTTGTCTTACATAGGCTAGAATTTTAAGAACAATAGGTCCACGATTGAAATCAACAAACATCTTGGCCTTTAACTTGAGAGAATCAACCTTCCCTTGCTTAAAACTCCGATGAATTTTTATTTCATCAATTGGCAAACGAAATCCCAACTCCTTGTGAATTTTGAGGGTAATTTCCTCTAAAATTTGGACCTCTTGACCCCCAAAAACAATCTGTGCCTTAGTTGAACTTAAATGAAGAAAAGTCAAAACAAAATTCATAGTTGTTCATGGGGCCATGGGCTAACCATATATGAAACTGAAAAGTAGAATCAGCTACAAATTCATCATAATTCATTCATGGAACCATGGATTAGCAATATATAGAAAAGAAAACCAAAATTCTTACCAAGCTTAGGATCCTTCAAACATGGCATGCTAGAATTCTCCCCTACTTCACACAAGCTCATCAAATTCCTTCCCTTCCATAAGCAAAGAGAGGAAAAATCAAAACTAAAATCTTTACCTTCATCTTCCTTGAGCTTCAAGGGTTTACCCGAATTCCAAGGATGTAGGCAATCTATGTAACTCTTCATCATACCTCTTCTTCTCTTAATCATCCTCAGGTTGTCATAAAAACCCACCTGATAGGCTTTTTTTGGGAGATGCGTAGTGAGTCCTTGGCAAGGATTCCTCCCAACCTTGCTCATTTACCTCATGAGCATAGTTACGATCACTCAAGCACGACAATGATAAATAGTGATGCAATAGACTCTTGTCATGACCAAATAAGATATCATATGGCTTACCATTAGTCGTTGGTCTGAAAATTACAACAAACTGAAAAATAGTCATGGGCACTCAGATATATCCTTGTTTCATGGGTGTACCTCATAACAACATCCCTTGGAAGCTCTGCTTGACCTTTCCTCTAGTATTCATATTTTTCTCCACTTACAACCCATTTTCAACTTGTTGATCCAAATGTACAAGCCCTTGCCATGATTTACAATGTGGCCCCAATAGTGACATATTGTTATTCTTTTCATCAAATGGCTCAAGAAAACAAAACTAAATTGGTGTAGAAGAAAGCAATGATTTTGGAACACCTTCATACCTTTGGACATCCCCAATGTCCTCAATTCCTTTTATCCCATGAGACTTGCTTGGGCTATCTCCAACATTCTCTTCATTATCTTGCTCCGCATGCTTCCCTTCATCCATTTACTCATGCTTCTAAGATACCCTGGTATTTTGCGACATGCAACCATTAGAAATCAAAGGAATATCATTAACAACCAAAAGTCCTTTACCTTCCACTTTGTTTGGTTCGTGCTTGACAATTTCTGCATTCTCTTAAGCTTTCATATGGTTGTCAAGAAAATCAGTCAAGGAATCAACTTTGACAAATGGAGGTGGGTGCTTCTAGGGCTTCCACAAGTTGATCCATCATTCTGAATTGTTGTGATGGTTCTTCCTTTTTAACATGGTGGATATCTTTCTCTTCCAATGCATCATTTTTACCCTTACGCAAATATGGTTTCTTTTCAACATTTTTCCACACACACCCATTAGAAGCCAATAAAATATCATTAAATATTAAGGGACTTTTACCTTGGGACTCATGCTCCATGATTTCCCTTTCCTCTCTAGGCTCATGCATCAAACTTTCATCTTTTGGCTCTTTATTGATTGATGTTATAAATAGACCAGCAACCTAACTGTTATTACATCTCCTTGAGAAATGGGTTTCAGCCATCCCTTTCACTTCCCCTACTTGTTCATCACATTCCCTTTCAATCTTGCATTCAACACATGTTGAAATATTATCAGTATTAGCCAAACAATGATAAATAATTACCTCATATTGTTGACTCTTCGAAACAATAATGGGAATAAGGGTCAATTCTTCACCCTTCAGGACTCCATTTCTCTCAAAATGTAGATCTAATTTTTCACCGGCAAGTGTGTAACTATTGAAGCTCAAACATTCTTCATGTGGACTTAAGAACCCTCTACCATCAATCCCTTCCTTATGCACAGTGTCCAAACCCTTGAGTGTGAGGTTCTTATGGAGTGTTGACCCCTTCCTTGTTGCTTGGGGTTTTGACCTTGTGCCAATTCCAACTCTTTCTGTCTCCAAATTCACGAATTCTGCAAAAGGTAGGGCATTACCTTCTCCAGAAGATCTGTATACTCCTCATACCATGAATGGATGTTGCTCACTTTGGATGGATGAGATTTAACGACTTCCCTTAGAAGAAAATTAGGCCTCGAGGTTGATCTGTGGGCTGATCCCAAAGGTCGTCATTTCGAAAAAGGGAAAATTACATTCACCAAAAGCCAAATTCAAAAGACACTTCCACACTTTGTCCAAAATCTAGGAGCAATGGGGCATGTTACTTTTTAAAGAAGAACGAAGAATCGAACACAAGATTTCCGAAAAACTATTTTTATAGTCTTGAAAATCTATTTTTAACAATTTTTCAGCAACTTTTAGTATTTTGTAATTTTGAGGGTCTTAGGAGTTTGGACATTAGTGATGACAAACAAAGTGTAATCACCATCATAACTGTCATTGCCAAGTTCATTCCATGATCTTTCCAACAATTCATAAATCAAATCAACGGGCTAAAAGATGACCCCAACAAAGAACACTAAATAAAATAATAATAAACTAGATTTTAAATTTTTGCAATTCTATCTTTTCAAATCCATCTCTAAGGTGGATACAAATGGTTTCCATGTAAGATGGCCTTTTGATTCCCTCTAGAACCCTTCATATTCTATTTTAAACACTTTTGCATATTTTCCTTTGTATAGCTATAAAACAACTCGTTTTCAATAAAGAGAGATGTATGTTTAATTAAGAGAGATCTCCAAACATACATCTCTCTTATGGAGTTTGTTAGTTTGTATAGATTTTGAATAACAATAAAACTTGATTTTATTTACAATCCTTTCATTGTGAATTGATTGTTATAACACATTAAACACCATCATTAGTGTGTTGTCGACCAGGTTGCACCACAATTCGAATCAAAGATAGTTGATTAGAAGGTTAATTCAAATGAATCTTTAGGAGGATTTGATAGTATTATGTTTGAATTGCTATTGTCTCTTTGAGCACCTTGAGAATTAATCTTGACGTGAACCCTCTCATGTAACCCACCATAGTGAAATTACTAAATCTACACATTCGAATCTATTAAAGGGATAAATTTACTTATCAATGAACACCCAAAACAAAATTGAAAGCATGGGAATGTCAAGCTAAACAAGCAAAGTAAAACTTACAAATATTGCGAAAGTAAACCTATTGATGAGATAAACAGTACCAAAGTCAACCTCAACTAAGTCGTTAAGTTCTACATTTAATCAAACACCGCAAAACTTTGCAAATATATTGTTAGGTCTTCCTAATATATAGTCGTTCTAAATGCTTAGAAATTTCCGAAGGTTTATTAGTCTAGATATTGATTTACTTACTAATAAAACATAACATATAAATGCTATTCGAATTTTGTTATTAAGTTTAGAAGAGGCTGATTGAGTATGCGGCTGAATTGGATATAAGTAGGTATGTATGGGAGGTTAATGGATCTTAGCCAACCCCAATATATTCTACTTCATTTATTTCAATGAATAACACTTGTGTCAGGTAATTGTTACGATGGTTCACAATTAATTGCCTTTGGTATTAGTCCATTTAGTAATTCATTTAAATAATATTTAAAAAGACTTTCTCATAATTTGATTCAGTTAGATATAAAAATTAATTGCATTGCATCGCTAATTGCCATATTTTTGTGTGCTTGAATTTCTTTTGTTGTGAAGGAGATAAGTGCCCCTATAGTTTATGCCCCTAAGATTGATAGAATGTACCTATTTTAACCAGAATTTGGTTTCTAGTTTTCAAGAATTATTCACTTGCTCAAGCAGACTTAAAGGCATCCAAATTGAGTTATGTTGACCCTCATCAGCCACCTAGAGGTAACCATTGAAGACTCTCTTGAGCGCCCTGAAGCCCGCTAACAGAAAAGGCATAAAGCTAAGTTTGAAGCCAATATTTCATCGTTTTGTGAGGGCTTTATCCATGAAGGTACAACGAATGTTGGATAACAATTATACTTGGAAAAACAGGCTTGTTTCCTGTTTTGACATGCAACATGATTGTTTTGAAGATTTGTTTCATCAAATTCATTGCAATTGCTCACCATGCATTTTAAAGCTGATGGAATTTTTCATTGGAAGCTGAGACAAATGCAAAGGCCACCTACAAGAAATTCAAGAATTTTGATGCCCATGAATAATATAAGACAATGTTCGAGCATGCCGATACATGGTTTTTGAATAAGTTTTTCTGATAGTAAAGACAACAAAGTTTTTGAATCATACATGGTTTTTGAAAAAGTTTCTCTTAGAAAAGACAACAAAGTTACAGATTGAAGCATGGGTTCTGGAGTTCAAAAAGCTCCCAAGGGTTGAGATATTAGCTTGTTAACACTTGATAATCAAAACTTCAAGCACCAACATACTCATTACGTATTCTACGAAACCAATCAAGCTCATTAGTGATAAGAATTCTTAATATTCAAATAACATGTTGAGTAACAAATAATGATGATAAACATTAAAATCTTAGCTTCCAAAAATATTCAGTACATAAATACACAAAATTCTTGAAATAGGCACCTGTGCATTATGCATGGAATAGTTAGTAAAGTAAATAATATACAAAAAAAATGATTTACAAAGTTCTAATTGTACGAAGCTTGTAAAGGATGCTGTTTTACAAATTTGAAATCAAGCTGTTGTCAGACTTTGATGCTAATGTGATTTTAAGTTCAGTAGCCCAACAAAAGATTTTGTGGCAAGCTAATTGCTCAGCAATAGCATGTTCGAAAGCATCCTTCTTGATACTTCACAGCTACACCTTTACAATACTCATACATGTATGTGAAAACTTTGATATACAATTTGGATAAAGAAATGGCTCGTTTTAATTGCCGCAATTGTAAATATGAAGCAGAAATAATGTTGAATCCGAATTCATGGAGAATACAAGAAAATAAAGCACTATTCTTGCTGCAATAAGACTTTCAAACTCATATATGTATAAAACCTCCGTAGTTAGCATTACAAAACAAAAATAACCCCATAGACAAGCCACGTGATCTTGACTAAGAGGACAAAATGATATTAAACACTCCTTACAATAACATGCTTTCTCCATCAGATGTACGAGATTCACGCCCTCCAAGGTTTGCACGGGATTCACGAGCAAGCTTGTCTTTCCTATTGTATATCCTGCAAATCATTTCATTTTTTCCTTTCATTTTAGCTTGCAGAATCTACAATAGTCCACTGATATATTGTCAATATTGGGAAACAATGAAAAATTGCATAGAGTTGAATTAAGAAAAGTTTGCCATCATTAAACAAATATTGATGAAACTTGAAATCCATTATATTGCCAATAGATGTATAAGGTGCATATCTGAAAACTTTTAAACATAAAATTAGTACCACAACACACTGAGTAGTAATAGGCTTTATAAAGGGAAAGATTAGAGTTTTTGAAGGCTCAAAAACAATCTCCCAAGCAGGTTGGATGATTTCTAGACATTTCAAATTCAAAAAACCTTCAGTATAGGTTCATTAAATTGAATAATCGGTTACTAAACATTTAAAACATTTAGGATAAAGGTTCATTACAGACCAAGATTCTATCAATCAAAAGAAAACATTAAAAACAAAAATCCTTAAGGTCTATAATGAGAAATGACTCTTGCAAGTTGCGAAAATTAAGGAAGCCTTTAGATCCAGTAATAATTTTTTAAGACATACTATATTGTCCAAAAAATGCATTGAACTGACTTGTGTATTTTAACACTGCTTCCTTCTGGGGTTTCTCTTGCAATAACCTAGCTCAAAATGAAGAACGATATAACACTTATTTCTCTTTGTAGAATACCACCCGTAATTTATCTGCCCTTTAATTCTTCTCTCACCTATGGATATTGTTGGGGAATCTGCTGCTACCTCTAATTCAGAAGATTATAATAAAGCTGGACTTTCCAGTACTACATTTCAGCTTCATTGAGAAGGACTATTGCAGTTACTGGAGCAGCATGCCAGAACTACTGTGGTTTGGACCGTTACCACAAAATGAATGGCTCATGGGTTCTTTAAGAAAGCTAAACGGTTACTTGTGTTAAAATTTCTCTAGAAAAAGATCTGATTGCTAAAAATTGGAGCTTTCTGCTCCTGTTGATGTGATATCTATGCCAGCCAGGTATTTTACTGTAGTGTTCTCTTTGAAGGAGGATAAAAGGGTTATCACTAATTTTCCAAAGGGCCCTTGGTCTGTGCAAAAAGGATGGCTCTTTATGAAACCATGGATAAATGGTTTTACTATAACTTAGGCGTTACTTACTGTGGTGTCATGTGGATTTCTTGATTTTCTCTTCATACAAACTTCAAAGGTTTGTTCTGGATCTTCTTTGCACCACATTGGTAACAATATTGGGAAATATGTTGCGATATCTGATCTCACTCTCCATCACACTTTGCTCAAATGTAATCATATATGTGTCAATATTGACCTCAAAAAACCCTTACCTGATTACATTGAGCTCTATCTTCTTGTGGTATTTGAGAACAGACCATAGATGATGAAAATATCCTTTTGAGTATAAGCACAGCCATGAATATGGTTGTTTGATGAGAATTTGTACTTAGATTTAGTATCTCCTTCCTCTTCGGGGAATCCTTGCTCTTTGATTGTCTTCTCAAGGACATTGAAATATCCCTGAAAAATAAACTTCTAACAAATATGGATATTTTTGTTAAATCCTAGGAGTAGAAGTATTGCAAAAATGAACTTTCACAAAAGCAACAATGATTTGAATAAAAACAATGAACTACTATGGAAAAAACAATCTTTTATTTATTTATTTCCAACTAGATACAATAAAACAATACAAGTGTCTGAATACAATAGCTTGGAGCTGAATTGGCGAAACAATTGCACCCTGAAATGTCACTACAACCCCTAAATAGAATTGCCAAGCTCCGATGTGAGTGTTTTTGTTCTCAGATTTGTGTAAATGAGGGTTTTTGTTCTCTATTAATGATGTAGAAGCAAAAGCCACTTGCAGACAGAAATTAATCGATGAATTTCCAAGATCCGTTACAATGAATCCCCAAGTCTGCTTTTATAACTCTGCAAACACTCAAAAGTGGGCACCCCATCCTAAAAATAGGATTAAACACTTAAAATAATACTTTTTCCACCCCTTATCCTAAAATTAGGATTTACAAAAGCATGCAGCTCCCTTTTCAACTTTGGTGCCCCCTCTTTTATTTATTAAATCTAACTAAAAGCCTAATAATAGAAGTCAACCTTCTATTATTATTTCATTCTAACAATGCTTTTTGAATTAAAAATATAATTAAAGTGTCCTTTTCCAATTAAAATATAAAATATCTTTGGACCTCTTGAATTAATTTATTTTCCTCTTTCACTTTCCCTTATCCTAAGGAAAATAATAAAAATAGGCTTCGGGTATCCAAAAGTAATTAATTTCGAAAAGGGGACATTACAGTCCACCCTTCCCAGAATTGCTTTGCCCTCAAGCAATTGTAACTCATCAGTTCAAGTGCCGAGTGCACGAGACATAACATGCTAAAGTGATCCGAAAACCTTGCACCTGTACCTGTCAAATGAGAGAGCTCTTGCCAAAATATATAGCTCTCATAATACCCACAATCATGAAATTGGAATAGAGGACCCACTTGCTCCATATTACATTTTGTATTACCATACTTCTCATAAAGAAAGCAAATCTGAAATGATTTGATATGTAGCAGTAAATTTGACACATGTTCATTCCTTTCATACCTTGGAGTACCATCAAGATCTTCACCATTCTTTGTCTTCAGAATAACTTGAATTTGTTGTTTCAATTCCCTAGCAACCTTGTCCACAATGGGCGGAATGCCATCATGATAATACTGCTGCAATAACAAAGATGATGTACCTCTTACCACATAATTTGCATCTCGTGCAATTTGCTCCTCATGTATCTCCTCCTGTACTGTTGTCCCGAACAAGGCAACAAACTGAAAGTAGTTCTCATCATTTGGAATTTGAGCCTTCACTACCAAACTCTCATTATCAACTTGCAGATTGGAGTTCTCTTCCTTCTTGGGCCCAAGCTCCTTGATTTCCTCCTCTACTCCTTGCTCACCATTGTCCTCCAGTACATCGAACCTCTCCATGAACCTTTGGCTGAATTCATCAAAGAAGCAGATAGATTCTTCCCCTTGGCTCTTTAACAAATGATACCACCAATCCTTTGCTATCCCTTCCAAATGATAAGGGATGAATTTGAGGGCATCATCCACACACATAGGGTTTGATAGAAAGTAGGCCTCCAATTCTAGCAACCATGATCTCACAAAAAGTTTATTTGTACCATCAAAAATAGAAATCTTACCCCACCATGGTTGTAACTCTCTATGGGGCTGCATGCTTGATTTTTTTGCTTTTTTGCTTTTTTGCTTTTTTGCTTTTTTGCTTTTCCACCTTTTTTCTTTTGTTTTTGTTTTTTTTTTTTTTTTGCTTTTCCTTTTTTTAATTGCTTTTCCTTTGTTTTTTTTAATTCCTTTCCACAAACTGGGAGGAAATTTGCTCTGATACCACTGGAATATACTTGAAAAGTACTTTCTAACAAATTTGGATATTCTCGTTAAATCCTAGGAGTAGCAATATTGCAAAAATGAACTTTTACAAAAGCAACAATGATCTGAATAAAAGCAGCGAACCAATATGGAAAAAACAGTCTTTTATTTATTTATTTCCAACCAAATACAATAAAACAATACCAGTGTCTGAATACAATAGCTTGGAGTTGAACTGGCGGAACAATCGCACCCTGAAATATCACTAGAACCCCTGAATGGAATTGCCAAGCTCAGATGTGAGGGTTTTCGTCCTCAAATCTATGTGTAAATGAGAATTTTTCGTCCTCAATTACTGATGTAGAAGCAAAAGCCACTTGCAGACAGAAAATAATTGATGAATTTCCGAGATCCGTTACAATGAACCCCCAAGTCTGCTTTTATAACTCTACAAACACTCAAAAGTGGGCGCCCCATCCTAAAAATAGGATTAAACACTTTAAATAATATTTTTCACCCCTTATCCTAAAATTAGGATTTACAAAAGCATGTAGCTCCCTTTTCAACTTTGGTGCCCCCTCTTTTATTTATTTATTTATTAAATCTAACTAAAATCCTAATAATAGAAGTCAACCTTCTATTATTATTTATTCTAACAATGCTTTTTGAATTAAAAATATAATTTAAGTGTACTTTTCCAATTAAAATATAAAGTATCTTTGGACCGCTTGAATTAACTTATTTTCCTCTTTCACTTTCCCCTTAGCCTAAGGAAAATAATAAAAATAGGCTTCGGGTATCCAAAAGTAATTAATTCCGAAAAGGGGATATTACAGACATTCATCTTTACTGTCAACTCAGCCTCTTAAGATTCCTAAGAACTAAAACAAGAAATCTGAGACAACCAAGATGCTTTCTTCTTTACCTCTAGATATTGCCAATCAGATTTCAATTTTACAGCAAGATGAGAAGTCAAAGGAAGAGCTCACTACTGCTTAGCCTCTTGCCTCTCTTTGCCTAACTGATATGAGTTTCATGTAGCATCTAGCTGGAGAAAAATGGTAATTACCTACTCTTTAATTAATCTCTTATGCAAGATGTGACCTCCATTCCATTCATAACCAGTCTCCAAGCCTCCAGGACCAGCACTTACCCTTTCATGCTCAGTTGTTGTAATGGATGGACCTATGCCAATTAAGGACACTAGTGCTGTGACTTCTGCTTCACATAGGATTTGAGCACTGAACAGGTAGGCAAGCAGTTCCTTGATCAAGAACTCGAGCATCAAGTTGGAAACTTCCATCATCTCAGTAATCTCAAAAGCAGAAATGAGGATATAATGTTCATTGTTATCACATATATTGCATGGATTTCAATTAAATGATGCTCAAGCATTGTTTCAAGTTACAGAACCAAGAACGAATCTATAACCTCACACAAACTTAAGTCCAATTAGCTAATTTTCAGAATTGAAGTATGCTGACAGGGTTATAGGTCACTTGTCTCTATGAGTTGAAAGCTCATGAACTGAAATTTATACAACAGTTTTCTGAATTGCAGTATAAAGATGAGGTCTTTTGGAGGCAATTTGTTTTTGTGTATTATGGATTAAAGGTGAGAATAAGTTCAAGTTCTTTCATCGATCATCTATGCATCATTGACATATTAATTGTATTACTCGGCTTCAAATGGCTGGCAGTATTACATGGTCAATTGGAAATACAAGTTACTGAAACTTATTTTCAGCAGCTCCTTGATCAGCCTCCTATTTCAAGGGAATCTGCACAGCAGGAGCTATTTTCTTTTAATCTCTAGAGTCTAAACATTTACAAAATTACATGATACAGAACTTATGGAACCAATTACAAAAAGAAAGTTCCATCATGCAATTTTTCTAGCTTAAGCCAGACAAAGATCTCGGCCCTGATGTGTTGTCATCCCATTTTTTCTAGAAACTCTGGATTATAATTAAGCAATA
This sequence comes from Taxus chinensis, assembly GCA_019776745.2. Lineage (NCBI taxonomy): Eukaryota > Viridiplantae > Streptophyta > Pinopsida > Cupressales > Taxaceae > Taxus > Taxus chinensis. The sequence continues at coordinate 329,561,670 of CM034147.1, forward strand.
TCTTCTTGCTATGGTCAAGGAGTCTCGCATATCATGGACTCTTATTCAAAATCTCAATTTTACTCATTTGGTACCTGTTCCAAAAACATCTCAAGCCTACTCCCTTGAGCTATATTTCTTCATATCACTACATATACTCCCTATAGTATTATTTATTAAGTTGTTATTCATCAGTTGAAGCCAATTTTGTAGCACACTATTTCCACCACTCAGATTTCTTTCCTCAAAGTTGGCATATTTTTTATGGCATTGTTGTGGTACAGGAAATTCATCATTCCTTAAATACTACTAGCTGACTGGGTCTATTTATCTATATGGATATGTCAAAGGCTTGTGACCGAGGATATTGGCAGTTTATATTAAGCATAATGTGTAATTGCGGCTTTAAAAAGAAGACTATTTCAGTGGATGCAGAGCTATTTACTCATCTTCTATCCCTTCCCTAAGATAATTTGACCTGCTGTTTCTGACTGGTCAAACATAGCTCTCTGGAATTGCTGTCAATTGTTGGACATATTTTATGAATGGCCAGTACATATTTTTTGAATTGTTGGACTTACAGTAAGATTATCTTAGTACCTTTGCTAAAGTTGCACCGTTGTATAGGAAATGTAATACTCCATTAATAATCAAAATGGGACAATTACTTATGGAATCATGGCCCCCCAAAAAGACACGTAGCCTACCAAATATATCTGTTTTCCAGCTACATCATCAAACCAAAAATAAAAAATAAAATCATATCATTGTGCTTAGGTATATCAAAAAGGAAAATAACCATTTCCCAAAGGCCTATAGAGCTTAAAAAATCATAAGATGCTGCAGAGGTCATTTAAGTAGTTGCAGTGGCTGCAGCACCTAAAGGCTGATCATCATTTGGTTTATTGCCCCACCCATGGGAGGCTCATCAATCTCAGATGTCACCCAACATGTGTCAAATCTACCAACATCATGATTATTTCTCTCTTCCATACTCTAAGATGGTTGAATGGAGGATATGACAAGTTGCATGCATGGATCTGCCAACCCTGCAGAATAACCATGGCTCCTAGATCCGCCATGCTTCACATCATGTCCTCTATTCTCTGACCAAGGGACTATCTTATTATTCTACCTAGGAGACTTGACGACTTAACTTCGTCTAGAGGAACCCTGCTGATGGTACAAGGAGCATTTCCCCGGTGAGAAAATCACTAGTTGTAGGTCAGAAAACTCAATCAAAGTCTTTGCTCGGCTCTCTATTTGTGAATTAACATAAGACTTAAAATAATTATCAGACCACAAGAAAAAATTGTTATTCTCTTGTTGCCTGAACATGGTATTATTTTTGCTCTTCCATAATCAATATAATTATCAAATGATTGTGACGATGACAGGAAAAATCGATTTATTGCTCAAAATCGTGAAGACCAAAGAAAAGGGTTCTATGTAGAATGCAGAAAATACTGTGTGAATCCAATGCCATGCATCTTAGGCCTTTGGGCAAAACTGATGTGTTTTAATAGGGGGATAACGTATACCATCATATCAGTGTTGCAATGTTTTAGTAGCCGACATGTTATGTGGTTAATGATTGTATTGTCGGCCATAGGTAGCTTTATAATGACTCTCATTAGTATGATTGGTTGTTGAGGGTTGTGTCTAACCAACAACACATTCGGTCTTCTCATCATATAAATAGAATATTGTAAGTCGGGGAAAGGATGCTGAGTACCAGGTCCTCCATGTACCAAACTTCTTGTAACAAGCACTACCTATGCAAAAAGCATCAACTACTCTCATATTCTACTGTGCTGTAATACAGTAATTAATTACTATTCTGTGATTAATATTTTCTATTGATCTTGTGATTGTTGCTACACTATAAATAGGGCCTATTTGTTACCTGTTTTCAATGTGTATGATTTCAGAAGTGTAAAGCATGGATACAAACACATCCTTACATAAATATACTCTGTACACACATTTTGCACTATTGCAAGAAACCTATGTAGAGTACGGTTTTAGGACAATTTGCAGTGATCTTGATTATGTAGGTGGTATGTTGTAGTCTTTCTTATGGCTGGTTTCAGTCACAAAATAATTCTAAGATGGCTGATTAGGACATTGGAAATATAAGAGGCGATGATTAGGACCCTTGATTTGTCCCAACTGCCACATGCAAATGGGACAAAATCCAGTTTTCATGGCTCTTAGCAGTGCATTGCCCTCTTGCCAAATGGATTTGTGGAAATCCCAATTTGATGAGCACTCACAAGAAGCAACAACGGCGCCAAAGTGATCCTGCATATTGACCAAGGACCTTTACAGAAATGGTAACAATTTAGTTTCACAAACTTAAATGAACGTTTACTCAAAACACGTTGCATCACTGCATAAATGAAACTTTCCAAGGCCTTCATATTAGTTTGACATATAGTTGTGAAAGAAAGGAATGGCACCGAATCTTCAAGCCGAGGAAAATGTCTTAACTAGCAATCCAATTTTTCTAGAATCATCATTAGAACAGATAGTTTGGAACACATACCCAGATGAAGTTAGCCTCAAGATGGTTGCTGAGTTATTGTCAAGTAGCTTTTCATAGTTGGAACTATTCCTTTCCACCGTAAAATGCAATGGTCCTATTTATAAAACAAAGGACCGGCTGGACTTTGACTCGGAAAGACTGGTTCAAACTCAACTTTGATGGAGCATCCGTAAATAGAACTCCTCTTCACATGCCTAGGGATAGAGTGATAATAAGAAATGATCCGGGAATATGTCTTTTAGCCTATCTCAAAGAAATTGGAAAAAAAACCAGTTTTCTTTAGTTGTAAGCTGAATGGTTGGCCTGTTTCTGTGGTATTTAGATGGCTAGACAACTGGATATCTCTTCCACAGAGATTACTTTCTTTTTAGAAACTCTCTTATTATCTTGCAATCAAGATTTATTTATTATTCTTACAAATATGTGTCATTACAAACAGTAAACTTTAGTATGGATTCTTCTTAAATCTCAACTCACTAATACCTAATAAATGGTGTGTTGTAAAAAAGAGTGACACTATTATATTTCAGAGATGACAGTGCTATTAGAGCAAGTATAGCCATTTCTGCAATGTCACAGTCAGAAGGCATGCAAATTTGGCTGTAATCAACCCAGGATGAGGGTTTATACCAAATTTCAAAAACATTGTGGCCCTTGAGCACAGAAGCCACTGAACAGTAATTGACAGCGGGTTATTTACTTCATAAAAATCCAATCCAAGAGGCTCATTATCAATCATTCACCAGACAGGTGAGCAAATGATTATTCAAGTCAAAGTTTGACCTCAAAAGGAACAGCTAAGGCACAAATTGAAGTGATTTGTACAAATAACAGATTGCTGAAATTACTGTTATCACCCAGAAATCGCTTCAGCTTTGATGATGTCATGGTTCGATTTCGCCTTTGTAAGATAGTGCCTAGGGGACAGGACATGTGTCATTCCTCATACACTCATTTACCCTTGATCCATATTTTCAAGACAACCTGGAATATTGAATTATCATGAGGTAATCTGTCACCTCCATTGTACAAGTCACACTCCCCAAGGTTCATAAATTGCCCTTCAAATTTTCCAATAAAAAGAGGCTGTACCTTGCTATATTGACTCATAACCATCAAAAATCCTAACATGGTCAGGTATATAGTCTAAGTTCAAGAGCATTCCGGCCATCACAAAAGACCTCACTTGGGCTAATCACTTCATCCCAAACCTGGTGAGATAATGGGAGGTGACTCTCAAGACTGAGATATCACATAGGAAAGTCGATTATCTGCAAAAATTGTAATCCGCATGACCCCTATGTTAGCCATAAAGTCACACACATGGTGCCAAAACTGCCTTGGCCGACCCATTTGAGTAATGTTTATGTCTTATCTTGGCCAACTCATAGTTTCTGCAAATTACTTGTAAAATATGCATATAATAACTCATGGATAATGATTTGCAATCTGCCACTTCTCCGAGTTTTTCCTTTCCCAAGAGCCTCCGATATGATCTTGGAGTCACCTGCAATCTCCAATATTCCTCCAACCCTTCTAAGTTGAGCAATTTTGAACCTCTCCATAGGCTACCAGACTAAGCCTCGGCTATGGACTATTAGATGTATCTAGCTTAGGCTTTCTATTGATGCAAGAATCGTACATTGATTGCCAGTGCTAATGTTAATCATTTACTCATCACCTCATAGTCCCTTTTTACTAGCCAATGGTCGAAGAAGCTTCCTTTACAATGCCTAGGGCTGAAATGTTGACCCAGGTTGATAATTGGGTTCTTAGTGGCCCTTGGAATGTCATTTATAAACCCACTCTCTCCTAGAAAGCTTATTTTCCTCCCCAATGGTTTCACTCCTATTGACATACAAGTTTGTTCTAGGGTCTTCGTAGATGTTTGACCATTGTAAAATAGAGTCTAGATCATACACCACCACCAACATTTTGAGTCCATGTTAAACTTATTTCACTCAAGCACTTGTCCTAAGTTCATGAAGAATTTCGATGTCCCTCGTCTACTGACACTTTTATACCATGTCCAACAATGGTAGGAGGCTTTCACACTTGAGCATAATAGAATTAAACGTATTTAACCATCAGGAAGAGGGTATGCGATCATAAAGCATCCCTCTTGGAGTTATCCCCAAAGATGCTATTAACTCAGATGCAAGAATGAATTTCCATAAGATGCTTATGAGGAAAAATGCACACACTGGCAATTGCTGCGATAAAAGGAGGATTCCCATGCCCTATGCTAATGACTGGACAGGTTGATACCTTGGGTACTCTATCAGTGAAACTCGACCTGGAACGCTATTTATAAAGGCGGAAAAAGTGCTCTCCTAGCACTTAGTGGTTTGCATCAATATATTCAAACAAAGCTGGGATTCCTAACTATTGAGACAATGGATTGTTCAAACAAAAAAGGAAATTCCTTGCAGATATAGATGCACGCCCTTATCTAGACCATAGAGCCACCACTCACACTATCGAAAGCATTACGTTGAACTTATTTCGAGGCCGAACACTAGTCTTAGAGACATGAAGACTTTCAACTGTCCCAGCCTGCACCGCACTTTCTATGAAACACTACCATGGACAAGCTTTCACACTCGCATAATAGACCAGAAAATGCTGTAAGCACGATTGGGGCACAATTCACAAAACAAACAGTTTCATCCCAAAAGGATGTTTTTTCCCAAGGTGTGTGAATCTGATCTGATACAAGAAACCAGTGAGAAGTAGCACTTTTTCCATCCTATCGAATCAAGTAAGAAAATTATGGATGTTGACCTTTACTCCATTGTTGCCATCAATAAACAGGATAAAAGTCTACCAAATCATCTAATGATGAATAATGCATTGAGAGGGTCACAAGTGTGAAGAAGTACAAGGGAATGATCTGTCATGTAAGTTCGTAGGCATTCACTATCCTGAGCTCAAATTACTCGCAGGTCTTAGGGTGTTTATTAAATGTGTTAATAATGATTTGTCTATCGAACATTACCTTACTCATGGTCATACTCAATCTGATTTTTGAAGGAAGCTATATTTGGAAAGTCTGGTGAACAATCTATTCTTCCATACACAATTTTCGACAGTTTTTAGTATGGCGTACTTTTTTGAAGGGGTACTCCTGGGAGCATTTCTGATGTTTTTCACGACTGTACGACGATATGCTGGAAAAGAGTTCTATCGTTGTAGTGATGTTTTTCAAGTTCATTCAGTATCATTGTCACACTGGGAAAGCAATCCTATTGAATCCCTGAAGCTCCTCCCAAGAACACAATCAGATTGATTAATGCAAAACAGTGTAGGCATGTGACTGGTCACATTGGGAAGTTTTTGCTAATGTTTATTAGGCTACAAAGCACTCAATCAGTCATTGCAATCACACAAGTCACCATACAGACTCAAACTATGGAATTTTCAACTTCTGTCCTTTCAAATCCAGTCCCTAAGGTGGATTACAAATGGATCTCTATGTAGGATGACATCTTTTGGTGTGCCCCTACACTAGAACCCTGTGACATATTCTATTTTTACTCGATTTTTTATATTCTCCATTGTCATAGTGGACCAATATGCAAGTGCCTTGTGTTTGAATAAAGAAGATAGATATCCGGGCATACATCTCTCTTATGGAGCTTTGCTAGAAAGGTATACATTTGGAATTGCAATAAAATTTGTTTGTGTTTAGCCCAACTCTTTCATAGCTTAATTGATTGTAATAACACATGTAAGCACCATCGTTAGTGTGTTGTTCACTAAAGGATGTGTAACATCAATCTCTGTAGAATCAGGTGCCTAGTCAGATGCTAGGTTCGATTTCCACTCTAGAGCATGTCAAGGGATACAAGAGATTAGACTTCACTAGAAGCATGGTGTCCAGAGTCAAGGTACCATCAATTACCTGTTGGGCTTTTTGGTGTTTGGAAAACGATCTTCGGGTCCAAGGAAGGTCTCTTAAGAGATCATAGCTTGCATGAAGCTCTTGAGAAGCAGCAGGAGGGATACTCGATGGCACAATTCACTAAAAAAAAATTGACTTGGCAAAAACTCGGCAAGACTCGATGAATACTCAAGAATACTCGGCAACTTAAAAAATACGCAAATTTCTTTTAAAAACATAAATTTTAAGCAAAATATAGCTACAAAATGTATCAAATGAGTCCATAAAATGTTGGATAAGTGTTTTCTATTAGATTTGAATACAAATACAATACAAAATCACATCATCATGCAAATGCAACAACCCGCTAATAAGTTCTATGAATTTATGATGATTGTCATTGAAAAATATCATCATAAATTTCATATCTATACAAGTTACAATATACAATAAGTTACATTTTCCTCTTCCCCGTTCTAAAGAAATATTGGGGAGAGAGTCTAGTGCCTCTACTAGTCCCCACACTCAGCTGCGTCTCCTTGCTCCTCTTAGAAGGCTGCGGCTCCAACTCCAACCTGGTAGTAGATGGTGGTGGCTCCTCTGCTACATGTTGGAAATCACCTCCAAAGATGTCATCCAATCCAATATCTCTTGCTAGTGCTTCTCCCTCCACAGCTTCCCTCTCAAAAGAAGCAATCCTATCCTCTGTGAACGCAAGGATTTCCTCTTCTCGCCCAGTCCACTCGTTGTATGGATCTATCTCATCCAAATCAATAAGCTCCTCTGATGTGGCCTCCACTTTTCTTGTGCAAAGCCGGAGATTGTATTGCACAAAAACCAATTCGTTGAGCCGTTTTTTACTCAACCTGTTGCACTTCTTCGTGTGAATGGCCTCAAACAAACTCCAGTTGCGTTCACATCTAGAAATGCTACAAGGTTGAGATAGAATTTCTTAGGGTTAGCTTTTGAAGATGCGGGGCATTTTCTCCCCAATCCTCCCACCAAGAACCTAGAAACAAGATAATCAAAAGTTTATAAGTAATTAATAAAATCAAATATGTAACTAATAAATAACTTGATAAAATCAAATATGTAATCAAAAGTATTACCTGGTGTCTGTTTGGTTCTCCCTCGGATAGTTAACACCGAAGAAAAGAGCCTCCCCGTAGCACATTTGTAATTGTGCATCTCTAAAATGATGAGGTCCCTCGTCTCAACATCTTGTATCATCCTCTCAATACATGTTGAAAGGCCCTCCATAACCTCTCTGTTCACATCTATGAAGCCATTAAAGAAGAAATACTTGGGGTTGAGGTAGTACCCTGCTACATGAATAGGTTGGTGGAGTCGATTATTCTAATCTCCCAAAAGGGACCATATCTAATGATATCCCCCTGTAATAGTTTTGGTTAGACTCTTTGCCCCTATCCATAGCCTCATAAATGTACCCCATAGGGTTTTGCTCCCCATTAACCAAACGCAAAACCCTCACCAACGGCTTTGACACCTACACACAAATTAAAATGTAAAGTTATAAACTTACAAATAAAGTAAAAAAGTAAAAACAATATATTTATAATTTAACAAATTAAAATAAAGGAATGAAATATAAATTGAAGTTTGAAATTACCTTGATGATCTTTATAGCTCTCTTTGCAAAGATATCATCAAAAACTATCTTTGCAACCCTTTCTCCATCAACTTTCTTTGAATATTGTGAATCTAGCCATGCTTGACTCACAAACATTTACTTTAAAGATGTCAACAGACTAGAAATACTTTGTAACGTCAATAAGTTAATTGCAAACCTTGTGACACTAGCTCGAACAAGCTCTTTCCCCTTTGTGTGTTCTCTCATCAAGCTCAGAACCCCAGGGTGATTATATATGTACTTTGTTATGTGTCTTGCATCTTCTACAACCAACCTCACCCAATCAATTTTTACTGTCCTCCAAAAGAAGGTCAAGGCAATGAGCTGCACAAGGAGTCCAAAAGAGTGATGGATGTCTCTCCTGCAGTAGTTTCCCAGCCACCACATATGTTGTTGTATTGTCTGTGACAACTTGCACAAAATTCTGTATACCCACCTCTAATACAATCGTATCCCACATAACGCTCAATTTCTCTGCATTTTTTACTATGTTAGAGGCATCAATAGACTTCAAAAACACCATCTCACCATTTGAAGCCGCTAAAAAATTAATGAGGGTGCGGTTCCTTCCATCCATCCACCCATCTGAAAGAATGGTGCATTCGTATTTGTGCCATTGTTTCTTTTGATCTTCTAAAACTGTAGTGGCATTTGCAACTGCACCCTTGAGAAATTTCCCACTCAAATCTTTTGGAGAGGGTGCCTTGTACCCTTTCCCTGCAATTGTCAATTTTGTCACCAAGTACTCCCAGTATGGGCTCTTTGCCACATTGAATGGAAGGTTGTTGTAGTACTAGAAATTTGCACATGCTTTATCTGCTTCCTCATGCATATTCTTGTTCCAGGTTGTACCTTGCAATGAAGGTTGTGCTTTAGGTATGTTCCTTGCCACAAAAAGCTTTGTATGCCTTTACTCGAACTTGATGAAGATGTGTCTCTTCTGGCTCTTCTGGTTCGTATGCGTGGATCATGAAGAGCCCACAATTGTTGCCGCATCATCCTCTGAATCCTCTTTCATTGCAATTTGTGTCATGGCTGCTTGCACCCTTTCCCTCTCTAGTTTCTTCTCCTCTAGCTCTGCTCTCATCTCTCGCTTTGCCTCTTTCGTAACATTGGGGCAAACCACAACATCCCAACAAACAATAGATGCAAGGTGATACTTCAAACGATTGACGCCTCTAGACATTGTTCTGCCACAGAAATTTCAAGTAATTGCTCTTGCAGCTGCTCCACATACACCATACTTCCAAGCGAGGACGGGCATTCGCAAGAATAGTTCCTGCTAGTGATGCTGACCCAAATGCCGAACCTGATGCCGAGCCTGATGCCATTGTTAAGCTCTAATCTGCAACACAATGCACATTTAAAAAATTAAAAAAACGTAAGCTTAATTAAATTTTTAAAAAAATGCCTGAATAACCATATTTCACCATAATTTAATAAAAATGATATACCTATGGTTGCAAATGAGTATTAATATGCAAGCAATGGAAGCACTATATTCTAGGAATGGAGACCATCATCCACATAAATCACAAGCCTCTGCAACTCATGCAAACCTAAGGGAAATTATAGAGTGATCGCTATCAAAAGTGGTCTACCTACATGTAACAGTTTCACCTTAATATTCTGCACAAGAAATATTGTTCCAATCTGATTATAATTACAGTGTTACGCGGGGATGCGTCCCCTAGATTTTGGTGACATCCCAAACGTTTCGGGGACTTGGAGGGGACATCTCCAACTTTTTTTAAATCTTTCAAAAGTTTTTTGATGTTTTTACTTTAAAAAATATGTTTTTTTACCAAGAACATCAAATTATAATCTTGAAAGTACCTAAAATACATGAAATACAGTGTAAATCCCTAAATGTCATTGAAAAAAGTTAAAATATTGAAATATTAATTTTTATGTATTATTATAAAAGTCGTCCCCCTGCCGTCCCCAAAATTAGGGAAAATTTTTGTCATCCCAGAAACCCCGTCCCCCTGTTCTCAAGACTTAGGTAACTATGGACTTATAAACTACTAAAGCCTCCCTCCAATTGTAGCATTAAGAACAATCATGGACCTATATGGCCACAAGACTTCTAAATGACCCATGATGTACGATAGTGATCCTGAGTTTTTCACCATATACCAAGCACAAAATATTGGACAACATTTTGCAGACTACCATCCACATGGAAAGGTTATGTGTTACTTGGGATACCTTTGTGTTCCAACAGTGCAACAAAAGATGATTTGGGATGTGCAGTATTGTCAAGTTGCATTACACTTTACAGTGAAAACAAAAGTGGCAATGCTCCAGAAATACTATGATTGGACGAAGCTTCGTCAAGGTGTGGCTTGTTATATCACGTCATTCCAAACATGTGCAATACTGAAAGCAACCAGCAAAAAGCAAGAGCTCTACACACTTCTACCAATTCTTGATCGACCTTGGGAGTAAGTCTCCATGGATTTCATGCTTTTCCCATGACTAGAACTAAGCATTGTCATGATTGTGTCTTTGTTGTGGTTGATGAGTTTTCCAAAATGGCAATGTCAGCGCCCTATACATAGGGGAGTAAATCTGAAGACACTACAAGGCTCTCCTTTGAAAATGTGTAGGTCCACTTCGGCTTACCACAAACCATTGTGTTGAATAGGGGCATCAAGTTCCTTAACACTTTTTGCTCTACATTACAATCCACGATGGACACCAAGCTAACCAAATCAACCTCTTTTCATCCACACACAGATAGACAAACCGAAGATGTTAACTGTATAATGGTGCATCTGCTTCGGACGTATAACTCAAAACATTGTGTCAGACATGGGATGATAGGTTACCAGACATTCAACATAGCTATAATCGAGCCCTCTATGGCTCCACAAACCATAGCCATTTTTAGTTGCCTTCGGTTTTAGCTGCAAGCACTCACTAATGTGGCATTACCTATTGTGGTGAAGGAACTATCTCCCAATGCACAAAAAGAATCTAAAAACATAGTTCGCATACTTGTATTCGGCGAATACTTGGCAAACCCAAAAAAAAATGGACTCGGCGAATATTCGGCAATATTTGGCAACTAAAAAAATATGCAAAATTCTTTAAAAAACATAAATTTTAAGCAAAATATTTTTAAAAAAGTCTCTCCAAAAACTCGTGAGTATTCGCGAATATTCGCCAAAAACTCACGAGTATTCACAAATATTCGCCAAAAATTCGAGTTTGTACAGGTTTTGGCAAGTTTTTCAGGCGAATATTCAGCTGTAGAAAAAAGTGGCGAGTACTTGCCAACTCGACGAGTATGCATACTATGTCTGAAAATCACAATATTTACCGAGTGCATCTAACAAATCAAAAACTAGGTACATGGAATCTTGGAGAAAACCAACCGAAAATACAAGCAGCACCATGACCATCCTCGAGTCCCTCACCAGTTCTAGGTTGGTGATAAGGTATGGTTGTAATGTCCCCTTTTTCCAACTAGCACCAATTGAGGACTTCTTGCCATTTCTCTTCTCGTGGCCAAGAAGGAATTGCACAAGGGAAGTCCTTGGGTTTTGTTTTTATTTTCTTTTATTGTTATTAATGTTTTTCTTTGGTGTTTTACTCCCTAAGGCAGGTCGGTTGGGTTATAATGCTCCCAACATGAAATTAAAAGATAAAGCAAGCTCCTTAAGAGGTCGGCAAGGTTGGAAAATTTCCAACATGAAAATAGAAGATAAAGCAAGCTTAAGAGGTCTATCTACACCTTATGACTCTTGGAGCCAACCAAAAGATATAAAAGGAGTCTTAGGGGCTCATTTGCACATCACTTTTGGCATATATACTTTATCTATTTGGACTCTAGGGTTGTTTGCTCTATTTCTAACTCCACTAAGGGCAAAAATCCATAGTGTGGCTTCCAAGGAGGACAGAAAACTTCCTTGTGGCATTTGGAGAACGAAAACTCTACAAATTGAGTGGTCTGAAGGAGAATATTGAAGATCCTCTTGTTGGTTTTCATCTAGGACATTAAGAAGAAGACCTACAAATATCTTGTGCATGATTTGGAATCCATCTCCTAGGTCCTAGGGAGCGACTAGGATTGAAGTCGTTATAAGTGCCTTCTCGGGCACAGTACCCATTTATTATTTGATATTCAAACTTGGCATAATTTATAGGGTTTAAATCATTCATATTTGGTTATTGTTGGGGTTTGGAAACTTCCATTTTGATTATTTCTCTTAGTTGTACTTTTTTTGTTCATAAATAATTTTCCAGCTGAGTAGTTGATTGGTTTTCATGGTGAAATTGTTCTAAAGTATTCTTAAAACGTCTATAAATATTGCGGATGACTTGTAAGGTGATATTTGGGTGAAATTTTTTTTTTTACAAGCTGCTGTTCTAAAAATCAGACCACTGTTCCGTACTGATTTAATTTTCAGTTTGCTAGTCCAAAAATCAGATTGGGGTTTGTGTTATTTCCTTGTTTTTCAGTTTCAGCCCTAAAAAGGGGCATTACAATGGCTATTATAGAAAGAGCATTTAAAAGGTACAAATAGGAAAATGAGACCTCTACAATACAGGCCCTACACAATCGTCAAGAAAGTAGGCACTAATGCCCTTGTGCTAAGCTCACCACACTATCTTGTGTTGTATCCAATGTTGAACATGGAACTTCTCCGACCATATTTTCCACTCCCCCTCTTGGACCCTACACATATTGGTGAGCAATTGTTGCTAGTGTGGAAGAGAAGAAAGAAAGAATAGAATGTAAGGCACACTAACATACTCGTGTGTTCATCTTTTATTAATTAAAAAGAAGTTACATATTCAGGTGAGGAATTTATATGCAAATAACTAAAAAATATTAACTAATAGTTAATTAGTTAATGCTTAATTAATATCTTTAATACCACCCTTAATGACTAAACAAGAGATTACCCCAAGTATGTCTTGAAAATTTACAAACAAAATGCAAGCATGAGGTTTAGTCATCACATCTGCATGCTGCTCCTAAGAGGTACAATAGTGAAGAAAAATATCACCAAAACCAAATGTCATATGTAGTGATGATGAATCTCAATGTTAGGTGCATGTATGATATACTGGTTTCTTCACCAACATTAATACACCTTGATTGTAACAAAAATAGAAAGTGGAGTAGGTGAATTTTTAAGGAGGTGCTAATGACTATAGATAGAACCTAGCTGATTTATACATTTAGATGGTTGGCCATTCACGGACTAGCTATACCTATAGATTTATTCTTGGGATCAATATCAGCAATGCAATATATACATTGATAAACTATATATAAACTAAATCACGGAGCTATCTAATGACAAAATCAAACCTAAACGAAAAAAAGACTGAATTGAATCATACCAGCCTCTTTTGGGGGTTAATCATTTTTGTACTTGTCATTCTATTCACTAATTGCTTTTTGAATTAGGAATAGTAAGAATCTTCTTTCTCACCCAATTGGAGATATCTAATACTCATATAGTATTATCGTTTATGCCCGAGACTGTTTTGGTACGGGTACGGGTACGGGTTCGATACGCTGAAACAACAATTTTTTTAAAACCTCAGTCCGGTACACTTTTGGGTACATTATATATATATATATATATATATAAAGAAGCATTTGCATACTTATTGAAATTCAATACTCATACATTGCATCCTAATTGAAATTTAACACTCGTACAACCTAAAATCATTTATAGAACATGAAAACAAATTTCCAAGACTTTGAGAATTGAGACTTGAGTTTGTATTGATTCATAATGTTCAAAACATAATAGTTAATAACTACGTTACCGGAAAAGCCGGTTTAGGCGGCCGGAGCGGGGAGCGGGAGCGGGAGCGGGAGCGGCCAGGGAGCGGGCGACGCGTTTTTTAATTTTTTTTAATTTTTTCCATGTTTTTTTCCTTTTTTGGCGCGATTTCGTTTTTTTCCTGTTTTGGCAATTTTTTCCGTTTTTGGATTTTCGGTGAAAAAAACGCATGGAAAAAAATTTGCCATTTTTGGAAAGGGTCCGGGAAGATGTAGCAGCAAAAACTTGGATGAGCCATAACTTTCATTCTGTGGCTCCGTTGCAGGTGTCATTTTCTTTAAAAGTGTATATTTTCTCGAGCTCTATGCATTGATGGCGATATTTTTCTTATTTTCATAAAATCCATTTTTGCACCTTTTTGGACCAAGCAACTTCTTGCAATCTTCTGAAAGAATCTTCTGAATTTAATTTTATTCGTTTTGTATATACTGTACATTATTATAAATTTATAGTTAATAGTATAACTTGTCTTTTATCTTGTTTTTCATATACATATGTGGTTTTATAATTAAATTCCTATTTAGAAGGTTGAGATTTATATATTTTTTAATTTTTATATAGTTTTTGTACTGCCGTATCCTACGCCGTATCCGGGGTCAAAAAAAAATTTGCCGTTTCCGCGTATCGGATACCCCGCTCCCGTATCCAAAACGTTTCGGTAACTTAGGTTAATAACATAGACTGTATTATAGATTTGGTAATTCATTATTAATACCTTAAGCTTGACTTAGACGTCTCATTGGACATTAAAAAAACATTTAAAGTTTGTCGATTGTAATATGCAACTAGCTTGGAAACCATAAGAAATTGTCCTCAATTCTTCTAAAATTGTGTTGTTATGTGTTCTCTAAGCATTTTATACATTTATTTGCAATCTTCTGAAAGAATCTTCTGAATTTAATTTTATTCGTTTTGTATATACTGTACATTATTATAAATTTATAGTTAATAGTATAACTTGTCTTTTATCTTGTTTTTCATATACATATGTGGTTTATAATTAAATTCCTATTTAGAAGGTTGAGATTTATATATTTTTTAATTTTTATATAGTTTTTGTACTGCCGTATCCTACGCCGTATCCGGGGTCAAAAAAAAATTTGCCGTTTCCGCGTATCGGATACCCCGCTCCCGTATCCAAAACGTTTCGGTAACTTAGGTTAATAACATAGACTGTATTATAGATTTGGTAATTCATTATTAATACCTTAAGCTTGACTTAGACGTCTCATTGGACATTAAAAAAACATTTAAAGTTTGTCGATTGTAATATGCAACTAGCTTGGAAACCATAAGAAATTGTCCTCAATTCTTCTAAAATTGTGTTGTTATGTGTTCTCTAAGCATTTTATACATTTATTCCCATCCTCCATAATTAGTCCAGTAGAGGGAGCTATGAAAGAATTTTTGAGCATTTTATACATTCTAAACTGAGATTGAGGAAGCTTATAGAAAGCTTTAAGGTTTGTCCATTCCATCCACTTCCCAAATCTGTACAAGACATGAAATCTTTTAATTCCTTTCTCAAACCAAAGGAGGGCAAAACAACCTCTTGTTAAGGCAAGGATCTTGTCATTATATTTATGATTCGACGAAATCGATTTGTAGGCTTGGCACCTAATGTCAAATGAAGAGAAGATAGGCCGCCCAACCACTAAGTGCTTCACTTGTTCCCATGCCTTCCAAATTGACTAAAGAATAAAGGACCCATGAGAAGCAACAAGAAAGCCCCCAAATAGTAAGTCAACCAAATGAAGTCCTTTTCATCTCTCTCGACCCTTCAGAGCCTATTGGCAATATTGAATCTAACACGAACTTTCCAAAGTTCAATTCCAATCAAAGCCCTCATGTTTTATTTATTTTTTTGCACTTAAAAAAAAGAAAAAACCGTGGATACTTTGTTTTATTTACTTTTTTGCACTTAAGAAAAAGAAAAAACTGTGGGTATGTACCCACAGGCCCTGGGTACTTCCCGGGTACAGATTTTTGTACCCGAGAGGTACCCAAGGCATGTGGGTACATACCCACATCGTACTAGGGGCATACTTGTACCCGTACCCGTACCCGGTACGTACCCAGCCTGGTACGAGGGGGTCTAGGTCGTTTCCGTGTAGTCTTGTTTATGCCTTGAGCATGAGTACTTAATAAAATTTGAAAGGGAGTATGAGCAAAATGAAGATCAATCAAAATTTGACGCAGCCAAACAACTTCATAATTGGCATTGACTTGGTGCCTTCTATGGTGCATTGAAGCTTGCTTTGCCACAAAACAACTTTTTAACCAAAGGAAAAGATTTACCCAGTGGTGGACCTCCGAGTATCCACTGATCCTCCCCAATTAGAATCCATGTAACTTGTCGATTTGAAACCTTTTGTCATCTAATAGAGGATGAAGTTAAAAATTCCTTTGACATATCACAAAACTCATTTTATTGTTATCCAATGTATGCACGTCAGTTGAGACAAAAACCGCCAAAGATAGCAAACAAAAAAACATATATCCAGTCATGAGGTTGTATAATATACCAGGCTGCCCACCAATGGTCCATAGAGTGATTTTAGCGAATCATCATTGGCTGAGAACTTCAGACCGATCTCAATAGGCATAGAAAATGTTTAAAGATGTGAACATAGAAAATATGAAGAGGAATCAGAACACACACTTCAATGAATGTGTGTTTGTCATGTATTATTTTAAGAGTAGTTGAACCAATTTAGATCAGTCAGAGAAACACCAACTACCATGTGTATATAAATATATTCAATACCTATAATGTTAATGACTAAACCGGAAACAACTACAAATTTGTCCCAAAATTTTACAAACAAGGTAGGACTAAGAGGTTTAACTTTAGACATTAGATCTACAAGTTGCTCCTTATAAGGACCGAAGTGAAGAGAGATATCACCAAAATCAACCAACTATCGAATATAGTGATGATGAATTTCAATGTGCTTGGTGCAGGCATGATATATCGGATTCTTTACCATTTTCAATACACATTGATTATCTTGAAAACTAGTGGAGTACGCGTAGCCTAGGAATGTTGAAGTTTGATCAAAATCCGATGTAGCCAAACCGCTTCACAACCGGGACTGACAATTGCTTTGTATTCTGCTTTAGTGGAAGACATAGCTATAGTGGGATGAAGCTAACTCTGCCAAGAAACAAATCCTAAACCAAAAGAAAATATGTACCTAGTGGTAGATCTTCAAATATCCATTGATATGCCCCAATTAGAGTCGGTATAACCAATCAATCTAAAATAAGTGAGTCATTATAGAATGCTAAAGTCAAAAGTTCCTTTGACATATCTCAAAACTCATTTTGTTGTTGCCCATTGAATGAACTTTGGTTTAGACAGAACCAAGAAAGATTGTTATCAGCAAAACATACGTCCAATTTTGTGGACATAAGGAATATCAAGTTGTCCACCAACTGTTTATAGAGTGATTCATCAACCGGTGATGAATCATCATGAGTCGATTAATTCAACCTAACCTCCATAGGTGTAAAATAAGAATTACATTCAAACATCTGAAACTTCTACAATAGATTCGTAGCATACTTGACCTGGGCTATGAAAATTGTATGGCCATGTTGCCTGAATTCTACACTATGAGCTTAGTAGTAGGTGTTGTAGATGTGTAAGTAGGTATGACGTTGTGGAATCATTGTACCAGTTCAGCTATGCACTAAATGTTGTGAACAATCCCATTAAGGCATTGTTGATTAGAGTGTTATCTTGACTTGTAGTAGGGCATAGAGCCCTTGAGTGCAATGGAAATAAATTAAAACCTAGGACATCTTATGAGGTTACTTATAGAACGAAATCTATAATAAACTTTGTCTATCCAGATTGCGCCCCTAAGATGTTGATCTTGGGAGTAAAATGAAACATAGAATCTATTCCCTTTAAATCAATGTTAATTCTTTTATGTTACAAATGATGAAATGAAATGTTCAATGTGAAACTTGTATGTGTTTAAAAATGAATCTAACTAATAGTTGAGTTATGAAAAGTAATTGCTTTAGGGAATGAAACCAAATAAGGCGATCCCCTTACAAGATAAATGTTAAATGGAACGAAGAATATGCTCTTCTATGAATGAGAACATATGCGTGTATGCTAAATGTGTTCCAAATCAATATTTTAAAGTAAAGGAATTCAATGGTAAATAAGATGTAAACTAAGAAAATGATGTATAGTGTGGAACATGTCTATCCTTTAGCTATTGTTGTGGTTTGGTCATTGTATTGCATTTGTTCGTTTGAGTGTGGCAATTAATGTGCATCTTGTGTTATCATGTTGTATGTTCTTCATGTGTGGGTGAGATTGCATCATTATTATTGAAGCAATAAGGTGTTACTCTTGAAGGGAGGAATAAGGAGTATTGTGTGTTTTACTTTGGAGTAACCAAAGGAATTCTTGGCTAGTATTGGTGGAGGGATAAGCTCGTGTTAGAATGGAGGGATAAGGGGCTTGTCGAAGTTGATGTGGCATGTTTCATCTTGGAGGAAACAAAGGCTAGATAGGATTCCTTAGTGGAGTAATAAGTGGTAGTTGCATTGATGATCTCTCCCCCATTGCAAGCCACATAGGTAGGCTTGGTAGTGTGAGTCGTCTCTTCTTGTGGTGCCAAGCACTTCCTCATCCTGTTCTATATGTAGATCCATGTTTGTGTAAGTGTCTCATGTGATGTTGTGTTATTCTAAGTGAGCCCAAGTGGTGTTGTATAACAAGAAATGAAAGAAAAAAATATATCTCGGTTTATCGTCTTTTGTTTTTGTTTTGCTTGTGTAGGTGTTACAATGTGTGCTCAACAAACAATAAAAAATCACTTTGTCCTCTCTCCCATGTTGGTGCCCCATCCTAAAAATGTGATCTTGATGCGCTTCATGCAGCCCATTCTATCTTTGGCGCCCCCATGATAGAATTCTTTATTTAATCATTATTCTATCTTTGGCGCCCCCTGGTAAAAGTTCATCATTCTATTATCATTATATTTTGTAATGTCCTTTTTTGGAGAAAAAGAGCTTACCAGCTATCACCACAAGATCTGATCTGAAAATACCTTCAAGCACACAAGCAACTGACTGCAAATAGCTGAGAATATCTTAGAATGATCAGTCAATGCAAAATCTGCAGTCTCCTAGGGCAGCCAATTGCCTATGTGATTCGAATCCACTTTTCACTATGTAAATAAATGTAGAATGTCACGAAATAATTTATTTTAGCCACGGCAATATTTATGCATCACAAATACATCAATTATTGAAGAAATATATCATAAACACAGCTGGAATTAAATATTTATGACAGCAGTTGAGCCCAAACCAAGGGCTAGAAAAAAATAGCAAATCCTCACATAAATTCTCTACAACTTGTTGAGCCAAATATTCAACCTCGTTCTACTTCAAAATCAAGCTCTCATAGTATCAAGCACAAACGACGGAGCTACTAGTTGTTGTTTCATTGATTCTAGTACCTTTTGTTGCCGTCGAGCTTGTCGTGAGTCCCTCGAGTTCGCTACTCCATTGTCCATGAATCCCTGTGGTTCGCAACATGTAAAGTATTTTTTGCGTCGTTTTCCCTCGACGTCGTCTCATTGCCTCACTTCCTATACGCATCTCTTCCTCACGACCAGGTTTTCGTGGCTTTTGCTCCCGCAATTGTCCTTGACTCATGGCTAGAGAGGATAAACTCTTATAGGCTTAACCTCGAGCCCTAAAAACCACAACTGATGAACACATTAAAAGCCTGTTCTGAGAGGAAATACAAGACCATATGCCCAGGGCACTTATCATCGGAAACAAAAGTTTGTTGGGGGGTTTACCCAGTCTACCTCTCTCACTGATGCCACTTCAAGTGATTTATCCAATGCCCCCCTCCCCCACTAACTCGCAAGTCCTTTCCATCACAAGTAAAACGGAGCAGGGTCAGCATGACAAGGGTTTGCCCAACATACTTGTGGAATTAATCCACAGGCTCGAAATTGTTGAATCCTCCAACAGGGCTCTAAGGACAAAAGTCTTTGAGCTCACGACCTAGATGGAAAAACATATCACACATATCATTGCAGAGAATGCAAGTTGATACCACACTTCACACCACTCCCAACACAGTCGATGACAAGCTACAAGCTAAAATCTAATATTTAAAAAATAAACAAGAGGAAATCCGTAATCAGGAGGATACTCTTAAATAGCAGACAAATTCCTGGGCCCAAGTTTTGAAAGAGAAGAACAAAACCCCTCAGCATTTGGCTGCGGTTGAACAGCGTGTACAGGCTAAACTGGTTGAGGAAAGGACCAGACGCGCTAGAGAACATAACCTTAAGGTGAGAGGGCTGCCCACACCCTTTCTTAGGATCCTATGGCCACGAGTATAACTTTTCTCACAGAAAATTTGGGACTTCCGGATGTACCGCTGGAAATAGCGTGGATTGGGTTAGATTCTACCCTCTTCCTCGGATTAAAATTAGTGGAGGACAGGCTTAAGGTCCTCTGAGCCAAGCGCAAGTTGTTTTCCTTCCCTAACAGAGTCTTCTTAGACAAAGACCTCACAAGAGCTCAAGTTGCAGAACTCAAACAATCACAGGAAGTGGTGATAGCAACAAGAAAAGCAGGTAAATGGGTTGTAATTCGTAACCTCAGACATGTTGTTTGGGATTCCTTCCCTCGGGGTTGGGAGCCATGGGTCGGAGTCTCGAAATGAGGGTCTCATTGGGGGGAACGACGAAGCAGGGGCATCTCCATCACCTGTTGGAATGGTAATGGGTCCTTCTGGTCATCTCCAGGATTACTGTACAACGCTCTTGGGCTTTCAAATCTCCTCTTTGTCACGGAGACCCATGCGAACCTTCTTCATCCTCTCCCAGATATTAGAGGATACCACTGGCTTTCAGTTTGCAGGCAAGAGAAAAGGAGTTCAAGTGGTGTCAGAGGTTCTGGTGGAGTTGTTTTCCTACTCGAGGAGTCTCTCTGGAGCAAGATTGCGGTGGTTGTCGAGGATGAGTTCACCTGATTCTTATGGATTCGAATCAGACGTACTACACTCCTCCCTAGGGACATCTTAATCGCGGTATGCTATTTCCCACCTGTTTCCTCACCCTATGCCATACACAATGGCCCAGAAGGAGACCCCTTCTTTGATCTATATACAAGCATCTCACAGTTCTCGACGATTGGTGAGGTTAACCTCTTAGAGGACTTCAACACCCATACCAGAGATCTCCAGATTCCCCTTCAAGACAGGATAGATGACGTGCTCTGCGCCCATGAGGTGGACCCAGACTCCGTAGGGCTTCGAAGAGAGTCAACGGATATTTCAGGACCTCTGTCATCTTATGGCCGACATCTTATACAGTTGGGGGAGTCACATGAGCTGCTGATCTTGAATGGGATCCCGTGCTTTCCCGATTTCCACTTCTTTACCTATAGGCCCCATGGCGGTGGGGCGAGCATGGTGGATTACGTCATGTCTACTCCCAACCTACTCCCTTTTATCTGTCGTTTTTCATTCTCCCCCATCCCCCTTGTTGATCACTCCATCCTCTCCTTTACCCTGTAGGATAGTCCCCCCCCGTTACTCCCACCACCCACAATCCACCCCACACTATACTTAAGTTTGATGAAGGTGACCTTGAAACCTTCTCTTCACACCTTCGTCAACTTCTTCCACCTAAACCCCTTTTCATCTCACTTGCTAATACCAATACTAAATACAACCTCCTCTCCTCCACTATCCATGAAGCAGCCCTTGCCTCTTATCCCCATTACACTCTTACTCCCCCAAGTAAGAGGCCATGCCCCATGAACCAATGGTATGACGAGGAATGCAAGGCCCTTCAACAGCAACTTCTTTTCGCCTTCATCCATGCTAACCCCTCTTACCCCTCACTCAAAACCTCCTATCACCACATCCTTCTCCACAAGAAATGTACCTACATTTCCCTGTAGAGACAGGAGCTTTGTGCCTCCCTAATTCATTCCCCCAAACGTTTCTGGCGTACCACCCTCCCTTGCCACTCCCCTCTCCCACAGGACGTAGACCCTAACTCTATGTATGCCCATACTTCCAATCTTTATGATATCCCAGGGCAGTCTCAGATTCAGGTTGTCTCCACTGTCGTTTTGCCACCTCTTCACTTACAGGAATATCAAAGATGTTATTTCAAGTATGAACAACAGCGAAGCAGAGGATGAGGAAGGCTTCCAAGCAGTGTTCTGCAAGCATGGTTTTCATGTCCTGAACAACTAC
Source organism: Taxus chinensis (assembly GCA_019776745.2). Taxonomy (NCBI): domain Eukaryota; kingdom Viridiplantae; phylum Streptophyta; class Pinopsida; order Cupressales; family Taxaceae; genus Taxus; species Taxus chinensis. The sequence goes on from CM034147.1 coordinate 329,583,810, forward strand.
TTAACGCATCTTTTTAACTGGATGGTTTGTATAGGCTTTCTGAGTACTTGGTCCCATCACATTATTCACCCGATCCATAAGTCGGGCCCCACCTCATATCCCAATAACTACAAAACGATTATGTTGGGTCACACATTTTCTAAGCTATATGAGACAGTGCTTCACATGCGGCATTCTAAGTTTTTGGAGCACAAGAACCTTAGAGCTAGGGGGCAAGCGGGTTTTTGTCCATTATACCAGACCACTAATCACATCTTCACCCTTTGGGCCATCATTGAGGAAGCACGCCACTGCTCTTTCAAAGTCTTTTGCTACTTTGTTGATTTTTGAAAAGCCTTTGACTTTGTTCCGCAAGAAGTCCTTTTCCGTAGGCTCCGAGACATTGGCATTTCTAAAATCCTTCTTGCTGCGATTATGCACCTTTATGAGGTCTTCGGAGGCCATAACCTCTTATCAAACCTTTGTTGCGAGAAGAGACAAGTACCCATATTTAGCATACTGCTCCTCGGAGGCCATAACCTCTTATCGAACCACCTCGGTCGCTCTTGTTGTTGGTATGCCAGAGTCTCGAGCCTACTGGGATCCATTGGCATTCAGATGCACCAACTTCCACCATTCAACTACTCCTTGGACGCTCCAACCCACCTCCTACCAAGCAAGTAGACTTTGAACAAAATCATTCGAGACGACATTTACAGGCAGTTTGTCCAGATCACATGGACTAACCGTCAGGGTGGGGCTACGTCCTAAGATGGCTTTCTATGCTACGCACTTCCTAGTGGTTAACAATGGTTTTATCGCTCGACCCCAATACACTTCCCGTCACTGGCTACATGCCCTCCACGCTCTTCTTGGCCAATTCAGAGTGGGCTTCCACATGTTTCGGGTTGAAAGCGATCATCAGTTGCCACGTTCTGATAGGATCTACCAGCTTTGCTCTCTTCAGGAGGTCAAGCTGAGGATCATTTCATTTTTTGGTGTCCCATCTATTACGAGATCAGAGGGCGATGCCACTGTCTTTTCAGAGAGCATCCAACCCTTACCAGTTTCTTCAGATATTATGACCAAAGGTGCCTAGCTTTATATATGCAGGAGACTCTCAGACTTTGTTGTGAGACCCTTCGACCCCCGTCTAGACAGTCGACTACTCAACAGATCACCTCCTTCACAATTATCCCTTCAGGGAGGGGCACCAAGCGGCAATATGACACTAGTATAGGCCCCTAGACCAGATCGGTGCAGAACCAGAATACCTTCCTCCAATTCAAGAGCTTCCAGACACATATGAGGCCGAGATCATTCCTTCACAAATGTCCGCCGAGATCCACCAGACCTGCTCGGAGAGCTTCTCACTCTAGACATCAATGTTCCATACCTTCTACTACATCCTCCACTAGACATCAACATCTTACTAGCCTCTTTCAACTGGCCTTGGATGCTAGATGAGAGAGTTCTTGTTCGGATTCTCTCCCCTCCTTCTGGCTCTTCTTCTCTTTATTCTACATTGTATTCCCCATGTCCCCCGGCTCTGGAACGGGGGTTGTGCACACTTCTGTGGTGGCACTTCTTGGCCATTGGCCCTCGCTTCATTTCTCTCTTCTCTTCTTGTCTTTCTCTTCTTGTTTTCTCATGGAAACCTGTCTTGGTTTTCCGGCTGGTTTCTAGTCCCTTTGTATGGTGCAATCCCTTTGACCTACTTTCGTGGTCACCTGTTGGACATTTAATATATTTATCATATCTATCTTATCTTATCTAAAGTTTATATTACGGCCTTGTAAATTATGTCGAACACGAATATCAAACCAAAATAGTGAAATCAGCCCTAGAACATACAAAACCCTCATCCCATGCAAGTCGCCTAGGGTAAAAAGGGGGGAAAACCAACAATAAACCACTTTGAAGCACTTTGGAAACCCCCGTATGGGATTCCAATCAAACTTGAGGAGTTTTCATTCCTCAATCTTCCAACAATGGAGGTTTTTGTCCCCAAAGTTGAGCCACACTAAAGGTTTCATCTTTAGTGGAGAGTAGAGCACATTGTGCACAAACCCAAGATATAAATCTTTAGAATAAACATGCATAACCTTTTCAAATGACACTTCATGTCTTTACATATCCTCAAGTGGCTTCAACATCAAAATAGAAGCCCAATGCATAAGCCAACCTTCATGTAATTCCATTTCTTCATTAACCTCTTTGTAGGCTCTCCAATCAAGGCCGACACATAAGGATTAGAGGTCTTTGAACCAAATAAGAGGTCTTCATGACCAAAAATACTTTTACGCCATTACATCAAGTAGAATTCATCATCCATTGAGCCAATATTGCCTCAAACAAAGACAATGGGAACTAGAAGAAATATGAAAGCAATTTTCATTATGTCCTATTTAGGGGACATTACATATTCTATTTTTGCTTTTTAGATTAAAAATATAATTTATGTGTCATTTTTCCAATTAAACTATAAAAACACCCTTGAACCACTTAAATTAATTTATTTTCCTCTTTAATTTCTGTTTGGCCTACGGAAAAATACTAAGAATAGGCTTCGGGTATACAGAATTAATTAATTTTGAAAAGGGGACATTACATGCAGTTGATTGATATAGCCACCCAAGGTTGCACGCTAGTTTCCTAGTGGTTCTCAAATGTTTGGAGGTATCTTCTCCTTGCAAATTCTCTCAAGGCACACACAACTCATTGCCCAACATTTGGGTAAGGTTAGAGTCTCTTTTGGGCTATATGATATTATTTATGTTCCTCACAATTTTCAAATTACGAGTTCTCTTGTTCTCGGGAGTATATGGATAGCTTGGAAGAAAGTTGTTAATTTGAAACTTGGAGAATGTATGGCAGTCAGGCTGGTTGGGAGCTAGCCAAAAGACCTATTTGGAAACAGAAACTATATGATATTTGTAATGCAGGTATCCCTGGATTTTAGGAATGCAGATTAAGTAAGAAAGGGATTTTCTTATGGAGAGACTTATGGGATACGCTTCCTGCAACTTGAAAGATTGAGGTTCTTTACCTCATGAGTTTGCCTTGTCTTCTGTTGATCAACCCTCTAGAAGTAAGATACAAAACCTTATTCCTTGAGAGGATGTGTTTAAGTTGAATTTGGATGTGAATGGCCCCATTGGGCAAAATTGGAGATGCAGCTATGGTCACCCCTTATCCCAATAGGATACCCGCAGTCTTTACTACATTTTGTTTCAGAGATGTGCCCTTGCCCTTAATGTTAGATAGATTCCCTTTGATGTGAAAGCTTTGTGGGTTCGTACACTTCATGGAGTGTGGTCACTGAAGGTTTCCTACAAGCTACGAGTTTTTGCTTGGCTAGTGATCTATCAAGGGCTTCCCTCCAAAGCTTGACTATCCAAAATTGGCCAATCTAATGGCTTGTGTCCCTCTTGTTGCAAGCTAGAAACAGTTATCCATCTCTTATGGGACTGCTCCTTTGCAGGATCATGTTGTAAAGTTGTTCAGTTTGAGTTAATAGCCATTATACAGGGGAGTTTACATTGCTGGGCAGTTCTCTTTGGTAACTCCAACCTCATTATCAGGAATTCTTGTAGAAGTGTTTGGAATTGTGTACGAGATTCTGCCCTAATTATTCTCAGGAAACTTAGATGCAGGTGTGTTTTCAAAAATGAGGCAAGTTCTGTATTCGACTTTTGTCACAATTGGAGTGAAATTTGCATGCAATTGTTAGCGAAAGGATTTCTATTGATCGAAGAGGCTTAAAAATTCGAACCTTGGGACTATTCTGACTTCATTGTTGTCCTTATTTCACTAAGGAACTGAGTGTAATCTCCTATGTATATTATTGTACAGTGTTCTTTTATCCTTGTGTACAGTTTTTTTGTAAAAAAAATCTATTAATATTGAAGCATCTTTTCAATGAAAAAAGATTCCTCAATTCAATCAGTTCGTGGTTGATTTCATCCATCTGCACTCATGAGGGCATCTCCATCCAATCAACATATACACGATCATTTGGTCATCTTATTAGTGAACAAAACAGATCAAAACCCATGTATGCAGACCCAAGTGTATTGATGATGACATGTTGGTAAAAGAACATGGCTCTATAAAGGTGCAAAAGTGTACAACATCAACACAAAAGAACATAGGATCTGCCAGTGTGTTGACTTTTGTAGGCTGCAAAAAACTTCAAGGAAAGAGTGAGGTGCAAATCTGTTTACATGTGTAGGTGTGCAATCGTGCATTGTCCCTATACAAGAAGCTTAAAGAGCACAACTCATAAGGATATGCAAAACCATAACCCCCTCATGCCTAGTCTACTCTTATTCCAAGGTAACACAATGTGCAAGATTGTGCAAAGTTAAGCAAGTTTATGCTAGCTATTAATCTCTTAACTCTAAACTCTTTTTGGGTAATGCAAGATTGCAAGTGAACCCAAATGCTCCTGCATCATACACCTCGAGCAAGAAAAAACATGAGCTCTTGGTCATTCAGGTTTCATAAGGTCTTCAATGGATCGACCAAGCTTAACAATCTCAATTGTGCTAATAAGCCATGATGCATCCTCAACTTCTCTTCCCTTCCATTATACAAAATATTCTTTATATTCATGTATGCACATTGTCTTTGTTACACCTAAATCAAAAATTTCCTCAATTTCTCCACACTCTTGTTCTAGTAGTTGGTGTCTCCAATCTACTATGCAATTTGCTTCTTAACTTGTCTTCCCTTCAATGTATGGGTATAAATCCGTAACATTAAAGATCAAATTAATGTCTCCCATGTAACAACTTAAACTCATATGTGTTCGCTGCAAATTTCTTCAGGACTCTACTATGTCCAATTTTCTTCCACTTCAACTCATCATATGTTCCTCTTACAACCTCTCTTTGCATAGGTGTGCAGGAACCATGCCAACTACTTCAAACTCCTACTTATTCCATCTCGAATCTACGCATTCCTTGCATTGCACATTGCTCTAATGCAACTATGTGTTGCACTTATTGGGGCAAATTCTTCATATATTGTGCAAAGTCTTTCACTTCTATGTTTCTTCCCTATTCTAGTGCCATGTTTCGCAATTCCACAACTCCTCTTGGACTTAGCCCATAAACTATACGGAAAGGAGACTTCCTAGTGCTCCTACTTACATAGTTATCATATGCAAAAAGGATTGAATCCGAAGTCCCTACTTTCTCTTCAACCAAACATCTTAATAAATTGCCAAGGCTACTATTGACGACCTCCATCTAGCCATCCGTCTATGGGTGATACGCAGAGTTAAACCATAACTTCATGTTCAGCTTCTTCCACAACATGCACCAAAAATAACCCACAAATTTAGTGTCTTTTTCAAACACAATACTACATGGTAATCCATGCAATCACTAGTTTTCTTACAAGCAATAAAATGAGCCATATTTGAGAATCTATCAACAACGTCAAAAATAAAATCACGACCCCTATGCATTCTAGGAAACCCCAAAACAAAATCCATACTCAATTGCTCCCATGGTTTCTCAAGTACTGGCAGTGATTGATATGACCTTGCATTATGACTCTTACCTTTTACAAATTTTGCACCTTTGCATGTGTATATGCACATCTATAGCCATCTGCACCCACTAATATCTCACTTAGTTGTGCCAAGGTCTTGTCCATACCAAAGTGACCACCAAATCCTCTGCAATGCTTCTCCTAGATCAATTTCTCCTCAAGTGCTCCCATGGTTTCTCAAGTACTAGCACTGATTGATATAACCATGCATTATGACTCTTACCTTTTACAAATTTTGCACCTTTGCATGTGTATATGCACATCTATAGCCATCTGCATCCATTAATATCTCACTTAGTTGTGCCAAGGTCTTGTCCATACCAAAGTGACCATCAAATCCTCTGCAATGCTTCTCCTAGATCAATTTCTCCTCAAGTGCTCCCATGGTTTCTCAAGTACTGGCACTGATTGATATAACCCTGCATTTTGACTCTTTCCTTTCACCAATTCACAAATTTTGCACCTTTGCATGTGTATATGCACATCTATAGTCATCTGCATCCAATAATATCTCACTTAGTTGTGCCAAGGTCTTGTCCATACCAAACTGAGCACCAAATCCTCCGCAATGCTTCTCCTAGATCAATTTCCCCTTAAGTGATCCTTTCAGTACACACAATTGCACTCCTTTGAACACCAATCCTTCCTACAAGAAATAATCTAACCACGACATGCGAAAGACGCTCACTAGTTCTACACATGTTCTCTTCCCCAACATTTTCATCTTCTACGTAGAGTTCCTTCATAGCATCAAACCCTACCACTTTCACATGCATCTCACTTAACGAGACACATCTTCTACTTAATGAATATGCAACTCTATTCGACTTCCCACTATTTTACTTCAAGACAAAAGGATACCTCTACAAGAATTCAACTCATTTCATAAGTCTTTGATTCAACTTTCCTTGACTATTTATGAATTGTAGTGCCTGATAGTCTATGTACAACACAAATTCCTTGGGCAACATGTAGTGCCTCCACTTCTTCAAAACTTGAATAGTGCCATAAAACTCTTGATCACAAATTGAATACTTCTTTCTTGAGTCATTCAATTTCTCACCAAAATAAGTTGTGTCTAGCATCTTGACTCGTCACAACTCCAATGGCTATTTCATCACATAAAAAATCAACCTGAAATATTTTGTTGAAATCAAGAAAAGCCAAAACTAGTTGCTTTGTAACTTTCTTCTGAAAGCCATATTTTGCATGTGAGCTCTAGGTAAACTCTCTCTTGGCTCCCCGCATCACATTTATGATTGGTGCACAAATTTTCTTGAAGTCTTGTATGAACTTCCTTTAAAATCTCACCAAACCAAGGAAAGTTTGAGGTTCAAAAACAGTTTTGGGTGACAGCCACTGCAATATAGCTCACCTCAAGATCCATCTTCAATCCTACTTAAGATATAACAAATCCTTAGGTGACAACCACTGCAATATAGCTCACACCTCAAGATCCATCTTCAATCCTACTTGAGATATAACAAATCAAAAGTATACCAATTCTTCCTTCATGAAACAACATTTTATCAAGTTCACGAGCAGCTTCTCTCCGTGCAAATGTTGCAACACTGTTTGCAAATGGACCAAGTGTTTTTTCTACATCTTACCAAAAATCACAATGACAAACTTTCCCAAAAAAGGATTCAATGCTTTGTTCACGAGTTGTATGACCATGCTCGGTGCATTGGCTAGCCAGAATGGCATGACTAACCACTTATTCAAATCATCCTATGTCTCAAAAGAAATCTTACACTCATCACCCTCTCTTATCCTAATCTTGTGGTATACACTCTTCAAATCAATCTTTGTGAAGTACTTTTCTCCACCTAAGCAATCCATCAAATAATCCATACAGGTAAAAGAAACCTATACTTAATGGTAATTTGTTGATTTCCCTAGAATCAGTGCACATCCTCCACACCTTTCTTTGGCGCTAATATTGTAGATACCGCACAAAGACTAAGAGATTGTCTGTTCAATTCCTTCCCAAACTTGCTTCTTCAACTCCATTCTCAATAGGTGTCAGCCTCTACTGTAGGAAATGCCTACCTAGGCAATAGTCTAGCAAAACAAAATGCCCAGAAACATTAAAACGAATACAAAATGCCTTGGAAACGTCGTCTACCATACCATATGGCATTCACAATTTTAAAATGTTGTATGATATAGCCGGCAGCATTTCCAAGGCGTTTCAGCGATTTCCAGCAGTGTTTTGGGCACTTTTTGGAAGTTTGCAGGTCCACCCAAGCACCCATGAGGGCATGGGACCCGTAGGCAGCCTAAAAACAATTAATCAATGGTTAATGAAGACATTTAATTAGTTTCTAAACCTGCTTAACTAATTTTTAGATGCATATGAAAAAAAAATTAAAAACTCTAGAAACTCTTATAGCCTCTCTTTTCCTATAAAAAAGCACTACATTTAACTCATTCCTCACACTTTCTTCGGCAAGAAAAGCTTCCTACAGCAGCAGCAATTTTACTCGTGTTTCGGAGGATTGGGAGCAAGCTTTGATGCATTTCCAGCAAGAAAAGTTGTGAGCGGCAAGAGGATGGTTGTGGGTAGCAAGAAGAAGCTTTTGGGCAGCCTTATCTTGGGTGAGCAGATTTATTTACTGGTTTTGCAGCATTCATGGCTTCTCAAAGTGCCATTTCCCATGTCGCTAGACCAGGCTAAGCAAGCAAGCAACAAAAATACTATCATCTTTGGAAGTATGTTACCAAGCTCAAACAAATGGGCCGTGGGGTTTCAAGTGAATGGAGGTGTAGTTTATGCAATAATGGCAAGATCTACAAGGGCTCTTACACAAGACTCAAGGATCATATTTTGAATGAACGAGTAAAGGCTGTCGATGCTTGTGCAAATACCAGTCAAACCTGGTGGTAAGGGCAAAACATGTGACAAAGAGCATATTGATAATCAAAGGTTGAAAGAGCTGGAGAAGCAAGCTTGCTAGCAATACTCACTTGGCTGCTAGTAATGAAGCCAAGGATTGTCAAAGAAACAAGGAAGAGGAGGACGCAACAGGTCCAAGAAGAGCTCATTAAAACCTCTATTGAGTCCATCCGCATATGAATAAAGCAGATTGGCGAAAGTAATCGAGCGCTCAAGGAAGAGAAGAAGCCGTGACAAGAGTGGCAAAGGGCCATCTACACTTGTTTGCATCCGCTTATCCCCTTTAATGTGGTGTGGTCTCCCTATTGGCATGATATAGTGAGAGCAATTTGACACAGGCCCTTCAAGGTTTCAAGGGGCTCAAACTATGAAAAATTCCAAACCGATTTGTTCAAGAAAGAGAGGCAGTTAGAAGCTGGGAGTTATTCTGATTTTACTGCCGTTCTAGATTGCTTTACGTACTAATCTGTAATCTTACTTGTAAATACCGCTGTCCAGTTCTTTATTCTGTGCCTCGTGGTACTAGCTCTTGTTGTAAATATTGTTTTATGTTAAGTATATGAAGCATCTATTCAAAAAACAAAAGAGACAGAGAGGCAGATTCTAGAGGATGTTTTAAGACCAATTCATACCTCATGGAGTAGCTTGGGGGTTTTCATTATTTCAGATGGATGGATGATACAAGGTGTAGGCCATTGATAAATGTTGTTGCATCAACACAAAAAAGAGCAATGTTTTTGAAAGCCGAAGATCGTTCAAGTGAGGCAAAAGATAGTAAATTTCTTTTCTGAAATTTTAATTGCTACTATTTGAGCAAGTAGGCTCAGAAAATGTGGTGTAAGTTATCATGGATAATGCACTCAGTTGCAAAATCCATGTACGCTTGATTGTTGAGGGTAGGTACCATCACATGTTTAAATGTTTTGGAGTCCTTGCATTGTCCGTGATCTAACTCTGATTTTAGAAGAGTTTGTTGCTAGTACTCCATGGATTAAGGAGGCTCACAGGGAAGAGTAAAGAAATCGTAAAATTCATCACCAACCACCACTAGTCTCAGGCAATATATGGAGAATACTCCAGATAGGAGTTGTTTGAACGTTTCTGAGACAAATTATGCCTCAAATTTCATCATGTTGTGTCACGCTTTGTTGAGGTTTTAAATCTCCGTTAGCATGAATATGGTGGTGCTTTTGTGATCTTTGGGTTGAGTGGAGATACGCAGATTCAGAGAGGGAAAGTATGGTGTGTAGATTATTGATTGATGTGGATTGGTAAAACAAGATAGATTTTTTTCTCAAGGTCATGACACCTGTAGTTTGAGATTTTTCGACAGGTGGACACAGAAAAGACCTTTCTTAGAGAGAGGTTTATGCTGGCATAGATACCATGGCTGAGAAAACAGTAGAATATTATTAAACAGGAGGCTCTCACTCTTTGTTTTGTTGATTCTGGTTTGCTAGAGCTTGTGAGGTCAATCAATATTCAGATGTGGAATCCATTTCAACACTCTATTGCACACCTTAGGCACATGCTTTGAATCCTTGGGTTTTAAGATGAATACCTCATTCGCTCAAAGCAATGAGAAGAGAAAGGCCCCAGCATAAGAATAGGGAGGTAGCCCAGGGAGTGAGAGAAAACCTTCCATGAGATTGTTACCAGCTTCTTTACAAAACTGAGGTGGGGGAAAAGTTGGCTAGTTTTGCTGCTGGATCGTATCGATTTTTCAGACATCATCATCTTTGGATGAGAGGGGGACCATGTATCACGGTCAGATAGTGGATTTGTCATGGGGCAAATGGTGTATATTTGCCAAGCCTTGTCACTTGATATTCTCTCACAAGTGACAAGCTCTTCATCAGCAGAAACGATTTGGGGCACCTATGGTTTCATTCATTCCATGAAGCCCAAGAATGTTGGGATTGCAAAAGGTAGAGGATCTTGGCTTATGTGCATTCTTGAACCTGCATGCCTTGTGTCTCATAGGGGTGAAGAATTATACAAGTGGACCTTAAAAAGAGAAGGATGTGGAGCCCGAAGTCAGCAAATTTAGACCTCGCTCTTGTTACACTTAATATCGATGTTCAGGACAACTGGAACGTGGAACTGCCTCTTGTTCCAGTCCATGATTCAGTATCTGTTGACCATGCATCTTGTTCTATTTTTGTTGATGATGATGAAGATGAGATGGATATGTAATTGTACTTGTCTTTAGCTCATGTTTTATTTCAGCACATATAGCCTCATATATAAAGGCTGATTTTGGACACATGGCCTCATCTACAAGAGCTAATTTTGGATGTATTGCATCATGTAATCATCTATGGCAGTTAATATAGACATGGATTTCCTTCTAAAATGTCATTTGTGTATCATTCTTATTTTCTTGAAAGATAATAGAAGAAGCTTTTATTGTTTTGTACAATTTGTACTGGGATATTGCTTCGGTAAGATCTAACCTTGAGAATTGTGGGCAGCAAGGTCTATGACATCCTTTAATTAGGACCCCTAAGCCATAGTCTTATGAAAGCCTCTACTTAAGTTATCTAAGGATTCCAATCTTAGGACTTATCCTAGCTAAGCTTGCAGACTCTGCAAGACTCCTGCAGAACCAAACTCAACTCCTTGGACAATGGAACTCTGCAATTGCTCATGCTACTCACAATTAACTTCTTCAGGCACTTGCTTCTCAATTTAGTCTCTAGATCATTCTTGATGCTCTTAGCTACCATTAGCCTTTTTCAGCATCTCCTCTTCCTCTTTCACATCCATCACTCCCTCTTTTTGTATAACAATGCGGGAGAAATAAAGATACCTTTGCAAAGATTCCTCAATTCGATAAGTCCACCATCGGTTCCTTCCATCCGGTTTGCAGGTAATCATTCACGAGGGCATCTTCGTCTATTCAAGATATACAAGGTTATTCAGTCCTCCTATTGGTGAAAAAAATGGATTAAGGCCCACATGTGCAGGCCCAACCGTATTGACGATGACAAGTGTGCTAAAGAACATGGTTCCATAAAGGGCGCAAAGCTGTACATCAGGCATAAAAGAACACAGAATTTTTCTGAGTGTCAACTTCTTAAGGCACAAAAACTTCAAGGCAATCATAAGGAACAAATTCGTTTAAACGTGTGGGTGCACAGTTGTGCATTGTCAATACACAAGAAGACGCAAAACCATAAACTCTTCATGCCCCAACTCCTCTTATTCAAGGGAAATACAATTTTCTCAAATTTTCATTCTCCTAACTTTGAACTCTTATTGGATGATGCAAGATTGCAAGTGAACCTGGATGCGCCTACATCAATTTAGCTTCAAGCCACGAGAGGAATCCATACTACGAACTATGTGCTTCAAAGAGGATGGTATCATTGGACCCCAATAGACATTAACATTACTAGTATTCTAAGACTAGTTTTATCCTCAAGTTGACCAACATCTATATTGAGAGGTTACCTCCTTTTAGGTGCTCCTTGGATACCCCTCATTGCCTTCTTCCCATAAAGGAGGTCATCATTAGAGATGTCAAAGAGGATATCTGTATGCATTAAATCCAGATAACTTGGACCACTCTTCATCCATTCACCCCCAAGATTTTCATTTAGGTTGATCATTTATTGTGGGTGGTGGATGGTGTCATTTTTCATCCTATCTCAAGCATCATTGGTCTCATGGCTTGAGGTTTTCCCTTGGCCTAAGGTTTTCCCTTGGCCAGTTGAGGTTGTCTCTCACCATTTGTGGGTTGAGACTAATCATCACATCACACATGGGGACCAGATCTATCGTCTTTGCTTCCTCCACGAGGTGTAGGCCAAGTAGCACTTCATTTTCAAATGCCCACTTATTACAAGACCTAAGGGAGATATCATTGTCTTCTCATAGTCTCAAGGGAGACTCTTTATCCACTTTATTACAATGCCCAGGTCAATGCATGTATCTTTTTCTTTGGAAGGTTTTCACCCTTCTACGCAGGTCCCTATAGGGAGTCCCTAGAGCCTCCAAGCTGACCACCTCTTTCTTTTAGCCCATCATGGAAGTTGGAAGCATCAAACTCCCTTTCAACACTATAGCTTCACATATTAAGGGGGGGTAGGTTAGTAAGGTGGAGCACATCTCTTCATAGCACTACTACTAATGTTCCCCAACACAATATCTCTCAATGACAAGGATATGCTTCTTCTCAGCATCATGGATCAGCTTCTCAACATCGTCAATCTATTCCTTCTCGACCACTCCCTAGGCTACGTGAACAGGAACACGTTACAAGTTTCTTTGATGTTATAGAGTTTCTTCATCGTTACAAAGTTTCTTCAGCCTTGGATGTTAGGAAGGATTCTAGGGGAGTGTTATACTTCCTCCTAAGATTACCTAACCTAACCCCGATAGTGCAAGACACTCCCAATGAGCTTTATCAAATCCTATATTAGCCCCTTCACAATAATAGATTTTGACACAAATAATTCTTCTATCCTAGGAATTGTCAGAGATATTTGATGGGACTATCATTCAATCTTTCTTTTGTCAGCCCATCCTCTTTATGGGTTCTTGCTCCCTTCACATGGATATTTATACTTGTAACTTAACCACATGGGTTGGGCCTTTACTTCTATGGGTTTTCCCTCGTTTAATTTCAGTGCTTTTTTTTTTTACTTTGATCCTACGGTCCTCTTACCCTAGCATCTTCTATTGTAATTGGATGTGTTCTCAAGTCCCATCAGCTTATTTGTTCATTTGTCGACATTAATATAATTTCAATTTATTTCTTCCTTTTAGCATATAGTCTATTTCTTTTGTAAGCATATGTACTTACTATGAAGATGCAAGTACTATCAAACAATATATTTTTCCACATGTATGTGTATTTACTATGAAGATACAAGTACTACCATATAATTGTTTACATGAGTTCAATTGTCTATGAGGGAGTTGATTTACCTTGTAGCATTAGAATACAAACCCTGTTCCATGAGTTTAGAAAGGATCCATGTGTCGTGTAGGTGCTCTTAGGGCCATAATATAAATTGAGCTAGGCATCACAATGAATCAAACCATACTAATCTAGGTGAATGCATGATTCCTATGGTCATCCCCAACACTAGACAACATCTCCTCGTTGGAAACACCTCACAAAATTTACTAGAGGTCCACTCAAACATCTAGTGTTAACACAAATTGGTAGTCCCAAGCTTTGAAGCCAAAGTCCAAGACAAACAATTTTGATTTTTGACTTTTAAAGATATAAATAGGTAAATAGTGGGGCAAGCATCTCTATTGGATCGACCACCTCACTACCATTTCCAAAATGGGGCCATAATCGAAAATTGGCGTTTAAGAAGACATGACCAAGATGATGTTTCCTAAAAATGCTCCTTTACAACTACTAAAAGGCGAAGAGTGACACAACGAAGAGAAATGGTCTCATTTTCCATGAAGTGTCCATCTAACAGTTGTCCCTATATACATCTTTTTTGGCAAACTAAGATAGAGTAGAGCAAAGGAGTTTATTCCCAAAGAGTTTTACACATCATATTTAGATGAAATGTACTTTTACAATTTCATGTTATGGCTATGATTGAGTGGTATATTTAAACATGATGAAGTTGTGAACATTAATTATTATGAAATTATGTGCATATCATAAGCCACAATATATTGCCCCATCATTATGAATGGGATTGAAATGTTGTAAGGTATATGAATATGTATATGTACAATACATTGGACTTATATGTAGTATGTACCTTTCTTGAAGACTGTTTGCACCAACCATTTGAATACCAAGATTTTTACCCAAAATTGGACTTGTTATGAGGCCACAACTTCATTAGTCGATGACTACGATGGCATTGAGCACACTCCACCACCACCACCTATAATGTCTTCTACAATATCCCTTGCCTTGCACCTAAATAAGACATGGTTGACATGCATTTTTATTTTCTACAGAAATGCAATCATAGACAATCACTAATGTATACAATGATCAAACAACATTATGTCATGGTGTACCTTTGCATTTATCAACATTGAAGTTTTCAATAAGCTAACCATTCTTCCCAATCTAATTGCATTTTAAACAAATCTTCCAAATGAGTCTGGTGACGCTGCCAAAGTATATAATTCCAGGGCTAAATTAGTTTTCAAATCCTCACTTCCACATGCATGTGAGCCTAGATGAGGGTAGTGATTGAATCAGTTCAGCCAACTAAGAAAAATATGTTGAGTAGATTATCAAGGGAAATTCTACAAATGGGGTTATTGTAGACATGTGTGGAGTACAAGGTGGAAATAATCAATGATATTCACCTCCATCCTCTTGGAGTAATCTCTAGTAACATATGGTTCTATATTGGGAGGATTACAACGTGTATGGGATATGGACATACTATTGTCTCATTAACTAAGAACCCCAAAATTGTGTTCAAAACATCTTTTGTAATGTATCATTCCTTTGACGTGTACGTGATCCTTGCATAGTGACTAGGGTGGAAAAAAGTGTATAAGCATCAGAGTCATTTGGGGAGGAAGTATAACAGTGGCAACCAATGAATGAGCACGAGAAACAAGGATGGAGAAGATCTAACAAGGGGATAAATCCATGCAGCAGGTGCAACTTGATTCTCAACCTTCAATAGGATGCCTTTTCTGTGTAGAGAGTAGTTTACAAATCATTCAGTTTCAAACAATCTAATATTTGATAGACAGACATAGAATTTACTAGTGATACTTGTAAGTTTTGATGAACGTGGCAATTTCAGCATAATTCTTATGTAAGAAATTTTCAAATATGTTTGTAGAATCTTACCAATTGGCAAATCTAATTTTTGAGAAAATGGTAAAATTACCCAAATGGCGAATATTAGCCCATAAAGTTTCCTTCATTTTCTTGAATCCTTATACATATCGGAGTGGTTTATGAAAGAACTCGTCTAACATTTGTCTCTCTCTCCTCTTCCACTTCAAGAACCTTTAAAGCCTCCTTTGAAAAAAACTTTCCAAGGATTTACCATATCTGCTGCATCCAAGAGGCATAAACTAAGGCAATATTTATTTACAGGTTTTGTGTCGACCATGAGATTTGGGGCAGGTATTATTCTGTACAGACTGAATTGATTCTATTTCTACTTTCTTCTGCTACCCAAAGCAGAGGTGTCTAGCCCTTTTTCTTAGCAAGGTTGTCAATTGCATGCATAGGAACTTATAAGGGAACTTAAGAGCTTCCGGGTTGATTACCTCCTTTCAACTTGGCACTAATATTGGAGTCATTAAACGTCCTTTAAATAATACATATCCACTCTCATTCCAGGCATTGTGGATCTGCTTCATTTTGACGTTGAGGACCTTCCGGCTCCCCTTGCCCACAACCCAAGTCACAAGGTCAACTGCATATTAAAATATATTCTTTTCTACAAGAGGTTCACAGGAAGAGAGATTATAGAGCGAGTAACTTGTTTCCTCCTAATATATCTAGCCCAGCCTCCTAAGCCATGTACAATCCCTTGTGAGCACCATTGGATCCTACATTGGCCCTCTCACAATGGTAGATGACAATGTTATTGGTTTTCCTAGCTCAAGTCTTGTATTGATCTCTCACTTTGATCCGCATCAGCTATTTGTGTCATTGAGGGGCCATTTCCTCAAATTTTGTAGCTAGAGCTTATGGTTTGGAGTTTACTCACTTTAGGTGTACCCCCTATGGTTGTGTTT
Source organism: Taxus chinensis (assembly GCA_019776745.2). Lineage (NCBI taxonomy): Eukaryota > Viridiplantae > Streptophyta > Pinopsida > Cupressales > Taxaceae > Taxus > Taxus chinensis. The sequence goes on from CM034147.1 coordinate 329,599,957, forward strand.
ACATTGCTTTAGTGCTTAGTGTTTATTTACTTTTCAGAACCTAGGGACTTTTTTACCACAATGATTTTCTAGTATAACTGGATGTACGTTTGATCCCTATTGAACTATTATGGTCACTACTGGACATTAATATATAATAGTCTCATTCTCCATTGGACAGGTAAATTTTGCTGCTATCTTCTTTGCTTTATCATCTTGTTGTTACATTTTCTTCCTGTGTTTGGGTTGCTAACTTGCTACTATAACCTGCCTATCTTATGGAATTTATTTGGGCAGTGTACCAGAGATACCCAAGAGTTCTCACCTTAAAAAAAACAATAGCTATTATTCAGAAAGGCACTAGTCACTTTAGTCATTTGCAGTTGCTTCATCAAGGAGGCCTTGCATGTATATGAGTATTCTAAACCCATTGGGCTTCTAAAGGGAGCCAATTACACTGCTAGCCAACTTTTCACTTATAAATCTTGACAAATCTTTAGGTTGCGAGTCTTCAAATGTTTAATTTCGTTTTTTTTCCATGCTTAGTCTACTTCTGTAGCAGCTATGCTTTGGTAATGATCCTCAATATATATCTTCTTCTGCCCTGTAGTAATGTACTTCCTAACCACTTTCTCACCAGTCATATGCAAAATGAACAATCTATGGAAGTCTTTAGGCTCATAGGAGATTTTCACTTGGTCACCTTCACTGGTGATGACAATTTTTTGAGTCTGGTTATATCCACAGATTCTGCCATGTGAATTTTTTGACATTTGCTTCTTCATACAGGAATGGTGAGTGTGTGATGCATTTGATTAAGAACAAAATGCTCACAAGTAACTCACCAACTCCACGCACTGGGGCCAGTTGAACATACCAGTTAACATTCCTCTTATCCAAGGGCAAAATAGTAGCCAGTTCAGATTTCTCTGAATATTTTATTTCTTTAGATCGTCTTTCTTGCTTTTGTTTACATTACTGAGGGATTATTTCTCTCTTCTCTACATTTGTATTCATTTTTATCAGAGTGCTGGAAAGGAGTGAGAAATTCAGAAAAAGATGATCATGAGAATTTGAAGGCAATGCACATTATCTATCTGTGCAGAGTTGCCCACTTACAATGATAAAGGAAAAATAATTAATTTCAATTAATGAAACTTCTTAATTTGACAAGAGCAAACAATATTTAGTATATTGTTAAAACAAAGTCGCCTATTATTGACATAGGTAACACAAGGAAAACAAATAATATATATGGAACTAATCCAATTCAGCCTATTCTTGTAATTCTCTGGCTATAGACATCCATATGGAAGGCCTAGTGATAATGCAATATCAGATACTTTGTGGATTTCCCTTGCATTGTGTCGGTAAAGATGAATGAGGAAGTTAGAGAGACAGCACACATTAATATATACTACTAGGGTGTCTAAACCTGCTCGCACACTTACCAAGCGTTGTGGATCAGTTTTGTTTTGATGTTGAGGGCCTTCAAGCATCCCCGCCCCACCCACCGACCCGCCCATAACAGGTACAGCTACACATTACCACTTTTTATCCACCACAAAAGGTTCATATGCCTTGGGTGTTCAGAGAGATTACAGAGAGTACCTTGCTTCCTTCTAAAATATTTGTCCTAGCCTCCTTAGCCCCATAAAATCCCCTACGGACACTATCAGATCCTGCATCGTCACTCTTACAGTGATAGATGGCAATGTTATAAGTTTTTCTAGCTCTAGCCTTGCGATAAATGTGTGATAACGCTAACTTCTAGTCTTGGTCTCTGTGTCACTGAGGGTTCATTCCCTCACATTTTATGCTCAGCTTATTGTTTGGGGTTTATCCACTTTTGGCTTACCCCCTCTAGTTATGTTTTCAAGTTTTCATTCTATGTTACCAGGGTTCGCCCCTGACCCTCCCATAACCCCCTAGATACGTACCCGGTACGGATACGGTACTGATATGTCCAAGGTATGTCTGGGTATGTTTTGACATATCCGTGACGTACCTGGGATGTATCAGTACTGTTGGGCAGTGGGGGTGCTTTAAATTTATTTTATTTTGACTCAAACAATCTTCAGTTTTATTGAGGACTCAACTAGGAGGGCATGTCAACCACAAGGAAACCTGGAGATTGTTTAAAATCCCTCTAGTTTATTGAAGAGAAAATATTCAAAGGATATCAAGAACGTTTGAGGTAATTATTTGGGATCATCGCAATTGGCCAAGGAAAGAAGCTATTCAATTAAATTTGGACATATATCTGAGCCTCCGTACAAGTTATTTATGAGATCAAATCTCAGCTGAGCTTCAATACTAATAGAAAAATTTGGAACCACAAATTGCATAGCTTAAAGTTTCAAAGAGCATCCTGTCCTAGAAACTATTAAGGCACAACATTGACTCCTTCCTGCATCCTTAAGGAGGATTAGAAGGTGATTTTGGATAATATAAATGCAAGAACCAACCATTGGACTGATCTCTTTAGTTATCATTGGCAGGATAGAGCCAGCCTAATTAAATAGGTCTTTCAAGAGCTCCCTCTATACATCTTTTATGGCCACCATCGCAAAACAAAAATTAATCTCAAAGGAAATGGATGAAACACAAAGGAATATAATATTCATATATCATAGACAATGTAAAATCTTAAGTATATTGAACGTTTTGAACATTGGTTGTACTATATTTTTCAAGTTTTGTATTTCTTATCAACTAAAAAATGAGTAAAATGAGTATATATATTATTTTTTAATATATATGTACGGATGTATCCAAGACGTATTGTACCCAAGGTTTTTTTAAATTGATGTATCTGCATATCGAACCCGTACCCATATCCTGGTAACATAGTTTTCATAGCCATACAGGATACTTTTATTTTTTAAGAATCTAGGGTCATTTGTACCGCAATAGTTGTCTAATATAACTGAAAGTTCCATTGAACTACTTGGCAATTAGGAGACATTAATATTCTTTCTTTTTTAAATCAGCCAAGGGTACTTTCTGTCGCCATGTGCTTTGCTACTATGTCTTCTTATTACTTGTGTTACCGGTGTTCTTATTAGCTGTTTTTGACTTTGGATTTCTGCTATATCATGCTAGCTTGTGGAATCTACTTTGGCAGTGCACCTGGGATACCCAAGAGTAACTTCTGCTGCTATCAGCTTTAATGAATATTTGGGTTTCTCAGATTTTCCCTTGTCTTTCTTTTATTTTATCTATTGGAGGGTTCCCTCTCTTTCCTCTAAATCTCAATTCATTTTTATCACAGTGCTGAAAAGGAGTTCGAAATTCAGAAAAATTATTCATGAGAATTTGAAGGGCATGATGCACGTTAGCTATCTGCACAGCATTTCCCATTCGAACAAATAAAGTAAGAATAACGAGTTGCAATTGCTGACACTTCTTGATTTTATTGGAACAAACAATATTTGATACAATGTGAAAGCAAAGCCACCTATAATTGACAGAGGTAGCACAAGGAAAATAAAGAATAGATATAGCACTAACTCAATTCAACAAATTCTTGTGATTCTCTATATATTGGCATGCATACTCGGGGCCTGGTGACAAGGCAATGTCCAATCCCTTGTGGAAGACCCTTGGACTGTGTCAGTACAAATGACACAGAAAGTCATTAGAACCTTTCCATTGCAGGAGCTTTAGGACAAGTCCTCTACTCACTAGATTCCACAGATATTCATAACATTTTACTCGCCAACATTCCTTGGAGTGAAAGGTTTATGCTTCTGTTAACCCCTTCCTCACTCTGAAGGCTGGACATGTGAAGAATTTTCTTAGGCCCTCAGCACCTCTTGACTAATCAGAGTCGCAACCCATTCAATGTAAAATAGTTTTGGCCTTAACTTCACATGTCCCCTTCACTGGATTTTCCTTGTAGCTCAAGTGCCTGATTCCCAAACATAACAACCATACAATACACGCATTAAAGAAAAGAAAACAAAAAAAGGGCTATCATTTCATGCCAAACAACACATTCAAATTGCCATCATTTCAAGATAATAAAGCATAACATAGGTTGGTAAGGCACAAGTCCCTTAACAAAATTAGACGCTGGGAACTAGTGTAGATAATAACGAAGGAAGATTAAACTTCTTATCATTAGACAGCAAAACAATAAGCATAAACATTCATAATCATAACCTTGTGCTTATAAGTTATAATCCTTACTCATATGTTCATAATGCAAGTAAGGTCAGAAACGATTTCCATACTGCAGGTGTGCAATGGAGCATATTCGCCACTTACATATACTCGCATAACAATCATGAGCCATAACCATTTATGCCATCAATCTCACATGCAATGCATCTGCTCACTAACTTGTACTCCTCACAAATTCGTTGACTATTTCCTTAAGAGATAATCTCTAGGGCTCTAGTCGTGCCTATCACATTATTCATGCATTATTTGTACACAAATCATTATACATACATCATTAATCAAAAACCAGAGTATGAGGATGCAAACTAACATTAAAACAATAGGTACATATCAAAGGGATGATATAGTAGTCATGGAGAACCGTACAGTTTTGCCTCCATTGTGGGGTCATTTTCTTCACTCAACCTGATAAAAATGCAATTAACCAGGCTCATCATGACTGAAATATTGTATCAATCATTCCTGACCTGTCACTGGCTAAAATACATTGAAATATATGCTCATGTAATCCCAGATCACAATATTTAGTAGTTTGATAATGATGAAGATACCTGGTGAATTTAAGTAGTTTTTAAATACAGCACACACTAAAAAATAGACACAAGATATACTTCCAAATTGCATTGTATATTTGTACAGGCACAACGATCAATAGGCGGGGAATTTTCCATGCATTAAAGGAGCTTCCTAGATGGTCTGCTACAATGATATATCTAAATAAATTCAGCCATATAAGAAAGATGAGTCTCAAATAGGCATCAAAGGGATCCCGTTAGAAGCAACGAGGTGTGGCAATCAGGCATGACCACATTACATCATTGGCTAATCCAATTATCCATTACAGAGTATATTTATGACATGATTGCATCAAGATATGTGAGTATTAATGTTAACATGTGTACTGGCATTGCTAAAATAAAGCTATGCATAGAAAAATAGGATCAGCCTTGTATACGTGAGACCTTGAGGACAATTCACAGCTTAATTAACCCGGTGAGGATGAAGTTAACTTACCATTTCCTAAGCTGGCGTATCTTGAACTCTGGGCCCTGCAAAACATTAATTCAAAAAGGAGAAACACAATAAGCAGACACCTATATGAAAAGAAGAAACTATGAATGAAAGTGGAAATTAATGTAGGATGCAATAAATACATCCAATGATTGGATCTTTCATCAGTTAGTGAGTGCAAAGGATAAAAATTCAAATAAATATCCACATTGACCAAGGGAAGAGAAAATTTACTATTTTTTTCAGTTCTTCTGTCCAAGACTGCAATGCATCCCGATTTTTTTGCATATCTGGATCAGCACGAAGAGCTTCCTCAACAATTGCTACTTGTTTATCATTCATGATACGCCAAGGCTTTTTCCTGGAGTGTCTATTTTCAGTTGAATCGATACTTATTTGCTTGTCATGGATAGGATATTGAGTTGCTTTCATTGTTTTTATATCTACTTCTATGCTGCTGTCAATGTTATCACTTACAATATATTTATTGTTTGTGTTACGCCATGTTCTTTTTCTGGGTCGTCTTCCATTACTTCTTTTTGAGTCAACATCCTCAATTTCTTGCACCACAGCTCCTGTTTCTATTTCTTCATTGTCCCAATCTGGAAGATTCTGATTTTCGTTAGTTATGTTGTTTGATACTTCATCATCATCTATCTCAAATTCTGAGTCCATAAAATCATCCTTCTGAATGCTGTCATCATGAACAAACTGTGTTTCCAAATTCACCCTGGCATTATTTCCAATACCTGCCTTCATGTTTCTTTCTGTACTTGTAATACACTGCATACTAGACACAGGCTTATCACTGACACCCTTTGGCCCATTACCTTCTAGAGAATCCACCACCACAGAGAACTTTTCAACATCCTTTGTATCCTCTTTGTCTTCAATTAATCTTCCAATACACAAACCAATAACTTCATGGTTTGTGGTTGACTCTGGTTTTCTCCTGCTTGACGTGCAAGCCTCCTAATGAATCCAAATTTTAACAGGTTTTAATTACATGCACAAAAGACCATAAAATGGATAATTCTTCCAAACAATCTCTCTAAATCACCCTAGGTAACTGACACCTTGTTGATGGATGAACCCTGACATCTTTACTTACTGAAAATCCTGCATGAATTTGCTCCTCACCAAATTTGGGATAGATGGAATTCCTTCTACGGTAATGAGGATCCTGATGTTCCCAAACATACAAATAAACAAATAAATATGCATTTAATTTAAATATCCAACATGTGCATTGATTAACATTTCTTCAGAATTGTGTAATCTGAAGGAGAACCAAAATCACAATCTAATGATATTTGACTGATTAGGCCAGTATTAAAACAGCAGTATTTCATGTTTGCATAGAGAAGATTCAATTGAATGTGTTCTGACCTGAGGAATTGGTTGATCTGGACAGACTGTAGTATGCAATTGTGTAAGGAAGTCACTGCACACATAATTAACCAGTAACAGTCACGGATACTTATTTGAGTATAATTATATAATCTTTACAACTTGAGACTATTCTTTATTCTGTTTGAATTAATTGATTCAAATTTCAAAACGTTGCTTACATAAAACACACACATTTACAAAGGTCAGAAGCTAGAAATTTATACAAGATTACTGCAGCTGACTACAGCCTAGATTAAAATATGAAACAGTTTTCATCAACACTACATCATCAAACATCAAATTCAAATATCAAAAAAAGATGGCATTCCCATCGAAGATCAGTTACATTCTCAAACCAAGAGCATCCTGGAAGGACTCCCAATTTCAATGCAACTTCAAAGTGAGCCTACCAGGTTTCATCATGGAAATCTATTTTTTGACAGTTGTTATGACCGTCCTCAAACCATTTTTACTGTGGCTACTTTTACGCATAACAACTGGCTCTACATAGAGAGATAAAATTCAGACTGGTTTCATGAAAAATTCACCCAATATTTAATTTTCACCACCTGTTGAATCTTACTACTGTTTCATAGTAATCATTTTATTCAAGTCTTTTGGCTGTCACAATGGTATTTCATTAATCTCGTCAGCATTTTATGCATGTCAACATGTTCTAGATAGTGTTAACAGTTGAAATCATATATGATGTTATCCCTACTCTCTCATTAATCCTTTTTATATAAAAATTCGTTGGCAGGGACTGTCTGTTGATCAGTTTGACATTTGTTTCACATATGAACCCTAATAGTCAGCCATGTAAGTCTTCCAAAATTACAAGGAGGTGCACTTGTTTAATTAGTACTGCATGAATTATCCATCAAGTCAATGGAACTACTTTGGTCCTCCCTTGACTGAAAACACTTCTGTAACAGACTTGCTGCATGCCTTCGAGAAGTAATTGATCTCTATTAAATTCAACATTTTAAAAACTGGCCGGTTAGACCGGTTCAAAAAAAAATTGCACGGATCTGTAGAAAAACTGGCTTAGGGGACTGGTTCAGTAGAGAACCTGTCATACCCATATTTTACAACGAATACTAAAGCCAAAAAGAAGGATTTTTATTTTTTGATGAGTACATTCACAACACTTAGTACACAGTAACAACTAATTTGTTTTCACATTCACAAACACACACATACAACAAAATAGCTTTTTCTTAGAACAAGAGAGGGAGAAAGACATTACTCAAAAAGTTAACACACGCAACCAAGTCTACTCATAAGACTTGCAAAAGGGAGAGATTATCATAACACCCTTCGTTTCACTACATCAAAGGAGGCACGGTAAGCCCTTGTTTCATCCGGTAAGACAACACATACCACATCGACATACCCTTTTCTCTCCACTATAATATTTTCTCATTTCTCTCCACCAAAGGCAAACCATGCACTCTCTTGGTTCCTCCGTGTAAGATATAAGACAACAACACATACAAACCCTTATCTCTCCATTAAGTAACCAAGCCCTTTTGCCTCTACTAAAATGATAGATCTCATCCTCACACACAAATATTCACTATTGTTTGCCCACAATGGTGCAGTGCAAGTTCTCAACATTCAATACAAATGCTATCACTTGCACAATAGAGCAATAAAAAACCACATTAAGCATTTAGGGAAGAGAGGCAAAAGAGATGATTTCCTATACAATTAGCAAGCAAATGAGTAAGGCCCAACTCCTATCCATCTTGTCCAAGTCTTGACCAATCCATGCAAACAACCGACTCCAAGCAAATTCCCAAACACCCAATTTGAAATTAACTCATTAATCGAATTTCATACCCTTTAGACCCCCACAAAACTCCAAGATCAACACAAGATAGTGACGAGGTATCAACATGAATCATTCTAACTAAATTAGAGAGATGAACCAAAAGGACAGTTAGTCTTGTTTTTAAGTCCCATTTTTTCTCACGTGCATCTGATTATCAACTTGTGTTATTACATCGGGTTGTTCCATACAATGTTTATGATTCAGTTAGATTATCACAGCTCAAACAAGGGAAGCAAATAGCAAAATGTCAAGGTTTAGGGAATTAATTCCATTACAATAAACCGGTGTTCATTTCATACAATATATCGATATATTTCCATAAAAGAGCTCCAATCATAATCATGATGCCCAATTCCTTATAATAAAATTATTTCAGCTAAGTACAATATTCATTTACAAGTTACAGATTTACATGATAATCACAATTTCAATGCACGTTATAGACATACTTGCATTTTCCTTTTTGAATATTGCCGAAATGTACATTATTTACAACAAAAGTCTCATTACATAGATGAGGGACGGCCCCTGTAGAAAACCCAGAAAAAATCTCCAACTTAAACACCTTCCATGGTCCAGTATATGCTTCGGTGGAGTTTGGTCTTTGCTTGTATAGCTAAAAACTCTGATGAAGACTCTAGTGAGACTTTTACCTCCTTCTACACCTAACAACTTTGTCAAGACTTTTACAGGGTTTTGGGTTGTCTGTGCACGTTGAATCTCCACCAAAGACCTTGGCGGGGATTTCTCTAGCTCAAGCACTTGAGAACTCTGGCATCATCTTTTTGACAAAACTCTGAGATGTTTTCACACCTGAAAATGCTGACATAGATTTGGCAAAAATCAAGACTCCTTTTGCACCTTAGAATCACCATGAAGACCTTTTTGGGGTTTTCTCTTGTATTGGCAACTAATCTCTCCTCCTTTCATTTAAGTGGGATCCCATATTGTTTTCACACTTGAAATCTCTGTTCCTCGCCTTAACGGAAGTTTAGAATGTTTTAGCATGCTAGATCTCAGCCTAAGACTTTGGCAGAACATTGACATATGTCAGAAGTCAATAGGTTTGTGTTGACTAGAGTTTGGAGGTCAATGTGCAATCGACACACAAACTGCAAAAGTGCACGAAAGTTTTGAAACCCCGATTGAGACTAATCCAGGATTTGGAGGTCTGCGAGCATTTTACACAACTTGTGCGGACAAATACAAAAGGTCTGAAGGTCTAGCTCAGACTAAGCCAAGACCATATCGAGTTTTGGGGTTCAGATGCGATTTGCACGCCAATTCCAAATGTGCATCGGATCTCCAAAAGTCTGATCAATAAAGGGCTAGAGCATATCGAGTTTCAAAACTCCAAGAGCAATTTGCAACTAAGTTGTAAATCTGCTAGAGAAGTCTAAAAGTCTGCCATACACTAGCTGGTGTATTTCAGATTTCGAAACATCAAGAGCAATTTGCAAGTAAGATGCAAATGTGGTCAGAAAGTCCAAAAGTTCAAAATAAAAAGCAGCAAGACCAAATCGGAATTTGGAGTTCCGAATGCAATTTGCATGGAAATTGCAAACTTGCTTCGAAACTCCGAAAATCTAACAAACAAAGGAAAGACCAGATCGAGAACCAAAACTTTGGGAGAATTTTGCAACTTACATGCAAAATTGCTTGGGTAGTTTGAAAACCTGATTAGGACTGCTTTCACTTGGTTTACTACACTTAAACAAATTTTGATGAAAATGCACAAGTTTAATTTTACAAATTTAAGTCTACAAGTGTGAATTTATGTTACATTTTTCTTAAACTAATGATACGAGTAGTCAAATTAGAGAAATCTGAGGCATCAGGTTGTTTAGCCTCTTTAAGCAGAAGATGTCCTTTCATCAGTAATTACAGTCGTACTTCACCTTTCCAATATATTCTGACATTTTTCAACATACCTTCTTTGTCATTGAAAACATATTTGTATCTGAGTTTCCAAAGAATGAAAAGGGTGGAGATACGCACGCACTGCAAAAGACTTGCAAAGGGTCTCCAAATCAATAAGTTTTAATCTCCAAGAAGAGCAGCTCTCCGAAGAAGAGGACATTGAAACGATTGCCAGCCTCATATGAACTTCACACCAACAGGATTTGGCAAAAGGGCAATCCCACATGAGGTGCTTCATGTTAACAATCAATTAGCTTAACCAACCAATTTTCATGATGGAAAACAGTGAAAGAAAGTGTTTCAAGTTATATTCTTAGTTTTGAAGAGAATACTGACTTACTTAACTGATCTTGCTAAAGTTCATGACCCAATTCAGATCATTCTCAAGTGTGAAGTTGACATATGCACAATACCTAACATTGGGAAGAAAGAATATGTTTATTGCACATAAGGAATGGTGGAGACAGAGTGGGACTACATCATGGAGTACTTGGCCCACAAAGACATCCAAATCAAGTACACTAACAACTTGAGGGTTGACACTTTGACTACCTAGTTTGAATAGACAAGTTTAACCAGAACAACAAAACTTGTAATCAAGGTTCATAAGAGAAGATCCAACCTCGAGAAGGAAATGGCAATATAACAAGCTTAGCATCACCTGACATATGGGGGGCTATCTCCCTCTCCCCATATCCATCTATATAGGAGGGGGAGGGGGAGGGGGAGGGGGAGGGGGAACCACAAGCAGCCTATAGTGAGCATCTAAATGAGGTATTTCTCCAGTGATTACTTCATATACCGTATATGAATATTTATTTCGGCAAAATAGCATCAATAGCCTCTATTTGTGTTCTACTTCTCTTGATAGCTACATTAGCCTCATCACTCGACATGTCAAAATACATTAGTAATGGAGCGTTCCACTACTCTCCCAAAGGGAATACTTCTCAATCTAAGAAGAAAAAAAGTCGGAGGAACCCCATTTCTTTCATTATTGCTAGAGTTTTGGGCATAACTACTAATCTTAGTGATTGGGAGACATGGCCTGCAAACAAAAAGGTGGCCTTCCTTATCCCTTATCTACATATCTGAGCTAAATATATAGATAGGGGTCCCAAGTGATTGCTTGTACACAACACAGTCTAGAAAAGCTCAACGGTGCCATATACTACTTGTTCATGAACATTATTAACAAATTGCATTCATTCATTCATCTGTGGAAGCACCTGTTAGTTAGTTGTGTTAGGTAGTTAGAAAGCTTATAGTTTTATGGCAGATTTTTGTATTTTGCTGCTTACTTATTAGATTTTTTACTATTGGAAATAAATGAATCATTTATTTTCCAACATGGATTTGAGTCATTGATTTTTAGCATAATAGGGAGAGGAGGGGTGTAGCAGAGGGGATGGGGTGTGTGGGTTTGTTTTTCCCCCAAACCACTGTTATCTGATAAAAAGAGGGGGAAATGGCACAAGAAACTACTAATTTAAAAATATATATACAGTTCTTTAAGCTCATAATAGATAGTATAAAGATAAGCAAACTAGATGGAAAATTCAAAAAAAAAAAATCATTAAACCCCATCTGCAATTACAATGCGTATTGTTAAAAGTTTGCCTTCATAGATTAAGCTATATTCATAGAAAAACATGAACCATAAAGTTAACTTCATTCGGATCTACATACCAAGTGATAAAATGAAAAACAAGGGATATGCTCAGCTCTCAATCATCATAATAAGTGCTAGAGTAAAATGGTTCCACAAAAGGTGTATGAGGAGTTTCATCATCCTTGGGATCAACAACAGCCATGGAAGCATCCAAGTCTAGTATTTCAGGATCCATTACCGATTCTTTAACTTGCCCATTTGAGTGGTACTCAATCTTGCAAGAGACACCAAAGAGTAGAATGCACAAAGACTAGATGCCAATTGAGCTGAAATTACTTCAGGTTTTCAAGCAGAACTTGGAGCCATGGATGATGAAAAGAAGGAAACGAATGGACCCAAAGAAGAATTGTTGCTACACAATCCCCAGTTAGACAGAATTGTTTATATAAGAACCAAGAACTCGAAAATAAATAAGAACTTTAAAAAAACTCAAATGAAATCCTAATGCTAAAAGCACATTCAAAACTTAATAAAACCCCCCCTAAACTACACTGTCAATCACGAGTGAGCAAATAGAAGAGAAGAGCAGAAAGAAAAGAGGGTTTTCAGTTTTCATAAAGAGCAAGAAGGTTCTACTTCTCTCATTCTACTGATATGTATATTGATCCTTATTAAAAAAAATCGTACTTTCTTTGTTTTAACTTGCATTTTCTTTAGAAATCATTGAAAGTGTTTTTTCATTTTATTTTCCTTTGGAAACTTGCAAAGCCATTTTCATTTTTTTTAAATCACAAAATGGTTTATGGCACTGTCATATGCCTATGAATTCAACTTTTTATTTTGTTGTTTTTCCCTAACTACTGAAATAGTAAATACTAAATACGAGGTCGTTTGTTGTTTTTTTATATCATTTTTTTGTTTATTTATGTCATACAAACATTGAAATTTCAAAATATTTATTTTGCTATATTTTTGTTTATTAAGTTATTTTTCTTTTCTTATTTGTTTATGATTTTTATTTTATTTTTTGCAGTCACAAAATGAGTTCTAATAGTGATTATGAAGTTGATTTGCACATGGATGAGATGAATAGTGATTGTCGTGGGGTGGCCCAAGGAGAAAGGGAAGAGGCAATGCAAACTGGAATTTCAGTTGCAAGTGCCCAAAAGTTTGGCTGCCCCTCTAAGATGTTGGCCCAGTATGCCAAGAGGCCATTCGACAACACACTTCTGAAATAGTTTGCTCAAATACTTGATTCCATCAAAACAAGCATTAGAGAGGGGACTAAAATGTGGAAATGTAATATTTATTAGTTGACTTGGTTGGGCAACATCATTGGGGTGAATACACATTTTTTACACATACCAAGAAATGAGATTGGCTTTTGTATGAAAATCATATTGAATGAGAGGAAAAAGTTTTATCAGATTTTTTTAACAAAGATATTCCATATAACATTCCAATTGTTTGTGGCACCGGCACCCCTTCTAGTTCTCATTGGACTTGTAGAAATCATTTCTATCATGCTCCAACAATCCCAAGTTTTGAGGTGACTAGCATGGAGACTACAAGGATGACAAAGATGGTACTCCCCAATCAAGTTGTTGGCATGTATGATGGAAAGGCTAGGAACAAAGTTGATGATGACATTGGTAAATTCTTCTTTTTCATTGGCATCCCTTTTTATGTTGCTCTCTCTCCTTATTACAAGGAGGTTATAGCTAAGGTAGCCAAAGCAGGTGCAAATTATGTGCACCCTAGAGACACAAAACTAAGGACTACTATCTTGGACAAGAACTATTTCAAGGAAAATTTATTGCTGGAAGAGATGAGGACCACATGGGTTTCTCATGGATGGATGGAAAGATATTAGACACCATCCACTCATCACTATCATTGTCTCATGCACCTTGCTTCTTGAGGGTGGTTAATTGTTCAGGAAAGCACAATGATGCAAAGTTTCAATTTCATAGTTTGTGAGATGCCATTGACGAGGTTGGTCCTTCCAATGTGATACAAATAATTATAGATCCACCTTATGTCTGCAAGGCAGAAAGTAAGCTAGTTGAAGCTATCTACAAGCATTGATTTGGACCTCGTGTATGAACAATGCATTGAAGGATATCGACAATATATATTGGATTCAAATGATAGTGGCTCATTCTAGGGAGGTGCAGATGCTCATATGCAACCAACACACATTACTGGTACTCTTCACACCTTTTCAAGGCAGGAATTCCTCAAGCCAACAGACACCCACTTTGTATCCTATTTCATTGTGTTCGTTAGGATGCTTGAGTTGTAAAAGTGGACACAGTGTGAGGAATTCAATATAGTGCAGGGGAAGGGTGTGAAGGATGTGGTGATGAGAGACACATTTTGGGAAGATGTGAGATACATCACACCAATTATATCTCTAACTTTTTTGCGTCATCAAATATGGAGATTATTAAAGTGCAACACTGGCAAGATATATGAGTGCATTGATAGCATGTTTCGCCAGATGGAGACCATTGTTTAGGGGAGAGACTCCATCCTAGAATTCTACCATTCGCGTGTTCAACCCATCATTCAACTAGGGTGGAGAAGTTGATCAACCCCCTTACACATTGATACATATGCACTTAATCTAAAATGGTATGTGGAGAGCCCTAGTAGAGTTATCCCTTAGATGACAAGGAGGTAAAGAAGGGCTTCTTGTAGGCCTTGAGATAAATGTATAGTCCAGAAAAAGCTTCATAAGTTGGAGTTGAGTGCAATAAGTTTACTAAACTTGATGACTACAAGGTTCCGACCAAGATATATAGGCTCATATTGCCATAGGACAAGCTAATAAATTGGTGGGGATTGCCACGATTGTTACAACGACTTGACATTCACCTCCACTCCTAGGGTTGCAATTCCTTTATTGCCAAAAGAAATTGTTGACATATAGTTCAATCCACTCTCTTAAAAGGAATAGACTTACATCTAAGAGAGCGAAGAAGCTTGTTGTTGTATACACAACCTTCTAGTCTCATTGATCACAAGACGCCTGAGTACAAGGAGAATTGAGCATTATGATAAGATGTAGATCCTTAGGAGCCAACACAAGTTGACAAAGACCAAGATGTGCAACAGGGATTGGCTGGGATCCCCTTGCAGGAGGAAGATGAGCCCAACAATTCCAGAGATAAGGAGTGGTTCACAAGTATTCCCTTGAATGATGACTCTAATTATTGAGTTCCAGACTATAATTTTATGTTTTGGGCATCAGCATATTGATATATCAATTATCAAATACTCTTCTCAGCTCTAAGTTTGACTTTCATGTTGATGTATCATGTACTCTTCTCACTATCTCAGTTATATGAGATATATCTTTATCATTCACGATTTTGGATTATGATATATATAATCATCACTTATCGGATGGATTATTGGAACAATGGTTTTATTTAGTTATGTACTATTTCAAATTTCTGCTTTACTTAATTTATTTTTAAAAATATAATTTATTCATATATTTTATATTATTTTAATAACCGTCTCCAAAATAAGGGAATTTTTTTCCGTCCGAAAAACCTTATCTCCAAGGCTTAGTTAACTATTTTTTAGATATAAGTAAAACAAATGGATTATATCAAAGATTTCTAATTACATCTTGATCTTACCTCAAGGTTCTAACTATCTGATGAAAGGCTTCTTCCTAAATTCCATGGTTTTTAAGTAGCACCTTTGCTTGGTTACTCAAAGAACATGCATGCAAAAAGCATGATCCAACACGCAAAGCAACTAAAAAGCATGCATACTTACTTAAGAGCACAGGCATTATTTTTGTAAGACTCGGCTAGCTATGGAATAAAAACCTGGATGATTTCTATCCTTATTTAAATTTATACATCAAAACATAGAAATGCTGCATATGAGAAAATAATTTAACAAAAAAATAGATTATTAAAGTGTGGCAATGGAAAAGATGGGAATACGGCACATTGGCTGAATGCAAAACAAACTTTCTTTTCAATAGGAAGAAATTAAGAAGTTGACAATGTTTTGGGTGATGTTACCTAAGAACTTGTACGTCCTCCTCATGTAAATTAGGAATTAATAACATTGCATGGTCCCGCAAGGTGCCTACATATTCATCCTAACAAATCAATATAATGTTTCAACATTTTAAAATGAAATGTAAAAATAGACCTACTTTCTATAAAACACTATCGTAAGACATAATGAACAGTAATTAAGCATCCTACTTAACAGTAGAACTGAACCACATAAGGAATTTACAGAGATTTTTGCAAATTCGAGCAGTCGTCTGTGCTTCAGAGCCGCAAAAATATTCACTGGATTTATTAAGATGCCCCATAGCCAAGCAATCAAGAAACCTATTAAAGAATTGATTTTTCACTTCTGCACGGGAACAAAGAAAATCAAGTATAGAAGTCAGCATCATTACAACATATATAGAAGTGTAGAAAATAAGATAAAACGATCCTTCTAAGAAAAAGAAATCAACAAGTCATTTAACATGGTCATAGATAAATACATATGGATATGACCTTTACATATGCCTGGCACATAACAATGTAGATTTGCAAGTATGTTCACCAATGATGTTGTCCTTTGTTGAGCATGAGTGGCGGGAGGGATACAATTCATTCTCAAAGCACGCCCACCACTTGCCCCATCCGGTTGTGCAGCCAGGGTGAACGAGGTTGAAAGACCACGGGGCTCATCACTTCTGGATGATACCATAACTGCACCAGCAGCATGGAAAGGATCATACACAAGAATGGCATCTTCTTCTGATTCTGACAAGTCTACCGCACACCATGATGATAAAAACTCTTCTGGAGGTAGTGCCAATACTTGAAGTAGGTCTCCAGTCTGAGAACAGTCCACGCTGGAAAAATTAAAAGAATAAATAACATGTTATGTAATTTAGATTGATTTACATTTTTAAAACAAGAATGAACCACAAGAAATCACTTACAATATTATTAATGATCAAAGAGCGGAAGTTTGTGTCATTTGACAAATTATCAACAAATCGCATTGAATTCAGAAGAATGTAACCCTTAGGACTATCATTGTCGGAATATCCCTCAGGAGGTTTTGGCTCTTTGTGCAAGGTAATTTTTAACAAATCAAGGACCTGATACAATCATTCAAATCTGGTAAAAATTCCGGACAGAATTTTAAAACAGGACACTGAATTTAAGTCTGTATAATAATTCTATAAATAAATCTCAGATATCCAACCTCAGACACTACTGATACTGCCAAGTGCATGCTCCTTGGAGAATTAGCAACTTTATCCAAATATGAACAATTATCCGATTCACACAGTTGGAGCAACTGCAAGAAATGAAAAATTATAATTAATAGACAAACTAGATCTTTCATGGTTCATTAACAATCCGTTAAAATTTACAATAGAAAAAATATTATGAAAAACATTCATCAAAATATCAGTATTTGTCACAATGTTGCAGTTTGAAGTGTAAATGCCCACCATTGATAAGACTTTGGATTTTAAACGAGACACTGACGCAACAACATATGTTGCATCTGTGAAATCCAATGGTACTTTCAACTTCAGTACTGATATTGCAAAAGAAAGTACACCACCATTCTCGCAGAGTTCCTGAACACTTGAAATGTCAAAATACAAGGATCTACAAAGGACCATGTTTGCATCTATATAAACAATTATGGGCAATTACTTAATCTCAACTTGCTTTCCATCAACAATATAAAATCTAAACAAACAACACACAATTTCATCGTCAATTCATAAAGCTTCTTTCAATCCACAAAAAACTGATTCTACACATCATAGGGCTAACATATCCATTGAGACAGTGCTGCCAATGCCTGACCCTGTTTTGCAGAAGACGTTCTCTAAATGACTTTTGCAGACACAGAGAATGAAGTGTTTGAATCGAAGCTTCACATTGCTGGGCAGTAGTAAAAGCTGTAGTTTCAACAGCAGGAATGGTTGGTTTTTTGTTCAATTGTTTGGAACTCAAAGCATGAAGCTCAAGTTCAAGAAATCCAATGTCTTTTCTTACTGAATCGAATGCGGCATCCATGAATACATCAACCTGTGACAGCAAACTTTCCATCAGTCTATAACAAATAAAAGGAAAGACACTAGTCCTACATCTGCCAATCATAACAAGATTTCTATCAGTCTTTAGAAATTACACAAGATAACTGTGCACATTGACTGTATTACCAAATATAGAGAATAGAAACATATGTTGGAAGAAGAATGCCAAAACAATGATTGGAAAAGCAAAATTTTAAAATCTCAGCCTAATCAATATACGTGATGACAGGACCTGGTTACTCAAATGAGTCCCTCATATAGACCACTCTAAGAGGTTGATCAAAACAATCAAATGGTAATATTTTGCAACTTCAAAAAGTTATTTTGTTGAGAAAGTGTAATTATATTTTACTTCCCTGAAGCCCCTGCTCCAATTACTATTTAATTAGAGAAATGTCTTCTAAATATTTCCATATAACACACTTATTTGATAAGATGAGCACATAGGATTCCCCTGGCTGTAGCAATTGAGAACATCACAAACATTTCAAAAGACATTATCACCTCTCCAAATCATAAGAATTGAGGTTGATAAGGGAATGATTTCTCATAGACTTTTTTGGAGAGGAACGTAATGAAAGATTCCACACCATAAAAAAGTGCTTACTGCATTGTTTGTTATAAGATAATCAAATTTATGAGATAATAAAATATGAAATAATAAATCAATATTGAACACTTGTTGTACATCTTGCAATTACCAACTTGCAAATTCCTTGCCTCTAACATTGGTCTTTAAAAAATTGTTTCCCTTTTCTGAAATAGTACTAGAAGCAAGTGGAAGGCTAAAAGTCTTACAGGTTAGAGAGTTAGAACTAGATTTTGAGGGCTTGATGCATTCTGATGGGGCTAAAGTTTAACCTATGTTGGTGTTTTCTAATGAGTGTTAAAATTCAAGGAAAGATTCTATCAGTAATAACTAAAGGGATGTAATATTTTTTTCTGGTGAAAGCTTGCCTAAGAGTAGCTGATATGTCAAGGATGGCCAGTAATCTAAGCCTAGGACAACTCTTTCTTCTCAATACACTAAATTTCACATGCACCTGGGAAAAGATACAATGTCAGAAGTCCAAATTTGTCCATGGCTAGCAATATAACAAACATTAAAAAAGCTGAAATATGTCAAATGATGGGATAAAAGACACATTGTCAACAACATGCCCAAAGTTTGTGAAGTCAAGGCAACTCCTTTTTAAAAGATTAAAATGATTATGGAATCTATGAATTACCATGAAAATCTGTTATGAAAGTACTGCAATGTGCTTTTTTAAATTTCCATGTTGCAATAGTTCCTTTTCAGTGCTTCCTTTGGATTTACCATTGTCTCTATTCATTGTTTTGGGTTCTAATAAGGTTTGTGCTTGCAAGATCTCTATTTTTTATTTTACTCTATGTTGCCAAGAAACGGAAACTGGTATGGGTTCAAAAAGCGGAAAAGCCGATTTTCAAAAAAACATTGGGTATGAAACGTTACGGAAACGTCCATACAATATATTATAAAATAAAATAAAATTTAAATATATATATATATATATATATATATATATCAGTGTTTTAAAAACCGGTCGAACCAAAACTGGACCCAGAACTAGCCGGTTCAACATCTTTAGGCACGAACCAGTGAATAAACCAGACCGTTTGACCGGTTTGGTATTGACCCGACTGGTTTTGTAAGGAACCGGCCAGTTCGGTACCAAATCGATCGAACTGGTCTAGTTCTGACCTAAACTGGCTAAGTCATGGAAAATCGTATTTATACGGTGCTAGGTATAAGAAATTCAAAATTTTAATTAAAATTTCTGCTTTTAATAAAACCTAAACCCTAATTTCATGCCATTTTGCTATAAACACCTTTCTTACATGTTATATAGTATATACATGAGCAAACTTTGCATATTTTGTGTGTAATTGTTGGAATCATGGTTTCTAATATTTCAAATATATTGTTTTCATTAAATAGATAATTTTTTGTGTGTTTTTAGTAAACCGGTCCATAAAGTTTGAACCGATCTGTTTCCGGTTCTAGTCCGGTCCAACCCTTGAACGGTTCCGAATCCAGTTCCGATTTTTAAATCACTGATATTGAGTCAATCTTCATGATCCATCTTTCATGAGTAGTGGCTTAAAAGATTCCATTTCTTGTGATATTGATCAATCCACTTGGCACTAATTGCATGTAGTTGATACAAGGATGAATTTCTGGGAATTCCTTTGAAGTAACCCATCCTAGTTCTATCCTTGGGTCTTGTTGGGTGCAAAGTAAAGGTTGGACTATGTTGTTATAGATTGGTTTTGTAATTGGACATTGTAGACTCGAGTGATTTGTAGAGTAGCATAGAAACTATTGGTGATGGTCCATCCCTTTTGTGTATGTTTGATTCTTCTTTCATCTTATACAAACAATTGCCAAGATCATACATGAATGTTACATTATCAATGTTGATACATGACATGGTAATGAAATTCATTTAGATGAAGAAGCATTATGCCAATGCTAACTCTTCATGACTATTATACAAGACGAAAATATCTCACCTGTCTATGTTATATGATTATGGTGAAAAGATGCTTATGATGTGACACCCTTCAAAGTGTTGACGACCATTTATAGAACTATGGTGGAAAGATGCCTATGAAGTGAAACCCTTCAATGTGTTGAAGGCCATGTTGTGAAAAAGGCATGTATTTTGCTAGTCACAAAGACTCTAAGTGGTATGGTGCATATAGTTAAATGCCACTGAGATGGATTAACATGCAAGATCAATATACAATACATTACACTCTTGTGGTTGGTGTGGTGTTATATAAATGATTGCCAGATGGATTAACATGCGAGACAATATATATGTCACAACACTCTTGTGGTCCCCTGTGGTGTTATGCATAAATGCAGTTCGCACAGACTGGAGTATAACATGCGAGACAATATATATACATATCATACAATCAGGCGTGGTGTGTGAGGTTTTGTACTTAGCATATTTCAAGTTATGCTTGTCTATGCTAAAACCAAATCAGCCAAAATTTGCTTCATGCATACTATTAATGTTTTTTAGAAGGCATAAAATGTTATTATCATTATGTAAAAAAATAGGTATTACATCGATCACCTGCTCATCGAACTAAAAGCTGCAAAAACAAGTTGTGAATAGCGTATTGATTCATTCCAAATGGTAGGAACCAACACACAGTCATACTAGAATTGGGTACAAGAATCACCCTAGAAATGTAGAGAATCCCATCAATCTGGTGAATAACTAGAGTCGGTGGACAGCCGGAAATGAACCACACATGAAGTTCGCTAGATATGAGGAACTCTCATTCATATACTAGCAAATGTTTTTTAGCAAAGGCACATAAAATGTCTATTATATTGATGTAAAAAAATAGGTATTACATTGATCACCTCTCAATGCAAAAGAGGGGAAGCAACAAGAGGTAGAGCATACATTGTTCCTCCAAGCATGGTAGTCAAATCCAATTCATCACCTAATATTGCATAAGTTGGGTAGCAATGGTCACCCTAGAAACGTGACTCCCATAGACAAGGTGTACATAACTAGAAGTCCCTTTTGGAACCGGTGAACCACACATGAGTTGCTAGATATGGGCCTCTATCTAGATATCCGGGGGGGAGGGGATTACCCCATATCTAGAGGGTGTTTTTGACATTAAAAGCCAGTCTAGGGGGATTTAGGGAGGTCCCTTTTTATAGAGTATTTTTGAAGGCAACATAAATTAAGTCCTAAATTGCTCATTTCAAATGTATCTAGGTCATGGAAACAAGTCAACTTAGCTTCCATAACTTAAGTAACTAAATTGCCTACTATTTAGCTTTATAATTACAATATTGACTGCTTTAATCAAAGTCCAGGCAATATCATGACAATCACTGATGACCATAATTTCCCCTATGTTACATCCCAGGAAACGGGTATGGTCCGTAATGATAGGCCAATGTTGATTTAGAAAAGGGGGACATTACAGGTTCCGATTTTTACAAACACCGTTAGAGAAACATCCATACATATATATGTGTGTAGTACTCATTTTCAAAATTTTCGTCCAGTCACCATAAGAGATAACTGATAAAGCACTCAAAATATTTTGTATTCATTTGAAGTTCTAAAGATTCATCATTCAACATGGTTACAATTTCAATGTTTCACATATACATGATTATAATCTAGATTCTAGAATATATCATTTAGATTTTCCTCATAATCATCTCCATGAATACCACTGAAAGCTCCACTCCCACTAGCTCCACTATCCATCCCTTGTGTAAAACTTTCAGGATCTTCATCATCAATACCAAGCAGTGAAAGTTGGCTAAGAGTAGCAGCAGAAGCATCAAAGTCACTAGCCTCAAGATCAATATCCCAAAGTTTGTTGGGAACTCTAATATAGCCTTCAATCTTGTGTGATAGAATGTGCAAATTGGAATGTACATACACTAAATCCTCAGCCTTCCTGGATCCTAACTTGTTCCGTTTGGTTGAGTGGATGAAGGTATTCCAATTCTACTCTGCTGAAGAATGTCTAGCCACCTGTTACAAATAAAGGTGGTTAGAAATTTCCAATTAGTAATAATACATTTACTGAGAACATACATTTTTAATTAATAAAAAACTAAATTTTGATTTCATTTTAATATTTTATACATGTGAGAGGATTTTGATGGCAACGGGTTGTAGGTACTTGGCATCATGGCCATGCACATACCACCACATGACTGGGGTCATGATGTACTTGTCACATAATGCTTCAATTTCACCCATGTTACCATTAGACACAGAGACAAAGATCCCCATTTCATAGCGGACCGTAATAACTATAGTTGTATCAGGAAAAAGCCTCTGGAATGTTGCCTTAGTTCCATTTGCAACTTCTTGGTCATTATATGGTGGTTTCCTATTAGGTAGCCCAAATATTTCATTGCTATAATATTTGGATCTTAGGGCATACGCAGGGAGATGCAATGGGGTGGTCATTTTATTCCACCTTCTAATGATCACACTTTTAACTTCATTGTAGAAGTTTTCTTCAAGATCTTGCTCTTTTTTGTATGATGTCTCTAATTTTGTCAAGAATAGAGTAGATGCCATCATAGATTTCCCCTATGCAAGCATGATCTTTGTCTGCATATCTAATCATGGATAAAATAGGCTCAGTAAAATTGAGCAAGTATCAACCTTTGCCCACCAATCATCATCAAGTATCAATGATTTTATCTTGATGGCTTGTTCTATGTGTTTCCTTGCCTTCACACGGACCAAACATCATCAATCACCATATTGCTTAAGGCTTGTTTTACCTTCACAAGTTATCTCAAGATGAGTGTGAGAAAGGCAAATCTTGTTTCAACAACCTATTAAAATAAATCAAAACAAGTTAATAAAGTATAAAATTAAATTTAAAAGAAATTCAATTGATAATTTCATAGAAAGTTGGAAAATAAAAATTAGAAACTAGTAAATTGTTCCCTTATCTTCAACAACTCCAACCTTGAGAACCTCCTACAGATAGCCTAGGACATATGATGATTTGTGACAAACATTTGAATCTCATTTGCCTCTGTATAAATCTCCTATATCCACTGGATTTTGCCAATCTTCATGCAGCACAAATTCAAGGAGTGTACTGCATAAGGCGTCCAAAATATGTGCTCATACCTCCCCTCTACAATCAACCCTATTGCTCTACAATTTTTGGCATTGTCCGTGATGACTTGGACAACGTTTTGAGCGCCCAATAACTCAATAGCCTCAATTGAAATATTGGCAAAAAATTGTGCATCTTTCACTTCGACCTCACAATCAATGGACTTTAAGAACATTGCTCCTTTAGGGCACACTGTAACAATGTTGATTAGGGGTCTATTTCGAACATCTTTCCATCCATCTGAAATAATAGATACCCCTGAGTCCTTCCATAAATCCCTAATTGGCTGCAAAGAAGTATGTATATGGTCCACTTCTTTCGCCAACAATGATGTTCTAACCTTCTCATAACCAGGGCTTTTGTACCCTTGTGGTGCCTCATTAATACCTCTCACCATTTGTTGCCAATATAATGACCGCAACACACCAAAGGGCAACCCATAGTGCATAAATGCATTGAGCAACCAACTCATTAGCAATATCCCTTTTCTCATTTGCAAATGCTTATTCTAATGGACCTTTTGTTCTCTTTCATGAGGTGGTCTCTTCCTCTATGGGAGTTGCAACTTCAAGTGGTTGGGTTGGAGTTTGAATGAAATGATGGTTTGATGGGGTGGGTGGTTTTCCTGAACCCCTCCTTTGCAAAGGAATGGTTTTAGATCTAACTCTTGCAACTTGCAAGTCAGCCTCCTCTTGCTTTTTCATGTACGTTAAAATTTGTGGCTTATCAACCTTGGAACATTTTATATTCCTCGTTCCCAATTGCCCCAATTAAATGAGCTTTGATTCGGGTATATGAGGACTTCAAATGCATATTGCAATGACTGCATATCCAAGATCAAGAGCCACTGCCAGCAAGGTATTCCATCACTTGCACGTCTCAAAAGAGAGAATTAGGATCTTGTTTTGTGGGTCCACACCCTTGCTTTGGCTTGCTTCCCCATGCCCTCCCCTTGAAGCTGAATTGGATGCCATTTATATTTTATATCTCAAAGTTTAAACCTACAATGAAAAATATAAACACAAAAACTTAGAAAACAATAAATAAAACTACACTCTACATATCCTATTTTTCTTTTGATCACCAAATTCACCGTATAGGCGCGAGGTGAGAACATACACAGTGTTCGGATTTATTTAATTTAAAAAAAAACAAAATAAACTTTTTTTAAAAACAAAAAGAATTAAATCCTACGCATCTTATTATGCTTTTGATCACCAAGTTCACCGTATGGGTGCGAGGTGAGAGCATACACAGAGTTCAGATTTTTAAGTACAAAAATTTTAAAAAGCGAAATAAACTTTTACAAAATAAAAAAAGAATTAAATTATTTAGCCTTATGCATCCTATTTTGTTTTTGATCGCCAAGTTCACCGTATAGGCGTGAGGTGAGAGCATACACAGAGTTCTGATTTTTTAATTTAAAAAATACAAAAAAAGCTTTTAAAATAGCAAAAAAATGAAACCCTATGCATCCTATTCTTCTTTTGATCAACAAGTTCGCCGTATAGGCACGAGGTGAGAGCATACATCGAGTTTGGATGATATTTTTAATTTTTAATAAAATATACTTTTTATTTAAAAAATGCAAATAAAATGTTACATTTTGTTTTAACGTAGAGTTTTAAAATTATTAAATCAAAACTACATATTGATATCATGATCAATGATCATGAATGATGTGTGCATTATGCACACAGCACACATCATTCATGATCATTGATCACATTAACCTTTTCTTTTTCTTTTTTTAAACTTGAAAAAACCTGATTTTTCCTCCTCGAGGTTGATCCCTCCTTCCAAATTTGCTTTTAAACTCCTCCTTGATGCTATTAGCTCTTAGTAGCACCTCCAAAACTCTTCCTTCAAGCTGCTCCTTGATGTCTCTTTGCTCTTCATGATGATAAATGTTAGTTTAATGAAAATTGAATTTAGCAAGAGAAGAAAGAGAGTGATTTACAATGGACCAAGGATGTCATTATATAGCTTTTAGGAAGTGTCTTTAGTAAGTTTGGGTGGGTAGATTAGGTTTAGATATAATAAATGTAAGTAATTTCTGTTTTTTAATTTGTACGGCTTTTAAAAAGGGAAAACCGAAGAAAACATCCCAGAAATGTCCAAGACGATTTCATTCTAGGACGTTTCGGAAACGTTTCTAGTAGGGTATGGGGGGGCCAAAGGCATTTCTTGGTAACATAGATTTTACTTTCTCTTTCTTATCTTGCAACCCACGATTTGTTTCCATGGGAAGGATTTGGTGGCTTTTCTCACTTGATGCAGGCTCTGAGTATCAAAGGAGTTACAGAAAGAGCAAGTAAAATATCTTGTTTTATGGTTATACTCTCTTCTATCTTATCTTTCAACCCATGAGTTGTTTCTGTAGGAAGGATTTGGTGGCTTTCCTCCCTTGATGCACTCTAAGCATCAAAGGAACTGCAGAAAGAGCAGGTAAAAGGAAAGGGAAATCTTCGTAAGAGCACCGAAAGGTGGAGGGAAAACAAGTCTCGCAGGTCACAAGAAGCACTGCAAAACTAAAAGC
The DNA here is from genome assembly GCA_019776745.2 of Taxus chinensis. Classification (NCBI taxonomy): domain Eukaryota; kingdom Viridiplantae; phylum Streptophyta; class Pinopsida; order Cupressales; family Taxaceae; genus Taxus; species Taxus chinensis. The sequence goes on from CM034147.1 coordinate 329,626,199, forward strand.
TTCACAAGACTGCATGAGGTGTCACAAAACCATGAGAATCATCACAAAAGAGGAGCATCTCAAAAATAAAATAGCTTTGTAAAAACTACAAAAAATGTTGTAAAAGACAGTAACCTTTGCAGGAAAGGCAGAGCATTGCAAAGCCACAATACCTCTGCAACATTGAAAGCTCCACACTAAAGGGACACCAAAGGCAGCAAATATAATACAACCAATTTTTTGGTTAGCTACTCAATGCAGATTTTGTGGAGAATCAAGAAATGAAGTCAGTTCATATAGCCAGCTAAGCTATACTTTGAGACCCAATCCTCAATTATCTACTCTAACTATGTTATCACGCAAGCAACTGTGAACTCCTAATTTGGTAAGGACAATTCTTGTAGTCCTCCGGATTCAAAAATATCACTTTTACAAGGTAAGTACTACGCATTCAGTAGTTGAGATCAGAGTTCGTATGTCAAAGAAGATTGAAAAATATGGTTTCCTATCCAGATAGGGACACCTCAAAGTCCTTCGTCGGTGATGGATGAGGCAAGAACCAATCCTAACCTTCTATTTATGAGTCCTATGACAAACTTGTAAATAATATTAAACACACCAGAAATGGAAAGGAGGGAAAACATGCATCCACCTTATTCCCTGACCCAAAGAGATAACCACAATCATTGCTCTTGATCATGCACATCCACAGAATCGGTGTTACGAAAAAAATACCCAGTTGGTCTAACTCTCGGGGAGGCCCCAAGTTTATGCAAAGGGTGAACTAGGTCTATAGGATCCACCAACCTCTTCTCCTGAAATTCTAATAGTGTCTTCAAAGGATGGTGAGAGTCTAAGTGCTCTAATAAATTTTGTTCCTGCAGTTCCCCAAATGTAGAAATATGGCAATGAGTCAAGTTGGACTTATGGCCAACATTGTCAAGTGAGAGGTGCACTAAATTGGCTTCATGGCCAACACTGCTAGGGTAGATGTGCATCAGGTTGGCTCCAAGCAAAATGATATGGAGGAAGGAGTAAGTGATTGCCTTCAAGCCTGGCAGTGTGAGATTGAGGGAAGAAAAGAATTTTTGCAAGATTAATCATGGTGGCTAGAGGCCACTTACTTCACTGGCATTCTCATCTCAACAGCCTTCAATGGCCATGCAAGCTTATCAATGAGGCTTTGAAAAGTCAGTCAAAGCATGTTTTGTCTATTCTACAAAAAGTAAACAGTCTCTTGCAACTAATCATTTCATATTTTATTTGAAGGGAAAGCATCAAAGCTATGTTAAGCTATAAAAGTGACCTGTAACATTGTACTAATGGGTTTATAATATTTCAAAGAAAATTGTAAGGAGACACCAAGACAATACAGATTGTAATACAAGGAGGTGTTATATGCATTATGTTTGTATGTGTTGTAGTGTTAATTTGAGTTTTTACTATAGCAATGTTGTGTTTACAACTTTCATTTTTGTGAGAAGTTTAAGCACTATTTGTGTATTTAAACTAACATTGTTTCTATGAATGGTCCCAAAGCTTCATTGGTTTGTTTAACTAGAATATTGTCTTAAGTATGTGTTATTCAGGGGAAAAAAATTCTAACGAATCATCTTAATTTTTGCACTATTTATACTCTTTGAGTTAAGATATTTGTCATTAAAAATTGTGTTTCCACATAAGGTTCATAAAAAATAAAATTCATTCCTTGGAAGCTCTTTCACTTCCAACATCCACAACTTGGATTAGGTCTCTTTTATGTTTGTAAATATTTACGAGTTTTATGCAAGTATAGGTAACCCATACCATGTTTAGATTCTAAAATTATATAAAAAACATTAGGGTTTTTAACCTATTGTTGTCTGCATACCAAAACATAGGACAACAAAGTGCCACTAGGAGGAGGGCACCCCTTTAACAAATTTGAAGTCTTCAAGCAAAGTTACACACTCTAAGTCTGGTATTGAAGTTAGTATAGTTGGCCATTTGGAGCAACATAGGAAGACTCATAGTGCCAAAGGAAATCCCCAAGCCCACTTAGTACAAGAAATATCTCTTACCTTAGCTTCTCGAGAACAAGTCCCAACTCTACTTGAAGCTATGTTTTTACCTAAAAGCTTGGGTATGGCAAATAGCGCACCCCCAACTTGGTTAACCAGGACCGCCGTAATTATTACAGGCAATGTTCACCCCTTTCCTAGAAACCTTGAGAGATATCTACCCTAATTTAAGAATAATGTAGTTCGGATAGATAAAGAGCATGTCACAACCATTAAGGTGTCCCTTAGGTTGCTCAATATAGAACGTGAAGATGTCGCTTGTTCATTATTCTCATTCACCTTTAATGGATCGATGTACTTTTGGTATTTGAATCTAACAATCAACTCTATTACTACCTGGGAGCAGTTTGAATTTTTGAAAGATCTTCCATCGCTTAGTTCGGTGATGCTACCGACCCCAATGTGTTGTTTAAACAATTTAGCCTTCTGAAATGTCAGAATAATGACACTGGTAGAAACTTCAATGCAAGATTCCACAGGATGTACAATATGATTCCTCGAAATAGAAGACATGCCCCAGAGACAACACTCAAAATATATTTGGATGCTTTGGATCCTATGACTTTCATTCTTGTAAGGTCTGGAACAAACAATGTGAATGTCACATATACTGAAACAATTGTAGTTGAAAGGTAGTTATCGCCTTCATATTCAATCCCTGTGCTCAACCCGATGTCACTGCAGGTAGTTATGCCCAATGTTGTGATCAATATGGTGAACATCATGCCTCTATTACTCAATACCAATTCGCTTTGCCTGTCCACTCTGAACAATCAAAATATGGAAATCATTTCTACAGATACTTTTGAATTAGAGAAAATCCAAAAGATGATACAAATACTGAGCAATGATTTCATCAATCTTCAGAGAAGAGTAATAACTGGAAACCATGAACTTTTTTCTAAAAGAACAACGTGATGTGGCAAAACAACAATAATCAAAAGAATGATCAGAGGAGACCACCTCCCAATCCCACTCTCACAAATATAGCATTATCAAATTGGTGTAGAATTCGTCAAAAAACTCAACAAGGTGATCCCGACTACCTTAGATTTTGCACTACTTTTTGTGTGCTTGTAAAATAAATAGAGAATCACAAGGTTGTTCCCACAAGTTCTAATGAGTTTGGTTTGATCTCATTGATGGTGCAGTAGCTGCTATGGTTTTATACACCATCAACTCTCCAAACAAAGCAGATAATGAGCCTTAAGACAATGTTGATGAAGTCCATGCTTATCTACAACAACATAAGAGGAGCTATGAATTGAGAAGTGAAGGTAAAAACCCCAACACTTTCGCTAGACCCCGTGATGATAAAGCAACACTCTCTGATCCACAAGCTTCTAACAACCCACAACCATTCCAAGGGACTGGCACTCACGGTTAAGAAAAAACTATCACTCAAAGAAGGGATTATGAAAAGCTAAAGCTAATAGAACCATGCACGCCTACTTTTCAAGAGCTATTAAACTTATCCCTTCATTTTGAAGGGCTGAAGCTAGTATAACATGTATACTTCATGTTTTGTTTGCATAGCCTTCTCCAATTCTGGTTTTCCTTTCGCTTCATCATGTAATCCAGGTTCAAAATGTTGAAGGGTAGCCATCAAAGTATAATCACCTCTTCCTTTGGCCCCTTCATATACTTCATGATCAAAAGAATGTTGAATGTTAGTCATCGAAGCATAATTCACTATATCAGATGTCTTACCTCTTTTTGGTCTTCCTCTCTCATATGAGGGAGTTCATCTTCCTAAACAGCGTCATAAGTGTTGTACCACCATTTTGGTCTCTTCTTATGTTTCTTCCCCTTCAAATCAGCACTGGTGTCTTGCCTATTTGAGGAACTTGCAGCTACATCTTGACTCAAATTTTTTCGGGATTCGTACACAAAGGCTTCCTTCTCATATTAACTATCCCTGTCAATCCGGCATGGAATATCAGCCATTCATCTTTATTTGCAGCAACCTTCTGATCTGATTTTTGTTCAGTTTTTATCTGAAATGGCCCTGAATTCTCACCAACTACATAGTTCGCTGTTATGACCTAGTTTTCCACAATAGAAACACTTGGAAGTTTTTATTTTTTGATCACCTGAATTCTTGTCTTGTTCTTTACCTATTTTGGTCACCATCTTTTTTATTAGCAAACTTGTCCTTGCGCTTGAAGTTTGCTACCAATGCCATACATAAACCTCAGTCCTGCTGTCACCGCAAAACTGCTTTTCCAGCTGTCTTGCTGCTAGAGTTTAGTGCTCAACTCTTCAAACTTCAGGTCAAAATCAGTAGCAATAATATTTAGGGTTTCAATAAAATACTCAAACGAAGTTGGTGAACTCTTTCGAGTGATTACCACTATATTTTCTTCTTCTATCTTTCACCCAATGGCATTAAATTGTTCTCTACTATCCGTTATTTTTACCAAATGATCTTATAAAGACTCAATTTCATCTATTTTAATAGAAAACAATATATTCTTAAGGAATAAGGCTCTATCTTTATCAGAAATTCCATGCAACTCCTTCAGTTCATTCCAAATGCGTAGCGCATCACTACCACTACAATTCTGGTAGCATTTCATTAGTCATGGATGGCTTATTAGCATCATTGCTTCTCTATTTCGCGCATGAAACTTGTTTTGGCCTTTCACTGTTGTTGCAGGTTGGGCTTCCTTCCCCAAAACAGTCTGATCTAAGCATTTATAATCAAAAATGGCTAAGCTTCTTTGTTTCCAAGTATTATAGTTCTTCCCGAAAAAATTTTGTCTACCCTCCTGCAGTCACTAAATCATACACTTACTATGTACATCTAGCCTCTAAATACTTCATTTATATGCATGATCCCTAAGCAAAAGAACTAGTCATTAACAACACTTATTTTGCTTTAACATTGCTTTTATCTTCTTATCTTTATTTCTTGTTGTTTTTGGACTTACAGATTACAATTTTGCATACTAGACAACATCTTTCTCAGTTCTAATTTCATTGTTTTACCTTTTGAGCGCCCTGTAAAGAACAACCCATTAGGGACAAGAGCGCTTGGGCGCTACTAACCCCTCTGGGCGCTTTTGTCTACTTTTTCTTTTTATCTGATTTTTTGGATGTTACTTCTTTCTTGTCTTTGTTTATCACCCTAGGCCGGCCTTTCACTTGTTACTGACGAAACTTAAGCGAAGGAATCATATATATACGTGACTTATTTAACCTCATTAAGGGGGTCAAGCATTCAAGAGGTATATACATCTACAAGGAGCTAATATTTTTTATCTACTACATCAAGGACTATATTTTGGGACTACATTATTCAATGCATAGGGGGAGCTATTCTGAATTCCATACCACACATTTTTGCATTGGTACAGCATAGTTATAGCCCGCTATTCTTTGTGCCACTGGCACTAGGGCAACCTAGGTCAAGGGACACTATTCCAATCACTCTCTCTCTCTCTCTCTCTCTCTCTCTCTCTCTCTCTCTCTCTCTCTCTCTCACACACACACACACACACCATAACTACATTGAGTCTGAAATGTAGTGTAGCACTCGGTGACAATCACATTGGGGTGACCGCCAAGGTCAATCCGACTCAAGCATATGCATATTTTATTCATCTACTGTGCACTTGAGTATTGTGCATGTAGCTAGGGTTTATTTTGTAGGTATAGGTGCGACTAAGCAGACTTATAACAAGCCTGACGCAACCTACATTGAACAAGAAGCAACGCAGAAAGAACAAGGACTGAAGCTATTCCGCAGACATCAACGCCCAAAACAGACGCTAGCGCCCTGGCGATCATGTCCTCTCTCAAGTGCTTCTGTCCCTGAAATTGTCACATTGCAGTTTCTGAATCAGAGCTTACACGGTCCAGAATTAGCCTTTCTAGATCAATCACCAACCCAGAATCAGTTCAGACCTATAGAGGCAAGCTAAATCATTCTACAAACCCCATCTATCACTCTTGCTTGTATTTCCTTTGCTAGATCTTGCATATTTACTGTTTTATCCATCTGATCAGCACTGCCCTTATCTTAGATTTAATTTTATTAAATCACCTCCAACATTATATGGGACAAATAGTCATTTTCTTAAAAAAAATCTGCTAATAAAGATGTTGAAAAAGACAATAACAACTACAAATTCACTCTTTCCTCCCTCAAACCATAAATATTGGAAGTAAAAACAAAAGAGAGAAACCCTGATACTTTCCCAAAACTGTAGAATTTGCTAAAAGACTCAAAAATATGCCAAATATAGTTAAAAATACAGAAAATTGTTAGAAAATGCAGAATATTTGGAATTTTAATAAAATTCAAAAATAGTTTTCTTATACAATTCCATATGACAGTATGGGTTTATGTTTTGTGGTACGGATTTCTGACTTACAGATTAACAAAACCCTAACTATCATTTCCTTTTTTAGATTAGCAAAAACCCTAGCTACTTTTGTTGTACAAATTTTGTTTGTCCTTTTTGTTAGACTATGTGGTTGAGCAATCCCTCAATCCGTCACTGAACTGTCCCTAGGCCTTCACCCACTACTTCCAAGATTCTCTCATCATGGCTCAAGTACAAGATACGAAAACCTAACACACAAAGAAACCAAACAAGTACACAAAAGAGAGCTTGAAAGAGAAATATTTCTTGGATATGTTATTGAAAGTGCAGCCATCACTTTATATGAAAGAACCAACAAAAACCCTAATACACAGGTGACACAGACCCTAACCTTAAAATGACCTAAGTGAACATTAAGTCTTGTTTAGATTATTTGCTAAAGGGAACTAAATTTATAAAGTTGCTTTATTAATAAGCCTATCACTAAGACTAGTATGACTATTATAATTTTATGTTACAAATTCCAACAAAAAATACGATTTTAAGGGCTAAAGCTAATAGGTCTATGCACGAATTAGCTCAACTCAATGAGGAAAGAGACTATTGCCATCTCTTGGAGGGAAAGGTAAGGAAAGGGTGAAGTGCCACATTCCTTCTTATTGTAAGAGTTTTTGGCAAAAATTTACACAATTGTTTACTAGATTTTGGAGCTTCTGCTAATGTTATGCCGATAACTGTTTGTAAAATTTTATGCTTAACACCTACAAAATCTACTAAAAGAGCAGTGCAATCAGACAAGTCAGATGTAATATTGATTGGAAAATTAAGTTTCATATGCAATTGGCTTTTGACCCTCATGTGCAACAATGCATTGATATTCCAGTTGTGTATATGCCTGAGAGTTTCAGAATGTTGTTAAGCAAAGATTGGTCAAGAGCCTTGAACAGTTGTGCCACCACTGAATTCTCACATGTGGCTGCCCTGGAGGGGCATGCCAAATCAAATCAGAAGTAAAACATAAGCCCAGATGAAATATAAGATAACCAAATATCACCTAAAGAATGAAAATGTTGAAGTAATGGCAATTGAGGTTGGGATCTATACACTGAACCTTCAAGAGAGTGCAGCTCAAAGTGATGAAACAATTTGGGGAGGAGATGTGGCTATTACAATTTGAAGGTGCAAAATCTAAACGATTTGGGGCAAGTGCATTGATTAGTCCCAAAGTTGAACAATTCCATACTACCTTTAGGTTACAATTTCCATGTACTAACAACAACATTCAGTATGAAGCTCTTATTTTTGTCCTCCAATTTGCTAAAAAGCAAAAGGCAGGAATGTTATAAGTTTGTTGGTGAATCTGAACTGATTGTAAATCAAGTAAGAAGTGACTTGCAATATAATTCTGAATTTTGCACATATAGAAGTATAGACATTGGGATTTCATAGAATTTACTACCTTTAAAGTTGTTGCAATGTCAAGAGAGAAACAAAATGACTGATTCCTTGGATAGCTTTGTTGTTACGTAGTCTCCTGTAGCCAATACTTCATTGAGGGAATTTTCCATTGACACAAATTCTTTATTTTATGACAAGCACCCATCAAGGGCCAGATCATTGATGGAAAAGAACATACAAAATCTCTAGAGAATGGTGTTGAACTCTTTTGTTGCAGTGCTAACCGAAAGGCATGAGAGAGAAGACAAAAGGCCCATTTCCTTTATGAGATCCAACTTGAAAGAAGTCGAGCTAAAGTGCTTGCCACTGGAGATGCAGGCCTATACTTTGGTTAAAGTTGTAAATAAATTCAGACCTTATATTTTGACAAGCAAAGTACATGTTATCATCCATGGTCATGTGAATAAAGCATGGTTCTGCCACACACAGTCGGGAAAGAGGAGGGAATTGGGTCTTAGTGATACAAGACTATGACATGCAGATAAATCCAACGAAGATAGTCAAATGGTAGGGATTTACCAAATGAACACTAAGAGTGACTTCACTAAGAAACCTGAGATGGATCCTTTGACAGCTCATTTAGATGTTTGCTACCAAGCGAGGAACTCAGCAAAAAAGCAGATTCTTAGTACAAGGACATAATGTACTATCTTACCAAAAGGAATTATCCCAACTAATTGAGTTCCACCAAGAGGAAGTCTTTCGTTACTAAATATTAGAGAGAGAATGAAGAGAAATGGAGGGCGTACGGCACACAGCACTCTGACATCTCGTGTATGTCTGTCTTTTATTAAGCATAGAAGAAGTCACATTAGGGTGAGGTAGTTACACATTGATAACTAAAGCACATTAACTAATATATAATTAGTTAAAGAATTACTTAAATACCCCCCTTAATGACTAATCCGGAAACTACTACAAGTTTGTCCCGAAATTTTACAAACAAAATGGGACCAAAAGATTTAGTCAATTAATCGGCAGGCTACTCCTTAGATGTTAATTTGAAATCTGCAGTCCTTTGACGTAATGTTTTTGTTTAATGTATGAGCTTTGATTGAGACAAAATCCCAGAGAGATCAGTAACAACACATAGATCTAGTCGTGTAGGCAAAAGATATATCAGGCTGCCCACCAATTGTGTGTAGGGTGATTCTTTGACCGGCGACGAAGCATTATTGGCTGATAGTTGCAGCCTGACCTCCATAGTTCTAAACACAAAATCAGCGAGATCCAGATCAATTTGAATATACCATGCTCATGAAGCCTGCCTAAGTCTGTACAAGGACAATCAATCTGAAAATTGATCACAACCAGATACCTAAAAATCAAAAGGCTGCACCTCCTCATCCATATCTCCCGAGAGAAGAAACAGAAATGTGACCATCTTCGCAGTATTCACTGTAGGAGCAAAGATCTCATCATAGTCTATTGCCACATGTTATGAAAATCCTTTCACAACAAGACGATCCTTGTACTTGTTCAAAGTACCATCGGCTTGATTGTATCCACCCATTTGTTTCCAATGAGTAATTCCACCAACTCGATGGTAATTCCACCAACTCCTAGGCATGGTTCTTCAAGAAGGCAACATAATATGCATGCATGATAGTATCCCACTAAGGTATGCCTTTTGCTTCAGAGTATTCGTGCGATACAGGTACCATAAAAAGGTCAAATGCAAGAGAAAACTGAGCATGCTCTACTAGATTAACAACCTTATTTTGTGATGCAATCGTGGTTAGTGGTCTCAATTAAGAGATGCCTTCGACCACACAGCACACAATTCTCAGAGGAAGATCTCACATAAGACAGACCCCTATGCAGCTTATAAGAAACAATAAAAGCTTCTATTACCCCATGAGGAAAAGATTACAGACTCAAACACAATACATTCCCATTTCGTTACAGTCTTGCAATGAAGGCTCTGCCGAAATTCCTTAAAAGGAATTCACAACTCCTAGGACTCTAGCCTAAATATAGCTTGCAACACACAAGACTTCTACATTGAACTAGACTCGGCTACTTAGAGCAATGGAACTTAACCATGCAACCTTAAGCTCTGACTCAAATTGATCTCCCTCCCAGGAACTTGCTTTCTTGTCACTTCACTATCGCTTCAATTCTATTTCATAGGATCATCTGGCAAGACTTCTACGATGCCTTTGCAAAGATCCATTGCTCTCTCTATTTATAGAATTTGGCAAGCGAAATAAATATACCTTTGCAAAGGTTCCTTAACTCAATTAGATCATCGTCCATTCAACTCCTCTGGTTTGCAAGTAACCACTCATGGGGGCATTTTAGTGCGATCAAATCATACCAAGTCGCTCAATCATTCTGTTGGTGAAGAAAGTGGATCAAAGCCCATGTGTTCAGGTAACAACATAGCTCCATGTTGACAGCACGCAAGAACACAAGATGTTACAAGTATATTTATTAGTGATATAATAATGTATGTGTAGTTTACGCACAATCCTTCCTTCACACAAATGCATCCCAAAACACAACTCAACGGGTTGCAGTAAAACTTCAACACTTCATACTCTCATATGTCGGTAAGTTATTGTGGAAAACACTATGCACATGATTTGTAATAAAGGTCATGTAAAGCTCACACATGATTGTGCAAGATTTCATTCTATTAACGTCTTCATCTCTTTTTTTGGAGATGCATAGCATTGCAAGTGGCTTCCTAGATACTCACGCATCATTAAACCTTGGGTAAGCAGAAACATGAACCCCTAACTCATGTGGGCTTCATCCAGATCTCTCAATGGATTGGCCATATTTGGCAATCTCAATTGCACTAAGCCACGATGCATCTCTTCAACTATCAAGAATATTGCCTTTCCATATTGTATGCCAGTTCATAACACTAGAATTAAGTTTCATATAGACAAACACGCAAAATTGCATTTGCTACGCATGTATCCAAAGAATATCCTTCAATGTTCTTAGGCACATGCTCTAGAACAAAGGATGCCATCCAATCTATGCGCAAACGTGCAAAACTTGCTTCATTAGGCATGTATCTTTCCCTCCAATGTATGGGCATAAATCTACAACATTGAAGATAGTACGAAATGTTTATCACATTCATCAATCTAACTCATATGCATTCGCCACAAATTTATCCTTTGACTCTTGATGCCTTGTCTTTTGTTATTTCAAGCAACATTATGTGCAAGACTACACAAGGTCACGCAATTCTTTGCACGAACTGTGCACAAGAATTTAGTCTCTCACTTGAACTATAGACTCTCTCCTCCTTGGTGATCTGGAACTGCAAACTTGTATTGCGCGATTGCTCCTGTATCATAGAATTAAAGTAAGAAGAAACATGAGCCCCTACTCATGGGGGCTCCACAAGATCTTCAATGGATTGTCCAAGTTTAGCAACTTTAGCTGCGGTAAGCCATGATGCATCTTCACTTCTTTTCCTTTCCACTTTTCCAAATATTCTTTGTATTCATTTCTACGCATTGTCTTTCCTATGCATGTATCCATAATTTCTTCAATTTCTTTGCATACTTGCTCTTGTAGTCGGTGCCTCCAATCTATTTCGCCGTAGGCTTCTATTCAACCTCCATTTGTTTTCCCTTCATTTGTAGGGATACGCATAATCTACAACAGATCCCAACTTTGTGTTTAGCTCTATCTCATACGCCTTCGACACAAATTTCCTCAGGACTTTGCATGGCCCAATTTTCATCCACTTCAAATTACCAAGCATTCCTCTTGAGAACCTCTCTTTTACATGTGCACAAGAATTGTGTCTCCTGCTTTGAACTCTTATTCTCTCATGTATCTATGCGTTATTTGTACTAAACATTGCTCTTCTCCAACTATGTATACACTTATTGGTGCACTTCCTTCATGTATTCCACAAAATCCATTCTCTTTTGCAACTTTTTCAAGTACTAGTCTTTTTGATGTCACGCAATTCTACAACACCTTTAGGACTTCAATCCTGGAAAATTCTACATCTTTGTAAGTATTTCCTACACACATGTTTAGCCATAAGTTATTGTTAATAATACCTCTTCTTGCACCAAGGATTAATCCCTTGCCCCGCTTATCTACACCAAATGGCAACTAATCCCAACAAATGTATAAAAAAAAAATTTGGATCATTTTCATATGGCCATTCATCTACAAATGATACACAAAACTAAATTACAACTTCGTGTGCAAATTCTTCCACAATGCGTGCCAAAAATGACCCACAAATTTAGTGTCTCTGCACAACACAATATTGTGTGGAGATCCATGTAGCCTCAACTTCCCTAAAAAGTAAGTTATTTATATGCATAGCATCACTAGTCTTCTTACAAGCGATAAAATGAACAATCTTAAAAATCTATCAACAATATCGAAGATAGAATTTGAGAGTGGTTTTGGACATTTAGGAAAAGCTATGAAGCAAAATCTAACACTCAAGGGTCCTATCAATTTCTCAGGTACTGGCAATTGTTTAATATAATGTTGCATTTTGACTCTTTCCCTATGCCAACTACCAAATTCTACATCTTTGTATGTATCTACGCACATTTATAGATATATGCAACCAATAATATCTCACTTACAAGTATTTTCTTTTACCAAATTTGACCAATGTTAATCCTCCACTTTGCTTCTCCTAGAACAAATTCTCTTACCATTTTGACTCCACTAGGTATGCAATGCATTGACTTTCTTTGGGCAATAACCCTTCATGCAAAAAGTAGTCTAACCAAGGCATGCAATCAACCTCGTTAGTTTTGTGCATGCTCTCCATGCTTCACCAAAATATTCTTATTTTATGTAGAGTTCCTTCATAGCATCAAATGCCACAACTTCCATGTGTCTCACTCTAACAAGATGCATCTTGTACATAGTGCATCTACAACTCGATTCGACTTCCCACTTCTATGCTTCAAGACAAATGAGTAACTCTGCAAGAATTCAACCCATTTCATGTGTCTTTGATTCAACTTACCTTGACTATTGATGAATTGCAATGCTTGATGGTTTGTGTACAACACAAACTCCTTGGGCAGCTAGTGTCGCCACTTTTTCAGAGATTGCACTATGCATAAAACTTGTAATCATAAATTGAATACTTCCTTCTTACAGCATTCAATGTCTCACTAAAATAGGTAAGGGGCCTACCATTTTGATTTGTTATAGCTTCAATGGTTGTTCCACTTGCTTCGTAGAATCAACCTAAAATACCTTGTTGAAATAAAACAAATCCAATACTAGTTTCTCCATCACTTTCTTCTTGAACTTCTAAAAGCCATATTTTGTGTCTATGGTCCATGCAAACTATCTCTTATCTCCCAATATCACTTATGTAATCACTACACATATCCCATTAAAGTATTAAACGAACTTTTTGTAAAACCTTGGCCAAACCATGGAAACATTGCACTTCAAATGTACTCTTGGGTGACAACCACTCCATTATAGCTTGCAACTTCTCAAGATCCATCTTGAATCCTTCTTGAGATATCATAATTCCCAAGAATTCCAGCTTGTCCTTCATGAAACTACATTTTTTCAAGTTCACCACCAGCTTTTCTTCACGTAAATGTTACAACACCTTTTGCGAATGGATCCAATGTTCTTCCTGTGTCTTACTAAAAATTATAATGTCATCCAAATACACAATGATAAACTTGTCCAACAAAGGCTTCAATAATTTGTTCATGAGTCACATGAACATGATCACTGTGTTGGCTAGCCCAAATGGAATGACCAACCACTAATGTGAACCATCATGCAACTTAAAAGCAATCTTAACCACGTCGCCTTTTCTTATCCTGATATGGTGATATCCATTCCTCAAATCAATCTTTGAGAAGTGTTGCGCTCCACTTAAACAATCCATCAAATCATCCATGTGTTACAATAGAAACCTATACTTGATAGCAATCTTATTGATGGCCCTAGGATCAGTGCACATCCTCCATTTACCTCCTTTCTTCGGTGCTAATACAGCACACAGGATGAGACTCTTTGACTAACCCCTCAAGCAATTCTTGAACTTGTTTCTTCACTTCTCCATTCTCTATAAGCATTAATCTATATGCAACCTTGTTTGGTAAACTAGACCTCGAATTCAGATCCATCTGATGACTAATATTGCGCATGGGTGGTAATCCATCCAGAATACCTTAGACATGGTATCCGCAAATTAAACTAGCAAGTCTTCAAATCCACATTGTTCTCTACAATCCGTGAATGGAAATCGCATATTTACTTCAAACTGCTTCATTCTTCAAAATTGTGACAGCCATGGTCATACATTGTGCCCTTTCCACGAATGGTCTTAACCTGCAAGAAAAAGTCTCTCTCCAACATTTGTAGATATTTCTAGGTTCAAAAACATCTGTTGTCTTTTCCTCATGATTTAGTCTGGTTCAAAATCATGTCTAGATGTATTCACAATTCACATAAAAACGTCTTTTACTCTAGACATTGCTCTAGGAAGGTCGTTGTCTCCACAACATACTTCTAAATCTGGTCAAATCGTGGTCGTTTCTTGTCTAGTCTTTCACAGACTTCAAATCGTGATTTTTACTCCTAGCATTTGTAATGTCCCCCCCTCTAGGAAATTGCTTGCCGCCAAGCAATAGCAAGCTCATAGGTCCATTTCCAACTTTTCACCACTTGACAGGCACCGGATCGAGGCTTTGGATGCACCACCCCACATCTTCTCTTTGGGGCATGATGCATGGACCTATGAGCTTGCTATTGCTGGGGAGGACTGTAATGTCCCCATTTTCGGGACATTATTAATATATATTTTTCATTTGCATTTGTACCCCTTGGCATGCCTAGTGCTACAAGTGGGAGTCTCTTTAGTTAGTTTAATGTGCACATAGGTTAGTTACTTTTATTTAATTAATTAAAAAATAAATAAAGTGCACATAGTCTTAGTATTAAATATTTTAATGAGAGTTTATGTTTTCCCTCCAAAAGGGAAAGGTCGATCTTTATTGGATATTGCACCCCTTAGTCCTATAAAAGGGAGGTCGCATTTCCTTAGAGGGTATGTTGATTGATCATTTGATGTTCACTCCATGCTTGGAGTTGGGATGCATGCCCATTAATGTTCTCTCTCTCTTGCGTGGGAGTTATTGTGTTGATTTGATATTCAATTGAAGTATTTTCATGAGATTTGCAAATCTACTTATTGGTTATTCTCTTTCTAGCTTTGGCACCTTTTATTGAGACTAAAATCTACATGTTATTGAATATTATGAAGGGTTTTATGGTGTTTTAGATCTATTGGTAATTGTTGGTTTTATTCTAACTATGGCGACTTGATTAAGGTATCTTTTAACATGCTTGAAGGATTATTAAGTGTTGGAAATTAGTAGTGCAATTATTCTAACCCTAGCGACTGAGTTTGGGATTTCAAGGGTTGTTTTGAAGGGGTTTCAATTGTCATAAAATTCAGATTTTAATATCTTTGGAAAGCTCTTGAATTATAGATTAATTTGCACTTTATTTCATGGCAAAAGATGAAGTATTGAGCAAGTTATAAATTTTCCAAGTTTCAGCTGTTTGTGCCAGGTTTTTATCTACACAGTTTCAGATTTCGTGGGTTGATTTGCATGCCTTCTACTTATCCAAAACTTGTGATCTATAGCTTGTTGGAAAGCTAAAAATATTAAGAATATTTGGCATGAGTTTGATAGAAAAATAATGGATGGTGAAGGAGTTATTAATTTTTGAAGTTTGCAGCAGTTTAGTACATTTATAAATTAATTACTGTTGTAATTAACTTCAGATTTGAAGTGATTAATTTCCTAACTAGTTATCTCATCTAATCCACCACCTTGGCTCATTCTAACCGTTTTAGGGTTGTATTGAAGCTAATAATTGATTATTTGAGGTCAAACTAGGAGGGTTTAGTCCTGCTAGAGTCGATTCAGTAAAGTAATTTTGCATATTTGGATAATATCTCAAAAGGGGATATTACAGCATTCCCAAGCACGATCTTCTAAACTGTGCAACTCTATAGTTCATACCCCAGCAATCTTCCTAGGGCTTCCTCAAACCTCTACTTTTCCATAGTCCATACCTGAATAGGGCTTACTCAAACTCTACAACTTGTTTGTACCCTTCTTCTAGGGCTTCCTTGAACATTGGCTCTGATACAAATGTTAGTAAGTATGAGAAAGACAATGAAGAGAAATGGAAGGCATATGGCACACTTACATCTTGTGTGTCAATCTTTTACTAAGCATAAAAAGGTTACATATTTTGGTGAGGAAGTTATACGTGAGTAACTAACATACATTAACTAGTAGTTAGTTAATGTTATATTAATAACCTTAAAAGGATTTTAGACTCAAATCCGCTCACTATATGCTTAAAACATATATCTTATACCAGAAAAACTGCAATGGCATCTACTTTTGTTGCCTAAATGAAACATAAAACCACCAAGCCATAGAGCAATAACATGTGGGTTTAGGCAGCAAACAATCCTCCGAGATGTTACAGGCTCATAAGATCCTCTGGGTGGGATATTTTTGGACCACCATTTTCAAAGATGCTCATCAGCATGTCAGGACCTACCATGATTGTCAAATGCATGCTAGGAGGGAAAATAATGCAGCCATACCATTACACTTGGCAATTGAGCAGCCACCCTTTGTGCAATGGCTATTGCATTTTGTAGGCGTGGTCAACCCCAATTCCATCTTGGCACTCAAGTTTGTACTGACAGCAATGGACTGTTGCACCCGATCGTCTAATGTTATAGCCAACAAGCACAGTACCACTGCAAAAGTCATCAAGTTTTTGGAAGAAAACATCATCACAATGTTTGGGAGTCACTATTCCTTGGTATGTGACAATGGTCTAACCTTTAAATCTATTGAATTCACCGAAAGTGCATGTGATAAGAAAATTGTACTAGGTTTGTCTCAAATATTATCGTCAAGGAAATATTATTGTCCACAAATAAGAATTTGTTGAACACCGCCAAGAAGACCAGAGACAAAGAACCCACGGGACTAGGCACACTTTTTTAAAGTATGGCTTATGAGCAGATAGGACTAGAACTAAAGCTGCACTGGAAACGTCTCCTTCTCAATTGGTTTATGGGCAGAATCCCATCTTCCCCATAAACTTGCTAATTCCCACTTGTCGATTCATCCAAGAATATGTAGAGGAGAGTACTATGATAGCCATGACACTGCCTGATATTTTCAAGGTTGAAGAAATCAGCTCAGTAAACATCAAGATGTGGTTAAGAATATAGTTTGACAAAAGAGCCACAAACAAGGCATTCCAAATTGCAGATCTAGTGCTTATGTGGGACAAAGCCCATGAGACGTATCAGCGACACACCAAGCTCGAACCATTGTAACAAGGCCCATATCGAATATCAGAAATCTTGGGAGACTGCACATTCTGCTTATGAACCCTTGATGGCAGAAATCTGGCTCTTCCTACCAATGGGCAAGTACCTAAAGCACTATTTTTAGGCCCATCCTCCACAAGTTTCCTGAGTAAAATGGTTGTGGTAGTTTCAGTTTGTTTTGATTATTTGTTGTGTTTCTTTAGGGGTGTTTCTTCCTTGGTGCTAAGTACATTTTGTTTGAGTCCCTTGCAAGGCTAATTCAAAGACTCCTAACAGATGAAATAAGGATAGGTAAATGAAACGTTTAAGTGTGAGGATATGAAGCTTGAGCAAGATACACTTTTCAGTGTTCTTGGAATCTTGGTTCGGGTAAAACTCCATCTTAGACATACGAACTATTAAATTTGTATTCTCCTACAATCTGTATAAGTTTTGATGGAAAGGTCTTATTTGGATCAGGGCTATCCTTCACAAAATGCTCAAATTACCGGCGGACAATAAGTGGAGAAAAGAGATATTAGAGCAAATTTTAAACTTGTAAATCCTCTTCCTACCAAAGTGGTTCTAAACCCCAGCAGGTCTTCAATGACCCGAAACTTGATATCAAATCTTTATATGGGGTGGATTCGTACAATCTCTACTAAAGCTATGGATGCTATATGGCAATAGAGCAAGACCTAGATGGAACAAGTACCTTCTCAAGGCTATAAACACCTAGTTACTCACAAAGTAATGCCCAGGTAAGTAAGTAATATGTCTACCAGAGCTATAGACGCTAGATTGGCTACAGACCTATGTTATATTGGGAAAGAGTTGTATCCTATCTCGACCTTGTCACCCTCTTGAACTGTGTTAAAACCTCAAAAGATGATGGTTAAAGAATACTCACATTAATGTTTCACACATTCAACCTTTGTTTGGATGGCATCCTGAAATGTCAAATGCTTATCTAGAAGACAGCTTATGTTTATGGAATTGGGATCTCTTAATAGTTTGTGTATCTAAAGCCAAAGTTAATCAAAGATTATGGAATCTACTAATACTCAAGGGTATTACCCCACAAAGTTGCCATTTTTTGTCACCAACATGCCCAAATTTTGCAACTTCAGGTCCACCCCTCTTAAAGAGCTTAAAATAATAATGGAATCAACGAATTACCATGAGAAATCAGTTATAGAAGTACTTTCAATGTGTTTTATTGATTTTTTAAATTTCGTTAATTCTTTTTTGGTGCTTCCTCTCTTGAAGGCCTTCATTGCTTGATTGCATGAAGAATAGCCAACATTTATTTCTCGTACATGGGCTTACATAATTTTTTTACCTTTGAGTTGACTTTCAAAGCAAGGGCTTTGCCATCTTGCATGAGCACTACACACATACTAACTCCCGAAGCATCACACTCCACAATGAAGAGGTTTTGATGAAATATGGAGTGGCCAAAACTGGAGTGGTGCACATGGCCTCCTTAAGATTCTCAAATGCTTTGGTTGTTGCCTTGTTACAATGGAAGGAATCCTTTTTTAATAGGGATGTGAGAGGTGTTTTGATGCCATAATTTTTCACAAATCTATGGTAGCATCCTCTAAGTCCTAGGAATCCTCGGAGGTTCTTAAGGGTGTTACAAACTTTCCACTCCACCATGGCCTTGATCCAAGGTTGCAAGATACGACACCCCTATTACTGGGGCGCGTGTAACCGTGTACAAAATACAGATACAAGTACAAAGCGGCTTGGATATGGCCCGGATACCATGCCCAACTATATCTAGTTACAAACTTGTCACTAGGCCATATCAGATACAGTCAGATACTGTATTCAGGTCAATAGTAGTAGTCTCAGATATAACCAGATACTGTAAGCAAGCCAATTCTAGTTGTATCTGATTGAAAAGATTAAAAGAATCGAGAAAAAGCTAAAAAGATGATTAAAAACTATACTACCTTCTAAAATGTGTTTTAGCAGTAGCAATTGAGGGCATTGAGGTGAATCAACGTTGATTTGCTATTTTACTTAAAATTTTCACATTGACTCTGTTGAACTTGCTATGATTTTATTTGATATGTTTCTATTGGCCTACTCTACGTCTTTTCTTTCATCTCGCCTATTTTCTATTGGCATGCACAACATGAAAAAAAAATTGATAGCCAACTTCTTACCTTTCTCGTGGGCGAGGAGTGTATAATTTCCTTGTAATTTTAAATCAATATATAAATGTATTCATGATTCAAAATAGATATTGATTATTAATATATTTTTGTAATGTACCTTTCTACGGCTGAAACTGAAAATAAGGGTTTGGGTTTAAACCCAAATGAGAATAATCTGATTTTTACAACAGCAGCTCTGAAAAATATATATAACCCTAGCAATGAACTGAAACTACCCTTTTAGGGCATCAAACACCCTTCAAAACAAGCTGAAAATAGGTGTATCAATCCTCCTATGGCAGCAAACTGTAATGATACTTAATGGCATCAATTACCATGCAATCACAAGCTGAAAATGACATAGAATGCTTCCCAATATTTTATTCAACCATGGAGATATTTATCCAATCAATACACTTCAAAATAAATAAGAAATGAAGAGATAAATCATAGCTGTAATTAATTAAATAACAGCAGAAGTACAGGTCACATTAAGGGCTGGAAATGAGAATTTCAAAACCCAAAAATATCAATAAAGTATGAAATCAGCCTTATAAATTATGAGGAAGGTGAATATCAGCTCCAATTACCCAAATGTCCACTAGAAGGCACTTAACTCTTCCTCCAACCAAGTCGCTACCCTAGGAGAGGGTCCAAAATAAATGTAGAAACCTTAGTAGCTCTTCCTCTCTCAAACCCCAGCTGCAAACCAGCAACATCACTTTCTTTGAAGCCCTTAAGAACCACCAATTGGAGAGTTTCATTTCTCCAACTTGAACAAGGAAGGGTTCTGTCCTCCTTGTATGTCACACCAAAAGATTTTTGCCCTCTAGTGGAAAGGAATTGAGCAATCAGCCCAAAAACCAAGTATAAATTTTTGACAAGATAGATGCCCAAAATGAGTCCAAGCGACCCCTTTTATATCCTCTTGGTAGCGCCAAAGATCAATTAAGGAGTCTTCCCCATAACCGACCTCATAAGGATGTTTGCTTTTAACTTTAACTTGGCTTTTCACCTCTTCAACCCAGCCGACCTGCCTCATAAGAGAAACCATGAAAGAAGAATGTAAATGCTCACAAAAAATACTAAAAAACACAACAAACACTTCCCTTGTTCACCTCCTTCTTGCCCCGAGGAAGTGGAATGTGCTAGAAGTCTCCAAAACGAACTAGTTTGAAAAAGGGGGCCATACAATTTCTTTTAATTTATAACGTAAATGATTATAATATTTTAAATATAATATAAATAATGTATGTATATGGTGTATCCATATCAAAGGGTCTTCGAAAATAGATGTATCCATGTCTAATATTGTATTTATATCTGTATCCATATCCATGGAACTTTGCAACTTGATCTTCTAAGAATCCACCTCGACTACATCATGAGAGACAATGTGACCCAAGTGCTCCACCACCTTTAACTCCAAATGCACTTTTGCAAGGCTTAGCATAAAGGTCATGTTGCTTTAGAGTCTGCTAATCAACATGATGCAAATGGTCTTCCCATGTTTTGTTATAGATCAATGTATCATCAAAGAACACCAGGACAAGCGTCCTCAAAAATGACCTAAATAGGGAATTCATCAAACTTTGACATATCAAAGGGGCATTCATGAAACCAAAGGCATAACGAGAAACTCATAATGGCCCTCATGTATCAGGAAAGTTGTTTTGGGAATAACCTCCTCTCTAATTCTAATCTAATGCTACCCAAATCTAAGATCTAGTTTTATTAAAACAATCCATGTTAAGTCACCTCGCAAATCTTCAATTACAGGAATATGAAATTTATTTTTGATGGTGAACTTGTTTAGCTCTTTGTTGTTTGAGCACATGCACCAACTATCATCCTTCTTACGCACCATCACCACTAGAGAAGAATATGCGCTTTGGCTATGTCAAATAATCCATGCTTCCAACATCTCCTCTCCCGTTCACTCAAACTCGCTTTTTCGCACTTATGGGTACTTGTAAGGTTTGATGTTGGGTGGTTGGCTCACCGGTACAAGATGAAAGGCATGGTCATGATCTCTTTAGGGCAGGAGTCCTTTTAGCATAACCCCAAATACTACTGATTGTTTGGAAATGATAGCCTGAAGATATTGAGGTGTTTCCTATGGTGACTCTTGACCTTTTAGTGAAAAATATTGAGCCATAAATCCAACAAACCTTTTCTTAAGAAGCTTCTGCATTTAATGAGAGCTGATCATTTGTGAGCCTTCACTTGCAATCCCCTCAATTCAAAAGTCTTTCCCTCAAAATGAAAACATGTGAAGCGTTCCTGGAAGTTCATCTCTATTGTACCTAAAGTAGTAAACCATTGGACTCCCAAAAAATATTCGATACATAGTTCACATCAGACTTGACTCGGACTAGATAGAGCGAAAAAATTCCGACTCAGTAAATACTCGATAGCTTAAAAAATACTTAAATTTCCTTTACATACATAAATTTTATACAAAATACAATTACACTGTAACAAATGAATCTATAAAACGTTGGGGAAGAATTTTCTATTAATTTGAATACAAATAAAATTGCATCATCATGCGCATACACGTGATTACTGTCCCAAAACTCGCGAGATACTCGACAACAAATATGTGTAAAAAATACTTAGTTTTCAAATTTTGACCAAGTACTCATCAAGTACGCCGACTATGTTCCGATACACCCATGGGAATGACAAACATAGGAATATTTAAAAGGTAGTCTCCCATTGCCATCTTGATATTGTGGCATTTACAAAAACGACTAATCGTACCACCATCAACAATAACAACTTGAAATTTAGGATCTAGAAACATAAAGCAATTCAACCGTGCAACCAACTTGTTGATCAAATTGTGAGTACTTCTCAAATCAATTAACATTGGTACTCTTTGTTTCTTCATAAATCCCACAACCTTAGGGGTTTGGTGGGTATTATCCTTGATAGTGCATGCCAAGAGATGGTCGGTTGTAGATCCTCTGCTGCTTCTGATGGTTCTTCTTCGACTTCAACTTCTTATTTTTCATCTTCAATTGCCCCTTCAATATAGAATAGCTTCCACTGCACACATTTTTGTCCTCTATTATATTCGTTAACACTTCTTTTGCCCTTTTTTCTTCAATCCGTTGAGGCATTAATCTGGTATGTGTAAGAAAGGACGATGTCGGAGTGCTACAATCTTTGATGCTAGTGAATGGAGGTCTCCTAGTAGCAAGAACATTTTGCTACAATTTTCTTGCCCTGCTATATGACTAGGATAGGAAAGGCGCATCAAATAAGCATACCTCATAACATTCTCCACTCTTCAGGATAGGGTCTGAAATTGTTGAGCACAATCCTTCACTGTACCAGTTTGGCGTAGCTTGGCCAATTGTTCACAAGACTACTACTATAGTGTGCAGTCAGCTCCTCTGTAAAAACAAACTCCACAATTCTTCTTTTTCTTGGAATCACAAAGCCAATGATACCAAATGAATTGACTTATTTCTAAATATAAGGAATGCCATTGCAACATTTTTCCTGAGAGGAATCTGATGTAGATCAAAAAAATGCTCGAGTTGCATGATCCAATTGAGCATGTCCAACTTCGGCATAAAGGGCTGAGAACAATAATTTGCAATGTTGTAGGTTGTTGTAGCACTTTGTTTGAATCAAAAGTGGGTGATTCCCTGAACCATTCAAAATGGTGGTCACTAGTTTCTAGAGTCTAGGGCTGCTGAACCAACTTTTGTAATGTGACCATACTGTTGACATAAGATGTGAGCTGAGCAAAATTTGCACATGGTTGTCAAGGTTAAGTTGATCTAATCCATATCCACTTTCTTAGCCATATCTTTCAATTTATTGTTGGATGCCATCTTTACTATGTTTTCTTGGAGCTTATTTAGCTCCTCCCGAGTGACCAAGACACTTAAATCTGCCTTGGAAGATATCTTGCCTTTAGGTTGTTCAGATCCTCTACAAATGGCATATTCAAAAAGTTCGAGCAGATCTGTTCCAATTGTGTATGGAATTGATTTGCACTCTCTTCCCATGTCCCTCTAGATTCCATATCTAAACATGTATCTTTTTGTCAGGCATCTTACTTGGTGTGACTGAACTCTTGCCCCTGCCCTGATTGAAGCACCTGCCATGATACAGCTTGCCCCGACTCAAAAATCAGGATTACCATACACTTCTGCTAATGTGATTGCCTCGAGACAAATTCAATGACTGCTAAATTGATCATAGGTGTAGAAAACCCTAAAACCCGAAAATATGCTAGGAAATAGGGTTAACGGATCCCTATACTGTTGTCATCGCTTTGAAAAGACGAACACAATGATTGCCAAATTGCTTAAGGGTGGAAAAACCTGATTACCCCTAGATCAGAAGTTTTTTATTTTGATAGCAGGAAGAAACAACACGCGCAACGTGAATTCACCAAACAGAAATAGATCTAAGAAACCCAAAAACAAAAACGCAAGAAAAAGAACTGATTCACCCAGAATACTAACTTTTTCTTTTCTCCAAAGCCTCAATGCAATGCAGAAACTTTGCCCAAATCAAATCTTTGATACCATTGTAATGAACCTACTACATTACAAGAGCATATTCACAGCAGCAGATCACAATTCAATAGATGGCACAAACAAATTAACAACTGTAACTTGCAAATAATAGCACAGCACAGCAGAAATAGAGAAGATTCAAGGTTCCGCAGTGATATGAAGAGCATACTGAAATATATGACTGAGTCACTTCGAGGGGGGAAACTCTACATACAATGAGAAAAGAATTCGTGACACGATGATCCAATACTCTTAACACTAGTTCCTGTGTGTACCATAATTAGGCTATGGTGAGTACATATTCCAACTAGACCAACTACTAAAACCAATATGATATATAGAGAACATCAAATGACTAAGTCAAACTTTATGCGCGACATAGGTTGGCCACAAATATCCCAAGACACCAAATAAGCTAAGAGTGTAGCATCCTAACAAGCTTTCTAAGTTCTTTTCAAATCAAAACAGTCCTAGAAATTGGAGTCTGAAGCATCAAATATCATACGTACTTTGGATCATAGTTCAAAGAATCGTAAATCGGGATTAATCGGCAGGCCAAATTTTGAATCAAAAATCGGGAATCGGCAAAAAATTGGCATTAATCGGCAACTTTATCGCTACTTTTAAAAACATTTAAATTCATAAAATATACTTAAATTAAATGTAAAAACAATAATATAATAGTATATATTCATAAAATGGTAAAACGAATTAAAAATACAATATAATTAATATATAACTAAATATATTAATATTACAGAGTAAACATTTAGTACATAACTAAATATATTAATTTGTTTTATTGTTATATAATTATATAATAATTATAACATTATTATAATTATAAAGGTAATATATAGTAATTAATTATAACAGGTTTACGGTTTTACTATTAGAAGTTATAACTAAATATATTAAATTATTAATATTACAAATTTATTGTTATTTTATTTTCGTTTTGTATACATTTAATATATTACTGGTATAACAGCAATATATTAAATGTATACAAAATGAATGAATCTGAAAATTCGTTTTATTAAATGTATACTTTTTAAAATCTTAAAAAAAAATGAAAAAGAAATATACGTGTGTACCTGGAGTAGGGCTAGGGCCACAAACTGGCACAAAACGAGTCGCAGGAGGAAAAACAAGCCACGCAAGAGAAAAAACGAGTCAGATTTCGCGTTTTTCACATTTATACCTAATCTACATGATTTTCCACGATTTTTTAGGCGATTTTCCACGATTTCCTAGGGTATTTATCGCTGGGAAATCGCGATTTATCAGCGTTGAAGAAATCGCGATTTATTGAAAGATTAATCGTTTTGCATGTTCAAAAAGATAAATCGCGATTATCGGGCGATTTATCGCGATTTTTAAATCAGAGCTTTGGATACTCAGAAGCACCAACCAGGGCAGCGTGCCCACATACTATTGTACTGGGTACTGGTATTGGTACTGGTACTGGTCTTGATACTCACCTGAAACGTTTCCGAAACTCCAAAACAGTCCCAGGTACGGTAGAGACGTTTCTGTACTGTTTCAGAAGTGCTGTTTTCTAAATGCCAAAAATAAAAATAAAAACACTAGATACTTCTGTTTCAGTAGTACTTGAGGAAAATCTAGACGATATGTTCTAGAATCTAGATTATAATTATGTACATATGAAAATTTAAGCATGCTGAATGTTTCGAACCTTCATGAATGCAAAGTGTTTTAAGTGTTTTATCTTTTATGGACAAAAAATGAGTATTATGCATTTTTTAATATATATTTGCATTTTCTTAATAATATATTGTACAGATGTTTCTGTGCCGTTTCATACCCAAGGGTTTTTTGAAAGTTGGTGTTTCAGCATTTCGAACCCATACCTGAACCCATACCCGTATCCATTTCTTGGCAACATGAGAAATAGGAACCTTTCATACAAAAAGGTTTTTGGTTGAACGAACAATTTGTGTAGCCTATATATTCAACATAAAATTACAGTTGTTGAGCCCGAACAATGATTTAGTAAGTTCAAACCATGCTTCAGCATCTAGCACTCTCTAGACCTAAGAGCCCCTTATCACACGGAAAGATATCCCTTGCAGGTAGAGGCGTCCCTCTCTTTCCCGGTTTTCCCCAAAGATAAGGCAAGAGAATCTTTATATTTTTGAGATTAATTCCACAGATTCTCATTTTTAACACATATATCTGCAAAAAACTGTGTTCAATCCAATTTACTTTACCCAGAGAGCCTTTTTCCAACTTACAATAATTGTACTCATTTGGGTACCAGCATGAAGAATAATTGATAGGTCCAGCAGCCAAATTTTAAAAAAGCATACTAAGTTTATTGGAAAGAGAGAGATTCCTCATAAACCATTTCTTTATCATTCCTCCAATTCTATTTTTCGTTCAAATTAATCTAGTCCACAACACTTACAATAGGAACTGAAGCTCTCCAAGCATTCTAAGGTGCCCGTCAAAAAATATTGGGTCAAACTTTGGATAAGTTTCAGAATCATGAGAAAAATGAAGAATACCCCCTCTCCAAATCTGACCCCCAATAGTAGTTGCCTGCAGTAAATAGCCACCGGCATTTACAACAATCATATGATGCAAAGGAACCAAAAGAAGACCTCAACTAATGGATCTCTGGAGTTGGATAGAAATCAACGGGTCATTGACTATAACTCCAATTGGTACTTATGGAAAAACAATTTAAATTGCAAATCTAAATCCTACACCTAATCCAAGCCACTCAAAACTAGCTTGAAAAAAATGCCACTCAATCCTGCCATATACATGGTAAGAAACCCATCTTTGGGAACAAGCCCTTTAGAGCTATTTCCTTGACACATTCAGTGGCTCGCAAGTAGAAACAATATTCTCAAGAATAAACCTGACTGAGAAAAACTGGTCTGTTCTGCTGTTGCAACCCCTTCAAACTTCTATCCGAGACCTAGTTATCAACTTATATGCCACATTAAATGATGCATTTGGGCATTGTCCTATTATATTCCTGTTTGCAACCTCAGTGCTTAGTCAAACAATCTCGCCATTAATCTAGACATCACGTACTCAAATGCTAGGGCTTATTCACACATTCTAAATATATAGTCTTGCCCTTCAATCTTCAGTATGATTCGATAGACACAGGCATCACCTCAGCTATTACATTATAGTCACATCCTTACTTCTTAAGCTTGATGTTGACAGGCCTCCTTTTGAGTTTCCATGAAGCCCCAAAACTCGGAAAATTAGATACAAACAAAGTCATTCACAAAGAGATTAAAAGCATTATTGAATGGTGCTTGAATGGTATGACTTATAAGATACTTGTACTGGACCACAGCATCCATTCATGCCAGAGCTTCTTCACCACTTTCATTCAACCTGCATTTCCAAAAGGCCTCACTATCTTTCAGATATTGGATGCAGCAACATGAGGTTTAAAATTTCCTTCAACGCAACTGTGTCCTCTCTCATTTGCTTTGTGTAAAAATATAGATCATCATCTTTCAAGAGAGTGACGCATTTGTAATCTATGTAACTTGGAACAAGAATTAAAAGAACATTTCATTGTCTATTGAATGACACTCATGATTCATTACAATCTTTTAGGCAGTACAGGGCTCATTGATGCATTGCACTATTAATCAGCTAAACTCTTCATTACGGACAAACTACTCCTCAGAAACAAACATATTTAGAATGCTAAATTATAATTTAAATTCAACACATTATGCTTTTAGCTTGAAACTATATTGATTGCAATCGTCCTCATGTAACAGATTATTCATTAACAACCATTTTCAAGATGAGGTCACAAAGACATCAGACAGTTTGAGGAACTACATCAGTTACCAACTTTTTCTGACCTTGTATGGTAAGAGAGTACATGGTCGACACAAGTTGGAAGAATCCAAATGATATCAACTCTTTTATTTCTGGGTAGCTGTGTGCGGCCCTGCAGGGTTTGAGTACGGGTACAGTACATACCCGGTACAGGTATGTGCCACGGTATGCCGGGGAAATGTCCCAGGCACGTGGTACAGTACCCACCATTAAAAATATTTTTCTTCCTTTTTTTCTAAGTTCTAAGTACTTATTCCAAGTTCGACCAATGAATATCATGACATTTGGCATTGAATTATCATTATGTTTTGTGGTTATTTAGCTTAATTTGTTTACTCTATGCATATTACATGGTTAATTTGCTTATTTTTTTAATATTTTATATATTTTTGTATGGCCGTATCCAAAGCCGTACCAAAGCCTCCCCAAAAAAAATTCCGTACCGGCATATTGGGTTCTTGTCCCTGTATTCGTACTCGTACCCATACAGACTACCTAGTTTTATTTCAATCACGTCACCTCCTCAAATTTTCCTCACCTATTTGACATAGGTTAGTCCTCTCTCAATTTGTAGCATTTACTTGCTATTTATATTGGTGATGAGTTAGAAACTACATTTATTTAACTTTCCTGATTAGACCTTGGTCCTCATTTGCTTGCCCCATTGCCCCCGCCTGTGGGGGTATTGGCTTCGGGTTTCATTTCTGTTGTCTTCTCTTCTTTTCTATTTTTGGGAACTCGTTTTGAGTTGTCCCCGCTCGCACTTTGTATACTGTTTGGGCTGCAGTCCCATTGACCTACTTTTTGTGGTCATTCGTTGGACATTAATATATTTATCTTATCTTATCTTATCTTAATATCTTTTTCTAGAAGATTAACCATTTTAGTTTTATTTGTGTACATGAATATAAATCAAATTTAATTGAAAATATTAATTACTGCTCTAACACGGGATTAAGCCAAACTGCTCAAGTTGCTTTCATTAGTTTTAATTATTATACTATGCAAAGTTCATTTAACATACAATAAAATTAGGATGAAAAGATGAGCATATTAGTTCTTTTTTTTCATGGATGTACAAAACCCTAGTAGATATCACTTATTTGAAAGCAATAAAATTGGATAGATACAAAATATTATCGATAAAAAGATTTATAATACCTTTGGATGTGCAAGCAAAACTTGGACAACATCTTGCCATTGAGGAGAAACAAAAGCTGTCAAAAGATGAAGGCTACAAGCAACCAACGTTGCATGGTAAAGTGCCATGATATTCTTGATGCAACATTCCTGTCAAGTGAAAAATGTGAAGAGTACAAACTGATAAGAAAAGGAACAAAGCAAATAAACCACTCATTTTGGAAAATACATACCAGATCGAAGTGTGCAAGAACTATAAGCATAAAGAAGACCAAATCAATTATCTGCTCCGTCAATCTTAATTCCTCCAATAATATCTACAAGGAAAAATATTAAGTGTTAGGATAATGATCGCATGTAAAGAGTAACGCAATCAACAAAGAGCAGATTATCACCTTCACATTATTATTTACAACATTCAATGGGTACAAGATGAGCACCAATACTAGATAAAAACATCTGCCTTAAAATTTAGGGGTGCAAGATTGTGTATCCATGCATGCACCTAGTAAGGATAGGAAAATAAATAATAAATTCTATAGCCGCGTTATAGTCATATTTCAATTCACTTTTAGACATATTCTTAAGTTTTAGAACGAAGATTTTTCTGCCAGAGATTTGAAAAAGCTCTTATCGATAACCTGTATAGAATTTTTCGTCCTACATAATGTTTAAATAAGGAAAATATTGCAATATTCAGCATTTTAGAGCATTTCTGCAATATTGTTAGGAGATTTTCCATCTAGAAGAGGGAAAAGTTTGTTTTTTATTTTTCATTATTGATTAAGTAATTTATTTTCATTGCACATTTTGTTGATCTCTTTCTATTTCGTGCTTTATAAATGCATCTCATCTGGTATCAGCACACAGATTTTTGATATTTTTTGGGTAACTTTTCTCCATGTAAAGTTTACTAAAGTCTGTTACACGCCCAGCTAGCCTTCACTCCACCAAGAAGCAGTCAAATATATTCCAATTATTTGAAGATAATATCGATAAGAAAGAGGACAAGAGATACAAAAATCAATTTGTTCTAAGACAGGAGAATGATATCATCAAATAATAATCATGACAGCATCCAGACATCATCTTAGCAATTTCCTGATTTTGATTTTGATTATAAACACTTTACATTACTGGGTACTTCCCTGGAGGGCCTTGTATGCATAACGCTATGATTCTGGTACTCATACTGGTCCAGTACCTCTCATGATCTTCTATTATCCCAGGTCCTGGCCATTTACATACTGCAGTACCCAGGCAGGAACCGAGGTACTCTGGGCATACCTGACCGTCAAACAGTCATAATAAAAACATTAAAAAGAACTTGAATTGAATACAAAATATATAGGAAGTAAACACTCAGAACTACCTAAACCTGAACTAGTCATTTATGTTTTGTATATAGTGGTTAAATTACGTACCCAAGCCATTCCAAACCTAGGGTCCAAAGAGTATCAGCAAAGCCCCATACCCATAACCAGGTAGCTTGGTAACACATCTTTTCCTTCTCGACCGGCCTAGTATTCTAATGCAAGTATTAGATAAAGTTAAGGCAACATGGGCCATTTGGTGCCAGGTCAGTACATTACTTTCCAATTAAACGATGTATAAATAACTAAGAAGGTGGTATGGCCCTGTAACCCCCTGGTACCAGTATGGGTACATCCCGGAAATGTACCCGGGAGCAGCCAGGGTAATGCCAGGACCCCCAAGCACGGTCGGGAATGTCTGCAGATGCACTAGGGGGTCCCGACCGTACCTTGGCCACTCCTGGGTATGTTCCCAGGCCAAAAACATCTTCTTCTTTTCTCACTATTTCTAACACAAAGTAAAAAAAACAAAACATAATATTTTAGAATTTGAAACCCTAAAAGTGAACTAGAATGAATAAAACAAAAGCAAAACATAAAAGCAAAGCAGCTTACCTCTCATTCCCTGATTGCATACTTGCCTCTCTAAGCTCTCATTTTGCACATTTCAGTTTGATACTTCATCAACAAGCATTGCAATCATTTTCCTGAGCTAGTACAAGTGCCTATTCGTTGCCAACGTCATTTAGGAGCTTGAAAGGAGAAGGATTTGTGGATTATTCATTGAAGGTAAGATTTTAAATTTCAAGTTTGATTTTAATTTTTGTTTTCAATCTTTCACACATTTCATGCTTCTTTTCATGTTTTATTATTTTCACTTTAAAAAATGTAATTATTGTTTCGTTTTAATACGTGTGATGCCCTAGGGCCTAGAGATTAACCATTGTTTTCTTTGTTTATGTTGTCGGTTTTAAAACTTGTAGGAAGTAGTACAATGGCAGCAAGTTTCACCTCCTCTGGGAAATCCCTATTCAAAGAATTTGACCTAAATTCACCATTATGGAGGCATGTCACAATACTAGAGCAACTTCCAAGTGGTGGGAGTTTTATTTGGAGATGCCATGATTGTGAAATTGTATTTTAAGGCTCATAAAGTTGTGTGCAAGCCCACTTGTGGTTGGTGTTTTGTTTGGAGATGCCATGATTGTGAAATTGTATTCAAAGGCTCATAAAGTTGTGTGAAAGCCCACTTGTGTGCAATATCAAGTCGTGGTGTAAAAACTTGCAAGGGGAAGAACAACGTAGGGGTGCCACCACCAAAGGTTTTGGAATATATCAAGGAACAAGAAGATGCAGAAGCAGCCTTTGCCTTGAAAACGGATCATCCATTCTCAAAAAAAGGAAGTTCATCTCAATCCACAAGGCCACTTGTTGCCCCACCTAGTATTGGCTCCTCAGTTGTGATCTTGCCGCATCCAATTGTGACGACTACCTCCATGCAGTATGAGGATTCACCTTTTTTACAAAAGAGGACAAAATGACCACTAGAAAAGTCCTTTCAAAATGAGAGCAGGGATATCGCGAATGAGCACATTGCAAGATGTGTGCATGCAAATGGATTGTCATTCAATGTTGTTAGATAGCCGTATTGGCAAGAGATAGTGAAAGCGATCAACAAGGCCCCACAAGGGTACAAAAGGCTAGGTATTAGAAGCTTTGCAACACCTTATTGGAAAACGAAAGAAAATATGTGGAAACTTCATTGCAGCCAATTAGAGACTCGTTAGCCAAAATGGGCGTGTTCGTAGATTATGATGGATGAAAGATGCAGTATGCCCTAAAGGGGCAATGTTTCTTAAAGCAAATGATTGTGAGAGGCATGTGAAGGATGCCCAATTTATCGGCAACATTCTCCTTGAAGCCGTTGAGGCAGTGGGGTCTCAAAATGTTGTCCAAGTCCATCACCAGTCGAAAGGCATCTTTAGATCCTTCTCACATTTCGAGTTGCTGAAAATAAGGGGAGTTATCTTTCTTTTATTTATAATATAAGTTTCTATATTTTTAAAAAACAATACTTTTTTAATTTTTGTTTTTCATTTCTAATTAGGTTGTTGAGACTCAATTCACATCACACACGATCATCTTGAGACAACTTGTGAAGGTGCAAGACACACTTATGTTAGGATTAGTCATCACATGGGTGCTTAGGTCAAGTTAGTGCTCCACATTATATTATTTAGTGTGGGTGTGTGTATGAAAATAATGTGGTGAGAATAATACATGTAAGTGATTATTCTATGAGTAATAATCACATAGAAATAGGAGTTTGTAGAGATTATGAGAGATTTAGGGAGTAGGTTGAGTGATTTAGGGGATAAACTAAGAGATTGTGGGAAATCTTGGATGAGAGTTGACTCTCTAATTTTAAGAGATCAATTCACTAAATATCATTCTCTTTGTTATTGAATAAACATGTTGAATTTATGAAACTTGTGCTTATGCTCTCTCTAGGAGAAGGGGGAAACCCCAACAACTTAGAAGGATGGTAACTTCTAACCTGCGAATTGTATGGAGGTAGTCAAACACTGAACAAGCCCAAAAATTGAATGTGTTGATCTTAGATGACACCTGGTGGGATCGAGTAGATTAATTTTTGGGTTTTATTGATCCTAATATGAGCATGATCCGTTTTACTGATATGGATCAGCCATGTCTAGGAGAGAGATATGATGGTATTGACCCAATGATTGAGAAGATGAAGTCCATTATAAATGCAAAACGGCAAGATACCGAGGAGAAAATTTTCAAAGAACTACAATCAATCCTCATTGAGCGGTGGAACAAAATGTCCACCTTGCTACATCTACTTCTTTTTGCATTGACTCCTAGATTCTAGAGCGCAGAGATCCTTTCTTTGTTGGGGAGGATGACACCATATAAGGGTACAGAAGTCGGCGACAAATATATGTTGGCATTGTCTAGGATCTTCCATGATTTTGAGGTTGAGGGCATGGTTATGACAGAGAGAAAAATTCATAGCGGAGAAACGTCATAGCCTTCACACTATTTGGTCCAAATACAAGACTGATGCTCATATGGCGGTGCCTCCATGGTCAAGCATTTTTGTACCTATAGCCTCTTGCAATCAAGGTCTTGGACCACAAGAGTTTTTTATTTTTTTAATTCTCTTTCCTTTTTTGTTTTAACTTTTTTTAAATTTAAGTTTTAGGGTTTAATTTTAATTTTGCGTTGATTTTGCCTCAATAGGTTGTGTGTTCAACTTCCTCTAAGTGCAATTGAAGTACATATACATTCATCCACTCACAGAAGCATGACAAGTTGGCAGCTAAAAAGGTTGAAGATTTGGTGTATATACATTCCAACTTGCACTTTCTATCCCACAAGCAGCCGGAGTACAAGGGCCAACAAAACATTGGGATATTGATCCAGAGAGAGTTGACTTGGATGCTTCCATTTCCCACCTTTCATTAGATGATAGGGGATTGGAGACTTCTTTCGCACCATGAGACCTACATGCACAAAGGGATGCTAGTGGTAGTGGCCCTAATGGAAATGGTTCGAGTCCATATGGATCTAATGAACCACTTCATGATGTTGATGTTGATGCTCTCGATGAAGAGGAATATGATGACTATTGAATACTAGTTTGAGTTTTGATCATTGATGTAATAAATTGAATTTAATATATCACGTCATTGTGTTTAATTTAAGCCTTTAACAAATTATGAGTTGTTTTTTGTGGTTATTTAGCTTATTTTGTCTTTCAAATGCATATGTGGTTAATTCCTATTTATTAGGCTAGAATTTTTTTTTTTTTTCTACGTTGCCAGGATACGGGTACGAGTATCGTACGAGTACAATACACAAATACGTCAATTTTAAAAAACCCTTGGGTACGATACGTCTTGGATACGTCCGTACATATATATTAAAAAATCAAATATATATATATATATATACATCTACTCACTTTACTCATTTTTTAGTCCATAAATAACTGAAATGGTAATACGAAACTTGAATCAATGTTCAAAACATTCAATATACTTGAGACTTAGCATTTTTATTGATCATGTGGCTGCCATATGTATCCTTGGCGTATCAGTATCCGTATCCGTATCGGATATGTATCAAACAACAGGAAACGTGGGGGGTCAAGGCGTATCCTGGCAACATAGTTTTTTTTAATTTCTATAAATATTTTGTATGGCCGTATCTAGGACCAAACAAAATTTAGCCGTATCTGCAAATCAGCTACTCTGTACCCATACCCGTATCCGAAACATATCGGCAACTTAGATGAATAACATTAACAGACCCTCATACACATGAAACTACTATTTATGAGATCTTCTCAATGCACATAAATTTCATTAAATTGACCATAAACAATCATATTCTCTCTTTTGGACAACCTGGCATTTACCGGCAGCCTAAGGTTCGAGGGTACAAGTATGTGTATGGTGATTCAGAAAAAAAAATTGGACCCCAGTATTGGTACCGCTTGGGAACATCCATAAAAAAGTAAGTAAAAATTATAAAAATATAAACATATAAACAAAATTACCCTTAATAAGCAAAATAAAAAGAAGTTGGCTTCTGTTTAGTTAGTTCCGGATGTTAGTTTCTTTTTTTACTTGTATTTTTTCTAAAATGTAAATTTTGCTATTTTTTCTGCTTTTATTTTGACAATCAGGTATGGCACTTACAGCTTACATATACCAGATCCTGCACGGCTACAATAGTCTAACATAAATGGCAACATTAAATAAGGTTACAGCCAGTCGTACCCATACAGATGTGTGGGCCTCAAGGGAAGTACCTGGTAATGTAGATGGCAGCATTAAATAAGGTAGGGCTGACTACGGCCATTGGTGCCAAAGTCAGCACATCAATTTCCAATTAAACATGCATAAATAACATTAAATGACCCTCATAACTGCACCATTCAATCTTTCATTAGACTGGCTCTTTGGGCACAGAAAAAGAACATCTAAGGATAGATTGTCATTACTGACATCAGAAAGGACAGAATTGCTGTGTTGACATTTTGTTGACCAAAGATACTGTTGACCTCCATTTGACTGATTTATCTCCTGCACAGATCAAGGGAACTGCTGTTTAACCAATTTCAGCTGTGCTAACTGCATCAAATATTGTACCAGCTGCATTCGCAATTTTCACTTTTCCTGATGCGTTGACCAGAAAATTCTTCTGTTGACTGATCATACCTTCTGTTGACCAGGAAACTCTTCAGGTATATTGATTGGTTGACCAGCTTTGGGTATCTATTGTATTAGGTGATGTGTATTTGTGGCTGCACCTTGAAATGATGACTATTGGAGTGCTATAAATGAGTTACTCATAGATGCTGCTGTACTGGTATTTGAAGAATTCCTATGATTCCCCATACAAAGAGTGGGCCCAGACTAGGTTTATTTCTTTGCCCTAAGACTGGACTTCCAGTATTTTTCTTCTTCGAACATGGGGCCCACATCCAACACGTTTTTGGCCCAATACAGAGCCTGGCTGTCATATATGCTTTGTCCCAAGAGAGAACCAATTTTAGTACTTTTCCTTACAGAGATGGGACCCAGTTCTGATAAATTCCTTGTCTTGATAGGGGGACTGACCGAAGTTAATCTTCCTTGTCCCAAGATGGGCCCAAGTGCTGTTTGAGTATTTCTATCAAAAATGGAAACTGCTCTTGTGTTGAGAACTTGTTAAAGATGGACTAAGCACTGCATTGGATGTTTTAATCAAAAGGTGTTAATGGTTAAATTTTGTTTGTTTGAGAGTGAGAAGACCAAGTTGGTTGGAGTCTCAATATAGTGATGCCTTACAGCAATAAATGTCAAGCATCTCCAGATATAGTTTCATGGTGGTTTTCTTTTGGCCTTGACTTAATGGGTTTGAGAATTGATTTTCATGGTTTATGTCTAACTTCCATTGCAATTAAACTTTAATGAATAGTTGTCTCTTAGTTTGTTGTTATGAGCAGGTATCCCGTTGGATGATCCCTGACAGAGTTTTTTTTTTTATCATATTTGTTGTCTCTAACAACATAGCAATGAAAATACAATTAGCATTACCACCCACCCAAAAATTGAACTTAACCTATAGTGCAGGAACCTCAAATTAACATTTTTTGAATCATAAGTTAGCAGGAAATGGAAATAGAAACAGAAACAGGAAATGCCGATTTTCCAAAAAAACCCTGGAATTGAAATAAATTGTCCATATGAAAAAATTAAAAAACATATAAATATAAACAATAATTTCAAATTTTTCAGTTTTTGTGCATAAAAAAATTTAAAATATAAAAAGCATTAAAAGACATGGTATTCTCATATCAGGCTTCACCAATCAGAAATCTTATATCAAAACTCCTGTTGAAGCAGAAGCAACAAGACTCAAACCTTCTGAACAGCAAGACATCCTTGTTTTTAATTGAGAAGCATGGTTTAGTTTTGGGTTGATATTAGGTGAGATTTCTTAGGACTTGGGGTTTTCTGCTACTCTTTTGTTTTTCAAAATAGACATCATTCTTGATTCATGTCCAATTGAAAAACAGTGGAACAGCAAACAGGGGACCCCCTAATCCATTTCTTACAGCTTATAGCTTAATCAAAGATTAGAGGATGACTTTTTCTATTAACACTTTTCAAAATTACAAGAACTAGTTAAGGAAAATGCCTTACCATACCTCCACAGTACCAGCCGTAAATAGCCTAAGCAGTAGCCAACATACATTTCCACTTATAAACAAACACCCTTGGAACAAAGCTATCTTATCACAAATCAGAAAAATGCAAGCCACTACCACCCAAGATCCCTTTTACCAATTCAATTCCTATCTGACCACAATTCAACAAAATAGATAACACAAAAGACAACTACCTATATCTTCTGTGGTACTGTATTAAAACTCTAAAACACCGATCAAGATTAAACTTGAGCACCCTTGTATTGAACATAACACAAGAAGCACCACAAAAAAAAAGCTAGTCTACCAAAACAAGCATTTAACAAAATTTAGGAATAATCTTGTTGCCCAAACCCTATAAAAGCAATTATAAAAATAAAGAAAATTGGAACAAAAAATCTTAATGCCATCTAAACTTAAACAAAGCAAGAAAAATTATATTACTACCATTGTAAGAGGATTCCCAAAAATCTACTTAACCTTGAGAACAAAGGACATCACCAAAAACACTATAAGACACCTTTTAAACCTGGCTAACACATTACTCGAGGATAGAACAAATACACAATATACAACACCAAACAACTTAGATCGATAAACCTTATAACCAAAAAAAATGGACTTTATAGATAGCCACTACCATATCTAGATGACCTACTGTTAGAAAAATATAAACATTTCGAAATGTAAAGATATCTTGATAACCTCTGTGAACTAACATTCCTATAAACCTTTCGCTTCAATATCAGTCATAACTTCGAGACCTTAATAGGAGAGCGTGGACCGGTATCCTACCAACCTACGCATCTTTGAAGAATAACATCAAAATCAAGACTCCTGCAATGGACATTCTCTTAACATCATACCATCCCAAATCAACAACCAATATTATTCCTAAGAACACTATATTATTACCAAACAAGAAAATTGCAAACTACAATAAAAATAATTTAACTGATACATCTCTTGATGACAATTTCATTAGTCGCTGCTACTATCTTTGTCCTAAAGTTTGACAAACATCAACAAGACAACAAGCCCTCCATCAAGAAGCACCAAACATGAAACAGCACAAGCAAACCCTTTTGCATTGCCTAGTTTCTTTAGAACTAACCATTTTCTAGAAACTTCTAAGCTGTATGGTTATTTAGCTAAGCTGTGCCCCAAAAATGATATAACAAAAAAAAGACGGTAAAATAGAGGGGGAATGTGGCCAATATTTCAAGTGCAGCTACAGAAAATGTAGACTACCAATTTCCAAATCAAGGAGTAACCTACTGGAGAACAGACATCCAATAAAAAACAGTTGCCAAGGGTCCACACAAAAAAGCAACAAATATTCTTCTATCTCAATCGATTTGAGACTCTTAAGGAATCATAGGACAAAGGCAACGAGAACTAACCCCTGGACTTGGAGGAACAGATGCAAGCTGAAGTAAGGTGCCAGAGAAAATAATCCATAGTGGAACAAGCTCAGGGACTGACCCAGAATCAAGAAACAGATAGGAACAAACAAGATGCCCTATCTCAATGATAAATTGGGAAAGAATCGTAGGGTTTGAGCAAACATAATATGGAAGAACAAAGGTTAGAGGCGATTTGAAAACTTGATTTACAACATCTTCACAAACAAGGCCAAATAGCATGGAAGAGTAGAGAAAATAAAAATAAATCAGAAACTCAAGGAGAATATGGTGATGTTTGCTTCAAAAAAACTAACAGCCCTTGATCATTCCTAAGTGAAGAGATAGTACAGAGCTCGTTTTTACTTCCTCTTAAAAGGAGTACATAGGTCTACCATTTGTTATTCCAAAGCTGAATAAATTAGTATTCTGAGCCTGATAAGGTTGTGGACTACTGTTTGGTATTTATTTTAGATATATACGGAAATATTTTTCAACATGGAATATATAGGAACTAGACCTATTAGACAGAAATGAATTATGTGAATGTCCACAAACAACCAACATACGGGACTCAACATTACAGCAAGTTACAATAGAGAAGAGTTGGGGTAAAAGAGAACACCAGGAGTTAATTATAAATAGCAAGGGCATCTCACCAAAAATTAATGTTTCCTTAACTCTAAAGGGCTCCACAATTATAAGGGTGAAATTCCCACAAGTAAAGCATTCCCCTAATATTTAGGAACTAGACCTATTAGAAGTTAAGGCATATCACAAAATTAATGTTTCCTTAACTCTAAAGGGCTCCACAATTATAAGGGTGAAATTCCCACAAGTAAAGCATTCCCCTAATATTTAGGAACTAGACCTATTAGAAAGAAATAAATTATGTGAATGTCCACAAACAACCAACATACGGGACTCAACATTACATTAAGTTACAATAGTGAAGAGTTAGGGTAAAAGAGAACTCCAGGAGTTAATTATCAATAGCATGGGCATCTCACCAAAAATTAAGGTTTCCTTAACTCTAAAGGACTCCACAATTAAAAGGGTGAAATTCCCAAAAAGTAAAACATTCCCCTAATGAGCAGCCATGGGGAAGTGGATCAGGACATCTAGAGGTTCCGGATGAATCCCCTTGGGAATGAGGATGGGGATACACAACGGAAACAACCCCAAGCCATCCATTGCTAAAGATGACAGCTCAGGGATGCCCCTATTGTGTCCCCCCATCCAATCAGATCTTCCCAAGTGTCTAGGATGTGCCTACATGGACTTAAGGTATAATTTGAATACATCATAAACTGGTAAAACCCTAATTCATTTCTTCCTCACTCTACCAAATATCAGAAGAATGGTGTCTCATGTATTTATTTTCTAGTCTACATATAAACAAATTCCCAAACAGTGAGAGTCAATGAAACATGATGTTCCTTCAAGCTAGAATTACATATAAGTGCAGAGCATCATGGTATGATTCTATCTTCCAATATATTACAAATTACATCAAAATGCCCTTGACCTGCTCAAGTTTGACATGCTGGGAAGCAAGATCACTCAGAGAATGTAAAAGTCGAACACCACATAGCAAGTATTGGAGGCGTATATCAGCACCATCAGAAGATACAAGCTCGGCCAAAAGGTGCAAAGGAAGGTGCCAAGCAACTTTTTCTATATCAACCTGCACTTCAGAATACTGGTGTTTGTTAAATTTTTTTGGTCAACTTGAAAAGTAGGAATTGCAAAACAGAGAAACACTCGCCTTCATTGAATAGCCGTTTTGAGTAGTCAAACATATTATCAAATTATCAGGATCCTCTAACAATCTGTTCATCTCTTGTGAACTATGGCTGTGCAACTTTTCCACTGCAGTACAAAGATCAAGTATCTACACAACACAAAAAATTGGACAAAATAATCTAAGCAGAATGGAAATGTAGGGTTTAGCTATATCAAAATCTTTGCTTTCTCGTTTCCAAACATAGTGACTTTTGCCAGCTTGAATATCATGATTCACCTACATTCCATCATTAACCTTGATTTAAATAAAAAACATTACGATGCAAATATCTTATAGTTCAAGAGAGAATAGCTTCTTGATGGGCCATTATCCAAACCAGTGACAAAGAATAACATTATTAGAATTTAAAGTGATATAAGTTTCAATCTGTGGGATAGCTAGCACAATTTGTTTTAAAACTGCACAAATGAAAATGATTTATAACTGGCCCTTTCTTTAATTGAAAAGCGCTTTTATATTAATGATATAAATGATGCAACGTTAATCCAACAAAAAAAGGTGGGTGGACAGCATTACACCCCTTTAAGCACGACCAAAGTATCATATCAACCTAAGGTTGATAATCAACACCATTTTTAGCTTAAATCTAAGTTAAAAAAGGCATTACAACTGTTCAATCAATACAGAGTTGAGCATGTCCAAGACTATGATAACAAGCCAAGCGGGCACCACAAAACAGCAAGGCACATGAAATTAAGCCATGGGAGCAATCAGTACAGCCAGCGGAGGTGGAGAATCATCTAGATTGTCAACCCGGCCCCACCAGGTGGATCTGCAGTATTACGTAATGGCTCCAAACCATCATTGGTTTTTCTTTTTTCTACATTTTCATCTAGCTCCTACCTTGAAGGTGAAATGTTGAAGTTTTTCATTATCACCACCAAGATTAATAGTGCTAGAATTTTGCATTATCACCCAACACACTGACGCTCATCTCCTGATGACACCCAACTGGAATCAAGAACCCCAAGCCGTCATGCACCTAGGAAACATAAGTTAGGCTTAAAGCCAAACCTTCGTGCCACGTGGAACCTTCACACCACGTACACCATGTCATAGCGCATTCCCCAAGTTTGTACCCCACTAGCAGTCTAGCCAACATCACAAGCCTGAAAGTTGAGCTGACGTATCTCCAAGAAAAACGAATTGTCATCCATTGCAAAAGTTGAACCGTTTTGTTAATGTCTTCTTCCATAACTACTTTCTTGTAATTGCATAGTTGTAAGTTTGTAACCATTGGTGGGGGAGGGGGTATATGTATGGTGATTGAACACCTGATCCTCTATACAATTACCTATATAGTATACATGGGTAAGGGGGTGGGGCAAGGGGGTTGATAGGAATAGAACACTAGTCGAAAATAGAATCTCCTATATAATAGATGGGGGGCAGATGATAGGACAGTGCTCACTCCCAACTCACAATCTACTCCTCGCGCAAATAAGAAAAATATACAATATATATGGGGGTGGGGGGGGGTGAACCCATATAGAACTATAGGGTTTGGGGGCAGCCTATCCAACCCCCCAGGCCGACAGCCATGTTCTAATGTGCATTCTACTTTGCAAACTAGGAATATTAATTAGGAAGCGTTTTCCACTTCTAATCATGGGAATTTTCATTCTAAATAGAAGAGCATATTTTGGTATCCCGATGCCTTTTTAATGTGTTATGGTTTACAATCTTTATTTTCTATTGCATGTTCATAGTATAACAAATTAGCTTACTAGCTAGGTTATTGGGATTGCCTTGCCGCTGCCACCATGGGGCTCAGGTGTGGATCATTGGTATCAGAGAAAATATAGCAACCGTTGCATCACATCATCAAAACACTTGTGCGCAACAACCAAAACAACTCCCCTTTATATTAGACCGTTGTAAAGGATGTTGATACCGCATAAAATCGTTTGATTCCCTACAGAAATCTTCTAATGACTCCCAAATGTCTAGCAACTCATTTAGGATGCCCTTGAGGATTAGTGTAATGCACTCTTTGGAAAATTTTGCGAGCTCATGATGCAACTTGGTCCTCCTGCATTGTCACATTCTTCTTCTCCACTCGTCAAAAAAGTGTTTTAGTATCAAGATCCCTTCAATGTCCAAACTAATGTAAACATCCTTGTGTTTCAAGGCAAGATAGACGACACAATTGTAGACGATTCAATTTGAGGACTAGAGGCCTTTTTCTCTATCAACCACTTCATTGACACAAAGAATATAACCTTACACTGGTGGGAAGCTTACATAACCCATTGCAAACAAGAATATGAGATTATCAATACTTGGGGCAAGTTATTTTGTGCCATTTGAGAAGAAAAGTACCCCCACAATGTAATGTACCCTTTTTGGGACATTAATTAATTATAAAATATTGAAAACCTTAATCACTTTCCCTTGGATTAAAAGAAATTAAATTGGGGAAAGTCCATTTGTACATGTGAATTTAAAATTAAAATATTATTCATCTTGTGCAAGTTGAAATAGTAAGGAGGGAAATTGATTTATTTTGGGCCAACTAGATGTCTTTTGACATAAATCGATTTATTTGGAGAAAAAGAAATAAAAGGGAAGGCAAGTCGAATTGTTTTGGAATGAATTAATTAATATTTAGGGGCAAATCAATTTTATTAAGCAAATTCGATTTCTATGTGGGCATCAATTAAATTAATTAATTCTTATTTTCTATATATTTCAAATATTATCTTGGGAAATTAACATTTGCATTGGAGTTTGACTTTCAGGTCAGTTTAAA
Source organism: Taxus chinensis (assembly GCA_019776745.2). Classification (NCBI taxonomy): domain Eukaryota; kingdom Viridiplantae; phylum Streptophyta; class Pinopsida; order Cupressales; family Taxaceae; genus Taxus; species Taxus chinensis. Next base: position 329,669,070 of record CM034147.1, read on the forward strand.
AATTAAATGCTCTCCTCTAGAAGATGGCGCCAAAAAAAAAAAAAGCATTAGAGATTGCACAAGGACAAATCTATAAAAGGAGATGATGAGCACTTTTTTTGCATGTTGACGGTTTTCGCAAACTTATCCCCATGCTTGAAAAGGGATGTATGCCCACTAATGATCTAAAATAAATGGTGTTCTTCAACGCCACCTATATGTGAAGTGTGTATGCCCTTTGAGTTATGAATTGATGAGTTATTGCTTAAATCTATTGCATATGTGAAGTCGCCATTTTTTAGAGTATTTGAGCTTGATTTATAAGGGTATTTGTGAGCTTTATGTGGTGATTTTAATCTGATTTTTGTTGCTAGTTATTGTGGACCAAATCGATTTGCTTTGAAGGTATTTGTGGTGCAATTTGTTGGTATTTGAAGTGATCTGACCCATTTTAAGTTTGCATATGCTGTTGGTAATTGTTTATGGTAAAGCGACTTGTGTGAAGTGAGTTTGGCATCATTGGTGAGGTGTTCTAATAATTTTATGAGTTGTTATAAATCTTTCATTGCAGATCTAGAAATCGTATTTTGAGTGTTGGAAAGTCAAGGGAAAAATCTGGAAATTAATTTATATATTGTTCTAACCCTAAGCGACTTGTTTCTAGCTTTTGTGGGCATTTTTGAGGGGTTTTCGGTGCTCAAAAAATTTTGTTTAATAGCTGGTTGGAAAGGCCATAATTTTAGCTTTCAACTGCATTTTATTTCACTAAAAAATATCGAGCATTGATCAAGTTATAGAATTTTGAAGTTTCAGCAGGTTTGTCAGTATTTTAAATTAATTTACTACTGCCGCAATTAATATGATTAATGAAGTGACATCTCCAACTAGTTAGCCCATCTAAACCCATTACCTTGGCTCACTCCAACCCCATTTGGGTTGTATTGAAGCCGACACTGGGTTAGTTGAGATGAACCTAGAAGGGTTGCTCTTCTATGTTTACTTTGCAAGTAGGAATTATCATAATTTAATTAATATCCCAAAAGGGGATATTACACGCAAGCACTATCAGAATCTGTAGATCAAGTTTCCAAAGTTGTACCAATATAAGGATCGATCAATTCAATACCACACAGTTGAGTTACATGACTACCTTGCACTCCTGCGAAAAAACACTACATAGCAACATAGGGCATTGAAGCACGTCAATGGACTCTCCCTATAGCCACGCCAAGAAGGAATTCATGAACTATGATACTTTGGGGCAAGCTTGTTGCAACATTACTAAGATCGAGGCCAAAGCCAAGATGAAGCATAAAACTTTTTCATCAAGCACCATGCGCAAGAGCAAGCCCACACTCGATGCGCCAAACACTTCAACGTCGAAGAAAAAGCCTCTACATCAAGGAGATTAGTTGGAGTAGCCTCTAGCGTAACAAAGTGCCCAAGTGTTGTAACAAGGTAAGAGGAAACAATGAGATAATTGGTATCATCAACATTGTGCAACAACCCATAGTGATTCCAAATGTTGCACCTAACAATACTTGATTATTCAATCTACATCATGTCCCATGCAAACAAATGACTACTACTTGTCTAAGGGCCAACACCTTTTCCACCAATACGTATAAGGAACGAGGACGCTTCTTCCATATTGCACGTTAGGTCAAGGGTTGCCCCTTTCATGTCATCACTAACTGTGAGATAAAAACTCATCTTTGCACAAGACGCAGGTTGATCCCTAGGTATTACTACAAAAGAACATCCTCATCCATATTCATTTTGATGGCTATAAAAGGGAAAAGATATACAAGCTTGGTGTCATTGCACGTTGGAGACAAAATCAATCCCATGTGCAGCACTATCACTTTTGACATAGCACCATTAGAGATAAGTGACATTCTACTAAGGCATATAAGTATGTTTGCGATGTTACCTACAAAGCAAAGCCGCAACAACGGTCCATCAAAGTCAACAACAACACTTTCAACATCCCAGAGTCCCTTCCAAAGACCAAACTGATTGCTATAAACCAAGCAATGCCACAAGCCCTATTCTTAAATTCAGAAGTTCATGTTGCACATAACTCACCCAGCAACAAAAGAGCACCAGAGCAAACAGACATTAGTAGTGCACCAAGTTTTGCACTCATCACAGCAGCAGCTCAAAAATATACTACAGTAATACAGAGATGTGTTTGAAGAACCCAAAAGAGTCCCCACACATTGCACAATAAGACATCTAATCGATTTGGTTCCAAAATCTTCATTTCCAAAAACACCTTGTTGTACCAAAGATTCATTTGGGAGAAAGACAAGATTCAACACCAAATTCAAAAGCCCATTGATCAAGGCAAGATCAAGCCATGCTCTTCTCCCTATGACAATTTGATAGTCCTAGCACCAAAGAAGGATGGCTCGTGGCACTTATGGATAGACTATTACAGTGATGAACCAACATCCACCACCGCATTGATGACCTTTTACCTCCAACATGCAGAATCCTTCAACAAGATTAACCCTAAATCAGACTACCATTGAGCCCCAATCCACACCTAAAGATTTTGAGCACGTGCTTGACCAAGATTGGTCTAAAATCAGGTTACCATCAGAGTCCAATCCACCCCTAAAGATGTTTCAAAGACATAACTAAAACAAAGAACGAATTTCATGAATGATAGGTAATGTTTTCCAAGTTGACCAATACACCAACAACATTCATGCACATAATGAATGACATAATCAGGTCATTCACTAACTCCGTCATAATCTACTTGGATGATATTCTCATTTTCAGCAAGACTTCATGTTCGATGTGTAGCACAAGTTATAAAGACCATGGTTCAAAAAATCTACTCCACAATTGATCAGCAGCCCGAAATTTCACTCAGAAATCAGGAATCAGTAATTTCACAGCAATTTATCGGGCATTAATTGGCAACTTTATCCAAAACCCAAGGGAGATAGAATGTGGGATTACCAACAAGTTTCAATGGTTTGCATTTCAACTTTGTGTGAGTTGACAATATACCATCAAAAAACATTAAATAAAATTTCAGGTAGATATTGCAGGATGCCCCAAGGGCATAATCTTGTTCTTCAACTACTGCAACATTTGCTTCATCCCTCATCTTTTTGTTGTGAGAAAGATCATACTATCATTTCGGAAATCCTTTTTAACATGCCCATCCTTGTGAAAGTGATGACATTTCACCTGGGATCTGGGAGTACATCCTCCAAGACTATGTTTCCACTTCCCCTTTGATTGAATAACAAATGCACTCTCTTCGTCTTGAACTAGACTCGCTAGTTTTTGTGTGTCTATGTTCCATCTGCAACAACTAAGAACTAACAATAAATCTACCCTAAAACATTGAATACAATTTAGACCCCTAAATTTCATTGATTAAAATTAAAATGGCATTGGCTTCAATCTTTTCCCCAATGATGGGTATTGTTGAAATACTTTAAATGTCATAACAAACAACTACTAGGCAGTTGATTCCAAAAAATATTCATAATAGAACCCTACAATTTATCACCAAAAAACAAAGTTAAAATTTTTAAATATTAATTTGTATCTATTATTTTAATAGCCATCCCAAAAATTTGAGTATTTTACATCTTGGAAACCCCATCCCCTCATCCCCCCGTCCCCATGTCCGCGAAACTTATGTAACTATGCTTTGATATGTGAGTGGATCATTATTTGAAACTACAAAAGCATTTGTGTAGTGAAGGGCATTGTGTTGCAATGTATATCTTGGACCAAAGTCATTTTCCTTAAGGAGTTGGATCATGTTTTGTCATTTTTCGCCATCATTTTTTCTTTTATGATGTCTTCTTTGAAGTTCCCTTTCACAACCATTATTGAATAGATTCTATATTGGGTGTTTATGACTTTTTACTTTTCCTAATTTATATATGATTTTGGTTCTAGAAATCATTAAAGATACAGGACCATCTATATTAACTACTAAAAATTTATCTTTTTGGTAGAAAGTGTACTATAGATTTGTAGTAATGTGTATAATTCAAAGTCGTTACTTTTATAACAGTTTTTGCATGGTTTGATGGGTTGAATAAGCAGTAGCAATTCTTTGTGAAACATTTGGCAACGTTTTGCAATGTCAATTTTCGTACTTTCATAAGCTTTGTTTTTACTTCTCATAATATAAAGTCTCGCATGACCTTAGCGTAGATGGAAGTGTGGATTGTAAGTGATTTTATTGGGTCGGGTAATGTTAAGATCGTTGTTTCTATAAGATGCCTTTTTAAGGGGTCCAAGGATTTTCGTTGTCTTCTAGTCAAATCAAATCTTTCTCGTTGTCGGCAACTCCTATAAAAATAATCTATCTTGGAGAATCTGTAACAAATGTTTTGCAGAATACTATTGATCCTAGTAAACTGCTGATTTCTAGAAGTACTCATTTTGAAATAAACATATGGATTTAACTATGTTTCATCCATTTATATTTTGACATTTCAGTTCTAGGATCTAGGCCCGTCTTCAAGGATTTGGATCCTTTAATAGGTTTATAGAATTGCATTCTAATTATATTGATCAATTACATGATACATACCCGGTACAAATCCATCTCGGGTATGGTGTAGATACACCTCGGGTACATCTGTGATGTACCCATGACGTATCCGCGGGGTATGGCGCTACAATTTGCCAAAAAAAAAATTTTTTACTCAATCAATGCATTAAAAAACAAGCCCTAAACTCATAAATGAATATAAAAATAAGCAAACTCCTCTAGAAGCTATAAAAAGGCACTCAAGCATTACAAAAACACAAACAATTCATTGTTGCTTTTTGCAAGTGTAAGAACAAAGAGCCAAAGAGAAATTGAAGAGGAGGTAGCCATTGGAAGGAGAAATTGTTTAGAGGCAACCATTGCAAGCAGCATGTAATGTCCCATTTTCCAACTTGACAGCATGATTTTGGACTTCTTGCCATTCCCTTTTCCGTGGCAACGAAATGGAGTTAGCAAAAAAAGGAAGTGAACTCTCATTGCACTTTTATTTTCTAATTTTTAATGTTTCTTTTTTATTGTTTTCTTCATTTTAGCAGGTCGACTGGGTTTGGTGGCTTTTAAAAGCAACTTAAAGGTTAAATAATCTTTATAAGGGGTCGGCCTTGCCTTTTTGGCCTTTGGTGCCAAGATAAGGATATAAACGGAGATCATGGACATCATTTGCATCCTCAACTTTTGGAGAATTTATCTGAATTGGAGTTGAGGGTTGTTTGCTCATTTCTCTTCCACTCTTGCGTGAAAATCCAAGTGTGTGGCATCTTCCAAGAAGGACAGAAACCCTTCTTGTAGTTGGTTGGGGGACGGGAACCCTCCTTCCATGTTTGGCTTGAAGGAATATTGCAGATTTGAGAAGAAGTCACAATCAGATTTTTATATGCATTATTGAGCTTCTCTTTTGTGAGGCGACTTGCATTAGTGTATGGTTTGGTGCCATCTAGGGCACGACAATCAGATTTGAATTCATATTTAGCTTCCTTATTATTTATAAGGTTGGAATCAATATTTACTTGTGGAGTTTGGGGTTTCTAAACCCTCATTTCATAATTTTTATTGCAGTTGTACTTCGCTGGTTTTTAATTAATTTCCAGCAGTGTTTTGGATCATATTTCATATTGAATATTGGTTTGGTGGATGCCTAAAATACTTATATCTATTTTGGCAAAGTTGTTTGAAGAGTTTCAAGTGTTTTGCATGCATTGTTGTACCGCTGTCCTAAAAATCTGATTGTTGTTCAAATCTGGGTTTTATTTTCAGTTTGTTGGTTTAGCAATCAGATTTTATAATATTGGGTTTGTGTCAATTTCCTACTTTCCAATTTCAGCCCTTGAAAGGGATATTACAGAGCACAAGACTGGAGGCTGCCAGCAGAGCACAAGATTGGAGGCTGCCATTGCTTGCAAGGTATTCAAGTTTGTTTCAAGGCAGCCATTGTTTAGAGGCTCGGGCAATCATTGTTTCATTGATCATTCAAAGGAGGTGACAACACATTTAGAGGCAGCCATCATTTGAGTTTCATTGTAAGGAGGAACTACGTTTGAAGGCATTCGCTGTTTGTTATTTTCTGCCCTTGTTGTTTACGGGTATTATTTATTTAATCCAGCCTTTTATTTTTATTTTTTATTTACAGTTTTTGATTTATTATGTATCATATTTTAGTATTATTATTTATGTTACATCATTACATGTAATCATGATCATGAATGATGTGTAAATACACATCATTCATGATCATGATCTTTATTTTAGAAACTTAGGTGTTAAAGTTTTTAATATTTATCATTATGTTTAACAATTTATTTTTTTTTAAGTTTTCCTTATAGATGTTTCAAAATTTAAAAATGGTGACAGATGTATAATTTAAAACATCCTAGACTCTTCCTGTAACCTTTTTGTCAATTTATCATTTATGTAAAGGCAAAATATTTCTTTTAGGATCCTAACTCTGTGTATGCTCTCACCTCGTGCCTTTAAGGTGATCAAAACATATTAGGATGGCGTCATTAATTAGTAAATATTGTCATTTTATCATTTAGAGGACAAATGTTTTTTAAAACATCCTAATTATGGGTATGCTCTCACCTTGCGCCTTTATGGTGATCAAAAACAGATTATGATGGCATCAAGTTTTGTTTCAGGTGGCATATAAGAAGGCCAACGAGCTTCTGAAAAACACATCACTTCCTATGAAATATAATGGTGGTTCTCCACTTTTGAAACATGTGACAATGGTAGAAAACCTTGTTAGTGGTGGAGATCATTTTTGAATATGTCATAATTGTCACGCTCAATACAAATCCTCATATTGTCGATTGAAAATCCATTTGACTGGGCTTGGACGAGTGAGGATAAATAAGTGCCTGAAACTATCAAAAGAGAAAATTGCAAAGTACCTGAGAGAGCAAGAGGAGGTTGATAGACAAGCTGGGAGAAATAGGAATAGAACAATTATGTTGCAAAGAAAACCTTCACCAATACCACCCGCACCTACATCTTCTACTCATTCTTTCATCCAAACTCAAAGTCAAACTCATGCTCACCCACTTGACACCCCTTTATATGAAGAGACCTTACAAAAAAAGCCAAAAGGAGCATTGGAAAAAGTATTCAATAATGACAAAAGGGACATTGTTGATGAGTTGGTTGCTCAATACGTTTATGCATATGGGTTACCCTTCAATTATTATGGTCTCCATATTGGCAAAAGTCTATATAGTGGGTAGTGGGGCCGACAATGGGTCATTGGCCTAAACCTATCCAATAAAAGGTCAAAGCTTTGGGAGTCAACTCTATCTGCACTCACCCGCCCCCCTATATAGGCTAAATATCTGGGGAGGGTGAGGGGGGTCGAGGGCCCCGTTAGCCTCCCAGATCACTATAGCGGCTCGGTGCAAGGGCCTATTTAGACCAATGTTTTAAAAATCGGAACCGGACTCGGAACCGGTCAAGGGTTGGACCGGACCGGTTCAAACTCTATGAACCGGTTTACTAAAAAACACATAAAAATTACATTTTTAAAGACAACAATATATTTGAAAGATTAGAAACCATGATTCCAACAATTACACACAAAATATGCATAGTTTGCTCATGTATATAGTACCATAGTTGGAATACTCGCATTCGGCAAATACTTGGCAAAGCCCCAAAAAAAAACTCGGCAAAAACTCTGCAATATTCGGCCAATACTCGGCAACTTAAAAAATACTCAAATTTCTTTAAAAAAATATAAATTTGCAGCCAAAACCGTGTATTTGCAGCATTTTCTTTCATTGCTATTAATGCTTTCTTTTTGTTGGGACCTTTACGATAGCATTCAATCTTGTGCCTGAGGATGCGCAAATTGGAGTGTAAACACAAAAAAAACTCTTAAAATACCAAAAAAAACCTACACATATGTTGATATGTGAAGTCAACATTTGAATAAGCAGGTTGCAACCAAGCTGGCAGGTGGGACGATTAGTCCGAGCACGGGAGAATACTCGCCGAGTTTTGGGGAGTACTCGCCGAGTTTTGGAAAGTTATCTAGTATTTTTAATTACTAATCTGTTTACAGGTGATCAAAGCTCATGTTTCTTTCAGAAGATTGCAAGAAGTTGCTTGGTCCAAAAAGGTGCAAAAATGGATTTTATGAAAATAAGAAAAATATTGCCATCAATGTATAGAGCTCGAGAAAATATACACTTTTAAAACAAACGGCACCTGAAACGGAGCCACAGAATGAAAGTTATGGCACATGCAAGTTTTTGCTGCTACATCTTCCGGACCCTTTCCAAAAATGCCAAAAAAGGAAAAAATCCTGACTCGGCCGGTTCAGGATGAAACCGGACCGGTTCGACCAGTTTGGTACTAAACCGGTCGGTTCCTTACAAAACCGGCCGGTTCAGTACCAAACCGGTCGAACGGTCTGGTTTTTTAACTAGTTCATGTCTAAATATGTTGAACCGGTCGAACCGGTCGGTTCCGATTCCGGTTCGGCCGGTTTTTAAAACACTGATTTAGACTCTATATGGCTCTTAGCCTCTCAATAAAAGGTTTTCAATGAAGCTCTACAAGGGTACAAGGGCTTAGGTTACAAAAAAGTTCAAACCACAGTCTTAGCAAAGGAAGTGGAGCAAATTCAAACTTCTTTACAACTAATTAAAGATTCATGGAAGGATTCAAATGTTTCCATCATTTCAATGAGTAGAAACAAGCTTGAAATAGACCCCTGATAAATGTTGTTGCAACATGCCCTAATGGGGCAATGTTTCTAAAAGCCATTAATTGTGAAGGGGGAGTCAAAGATTGTAATGTCCCCTTTTCCCACTTCAGAACCACTTTTTGGACTTCTTGCCATTCCTTCTCCATGGCAAAGAAGTGAAGAAGATGGAGGAGAACCCTGAGCTTCCGTACGATATGTTTTTTACTAATTTTTAATATTTTCTTTTAGTGTTTAGTCTCTTATGTTAGGTCGGCTGGGTTTTAATGAATTAATGGAAGCTAATGAATGAATTAGTTCTTGTGTGCTTTTCAGGTCCCCTTGCCTTGTGATTATTAACCAACATACATGAGTTAAAGGTCATAGAGAAATGCCTACTCATGGAAAATAGTCATCAAATTGACGACTTCAGTATTAAAAATACTTCACACACTGAAAAATTCTCTAAACATAAAAAATATCTAAATAATAATACAATATGGAAGCTCCAACTACTTACAGAGTAATAAAATCATTGTTTCTTACCAACAAAGTGTAATTATCGCCATGATCTAACCGGACACCGTTATTATATTTGATATATAGATTAAAAATAATATTTCACATTGGTAGCTACTACAATCCTTTCATAATTCATTCTATCTTCAAACTCCAAAGTCACACAATGGCTACATGCCTCCACAGTCAGGATTAGTGTGCCTTGCACGAAGAACCAGGTTTTAGAATGTCTTGAAATCTTGCTTCATGCAGTTAGTTATGAATGCTGGAAGAAGTCTTTTGATTTAAGTTTTCATTAACAGTCAAAATATCATCCTTGCCATACCTGAACTTAATTACTTGGGAATGGCACCAGGTACTGATTTTAACAGAAATACATATGTGAAGGATTCAAGATGCCTTGTGTTCAAACTGCAAATTGGATGGAGAATTGACTCCAGGAGGAGTGGAATAGGACTCATGCAGGAAGAAAATGAGTTTCATTCCCGCATCCACTAGATACATAATTAATAACACGTGCTACAAACAACCAAGGGAAGCAAATCCTGCTGCTTTTTAAACTGCTGTCTGTTGAGAAGTTGCACCGAAGGTTATTGAATCCTTCTTTCTTTTTTTAATCTTCGTACTGTTATAAGTGGCTTCTGATTTATGTGCTGGCATCCACCTGCAGCCAGACATCAATAATTTGTTTTGCCGCCAATTCAAGGATGAAGATGAATAAATCAGTTGATATTTTCTAAATGACTCTGTGTAAAACCCTGATTTCAAATCGCAGCAAAGCCTTCTGAAAAGTGTTTCAATCATAGAAAAGTTTGGAATAATATCATTGTCTCCATGATCTAACCTCATACAACAAGATCAGCAATCCTTTTCAAAAAGCCTGACTTTGATATAAAGTTCCCTTCCATGGAAATTTGTAATTAAGCTTAAAAAAATCCATGCATATTTATTTTAACTGTATTTTATTCTCTTATTTCCGATATTTTGAGTCAACTTGTCCAATCCTCTTTAAGAACATGGAAATTTTGATAGGTATGTAGAATTGCGATCTCATTTTTTATATATACTATATAGTCAAGTTATTATGTCCATATTGTTCTACAATCAGAAAAAATAAATAATTGACACGGCCATCATCTCTTTACAAAACTCGCATTCAGTAGTTCACATAGTTAAAACTTGAAATAATATATACAATAATATGTTGCAATTAATGCTCTGGAGAGGAAGAGCAGCATGGAAAAAAAACACTTACATTCTCACACCGATATGCTGAATCTTCCATCACTAGTTCCATCTATATAGACAACATTAAATGAGAAATATAATCACTGGCAATTGAACAAAGAAAGACATGCATTAGAAGTTAGTAATCATTAAGACTTTATTTAAATATAGTTTGTGTACCTTTAATGATAAAACAATTTCAGTGTATCCATTTTTTACATGCGTATACTTTTGTAGCCCCATTAATTATTATCATCAACTTGTGCCCATTAACATCTAAAAACAATTTATACAAAATAAAACATAAATCAACTCCTTTATCTTGAAGACCCCAGCATTCATATCCATATCCCATGCGTAACTATAACAACCTCAAAATGGGTATGCCAACCAAGATAGCCATATTCTTGAATTTCTTTTAATATTTTAATTTTTTAAATGAACATTAGAAACATAAAAGAGTGATGTCACATTTAAAATAGGCAGGTGTTTAGTTTTCACTAACAACAAATCCTAATTCTAACCCTAATGAGAAAAACCACTTACATTCTCAAACTGGCATGTTGAGTCTTCCATCGCTTGCTCCACATATATAGACAAGATAAAATGAGAAATATAGTAACTGGAAATTTAACAAAGAAAAACACGCATTAGAATCTAGTAATCGTTAAGACTTGATTTCAATGTAAATATAAAGAACTTTTGTTATGAAATGGATGTCATTAAATGTAATAAAGCCATGATTAGGCAAGGTAGTTACAACATGGATCCCTAACAAACGTCAAATTTTCAAGATTTCTTTTTTGTAGTGTTCACATTTGTCAACACGGGAGGAATAGTGAAAGGAAAAAAACTTAAAGCATGTAATGTAGTGTAAGTCATGTTTTTTTTTACAATTATTGTCGATGTGGGATTAGCTTATCACACGTGTATTCAAGTCATCTCAAGAAGACCTTCATAAATAGTAGCTATTAGTTGTGGTAGTTGTTGCAAAGGAACTCCAATAAACAGTTAATTCATAATTAATTTGAAATGAAATATTAAAATGATCATTTAAAATGAAAAGAAAATACAATAAGAAAAATGTTTTTTTTTTTAAATTTAAACTATCATCTTTAACTTTTGTTTGAAATGTAGATATTAACACGATTCAATTTTTAGAAATATAAGTTTTATTGGATTAATACGTTTTTTATGCATTATCTTACATTTCTATTGTATTACACCTTTCTAAACTATAAAATATTTGAATGGAAAAGGGAGTGAGGCAATGATATTTCCTTGAAATTTTTTGAACATTTCTTCCCCTCTAAAACTCTGCATTTCATGTGCTTTGTGTTTTGTGTACCTTTAATGACTAAAACACTTTCAATGTATACTTTTTTTACATGTGTATACTTTCTTAGCCCCATTAATAATTCTCATCATCTTGTGCATATTAACATCTAAATACAATTTAAACCATAGTTCAAAAAATCGTTATCGGCGATTAATTGGCAGGCCAAATTTTGAATCAGAAATCGGGAATCGGCAATTTATCGGCATTAATCGGCAACTTTATCGCTACTTTTAATAACATTTAAATTCATAAAATAAACTTAAATTAAATGTAAAAACATTGTTAAATGATGCGATAAGTGAATAAATTATATAAAAAAATATCATTGTATTCGCTATTAACAATAAATATATTTATTATTACTAATTTACTATTAGTGTCACGAATAGTTATACATTATATATTTATTATTACAGTTAGTATTACTAATTTACTATTACGTGTATAGTTATTAATATTATAAATATACTTTTACTAATAAAGTAGAAGATTAATGTCACGAATAGTTATAGACTATAGTTATTATTACTATTACTAATGTTCCAAGTAAAATATCATTGTTCTATGAAAATATTTATTATTACTGTTACAACTTACTATTACGTATAGTTATACTTCTTTTAAATTTTAATTTAATTACAGTCTACTATTATACACTGTATAGTTCATAGATTCAACTATTAATAAATATAGTATACTATATATGTTATACTATAGATTCAACTATATTATATATAATGTTTTCTTTAATAACAACTTTATATATATATATATATGATCATATATATGTTGATTATTAAAGAAAACACTCTCACAGCAATAACCACTTTTTTGTTCTCTCACATCACTTTAGTAACAACATTGGTGTTTTTTTTCAAGTGGATCTTGGGGCATGCATGTGCCCCCATATGATGATTTTACTTGTTTTTAAGGAGAACAATACATAGGAGACCAACACTCCACAATCTGCAAGTAATATGGAAAAAGTAAATTAATGACCACGACTCAGGTTCATCTCACTCTAAGCACATGTAATTGCAGTAATGGAAAAAAGATGCAAGAAAATACATGGATCTACCTATAGCTTGGATATATAATGTGTTAGTACAATGGGCTTGCCTATGCCACTGATAGCCGCAATCTTTGTGACACTTTCAGCCCATTCGAGGGTAAAGGTCCTAGAGTCCATGGGTGATAGGCGATTCATATGATATTTTCTTTTGGAAAGTTAGAAGGGATATGATTATGTGTATGGCTTATCTGCTTGCTGCTGATTCACGAATAGCATCAATAATGCTTCTCACTAGAAATTTGCTTTGGTTGTAGTGGATGTACAACAATTTTTAGTTAATCATTATTTTATTTATTCCCTCCAACATTTCTGGGTGAGAAGTATCAGTATTACAACTTGGTTGTGAATGACACATGTGCTTCAAAACTGGGCACGCCGCCCTCCAATGGTTAGGAACGAAAAAGGTGGAAGGGTATGGAGGGGTGCACCCAATGGCTTAACGGGGACCTAAATAAATGGACCAGGGCCATCAGCATGACCATATAATGCTTCAAAAGATAGGTGGAATTTGCATAGGGATGTGCAAAGGAAGCCATTATCAACCATATAGAATAGCCTTCAAAGAATGTGTTTGCACAATCAACATATAATGATAGACTGCAACATCTAGTAAATGCCAAGGGCAAGTCATTTTTATAGCAGCTCTCGACAATGGTCAAGTCACAATTTATTAAACATTCATGTCTCACTCGAGTTTTCTACGAAGATCAACTAACTACATGTGCTACCCAATAGTTGAAGCATTACACCTTCATGTTATAAGGATTGAAATAGGCTTGTGCTCCCTGGCATATCTCATCAATGGTGCTAACCATATTAGTATTCAGTGATGTTTCTAATTGTAATATCTAATTTGGGCTCCAACCACTCATTAAATTTTGCTAGTGAAGTTTGTTATAACAAGGAACATAGATGGTGTCTGCAAATCAATGAAGTACTATGGAGTTCACTTTACCTGACTCGCGTCACACAATAGAACTACGAGGCAATAGATCAATACAGTGAGTGGTTTTTCTGCTGCCGATACGGCACCCCTAAAATCACTTTATAATATTGGTATTTATTGTCACCTATTATATGTGAACGGCCAATATACGATTTCATTGGAAACGCCCAAGAAACTTTCTAAGCATAAATATGTGTATAGCCGTTTATTTACTGCAGACGTACCCGGCCGATAGGCTGACCTTCAGGGCACCTGTTATCCAGTACGAAATGTACTCCTGGTATAGGTCCTGGCCCAAAACTGTGATTTTTTTTCTAGCTTAAATTTAATATATCATTACAGGAGAAATTACAGATTTCACAGCAGCATTATTCTACAGAAGGTATAGTTTAAATTTAATATATCATTACAGCAGAAATTACAGTTTTCACAGCACCATTATTCTATAGAAGGTATAGTTTAAATTTAATATATCGTTACAGCAGAAATTACACTTTTCACAGCACCATTATTCTACAGAAGGTACCAAGTACGAGTCATCATAAACATGGATTAAAATAGCATGTATGAGATAAATCATAAATGTAATAAACACCTCAACTAGATATGGTAGGGACAATTGATATTATGAATGTATGAATAGCTTGCTGTGGTTATTTAGGTTGTTTTATTTTTCATATGCATAAAATGTGGTTAATTCCTACTTAGTAGGCTGGAATTTATATATTTTTTAATTTATATATATATATATATATATATATATATATTGTGTAGGGCCATATCCAATGCCATATCCGGGGGCAAAAAAAAATTTGCCGTATCTGCGTATCGAATACTCCGTACCCGTCCCTGTATCCAAAACGTATCGGCTACTTAAGGTGGTTGTGGTTCAATTACTGATTATTGATTATTGTGATTGTGTTATATGCAAATTTTAATGTTTTATAAACCTTGATTGATCATATGTTGCCCATATTATTGATGAGTACACTATTATGACAAGGGCAAAGGTTCATGTGTCAAACACATTAATATTGTCACATTATCATGTTTTAACTTTTACCCATTGAATATCATGTGTAGGGGTAAGGGCCAATACTTGAAAATGATCCAATAGTGGACATGGGTCTTGATCACACAATACCCTATAGTTGTCATAATACCACCTAATAGTTGTCATAGTACTATCTAGTCGTTATTTAATTTTGACATAATAATAAAGTAGAATAGCCAATCACATCATGAGATGTAAGACATAATTATTAAATACTCATCGTACAACAATTATCATTCATGTACAAGTATTGGTCTCCACCATAGTTTTAGCGCAACTTAAATTCATTTTTTTAAATCAATTCAAAATATGGCTTTCCCTCCAATTCAACACTCCAAAGAAAAAATGAAAGCTAAGAAAACCTCGAGCTACATGTCAGTACAAAATTCACATTCCTACGTGGCATACAGTTGGTGTTGTGGACTCCTAATCTTAGGGTGCACCACTATTGGCCCCTCTCCCCTATTTCACGTATTAATGTTAGAGATACAATGTGGTTCATGTACAGGATGCATTCATTTATTTCTTATGAGCTGATCATGATACATTATTATGTTTGGAATTGTAAATATGGTTGCTTGGCACTGTGATTGACTATGATGGTTATGCTTGGCGATGGGTTATTTGTGGACCGTTTGGCCAATTATAACATTGTTATTGGTTCTGAGGAATCAACCTTCATGTTATTGTAGCATCCATCTTTTTCAACTTATATTGACATTGAGACATTTATTGAATTTCATTATTGTTTTTATGATACATTGAAATATTTGATTCTCATGGATTATTGGATACATGCTTTTTTATTATTCTCATTATGAATAGATGTTGAAACATTTAATTATGTTTTAATTGTTGTAGTTATAGCATTTATTACGCCATTTTAGAAGTTATTGATGGATTTCTATTTGTGAGTGCCAAGAACAAATTATAAAGACAAGTCATGAATGGGGGTAGCATTGAATGGCGTATAATCTCCACTTCCTAAGCGCCCCAACTTTTGTCAATGATAACCTCCTTGGACTTGGATATAGTGACCTCCTCTCACATTTAGCTCAGGTTTTCTTGGTTTGCATTTTTTTACCATAATTTCACTTGTCGGAGGATTAATTTTTTATTGTGTGCGTTATTTGTTTTTTGCATGGTCGACTTAATATTGCAACTTGGTCACACTTTTTCTTTGTGATTGTTTGGTCGCATTAGCATGGAAATTGTCTTGTTTGTAGGTAGGTGGTTAAAGGCACTATTGGCTGGGATGCATATGTTTTGATATTGGTTTTAAGATTTACTATAAAGTGATTTATAAGCCACTAAGGGCCTTGACATTAGATATTTGGTGGTTTGGCTTTTTTTAAGGGCATTTGATTTATTAATATTTGAAGTTCCGCTTGGGAACCTGCCATGAGAAAACTGAGAACAGGAACGGGAACAGGAACAAAGAGATGGGGATGGGGACGCCTATGCCATATTTTACAAAAATACAAGACGTGTACTGGAAGAGGGAAGTGTGTATAATGTGTGTGTGTGTGTATGCAAATTTTAGAGGAAACAATATTATACAGACTAACAAAAACATTAATAACTTTTTTAAGTAGAGATATTAGGTAAGGACAAAAGACGAGTAATTACATTGATATTTATCTCTGAAATCTCGTCATATCTAGGATGAAGAGTACAAATATATTAAAAGAAACAAAACACTAAAATGAAAGGCTCTAAGACAAGTACTGGTCTCCTAGATGCATCTCTCGTAGTAGGAGATGAGTCTCCATGCGACACTGCTTTGAGGATACTTGAAGCTATTGACATTCAATGGAAACTAAAAAGGGTTAGTTAGGGTTTGTTAGAGAATCTGGAAATGTGCATTTTTGCCATGACTGAGGTTGTGAGTATTTTCTGGAAGTTTGAAGAAATTTTGGACTTATCTTTAGCAGTATTTTGTGGGTGCATTGATAAAAAAGGAAGCTCGGCCCCCGCATTGGGGAGAGGAGCTCAAATGGACTGTTACTGCTCATTTTTGAGCTCAGCCTATTGAGTTGCAGTTTTGGCATTCATGGTGAAAAGAAAGAGACGTGGGGAAGAAGGAGGAAGAAACATGAAAAGAGAAGGGAAGAAGGTTTTCTGGGACTGCTGTCAATCATCTCGTTCCATACTCCAGGCATGTTTACTTCTCTTCCCCCTGGTTATATAACTGTAAAAACTGTGAATTAAAATCTGGTAGTTTATAGGAAGTTAGGAACTCGAACAGGCATAAGTTGGTTGTGGGAAAATGTCTAAGATTTATGTTTGTTATTCTATCCATTGACGGTTTTTCAATGCTGCTCTCGATATAAAAAAAAATTCTCACAGCCCCATACAGCCTATACAAGTTATAATTTGCATGGCCTAAACCTGGACTATATCTATATATATAGATAAATATGGGTCATTTATGGACTATATATATGCCTCTCTTAGTATTTCTGGATTATATATATAAATGAATAAATGTGTCATTTATGGATTGTGTATATCTCTGTTTCAAAAATCGCGATTTATCGGCGATAAATCGTTTGCCTTCATGAAAACAATTAAACTTCTAAAAAATCATGATTTTTGTTATCCCGATAAATCAGCGATTAATCGCAATAAAATAACCTGCAAAATCGTTGAAAATCGTGGTCAAACTCATCAAAAATCGTGGGAAAAATCGCGGCCTAGGGTTAAATACGAAAATAGACCAAATCAATTTGTTTTTTCTACTGTTTTCTCTTTGCACGACTCGTTTTTGCTACTGTGACTTGCATTTACTCCATTCCAGGGCATTAGACGTGGGTAGGAGGGCATTCGACATGGGTAGGAGGGCACGCAAGTTCAGTTCGTGGCCAGTTTGTCTGCGTTCAGTTCGTGGCCAGTTCGTGGCCAATTTTCCAACAGTTTGTGGCCATTTTGTGTTCAATTCGTGCCCTAGCAGGTATTAATACAGTAATACTAAAAATACAGTAATAAGTTACAGTAAAAATACAGTAATATTTATTATTAATACAGTAATAATATAATACAGTAAAAATACAGTAATATTAATACAGTAACACAGTAATATTAATATTAATAGTAAGTATTTTTTTTTTCAATATTAATATTAATATTAGTATTAGTATTAATATCAATTAGTAATAAGTATTAATAGTATTAATATTAATCGAAAATATGCATATGGGCCTATGGCATTCTATAGAGTCACTTCTTGCATCATTTAAAATTAATTTTACATTAATTTAAGTATATTTTATGAATTTAAATGTTTTTAAAAGTAGTGATAAAGTTGCCGATTAATGCCAATTTTTTGCCGATTCCTGATATTCGATTCAAAATTTGGCCTGTCAATTAATCCCGATTTACGATTTTTTGAACTATGGTGTATATATATATGCACATATGTTTCCTTTATCATCTCTTGATTTTAGTTGAAGGTGGTAAGCGTTGACCTTGCATAAACAACTTGATGTACTTGGGTCTTTGAACACCCTGCACATTGTTGTTCTACAGCTTTTGAATACTCTTAAATCTCATGGGTTAAGCATCCGTTGAGTAGAGATGTATTTGGACATTGGCCACTTGTGAGACCGTGAGCCTGGACTTTGCTTGGTTTTTTAATTGTTTAAAGCTTTAAATGATTCAGTCCCTTACATGGCTTAGTAGACTTGTTGTGCCATGTCTGTAAACAGCTGTTTGTGTGAACTGTAATGCATTTGTAAAGACCTTAAGCTTTAGGTCTTGTTAACAGACCTGCAACCTTCTTTAATGGCTTTCTTCACTGAGACTTGTGCTTTGATAATGTTTCAGTTGTTTAAATGGTATATAGGAGACAGTTGGGTGATAGCACAGGTTTTTCTTCATGCAAGAAGGGTTGAAATCTTACTCATTGGGTAGTGTGCTTGTGAATGAGCTATATATGCATGGAAGGTTTCAGCCTACAAGAATATTTGTTCAAGTTGTTTGATGTTTTACAAACAGTTTTTACATGAACAGTGCTTGATTCTATGGCCCATTTATATTACATGATGTTAATTCTGTTACAAAATGAATTACTTTAATGTATTACATTTGAGTGGCTCGTGTAATCGTTCGAGTGACTCGTACCTGCAGGTGGTTGCAATGGATCTCTCGTTTATGTTTGCAAAGGCTTGCAGTTACAAGTGACTCATAAACTAACATGAGAGACTCGTGCCATCATGTAAGTGACACGCAAGATTATTTATCTGAGACATATCTAGGCTCATATGGAAAGGAAACCATTACGGTCATGTGACATGGCCATGTGAAGTGGTTCACCCTGCTTCTTGCTTGAATAAACTTATTTTGTTGTGCATGTTTCACTCGAGTGATGTTTTGCATAATGAAACATTGGGAAAATGGGTTAGTTGTAATTAAGTCTCAAACATGTGATATTGACATATGGTTGTGTGATGATCTTATTAAGCTCAGTGCCAGTGGATGGAGTGGAATGTGGCCACCATGGATGGGGTCATCCAACCCACTACTTACCATGTCTTGTTGCCCATGGAAACTTCTGGATTGACAAAGTAATGATTTACTTTCAAATTTCTGATTGTATAAGATTCTGTTGGTCTGGAGTTTCGTTCATCATTCGTGTATGTAAAAAGGACCATGAGCTCCTAAACGTGAATGAGAAGATACTGTGTAAAGGAGCATTAATGACCCCTGTTGCAATCTTGTAATCCAATTTACATGTTACCATTGCACTTCTGTAGAGATTATATGTATGAATTGGCATCTAGAAGGTTATAATATATTGATATCCTTTTAATGTTCAACGTGGATTTGAGACAATTCTGTGAAAGACAGTTGTAGAAATCTCGTTGGGAACATAGCATTGAGAAAGTTTGTTGTAATGTGGTCAGTTTATCACTTGAAGTAGAGATATAGTACTTAAAATAGAAATTTTGCATTTGCTCACTTGCTCTAAGCATCAAATGATGGCTATTGTTTTGTTAAGAGTGGAACTGCTGTTTATTATGATTAAATATTTATTGTAATCATGACATGCGAGTCATGTGCAGTAAATGAAGAAAACTAATGTGTCTGGTCTGCTGTCAAACCATCCCCATGAAATGCAGCCCAATGGTTTTTCTAATTGTTGTTTGATATGCCAAACAACTTTACTGAATAAGTCTTGTATTTTTTAAGCAATACGAGTGGCAGGGTATTATTTTGTTAGATGTTGAAGCAGCAGTTGTATGGTGGACGTCTATTTGAAGGTGACTTGATCAGTTTGGATGCATGCTGGTTGTTCTGGTGATGTAGTGTCAATGTCTTAGGTCATGGCTTGTGAGTACTTTTTTTGGTCAAATAAAACAATCTAGTTGTGTAAGGAGTGTCTCATTTATTGTTAGAACTATGATTTATTTAGTCAGCCATAAGCTTGTTCATAGTTTTACTAGAAATACGATAGTATAGAAAAATGGAAACTATCAATACAAAAATTATGCAAGGAAAAGGTGAGAAAACCATGTTTGTCAATGATCAAGACGAGGTAATTGAGGCTCTAGGTGGTTTGCATTCGCAATCCATTGAGTCCACCATTCGTTGCCACATCTTGCCAACCAGTTTCTATGCAACCGTAAGCTAGTTTGAACACACATAGGAAACAAGTCCACCACATGACCAAATGTATACAAATTTAATGTGCATTTCGAGTGCTTCCACATTCTATACAATAGATAACTATCCACTTTCTTTGCTCAAAAGTCCATGCCTCTGCAGAAGCCTTTTATAAAAATAGGACAATGTTACCGAATTATAATGTGAAAATTCAAACAAAGATGGTAATCAAGAAGTTTAAATTACAGAAAAATTTCTGAACTATACCAACATATTAAGACCTCTCACATCCTTCAATGCTCATCATCCTTTCTTAAAATTTTGAACTAAATGACCTTTTAGTTGTTCTAAGTTCTCACCGTAGGTACTTTGGATGAATGTTTCACCTATCTATTTTATTTGTGCTGTAATGATAGGTCAGGCATGGAGCTCCAAAAAAAAGACAAAAAAATCCCCTTTCCAAATGCTCTAATGGTGTCCATTTGTTGTTCCAAAACTCCCATTTTGACACATACTGGAGGATGCTTCACAGCGTGTGGAATTTGGCTTTACTCCTGCCAATAGCATTCACTTGAAAGTTTCTTAGGCTTTTTCAACGAACCGATTTTGTATGTAAACTGCAACAATTGCTTCCATGTGCCCATATTTTCTTGAGGCATTTTAGCAAGTCATTTTGTGCATACCTGTAAGTGTGGCACTCCATGAGACAACATTTGGCTGAGGCATTTCTTTGAACATCCTTGAAGCATAATCAAGAACAACATTTTGTGCATATCTAACAATCATCGCATTCCATAAAACCACACTTTTGAGTTATTTTACCAAACAGCTCGCGTGCCTTGTATATTTCTGCCACATTTTACATACACGTCCACCTGGGCAATTGTAACTATGAGATTCCACCAGAATCCCCTTGACATTGTGTTTTGATGGATGTCCAAACCCTATATCACAACTCTTTTAGGTGTTTTTTCAACAGTATATGTGCCTTGTCTACGCTTCCACATTTTTCTCGTAGATTCATTGCAACTAAAACAAAGGGAAAAAATACTAAGCCTGATCTGTTTTACGGATGCCTAGACAAGTTTGAAGCTCCTATTTCTTTGAGGCATTTGGTCAAACATTTAACGTGCCTTGTCTATGTGTCCACATTTGCATAAATGTCTGTCAGGGTAGTTGAAACTACAATTTCAGAAAATTTACTCCCATTATGCCAGATGGATGCCCATAACTCTGCAATTTCTGACAAGAGACCAGACCTTTCCCACATGCCAAAGCCAGCTCTCCTACCACATTCAAAGCATTCTATTTATTTTTTATTTTTATTTTATCCATCCTATTTATTATATTTGTCTTTGTTTAACTATTACTTTATTTTCTTATTTATTTTAGTTACATTTTTTTCTCACGCGAAGGTTCTTTGCCCTTGCCGATCGGGCACAGGATCACATGGCATTACACGAGCTTTACTCCAAGCTCAAGTAGAGCTCGCCTCTGAACAAACATTGAGCTTTCCTCGAAGGTCACAAGAGCTCGCCTCTAAGGTCATGCAAAGTTGGCACTGAACTCGAGAGGCATCTAATCTCTCTTCGAGCTCACCTTCAAGCGGGCTCACCAACGTACTCGCATCGATCTTGACTATGAGCTCACTTTGTGCTCACCTACGAGATTGTGTGGATTACTTCCCATGCTCACCTTTGAGCTCTTCCCATGATTTCCTCCTTAATTTGTGTTGAGATCACGCCAAGCTCGCCTCGCAACTCGAATCGAGCTCGCCTCTGAGCTCAAGTCAATCTCACCTCCAAGATCAAATTGAGCTCGCCTCCGACCTTGTGTCGAGATCGCCTTCAAGCTTGTGATGATCTCACCTCTGAGCTCACGTCTAGCTCGCCTCCCAACTCGCACCAGGATCACACTGAGCTCACCTCTGAGATCATGCAGCTAAGCTCACTGTGAGCCCGCACCGAGCTTGCGTCCAAGCTTGCACCGAGTTCGCATATGAGCTTACTTTGAGCTTACCTACGAGAATGAGCCGAGCTTGCCTATGCAGTCGTGGCTTGCTCGCCTCTAAGATTGTGTCAAGCTCGCTCAATGCATGCATCCAAGTTCATGTTGTGCTTACCTAAGATCCTGTGTAGAGCTCTTACCAAACTTGTTTCTGATCTCTTCCCATTCTTACCACCTTAATTTGTGTTGAGATCGCCTCCGAGCTCAAGTCGATATTTCCTCCAAGCCTAAGTCGATCTCTACTCCAAGATCGCATCGAGCTACCCTTTGAGCTCATGCTGAGATGGTATCGAGCTCTCCTCAGAGAATTCATCCGATCTCGCATCGAGCTCTCCTTCAAGCTTGTGACACGCTCACCACCGTATTCGTTCCAAGCTCACCTCTAAGCTCTTCTAATGTTTTCCACCTTGATTTGTATTGATCTCACACCAAGCTTGGCTCCCAACTCGAGTCGAGCTCACCTCCGATATTGAGTTGAGCTCACCTTTGAGCTCAAACAGAGCTTGGGCCGAGATCACCTCCGAGCTCATGTCAAGCTTTCCTTCGAGATTGTGACGAGCTCACCTCCAAGCTCATGTTTAGCAAACTTATTATCTATTAAGACTTGTCTAGATGTTTCATTGATTTTGAACAATTTAATTTATGGGCCTTTAACTAGGATAACTAGGATCATGAAACGACAATAACAAAATATTAGAGTCTAATCTTATATCTAACATGGAAGTAGAGGTCTTAAATTCAAGTATATGTTGTCCATGACAGAAAGTTGTAATTGACTGGAAATCAATCTGTCCAAACCAGAATGTTAACCTTTTAATAAAAGTGTCAAAATTATCACAAATGATTCCTCGACTATTAAAGGGATGAGTTAACCTTTGAGGACCTTAGAACATCACACACAAATCAGTATAAGTCTTGAACTTATGTTTAAGACAAAGAAAGCCTGAAATCTAATGAGCCCTAGATAGTTCATTTGACGTCAAACAAAATGGATGGAACAAAAAGTGGCCATGAAGCCAATGTCTTAAAACTCTTAAAGTGTGAGTTTATTTTGAGAAGCATTGTTAAGCTAAAGAGACACCATTAATCAGGGGTTTTCTAAGAGTCAACAAGGAATAATTGACAAATCAAATTGACTCTTATGCTTCTAGAACTTTGTTAGTAAAAGGGTTCTTTTCAAAACAAAAAAAGTACAGTTTTTAAAGTATTACAGCTATTTGTATGATGTACTTGAGTGTGATGTTATTGTGTATGGTTGTTTTATATGTACACATGTTTTGGATGTACTGATAGGTGCAATGAATGTGCAGATTACAAGTAAGGTCAACAGAATCAAAAGGATTCGAGGGTTCAATCATTTCTGCCATCCTGTTCACATTGCAGTGTTCACCTTGGCATTTGGAATTGTTCTTGGACCTTGATATTGTGTAAACCATGTCAAGTACCTTGTCACCTCTACCTTGTGAATTGTTAGGTTGTCCATGTATGTGACTCATTTGTGAGACCCTTTCCCTATCGTGAATATGTGAACCCTTGTACTACAAGACAAAAATATAAAACCCCATACAAATGCATAAGGTTATAACACAGATTTTGGAGATAACCCCAAATTTGATAGGTATAGAGAGTGAGTTTTTCTCTTTTAGCATGTGATCTAGTAGTGGGACCCTTGGTTGTGCTTGGAAGTGTTTAGAGGGCCTAGAATAGCCTCTAGAATGTCTAGAACTTTCTAAAAGATGCCTCGAGGATTACGATGAAGAAAGGTAAGCCAAATGAAGAGGAAAAATGTCACGCCTTCGTCGGGCAGGGATTTAGGGGCTTCCTATATGAAAGCAAAAAAAATCTAGCTAGGGACTTTTTGTTATTCTTGAAAGTGGAGCTTAGAAGAGAGGAGTGCAAGCTTGAAAAAGTGGACCCAAGGGAGGCTCTTATGGATTTTCCTTATTGGTTCTATTGCTGGTCTTCACCTTTGTTGAATCCTATTTAATTGCTCATTTTGATGGGGTTTGTGTTGGGTTAATTGTGAATCGTTAAACCTTTGTCTCTTATTTGGTTTGGGAAGCCTTGATTTACATATATTTACTTGTTTTTAATAAAAATATTAATCAACTATTAGTTATCCATTGACTAACGTCTAGTTATCAACCTCCTCAACTATATGTGACTTCATTTTGATTGATAACTAAGCTGCCAAGATACGGATAAGAGTATCAGTTAAATAAAATATATTATATATATATATATATATATTTTATTTTATGTACATCTACTCATTTTACTCATTTTTTAGTCCATAAAAAACTGAAATAGTAATACAAAACTTGAATCAATGTTCAAAACATTCAATATACTTGAGACTTTGCATTTTTATTGATCATGTGGCTGCCATACATATGATATACAAATATCATGTTAACATGAATACGAACAAAACTTGAAATTTGAAAAATATACTAGGATCCATGTTCAAATTTTCAAAACAAACAATATACTTAAGATTTTACATTTCATTGTTCATGTGGCTGCCATACATATGTATAGGAATACAAACAAATCTAGAATATATCATCTAGATTTTCCTCGAAATCAAGTTCATGTGTGCCACTTGCGCTAGCTCCAGTCTCATTAACTCCACTCTCCGCTCCTTGCGAACTCCCTTGAGCGTCATCTTCGCCATCAAATAATGAGGTCTATTATTTTATTCATTTAGTGTTTAGGGTTCGGTTTTAGTGAGTAGAAAAGTAAAAAATAAATTAAAAAATGAAATAGAACTTTAAAAACACGTATATACTGCTGGATACGTACCTGATACGTACGGGGTAGGTCAGAATACGTCACGGATAAGTCTGTACATATCTGTGACGTATCCTGACGTACCCCGTACGTATCAGGGATGTACCCCCCACGTATCCGTATCCAATACGTTTCCAAGGGGATTCCGGGGGGGTTTTGGAGTATCCGTGCAACGTAGATTAATAAAACTCGGGTCACACAAGTATGTAAGTGTGCCTTCCATTTCTCTCCATTCTCTCTCTCTCTCATACAAACATTGGTATCAGAGCTGGTTTTTGAGGAAGCCCTAAGAAAAAAAAATTGCAAAGAAATGAGGGGAAGAGGTTTTTATTTATAAATGAAAGGCAAAGAAAAAAATTGCAAAGGAGATTCATAGACGTAGATCATGCGCATTGCAAAGGAAGAGATGAACCAATGATCATGATGACAAGCCACAGGATAGAAATTCACACAATCAAACATGAGGAAAACGTGCTGAATTGTGATTTGAGGGAGGATGTGCAGACCAGACACATTTAGTGTTTCTTTTTCATGGACTCAAACACATTCCTCTCAACATCAAATGCCGTGAGCAGACCAAGAGGAAAACAATGGTAAAGAAAACAGAAGCATGGAAAAACACAATTTTTTAGACGTTTTTGCATGATTTTGCAAACTAGAACATGACATTAGGGCCCGGAGGAAATTTTCAATTAGTCTCTGAGGTCACAATTTTTGCGAAAGAAGGAACAAATTTGCATGGTGAGTTTTTTGCCACAATTTTCAGACAAAGTATAGACCATAACACTGAAAACACGATTTGTTTTTTATTTGTAGACATGGGCAAACTAGACCGGGAGGAACAAGTACAGTCATTTCTGTGAGACATGATTTCCAATTTCTGTGCAGACAACTGAGGTCGAGATTTCTGGTATGTGACCATTTGTGCCTAATGACTTTGCAGACAGAATCAATAGATTTTGCATTTCCTTTTGCATTGATTTATGGGTCAGAGGTCAACATCCATGTGAATCATGGCCAATATATAGAATTTGGTTCTGCAGGAAGCACAGAAATTAATTGACCAAAAATAATAATGTCTAGAGTGACAAAATACTAACAATTGAGGAGTATCATGATTGCAACAAAATCATTCTCAAAAAGGAATTGAGATCTGATACAGATCTTATTGACTATGACAAGAGTCATAAGGAGGCTATTTTGCTGTCAAAATTATTTGTTTCAAATGATTTAATTCCTGAGGTTAGGAATGCCACTGTGGCAGGTGAGTATCAAACTTCAGAGGAAAGCCGAGTCATGCACCTGAACACCTTCAGATGAAAGATCTTCAAGACCAGCTCGCTACCATAAAAAACGATGGATGATGACGACCTGGTTCCAATTGTTTTAAATTCTTTACTGCCCCTCTATATTAGACTTGATACAGATCTTATTGACTATGACAAGCGGCATAAGGAGGCTCTTTGCTATTAATATTATTTGTTTCAAATTATTTAATTTGTGAGGTCAGAAATGCCACTGTGGCAGGTGAACCTTGGACCAGTCTCCAAGAATCAAACTTCAGAGAAAAGCCCAGTCATGCACCCGAAGAAACAATTGTTTTCAGCAAAGATGAATGAGAGTGGATCCTAGTAAGAACATCTTCGTATGAAAGATATTTGAGACCAGCTCACTACCATAAAAAAAGGTGGATGATGACAACCTAGTTGCACTTGTTCTAAATTCTTTGTTACCCTCCTATATAACATTGGTGGAGGCTTTACACTTAATTGTTAAAAGCTCGACCAATCTTGATCAAGTAAATTCCTATTTGCCGCAGAAGGAACACAAGCAGGCACAGACTATTGAGTCTAGCTCTCAACAACCAGAGAGTGCATTTTCTACTCTATCTAAGGGTAAGTGGAAACGTAACCCTGATGAAACTATTTCCAAATACCAAGTGACATGTTGTTACTATCATTAGGAAGGGCATATCAAAAAGGATTGCAAAAAGCAATAGGATGATCTATCTCACAAAAAAAAGTTGTGGGGTCAAGCAAAAGTGGCAACAGTTGAAGATGAACAGAAATCTAAGGAATAGTATGCCCCCATGACATCATAATTGAGGGGTCAAGCAAATGTGGCAGCAGTTGAAGATGAAAGGTGATTCTAAGGTAGAGTATGCTTTCGTGGCATCATCCTCGAACACTAGTGCTACTAGTTGTTAGATCTTTGACTTCAATGCATCCAAACATTTCGCATGTCGTAAACACTAATATGTATGATTTATTACAATGACGAATTTTTCTTATTCAATTTCATTAGCTGATAGGTAGTTACATGTAGTAAAGGGGCTAAGAGATATTTGCATGGTTTTGAATAATGGAAAAATTCATTATAAGGAATGTTAGGTATGTTCCTAGCATGAATAAAAATAGTGCATATTACTCAATTAACTGAAAAATCCCAAAATTATTGTGAGTTTCTCTAGGAAGAAATATATTGTGTCTGTTGTGAAACATGACAAGGTAGTTTCCCTAAGCATTGGGCAAGGTGGCTTTTATAGGCTTGTTGACCCTGCCACAGTCAACGCACATGCATTAGTTATGGAAAGAGACTCCACCATACAGGATGTGCGGGAGGATGAAATGCCTCAATCAAATGCACGATTAGTCGTGGAGGGAGACTCCACTCTCTAGGATGTGTGAGGAAGATGAAATAACTCAATCAAAGGAACTGACTCGAAGGACCAAAAACAAGGTTGTTAAGCCAGCAGAGCATGATCACTTTGCTCTTGCTTATGACCTTTTTTGGCACCTAAACTGCAGTGATATTCTGAAGCAAAAGGCAAACTTGAACGGGAGACTACTATGCAACCTGAATATAATGCCTTGATGAGAAATCGTAGCTGGGAGATGGTGGAATTACTTCTAAGTAACCAACCCATTGGATGTGAATGGGTGTACAAAGTCAAATGCAAAGATGATAAAATTTTGGACAAGCACAAGGCTCATCTTGTTGCGAAAGGTTTTTCACAACAGGGAATAGACCATGAGGAGAATTTTGATCCTGCAACAAAGATGGACACATTTCGGTTGCTTCTCTCCATAGCAGCTCAATTTGGTCAAAAGGTGTTTCTGAATGGATGTAAAGAGAGCCTTCCTGAACGAAGATTTGGATGAAGAGGTTTACATGGTGCAACCTAAAGCTTTTCGGGTACCTAGTCATGATCATCTAAATTGCAGATTGATTTAAGTCCCTATACAGACTTATGCAAGCTCCACATGGTATATTTATATTAATCAACATCTACAAGATTTTGGATTCAAAAGGAATCTTTCCAATCCAAATCTTTATGTTTTGCAGTATGTCAAGGGAGCTCTTGACTTTGGCATTTTATATCAAAGGACTATCGAATTCAGATTGGCAAGTTACATGGACTCTGATTGGGCAAGATCAGTTGATACTCGGAGGTCTACCACTGGGGATATTTTTCCCATTGGTTCAAGAGTCGTTTCAAGGCAGAGAAATCTTCAACACGTTGTGGCTATATCTTCCATTAAGTACAAGGCAACAATCAATGCCGGTTATAAAGCAATTTGGCTACATTGGATTTCATTGACCTTCAACTTCCTCAAACTACACCGACTCCACTTTCCATTCTAGGTGACAATCAAGGTGTATTGAAGTTGGTGAAGAATCTGATATATCATGTTCTCTACAAGCACATCGAAATTCATCTTCACTACATATGATAGTTTATTCTAGTAATATTTCTCTTCACTATTGTGCTTCTAAGGAACAACCTACAAATCCAATGACTCAACCTCTTGGTCCCATTTTGTTTGTAAAATTTCGGGACAAACATGGAGTAGTCTTCAGCTTAGCAATTAAGGTGGGGTATTAAAGATATTAATTAACTATTAGTTATCAAATAACTAATCTTCAGTTATCATCCTCCTCAACTGTGTATGTAACTTCTTATTAGATTATAAACTCAAGCCACATGAGTGAGTGTCTTCTGTAAGCTTTCAGTTTCTCTTCATTCTCTCTCATACTTGCAATTTGTGCTTTTGTTATGATGAAAAATGCATCGTTGTGCTACTGAAATTGCGCTTTGTGAGTATTGTATTGGAGGTCGTGGGATGTATATGCTCATTGGTGCTTGAGATCCTTGGAAAAGCTAATGGACTGGAATTTGGAGCTTGTATGGGCAATCCAAGGCCAATTTCCATATTCATGATGCATACGAGGACCTTGGTGGCATTTTCTTAGTCAACATAAGTAATCAAGATATTCTCATACTCTTGGGAGTAATTGAGATATTCTCTTACTCTTGGTGAGTAATCGATGCATTTCTCTAAATCTTGATGCGTCTTCAAAGCATTTTCTTACTTTCAATGAGTAATAGAGGCAGTCTCTTACCCTTGGTGGGTAATCAAGGCATTCTCTTACCCTTGGCGGGTAATTGTGGCATATGGATACTTGTAGTATGATATCTACAGTATTATATGGATCTTGGTACTTGAACAACTCCCTCCCCCATTGGGTAACCCTAGCAGTTACCACAACATTTTATTAGGCTTTTGGCATTGCTATTTTTATGTATTTTGTAGGTTGTGGATGGTGTCTACCAACTTGTGGCTTATTGTTCCAAACTTAGTTGTGCCTATGTTCAAAGTGTCTCCCTCTAGAATTGTCTCTATTGTATCCATCTTGTCAAATCTTATGTGGTAGTTGTGTGCTTATTGGTCCCCTTGGCTCGAGGATTGACTAAGGTTCAGTGCCTTATGATGTCATATGGTTGGGAAGTGAGCTCTCCCTACCTTATGACGCCATATGGTTCGGAGGTGAGCTCTCCCTTTCTTCTTTTGGCCAGCTGGAGGTTTTCAAGTGGATAACCACTCTCTTCGGAAAAACTATACTTTTTGGTGAATTTGCGCTTTGAAGTGTGTTCTACTTTATATGGTATTCACTTTATCTTGTTGATCATTGTCAACATGGCAAAGGGCCAAAAGTCAATTCGTGTAATAACATTAATTCAAATTGTGATTTTGCATACTGAATTGGACTCTTAGAGAGGAGGTGATAATTTTAATGCATGTTCAATTCATTATTGATGTGGTAAAATGAGAAGTAAGGATTATAGATGTTATGTATGCCTTCTTGATTTCATGGAACTTCGATTTATCTTTTGAATGTAGTAGGACAATTAAGTAAATCTAAATTCAGCTATTGGAAAAAGTATTATCATATGTGGATTTATATTATTCTATATTTCAAAGGAGCATAGAATGGTATCTTTATTATTTCCAAGTTTAAGTTTGAATCATGGTAATTGAGAAAGTTACAACATTAGTTCATGAATACTTCGTTTTGGAGCTCCTTGAAAAACACTTTAAGTTCCACGTTCTATATCTCTCATTTATGGGTAGTTCCAAGCAATTAACTCTATTTTAACCCATGCCGCCACTTTTCTTGAAATCAAGCAGCCAGACCACCACTTTTCTTGAACTCTAGCAGCCAAACCGACACTTTTATTCTAAATCTAGCAACCAAACCACCACTTTTAATGAAATCTAGCGGCATGCCTTTGCTTGCGCCACTATTCTTCCTACATCTTGTGGAGGCCATAGCTTTTTCATACGGACTCAAAATCAGGAGCTGTTTTTTTAAGTGTATATGTTTTCAAGGACAATCCAATATGTAATACAAAACAACTTTGGATGTCTTCCCATGTTTTTACCTCTCCACCAAAACCTATCATTTTTGGTATAGAACCCAACACAAAGCCTTAAACTAAAATAATTCCTAAGCATTGCTTTGTTTTGTTTTCCAAATTAGATAGATCTGTGGTTGTTTAGAAAGGAAGAACAATGGATTAGAGAAAAGCATAAATAGAATAATGGTCACCCAGTGTTCAATCAAGGTTCCTTTCTCTTCAAACTGCTTAGATTAAGTGCATTGAAAACAACATAGCTTGTTATGCAAAGTTTTATATTATCACGTGATCGTTAGTTCATATTACTCTACTCTGGTAATTCTCAACAATTAAGCTCATTATCAAACTAATGTGATAGAATGCAATATTGATTAGTAAATACATGTTTCCTTTTGATTGATTCTCAACTTGTTTATGGAAGGCCTTTTTCGTAGCAGATCGCATGACCATATTCCACTTGTCAGTGGGTATGATACGACAAAGTTTGTTCCTTACAACCTCATTCTTAAAATGGTCCTCCTTTAAGTTTTTGGTGGAGTAGTTGTTTCTTGTTCCTCATCTTGACTAGAGAAGACCTCAAACAATAGCTCTTATTCACGCTGAATTCTTAGTGGTAAAGATAATTTCATAGATGTTGCAATATTTTAACAAAATTTCACTTTTGCCTCTTTGAATGTCAAAAGCCCTTGTCTTTTTATAGGGCCCCCTTTATCCTTGTATGTTTGTACTTTGTGTGATCTACCATATATTATCTTTTGGTGATAGGCTAGCTCCACCATACAAGCTATACGGGCCTTATTGACATTGCACAGATATGCGTGCTAAACACCCAAGTGGATCAGAATTATGCCTAGAAGCCTTGTGAAGCTTTGAACAATTGAGGTCTTTGTGAGTTTGCGATTGAATCCAAATTCGAAAAGTTGGTAAATGGACCCCATGCTTGTCATGCAACTCACTCTCCTTTATCTAATGTCATGCGTTCTTATTTTTTCATTATCAAAGCTCCCCCTTGTACTTTTGATAACCTGACGACTTCAGCATGTGCGTACATGTAGATCACTGAGGTTGTTTTTTGTTACACCTTATAACTAAAACCCGGATGCCTTGATGATTGTACATATGCACTTGTTCTTCTAGCACCCTTGACCTTGGTAACTTGAATAACATACAAAATTCACCTTATTTTACCTAGTTTGCATTGCACTTTAGAGATCATAGAGATAATTGCAAATTTGGCTAAGAACTATTGTTGTTGCATTCCAAATAATAACAGAAAACAGAACTGCAACTATAAAGTAAATAAGCTGATGCAAATGGGGAGAAAATGGGAGCACCTGCTCACTCAAAAGCTAAGTTGCCACATTCGGCGAACTTGAAGGAAAAAATTCGAAATTCGCCGAATTTTAACAGTGGGTTGAAAATCGCGATTTAATTCGCGTTTTTTTCCTTTTTTGGCAATTTTTTCCGTTTTTGGATTTTCGGTGAAAAAAACACAAGCACAAAAAAAACTTTGCCATTTTTGGAAAGGGTCCAGGAAGATGTAGCAGCAAAAACTTGCATGTGCAATAACTTTCATTATGTGGCTCCGTTTCAGGTGTCGTTTTCTCTAAAAGTGCATATTTTCTCGAGCTCTACGCATTTGTGGCAATATTTTTCTTATTTTCATAAAATCCATTTTTGAATCTTTTTGGACCAAGCAACTTCTTGCAATCTTCTGAAAGAATCATGAGCTTTGATCGCCTGTAGACAGATTAGTAATTAAAAATACTAGATAGCTTTCCAAAACTCAGCAAGTATTCTCCCGTGCTCGGACTAATCGTCCCACCTGCCAGCTTGGTCGCAACCTGCGAGCACATGTTTTTTGAAGTTTTTGCTTTCAATCACATTATTGTAATAGCTACTTATGAAATCAATGAAATGTGATATTATCTCTCTTTTGAAATGTGAATTTATCTTTTGTTTTTATATATTTAATAAAAATGTATATTTCTCATAGTCGAATTTAATCACGAATTTAATCGCTGATTTTTTTACCAGCAAATTTTTCACGAATTTAATCATCAACGAATTCGAACACGAATTCGAATCAGCAACTTAGCTCAAAAGTGTCCTGCACCTATGAATCCGTCCGTAACATAGGACTTCTCACACAATGGCAAATCTCTGTTCACATTAAAAGTTGAAATGGTAAAAGATACATTCTTAAGATTTTTTCCCACCATTCATATTAAAACCACAAGAAACCCTACTCAACTCATGACTTAACCTTTCACTAAATCCAGGCACCCCAAACATAACATAGCTTATTAATAATGCTAAGACTAAAGTAGTAAAGACAAATCTAGGCACCCCAATCAAGCATCTATCCCATGTTTTCATAAAAGCCCCAATTTCATTCCTAAGCGATGTCCCAAGCCAGCCCACCTCAACTAAATGAGGCTTCCAGGCTAGTTCGGCAGGGATTGAACCAAAAAGCAACCAAATGAATGCCCCTTACTCACCACTCAGTTTGGCCAGAAAAACTTAATCTAAATTATATTTTATATTAGTATGTTTTAGGTTTATTATAATTTAATATTTAGGTTGTCTACTATTATATATTTTTTTAAATCATAATAGTATAAATCTAAATTACATTTGATTTTTAGCACGTTAATAAATATTATTAAATTATTGGTCTTTCAATGTTAAATATTATCATACATCATATACTCCAATAATTAAAAAACACATACTTTTATACTTTAAACTTAAACATGAATTCTTTTCCTCGAATTTTAATTGGATTATATGCTCACCAACACAAAAACAAACTCAAAAGTAAGTCCACTATGCTTGTACACAAGTCACAAAATTCACAAACTCTTAAGAAAGAAAATGGGATTTGGTGCTTTTAATAGAAATGCAAATAAAACTCATTGAAAAAGACCAATAACTTCATAGGAATCAAATTTATTTCCAAAGACCCTATTATTATTCGAAGTTCGGATAGTAAAAATTTAAAAACATTGAAAATTCATAGGCTACAGTTAGGACTTTGGATTTTTTAAGTTTCACAATATAATCCCTGAGTAATTTGATTGGAGCCATGTTCCTAAGAACAAGAAACGTGACGAAAAAATGAGAAGTAGTGGATGTTGTGCAAGAAACGAAATTAACAGGTTTTCTGTACACATACATATTATGGATATAAAATTCTTGCCACAAAGAGTGCATTATTGTCTCTTTCTTGTCAAAACTTTGACATTTACACATTTCAACTAACGTCATTGCACGCTTTGTTATTTCTCCATGGCGTCTACTTATTTTATATTAGCTCTATCGACAAAAGGTGAAAATTTTTGAAGGATGAGAAGCTTAATAGGTGGATTACAATTCATGTTTCTTCTACTAATAAATGCTTGCAATACTTCTATGCTAAGTGGGTTCCATTATTACATTATGATTATTACTAAGCATACATGAATAAAAATGTTAATTAGAATTATAATAATTGAAACAAACACAAATAAAATCCTTATCGAGTCTCCATGCCAAATAAATCATAAGAGTTAAAAAACAATTTGATATCATTAAAAGTTAGTCAATATTAATATCGCCTAAAATGCATCGACTCTAAATGCCCCCCACATTTGATGTAATTGAGGCGTTGCAACAATCTTATTCAGGTGACCTAAAAAACTAACACCACAATTTATTTTAATGACAAAGTAGGAACATGTTTATTCATATCCTCGATGTTGTGTGGCCACGAAGCTCGTTTCCTAAAAAATACAACAGGTCAAATCCATATATATTAGCAATGGCTATTTTTCCATATATATTTGGGATTGCTTTTGTTAAAATTGTTGTGGGCAATGGTCCAAAGAGCCTGATACTAAAATGTTTTGCCTCACCCAAAATAGGCCAAACCTGTTCGCAGTGGCATTTTCCATTGCAAATGGGTTTTTCACCCTAGAAACGCAAATCAAGACTTGCCCATTGCATTTCTTGCAATAGGGAATTGGAGAGGTGTACAATCCTTACAACTGCCATCAAAGCCAAGAGAGGGGTAAAAAAATTGTTGTCACACTACAAATAGAGTGACGTTGCATAAGAGAGTTTTCTGAACTCTAGAAGCGTGAACAGCATGAGATGCATATGTTTGAAATTTGAAAGTACGAGAGCATCAAAGTTAGAGAGTGCGAGAAGTGTCTGTGTAAGGTGGTGGAAGCCTCTATGTGCAAGAAGGTGGAAGCGTTTATGAGCAAGGTGCAAGCATTTGTGTGCAAGGGTCAAGGTGCCGAGGTGGAAGCATCGTTTCCATCGACTGTTGCAGCACCTCATCATGAATGTTGCAGCAGCATGAGGTATTTAATTTCAAACTTCAGGTTAAGTTTTATTTTTAATTTTATCTTTATCAAGATTACATTTAATTTTTAGTACGTTCATAAATATTATTAAATTATTAGACTTTCAATGTTAAATATTATCATACATCATATACTAAAATAATTAATAATCACATACTTCTATCCTTTAAACTCAAACATGAATTGTTTTCCTGGAATTTTAATTGAATTATATGCTCACCAACACAAATATAAACTCAAAAGTCCACTATGCTTGTACACTAAGTCACAAAATTCACAAACTCTGAAGAAAAAAATTGAATTTGGTGATTTTAATAGAAATGCAAATAAAATTGTAATTTTTGGTAGAAACGTGTACAAAAATTAACATATAACAATCTTCTCTCAATATTCCATACAATACATTGTAATATATATATGCTATTAAGCTCCTACAAACTAGGAGTTTGCCACAGCAAGCAAAATCTCGTCATAATCTTTCTCAACCAACCTCTCTCCTACGGTATCTCTACGTGATTTGTCTAAACAACTCACAATATAATATTATTATTACAAATACATATCTAACTCACACAATAAATAAACCTCACATGAAACACTAATTCCTAACATTCTCCCCCTTAGTGTGAACATGGGAGAGGAGTAACGCATCCTACTAATGTTGCTCCCTAAAAGCATTGCTTAGACCAAATACAACTCCATCAAGCTATCTCCTGACCCTCGTAAAGGTGTAGCTCCTGAGCAGAATTCCGTGTGACAGTTCCTGAACTCTTTTCCCTAAACTCCCAAATGTTGAATACTCTTGATTCCTAGAGCTCCCAAGCTAACTAAACAACAATCCATTTTGAGTTTGCCTCGAAATCTTTTCCTACCCCCCAAGAGTTGAATTCTTCGAAACATATCTCCTTCCCCAATGTTGCAGCAAAGTTTTTATTCAACACACCACTAAACAGGAACACACTAAACATAGCATAGTAGAGTAACAATACATAAATTATACTGAAAAACATGCCACCAAAACACAAAGCAGCCCCATCACTAGTGGCTGACGAGAGGTCGTTGTTCCACCTCCTTCCTCCGTTGCCTCCATCCTCCAAAATAGAATGTTGTTTACTCAATAAATTTAACCTTAGCACTCAGTTGCATGTTGATTTTAGGAGAAAATATTCCCTCTATCATTTGTGACATACACACCTTTAAGGACGTCGAGTACCCCCGATAATGCGTCCGCAAATTACAATGAATGATGTGGCACAAGTACAACAAAGGGAGAAGTTGTAAAATTAGTCCTTACAAGATGAAAGTGGTACCCCCTCACTTTACAATTAGTGAAATCCCTAAGCTATAATATGCATTCACTAACACTACATAAATAAGTTACCCACATTAATAATTTAAAATCCTCATAGAGAGTACCCCACCTAAATAATTGTTAACACCACTTACTTTGAAGATTTGACACTTTGACCTTTTGGATTGCACGGGTCCATTTAAAGGCTTTCACACCAATTGGCCTAAGTTTACATTCATATGATCTGATGCAAAGTTTAATATACCTTTTAAACAAAGTGACTTTCTTTATAAATAGCAAACCCTCATGTGGTTTAAAACCGGATGCAAATTGTGAGTGTTGACGCCAAGGCAAAGCGACGAATCAAGCTTGAGTGCTGGTGGATTCAAAAGTTCAATGCAATATGACCATGCCAAATGCAGACCAGACTGCAATACAAGAGTCAATGTGACTCACGGATGCAATGAAGAGTTCACAACTGACAATACTGTCAAACACATACGGGCTGAAGATGGTGTGTGAGTCTGAGAGAGCTTTATAACAGAATTTAGTGTCAATGACCATTCACAAATCCTCATGTTTTTGAAATCTACAAACATTGTTTTAATACCTGATACACAGGTTTGTATGCACAATCAAATTCACAATAGCAAATGAAATGCACTGCTATTTAGTCACTGCCAGAGATCACATGCCCGCATTAAATCACGAATGGAACATGTGCGCATCATATAGATGGTTAGGAATCTGAGAAAAACTCACAACCACTGCATGTAGAAACTCTGAAAGATCTTATCCGATCAACACAGAGAGTGAATTC
The DNA here is from genome assembly GCA_019776745.2 of Taxus chinensis. Classification (NCBI taxonomy): domain Eukaryota; kingdom Viridiplantae; phylum Streptophyta; class Pinopsida; order Cupressales; family Taxaceae; genus Taxus; species Taxus chinensis. Next base: position 329,706,491 of record CM034147.1, read on the forward strand.
CCAGCCACTAAATTATCATGAAACCACAAATCTAACTCTATATTGAATTAAATTCTAAGGATAAAATTAAACTACAAACTATTTTGCATTAAGAAGACCACCATCCTTAGGGGCGAAGAACAATATGATTGCCCCTTCAAATTAATTAACCTTCCATTACAGACACGAACGTCGTTCTGATACCAAATGTAATTTTTGGTAGAGTCGTGCACAAAATTAACATATAATAATCTTCTCTCAATATTCCATACAATACATTGCAATACACATGTAGGCCATTAAGCTCCTCGAAACTAGGAGTTAGCCACAACAAACAAAATCTAATCATAATCTTTCTCAACCAACCTCTCTCCTAAAGTATCTCTTCGTGAGTTGTATCAAAATCACAAACAATACATATACATATTACGTGAGTTGTAATATTATTATTACAAATACATATCTAAATCACACAATAAATAAACCTCACATGAAACAATAATTCCTAACAAAAACACTTTGAAAAAGACCAATAACTTCATACAGATCGATTTAATTTCAAAGACCCTAAAAATATTCGAAGTTTGGGTGATAAAAAATTTAAAACATTGAAAGCTCATAAGCTAGGGTAGGACTTGGATTTTTAAGTTTCGCAATATAGTCCCTAGGTAATTTGATTGGAGCTATGTTCCCAAAATCAGGAAATGTGACAGAAAAACGAGAATGAGTGGAGTTTGTGCAAGAAACAAATTTCAAAGGTTTTTGTACACGTACCTATTATCGATATAATGGACCATCTTCTCACCACGAAGTGTGCATTATTGGCTCTTTCTTGTCAAATCTTTGACATTTGCACATTTCAACTAACGCCGTTGCACGCTTGTCATTTCTCCATGGCGTCTACTTATTTTATATTAGCTCTATCGGCAAAGTTGAAAAATTTTTAAGGACAAGAAGCTTAACAGGCAGCTTACAATTCATGACTCCTCTTCTACTAATAAATGCTTGCAATACTTCTATGCTAAGTGGGTCCCATTATTACATTATGATTGTTACCAAGAATACATGAATAAAAATGCTAATTAGAATTATAATAATTGAAACAAACACAAATAAAATCCATAATGAGTCTCCATGTCAAATAAATCATAAGGGTTATGTAACACTTTGATATCATTCAAAGTTAGTCAATATTGATATTTCCCAAAATGCATTGACTCTAAGTTTCCCACATTTGTTCAAATACTCTCCACATTTGATGTAATTGAGGCGTTACGACAATTTTATTCAGGTGACCTAAAAAAACTAACACCACAATTTCTTTTAAAGGCAAAGTAGAAACACGTTTATTCGTATCTTTAGTGGTGTGTGGCTGCTGACTTTGTTTCCTAAAAAGTACAACAGATTAAATCCATATATTAGCAATGGCTATTTTTCCATATATGTTTGTGATTGTTATTGTTAAAATTGTTTCGCACAAGTCTAAAGAGCCAGAAAATGACAGACTATTTCAGTTCGATATTGAAACATTTCAACTCACCCAAAACAAGGCCAAACCCATTTGCAGTGGCGTTTTCTGTTGCAAATGGGTTTTGTGCCCTAGAAACGCAAAACAAAACTTGCCCATTGCATTTCTTGCAATAGGGAATTGGAGGTGTATAATCCCTGCAACTGCCATCAAAGCCGAGAGCAGGGTAAAAAGATTGTTGTCACACTGCAAATATAGTCACGCTACATAAGAGAGTTGTCTGAAATTTGGAGGCGTGAACAACATGAGATGCATATGTCTGAAATTTGAATGCATGAGAGCGTCCAAGTTTGAGAAAGCGAGAAGTGTTTGTGTGCAAGGAGGTGGAAGCCTCTGTGTGCGAGAATGTGAGAGCATCTATGAGCAAGATGGAAGCATTTGTGTGCAAGGGTCAAGGTGCCAAGGTGGAAGCATCGTTGCCGTTGACTGTTGCAGCACCTCACCGTGACTGTTGCAGCAGCATGAGGTATTTAGTTTAACACTTTAACTTTAGAACTGTCGGTTAGGTTTTATTTTTTAAATTTATTTTTTCAACTTCTAAACATTTCAGTGGTATTACTATTTACTATTTATTTAGCTAGTATTTATCATGTAGTTAGTATTAGTAATTTGGTTGGGTTAGGTTAGGACCATGAGGATAGGTTAGGTTGTTTTATATAATTAGTATTTATTTAATAATTTAGTTAGTATTAGCATACTATTTATTATTAGTTAGTATTTACTTTTAGTATTAATATATTATTTATTATTGGTATTTAATTTTAAGAGCTATTTAGTAATATTTACCTACTTTGACATTCTTGCACATTTATTTTTTATTTCAAATATAAAAGTTTATTAAAAAATACAGATCTTTTATATAGTTCCAACTAAATCAGAAAATTTTAATCCAATTTTATTGGTTGGCAAATTTGTTTCAAATTTTATACTCGCCATAAGGCAAACCTTGTGACTTAGCTTGTACATACTGGAATAAAAAAATGCATAAATAATAAACTTTCCAGCTTGAAGAGCTTAAATCTAGACTGTTCCGGTATGTGTACGGGTACAGTATGCTGAAACGGCATATTTTTAAAAACTGAGTAAGGTAGGCAGTGATTACATTCGTACAGTATATTTTTAAAAAGTAAAAAATATAAATATATATAAAAATTTAAGGAAAACAACAAGCTTATAGTCTCAGCAACCTATAAAATATCAGAAGCCAACAACAAGCTTATTATGAATTAGAAACCATCTAAAGCAAAATTTCTTTGACTGAATACAAGAAGACCACAAAACATTAAATATATGAGTCAATCTACTAATAGGCTCACAAACATTTCACTTATTGTTAAGGCCCAGGGAAAGGTTTGGGGAGAAGGCAATCTTTTCATAAAGTTGTTTGGAGGTAGCCTCTTGGAGAGGGGGCCCTTTGAGCCAGTATCCCAAAAGTCATTTTCATCCTCCATAATTAGTCCAGTAGAGGGAGCTGTGAAAGCATTTACGAGCATTGTATACATTTTGAACTGAGATTGACGAAGCTTATAGAAAGCTTTAAGATCTGTCCATTCCATCCACTTCCCAAATCTGTACAAGTCATGAAATATTTTAATTCCTTTCTCAAACCAAAGGAGGGCAGAGAAGCCTCTTGTCAAGGCAAGGGTCTTGTCATTATATTTCAGATTCGAAGAAATCGATTTGTAGGCTGGCACCTAGTGCCAAAGGAAGAGAAGATAGGCTGCCCAACCACCAAGTGCTTCACTTGTTCCCAAGCCTTCCAAATTGACTGAAGATTCAAGAATAAAGGACCCATGAGGAGCAAAAAGAAAGCCCCCAAATAGTAAGTCGACCAAATGAAGTCCTTTTCATCTCTCTTGACCATTTGGAGCCTATTGGCAATATTTAATCTCACACGAACTTTCCAAGGTTCAATTCCAGTCAAAGCCCTCAAGTTTTATTTATTGTTTTGCACTTACAAAAAAACGGGTGGGTACGCTGTAGGTACGTACCCACACTGTACCCGAACCATACATGTATCCGTACCTGTACCAGGTATGTATCAGGCCTGGTACGAGGGGCTACTTGGCGTTTCCGGGCAGTCTCGGCTTAAATAGTTGTTCCCAAGTTCAACTCTACTTGTTTTTTATTCACTGATCTTGGAGCGCCTTCCAACCATTTTTTTCCTCTAAGCTCCTTGCTTCTTCAATCACAATGGCAAGAAGAAGTGGCACCAAAGCTCCAGGAGCTTCAGATTTTGCGGCCATTACAAGCATCTATGATCACTTCATGTATATTATTCTCAAGGCATAATAAAACCATATCATGCACATGGACACCACAAACATAGCAGTCAGTTTTTACCAAACATTGTTTTGATGAAAATAAAAACTTTTTATAAGTTTGTTTGCTACAAAAGGAAATGTGGTGTCCTATAATATAGCTGGCATAAATGATGAGATTCACACTTGTATATATTTCTGTAATAAGTTCTCAGTTTTACGCTTTTGCTTTCTACTATTTTGCTTTTGGCTTGTGCCAGGCTGTATCAACACACGTCTCATCATTGTACATGTATATATTCCACATTTATGAAGCGTGTAAAAATACAGTTTTGGTGCCCATCTATTTAATTTCTTTGTTGTCTTTGTGTTAATTCCTTTTCTAAGTTCTGCTGTAGTTTTGAAAGCCATATCAGCTGGTATCAAACAGCTCCATAGTTACACTTTCATTAGGCCCGTCTCAAGGCAAACAGCATGAAATTAATCTTCACATTTCCCCTCTGCTTAGATTCCTCACACACAATCCTGCTTCTGTAAAATCCTCTCTGGATTGTACATTTTTCGGCTCCAAATAACAGGTCTTTTTACTTCCGTAGATCTCCATGCCCTTTCCTGCGGCAAATTCATGGGTTTTTTTTCCACAATCCCCTTTCTATGTCTATAAACTCCACATCTGCCCGATACAATAAAATTGAGCACAAGAAAAATTGGAGAAGCAGCCCGTGGAAATGTTTTTTAAATTTGCAGATTTCTAGTTCAAGACTTGTGAAATTTGAACCTTCTCCACCAATCGTCACTTCTACTTACTGCAACTGCAGGACATACTCAATCTGTTGATATTTATACAGAAATTGTATGATGTTTAACCACTGCTTCATCTGAGCCTGATCCTAGCTTGAGCTTTAAAATTGCTGATCGTCTGCCACCATCTGTTCAATAATAAGATTTTTACAGAGAAGGCCCGAAATGAGTGGTTTCAGGGTTATAGTTTTAAACACCTGATTTTTTAAGTGCAAGAATATTGGTTTTCCTGCATTTAACTACTTTTTCATTTCTCTTATTCCTACTTTTTTAATTTTTCACACTTTTTATGTTATTCCCTTTGATTTTGTAGTACCTGAAATTTGGTCCTAAAGCACTTAATAATAATCATTTCACATTTATCTCAGCTTTATACCATTTACACATTTACTCACTAAACTTAAAGAAATCTTGCTCAATCCCACACTCTGAGTCCACCAAGTCATGACTTGTTCTTCAGCTTAGCACCTCTGGCCTTGTTGCACCCCTAGAATCTGGTCAGAGACTACTCACTAAACTTATAGAAATCTTGCTCAATCCCACACTCTTGAGTCCACCAAATCATGACTTGTTCTTCAGCTTAGCACCTCTGGCCTCGTTGCACCTCTAGAATCTGGTCAGAGACGTAAGGAAGATTGCTAAGAGTCTCAAGATATGTTTTGTGCCGTTCATGGACAGGTTCAGCCAATGAATCTGCCCAAGGACAACAAACCTGTTTGTTGTACTTGCAACAGTCACATTTTCAAATGCACAAGTTACCTTAATCGGCTTAAGGTCAGTTGAGCAAGAAATTATTCACACAAACCGTCTATATAAACACATACCTTAAACTATTAGTGGCATCTAAGGGATCCCATATCCAAGTAGATTCTAAGAAGGTCATTGAGCCCAATCATTGAAGCATCACTCTCTTGGAGCACATTACAACAAGCTTTACAAATCTATATACATCATCCTTTGTTTCCCTAGATCAGCATCATGCGCTGAAAGTGAAGTCAAGTATCGTTGCCAACTGTTGAAAGCCTAATTAGGGTTTTCATCTTTTTCACATGTTCTCACACACCCACTGAGACGGAGAACTACATGGACCTGAGGCCTCTTTGAAGTATTGGTAGGCACCGCTCAGTTACCACAGGGATGCAAAGGAAGCTCGACTCAATTGCAGACTAACCCCGTTGTTCAGTCACAAGAGGAGAGTTAGGATTTCAATACAAGAAGAAGCCATTTGCAAGTACAAAAGAGTTATTGTGTAGATCTTCTTAAAAACGTGCACAGAGAAGAAATGAAGACAAACCTGAAAGCACACATGTTCATTGTGTGTCCCTCATTTTATTATGTGAGAGATGGTTACAAAATGGTTGAACAAATTACAACCGTTTATTAGTTAACACTTAACTAATATTACCTTAACGCTAATATATGAGCCTGATATTTTAATACCCCCATTCAGGCTTACACTATAGAAAATAAAATAGAGTTACAATCTTCATAAGCTTTTGTTTTGAATAATAGTTCTTGGCCCTGGTCGAAGTCCAAGTTGCCTCCCTAAACCTCGCAAATTTGTAGTTCCCGAGCTGAATTCCCGAGTTCCCGGATTCCACCTCCCCAAACTCCCAAATTACAAATTTACCAAATTATTGGACAATCCTCCATGTTGAGCTACCCCCACAGTGCTCCATCAGATTGTCTTGTGACCATTGTAAGGGTAAAGTCCCATGATCCACAAACTCCCGAACTATTTGGACAACCATCCATGCCAAGTTTTACCTACATTGGATCCCTTCCCATCATCAAAACACGGACTTCTTTAGAGCACATATTCTTCATCAATAAAATCTTTAGTAAATTCAACCTCTAGTGGATTGTCAACAAAGGCCAAATTTGCTTCTTGCAGGTTATCTTTGATTTTTCCTTAAAGAACATCATTAGCTCAAATGCGACAATTGCAAGCTATATGACCTCTTTTCTTGCAATAATAACACTCAACTTGCATGGTGTTTTTATCTAATTTTCTGTGATTATTTCTCATGCGGGAGTATAGTACACTTTCACGTGAAGAATTACCTACAGTATCACCCGTAGTTCTCTTTTCTTCAGCCAAGAGAGCTGAAATCATATCTTCTAGGATTTGGGAAGGCATTTGATAAAGAGTAAAAATGACATTGCTATATGAAGAAGGCAAACTATTTAATAGAATGGCTTTAGAACCTTCATCATCTACTAGAGCTTTAACCTATGTTAATTGTCTAAGAAGAGATCTTAGATTATTTATATGACTAGACATAGAACCATCATCAGCCATCTTGAATCGAAAGAGTTGAAGTTTTAAAGAAATTTAGTGTTCATTTCTTTTGCCCCAAACAACCTATTCAAGTTATCCCAGATATCTTTCAATGATTTGTCGAAATCTATATGATGAAGTTCAAAATCAGAAAGAGCAAGCGAGATTATAGATTTTGTTTTATCATCATGGTTTTCCCACTCTAATAATTTGGCAGTATCAATGGGTTTTATTTTTTTTCCATTAACAATACCCCACAAGTTTTTGTTCATTAATTGCATTTGTATTTTAACTTTCCAAGCGTGAAAGATAAAGCAAGAATATTTCTCCATCAGGATTTCCATTCTGAAATATTTATTTGGGCTCTAAAATATTTATTTAGATGGGAAAAAATAAGCGAATTACAGCTAAGTATGAATACCTGGATAATGTTTGAGACAATGAAACCCTTTGCAACTGTAAAACTTATGAAATAGTTTGAAATTTCGTTTCATGCCCTAGAAAAGTTGTGGAAACAGTCTGAAATTTCGTCTCGTGCCCTAGCAGAGATTCATGTCTAGGATATTTGACATTTTCTACATTTGTGATTTTTGAGTCGAGTTTATGCCCTTCACTTGCTTTGAAAAGGCATTTAATAATGGCGGACTATATCTATGTTTTCCCTTTTTCAGCAACTTTATTTATGCCCTCCAATGGCAACTATATTTTTTCCCTTTTGAACCTTCACAATCGTATATTGTTTACAAACCTTCATGTGACTATTTGCGACTCAAAATTATTCCTTTAAAGCATTTGAAACACTTCGAAAATTGCCCAATTCATGATTTTCTTCAATCTTCCACTTGCAATTTTCTTCAGTCTTCCACTCGCAATTTCGACTGTTAATATTGTTGTGCCCTTTGAGATTATATGATTCACGTTTTTGCCCTAGATAACCCTCAAGATTATTTTGAAGTTCTCCCTCCAATTTGCAGATCCCTTCACGGGCTCTGATACCAATGTTATAACATGTGCACAATGAAGTAATGAAGAGACACCGGAATGCACAAATGTTCATTATGTGTCCGTCATTTTATTATGTGAAAGATATTACAAAATGGTTGAACAAGTTACAACAGTTTATTAGATAACACTTAACTAAAATTAACTTAACACTAATATATAAGCCTTATATTTTAATAAGATCCAGATACAAATCCCCAATCCAAAGAACAATCACAAAAGGTGGCAAAATTAGGTTTCAATTCACAGCAGCAAAGGACAAATTTGGCAGCCTTAAGACACATTCACTAGGTGAACCTATGCTCTACTAAGTTCTCGACTCTCAAATTTTACAACCATTATTATGACACCCTGCACAACATCCTGGCCCAATTTCAAATCATTGTCACACCCCTGCATTTGGTAGAACGGTGATTTCCTTCTAAACCCTAAACCCTAATTAATATAGTCTACTTTCTACTAATCTAGAAGAAGTTGAGTTTGAGACTAACATCTATCCTTACATAATTCGAGGACTGTATTTCTATATTTACTATCATATTTACAAATATTTGTAGTATCTTAATCACATTTAACCCTAGTTTTGATATCACATTTTGGTAAACCTATTTATTTATAAATACATGCCAACCTAGGGTTTCATTCTTCACCCTTATGGTTTCAGATTTATCTTCTATTAGGGCTTGAATTTCAAATTTCATTTCCAAATTCCCTATACTCCATGACTAAAATCTGATTTTCAACTTATACCCTAGGGTTTCATGCTTAATTTTCCTATTAGGACCTCTCATTAGGGTACTTTCGAATGATATCTTATAGTCCAAATGACTTTATTTTTAAAACATTTGAAAAAAAATCTTACTTGCCTTAAGTTGATCAAAAACCTCTTATAATTTTGCAAAATTCATCGTGAATTTTCAAAAATAGTCGTTGCATTAATTTGACCATATCAAATTATTTCAAACCCGTTTGGCATGTCTTGTGTAATACATGGCTCATATGCATGCTTCTTCTTCCATGGATGCCAGTACAATATTAAGAATGTTTATAACATTAATACTAACCATAGACAAATTATTTATCACACTAAAAAAATGAGGTTGGTGTCATTACAATCTGAAAAGGCAAACCACCCAACAATTCTCCATTGATTACACAGAGTAGGGTAAATTAAAATACCACTCCACCACCTAGGATCACTATGAATGCACCTAATGGTTATGATCTCATATAACAACTTAGGAACACTCAAGTCAAAATTTCCAAGTTAAGAGTTGCTTCAATGATCCATTGTACACAAGGATATCCTCCAAAAAAACTGAGTGAGATTACTTTACCAAGTGATATTGAGCCAACATATTTCGTATCTATTATCAACACATTGAAAGGAGTTGATGCTACCACCTCCTTTGAGCAAGATGAATTACCTTCTCAGCATATCATAAACCAACACCTACCCTTGTACATTCAAGCAACAGTACTCAACAAAATGGTTAAGCGTGTAATAGTGGATAATGGATCAGGGTTAAACATTTGTGATATCACATTTCTTTGAGCACTTGATATTGGGGCAGACTCCCTTACACAAACACGAAGATTAGAGGTATTGATAATGTGGCTAGAAAACACCTAGAAGAGATTACATTGAACATCATACTGAGGCCAAAAGCAATAAGGCAACATTCCTAGTGATGCCCAGCGGCTTAAACTACAATCTCTTACTTGGGAGGCCTTGGGTTCATGCTATGCAAGTGGTCCCATCCATGCTACACAAGTGCATAAAATTGGGTTACTTATATACTTGTCCTGTGAACAATGACCCCTTTGAATACATTGAATCTATCATGAGTTTCATTTCACATACCAGTTCGCCAATGTCATCCATTGTAACCCCTATGCAAGTCATACCAACTGAACAAATACACTCCTATGAGGTGGGGCAAACTATCCAGGTGAACAGAAACAAGTAAAATCAAGCTCAAAATTAAGATCACGGTTTCGTGCAATATAAATCCTCCTACGCACAAAATATATGCAGACCATGTGAGCAAATGATGAATGCAAGCTCAACAATACATGACAGAATGTCTCATGCAAATATCAATGTAAAGACTGTCGGGAAATCACCAACAGATCTCAATCGCACGAAAAAAAAAAAAAAAACTCTTTCTCATATCAATAAATTGCATATCCGAGCAACTACACCAACACCAAAATTGCCCCACTCAAGATTCAGGATTCCATCGCTCTAATACCAAATGTTAATTTGGTCTGAGCTTTGCACAAATATAACACAGCAATAAACATAATAAATAATAAAACTTCTTCTTCAATCAATTTGTACTGTACATGAGAGGAGAGATTACAAACATATAAGACAAACTGCTCCTATATTCAAGGACAGATTATCTCCACAAATAACTCCTAGAACAACTTAACTCTATTCCATGTTAGTTGTTGTAACTCACAAAACAACAATTGTTATGAATTGTTTATTATAACTCTATAACAATATTAGTACTTACTATTTAAGTGAGTAATAATCAAGTTCTTATAATATAACTCACATACAAATGTTTCACACTAACTTTAATTTCCTAACAGTTGGGGAGTGTGAGGTTTGCATTTTCTTGTCTCTTTTAATTTTAATCAAGCAATTTTATTACTAGATTTAAATGGGAGCAATTGTAGTAACTGAAATTTCGTCCTAAGACACTTGGCAATAATCATTTGACATTTATCTTAGTATTATCCCATTTACACATTTATTGACTAAACTTAAAGACATCTTACTCAATCCTGCATTCTGAGTCCACCGAGTCATGAGTTGTTCTTCAACTTAGCACCTTCAGAATCAATGCACCTCATACAAAACGCATCTTCAGCCTCTCAGCAATCCTCTTCATTTTGTAGACCAAAATCCATCCTAAACCCGAACAAGTTCGCCATCCGAGAACAAGTTTGGCTGACAAGTTTGGCTGATGAATTTTCCGAGGCCAACAAAATTGTCTGATGTACTTACAACTGTTCATTTTCAAATGCATAAGTTACCTTAGTCATCTTAAGGTCAGTTGAGTGGGAAATCATTTGCACAAGACACTTACATAAATACATGTACCCTAACCTATTAGTGGCATCTAGAGGGATCCCATATGCAAGCACACTTTAAGGTGGTCTTTGAGCCCAATCATGGGATCACATTACAGCAAGCTATGCAAATTTGAATACATCATTCTTTGCTGCCCTAGATCATCATCATGTGTTAAGAGTGAAGTCAAGTATCATTGTCAAGTGTTGACAGCGTAATTAGGGCTTCGTCCTTTTCACATGTTCTCACACGCCTACCGGGAGTGAGAATTACATCAGCCTAAGGCCTCTTCGAAGTATTGTTATGAAGGCAGCACTCAGTCACTACAGAGTACTGAGGAAAATTGATTCAAATGCAAACTAACCCCCTTTTAGGTCACAAGAGGAGAGACAGGGTTTCAGCACAAGAATAAAATATTTGCAAGTACATAAGAGTTATTGCAGATCCAAATACAGATCCCAAATCTAGAGGCACAGTCACAATAAGTATCAGAATTAGGTTTCAAGTCGCAGAAATGGAAGAATTCGGCAACCCTAGGACACATTCGCTGGGAAAACCTGTCCTCCACTCAATTCTTGGCTCTTAAATTTTACAGACGTCATTGTGAGACCCTACACAACATCCTGACCTGGTTTCAAATCACTTTTACAACCCTACAGCTAGAAGAACAATGAAATTTTTCTAAACCCTGCGCCTAATTGCTATAGTCTACTTTCTAGAAGTTGTGTTGGAGCATAACATCTATTGCATAATTCTAGGACTATGTTTTTGTATTTTTTGTTTTGAAATTATATTTATACATTTTTGTATTAACTTAAATAGACTAACCGTAGTTTTCATATTACAAATTCCTATGTTCACTTGTTTTTCCTGATTTTATCGGTTGGCACTCAATCCCCTTTTCTTGTCTAGGAGGACACTCTCAATTCTAAGGGAACCTCTAAGCCCTTTACCCTTTCATAGTAATTTTTATTTATTATTTAAGAAAGAAAAAAGAAAAAATACAAGGCAAAAAAATAACAACAATGATTTTTTATATTTTGTTGACTCCTAAATTTGGTCTTTATCACTTGGCATAATTAATTTTGGCACACTTGGATGATTGACATATATCTGACTCTTTATCACACTTTCCTCTTATTCGATTTTTGATGCATCATCTTAGCCCCCTATGTCTGTCAATTTACATACTTAGGATCTGCTCAGTCTATACAGGAAAATCATATAAATCCTACACAAACATTCTCCATTCTCCATCTCACTATTCTTTTTTAGTTTCTAATCTTGATTCATCGCATTGTAACAATAAGTAATATTCTTCTAGATTCATTTATGTAAAGTTTTTGTCCAACATTTTGTATCTCACTACTAGATCCATCTTCAAGGAGAGAGAAGACTGAAGCCAATGCTGCCCTCTGCCAGAAGTGTCCCTTGTAGGGGTGACGGCTAGTTTTTGAACATTGGCACTTTCATCAGGTTAGCCTATGCTTGATCCATGGTTTGGCTATGGCAGTAAATTAATGAAGAGTCACCTAAATACAAATGACCCCATAAGTCATTATCATCTCTTCAAATCTACACACCTTGGAGATTACTTCAAAGGGGGCATATGCACATCTCAAATCTTCTAAGAACAGCAGTATAGCAGTCCATGGAGATGAAATTTGAAGTACGAAGGGTCAAAGTTGTATGGTGTGAAGTGTCAAGGATCAAAGGAAGGATCACTTTAGTTTACACATCATTATTTGAGTCACACATTGACATAGTGAGTTAGAGAACTGTGTTCGGCTTGATTCCCCTTCGTGGTATTGGTACATAGAACAGCGCTCGCCTACGCTAGGGCAATGATGAGGTCTGTCCAACCCATTAGCTCTTAGGCATTTTACTATGTGTTGTTCGAGCGCATTGTTAGGGCAACAAACAAATGAGAGATCACATAGGCTTCGTTGCATCGTATCATAGGGCTCAAGTGCCCTTAAACCTAAAGTCGAGACACAAGCACACAGTTACAGGAAGTTGCAGATCCATTGAATCTCTATGGACACTGTCAGCCGCCCCGATCACTATTATTCGATGATAGCGTCCAGAGTCCAAACACTAACTTTGCCGCTTCTTTACACCAAACACCTTAATGACACTCTCTTGAGTTGTTTACAAGTCCCTGTGTGCATTGTGCATCCCTCCTTTATTGTTGGAAGAAGATAACTCTGGGGGAAGCTTTCAAGTTTCAGGCTTTTGTTTGAGGACTATGATTGGATTGTGGGGGGAGATTTCAACACCCCCTTTCTCCTGAGGACAAAAAAGGGGGAACCATCTCTTATACTGATAGTATGGATGATTTGGCAAATTTTTTGATGAGTAATGATTTGTTTGATCTAAAGTTAGGGGGTTCTAAATTCACTTGGGCTAATAGAAGAATTGGTCAAGATCTCATCCAGATCAGATTAGATAGGTTTGTTGTGAGCCATACTTGTATGTTTAACCAACTCTATTTTCTATCCACTTTGCCCAGAATCGGGTTTGACCATAATCCGATCCTCCTCAATTTGGGCATGGCTATTCCCAAAAAAGCCAGACCTTTCAGATTTGAGAAAATGTGGCTCCAACATCCGGACATTCTCAAGAGAATGCAAGAATGGTGGGATGTGTCTGTCCATGGGGTGTCGATGTTCAAATTAAGTTTCAAGTTGAAACATGTCAAAAATAACCTAAAATTTTGGAATAAGGAGACTTTTGTGAATATTTTTTAGGCTAAAAGCAAAATTGAAGGGTTGCGAACCATAGAGGAGCTAATGGAGGAGGATGGCCTTAACCAAGCCCTGAAAAGCCAAGAGCAGATTCTTCTCATAGAATATCATGATATCCTTGCCAAAGAGGAAGTGTACTGGAAGCAAAAATCTAGAGTTAAATGGCTAAAGGAGGGCGATAGAAACACCAAGTTCTTTCATTTCTCTGCTACTTCCAGAACCAATCAACTCAAGATCAAGGAAATCAGGAAAACTGATGGAGAACTTACTGCTAATGAAAAGGAAATCAATGAAACTGTTATTAATTACTTCAAGGATCTCTTTCTTCCTGGGATAGAGCCAAATAGGACATCATGGGACAAGGTTCTAGGTCTCTTCCAGAATGTTATCTCTCAACAGGAAAACAGAGAGCTCTTGCTTATTCCGGGGAGGAAGAGATCAGATTTGTTGTTTTTGATATGGAACCGGATAAATCTCCTGGGCCAGATGGTTTCCCTGTGTTTTTTTTCCAACAATTCTGGGAGGTGATTAAGAAAGAGGTTATTGAGATGGTTCAAGAATTCTTCAGTAATGGGCAGCTCCTAAAACAAACTAACAATAATTTCATGGTCCTCATTCCCAAGATGATAGGGGCCAAGGATGTTAAATATTTCAGGCCCATTAGCCTTTGCAATACTAGCTACAAATTGCTTACCAAAATCATTGCTTTCAGGCTCAGGAAAGTGCTTGCAAATTTCATCTCTCCTAATCAAGGCACCTTTGTTCCTGGAAGACAAATTCTGGACAACATTGTGGTTATCCAAGAGGCCATTCATTCCATTGAAAATTTGGGAAGATCTGCTATGTTTGTTAAGCTTGATATGCACAAAGCCTATGACAGGGTTTCGTGGGCCTTTCTGCGGGCCATCTTGATCAAGGTTGGTTTTGATGAGTTCTTTATTAACATGATTATGGTTTGTATTTCTACTACCAGTTTCTCTGTCATTGTTAATGGAAAACCTAAAGGTTTCTTTTGAGCTGGGAGGGGGCTTAGACAAGGTGACCCCCTCTCCCCTTTTCTATATATTATTATGGAGGAGTCCTTAAGTAGACTATGCAATCAAGATGTTTCCCTTAATATTTTGCAAGGACTCAAAATTTCTAATGGTCTTTCTCCTATCTATCTCAATAAATTTATGGAAGACAACTTTATGATGGGAAAAGTTTCTATTCAGGAAGCCTCTATTTTCAAGAGTGTTTTGAATGAATATGAGAATGTCTCAGGTCAACTTGTCAATTTCCACAAAAGTGTTATTTTTTTCATTAATGTGGACGAGCAGTTTCAAGTGAGACTAGCTCGTATCCTTGGTTGCAAGATTAAGACTTTCCCAGATACCTACCTGGGAATGGCTCTCATTCATAAGAAGTCGGATCTTTCAATCTGGAATTATTTGCTGGAGAGAGTAAATAGGAAACTAGCTACCTGGAAGGGTGTCCTCCTTACTCAAGCTGGAAAAATTCAATTGCTCCAAAGTTATCTCCAAGGAATTCCCATTTATGTTATGTCTCTTTTTAGGTTACTGGTTAAGATCTTGGAGGTGTTGGAAAAAATACATAAAAGGTTCATGTGGGTTGGGGTGGAGGAGAAGTTCAAATTCCCTCTTGTGGCCTAGGATAAAGTTACTAGACCCAAGGAATGTGGTGGTATGGGCTTGAAGAATATGAGATACATGAATGAGGCCCTTGTGGCCAAAGTGGGATGGAGAGTGATAAAGGAAGATGGTCTATGGACTGACATCATCAAAAGGAAATATTTAGGGAATGTTGGTAGAATAGAGACTTTTTTTCTGCTTGACAATCTCCCTTGTGGTTCTTTTTTCTGGAAATATTTTCTTTCTTCTAGGAATATTCTGAGAAGGGGTATTAAATGGAATATTGGGAAAGGAAATAGGATTCACTTCTAGAGGGATTGCTGGTTGTCTGAGAAACCGCTTGCGGAGGAAGAGCCTTGGAGATCTGTGGTGCATTTTTTTGAAGACAGGGGCAAAGTGTGGGTAAAAGACTATTGGATTTTTTCTAATGATGATATCATTTGGGAGGCTTTGAATCCACCCCCTAATTTCATTGGGGACAAGCTCTCCTTTTTTCTCTCAACCTTAAATTATGGACTTTTTATATCCTGAAGTTTCAACAACATGAGGACTCTATTTTTTGGAAGGAAGAGGATTCGGGAAATTATTCCGTTAAATCTGCCTACTATCTTAATTTCAAGGATTTTATCCATAAGGACTATTGGGTAGACTTTGGGTGAAATATCTTCTTCCTAAAGTCAACATTTTCTTTGGTTGGTGCACAAAATAAAATCCTCACTATTGATAACTTGAGGAAATGGGGAATGGTTTACCTAACAGGTGTGTCCTTTGTAATAGAGAGGAGGAAAGTGTCAACCACCTTTTCATCTCATGCCCCTTCTCTCAAGAGGTCTTAACTAAGGTGATGGATCTGTTCCAAGTGCAGTGGATTCTTCCTAATTCCATTGAGGATTGTTGTTTGCAATGGGAATTCCCTTTCAGGTTTCCCTTTCTTATTGTTGCTTGGAAGATGGCCCTTCCCCATTTCTTCTGGTGCTTATGGAAGGAAAGGAATGCCCTCATCTTAAGAAATTAGAACATTAACATTAGAAAGGTCATTGCTTGTTGATTTACTCTATTAAAGAAAATTACAAAAATTTTCAAAGGTAATATTAAAAAGGATTGTTCTAGCAAGGAAGAGGAAGTCCTTAAATAGTTTTCCTTTAACCCTCCTCAAGTGGTCTTTCCTTCTAGTCAAATCAAGTGGTCTAAACCAGAAAGAGGCAGGGTCAAAATTAATTTTGATGGGGCTTCGAAAGGTAATATTGGCATGGCAAGGGGAGGAGGCATTATTAGAAATCATGAAGGTGACTGGATCCTTGCCAATGCTCGGCCTTTGGGTATTCAAAGAAACAATGTGGTAGATACTCACACACTACTCTAGGGTGTTAGCCTAGCTAAGGGAAGAGGTATCAAATATATTTTAATAGAGGGGAACTCTATTCTCATTATCAATGTCATTAAAAAGGATAATTACCACAATTGGGCTTTGGGTAACATTATTTTTTATATTAAGGAGCATCTTAAAGGTTTTGATTCTTTCATCATCAAACATACTCCTCTCCTCGGTAACACATGTGCAGATAGGATTGCTAATGAGGGGGTACATTATAATGATTTCAAAGTCTGGCATAAAGTTGATGTCATCCCCATCACCAATTAATGACATTACACACCATGAAAAATAAAAATAATTTCACTAGCATGTCCATGCGAGTGAGGAAAATTGGCCCATTTTTCAAAACATCAAGCTCATGTTTGGCTTTATTTCACTTTGGAAAGATCATTTTAACACCAAAATTTACAAGAACTTTTTGGTTGGGATTCTAGAAAATATTTTGGCGACCATGGGAGGAGACAGAGTCAAGGTGGAACCATCTAGCCATAGCAATATTGTGGATGACCTTTCTACGTGGAACATGCTTCGAGTTGGGGGATATAGAAAGTATATCATAAATTTGCAAGGGAACGATCCCTCGTTAACGAGGAAGTTTGGCTTGGTGTGGAAGGATGGTAAGGTGGTGGTCAAGGGTATGGAAATTAAGACCTCTGAGGAAGCCATTGCCCGGATTATTGGTATGGATATGGATGGCGTAAAAAGTTTTAAGGACAGGAATAGACGTGAGCATGAAATTAACACCATTTTTGTTGGCAAGGAAAAGGTGCATTACTTCACTGATGGAATTTCTTAGTCTTGCATCCCTAGTGTGTGGAGGGAGGTTTTCCTTCACATTATGAAGTATTTAAGTTTGGAAGGAAAGTATCGTAAGATTTACACTCATTACTTGTCTCTCTTGAATATGTTCAGGCACAAGAAAATGTTAAGTATCCCTTTGTTTTTGTTCATGTCTTTGACTACCTCTATGAAATATTTTCAGTGGGGTAAGGTGGATACCCCTATTCATGAGGGGCTCATTCTCCTTCTGTTTCAAAATCATAAACCTATGTTGGGATAAACCCATGCCCCAAATCGAGGTACGGAGGAGGATATCACTCTGGCTAAATGTCTTAGTAAGATGCGTGATGGAAAATTGGGCCATAACAAAGGTGAGGAGGGGAAGAATATGTGGGCTCCAAGATTCAATAAATTGGGTCCTCAAAAGATAAAGGAAAAATGATCTTGGAAGTTGAGCAAATCCAAGAGGACTTGAAGAAAAAAGTGCAGTACTTGGAGACTATGCTTTAGGGCATGGTAGAGGATATGAATTCTGGTGGTTATGAATGGTATGATCGACAACATCGAAGCCACCAAACAAATCTGCATTGACCTATAAATAATATTAGGAGGGAAATCAATGATTTGAATAAGCTTGTTTTGGGTGTGAGGGTTCAGTTTGGAAGCAGTTGAAGAAGAAACAGAGGAAAATAAAACATTCCAGCTTTACCAGATCTGATGAATAAGAGGAGGATGAGGATGAGATAGAGGAGGCCGTTGTGGGAGAAGAAGACGAGGAGACACCCCAAAAGAAGTTGTAGCTTGAGGCAAAATAAGGAGACTGGAGACAATGGAGGTCCAAATCCCTCTAAAAATCAAAAGATAAAATTAAAGGCGTTACTCTTGAAAAATGTAGGAGGTCTTTTGGGTGAACAGTGTCTGTTAATTTTTCAGTATAGTTATGTAGTTTCTTGTTTCTTTCATTGACTGGGATTCTCTGGACCTTTTTGTTTTGGGTTTAATCTTGTTTAAATTATTTTTTGTCCTAGTTCATTTTTTTAGTTTCAGACTGTGAGCTTTCACATTGTTATCTTTCA
Source organism: Taxus chinensis (assembly GCA_019776745.2). Lineage (NCBI taxonomy): Eukaryota > Viridiplantae > Streptophyta > Pinopsida > Cupressales > Taxaceae > Taxus > Taxus chinensis. Next base: position 329,725,040 of record CM034147.1, read on the forward strand.
TGTACTGGCCTCTGGGAGCTTATCCCTGTTTTTACCCTGTATAATAAAAAACATTATGATTTCAATTGCATTTGGGCCTAAAGTAGTAGAGACATTATTTTTCAAGGTGCCTAACATCATGCTATTTAATGTTATACTTGGAAAACCATTGTTAGAGCAAATAGAAGCAACAATTGACAACAATAATCGTTATATTTCAGTTGACTTCCTGGGTAACTAGACTATACTTCAATGAGATAGCATATACATGAAACAAGATATCAAACATCTCTCAATGGATAAGGTTACATCTCGAAGTGCGAAAATTTGGGTGCCTACACAAAAAGCGCATATTGAGCAACACGAAAATGCAAAGCATGAACAAGAACTAAAGGTTGTCATTACAAATCAAGAGCAAGAATGGAAAGAATCTTAAGGGCCAAACATTTCTACTATTGATCAAACACGAGTAAAGCAAATATGTCAGGAGAATCTAAAGCAATTGTCAACCATCACTACAGAAGAGCCAATAAAATCAATTAATATTATTAAAAAACACGTGCAATTCCAAGTGCATATCCAAGTGACTTAAGCGTCCATGAGTTAGACCAACACATTAGACATCAAACTCTAAGTACCGAAGATATATACCAATCACCATTTGCGCACACAATTTACCAAATCGTTTTATCTCATTCAATATTATGAATGTGATGAAATAATTGGACAGTTCATTCAATACCTACTAAGAGCTTCAATTTTATATCTTTCATTACAAGTTAGGTATGATCATTAATTTACAGTTACATTTTCCATAGTTATGCAGATTAATTCATTTGGTTAACAATATAGAGCCTACAACACCCATTCAGCCAGCTCTTAAGCTACTCTTGTGACAACGACCACAGATGAGCCAGCTCTTAAGCTACTCTTGTGACAACTACCACAGATGAGCTTCAATTTTATATCTTTCATTACAAGTTAGGTATGATCATTAATTTACAGTTACATTTTCCATAGTTATGCAGATTAATTCATTTGGTTAACAATATAGAGCCTACAACACCCATTCAGCCAGCTCTTAAGCTACTCTTGTGACAACTACCACAGATGAGCATAGAGCACCCACCCAATCTCATGTTGTACGAGAGAGACTGTGGGTCAAATTACACACGGCCCCTACTACTACAGATATGCAACATATACATGATCATATTGACAATATTACGAATTCAAACTAGTTTACCGTTCTAGATCATTTTTCCAGATTTTGATAGGGATAGACATACCTCTCCCCACCCACAACACATGACAATCACATTGTTTGCGCCTCGACCCCTACTTGAACATCCCCTTGATGGGATCAAAGGTTATCATTCCTAACCTACATATGTCAGCTCAACTAAACAGTTTATTGTACATAGTTTCTTATTGCTTGTTTGCTTTTACTTGATCACTCTCTTTTGAGTCAACTGATTTATTCCTCCATTCTTCTACTTTGACATTCACATTAATTGTTCAAATCGGCCATTCTTCTATCCCCTTGGCTTTGATTTGCTTGATATGTTTCACAGGCCCTTACCTTTTGCATGTTTATCATGTTCCAAACACTTACATTGACTACTGTATGATGACATGCACATACACACTCTACAACAGTCTTATCTCAGTACACATACTTTGAGGCATGTTACACCTCGATGGGGAAACTTTGCCCCCTCCATATTGACTATTTCTATTTGCTTCGTTATAGCACCCACTAAGCTTACATGATCACATCTTTCTTGTGCCTACATATCATATGACATTTGCTTTTACACTTACTCTTGTCCATTGGGGTTGTGCGTCTATTTTTTGCAAACTCCTTTGCGACATAGCTATACTACTCACAACTACATTTACTTTGGGAGCATCTCACTTGCCCTTGCTCTCTTGAGAATGCTTTGCTTTTACACCTTGTGCGCATTATGCTTTGATAGAAGCCATACATTGTTCAAAGCCCACCACTTCCTTCTATTTTGCAACTGTTGTCTTTTGGCCTTTGCATGATCATTTCTTATTTGTTAATAAAATATTCAAAAAATACAGAACCATGACCTATGCACTACTTACTTTAATTGTACACATTGTTTACTTGATGTCATTTGTAGTATACATGGTGATTTACGAATCTATTTTACACACGTTTTTCACAATATACTTGAGTTTGGATGCAGGACCTACAGGTTACATATGAACACGGACATGGACATACAGATGCTTGACATTGCTCATACCCAAAGCAAACCTTTCTACATTGAGGGCATGCCCATACTGGGGGCATATTAGTTTTTCAAGTTTTATCTTTCCATGCTAGTCCATTGATCATACTGAGCCACTTGGACTATTTATATATGACTTGCACTTGTTTATATTTGTAGAGTACTTACTTCCATGGACATTGCACTTTGTTATACATGATGATGACAGTGATTGCTTATGGATACTAACATTGCTTGCTTTGTGCTTCATTAATGTTGATGAGTATTACATTGATGGCTACATTATTTACTACTGATGTGTGCTTATACCGATTGTTCTAACTTGTGTTTACATTGTTTGGTGCATATAGTCACTTACATGTGCTTGTGTGTCATGTCATGAGTCAAATGTGTCAAAAGATCCTCCTGTCAATCTATCATGTGTCATGGCATGTGTCGATTGTGTGCCTCTTGATCATAATGTTTGCTTATGACTTATTCACCGCGACGCTTTGTATTTGTGCATATTGACATGTTTTTATTGTCGAACTACTTAACTGTGCTTGATTCTATTATGTGCTTACATAGGCTTGGGGTTGATGAATGTTACATTGATGGCAAATTTTTATATGATGCTATATCTTATCATGTTTGTGTACAAAGTAACTTTATCTTTATACATTTTACACATGATACATGTATCTCTTTCTTTTGAGATGAGAAAATTTGCAGGTTTTTTTCCATCATTCAAAAGGGGGGATACAATGGGCTTGTTTTAGAAATTTAGACTATGTAAGACTTAAAGTGTTTCACCTTAAGAGAAATATTATAAAGTTTACGAGGGTCAGCTTGATCTTATCTAAGAAATTTTCATATGAGTTTTAAAAGATAGTTGATCAAATTTGAGACATTCTATATGATTTTTAAGATTCATGAGATCACATGACACATGGACTTTACCCATATTTAGGCATTCTACATAATTTTGAGAGACACTTGATTACATGAGACATGGATTTCATCCATTATTAAGGAAATGCATTCTTAATTTGAGGGATAATATTGAGGTGCAATATTTGAGATAACACATTCAAATTAAAAGGTAGTTGATCACATAAGACATATATTTTATATATATTCACACAATTTATTTCTATAATTTTGAGATCGATGTTAAATGATGAAGTTATGTTAGAAAAACGTTGGGCCTATTTTCATCTACAATGGGAGATACATATTTTTATATACGGATCTAGTTTGGGACCTTGCAAGAAGAGGTTGTTGTCATTGCAAATCCTTTTTTAATTCTTTTTCAAAGAAGAGAATAAGGCTAGAATATATTCTTCATTTCAAGTTGTGCTACTTAAAAACCTAGGGAAATGTAGTTTGTGACTTATGTATCACTCAAATTCTAACACAATTATATTTAGTTTGAGTGGAGACATTTACATTCCTCGTCTCTCCAATAAGTTCAATAAGTGATAACTTGGTTCACATACCATCAAGTATATTCATTCCTTAGTTTTTCAAACTTCAATATTATTTAATGATTCATATATTTTGGTTTTCCTTATTATTTATAATACATTAATAAAAAACATGTTTTTCTTACATATTTTCACATGAGATAACAAGACATTCCAAAAGTATAGTTGTTAATGCCCTCAGTGGTTATCACAGGTACACATGTTCCTTTATCCTTTTAAAATACTATATTCAATATTAAATTAAAAGGGCCATTTGTAAACATTTAAATTTGGTCTTTGACACTTCGCAATATCACTTTTGGCACTCTTTGGCACACTTGTGTGATTGACATATATCTAACTCTTTATCTCACTTTCCTCCCATCTGATTTCCCATACATCATTGTATACGCCTCTTATCTCCGAGACATACTTAATCAAGATCAGCTCAATCTATAGAGACACCATAGAAATCCTACACACACATTCTCCATCTCACACATCCCACTTCACAATCTCCAAACGGTATTGTCCTCCATTGAGTGTCCTCATTGGAGCAACAACTAGTTTTTGTAATAGAGGCTTTATTAGATCGGCCTAGGCTTGATTCATGGATCGACTATGGCAGGAAATTAACGAACAGTCACATACATACAAATAACCCCATAGGTCATTATCATCTGTTGACATCCACACCCCTTAGAGATCACTTTACAAAAGGCATATACACACCTCAAATCTTCCAAGAGTAGTCTACTGAGCTAAAATCTTAAGTACAAAGGGCTGAAGTTGAATGGTGCCAAGTGTTAAGGACCAAAGGAAGGATCACTCTAGATTGCACATTGTTATTCTAGTCGCACATGCATATAGGAAGTGGGTAAACTACATTTAATTTGATCTCCCTTCGTGGTATTGGTACATAGTGCAAGGTTCACTTGCATTGAGACAGTGATCAGGACAATCTAGCCCAATGGCTCCTAAGCATTTTATTGTGCGTTGCTTTTTAAGTGCATTGCTAGGGAAAGGGACAAAGGAGAGATCACACAAGCTTTGTTGCATCAGATCGCAGTGCCCAAGTGCCTTAAACCTCAAGTGCAAACACAAGCAAGCTTGTAGACCCAACAAACCTCCCCAAACATTGTTGGCCGCCCCAAACACTACCGACTACCCCAGTCATTATCATCTGACAACAGTGTCCAGACATTGTCTTTGTTGTTGTTTGTCATCAGACACCTTGACAACACTCTCCTGAGTTGGTTACAAATCCTTGCGTGCATTGAACATCCATCTTTTAGGCAGAATCGGGTTGGATCTTCCCATTTTGCATTATCTATCTATATCTCTCTAGTTTCTCTCACCAAAAGTGTTCAAATTAACCCTAATTCAGGTTCAGGTTGTATTTATTGTATTGATTTAATACTCTAAATTGGGTCAAGTTTTACTGCATTTTATGATATTTGTGTGGGAGAGAGTTACAACACAATTCTATTTTACAGCTTTGGATCTTTTTGGCAATTTATAAAGTTGCTAAGGTGTGACCGAGATCCTTGATTCGGTACACTGCCTTTCACAAGATCTATAAAAACAATGAAGAAAACATAATAAATTTCAACTCTCACTTATGCAGCATGGCAAATATGTTCCAACAATCTATTAAACAATGGGCACGACCATGCAGCATCCCCACAGTGATTCCTCTCCTAACAATACAACTTGAATTTAGTGGCCTTGACAATTATAAGGGATATGTAGATCCACATAACTTGGCTTGGTCTACACAATCAAAAAAGTCGCCTTCAATTCATATGATCGTCAAGGAAATTGATGATACTCCTTCACTACCATCTCTATAGGATCCCAACCATCCTAATCACGAGGCATCATGCACTCCTTGGGTGGTTACCAATAGTGGAGTGTAATGTCCCTCTTTTTCTTGGATAGTTGTTGGTCGAAGACCTTTGGCCCATTTAGTCTACCCGACGGCCAAAGGAGGAGATTAAGGGTGACTTAAGTCATAAAATTATTATAAAGTGCCAATTTGAAAATAATTATTATAAAGCAATTATAATAATATTATTATGACTTAATAAAGTGTCTTTTAAATGGCCAAAGTGATTTTATTTCACTCTAGGCTAAAAGTGCGACTTGACATGGTGGGCCAAAATAGACATTAGGAAAATAATAAAATATTATGTAATGTTTATTTGCCCAAGGGAAAAGTGCGACTTGGTATGGGCATGCTTTTAGGGTATTTTGGCACTCTCTTCTCATTGGAAGATGGAAAGGTGATTTTATAATATTTTTCCTATAAAAAGGAGAGGGGCGACTTGGGTAGGGCATTGGATAATCATTACTATTCATGCTTTTGCATAATTGGAGCTGTCACAAGCTACAGGAATTTTTAGGGGACGAAAACCCTCTAGGAAACTCAAGGGAGGAACGAAAACTCTTCCTTTTTCTCATTCCCAAGTTGTATGAAGACTCGGGAATATTTCTGAGTATTTTGCTTGATCTATTCTGGCTGGAGCGACCTCTTTTGGGGTTTATTTGCAAGTTTTTTCGCAATTAAAAGCGCTGTTTTGGAGCTGCTGTTTGTGGGAACTATTAGGCATATTTTTCTACATAATTTCCAGCACTTTGTGGAAGGTTTCAGACTGTTTTCTAGCTGCTGTAATAAACAGGTCAGATCTGAAATTTATCTTATAAAGATTCAGTATTTTGTGCCCTCAAAACTATCATTTTGCTTGCTAAATTTCAGTGAATTACAAAAGAGGCATCAGAAAGGGTTAAGGTGATTTTGTGTGATTGAAAATACCAATTTTCTATTCCTACCCTAGTCGCATTTTCTGGAATAAAATACAGATCTGCACTCAAATTCAGTTTTTTAAGTGTTATCTAGTTATGCATTGTTAGGGTATTTTATTGGAAAATATCAGAAAATTATCTCCCATTAAAGGGGATCTTTCATGGAGATATTGTGTTTCAATAACTGCATCTTTCCTACAATGGCTTCCAACTGTGAGTATTTTGACCAGCACCTAACCACCTTACTCCCTCCAACGATTACATCTATAGGACAGGACCGTCTCGCTACTCTCAACCATAGTTACCATGTTCGAAAAGTTCGGGTTGTTCGGATAGGGAAAAAAGTTCGGAAGTTCGGAATTTTGTAAAAATTCGGTTCGGTTCGGTTTGGCTCGAAAAAATTATAAATTTTTAAAAAATATAAAATATGAATAATTACCAAAAAAATTATAAAAACTAAAATACTTATTAATAATATACTAAAAGTTAAACCTAAAATAATTAAATTTATGTAACTAGTTACTAAAGTAACTTAAACATTCGGTAATAAATTCAAGTATTACTATTATTAAGTATTAATCTCTACATATTGCTATTAAATTATTAATGTCTCTAAATAATAAGAAGTTGTTTGGTCCAAAAAGGTGCAAAAATGGATTTTATGAAAATAAGAAAAATATTGCCATCAATGCGTAGAGTTTGAGAAAAATATACACTTTTGGAGAAAACGGCACTAGAAACTGAGCCATAGAATGAAAGTTATGGCACATGCAAGTTTTTGCTGCTACATCTTCCCGGACCCTTTCCAAAAATGGCAAATTTTTTCCAAAAATGGCAAATTTTTTTCTATCCTTGTGAAAAAAATCCAAAACCGAACTTTTTTGCCAAAAAAGGAAAAAAAAATTTAGTCCCGAACCGAACCTAGCGAACAAGTTCGCTTTTCCCTAAAAATTCGGTCCGAACCGAATTTCGCCTGTGTTCGCCCGAATATGGTAACTATGCTCTCAACCTCTTCTTATCTCTCCAATTTCAAACCAATCTTCTTCTCATCCTCTACTTTAATTGAAAAAGACTCCTAAACTTGTGCAAGCTTCCTCGTACTCCAAGGTAGAATTTTCTCAAGTGTTTGGCTCTTCTCTTACTCCAATGCTTACCACAGGTTTCATTCTTAAGGAGGGAAGACACCCATCAGCTTTGCACTCAACAACTCAACATGATATGATCTATGACTTGGATACAATCTTCACGCAACTATAGTATTACCTCCATAATATAGATAACTTCCATGCAGATCATTGATTTTTAGAGCTGAATATTCATATGAGAATCCTTTTGGCATCAATAATACATTTACGTCTCCAGGATATTTCATTCCTAAACGTTCCAAGTTCTCTTGTTTGACATTTTGATTCTATTAATTTTGGGTCTTCAACATCACTATTTGTGGTTTGCATGCACTCCATACTCCACAATTTTCCATTAACTCCTAGTTCATCTTGGAAGCTAGGAGGTGATTTTGATTCCTCTCCATAGATTGGGGGAAAAATTCCCTAAACAAGTAAGAATTGATGAGATTCACTCTTGTAAACATTTCTATAATTTGGTTTCAGCTTTTAGCTTTCACTTTCCACCTTTTTTTGTTATTGCTTTTGCTCGGTCTTATCTAGCCAGAACACATCCTCATTATCGTACATGTATATATTCCACATTAATTTAGAGTATATAATATATATACAATTTTGGAAGCAATCTCCTTACTCTTTGTTGCCGTGTTTCTTTTCCTATAGCTCTAAGAGCCATATCAATACAGCTTAATGGCAAACCTCAACGACAGATTCAAGCTACGAAGGTGCTATGAAGGCATTTTAAAAAAACTTTGCAAAAATGAGTTCAAGAGAGCTATATATGGTACCTAGATTTTCTGCTTCTTTTTGGTTTAAAGCTGGTGTTAGAATGTGGGTATAAGTATTTCTGCTTCTTTTTGGTTTAAATATGGTGTTAGAATGTTTCTTATAGCGCTTTTCCATTTCTCTACTAGAGCTTATCTTCTAAGAGTTTTCCAATAAAAACAACTGTTCAAGCAAGTTTCCAGCTAAATGAGGATTTATGGCTTCATAATGATCCCTGACATTGTTTTCTGGTATAGCATCCAATGATCCTTGATCACCACCAGAGTTGTTTCACTATTATCAGCTGTATCAAACTAAAGATAAATAAAAGCAATAAATTAGATTAATTTTCAAAAATGACCAAAGTAGGTCAATGGGACTTAAGAGTATACCAAGCTATTGTAGCAAGTAGGAGTGCTAAAAAGAACAACAAGAAATATATACTTAAAACTAAAACAATGAAGATCCTAATCAAAGGAGGTGACAACTAAAACAATAAAGATCCTAAATAGAGGAGGTGAAAACTATAACAATAAAGATCCTAACTAAAGGAAGTGAACCCAAAATCGCTAAACTCTAGACAAGTCGGGAAAGACAGCCAAATAACGTAAATAACCATGTGCCAAAGAAACGACAAAAGAATCCAAAAGAAGAAGACCAATGGAAACCAAGGTTGGATCTCATCTGTACAAGCCTTGAGCAGAAGAATGGCTGGTATGCTCATGAATATCAATAAAGTACCCTTAGCAGCAGCATGAAATCCTCGGAATGACTTTCATACTCAGCATTTTCTTTTGGTACAGAAACCTCTTTTGGCATCTCCATGGTAACATTTATACCATTGAAATTCCATGTCCAACCAAATTTTGGCCTCCAAATTCTACTCCATTTCATTATAATGTGAGGCAACCCTTAAATCTAACTTGTTTTTCCATGAAAAGAAACTTTTATTATATTTACTAAGCATCTTCTTGAATGCCCTCCTATCCACAAAGATATATGCCCACAAGGCCAAGAAAGTGGCTCTGATACAGATTTTGTGAGCCACCTTTCAAACGAATAGTGAATGAGAAATGCTACAACACATTGAAAACATTTTTCTTTTTCTTTTGAAAACTGAAATTTAACAAATCCAAAAAAATTGCTTTTATAAACAGTAACAATATTGAAATATGGCATATGCTAAGAAAACTCTACAGAAAAGCTGTATTATTGTTAAAGTAGCTTTTCCAACCAGTGATAAAGAAAACAAAAAAAATCCTAAGAAGATATGGATGCCAACTCAGGCCTGGAAGACTGCCAGGGGAAGCATGTACACTTCACTTTGCTAAAGTGTAGTGCTATCAAGCTCCTTGCATAACACTCCAAAGCATTCCTTCCTCTAAAGCTTAACAGCTTTTCAAAGTTATTTTCCCCCCTGTATTGCTTGTTTGATGTTTCCTTCTACCTATGAGATGCACTAGAATGCTTATTACAACCTCAGTATAAAAAGATTCTTTGTAACTTCCAGTGATATCAAAGATACTTTTAATCTTTCTTGTCATGAAAAGATTCTTTCTAATCCCCTATGAAAGGGAGGATGTTTTCCCAAGATTCTTTGTACATCTCATGACAAGATTCCTTGTGTTTCCAGTATAGCTCTTATGAAAAAAATCCTTTAACTCGTATGTTCTGCAAATCACATGTTTGAATACTTTGTCTGCTACCAAAAACAAAAAACTTCTTCACGATTTCCACTAAATACAACCTAGTATGCTAGCACTTTTGGTTACTTGATTAGCGGTTTCCCAACAAACTCCACAATATCTCTAACAAAATTCCATGTACAGAGAAACTCGATCTATAAAGGGTGGCATTTCTTAAACATATCTAAAAATCAAACTCAAAATTCCATGGTTGAGGTTAAAACAGAGTCACTATCATATGCCAAACCCTGTACAAGGACTGCCTTGGATGACTTTACCATACATAAATTAACCAGTATGTAACCTATGACGAGAAAACAAAACTTTCAACCACATGTCCAAGCAATCACAAGTCTTGACTCTTTGATGATCCATGCATGTACATTCTCATAAGCAGAGAACCTGCCCAAAATAAAATGAATACCACCATAGTGACATAGTTTTTTCAAAATGTTCCTTGGCCGCATTATTTTGTGACTCAATCTTAAGAGCATCCTTGGAAGACAAATTATTGCCCAATTCACCCTATCAATACTGGACGAACCGTCTCCATTAATGACCACCTTCAAAGAGTTGGTTCTTGTAATGTCCATTTGGGTACCTTGCTGAAAACCAGCATTTTGTTAAGAACCCATATTCACACGTATAAAAGCCATGAGCTTCATTCCCACCACTTCCCGGAATCTTCACCGTGGCAAGTCTGTAGAAGTGTGTGTAAATAGTTAACAAGAACATCACATACATTGCTGAAGACCCCCAATTTGATCTTTTGATTAAGGACCCATATCCACAAGCACAATCATAAGCAATATTCTTGGAAAAATTGTATTAAATGGAAAATAACTTTTAAATTCGGATTCAAAACTGAGTGTAGGCATATAATGTAGATCATAGTTACAAGACTCGGACTAAGAAAAATGAATACGCCGAGCAATCTCAGACTTTGTAAAGCCCCTCGTACAAAACTCAGCGACAGACTTAAATACTTCAACTGAAGTCTTTGACATGCAAATGAGTGTCTCTTTTCTGTTTTTAAGGCAATGGAGTCTCGTGCTCTTACCACAAAATTTTGTAGTGTCTCGTAGACTCGATCCATTTTGGTGCATTTTGGATCATTCGTTACTCAGACTCCGGATAGTCTCAAAACTATGATGTAGATAGACAAGTCATGCTTTTGGTCACTGGGATGAAAATATCAGGAAGTCATACAAGTTTTCTTTTGCTTGATCTTTAGCTTCACTGCTATCAGACATCATGAAATTGAATACACTGATAATAATAATAGACAAGGAAACCTCCTTTGCGTCAAACGATCATAATCATGTTGGTGATGATCGCCATTTACATATCTCTACACAATCTCCTATTTTCCAACTAATCACGTCCCAAATATCAGAATAATTAAGAACCCACACGTCCCATGATTTGCAATTCCTAGGAGAAAAATTAACCTAATGCAAAAAATGAACAACCGCAAAGTCTGAGCTAGTATTTTCGCCATAGATTTTTTTTTATTGAGCTCCGAGAGAGTAGAGAACGAAGACTGCCCTAGATCATTTATGGAGTTGTTTAAATAACCATTGACGTGCATATAAGAAAAAACAACATTCTGAATTTCTTGTAAAACAGAAGATAGCACAGAATAGTTCGGCTTACCTCGGTAAAATCGTGGCAAAGGGTGTTCATACCAAATTTCTTCGACAATCAAGACCTTCAATCTTTTTCCCTCCGGAAACACCACCTTAAATAAATATGGGTTTTCCTTCAAAGCAAAGAGGTCGCATAAGAAGTCATTGTCACTCGGCCACAAAAATAACTCTTCAAATTCAAAGGTTTTATATTTTCAGAGCTATGGAATGCTTAAAAAAAACATTGCCACGTAACGGCTTATTCCACCCGATGATAATTGTAGTTAAATTAAACAGGTTTAATTAATTATATTTACTTGAATTTAATAAATCTTATATTACAAGTGCCCTAATCTTGTCAAGTAAATAGATGATTGGTAAAAATATATAAAATATTATTATTAGAAGTATCTTTAAAATTTAAATTTGATTAAATATTTTTGTTTGGTGACATATTTATTAGTATTATTGGTATATGTTATTTAATATTAGTGGATTTGTGTTTTTTTTAATAATTGATATGTAATTAATTAAATTTTTGTTTATTCTCGACTATTTCATTTATCATGTCAAAAAATTTATCATGTTAAAAGTATTTTCGAATATTGCAAGTCATATTCTTGAAAATGATGATTAATTAGTCCCATATCAATAGCTTTATCTTTGTTATTATAATATATTAGATCTATCACATCAACCAACATCTTTATATTTATTATCCTACCGAAGGCAAGTACATCATCTTCACACAAATAAATACTCATTTTGATCAATTTCATTCAAATTGTGCCATGTGTATTTAAATGACATTGGACTAAAGTTTTATGTTGCAATTTTTTATTTAGGCTCCACTTTATTGGTCGACCCTTTTGTTTGTCATTGTTAGAGAAAAGTCGTTGTCCTCTCACTGTGTATGATGCAGGTTTGGTTGCTTTTGTGTGGCTTGAGGTAAGGTATGTATGTTGTTTGCTTTCACAATGTCAAATTTTCTTTGCCATTTTCATCAACCTGGAGGAAAATAAACTACAGTCTGAATAGCAGCATAAGGAGGAGAATGAAAACTTCTTCAGATTTTGACAGAGCCCCATAACGAGCAACATAAGGAGCGGCATACAAGGTACTTTCTTAGGAGCAGGAACTGGCAACATCAAGTTTAGAAAATGCGGGAGGACTACGTGTTTGAAAATGCGGGAGGGCTGCATGAGGGTTTTGAAAGCGCGGTTTCAGCAGCTCTGGCTACTGAATGTCTTTCAAAGGACTGCATAATAGCTGCTAAAGCACCGATAAAAGAGAAAGAATCGACCAAAGGTGGTAGTTTTGGATCTAGAGCCTGGGCGGATGTTGTAAAGATTCCTCCTGACAAAAATGTGGGGCCTCATCCTGCATGTGATCTAATTTTTAAAAGTACAAAAGATGTTGAAGGGGTGACCCACTTACAGGTGCCTGACGGATGTTTGCATAGGGCACTGGAGAAAACCAATCTGGCCCTAGTCGGCAAATTTTTGGGGTCACGACCCAATGTGGACATTATCAGAAAATGGGCCATTCGCAGATGGAAACCAAAAGGGGATTTGATCATCACCACCATGGCAAAGGGATTTTTTCTGGCCCGTTTTAATCTCCAATCTGATGTTGACTCGGTCTTGTTGGGTGGTCCCTGGTGTCTGGGTAATATGGGACTGTTTCTAAAAAAATGGTATCCTGGATTCAATCCATTTGCTGAGAACATTCATACCATACCCATATGGTATAGACTCCCAGGGCTACCCCTTCATTTATGGGATGATGAAATCCTCCTTCATGTAGCCAAATCGATTCGTTCACCTATTGGGCTGGATGGGCCCACGAGAAATAGGTCTAAGACTAGCATTTGCTAAGGTTCTGTAGTCTCTACTGAAATGGATCAAGAGCTTAATGATCACATTGTATCTACAGTCCAAAGGTTGGAGTATGGAAACAACAAATAGAATATGAAGCTTTCCAGCTAAGAGGTAGCAAATGTCATAAATGATAGGCCACTTTGCCAGCATAATGCCCTGAACAAACAGTACAAAAGCTGGAAATACCCTCAGATATATCTAAAGCTGTAAAGACAGAAACAGACGGATAAGGCTGATAAAGAGCCGCTAACTGATCTAGCTACTGGAAGTAGACATTTACAGAGGCATTCCAGGTTAAAAGAACGGAAAAAAGGATTTAAGGCGAAGAGGCCACCAGTTTATAGAAAACTGTGGAGACCTAAGAAATTGGTTGAGACTCAACAAGAAATCGATCTGGATCTGAAAGAGGAAGAAAGCAAAAGGGGGATGTCAGTGGATTCAGCAATGAACACTTTGACACCAGAGAGATCCGAGTAGAAGTTGAGTATGGAGGTTGATGAAGAAAATGAACAAGTTATCATTTCTCTTTCTTATATGGAAGAAGAGATGGAAAAAACCACTGCTCATCAAGAGCTGTTAAATAGAAATAGCTCTCTGAGGAGAAATTCAAAATGAGACAAGGAAAATCTCAAATAGGATCTGGAATCCATTGCACGAGATCTAAACCAAGATAAAGAGGATACTGATATGGTAGGAGCTAGCTTCTAAACTGGATAAACAGGCTGATATTGTCACAGGAAAAGAGGATGGGGAAATTACCCCTATTAGCAAGGCACAAATGTATACCAAATTGTGATAATGATGGATTCATCTTAGTGAGAAGAAAGAAAAAGAGGTCTAAAAAGTCTGGAAGAAAGTCCGGAATCACTCTATAGTGATAAAAAGAAGCAGATTGGAAGTTGGGAAGCTTCCACCTCAAGGATCACAAGGGCCACTGCTAGAAGAACTGCAAATATTAGAGTCACATATAGAAAAGGCAGGCTATCAAAGAGAAAAGCAAGAGAAAAAGAGACTGAAAAATAAATTGTAGATGGTACACAAAAAATTTTGAACCATCCGGCAATGATGCATTTCCAAAGTTTGTTTTTCTTAATGTGAAGGTTATTTCTTGGAATGTCAGAGGCCTCAATGGTGGGCCCAAGTAAAGAATGCTAAAGGAAATTAAAAGATCAAACAGGCCTAGCATCCTTCTTATTCATGGAAACTAAAATGAAAAGTAAGGCAGTTGAAGATTGCAAAAGATATTTCTGGGAGAACGCTGCCTCTGCTGCATGTTGATTCTCAAGGGGCTTCTGGAGGCTTAGCTGGATCTTTTGGGATACCAAGATTGTTACACACGGTAAGGCACTCTCCTCCTCCCAGAACCATTTAGCTATTATCTTTAAAAGTCTTGACAACGAATCACGTAGCTGGATTCTGTCTAATATTTACGCGCCCAATACTGTTACTGGCAAAAGAAATCTATGGAAAGAGTTAACCTTATTCCGAAGTAATGTTGAAAACATGAATTGGTTGGTTATGGGAGACTTCAATACTCCTTTAAATCTGAGAGAAAAATTTGGGGGAAGCTCTGAATTCTCCCTTGGTATGGAAGAATTTGTTGGCTTCATTTCGACTGCAGTTAATCTTACGGACATCAGAGCTTCATGGCAATCAAGGGCTACCTGGTCCAACAAAAGATTTGGGGAGAACTTAATCCAGGTTAAACTTGACAGAGCTCTTATTTCTGCCAATTGGATTCTGGATCAGAATTTTCATCTTTCTTCTCTCCCCATAACGGGCTCTGATCATAATCCAATTGTCCTAAATTTCTTCAATTGGACAAAACATTTTCATGGCTAATTTCAAATTTGAGAAAATGTGGCTCGAGCATGAAGATATTCTGGATAGAATTAAAGAGTGGTGGTATTGGGAAGGCACAGGGACGGCCCAATTCAGGCTTCTACAGAAGTTGAAGAATGTTAAACAAAAGATTAGAATTTGGAATAAAGAGGTTTTTGGAAACATTTTTGAAAAGAAGAAAAAACTTAAGCAACAGCTAGAAGAGCTTGAGCTAAATGTTTCTGTGAAAGGTATGTCTCTAGAGGATCATCAGCGGGAAAAAAAACTCCTCTTGGATCTGCATAATATAGACAGCCATGAAGAATCCTTTTGGAGAATGAAGTCTAGAGCCCTTTGGCTTAAAGCAGGCAACAGGAATACAAATATTTATGTTTCATTTGACAGCCATCAAACATAGAGCTTGTAACAGAATATCTGAGGTTGCTAAAGGCAATGGAAACATTACTAAGGATCCTGAGGACATCAAAGCGGAAGCACTTAATTTTTACAAGAACCTCCTCACTGAGAATAACCCCTACAATGAACAAGCGACCTCTTTCCTCTTAGACTTCATTCCTAATAATCTAATACCTGCTGAGAGATTTAAAAGTCTTTCAAAAACTATCACCATTGAGGAATTAAAAAAGGTTGTTTTTGCTTTAGAAGGGGATAAGGCTCCAGGTCTAGATGGCTTTTCAGCTAACTTTTACCAAAGATGTTGGGAAATATGCTCTGAAGATCTCTTGAAAGCTGTTAATGAATTTTACAGAACTATGAAATCTTATTAAAGAACTAAATAATCCACACATTTTTCTTGCCCCAAAAAAGTTGGATGCAAAGGACTTCAAAGATTTCATGTCTATCAGTTTGGTTAATGTCATTTATAGGATTTTCACAAAGATTCTCACCACTAGAATGAAACCTATACTCATGGAGATCATTTCTCAACAGCGGAGTTGGATTCATTCAGGGAAGAATTATCCAAGATGGAATTATCATGGTTCATGAAACTATACATTCTATGGATAAAAGTAAAAAGGCGGGGATGGCCATCAAGCTAAGACATGCATAAAGCTTTCGACAGAGTCTCCTGGAGATTCATAGATGAGGTCCTATCCAAATTTGGTTTTCAAATCAAATTCAGAAAAATCATTCACTCTTGTATCTCTACCTCTAGATTCTCTGTGGTTGTTAATGGGGAACCTGTGGGTTTTTTTGCCAGTAATAGAGGATGGTCTATCCAGCAAGGTGACCCAATCTCCCCTCTTTTATTCATTATTATGGCTGACAGTTTAAGCAGATCTATTTCACAAAGCTATTGACATTGGCATGATAAAAGGCTTTCCTCCAACTACTGGCAATCAGATCTCCTGGGTTAAACATCAACAGTTTGCTGATGACACTCTGCCTCTCCTGATGGCTTCTATTATTGAGGCAAAGGCTATCAAAATAAGTATCCTTAGATTTTATGAGGAAGCCTCGGGAGTGAAAAAAGTTAATTTTGACAAAAGATCTATTTATTTCTTCAATACTCCTGAGGAAAGGCAAAGAAAGATTACTAATATTCTAGGATGCACTATTAATTCTCTACCAGCTACTTACTTAGGTTTACCTTTAAGTACTGGCAAGATTTTTGTGGAGGTATGGAATGATCTTATTAAGAGATTTCAAAGAAAGTTGGCTGGCTGGAAAGGAGCCGTACTTTCAAGTGCAGGAAAAAGTGCCTTTTGGTTAAAAGCACGCTCCAAAACTTGCCTATTTACATATTGTCAATGGTCAGCATGAATAGGAACAGCTGTGATGAACAGTATTGAGAAGATTCAAAAACACTTTCTATGGCACGGTACTGAGGAAAGATTCAGATATCATCTTGTGGCTTGGGAACAGGTATGTAAACCTCTAGAGACTGGGGGGGTTAGACATCAAAGATATCAAACATATGAGTACTTCCCTTACTGCTTGTAAAGTTAGGATGGAGGCTTATAAAAGAGCACATAACCTTGGACAGACTCTGATTAAGATCAAATATCTTTCAAACCAAAACCAATGCATTTCCTTCATTTATGATCAGTCCCTTCCGAATGGTTCTATTTTCTGGAACACCTTCTTCACGGAGCAGACACATTCTTTCTTAGGGGTCCCTAGCTGGAAGCTTGGAGATGGAAAAAACATAAAGTCTTCTGGACCTGATAAGTGGATGGATTGAAAACTGGATTTCTGCTTATGCATCATATTAAGACAACTTAATTGCAAATAAGATCAGGGTCACAAATTCTAGGGTTACCAATTGAGAGGGATGGAAACAAAAGAAAATGGAAGCAGACTAAAAGTGGAGAATGATAGTATCCAGACTGATATTATATCTCTCACAGAATCAACTTTTCCCTAATCCATCTTAAGTAATCAAAATCTTAAAGATGAGCTCATTTGGAAAGATTCTTTTGATGGGGACCCTACACTGTTAAATCATGATATAATTCTGTCTTTGTATCCATGGAAAGCGAAATAAGTGGCACAAGTTATGGATGCTATGAGTCAACCCCTGTATTGAGTGGACTTCTTTTGGATGATATTATTAATCACAAGGTCCTAATTTAATGGTACATGGAAATCAAACTTCCTTCACTCCTCTTGGCCTTGAAATTTCGACCTAACTATGCATCAGATATGTCAGGTCCCATTTATAAATGGAATAAACTTCAAGATGTTAAAATTCATGTTTCCAGGGTCCCCTCAGATTGTTTATAACTCCCATGGTCGAAGTTGGAAGGAGAAAGCTCCTCTAGATAAGTGCGATTACTGCCTCATTCAGAATAGAAAGTAGTTCGGGCCAGGAAAATTTGTGAAAAATCGGCTTAAGTCCCAGTCCTAGTTACCAATGATGTTACAAATGGGATCCAAAAGTACGCGAACCGCCCAAACCAGCCGAAAATGATTTGATAACATGCCCCATCAAAGAATTCTGGGACAAGTCCCAGGGAAGATAAGTACGATTCAGGCGAAAACATGCATGTTTGACTGAGGGTTCCCTCAGATTTTTTCTTAAACTGCTGAGAGGGGCGCAAATGGGACAAATCGGTTCAAAAAGACGCGAAGCTCTGCCGAACCGATGCCAAAAAGGGTCAAGTCAGTTGCAGACAGCAATTGGGACGCGCGGGACAAAAGGGCACGAAAGCTTGGGCCAGAACCGGCCAAAAAAGGGTGAAAGTCAGTCGGCTAAGTCCTAGTCCCCGGGACAAAGTCGGGACATTTGGGAAAATACCTCAACCCGGCGCAGAATCGGACCGAAATTGTCCTACAGGCGGCCCAAATCAAAACAATAGGGACAAGTCCGGGACAAAAGAGTGTGCGAAATAACGCGAACTGAAGCCGAAGTTCAGCCGAAACAAGCCAACTTCAGCACAAGGAAAATAGGGACAAGTGTCTTTGGACAAATGAGGGACAAGCGAACCGGCCGATTTCAGGCGAACCAGAGGATTTTGTCCCAAGAAGCACAGGGACAACTGGGACGGATGGACGCGAAGTACGCGGCCAAGACTCGGCAGGCCCGAAAACCATTGAGAAATTGCCACGTGTCATCAAGAGAAGCCAAAAGGTCAAAGGGCAAGGTTTGAAGCGCTGGCCCGAGCCAATACAAATTGGACACGTGTCGAATGGAGCATAGAAGTGTGGAGCTCGGGGAGGAGTTGGACCAAGTTTGGCCAAATCTATGCCAACACGGGTCATAAGGGAAGGAAGACCCGTCAAAGGTTCGTCATTTGAACCAATGCATGCCACGTATCCCTAGTGGCGGGGCGTGGGAAAAATATGTGGAAAATGTGTCCCAGCTAGACCACCACAAGTCAAATTTCAAAAGAGAGCCTGCCAAGAGGTGGAGGAGAGAGAGTTGCTCAGCGAATCAGCAACCTGCCATGTGTCATCCAGGTGGCAGAGCGCGGGAAGAATATTTAAAAAATCAGTTTTGATCTGTTTTGTGCCCCTAAATCTTCAGATCGCCATATCTTTTGATCCAGAGCTCGGATTTCCACATTCTTTATATCAACAGACAGATGGTGAGATGCTCTACAAGATTTCGAGGATCAATCTCGCGTTTTGGTGCAGTCTAGAGGGAGAAAATTGAGAAACGGCTCTAACGCATGGTAATGCCAGAAGTGACGCTTCAACAACCAGTTTTAATGCTAATAGGTCATAGCCCGCTTCTTTTGCCACGGCCATAAAGTGACATTTTAGCGGCCAGAATTAATGCAAATGGGTCACATTCTCCTCCAAATCAGTCAAAGTGATAGGGTATGGGTTTGTAAGATCCTAAAATGCTGATTTAATGCATCTGCAGTCAATGTGGTAGTGGGCTTGCACAAATTTCCCCACGTTCCCTGTCTCTTGGGCTCGACCCATGCAATTGTAAACAGCCAGATTTGGCTCATTTTTTTTTATAAAGGGGGACATAACAAGGTTGTTCGTCATTTCTTTCTGCTCTGCCCTCCCTTATTTTCTTCTCTAGGGTTCAAAATGGAGTTCAAAAACCTCCTCTCTTGCTCTGTAATGGCATTTTTTTCCTTTTAACTAATGAAATGATGTTTCTGTGCAAACTTCTGGAGCAAACAAAATGTGTTTTGTGATGCATCTGTCCATCCTTGCTTCGTTTTTGCTCGTTTCTCTTCTTGCCTCTCTTCATTGCAGGTATTTGTGCATGTTTGAATGTTCATTGCAGGTTCTGGAGCTGTGTTCATGGAGTTTTGGGACATTTTTCTGTGTGAAATCTATCCTTGGGCCTGTGATGCATCTGTCCATCCTTCCCATTGCTCACCTCTCTTTGTCCCATGGCAGTTTTGATAGATGTCCAACATTCTCCTTCTCTGGTGTATCACCGTTTAAGTGTAGGCTTTTGTTCTTTTCCTTTCTCTCTCTCTCTCTCTCTCTCTCTGTCTCCTTGGCATTGTTAGATTAGGATTAGATTATCTTTGCTGCACTGGGAATAGCTTGTGGC
The DNA here is from genome assembly GCA_019776745.2 of Taxus chinensis. Taxonomy (NCBI): domain Eukaryota; kingdom Viridiplantae; phylum Streptophyta; class Pinopsida; order Cupressales; family Taxaceae; genus Taxus; species Taxus chinensis. Next base: position 329,745,420 of record CM034147.1, read on the forward strand.
AGGTAGTTTAGGAGCAGGAACTATCCTTCTCTGGAGATTCCTCTCTCAGCTTTCACAAGTCCCACGCTTGGAGAGAGGTTTCCATGTTGTGCAATCACACTGGATGCCTGAGTGATCAACCTAGAAGCTTGATCTGCATCCAGGGGTGCTGTGATTTTACACTAACAGTTTTGGCACGCCGGGTGGGACCTTAGAGGTCTTCCACTTCATCTTTTACAGGTTGATGTGCTCCTGTGAAGATTTCAGCCTTTGGAGGCACTTACAAACACATCTGGAAACTCCATCTGGTTAACAACCCATCTCTGAAGTTGCAGACCTTCCTTTCCATTCATTTTCCATCCATTCTTCCTTCCATCCCTTCCATCTTCTTTTCCATTCCATGAAGTTGTGCAATCATGACGTCATTTCCATCATGGAATTCACATCAACAACAGTAGTATATTCCACCTCCAACACATTTTGTAAATCCTCCAAATCAACATTTTGAGCAGATTCAAGATCAGTATGCATACCCATATGAGCAGCAGTGCCAAAGTCAGTTTGGCTATGGAGCCTTCCAAGAGCAAGGGTGTGCATACAATGAAGACCATTAGATGTAAGATGCTGGTCTGTTAGAAAAAATCCAAAAGATGGAGGTAGGGGATGGTGCAGTCCAAGGCTCAGGCACAGATGAAAGCATTTGGAATCAGTTGGCAGAGTACCTTGTCCATGGGTGGGACCTTTTCTAAGGCATTACAGCCCTCAGGAGAAGCTTGACTTCATGATTGCAATGCTGCCCTTTGCTTGCAAAGTGGATTGAAGAAATAAAAATGTATAAGAGGAGTATTCAACAACCTTGCCAACAAGTAAACACACCTTCTCATGCCTTTTCTTTTCCTCTTTCCCAATCTGTTTCATCTCAGCAGTGTCAAGCTTTCAAACTCTCCATCTGCTGTCCCAAATGTTGAATCCCATGTCTCCACCTCTCAGTCTTCCACCACACCTCAATTCTTCTTTCCTTTTTCCTTCTAAACAGTCATCCCCTCCACAAGAGCTAAATGAAATACCTCCCACTCCAAAGAAACAAGAGGTTTCACCTCCTCCACTGTCCAAATCAGTCATCCCCTCCACAAGAGCTAAGAGAAAACACCCCCTCATCCAAAGAAACAAGAGGTTTCACCTCTTGCACCACCACAAAAAAATGTCAAATCAGTTGAGTTTCAAACCCATCCCTCCTCTTGCATTCCCCAATCCATGTTGGGAGGATGACAATCAGAATGCCAGTCAAGGAAAACAACAGCAAAAAGAGAAGCCAAACAAAGATGAAGAAATTCAAAGTTTGAAGAGTTGGGCTCTTAGATTTGGGATGACAAAGATCCCCTTGATGGTTAAACCTATATAAGAGGCTAAGGTTGAACAAATGGTGGCCAGGGATGATTTTGTTGCAGAAGAAGAAGAAGATCTTGCAGTCACAACTTGTCCTCTAGAGCAGCAGACCGAAGAGTTTGACTTGAAAAACTTCATGCTAGAGGAAGAGTTCTATCAAGAGCAAGATTGTATTCAACTAGTAGAGGAAGGAGAAGTTTCTCCAATTCCAAAAGAAGAGGAGCACAAATCTAGCTGTGGAAGGAGAAAAAACGCAGATCCAAAGGGCTTTGAGCACAAAGCAGGCTATAGGAAGAACCTTCAATTCTTCTTTATACTTCACCTCTCTCAAGTTCCAGTGCTGAAGAGGAGTTTGACCTCTCAAACTCAATGTTGAAGGGAGAAAGAAACCATGGTGGTCAAGTTATAGACCAAGAGAACACCATGGAGGAAATTGAACATGAACAGTGGGACAGCAATGAGGTAGTTTACCTGTCAGTTTTGGAGAACTATTTTGATGAAGAAGAGCCGATTGAGGTTTCACCATTCTCTCTTTCATCATCCACACTCCAAAACACTTGAGTCTGCTGTCATGAAGGAGGGCATTCATTTACAACAGCCAGCATCTTACAATAACTCTTCGGAATCAAAATTGGAAGATTTTAATCTTTCACTGTTCTTCATTGGAGAAAGAGAAAGGACAGAAGGAATTTCTACCATTTCTTCCACACCATCCATTCAAGAAGGTCCACAAGAAGACTCCATTCTTGGAGTTGAAAATCAGGGAAATGGGCATACTCCAACGGATCAGAACTTGCCCAATCAGGTATTTGGCTTCATTAGAGCCAAAGGCAGAAGTCACAACCAGTCATGCTTTCTTCTGAGCATAGAGGGTGAGCTACAAAGTACCAAGGATCAGCTGCCATACCTCTTCAATCCAAAATGCAGAGCAACTAAAAGAGGTATTGGATTTGTTTTCAGCTGATACTTTGATGATTTGGATAGAAGACTAGCTTCTTGTTGATTTTGCATCCATCCAAACAGCCATGATTAGTGCCAAATCAATTACATGGCTGCCACTTTTGAGAAAGGGAAGCTATTTCTCACAACCAATTGCAGGATTTGTTTAGCTTGCTTTTGCTTCCAGTTAGAGTAGAGTGGCTAGGTTTGCTTTCAGCGAGAAGAAGTGCTTGTGCACCCACTCTGCATGTTCCATTTGGGACATGTATGATTTTCAGTTTTGTACATAGTTTTTGGTGTTGTTGGTTTTACTCTTGCACAGTTCGTTTCAGTGGCATCTTGGTGAGAGACACTCCAGGTTCAATGGGTTTCCAAGTGGCTCAGAGGGAGGTTTTCAAAGTTCAGATCAGTTGCAGGTTGCAACTCATGACTCCATGCCCAATGGATGCTTCAGGATACTGATCATTCATCTAGCAGGCAGATGCCCCCACTGAGTCGCCAAACTGTTATCAAAATTTCACCCCCTGGATAAATTTCGATAACATGCATCAGATTCTCAGGTCCCAGAAAAATTGATTGATTCGGGGCCAAAATTCATGTTTCCAGGGTCCCCTCAGATTTTTTTCTAACTCCCCTAGTCGAAGAGGAAAAGAGCAAGCTCTGAGAAAATGCGAAAAAAAGGTTGCAGAAGGCAAGTAGGTTGATCCAGGAAAAAATCATAAAAATGACTAAGTCCTAGCCCTAGGGGCAGTCGGGACATTTGGGACAAAAAGGCCCGAACCGGCCGGCTCGGCCGAAGTAAGCACAAACAGCCCGCAAAGCAACAGGGACATCTGGGACAAAAGTACGCGGTGGACGCGAAATGCCGGTTCGACCGAGAGGAAAAAATTGGCTAACTGCTGAGAGACGCCTGTGGGACAATCGGGCCAAAAAGGCGTGAACCGGCCGGACTGGCCGAAAAGAGTCAAGTCAGCCCAAAAGCAATTGGGACAAGCGGGCCAGAAATACCCGAACCGGCCGAAATTGTCCCAAAAGGTCCAAAATCAAAATAAGACGTCCGGGACAAAAAGACCCGAAATACACGAAGAAGCCGAAGGAGCCGAAAGCCAATCAAAAGGTGCCACGTGTCTTTGGCCAAATGAGGGACAAGGAAGCCCATTTCAGGCGGATCGGAGGTTTTTGTCCCAAGCAGCACTGGGACATCCGGGACGAATGGACGCGAAGTACGCGGAAGACCCGGCAGGCCCGAGAACCATTGAGAAATTGCCACGTGTCATCAAGGAAAAGCCGAAGGGTCAAAGGGCAAGATTTGAGTGCTGGCCCGAGCCAATAGAAATTGGACACGTGTCTAATGGAGCATAGAAGTGCGGAGCTCGGGGAGGAGTTGGAAGGTTTGGCCAAATCTAAGCCAAAAGGGGTAAAAGTGAAGGAAGACCCGACAGGTTCGTGAACCAACCAATGCATGCCACGTATCCCTAGTGGCGGGGCATGGGAAAAAAATGTGGAAAATATTCCAAGAGCACCAAAAGTCAAAATTCAAGAGACAGCCCGCCGAAAAGCAGAGGAGAGAGAATTATTCAGCGAATCAGAGCATGCCACGTGGCGTCCAAGTGGCAGTGCGCGGGAAAATATTTCAAAATCCGTTTTCGCCTGTTCCGTGTCCTAAATCTTCAGATCGACATATCTTTCGATCCAGAACTCAGATTTGCACGTTCTTGATATCAATGGAAAGCTGTTGAAATTCTCTACACGTTTCCAGGGTCAATCTTGCATTTTGGTATAGTCCGGAGGGAGAAAATTGAGAAAACGCCTCTGGCACGAAATAACAAGCAGAGGTAATACTTCAACAACCACTTTAATGCAGCAGACAGTTCGCCGCTTCTGTTAGGCAAACCGCCGCTTTGCCAGAACCCGCCACTTCTACCATGATGGACGAATTAAATGCAACCTAGAGGTGGTTGGGGCAGATTTCAAATTCCTCTCTTTTTTCTCTCCCATTCTTCCTATAAATTGTAAGGAGGGGTTTCTTTCTGTAGTTGGACATTTTCTGTTTTGCACCCTCCCTTCTCTCCTGTTCATAAGAAGATTTGTGGAGTTTTCAAACCTCCCATATAGACTGTAACACCGTTTTTGCCTTCTGGCTATTGCAATGTATTGAATCGATCCTTGAGCAATATATATGTGTCTGTGGTTGCTTCTAAACCCTCTTACATATTTATTACTGTCATTCTTGATCTTTCATTGCATTTTTGCTATCTGTGCATGGTGTTGTGTTATATCTACATGGTCTGTGTTTAATGTGGCAAAGCATATGTTCTTCATTCCTCGGTGCATCACCTCTATTAGCTTAGATTTATTTTATGCATTTTCTTACCTTGTCTCCTTGGCATATTAGATTAGATTTTGAGAAAACCCTCTGCATATTTCGTGTGCACCTGAACAGAGGAATAGGAACCAGCCTTTCTCTGGAGATTCCTTTCTCACTCTTCAAGTCCCACACTTGGAGAAAGGATTCAATGTTATGCAATCACACTAGATATTAATATGATCAACCTAGAAAACTGATCAATATCCAGGGGTGCTGTGATTTTGCACTAACAATGACAACCTCATCAAGAAGGGATTCATCATGCTGAATAGATGTTGCATGTGTCAAAAAGAGGTAGAAGATATAAAGCATTTATTCCTCCATTGTGAGTTTGTTTCCAAAATTTGGCAGCTTGCTTTTGCAAAGTTTAATCAGAGATGGATTTTTCCCCTTACCTGTCTTCAGGCCTGGGAGCAATGGGACTCTCTGTTTAAGCATTGTGTGGTGAAAAGATTGTGGCAACTCGTTTTACCCCACACTATGTGGAGAGTTTGGAAGGCTCGTAATGATAACATTTTCAGAAACAATAGAAAGGCTTGTAACAAAGTCTACAAGGAAATTATCATTGTTGTGCAAGATAATATTGCTAGATTTAAACCTCCTAAAAATAGGCTTTACCCTAAGAAGGAAGAATACATCCTGACTGATTGGAATATTGACACTGCCTTCAATAAGAATAACAATGGTATAGATAGAAACACAGTCCAGTGGATTAAGCCTCCCACTGATTGGTACAAGTTAAATTTTGATGGGGCCTCAAAAGGCAATCCGGGGGACTCTGGAGGAGGGGGAGTCATCAGAGATCAAAGAGGCTATTTTGTTGCTACTTTTTCTAGGAGAATGGGTAGGCAGACTAATCATTACTCTGAAGTCCTGATGGCTCTTTGGGGTATAAGATTTACCAGAGATTGTAATATTCCGAATATTATAATTGAAGGTGATTCTCTGAATATCATCAATCTATTAAACAAAAAGCAACACCCCAGCTGGTCAATCAGAGATTTCATTGGGGAAGCTATTGATATATGCAAGAGCTTTGAAAATGTTAAAATCACCCACACCTATCGGGAAGGAAATAGGGTCGCAGATAGTTTGGCTAACCTCAGTGTTACTAATACCTTTCAAACTTGGCTTAGGGGGGACGTTCTGCCCACTCAAATCAATAAAGCCATAATCAATGATCTACATGGCCGAGAAAATCAACACTAATGGTTATAATATGGATGCTAATGTGTGGATCCTCAAGTACAATATGATGACATCAGATAAGACATGGATGATTGATGTGATATGTGCGAGATGGACTGTCATCATTTATAGGCATAGGAGGAAAGCCGAGGAGCGGGGCAATAATTACAAGTATGGTATAATAATTAAACCTGCTTTCACGGAAAGGAAAGATTCAAAAACCAACATCAAAGCTATGATTGTCCCGCATAGTGATAGCATTTTTACCGTTGAGAAAAGGAAAAGGAACAGTGGAAACATGGGGGGTCCGCCTTATAAAACTGAACCGACCCACAATCTGGCGTGGAAAGAGGATACGGTGCTTTGGAACTACCTTCAAATCGGGGGTCTGTCTAATTTAATTGAAAGGATTCAAGGATTTGACCAAGACATTTCTATCAGATTCGCCCAGGGATGGAAGAATCAGATTTTCAAATACAGTAACATGGAGATTGAGATCACGGAAGAGCTCATCACCCATATCACGGGCCTTAGCTTGGAGGGCACCAAATTCTTCAGTAAGAAGGTGGACAGGGAGGTAGAGACCAAGAAGTTCCTGGACGATGGGGAGAATCTTGAATTCGTGACTGCTGGCATCAAGGTGGCATCGATTCCTGAGCCTTTTACTGAGCTTGCCAGGATGGTTGTTAGGTATGTAACTCTTGAAGGAAGATTTGTGACTATATCTCAAAAACATTTGATATTTCTTAATCACTTTCGTAGAAATATCATCATCAGCTTTCCTCACTATTTGATAAACTCTCTAGAGAAATCAATTAGGGAAGTTCAGAGCCACTCTAGGGCTGTCCCTTTGCACCAAGGGCTTATCCTCCTGATCCATCGCCACTATTATAGCTGCCCCCCCATGAATCCTACCCCACCTTCTTCCTCCATACCTCCACCTGCTCACACCGCTTCCACTCCCCCCTGCTGAAAAGGAAGATTGAAGCTGCTGCTTCCAGCAAGAAAAGCAAGAGCATAAAAGCTAAAATCCCTTCTTCTCAACGGGTTTTGAGGAGCCACAAAGACTTGGAACTTGCTGAGAACCTCCTGCATATCAGTAAACCGATGGAGGAGCCCAAGGAGGAGGAATTGATGGATAGAGTGGACAGGTTAGAAAAGGAGATACAAGAGCTTAAAGGGACTATAAAAAATATGGAAAGAGCTAAGGGAAAAGGAATTCTTCAAAGTGATGATGAAGAGGGGGTTATTGCTGAAGTCTTCAAGAAGTTACAGTCTTTGGATGGCAGAATGGGGAATGCAAAAAGTCGTAATGACTGCATATTATCTGCCCTTAAAAGCATTTATAATTTCATTGAACAACATGTTCATAGTGTATGTAGTTTAAGTGGGATTAATGAAGACATTTGGGGCCCTAAAGAGAAAAGGGATATTGCAATTTCTCATGCAGATATGAAAGACTCCTCTCAGGCCACTACCATTGCCTTCTTCATGTCGCTGCAGGCTATCAAGACCAAGATTGACAGGGCTATCAAGTAACGGGTTGCTGTGTTGTTGTTTTTTGGCTGTGAAGTTGCTGTTGTCTGGCGGTTTTGGAGCTACTTTTTGGCAGAGTTTTATATGTTGAATCTCTTTTGGTTGCTTTTTGATATTTTCTGCTTCTTTTTGGATCATTGTTCGTTTGGATCCTTTCTTCACATGTATTATCATATTTGGTTGTTGAGCCCTCTTAGGTTGGTTGTTTCTCTCGCCTTTGCGATCTGGCTTTTGAGCCCTTTTGTATACAGGGTATAGTCCCTTCAAAACTATTTGCCCTTAATAAAAAAAAACATAAGGAGCGGCATAAGAATCCTATGTTGCAATTTATTTATGTCAATTGTTTGTGGGCACCCAACGCTCAGAGTTTGGAATCTATAGGCAAGCGAGCAGGTGTGAATTTCTTGCCACTATTACCCAATAATATATTATTTGGAGTGATTTGTCCAAATATTATAATTTTTTACTTTACCCAAAAATATATTATTTGGAGTGATTTATAGTTTACCTATAACTATATTTATTATTATTCAATTGTTTTAACGGCTTTTTTTTGTTTCCCACATTTGCATTTGCTTCTTATACTGGAGGTAGCTTCGACCTGCAACTATCTATGGTTATGCATGATATGTTTGACAAAATGTCTGTGTATAGGCTAAAATGACAATTGTTATTTCATCTCCAGCTCTGAAAATCATACGCTTGAAACAATTTAGGTTGTTTTATTTGACAGAGGTAAAGCCACCCATTCAACTAACATTATGATACATTGTATTCGGTGGAACGTCTTCTCTGACTATTTTTCTTCCACTATATTAAGGCTTCCTAAAAGTTTTAATATTCATAGATTTGAGTAGAATTTCTTCTGTTGAGAAAAATGGGTTCATGTCTCTAAAATCCATAGATTTAGTTTACTATCAATTCTAGTAGAAACATTTATTTTCAGTAAAATGGGTTCTTGGGTTGTAACATTTGGAATTGTTGCAATATTATTTTTGGCTTCTATTAATGCTTAGCTCTCTATAACATTTTATGATAAGTTGTGCCAAAATGCCTTGTCTATAATCAAGTGTACGATTAAAAAAGCAATGGAAAATGAATCAAGAATGGGTGCATCTTTAGTTCGTCTTCACTTTCATGACTGCTTTGTTGAAGTTCATTGGCATTTTGTTGTTTCCAACTCTTTCTTATTTTCAATGCTCATATTCTAGCTTAAAATTAAAACTGGTATCTTATGCACTACTCTTGTCTAAAATTAGTCTGTGTATCATATTTCTGAGCCAAACACTTAGAGTTGTTACATTATAAGAGACATGGTGCAGTTGTTTTATGTCACAAAGTAAACTGATTTTTAAAAGAAAATCTAAATTTCACCAAACTTCATTCTCATCTAACATGAACTCAAACTTTACCCATTTTTTGTGAGAATTTTTGCTTGGAACTATTTCATATCAACAACATCAAGATACAAAAGTTTAACCTACATCAATGCAGTGATTTAGAGGAGTGTCCCCATGTTATTTGTGATATGCCCTCTTCTCTGTCATGGACTATTAGCAAACTAAAATCTACTTCTTAGGGAAGTGGCCTAAGCTAATGGCTAACAATTGATGGGTTGTATAGGTTATAATATTTGTTGATTCCCCAAAACTTCTCTCATGATGTTACATTAGGATGCATAACAAACTGATTTGAAATAGTTTATTACTAATGGGATTAGTGTAGTTGATACTCCAGACCTAAAACCACTTAAAGTTGTAGTAACTAGATTTCCTTTGTTGTACTGACTAGATTTTCTTTGCTCCAATAAAAGATTGGATTTCCTAAAACTACCTTTTTCATATGATAGTTAGAAATTAATCCATCATCTTCGCCCTTACAAATTGTTCTCAACTTACATAAATTAAATGTAAGTTCGCACCAAAACATTAAACCTGCCATTTTTTATTATATCTCGGATTACTTAAAATTACACATTGAAATGGTAGTGGCACTATAAACTATGGTGAAGGTGATTTACATTAATAAATAAGTTTTATCCATTTTAGATAAACATTTTTTTTAATCCATAGTTATCAAATTGTTGGTGATTTGGAGTTTGACATGAGTAGTAGAAAAATACAGGTAGAAAGGCCCTTCACATGATTTCACTTCAATGTGGGTGAACTATTAAATAATATTGGTTTTCTAACTAAAATTAAAAATTGGTATTTTAAATATTGACGGAAAAACCTAAAAATACAAACACTTTAAATTTCATGACTATATATAGTTCTTATACAATTTATAAGGGAAGGTAATTTTTAAATATTTCACTTCAAATTGTTTGAAACAAATTTATTAATATAATATTAGTTAAATGCAACCAAGTGTTCAATTTGATCAGTTCATCTTTTCTAGCATACAACTAGCTTTTGCTAAAAATGTGCCAAAAAAGGAGGGTTTGAAATTGAGTTTGGGAATCCGTCGAAGCATCATGGAGAACAAACTTTTGTTAGATGTTTTAAGTACAAGTGCCCCAGTAAATATATCATTATGTAAAATGTGAAAGGATGTAAATTGAACTCAAATATGTAAAATGTGAAAGGATGTTTGGTCAAAAAATTTCACAAACAACTATGTTCTATGGATTGTAATTACAGGATATGCGAAAAATGAGTTTTTTTTTAAAAGGCCTTGGAAATTTTCGAGCAAATATAATTGATAGGTGTAAACCGAGACTCCACAACCTTTTCCAGCATCCTCCCCACTGCTCTCAAATAAGGACCTTTGGAGAAGGTCATGGAAAACCATCTAAGTATAATGGCAGAAAACTTTTGTAATATGTAGTTACAAGTGCATGAATGCATCTTATAGAATTATGTCTGAAATTGATATATTTTGATGGTTGAAATTATTGGTTGTGCTAGCTATCTTATGAAAATTGTAAACTTTATCATTAACATGCCAATTAAATATGAGGTGGTTGTGTGGATGTGTTTTCTTAGTTCTTGTAAAGAACATAAAAATACGGTGTTACCATTATTTACAATAACTCTTCTTTTCAAGTTGAATCTGCAAAACGTTGCAACTTAAGTTCTTTTTTATGAAACATCTATGTAGAGGTGCACATGTGGGTGAGGTTCAAATGGTAAAGATATCAAGATGAAGGATAAAGTAATTAAAAATGTACTCGGATGTATTTGGATTAAAGGCCATAAAAGGGTGCATGTATTTTAAGTAGGAGATTGATCACACCCATAAACACAACGTAATATGATATTTTTATTATTCAAAACATGTATTGAGTGATGTGGAAAAGGAGTAAAAAAAATTTATTGCTCTGTGACCATAATGTGAATTTGGAAATTGTGTATGGATTTTTAAATACACCCCCTCAAACATCTCTTGTTGTGATCCATAGGGATCTGAAAAAGGAACCACTTCATCAAAACAACTAGATCTAGAAGAAAAATTAAGTAGAAAGAAGAGCCGATTGTAAAGTTACAGAACCGCCACTTTGTGCAGAGTAGTGGTTGTATAACCACCCTGACGGTCGTGTAACCTCCGATTTGTATACATTGGCAGTCCTGTCACTAATGGATGAAAAATAAACAAGAGCCATTAATAGCCACAAATTTCAAGCGTCTAGATTGTGTCTATCCCTTGGAGGACATTTCTCATTCTCCAGTGCACATGAGGATCAGGAAGCAAGTTATTTAAGGGAGAGCATAACCAATAATTGATCATCGAAGTTGGAATACAAGAGAGTGAGAAATAAACCATGGGAGTTGGAAGTGTTTTATAGAAGTAAGGTGTACAAACAAAGCAACCAAGTATAGAAGGGATGTATTTTACATTGTTTACCTTCTTTCCTCTTGTTGTAATTTGTAATTCCTTAGAATTGACCAATAAAAATTGGGAAGAAAGATAAGTTTCCCTTCTCAATTAGTTTACCCTCAACTTTGGGGTTTCCAGGATAAAAATTGTTATGAATTGTTATCTTTCCTTCACTGCAAAGTAGTTCTAAGTTTTAGTTTTGCTCAATAATTAATTAAGTCTTCCATTTTGAAGAGTTAGAAGTATGACAGTAATTGTTTGTGATATTGTGAATTTCCAAAGTTTGAGATTTATAGATAATTTTGGTATCAGAGTTGATTGTTATCCAGGATTTTGGTATTCATTCTTTTTATTTGTATGATAGTGACAAGATCTAAAGGTGAAGAAGTTTTACCTTGTGATCTAGACATATCTACGAAAAAGTGGAAATCTAAGATCAAATGGAGAAGGAGAACCTGGTCCATAGAATTCAGATGATGGAAACCATGATCGATAGGTTATATAGACACCAACAAGAACCCTCATATCTATAAAACATGGATTCAATCAAGAAAGATTCCATGGACTCGGTGGTTTGAGCTTTGGCTAAAAAGTTTGGCATAGGAAAGAGCCACATAGAGGAAGAAGATATGAAGGAGGATGAAGAATAAAATCTAGTTGAGAAGGTAAAATCTGATCATTCCCTTTTTAAAGTTGAAACTAAGGTTGAAATTAAGAGCTTTGAAGGACAAGTACATGAAGAATTGCTTGATAAATGGTTAAAACAATTGGAAGTCTATTTTAACGTCCATAGTGTCACTGAGGCATAGAGGATCACCTTTGCATGTCTCAAAATGGAGGGACATGCTCTGGTTTGGTGGGAAACCCATCTAGCCACTTGTGAAAAGAAGAAACGTCCTATTGTGAAATCTTGGCAAGAATTTAAAGAATTACTTCGAGCTAATTTTTATCCTATTGGCCACAAGAGTGACCAAATTATTAAATACCAGTATTTTAGACAATGCAATGATCAGAGTGTACAGGAATATACTACCGAGTTTTGGAGGTAGGCCATGTTACTGAATATGGACTTAGAGGATGAGGACATTCTAACTAAGTACTTGGGAGGACTTCACACTTGCCTTCGAAGAAAATTCATCTCCACAAAGTCTAAATATCTCAATGTCACATGTGTGCAAGCATACTATATAGATGATGAGAAAAAGCAAGGAAAAGTAGAGCCAAAGGCAAAGTAGTCAACAAATTAGCAGAAGAAAGAACATGGGCAAACAGGTAACAAAGGTAAGTGGAAAGGGAAAGGTAAATAAACTGCCAATACTTTAAATACTTGTAAAGATCCCAAGAATTTTTGTAAGAACTATGATATCAATGGTCATACTGATGCTACCTATTGGAAGTTGCATCCGGATTTACATCCGAAGAACCGAACCAAGGCCTCAAAGAAGTCCATGACAGATATGAAGTCAGAAGGGGAGGTGGAAATCGAAGATGACTTAGATGTAGAAGAGAGGCTTGGATGCATGACCACTAACATGGATGGCTAGGAAGAGGAGATGAGTAGACTATTCCAGATGAAGGGAACTAAGGTAAATGCTTTGGTTAATACTAGTTCCCAGTCTAACTTGATTTCTGAAGCAGTGGTAAAGAAGCTTGGTCTTAATACTTACGAGTATCCACACCCTTATCCTTTGGGTTGGGTGAAGAAGGGATGTTATATTTATGAGAAGGGAGAACCAGTACAGATGGATCAAGGATGGGATCAACTACAACATCCGGGCACACCAGCGTAAGACACATGTTACTATGGTGAATGCTAACCAAGAACAATGACTTATTCAAGAAAATCATAATTAGTTTTGTTTAATTTTGTTAAAGGATAAACAATATGGGGTAGAAGTTTTAGATATTTCTAACCAGAGAAAGTATGATTTGGATAGTATTATTCAGTATTTTTAGGAAGTATTTCAGGCTCCCAGTGGGTTACCACCAAAACAAGAAGTAGAGCATGAGATTCAACTATTTCCAGAGTCCCCTTTACCGAACATTGGGTTGTATAGGCAATCCTTTCTTAAGAGTATTGAAGTAAAGAAAAAACTCTAGAAACTACTAGACCAAGCCATGATACGTTTGAGCACCTCACCATGTGGTTCACCTATTGTGATGGTGCCAAAGAAGGATGGTTCTTAGAGAATGTGCATCGACTACCGCACTTTGAACAAGATCACCATAAAGAAAAAATATCCACTTCCTTGAATAGATGATCTCTTGGACCAGCTTCAACATGCCAAATTATTCACGAAGTTGGATATCAAGTCCGGTTATCACCAATTCATAATGAAGGAGGAGGATATATGAAAGACTACCTTCAAAACAAAACAAGGTTTGTATGAATGATTAGTACTTCCTTTTGGGTTATGCAATGCACCCGCTACATTTATGAGATTGATGAATGCTGTATTGTGGGATTTCATAGATTCATGTGTCATTGTATATCTAGACGATATCTTGTTTTTTAGTGCCACATGGGAAGAACATCTAACTCGTTTAAAACAAGTCTTGCAAGTCCTCAGGGAGAAACAACTACTTTGTAATATGAAGAAATGTGAATTTTTGAAACAGTCACTTGTCTATCTTGGGCACATGGTTGGAGGAGGAGAGCTACGAGTGGATCCAAAGAAGGTGGAAGCCATCACTAATTGTCCAACACCAACAGGAGCCACAGAGACTAGGAGTTTTGTGGGAGTAGTACAATACATGCAGAAGTTCATTATGGGCTTCTCCGTGATTGCAACACCTTTACACACATTGGCCATAAAGAGTAAGGGTTTTGACTGGGGTAAGGAACAAGAAAAATCCTTTGAGTTATTAAAATATAAGATTAGTCATGCTCCAGTACTTGCTCTTCCTAGTTTGCAGCAACCTTTTGAAGTAGAGATAGATGCCAGTGATTACGTTATGGGCATAGTGTTGCTTCAAGGAGGTAAACCCGTATGCTATTATTTTGAAGCTTTCACTTCACTAGTCAAAGGATATTTAATATATGATAAGGAAATGTATGCACTAGTTCAAGAAATTAAAAAATGGAAACATTATTTGTTGGGTAAAGAAACTATTGTGCAAACTAACCAAAAACCTCTCCATTATTTGCAATCATAGTCTAAATTGTAGCAGGAAAGGCACTACAAATGGATGAGGTTCCTTTAGTAGTTCCATCTGGTGATAAAATACAAGAAGGGTAGTAAAAAATTGGTGGTAGACATGTTGTCTAGGCCACCCACACAGGAGAATTTTTCCTGTTTGATCATTATCTCTCAGATCGATCCCTTCATGAAGGAATATTATGAAGAGGCATATGCCCAGGACAAAGACTTTGGGGTGACATTTCAGTAGTTGCAGTCCCAAGGAATTGAAAGGATAGAGATTTAAGATTGTTATCTCAAGGACATGCTACTCTACTGATGGGGGAAGCTTTACATGCCAAAAGAAGAAAGAATTCTATTGATGAGGGAAGCACATACCTCGAAAGTAGTGGGACATTTCAGTGTTGGTAAGACCCTAGTCCACTTGCAAAGGTATGTGTATTGGCCCAATATGCAAGAAGAAATATAAAAATTTATACGTGGATGTAAAATTTGTTGTACCAGCAAGCCTAAGACTAGGAAGGAGGGTTTGTATATGCCTCTGTCAGTACCTACTCATCTGTGGGAGGACATTTCTATGGATTTTATAGGAGGATTACCTATGTCTAAACATGACCATGACTATCTATATGTTTGTGTTAATAGATTTAGTAAGATGTGTATTCTTATGGCATGTAAAAAGACAATAAAAGTAATTAAGGCAGCAGATCTTTTCTTTGCTAATGTATGGGTGCATTTTGGTTTGCCAAAGTCTATTGTTTTTGACAAGGATTCTAGGTTCTTGGGGAACTTTTGGACTACTTTGTGGGACAAGATGGATACCAGGTTACAAAGGAGCATAAATTTCCATCCACATACATATAGACAAACAAAGGTGGTAAACAAGACTTTGGTATAGTTGATCAGAGGGTATAACAACAAATATCCAAGGACTTGGGATGAGTCCTTAGCCTACATTCAACATTCCTATAACTGGGCAATACACACATCCACTATAAAGTCACTGTTTGAAGCATGCTTGGGATATCTATCTACAAATCCGCTGGATATAGCATTGGGTAACAAGATGAGGATGAGACACGAGACACCGAGGTGACTAGAGAAAAAAAATTCATCAAGAAGATCCAAAAAATCCATCTCAACGTCAAAGAACAACTACAGGAATCTCAAGCCTAGTACAAATCTAGGCACGATCAACATAGGAGGGAACATAAAATTCATGTTGGGGATAGGGTTTGGATTTACTTGAGCAAGGAGATACTACAAGGTCAAGCACGGAAGCTCAAGCCACTACGATATGGGCCCTTCACCATATTGGAGCAGGTTGGATAAAATGCCTTTTGACTTGATTTACCATCATTTATGAGGATGTACTCTGTAGTAAACTGTGAGAACTTGCACCTATATGAGCCATCCATACTAGATGAAGATGGAGGACTACAATTTCTACCTTCCATTGAGGATTTCATCTTGGACTCATGAGGTGAATTGGAGGAGGATGTAGTGCTGCAGCAGAAGGTCAGAGAGACTAGGAGAGGTCCCCAAGAGTCTTTGTAGATTTAATTGAAAGGAAAGACACCAAGGCAGTCTCGGTGGTACTCCAAGGAGAAAGTGAGGGAATTATTTCCTCATCTACTCCCCCACTAAGCTTTTGTGGGACCAAAATCCTCCTAAGTAGGGGAGGTGTGATCCATAGGGATCCAAAATGACTCTACTTCATCAAATTAGTCAGCACGAAGAAGGAAAACTAATATACGGAGGTTCTATATTTTTAGTAACAAGACCACTGCTCTATGTAGAGTGGTGGTTATAGAACCGCCACCCAACCAGGGTGACGGTCTTGGGACTACTGGTCTACTTTGGGCAGTGGTCCTAGCTCTTTCAGACAGAAAACAAAAATATGAAACGAATAACCCAGAATTTGGAAGGTTGTCCATGTCTCTTCTCCTCTATGACCTTTCCCATTCTCCAATGCATGGGAGGACATGAGAAAGGATATAAATACATGTTTGTAGAATAGAATAGGATCATGGAAGGATGAAAGCAAGTGAGAAAGAAGTTCTTAGTGCTGGAATTGTGTTTTGTAAAATAAAGGAGTCTTGAGACAGAGAAAGCAAGTATTTGGGAGGAAGTGTGAGATATTATCTACTTCTCTTTCATTCTTATTGTGGAAAATTTTCAAGTACTTGTACATTTTCGAATTGGCCAATCTAAAGTGGGAAGAAAGAGCAATTAGTCCTTCCCATACTGGTTTTTCCTCCTCTAGATTCTAGGATAAAATATGTTGGTGTTTAAGCTTAAATTCTTTCCTTTGACCTCCATGGTGTGGCCTTCTAAGCATAGAGCATAATTCATTCACCAGCTAATCTGGTATCATTTTCTAATATAAACCCCAGATACAATAATGGGTTTATTTTGTGATTTTGAAGAGATGGAATTCCAGAAGGGTTAAAGAGTTTACAGATCAAGGTCCCTTTGGAAATGACAGGTTAAACCCACTCTTCAAAGATGATGTCATGGTTGACCATAGTGGGGTTGAGGATAATTATCCTCGAGTAGAATTTGAGTTTAGTCCCGCAAAAATCAATAATTTCTTATTCCAAAATACACATGAGGTTCTTATGTGGGTTGTAGAGCTAGGAGCTAGGTTACCATCTACAGTTGATAACCAGTATGGCTCAAATTCGGCCGGTATCAACCTGGAGAAGACCTTCAAGTAGATCATGGACAAACTCAACCATATTGACGATCAATATTCCAAACCCAACTCATGCCTCTACTTCTATGCTACAAAATGATGAGGGGATACCTTTACAAAATTATGGGGGATATCACATCCCTACTATTAGAGTTCATTGTGAAGACCATGAAGAACATGCTCATTTTGAGCAACCTCCTCCTCGTGAGAGTCGTAAAGTGGTACCCACTCAAGAGGTAACTTTAGAACAACAAGTGCAAGCTCTCACTCGCCAATTGGAAATTTTGGCTTCACATGTAAATAAGGAACAAACGAATCCTTCTAAATAAGTTAAACCAAAAGCTTCGTACCAATAATTCTATACCAACAATCTTGATTAGGAGGCACGTATAGTTCTAGTGTTTATGAGAGAACTACTTTATGTCAGATCAATAAAGGTGGGGATACAACTAGATCAGTTAACTGATTATGTACAAGCCAATTTCAAAACCCATCACTTAAGGGTGGACCAACTCTTCAACCAAGAGTGGTCAATGATGAAGTACCCTTATAGCTTTACAAAAAGGCAATACAAACACTGGATAAAAGTATCAATTTGAGGAGTTATGCTCATATCCCTTTGACAAGGCTAAGTTGCAGGTACCTTTCTCACGTCATTTTGATTATCCAAAGTTCAACAAATACAAGGGAAAAGGTGACCCTAGAGACCATATTAAGGACTTTTATATGGCATGTCAAGAGGTCATGTTTAGCGATAATTATCTCATTCACCTCTTCTCACAAGGTTTAGAAGGTCAAGTGTTGCAATGGTTTTTACACATCCCTAAAGGGTCTATTTCTACATGCCCAAAACTAGCCAAACACTTTGTACGCCATTTCTCATTTAATATAGAAAGTGATGTCAACATGTTAGATTTATGTAATGCAAAACAATGGAATAATGAAAAATTCGCTAGTTTCTTATAAGGATGGCAAGCGTTAGCTAACTGCTTCCCTTGCTCTATATAAGAGAAATAACTGATTAGTATATTTGTGCCCAACTTACACCCTGAAATTACATTCCACTTGCATATGCATTATGGAAATATGAAGGTGAAGAGTGTTGATAGACTCAAGGAGTAGTCATAACTTCAGAGAATAGCATTAGTTAGCCAAAGGGACTTAAAAACCCTTCTTATGTCATCATAGTGATTCAACACCTCATGAAAAATCAAAATTATGATTGCCCATGGTGGAACAATCAACATGCATAGGTGAGTGCCATAGTAACAAACTTTAAATGGGAGTACCGAGCATGTTCAGACTCGCCTATGCTCCCTTGAAACTTGCAAAGGGAATTCCAACCCCTGAATATAAACGTCTAATGGCTTTCACCTCTCTATATGAATCTATAGTCATCAATATTCCAAGAATAGTTCAGGTGGTTAACATGGTCAGGTAACCTGAAGGACTATACAATTGAATGGGGATGATTGTACCTAAGCCATCCATGGTTTAGGGAAAATAACTATTGTGGATTTCATCAGATGTAGAAGGTTGTCATAAAATTGAGTAAGATGGCTTTGAAATTAACAACAGCTATTATTCCATAGAAGTACTAATTGATAGTGGTGATGTGGAAATGGATTCCTCTACCTTAAAAAAACTCCCAACACAAACATGGGAATCTATAAAGAAATTTTCTCTAAGCATAAAAAAGGAAAGGAAAAATCGGATCAAGGAAATTCGTCCCAATCCAAGAATGCTAATTACATTTCAAAAACAGATAACCATTTTGATGCCCTAATAGGTTATGTCAATCCACCTATTGAACATATCAACATGATCAAGATTAAAATAAGGGAGTGCATCGTGGCAATGCAATGTGTTCACCTTGTTATTTCAGAAGCTCCTCCATCTACTCCTCAAGATAGTCATTATGACGTTTTAGAGTAATTAGAGAAAACTACGGCTAAGATTTCGATCTTAGATCTTCTTAAAATATCTAATGTTCAGATTACCAAGAACTCAACAAGTACACCATCAAAGATAAGTTTCCTATTCTAGTAATTGATGATTTACTTGAACATGGTGCTGTTTATTTCACAAAAATAGATCTTCATTCGGGGTACCATCAAATTAGGATAAAAGAAGAAGATGTTCATAAAACGAGCTTTCAGGACTCATGAGGGCCATTATGAGTTTTTGGTAATGCCTTTTGGTCTTACAAATGCACCCTCAACCTTTTCAAAGCTTGATGAACACTATTTTTAGGCTGTTTTTAAGGAAATTTGTATTAGTTTTCTTTGATGACATATTGATTTACAGCAAGACATGGGAAGAACACTTACAACATGTAAATAAAGTGTTGGAAGTTTTGGAGAAACATACTCTGTATGCAAAGCCATCCAAATGTTCTTTTGGTGTACAAGAGGTAGAGTACTTGGGTCATATTGTATCCCATGAAGGCGTCAAAGTTGATCCTCAGAAGATCAAAGCTATGGTGGAATGGAAAAAGCCCAAAAATCTCAAAAATCTTCATGGGTTCCTAGGACTAACAGGGTACTACAGAAGATTTGTGTGGGGATATGGTAGAATAGCAACCCCACTCACTGCATTGCTAAAGAAGGATGCCTTCCATTAGATAGACGTAGCCACTAAATCCTTTGAGCAGTTGAAGGAAGCCATGTGCAGCACCCCAGTTTTGGCTACTCCCAACTTCTCAAAAACCTTCATTGTTGAATGTGATGCTTCAGGATTAGGATTGGGAGTAGTTATAATGTAGGAAGGAAGACTAATTGCATTTGAGAGTCACCAATTCAAAGGAAAATATCTTCTCAAACCTATCTATAAGAAAGAAATGATGACTATTCTTCATGCGGTCAAGCAATGGAGGCCCTATCTCATGGGTAGACACTTCAAGGTAAAAACTGATCATGATAGTCTCAAATACTTTTTGGAGCAAATGTTATCATCTGAGGAACAAAAAAAGTGGGTAAAAAAAATGTTGGGTTATGATTTTGAAATCATATAAAAAAAGGGTAAAGAAAATGTAGTAGCTGATGCGTTGTCCAGAAGGGATACATCTGCAGATGCCTTACTATGTGGAATGTCCATGTTGACGGCCGATTGGGTGGATGAAGAAAGATTGGAATGGAATCAAAATAAGGATACACAACCTCTAATACAAAATATCAAGCAAGGATATATGACATCTAACAAATTTGAGTGGAAAGGTAATGCCCTATGGTATAAGGATAGGTTATACTTCAGTAAATATTCTGAGTTGAAGCATAAGATTCTTACAGAGCTACATGCCTCACCTGTTGGAGGAAACTCTGGGTTTTTGAAGACATATCATAGAATAAAAAGAGAATTATTTTGGGAAGGACTCAAGGGGGATGTACAAAATTTTGTATCAGAGTGTTTAGTGTGCCAACAAAACAAAGGGTAAACAATTAAGACACCAGGTCTGTTGCAACCCTTACCAATTCCTAGCCAGAGATGGGAGGAGGTCTCCATGGATTTCATCACCGGATTGCCTTGTTCAAAGGGTAAGAATGTTATTTTCATGATTGTGGATAGGATCACAAAATATGCCCATTTTTGTGCCCTATCACATCCATTTACAACCAGTACAGTCGCAGCTATTTTTTTGGAGACAGTTCAAAGGCTACATGGAACCCCAAAGATAATTGTAAGTGATCGTGATCCTATTTTCACAAGTAATTTTTGGACGGAATTATTTTCATGTTTGGGTACTCATATAACTCACAGTTCATCTTTTCATCCTCAAACTGATGGGCAAACAGAAGTGGTCAACAAATTCTTAGAGGGGTATTTACGTTGTTTTGTATTAGATAAGCAAGAAAGGTGGATTAAATGGCTACCACTGGCAGAATGGTGGTATAACACATCTTTTCATACCTCTTCTCAAATGACCCCATTTTTAGCATTATATGGTTACCATCCACCTTCTATCACTTCCTCCTTGAGGGTGCAAACTAAGGTCAGAGATGTTGAGGAACACATTCAACATCAACAACAGGTTTTGGCTAGTTTGAAGGAGAATTTAGCATTAGCACAAAACAAGATGAAACAACAAGCAGATCAACACCGTAGTGAAAGACATTTTGGAATTGGTGACTGGTTTTTTGTACGTCTCTAGCCTTACAAAAATATGTCCCTAAAGCAACAGAAAAAGGAAAACAAACTTGCTCCTAAATATTATGGCCCTTATTAGGTTCTACAGAAAATTGGTAGTGTTGCTTATAAACTAGAGTTGCCTCCATCTTCACACATACACCCAATATTCCATGTTTCATGCTTAAAGAAGGTTATTGCACAAAAATTTGAAGCCCAGACATAGTTACCAGAACTTGATGAGGAAGGAAGAATCATTTTGGAGCTAGAGAAGATTCTGTAAACACATACTAATAGGCTAAGAACTAGAGACATTAAGGAATATCTGATCAAGTGGAACAATCTGAGCATAAAAAATGCCACTTGGGAGGATGAAGGTTTTTGCAGCAACATACAAGATTATTAAACATTGAGGACAACGTTGGTTTGAAGGGGAAGGGCATGCTATGCGCTTAACCTATTGCTTGTATTAGGATATGAGTAGCTGACTTGTGGCTTACCATATCATTTTATTATATCATTTATACTTTCTCATGCTTAATAGGTTGTCCTTAGTGATGGCCATAGCATATGAATAGTATATATAGGGGATTATAGGTAGTATTTCATCATCATTTGAGCATTTGAGTCTTATTATATGGTTTGGAGGTTGCCCCCTCGAAGTGGTGAAGCTATTCTAATTGCATATTGAGATCATTATTCTGAAATATTGTGTTATTTGGTGTTCTATTATTGCTCTTAATTTGAATTATACAAGTAATTTCATTACACACCGAGGATCACATCTTAAACTCACGAGGTGAATTGGAGGAGGACGTAGTGCTACAATAGAAGATTAGAGAGATGAGAAGAGGTCCGTAGGAGTATTGGCAGGTTGAACTGAAAGGGAAGACACCAAGGCAGGCCTGGTGGTACTCGAAGGAGCAAATGAGGGATTTATTTCCTCGTCTACTCCCCCACTAAGATTTTTTTGGACCAAAAGCCTCCTAAGCAGGGGAGGTGTGTTCCATATGGATCTAAAATTACTCTACTTCATTAGATCATCCAACACCAAAGAAATAAAATGAAGAAAAGGAGGTTCAGTCTATATTTTAACAGAACTGTTGCTTTGTGCAGAGCGATGGTTACAGAACTGCTACCCAACCAATGGCGGTCATGTAACCATCACCTAGCCAAGGCAGTGGTTCTGTGATCGCCAGTCTACATTGGGTGGCGATCCTCTCACTTTCGATGGAAAAATAAAATTTGAAACAAATAGTCCCAAAATTGAAAAGGTTGTTTGTGTCTCTTCTCTTCCACGACCTTTCCCATCCTCTAGTGCATGGGAGGACATGGGAAAGGCTTTAAATACATGTAAGGAAGGAGAGATTGTATCATCGAAGCATGAGAGTAAGTGAGCAAGTAATTCTTAGTCCTAGAATTGTGTTTGTAGAAGAAAGTAGTTTTGAGGCACTATAATCAAGTAATTGGGAAGAAGTGTGAGATATTATCTACTTCTCTTTCATACTTATTGTAAATTTTGTACTTCTTATTTGAATTGGCCAATTAAAGTGGGAAGAAAGAGTGTTTTGCCCTTCCCGAATGGTTTTCCTCCTTGGGAGGTTTCCACGATAAAAATTGTTGGTGTTCATGAGTTTACATTCTTTCCTTTCTCTACAATTGTTGGTTCTAAAGCACGAGCAAATTCATTCACTAGCTATATATGTCATTTTCTAAATCAAAAGTAGAACAACAACGTTTAGTTGTGATTCTGTGAACAATTCCAAAGTAGAGAGTTTACAGATCACATGTTTTGTTCATATTTAATGTTTCCATAGACAAGGAACAAATCTCTATGTAAAAAGAGATTCTATGTCAATGACACCTATAGATGTAGAGCAATGTACATCGTCTAATCATGTTGTTGAATGCATTGACATTGTTTTGAATTGGTTTCACCTTTTCCGAGATAATGCATTCAAATACAATGTTGGCAACTATTTTTTTGATGCTCTTGTTATTTTTCTAAATTTCCAGTACACTTCCATCGAACTAAGGGTCAGGATAATTGAACATTTTCAAAATTTGTTGGGTCAAGCAGATACTGATGCTTTGACATCTTTCCAATTAGAATTAGAACCTGAAACTCTCTACATTTTACATGTTATCCATGATTCCCAAACATATTTGAATCAAATGAAACAATCATCAATCTATAGACATGGAGATACTGAGTGTGGCTTATGGGGGGAATTTTTTTACATACAATGGCTTTCTAGATGGCTTGACATATCAATATGGGTCTGTTTAGCCACTAGGAGCACCAATTATCTTTGTTTCAATGTAACTACTCACAATCTCCCATATTGCATTCTTTTCCATGATTTTAACCCTCTATCTGGCCGTTACAAACCATTATTTTGGAAAAAAAGTGTTTATTATAGCTAGACAACCAATCATGCATGTTTGACATCCCTCTATGTGTCTATTAAGGCTTATTGGGCCACTTTTTACAATCAAATTCAAAATTTTGGCCTCACTAGGTTAATAACAGACAACACCATTTGTAGTTATAGTATTTTTAGGGTTTATTTGTCACCTTTACAACTATGAAGTTGACCCTCAATGTCTTCATTAGTACGGTGCTCAATATTTTTGTAGTTCATTTCTACGTGGAGACAAAAAACATTGGAATTTCCCCACACATGGCTTAACCAAAATCGTATAAAAAACATACCTTGTAAAACAAACCGGTAAGGGCTTTTAGTGAACATGGCCATGTTCCATCAACCAAAGACAATAAAGGTGGACTAAAGGTGGAGTGTAAAAATTCAATTATGACATCCACACCCAGTTCGAATTTTTAAGGTATATTCCATCCAACCACCACCATTCGTAGCATACAACCTTATATGCCTTCCATTGGCTGAAGGACATTTTCATCATGAATTATTGACTCAAAACAATGATTTGTTGTGTGCACACTACTCTTTGCATACACATGACATAGCCTCTAATGAGAGACTTTAACAACCAAAATCTAAACTTTCACGCACGCATACATCAATCATTGTAAAACAATGCAAAGTGTCAACAACTATGTTTGTATCTTCATTTCCTGAAAAACACAATACGAAGACATACACAACAAACAACAAAATCAGTTTGTTGCATATCTCACTTTCATGCTTGCACAAAATACAGACCAATCCATATATGTTTAATTTGTAAACATCTCCATTTCAAGTTCAACATGACATCTTTCATTGACATGAAAAAAAAGTACTTGAAATTGACCTCTTCTCCAACTATGCCACACCAAAAGAGAAATTGTCGTCCTTGTCCAGGAAACTTGTTAAATGAAATTTTGCCAAAACTTACATCTCCACATCACATCAAAGTGACTCCTTTACTCCCACGTGTTGCAATACTCTCTGAACTTGAAGAAAGAATGGTTTCTTTGTGTTTTGCATTTTCTCATATTAGACGTCGTAGTCACAAATGACACCAATTCACCTTAAAGGGAGCAACCATAAATGTCCTAATAATTGTTGATATAGTGCAACAAGCATTGCCACACAACACAAAAGACACAATAATAATTTCCATTGCATTGACTTGAATATAAAATCCCTTACCAATCAGGCAATGTGCGTACAACAACCGTTATGGCAGATCTTAAAGAATTATGCGCAACAATGTTGTACCACATGTAAGACATAAAATTGAACCATGATTGGGATCGTCTACTTTGTTTAACATCTAATGAAAAAGAAAACAATCAACAACAAAATGTTCAAAGCCCTTACGAAATTTTTGTACTTTTTTGCTATTTTCTGCAAACTGACTTTTCATAACAATACAATGTCTTTACAATCATCATGTGTTTAATTTTCAACAATTTGTTAGAACTTAATATTAAGTGCTCACAATATTTAGTTTATGATTAAATAATATAGAATATAGTTTATATTTTTTATTATTTAATATAAACTCTATATAAGGTCTATTAGTTATTTAATAACTAATTATTAAATTGGGGTGTACCCTGTCACTTAATAGGTATAACCCTTGGGGTCATTTAAATATGGTCGTGGGCCATAATCGGTTGTATTGAATTACACCAGGATAAAAACATATAACAGGAAGTGAGGAAGGGAATTAATGGACTGATTGTGTAAAAAGTTTCTCATTTAATGGAAAATTCTTTTTTGTCGTGGTTTTTACCCATAAGGAGTTTTCCACGTTAAATATTGCCTTTGTGTAATTTCTTTTATTGTATTTTATTTCATGTTTAACTGTGTTATAATGTTGGTTAATAAATATTTAATAAGCTATTTTTTACCCTCTGTCCTAACATGCTACCAGAGCTTTAATTTAATTAAATTACATATTATAATGGTTGGTGAAAGAAAATATCCCCCCTCCATCTCATAGGAAATCCTCTCTCAAATTCTTCTCGCATGAAATATTTTCCAAGGTTAATATTTTGGTTAAAAAATACTCTCTAGCCCTCTTCATCCACAGGTCTGGGTTAAAATAATTTGAAAATGTTTTAATATTTATTTTAAATGTTATAAAATGTAGGGAAAAATAAATATTCCAGGTAAAGACACTCACAGGGAAAAGTAGGTTATTTTCGAAGTAAAAATTAAGTCTCGGAGACAATCCTCCTTGAAAATACCTTTTCAATTTTTTTGATTGGCCAGAGTTAAAATTTTTATACGAGGTTAATTTGTTTTGAAGTAGTCACATTTATTTAAACTATATAGTTTATATCATATTAAACCTATGTACCCAACTATTATCCCCCTTTATTCTATGCACTTTGCAAATAAAGGTACTAGTAAATAAATTTGGAATTTTTTAATTTAATGTGGATAGTTGTCTAATGTGTAGGGAAGAAGTTAAATATAAGTAAAAATAAGGTCTCGCATAGGGAGACATCTTCCATAGATACAGGAAATTTAATTTTTCCTATTGGCTTGGACGAAGACCCATGGAATGGGGCCAAAAATATTTTATTCCAAGTTTAGATTTTTGTACTTGGTGTTCTCTTGTGACTTGGTACCCTTTTATATTTAATTTACAACTATATTGTTAAAAAAAAAAAACCTATGTCTATAGTTTTTTATAAGTGTAAAACTATATTATAAACCCTAAAGGTTAAGTGGTATAACCTTAACTATAATTTATAAACTATAAGTTCTAACCTATAGTTATAGTTTAAAATATAACTATAATCTATATTCTATTACCTTAACATTTAAGGGGCCCAGATTAATATTTATATGATTTAATAACGCTTTCTAAATAAACCTAACCACCTTGTTTTATTGGTCTTAGATCATGTGTAAGGGTTTGTGATGTTGTTTGTAGTCACAACTGCTTCATAAGTTTTAAATGCCAATTGAAACATTTAAAAATCATATTTAAACCTATATCTATCTTTATTCCTAAACCACTTAAATCTAAAAACTATATTCAAAAATTTATGACACATACATCCCTGACATTCAAGTCTTATAACCTTTTGTTATCTTGATTTTTTTAATTTTAAATCCCCGGCTATTATTTTATCTCTAGTTTTCTCATATAGGAGTACAATCAACTGTCGTTTCGTTTGATCTAATCACCGGGAAAGCTATGGAAATGTGATATTTACTTTCTGAAATTCAAACTATTTTTGTTGTCAAAGTTATATAAAGGCCATTTTGGCGTGACGGAAACCCCAGCCACCTCCAAAACAGACTAACGCTCGGGCACATGTTTTTATCAAAATTCCCTCCATATCAAATGACAGGAGAATGGGGAGGGCATTTCCACAGTATAAAATTGATCCATCTAGATCTGTTGAGATTGGGGACACCAAGGGGATGCATTCCACGGTAGAGACAAGGCATCATTTTCTTGTACTCTTCGTGATCATTGTTTTCTTTCTTGTTTTTTGTTGTAGGAATTTACAAATAATTCATTACTCACCTTTTACATTTTATTCTTACCAACTCCACTTTTGAATGGTAAGTTTAAAAAGCATTCTTAAAATAGAACTTTAGTACAAAATTTTACAAACATACGTAATCTTTAGACTACACGCTTTCCAACATCATTTGAATTTTAGACTACAAAATAGTTACCTCAGGATCCTTAGAATAATCAAGTGATGTAGCCAAGTTAATGACAAAGTCATCACCTTGAATGGATGAATCAAAGATGCCTGACTCATATAAAAGGTGAAATCATATCTTACATGTGAATTGTTACGTAGCGCTTCAAGATTGAATATTCTTCATTAGTAGCTTACAAATATTTATTTTTAAGAAAGGAATTAAGAAAATAATTGTTCATTGGATTCAAAATGTATTGTTGCGAGATTATTTTTATAATACATTTAAAATTCAAATTTTATATTACAATCTCATTGGATTGCCAATTTCAATAAGTATTTATGATTATTCTCTAGGTTAGTTGTTTTTCACCATTAATATGTGCCTAATAGCCTACCGACCTTCGACAATCACCTATGGATGATGTTGCTAGTTTAATATGGTGACCGTTTTTTAATATGGTTTGAATTAGAATCTTCTATGTTTAGTTTGTGTGGGCCATATTTGACATGGCATATGCGCTAAACATATACCTCCTTATCCACTTTATTTTTAATTCTAATACTCTTTAATAAATCATGTCCCTTTGCTTACTATGTGATGTGTTGGCATGTGGTAGGTTAGTGGATTAAGTAGAATGCTTGATAAATTATTTTACCTTGGAATTTGTTTTAGGTGATAGTTGTTATTATTATTATTATTTTATTATTTATAAACCTTAAACAATAGTTTTATTAAATATATAAGTGTAATGTTGTATAGGTGAAATGGTAAATTTGTTTTTATAAGAAATCATAGGTTGTGAGTTCAAAACTTGTTTTTTTTTATGAAGATTTTTTTTCAATTTTTTTTTTTGGAAATTTATAAAATAAAATTTAATTATAACCTTATTATATATATAATGATATTTTAATGCTTTTGACTGGAGCTTAGAACGAGGGGATTGGAGGGATCCCACTCACATACATCCAAAAGAAAAGCCTACACACTACCCAAACTAACAAAGACACAAAAACCTACAAAGCAAACAAGAGACCCAAAAAATTGACATACAACGATAACATGCAAAAAGACCCTCGATAAGAAAGACCATCAAACATCTAGCTAAACAACTTTCTCCATGAAAGCTTGAGCATAGGGATCCTTCATCATCTTCCTTCCTCCAGTAGTCGTGCCAGCCCAAGCTGTCTGAAGTAGAAGATTGTATGAAAATATCATCTTTTTGCAGAACCGCTTCACATCCTCAAACTCCACAACTACTCGTGCTAAAAACCCTAGCATATCCAATTTCTTTATTCTGCTTCCACCTTTGATCCCTTCCAAACACGCCCCATGGACGCTCACCGTAAATTACATGAGCACAACGTTCCTTAAGGACAGAACCGTAATGATTCGTCGAGCTTCTTCCAGAGAAAACCCTTCCTTGTCCACAGTCTGTTGTAGTAGAACCAGGTTAGCGACCTCTAATGCTTCGTTTAATTAGAAACGATGTTAGAGTTTGATGAAGTGGAGGAAAATTTTCTTGACTTCCTCCTTATTCCCCAGCACTAAAAGAAGCCGAGAAATAAACCATGAGGCCACCTCAGAGTTCACCCTAGCCTTGGCAGATGCTGCTAAATACTCCTCCTCTGGGAACCTTTCTATGGCTTTGCAAATTGAACCTAATTCCGCTTGAAAGATGGTACAGATTTGGGCCTGTGATATGCCTTTGAAGAACACTATTTCTCTTTTAACACCCTACAAAAATAGACACGGTAGTGGTGGATTATCCATGATAAACAAATGACCCACAGTGATCGCTACCACCCACCACACACACCTGCGAAAAATGTCATAGAGAATAAGTTTCACACAAACAATTAACATCTAGTAGCTCTCCCTTCTCGATAAATAATGACAAAGAGCTCCTCCCATGCGTAGGCACGCTTGGAGATGACATGAACATATCTCCTCATAATGTCTTGGTTTTCTAAATAATCAGCGTTGGAGTTGGACTCCCTAAAATGATGACCAATGCTCCACATAGGAATCCAAATCAACCAATAGATGATATTATTAATTAAGAATTCTAAGTGCCACAACAACATTCTTCCATACCTAACATCGTTAATCACCACTTGGGAGTCCCCCTTGATATCCAGTGCATCACAACCAACCTGCACTACTAGTTTGATCCCTTTAAGTAGGGCATGGGCATCAACTTTGTTACTAGATCCATATTTTAACAGAAAGGATCCTACTATCACTAAGACACCTTCCTCATCTCTAATTAAACACCCCGCTCCTGATATGCCCATATTTCCTTTCAAAGCTCCATCGGAGTTCAATTTGTGAAAAGCAGGAGGGGGTGGACGTCATTTCACGTGTTTCCTGAGAAGAGATTTTTCAACCCAAGACAAACCTTTCTTTAGAATCATCCCAGGATCTGGAAATTTTATCAGTGGTCAAGCTGACCACAAACTAACATCCATAGAAGAGAAGCAAGCCACATCCTTATATTTGGCACTCACATTTACAGAGATGGAAAGTTCCATCCTCACATAAAAAGCTAAAAGATCTTAGGAAACACCTCGAAAAATTTGAATATTTTGCTCCCACCAAAGGTACCAGAGAAGAAGAATGGGAACACGACACCAAATGGAGCTGAGTGATCCCACTTTCCCCAATTTCATCCACGCCACTAGCGAGTCTCTAATATTCCTTCCCTGAACCCAAGCCATATCAAGATGGAAGCAAATCCAATTCCAACATTGATAAGAGAAGGGACAGAAGAGCAATAATTGATCTAAATCTTCTTCGACTACTTTACATAAAATGCACTAAGTAGGACCAACAAAACCCCACTTTTTCCTTCTCTTGCGTAGCCATTTTACCTTTAAAAACCAACCAACTGAACACCCCTTCTTTAGGTAGGTTATGAGAATCCCAACATCTTAACCAACTAGGTGCACCGATCCCTTCTTTAGACGCCCACCATTTGTAGCCTTCCTTAGCTTTACACGTTCTAGTTCAAGAGTGCAACCAAAATAAAGAGTCATTCTCTAGAACACTAAGAAATTTTCGATCCCTGAGATCCTGACAAAAGCATTATGTAGATAAATCATAGATATCCAGTTCCTTGGGATCTTTCCAAGAGAGAACAGGTGAACCATCCTCCATCGTCCGTCCATAATCCGCCAAACTACCATAGCTTCTTTAAGATTGTGGTTCTGGGAGAGAGTCGGCTAGCCATTTCAAGAATCATCCCAGAAATTGGCTGAGGAATCGTTTCCAATTCTCCAAAAGGAAAAATTAGAGAAGACTTCCCTGCAAGACACAAAAAAATCCACTTGTGGGATCCACGAGGAACCTCTTAGCTAGAGAGCACCAAATCTGATGTACCATCCCCTAAATACTTCTTCCTGAGCATGGAATTTACAAAACCATCTGGATTTGAAAAGAGCCCACGTAGATTCTTAGCACCTAAAGCCAAATTTTTCCATTTGAGATTAAGAATATCGGCCCTTCCTTGAGCTTCAAGAAGGGCCAACTGGTCCCATTTCACTAAATGTATCCTCTTCTCATCATTACTGCCATTCCACAAAAATCGCGAGAAGCTTTTCTATTTTATTTATCACCGTTGAAGGTAGGTGCATCACTGTCAACATATAGGTCGGGATGACAATCATCACTGTGTTAATTAGTAAAATTCTTCACGACAAAGTTTTCCATTTACCTTTCCAGCTTTGAATACGATGCTCAATCGACCTCACCAGGTCATTCCACAAAGAGGATATCTTTTCACCGACAAATAGGGGAACGCCAAGATACTTCTGAGGTAGAGAGTCTTTCACAAAACCCAAAATATTCAAAATTATCCTTTGTATCATGCAGGGAGTATTAAAAAATAAGATCAGTGATTTAACCAAACTAATCACTTGCCCAACCACTTTTGAATAAACATCCAAAATAACTCAATTTTTTTAGCTTCATCCACAAACGATCGACCAAAAAGGAAAGTGTCATCAACAAACTACTGATGAGTGATTGGGTCCATTTCGACAAAAATATTGAGACTACTGATTTGACCTGCTAACCGAGCCACTTTCAAAGCCCGGCTAAGGGCCTCTACAACCAAAATAAAAAGATAAGATGACAAAGGGTCACATTGGCGAATGCCTCTATTGTTCCAAAAGAGCCCTTCAACAAAACCATTAACCAAGACCGAGTAACTCGGGGTAACAATACAACTATATACCCAATTACAAAGATTCCAGCTGAAACCTAAAAGCTGAAGAGATTTCATCAAGAAACACTAGTTAATTCGGTCATAATCCTTACTGAAATCAAGCTTGATGAGCATACTTGGAACCTTATTCCCTGAAAGAGAATGCATTGATTCATGTGAGAGAACGATCCCTTCCGAGATGGAGAGACCAGGAAGGAAACTAGTTTTCTCACTTGAGATAAGTTTGTCTAACAACGAATTTAAATGACTAGCTATCACTTTAGATATGATTTTATACAAAGTATTACAGAGGGAGTCTGGCCTAAAGGCATCCATAGATTCTGTAGGGAACTTATTTGGGAATAAACAAATGAAATTATGGTTAATTTCTTTTAAAATCTTACCCATTACTCGTGATTCTTCTACCACTAGCTAGACATCTTCGCTAATGACATCCCAGAAATCCTAAAAAAATGTGGTTGGGAACCCATCTGCCCAAGGAGCTTTATATCTTTCCATAGAGAAAACTACACTTCACACTTCTTCCTCTGAAAAGGGAGACATCAATCTTTCCATATCTGCTTCGCCAACCGCCCTGGGGATTTGTTCGAATAATGTCTATTTTTGAAGGAAGGGAGATTGATCTTCCCCTCCCAACAAGGAAGTAAATAAGTTGACTACCTCTCCCCTTATTTCCTTCTGCCCGGTTAGCCAAACCCCCTGACCATTTTGAATTTTTGAGATATAGTTAGAGTTACGCCTTTATTTAACTGAAGAGTGGAAGAATTTGGAATTCTTATCCCCTTCTTTCAATCAAACCTCTCTTGATTTCTACCACCAGTAAATCTATTCCTTTTAAAGTAAGTCATTCAGTTAAGCTAAAATCTCTTATTCTAAATAGTAATCCACCTGTCCATACCCTCCCTAAAGACCCTTTCATTTAAAACCTTTAAAGTTTCCTTTACTCTCACTTTTTCTTGAAAAATATTCTTGAAGGTAGAATATATTCCAAGCTAAAATTATTTTTTTAACAGGGACAACTTTTTAGCCAAAATAAACATTTTGTTACCTTTCAAAGTGAAGGACAACCACCACTTCTTTGCCAAATCCTTAAAGGAAGGATCTTTCATCCACATTGCCTCAAATTTGAAGGGCGAGTTCCTAGGGGCCAAATCGATAAATAAACTAAGCATAATTGGGAAATGATCTGACCCCAACCAGGGCATTACAACACTCTCTATTAACAAATTAGCTTGAAGCTGAAGAGGATTAGCCAGGAATCTTTCTAATCTGATTGAAATCCACCTTGGACCAATCCGTTTGTTAGACCAAGTCAACCACCCATTTTTTGGAAGAACATCCAAAAGTTCTACATCTTCCACAAAAGAGGAGAAGTTGCGTTGTGACTGTGGATTGATTCTAGATCCCCCTTCATAATTTGAATCTGAAAGGGTAACATTGAAATCACCTTCCAGAACCAACGTCTTGTCCCCAAATTTCACTAAATCTTCAGACAGGGAAGCCCATAAAGCTTTTTTTTGTGGGATATTAGTTGGTCCATAGACATTACAAAGAATAAAACTCTTATCAGGCCTTGTTTATCAGGGGCATTCATGCCCCTGATATCCACGAAATGATCTTCATGTCTTCTTTGGGGGGGACTTTCCCTCCCTACTTTTTGGTTTATAAAAGAGTCTGATGTGTTTATGTTTTCCGGCTGCCACCTCATGGAAATTCTTGTGCTCATTGTTTGGCCTACCCATCCCAGTTTCCTTCCCACAATTTGGTAAACCTAAACCCGGAGTCTCAGCAATAAAACAAAGGCCTTTGACATCTTCCCAAGCATTAGGGGAGGCTCCTCCTTCTGCTTCCTCTGCCTCCCATTCTAACAAGACATCCAACAATTGGTCTCTAGTGGCAAGCCAACGATTTAGATTCTCCATAGAGGCTCCACTCCCCACTTTAATCCCTTACTTTATTAACGAGGGAAGACGGTTGGATTCTTCCATGATCTTGGTGGTTTCCAACAATAACGAATTAAGAGAAAACATTTGTTCTTTCCCTTTGCTTGAACTCAGAACATCTTGGATCGAGGAGGAAAGAGTTCCTCCATTGATCCCATCAACCACCCCAAAACCAACTTGAGACATCTCATGAGGCTTCCTACCAGTCTCCTCCACCACCATTTGAACTTTGTAGTCCCTTCTCAAATGGCCAAGTTGCTGGCATTTAAAGCATCTAAAAAAATTCTCATACTCCACCTATTGCACCCAAACCCCTACTTGGGTTCTAATGGAAATGGATTTTGACAAAGGGTTGGAGTAATCCAATGAAATGTAGACCCTAGCATAGTCTGTGAGGTACCCTTTTAGAGTCGGTAGATTGATCCTCACAACCTTCTCGAGAGACCCAAAAATCTTAGCCAGGATGTAGGGGTTCTAATACTTGATAGGAAGAGCATAAAGCCTAACCCAGATTTGCATCTCTTCCATTACCACAGTATTAGGGTCAAAGTTCAAAGCCCACTTTAGAATATTTAGTTGATGCTCTACAACCATCCGCTCATGCCGAAGAAGGGTTTCTTTTTGTTGAGCCACGCTCCTGAAGAGAACCAAAAATAACCCTTTTACCAGGAATCTAACGCAAAGCCCTCTCCCCCATTATTTTTCGCACCATCCTATGATGCCATATGTGGAGAGTTTCCAACCAGATCACTTTTCCACGACTGCTCTTTTTTGGTATAGATCAACCTAGGCCAATAATCCATCTTCCTTCCCAAGAAAAATTGAACACATGGCTTCTTCTGTAGGCAACGCCTGCGGAACCCGACGCTTCTTAGACATATTGTCCTCTCCTTAACTAATCTTTGTGCCTCCTCCCAAAAACCCTGCATCATCCTTCCTTTTAAAATCGTTGAGGGTGACTTATTTAATAACCTTATAATATTACGATATTATAACTCAATCAATAAAAAATTAAAATAAATTTATCGTATTATTAACTTAAATTATTTAGGAAAATATATTGATTTTTTTTTAAAGATTCAATATTTATTTTGATAATGAAGTTATAAAATTGTATAATATCAATACAAAATTGTGAAATTATTGATATAATCGATAAGTGTCACTCTCGTGTCTTAAAAAAAGGAAGGAGATCAATTGCGTAAAAAGGAAAAAATCTATTTCACAATACTAGAGTGTCATATAGAAATGTAAGGGAGATTATTATTATTATTATTATTATTATCATTACTTTTCTCACAAAGGTGGATTATTTAAAGGTTTTGTTTCAATTTCCTAGTAGTTTATTCAAAAATAGAACTATTTATTTTTGGCATGAAAAAATAATCATATATGACATGTCTAGGCTTAAATTTGCCACCTATGAAATGTATTGAAGGATGCTTACACGGTCATTTTTTGAAGCAAACTCCACTTAAATTCATGGAATCTATTCACGGTTTGAGGATCTTTTCC
The DNA here is from genome assembly GCA_019776745.2 of Taxus chinensis. NCBI lineage: Eukaryota > Viridiplantae > Streptophyta > Pinopsida > Cupressales > Taxaceae > Taxus > Taxus chinensis. Next base: position 329,780,367 of record CM034147.1, read on the forward strand.
TAGATAACTCAATGTATGATGTGATTATTCTTGCATGATTTGGTTATCTCTTCAGATATGTTATCTACCAGCTTTATTACATTTGAAAAGACTTAAAATAGATAATGAAGATATATATGATGTTGATGAACATTTATAAAAATTCTAAATGTGATTACTAAAAATATTATTATATGCATATTGAATAACACTTGGGGACACCTTTGTGTTTGTATTGGAGACGTCCAATACTGATTGCATGTAATATATATTTTACAAGATTAATATGTTAAAATTACTCAACATATTAGTAATATAACATGGTTAGTTAAGTAAACATATTAGTATTTAAGTTGTTATACAACTTGTGTTTAACCTATCAATGTAAGTTTAAGAGATGGTTAATAGCGAAATCAATAAAGATTTATATGCTTATATGGATATTGTAACTCTAACCATACTGATGTTGTGCTAGATATTAAATATATCGGATATGTGTTCAAGTTTTTTTCTGCATGAACCATTACTTGGAAAAACAAAAAGTAACCAACAGTCTCCATTTCTTCTACTGAGGCAGAGTAGAGAAGTGCAATGGAATTATTGAAGAAGCCATGTGGCTGAAGAAACTATTGGAAGAGATATACATGGAAGCTAAAGAAAGTATTCCTCTTCTATGTGGTGGACAATGTTGTATTTCCCTTTCTAAAGAATCTAGTCAACATCAAAGAATGAAGCATATTGAAGTTCATATGCATGTTATTTGAGAGAAGGGTCTTTGCGGTGATAAAGATCTCCAGTACTGCCAGACTGAAGATTATATTGCAAATATGTTTACGAGCTATTGTGTGTTGTAGAGTTCTGCAAGTTTCATGCAATGTTTTACCTTTTAGAGTTTCCATTGAGGGGGAGTGTGCATGGCAATGCCACCTCCTAATGGCCGACAAATTATTAACTCCTTCACCTCTATACTTCTTCTCTAGTATAAAGCATTGTAAAAATATATTTTATGATCTATGTAAATTGTTTGAGTTTACGATATACAATCCAGTGTGTTGCATCTATTTGTAAATGAGGTCCTTGTGTTATAAAAGGATCCTAGATATGCGGTTTTAAGATTTTTTCCATGGGAAACGATGAGATGTAGTGTCACAAATCATGCTTAGCCTAAATCATACTTCTGATTTATGGATTCTAAACCCTTTTGTTCCAAAAGGTAAGTTTAACATGATGAAGGTGTTATAATTCCTTCAAAAGTAATATGCTAGCCTAAACCTTCAGTAATGGTTTATGGATTTATACATCTTGTTGTACAAACATGTAATTTTGGCATATGGATCCCCGCTTAATATTAAGGGGGAGTGTTAGAACATAATATTAAGTGCTCATAAATTTTAGTTTATAATTAAATAATATAGGATAAACTTCATATTTTTTATTATTTAATATAGACTTTATATTAGGTTTATTAGTTATTTAATAACTAATTATTAAATTGGGGACCCCACCACTTAATAGTTATAACCATTGGGATTATTTACATATGGCCGTGGGCCATAATCGGTTGTATTAAATTACACCAGGTTAAAAACATGGAGCAAGAAGTGAGGAAGGGAGTTACTGGACTGGTTAAAAAGTTTCTCATGTAATGGAAAATTCTCTTTTGTCATGGTTTTTATCCATCGGGGGTTTTCCACGTTAAATATTACCTCTGTGTAATTTATTTTATTATATTTTATTTCATGTTTAACTGTGTTATAATGTTGGTTAATAAATATTTAATAAGCTATTTATTACCCTCAGTCCTGAAACAATTGAAATCTGCAAAAGCAAATGAATATTGCATTCCCAATCAAAACTCTGTTTACATAACCATGTGGATGCTGGAAGAACTTGGTTGCATCTTTTATTTGAATGCCATTGCACGACAATTTTGTTGCTGCAATGGGGTGTATGTTATCTATTGTATCCTTTGTTTTGTCTTATGCTGTCATCATAGCTACAATTTATATGCTTGGTACTTTCTTGTCATTTCTTTGGTGGGTTTTTTTATTATATTTTTGATTTAGGAATTGAGATGCTTTATCTTTGGTTTTTCTATATCCTGTTACACTCATGGCTTTATGTTCTTCTGGAAAAATGAAGCATTAAGTTATACATTAACCACTCCACCTACTTACCATACTATTTGGAATCATGGTAATTGTGGTGAATGTATAAAGACTTGTGGTGGGAAAATGTGTTATGTTTTTTAAGATCTTAAAAATGGAGGAATAATGATTTTTTTATAGGTTTTATACAAGAGTAGATATTACAAAGGGTTAGAAATGGTGGTGGTTATTCAGGTTACCACTATCAAACCATTGGGCTGTTTGGGTTGGCTGTGTGAAGAAGTGGTGCTCAACTATTCTATCTAAACAAAAAGGCCAAAAAAACACTTATTACAATAGTTGTCATATTCTAGATATCATCCCGCTCATCGAATTGATATTTACATGGATGGTTAAAAACCAAATGGTGACTTAAACCCATGTCGTATTGTTTTGAGATAGAAACCTTATTTAAATCATGTTGTTTATTAGAAAATATGCAAGTGAACATGTTTTAACTATCTAATTTCACTATACATCTCGAGTATGCAAATGATTTTGTTACATGGTTGTAAAAATTTTAATTTATGTGATCATGGAGGATGTTTATTATGGGATTTTTTCACCAGTTGACTAATTTTAACTAATTGGATAATTTTCACAACATATTTGAAAATTAAAACTTGTATTGAAAAACATATTTTGTTCTTCTCTCTTTTGTGTGGGTCCTTTTGACAACTCCATGTCCCATCACACCTTAAAATATTTCTACATCTCTTTATGCCTCTTCGGAGTTGAGATTCTTTTTGGTCTTTGTTGGTGCTCAATTGTAATCTCGCCCCTTTGTCATTTAAAATTTCTAGCCCGCCTGGTTAGAAGTATTTTTTGTCTCCCTGTATGGATGCATGAAAAATTTCTCCTTCATTTAGATTTCTGTTGTTAGTACTTTCCTTGGGTCATGGATCACTTTGAGTCTTGGTTTTATTTACAACCTTCTCTCCGTGGGGAAAATTTTTGTTATTGGGTGTCTTCCACGATTTTGTCTCCTCTGAAAATCCTTTCCCAACATCCGTGGATATGTGGTCATATTTAATTGGATGCGTGGCACGACGGGTCTATTTGGTGAATTTGTCACTTTTTTCACAATTGTAAAAAATGTCAAATTGTTCCAGCAGCCCCGATAGTTTCTAATTGGTTATTCAACAATGTGAAGCGGCAAAGCAATTTTCTTACTTTGACTCTAAAGATGTACACGTGTCATAAGATCAAGTGGTTGTGGAAAGGCAGGCCCTTTTTATGTTTTTGAGCCATTATAGTGCAAAAGTAATGAAAATATAAAAGGAATACCTAAGGCCTACAAAAGGACACATGGTGAGTTTGAAAATTCAAAGGCAGAGAGGTGGATTTTCAGAGCAATTTGAAGATTTTGGCCCTTTTGTGCAAAAAGGAGAAAAATTATAAATTGAGCTGCGATTCCGTTAGGGACCAAATAATGTCACAATGTTTGAGTCATCATTGAAAATTCAAAGCAGGGATGCGGGTCATCGGAGGTTACTTTAGGAATTTTGGATTTTTTTGTGAAAAGTAGTAAAGTTATACAGTGATCCATGACCCCAGTGTCACCCAGGTAAATATACGTGTTGAGCCCATGTCAAAAGTAGCAGGGGCAGGAAAAAATGTCCAAAAATACACATTTTCTTAAAGGTATCAAAAAATATAAAAATTACCCCCAACCCCGCTTCAGCTAAGATCTTTTCCATGTGGACAACTCAATTTTGAAGTTTTGAAATACAAAGTTAACGGCTATGATACAAGGAATTTAGTTCTGCCACCATTAACGCTCGAGGACCTCAAGAGATTCAAATGCATTTTATCTTTTATTGTTAATTTCATGGTCTCTTGTCATTTTTATCAGTGAAGTGCAATTGGAATTATTGTGGAGCTCGATTTATGAACCTGAGAAGTGTGAAAGTTTTTGTTTTGAATTAGAATTGCTTGGGCACCTGCAGAAAACCACCAGGATGAAGCAGAGCAAGATGCAGAGGAAAAGGATGAAGAGAAGGAAGTTGTAGGCACAAAGGATGATCAGTAGGCTTACGCACATTCTTCCTCTTTTTGTGATTTTCATGTTTTTAGAATTAGGAGGGAATGCTCCAAATAATTTTCCAGAAGTGACAATTGGATGCCCCAATTAAAAACAATTGGTGGAAATAATTGAAAAATCTTATCTTTTGTACACTTGGCAGCTTTTGGGTGTAAATTTGTTAAATATCACTTTCTGGAAAAAAAATCTGTAACAAACAAAGTATTCCTCGAAACCAGCTTGAAAGTATAAGGGGTGAGAGTATAAGGATGTCAAAGCCAGCTTAAAAGTATAAGGTAAATGCCTAAGACCCACAAAAGGACACATGGAGGGCTTACGCTCATTTGAGGATCCACCTCTGGGTCTTACCTTTGGAGTTGTGCCAAGGAGACACGTGGAGACTTCCGTTGGCTCCTCTTTATACTGAGACTTCTCAATGGCCGAAGTGACTTTCTTAGGCCTGGGACACATGGAGGGCCCATGCTTGTTTGGGGACCTACCCTTGAATATTAATTTTGAAAGAGTGCCGAAGAGAAACGTGGAGGTTTCCATTGGATATTCCCATATTTAGACTTTTCAAGCATCTGATGCAACTTTCTTGGACCCTAAGCACATGGTACCTTCCATTGGTTCTTAAAATTTTTCAACGATCGGTACAAATTTTTTAGGCCTGAGACACGTGGAGAGCCCGTGCTTATTTGGGGTCTCTGCTTTTGGGCAACATATCAAAAGTGTGCCGAAGAAACACTTCTAGGCTTCCATTGGCTCCTCTTTATACTAATACTTTTTCAATGTTTGAGGTAAACTTTCTTAGACCCAGGGCATGTGGAGAGCCTACACTCATTTGAGGTCCCACCTATAGACTTCATATTTGAAGTTGCGCATCGAAGGAGAAATGTGGAGGCTTCCACTGGACCTTCCCATGATCAGAATTTTTAGTGACCGGTGTAACTTTCTTGGGTTCTAGACACTTGGAGGGTCTGCGCTCATTTGGGAACCAGATATCTGGAATTCACCTTTACAGTTGCACCAAGGAAATACTTGGAGGCTTCTGTTATCTCCTCTTCACACTTCGGCTAACTTAAACTCAAAGTGTAGGTATGTGGTATAATCCATGCGAGGGTAAACTCATTTCTAAGAGTCATGAATGCATGTATCCATCTGAGGTAACTATTCTCAAGGTGTATTCTTGAAGGTGAAAAGGATTGATTGTCAGATCAAGCCATATGGAGCCACCTGAGAATTATTAAAAAGGGGATTTCTTACACGATAAAATAAAAGAATGATTAAAAAGATTGTGAAAAAGTTATGACATGGCATCCCAGTCATAGTTGAGGGACTGAAAAATGTGATCATTTCATGATTTATCCACCTGGCAACTTTAGAAAGTAAGATATTTTCAAGGGAATAAACATCATTACATGAATATGTTGTAAAGAGGAATATTCTCTTGAAGATTCTAGACTTTAGGGGGGGGAGAATTTGGGATGAGTGAGCGAGTGAAATTGTATAAATGCAATGAGAATACTCTTGCATGAAAGGTTGGGAGTTTTACTTTTCTGAGAAATTTTGAGAATAACCATTTTTCCTGAGAGACCATCTGAGAAACCTATTTATTTTCCTTATGTTTTTTAGATTTAATCATGTCAATGATGGTTGCAAGTATATAGCCATTGACAAGCTCTGAGATTGTTGAGGAAACTTTCCCTTGCTGATGAATCTAATGAGCCTCGAATGAATTTGTGTTGATCATGAGCATAATTGTGTCTACTTTTATTTCAGAATGTTTTCAAATAATTTTTCTTGTTCCTGTTGCAATCTTATGTTAAACTCTCTCTGATTCACACAAGATCTTGTCTGTGTGTTAGTATTGTGGCATTTGAAATTTCATTATGAGAAGAGATTTCATCTGGTAATGAAATAAACAATTTGAAATCACTTTACTTTCACTATGTTGATAAAGATTGTTTGTAATCCTATGATTGTATCTTAGGCGTGACAAAATAGGGATTTCTAAGCGTTTAATTGAGTCTTTAACATTGAGCCTTTGTGTTGAATTCTTGAAGATTGTGTGAAACCATGCGTCTCTGGGCCTCCATTGATGCACACTTTCTGGTTGAAGGAATATTTTTGCTGTCTTGAAGCATTCTGTCTGTGAGTTTTCCAATTTCTGTAAAGGTTCTCAAAGATCTGGTGAAATCAACTTTATCTTGCTCAATATTCCCACCAAAAATTCGTCAAATAACAAATCCTACATGAACCACCCCTATTTGTACTGTATATCCACAAATGAAAAATTCCATTGCCAAAAGTATGCAAGAGACAATTAGGTTTCAATTATTTTCTTTAGTAACCCGAACCTTGTACCTAGGAAACATCTCCACTCTCTAGTGTGACAACTCGTGAGGGTTAGATTGTGTTGTATTGATCATATTTTCTCAAGGTTTTCATTGAAAATTGTGCAAAGAAGGATCTCTTGATATCCTTCACCAACACGGGTTACAGAATGGTTCCTCTCACCCTGTTGAAGGCACAACCTAAAGTAGTGAGGGTAGATCAAACCCTTAGTGATGTGTTATCCATTTCTCCTAACGCCTGAGTGACAAATATTTAGCTGAATCCCATCCTCGGATAAAAAATGAATCAGTATCGTGGTTTCGTCTGTCTCTAAGCATCCTGCTAATTTCGTGATACTGTTTGGCCCCCGTAGGAGAATCAATTTGGATACCAACACCACCAATGGATTACCCAAATAGTTGCAGAGTGGAATGCATGACTGAGATAGATAATCATTCGAATAATGTCCATACATACTTTAGGGTAGCGGAGTTTATAAAAATTGTATATCTCATCGAGTCACTTAGAAATCTATGACATAAGTGCGCTAGGATACATGGAAAGTATAAAATCCAAGATGGTTATAAATACCATGAGAGTTTGGCATTGAAACTCCTGTTTGGTAAAGAGATTGATCCAATTGAGCTTTTGGTACAAACCACGTATGATCTTGTTCTGAATGGAATCTTGTGCTTTACACAAAATTATAGACATGATTCTTCTTGAGACGAACCACATTGTGTTGCATAGTTTAGTCCATTTAAACTACATTTTTAAACCACCTTTTGTTGTGCCACAATGCAACACTTCTGTCCCAACTTGGCTAGACAAGATCTTCAATGAATGATACAATTCTGATCTTTGCACTTGATTTATGACATCTGACTGGTATCTCCTAGATTGTTATTCCTTTCCCTAATAAGCCCAACTCCCATTCTCATGGAATACAAAGATTTCCACTAGTAATGGCTTAGTGAGTAGAGCCTTGAAAATGCTCATCCAAGTTTGCAAAGGTCTTATGTAAAGATTAATACCAAAAAGAGTTAATATTCATCTTATTCTTCGTGATGTTTACATTAGGATTGGGTCTAGGAGCTTAAATGCTAGTCTGGTTATCGTTTTTGTTTATTAATATCAAATAAATGTAGCTAATTATTCTACATAAGGCATGTAAGATTATATTAGTTACAAATAAATTGCATTCTGTAATTCATATACAGTTGTAATTATGGTCAGATTTTGAATTAGTAATTTACATAAATTGGACAGCAATAACAAATTTTTACATCTTTTATCTAGGAAGGTGGTAAATTCTATTTAAAGATCGACTGTAAATATGCAAGAGAAAACAAAGAAAATAGTAGCTACATCAGTTGATTTATGGACATAAATGAGGGCTTAAACTTGTGACTAGTTAGGTGCTTAACTCCAACCCCCTTTCATGTACCCATATGTATGGCGTCAGGCAAGAGCTTCAGATCATGAGATTCCAGATTGTATACAAACCAACTAAACATAAACTATACATCCATTAATATCTGTTTAAGCTTGTATCCTTAGAAGATACACACTTAACTTATAATGAGTTGTCATTCTACAGGTTGAGCCACCAGACTATATTTCTACATGCTTATAGTCCATTGGAAATATTTAAGTTTGAGAATTTCACTATAAATAAGAAATGGCAAATTAGGTAAATCACTCATTATAAAGTGCCAAGATATGGAGTTTACATTATGCCATCAATTATGGCTCCGTCAATTTCAGCTGATCGTCGATGTACTAAACTTTTAGCAGTTGCATTAAAAATCAATCATTGATTTCGTTTAGCAAAGATCCAAATTTTTGTCTGTAAGTGTGTGGATTCCAGACAATATTGTGAAATATTTTCTGGAAGAAAAACTTAGAATCCTCGAAGCAAAATGTAGGAAAGTATCTTATATTATACACCCTTTTATGGTTCATGGCCCTATTATAACTAAGATAACGACTCCCATTTAGTCATGTATTTGTACAAATTAGCACCACAAGGATTCATCTATTGACCATGGATATCCAGCGTCCATGAATTGGGTTCACTTGTAGTTGTTTTATTGTAATCACCCACATTATATGGGATTTATTGGCTAGTTATCTATAATCGATGCTAAGTAATGCACTGTCAAAGGCTTGAGAGGGATGAATATTCCACATCTGTGCCTATTCCAGTAACATATAGTGTGTATAACACTTCTTCACATAACTTGCATCAAAAAAATGCCTTTCAGAGACTGCCAAAATAACCACCTATAATTAGTTCCCGCATGCTAAATAGTTCTTAGCATTATCATTGGAATATTGACCTTATACATTTTAATGAGATACCATATTTGTGTCCCCTATTAAATTTGCAAAGTGGAGTTTCTCAAATTGATATAGTATTTTTGAGCAAGATACTTCAAGGGGAAGAAAAGAATGACATTGACAAAGCTCCTATTTTTCTTCACTCACCTCTTTCTGAGGATCATGAATAACACATGAGTTCTACACCTTCGCTCAGGCTTGATAAATATGAGATTTCATCTCTCAGACATGATCAACCTGACACACATTCTGATATGTTCCTTTGAATGCACCCATTGTGCATTTTGCACCAAGTCATATGCAGGCATCTTCTTCATCCATCTGTGTTGAATTGGGGTGGATATGTGATCACTCACGGTAGTGACATAGGATTTTTTCATTGTAGAGGACTCTATTTGTATGGATCCTAGGGGGAAACCATTCAGATAATCTTGCTCCACTTTCTATACCTTCTGCATTGTAATGCTTCTTGTTTTGAGAATTTTTATTTAGCAGGTGTAGTGTATCTCTCTTGTTTGTTGAGAGATTTTGTATCTATATTTTGTTGACAATATATTTTATGGGGGATCTATTCTAGTGAAGTCCAGCGTTATTTTGTTAGTGTTTGAGTAGTTGATTTTGGGAAACTCATACAGATCCATGGCATCATGCCACTCATTTAGCAGTATGGGAGGGTGTGGTGTTGATCCTTCTTCTTCAGGTTTTCGTGTCCTTTTGTTGTTACCTTGGCTTCTCTTGGATTGTGACACTCTGGAGTTTGTGTCCTTACCTTGTTGCTTTGGTTATTGTTCTTGGATTGTGGCATACCTATTTGCAGTAGTTGATCAAATTATGTTTGGTATTTTTTTGCACTTTCAACATCACTCCGCTGACCGTCTCCTTATATGGAGCTATTCTGGTGAAGCCTAGTGTTAGTTGTTTTTGAGTTTTGTGATCGAGAAATGGATTCAGACCATAATGCAGACCAAACTTCTTCTGCATTGTATGAGTTTTTTGAGCCAAGATTCTTGGGATGCCTTGCAGCGGATTTTTTACTCTCTTTACTTTGTTGTCACTGGTTTTGGGTACCTTGTTGTGTCCTTTTTTCCCAGTTATTATACATGAGTACCTCATCAGGCCTAGTTATTGGGACTCATATTGTGGACATGCCAATTCTATTTTGGCCCCTAGCTTCACTTGAGGGTGGGTGTTAGAGTAGGTATTTACCTTAGCTCATGTTCACCTAGGTACTTTATTTACCTTTATTGTATATATCCTCACCCACCTATGTGTGTGGATATTTCTTTTATCTTATTTAGATATTAGGAGATATTATCTAGTCGTTAGGTATAGTTCTTTCCTTGATCTATGGTATTGACTAGATCCTTGATGTCTAGTTCTCTCCTAAATTTATGGTCTTGACTAGTTATTTGATGACTAGTTATTTCCTTGATTTATGACTTGATTTATGACCTTGACTTGTTCTTATACTGTTATTCATTTCCTATATAAGCAAGCCTCATTCTCATTGTATTTCATTGAGTTCCATAATAATATATGATATTGCTGCTCATTTATTTGCAAAGGTTTTATGTAAAGTTATTATGACGAATTACTTTCATCTTATTGATCGTGGTGTTTGATTAGCATCTGTGTTCTTGGCCTGGTGTGGTATGGTTATTGTTCCTTTTAATATATTTATTCTTTGACTTTAGTACATGGGCAATAACCACCATGAAAATATTCCCTCATGGGTAAGGTGAACCCTAAAGTTTAGCATCTAGACTAGGCAGAAAGAAAATCAGAAACATGGCTTAATTACCGTAATGGACTTGAATAAAGAGGACATTTCAATACTAGATACTACCTATAAATAGACATTCTATTTGTTCTTCTTGTCAGTATTGTCTATTGAGAATTCTCTCAACTTGATCGGCAAATGTGTCCTCATATACAATGGAATTCTATAATATCAAGTGACATTAAAATTGTAGTTATTCATGTCTACATCTACTGCTTTATATACTTCGTTTCAAATTCAATTCATTTGTTCTTTTCTACTTTTTTGCTAATTACGACAACCGAATTTTGTTGCAATCATCGTATGTTTTGTTCTCAACTATTGGCATCTTAAAAACCACTCGAATTTTGCATTCCCAATGAAACCTCTAATTACATAACATTGTGGAGCACTTAAATTGATAAATATCCCTCGCCTCCTACTTTTCGTTATTTCTTCCTCCTCCAATGTCACAAAACACCACCTTCAGTAGGATTTTTCATATCATGACCTTGTCTTTGATGTTATTATTATTATTATATGTTGCATCTATCACATCAACTAACACATTTAGATTTTTTATATGTTAGATCCATCACATCAACTAATATTTTTATCTTTATTATAAATATTTCATTTACTATGTCAAAATTTTATGATATAAAAATTCGAACAAATTAATATCATAATAACTAATTAGTATCATGTCAAAATTTTATAATATTAAAATTTAAATTAATTAATACCATTGTAATTAATTGGATAGGATTGTGAGGTACAATACTCGAAGGAGAAAATAAGTATGGACCGGTGGGGTTTTGAATGGACAAATTAATGATTTGGATGTAGAATTGAAACAAATATGGCCACAACAAGTGGACTTTGACAACATGTATGCTTGAAGGAAAGATAAATATGACCACCATGGTGGATTTGTGAAGGATGTCCAAAGGAACGAAAGAGGAAAAAAAATCCCAAAATAAATATTTAAAAGGCCAGTTGATGGCGACTGAAGCCAATCAACGGTGACCCGAAGTCGGAGTGGGGTATTTCGATTGGCATACCACAGTATGGGCAACTCGAAGGGTTGAGGAGGGAGGAGAAGAGGAGGTAGAGGAGATGGATATCGATGTGGAGGTGGCTCCTAGAGGAGGCAAAGATGGTGGAGCAGGGGAGTTTGTAGAGGTGGCCCGCTTGCGTGCTGAGTTAGGTCAAATGAGAGTGGAGAGAGACATAACTTTACATCAGTGGGATGCTATCATTCACAAAAGGGACCGAGTTATTTAGGAAAAAGAAAACTACCACAAGAAGAGGGAGGCCTACAAGACCCGTTTTAGTGATCTTTATACTATTTTGGCAATAGGGTCAGTTAGTGGTGTGTAAACAGCTCCACAGGTGTCGAGGCAAGTAGCACCTCCCGACATGATCTCCACAGATAGATACAAAGTACTAGCCATAGAGGGGATTCTATTAGAGAAGTTGTCAAAGACACTACGCTACTAAGAGCACATGTAGGGGAAAATGCTTAGGAGGAGAAGGGCCATCTAGAAGTACGACGAGTATGACACATCCAAAATGGGTAGAGGGGGGCCATGAGGGTGGCAGAGCTGCATAGGGGGGTGTCGTGCCTGACCCATGAGGAGAGGACTTGAGGCTCTCAGTGTACACTTTATAGATTTTGATAACATCTCATCTTTGAGAGAGGCCCAGTAGAGGGCCGCAATGTATTTATACACTTCTTGATATATGTATATATATGTGATTTTGATTCACGTTATATTTGATTATGTGTTTATGTGATGTGATGAGTTGGATTTTATATGATGTCATTGATGATGTTTAGATGATATGTTATGATGATGTGGTAGAATGCATATGTGTTTTATTTTTGATGATGATGCCATAATATGCATATGATTAGATGGTTAATTTGGATGTACATATGTATGGATAATGATATAAATATGTTGTGTGTCATGATTAATATGTTTTGCTTTTGAATTTGATCGTGGTGATTATGATGTGTATGGTAAAATGTGATGATTTTTTTTTTGGAAATAGATGTGGTTAAATGATGAATATAAGTAAGAATAAATGTGTTTAGGATAAGTAGATAACATATAAGTGATAGGGATAAAGAAAAGGTGAGTTTTGTAATGAAACAAAGGTGGGGGGATTGAAGATAGATGTGATAGGATCAAGGATGGAACAAAATGCAACAGAGGCGACCCATATGTATGAACGACACTACGTCATACCAAAGAATATGCGGGATAAAAAGATGCCTCTAAATGCATTGGAGGTAAACAAGAAGAGGATCTAGGTAACACAAGCCAATGCGACCAAAACCAATGTTAGTAAGTAACCAATGATAGTTAGTCACTTCAAATATCGTAAGGAAACAATGGATGAGATGATCTAATAAACCTAATGTTGACATGACAAAAAGGGTTTGAGATGTAACTTGTACACGAGAAGAGGGTTCTCTGAAAGTGGTGTTTCCTAAAACTATGCCCCATCTCTAGGAAGGGGAAAGAGAAAACTGATCATTACAGGAGGTCTACTAGAAATTTGATCAATGTGGGAAGCTTTCTTGGATGCTAATAAAATGGGAGGCTAGTCAATGCGGGAAGCCTTTAAATGCCATGAGGAGTAGTCATCCTTTGAGGGTATGGTCTACATTATACAATATAGATGGCGAGAATAATATGATAGCCATCCTTTAAGGGATCAATCTATTCTCTTTGAATTTGATTTTGATCCCATGCCTTTCTTTTCCTTTTTTTGAATGAACAATTGTCCTTCGAGGGATCGGTCTATTTTTGATAACTTGATTTTGATAAGAGCATCCATGAATTTTGACTTTACATGAGGAAGAGCTGAGAATAACTAGGTAGACCACTTAGAAGGGGACAATGAATGCACAAGAGATGCCTTCATATCCTTTGCATGGTTCCAATAGGTGAATAAGAGGGTGATGGGTGTAATGATCGCATGAAGTTCTCACTAAAGGGGAGAATGTATCCATAAGGAATATGCTACGGGCAGAGTTGTGGTGCCCATATTTAAGGTCACATATAGGAAGTGACGGTAGACCACATAATTCCAAATCATCACAATGGAAGATGGAAGAGGCTAAGATGGAGGAATGATCTAAGGACCTAAGTGTTCATTGGTAGTTTGCAAATAATAGAACGGTCGTAAGTGTAATGTGTTGAGGGGTTTTACTTCTGGTTTACAATCGAGGGAGGGAAAAACTTCCCTACAATGTTCTGATTAGAGTTGTCATCAAGAATAGGATGATAGCTTACGAAGGATGGGATACAATGAGATAGATGAACAAAGATGAAAAAAATTATACGCTTAAATAAGTGAAAAATTATGCGTCCCTTAACGAGATGAAAATATGGTCCCCTAAGGGTGAGACAAATATGACCACAACGGTGGATTTTGGATGAGAATCAATGATCCCTCAATGGAGAGACAAATATGGCCACAAGAGTGGACTTAAAATGTGAATAGATGGATTTGATAAGATTGGATGAGATAATTAAGGTAATATGAATGAAAGGAGCTAATTGGGTAGTTGACCAATGTTAAAATGTAGTCCCTTAGCGTCCATGAAGTTGTTTGATGGATAGGAGGATGAATGGATGTGTTTAGGATGTGCAGATGTGAGAGGGCTAGAAGCAAGGGATAGACAGTCCCCCAGCGAGAGATGTTGCATTGCATTAAGTAACTTGAATGTAGATGTAGATGGATTGACAGATGGGGATGATGGGGTAGGATTTTTAAGAGTATCAATGATAACTATGGATTTTTATTGGGAAAATGATCAAGGATTTTAGGGTTGATTGGTTGCAGATAAAATGACAGATAGAGAAGGATGATTCTCTTGGAGGATAAATCCATCCCTATTAATAATATCATGGATGATAACTTGGAGGGCCTTATAATGTTAAGTGTCATGGCTTGAGGTACGATGATAGGCAAAAATGTGATTGGGATTGAACCATTAAGGTTTCTTACTGTGCAAGTTAAAATATTTGATGGGTGGAAACATGATGGAAAATGTTTGGATTAAATGTCTAAGGATCTATGTGCAAGATCCAATAGTAGTAAAGGGAAAATTACTCATATGAGGTTGGGTAAGAGATTTTGGCATGGATTTAGGGGAAGGAATGGATATATATTGAATGGGTGAATTAGATATATTAAAATATGGACCAAATTTGAGAAGAGAGTTAGATTGCTCGGATCATAATTTATTATTACAAGGTGTCTTAGATGAAGGGACTGATCCTGAAACAAATGAAGGGGTGTTTGGGATAGATTTTGTAATGTTGGATTGCTGAGGAGAGATAAGGCTTAATTCCTTATGAGGGTACATGAGAGACTTTTGGGGATGCTTACCAAGATTCGTAGATCTTGATTGAGAAAGTTTACTCTTGGCAGGGATACCTACAATTTCAATTGGTGGATTTGAAGATGTAAGTGTAGGTTTGGGATTGGTTAGTGTAGAAGTAGTTGATTTTGCAAAGGGAGAACAAATTCCCTTCGCATTTTTCTTGGTCCTCGAAGGAGAGGTGAATGTTTAGGATAATATAGTTTGAGTATGTTGATGTCTCGGTGGTTCCGGTGCAGTTGTGACATAGGTCAATGTCTTAGCATTGGATGGATTTAGTTCAGGTTGACGAAATGTTCTTGAGGAATAGGTTGTTGTGTTGGACAGTTTAGAGGTGGAAATATCAAGTTTCTTGTAGAAACGTACAAGGGATTTTTGAGATAATGTATTAATGGTTGAAGGCTTTATTTTTAAGGGTGCATCCTTAGGAGGAGTGACAATAATTTCTTTTGGAGGATTTAGAGGTGGTGTCACAGTTGGCATAGACGTAGGAAGCAATATTTGTTTGATGGAATGTGGAGATTGATTTGATTACATTGATGATATAGAAGGATCATTTGAAGTTATTTGAAGTGTTTTCAAAGGTTTTTTGAATGATAAAGGTGACATTGAAGAGGAAAGGGGTGTGAAAGTACTTTCAACAGTTGATATGGGTGCAAGCTCTAAAAGAGGTACTGACCTCAATTCTGAGGATGGTATAACAGGTAAAGGTGGGGTGGATGTAGATGAAGTAGTCAGATATGGTGAAGTGGATTTGGTGGATAATGAAGTGAATATAACATGTAGCATAGTAGGAGTGGATGACGATGTAGATATGATTGGTGCGGTTGTGGGGGCAAGTGTTAACGAGCTTACGAATGTGGGAATAATACCTACAGGGATAGATGTGATTGGAGATGAAGGAAAAAAATTTGTAGCCTCTTGATCAAAAGTGTTTAAAGTGCTTATAGTATTAACATCAGGTGTTTGGATTCTGAGAACAATGATGGCTTGGCTTGTTGGTGTATGGTTGGAAAAAGGTTGCTTAATTCCATCGGGGGGTTGGCTAGGTCAATCAGTGGAGCTATCTATTTGGATAGCCCCTTGAGTTATAAGTTGTTGGATGCAATCTTTGAAGGACTGACAATTCTCAATGTCATGACCTTTGACTTGATGATATTTACAATAGTGGGATTCATGATACCAAATGGGCTTGGGTGCAAGTCATCTATGGTCATATGGGAGGAAGTTGGATGGAGTTTACTCCTATCAACTTGTCAAATACCGAGCTATAGGATTCCCCCAGGGGGTATAGTTGGGCATTGGTCTAAGGGTTTGTTGTTGAGCGCCTGTACTAGATGTGGGTGTAACAGAGGAGTTGGTGACCATGACATTGGCCACACTTTTAGATTTATCGTTGTATGTAGATGGTTTGATGAACTCAGATTTGGATTTATTTGATTTAGGTTTGAATTGGCCTTGCTCAAGGGCATGAGTTTTGATTTTGTGAGCCATGGTGAAGGCTTCTTCAAACGTTTGGAAAGATTGGATTTGTAACATAAAAGAGATATGCTCCGCACAAGAATGTGAGAAGATTTCAATGAGTTCAACTTGTGGAAGAGTAAATGATAGTTGGCTTATAATGCCACACCAAAGTGTGAAAAAATCTATGATAGAATCGTCATCAGACTATCTAATAGTGTATAATTCGTTGATAGTGATTTTACATGCAATATTAATTGAGAAATGATCTAGGAAAAATTGCGTGAGTTGGGTAGAGAAGAATAAGGAATGTTGTGGAATCCCGTTGTACCAATCCAATGCTGGATTGACCAAAGATATAGGGAAGGTGTGAAGCATAAGTTCCTAATCATGTATAATAGGCTAACATGCATGTTTAAAAGCATGAAGGTGTTGTTGGGGATCTTCCTTACTGTTGAACTTGGTAAACTTGGGAAGCTCCCAATGAAGAGGGTAAGGTTTAATTAGAACTAATGGATGAATGGGTTCATTACAGATTTGTTTGTAAGATAATGCAACCTTGGGTCCTAAGGTAGTAGCCTCTAGACTAGCCAACATATTCATTAGGACATGCATAGGACCGTTTGTTGTGATGATTGGTTGGGATTGTGATTTTATGGCATGAATAGTAGCTTGATAAGGTGTTTGATAAGTTTGTGGATGTGTAGGTGTTTGGGTAATCATTTGATGTGGTTGAGTGTAAAATGTGGGTTCTAATTGAAGGGGTAGTGGTTAAAATAATTCTTGTCGGGGTATGGGCACATGATATGACTGTTGAATGTTAAAAGGCTGAGATGGTTGAATATGCATACTAGTAGCAGATGGAATAGAGATAGAATTGACATACAATGACATGGGCAGAATAGGATCCACAAACTGAGTATATTGATACGATCGAAAGGTTGTGGAATATTTTCGAAGTAAAAAATCATAAATGGGGCTAGAGGGAGGTTGAAATGTCTCTAAAGGAGTGGGAGATGGTGATGTAGTTGTCTTATAAATGTTGGATTGGTGAGAGATATTGGGATTGATTTCAAGATAAAGATGATTTTGGATGACGTGGTCTTCAAGAAGCGAAGCCATAGAGACAAGGGGTTGGGTATCCAAAGGTGCAGTTTCAAGTTTAAAATATTGTTGCAAGAGATCATTAGAGGAAGGAATGTCATTGGATGAGGTAGATTGTTGTGTTGTTTCATCTTGAGAAAGGGTAATAATAGGCATGAAATAGATGAACATTTGTTTATGTAATTTGTTAACAAATAAATCAAGCAACAAATTTCTTATCATCATTATTAATTAAAAGATGTGAAAAGAAAAAAAATTGGATAACAAAGGTGCCTAAGAAAAGGTAGTCTATGTCTGGTTTCAGGTTTGTTTTGGCTGGGGATGTCTCAGTTGGTTTTGTTTTGGGTGATGAAATCCCAATCATTAAACCAGGTAAGGAGATGTTTTGATGTGTTATTTAGATGCATGATTTTTAGGTTGTGTGTATAAGATGTGATATGCAGTAAGTTAGACCCCTATTTAAACTAGGCAATCAAGCAGGATGTAAAAAAAATGTCATTTTTAAAGCTCAAAATGAAGTTTTATATTCAATGAGAATAAAGAAAGGAATGAGAAGTTACGATGACAAAAGGAACAAATAGGGAAAAGGTGAGGATTACTTGGATAACGCTTTTCCTATTTGTCTATACTCTTGAGCGATGAGTGATATAAGCCATGAACCCAACATGAGTAAGCATTAAAGTGAAGCTTCCCGCTGCATTGTTAGTAGAAGAGAAAATAAACAAAATATATAAAATAAAGGGATCACCTATAGGGCGGTCCTACTGGGTGTGCCAAGATTTTTTTTCTAGATTTTTCATTCCCTATAAATTAAATGATCTAGTACTAAAGAAACTAGTAAACTCAGAATATGGAGGGTTTATGGTACCTCAGATGTGATGAATGGATGTGGGTGCAAAATGAGTGATAGATCCTTGCTGCAACCAGATAAACCTACAAACAAGAATCACTGAAAAGGGTATTGATTAGATAATAGATATGGGGGTTTCTCGATGAAGTGGACCCAAGAAGTGTTAAATTCCTTGACGGATGTCAACCCCCGTTTAGTTTAGATAAAGTGAAATAAAGGATAGAACAACAAAAGCATGCAGAGACAAAAGTATTACTGAATCTGAAACAATGGAAAAAGTTGATCTAAAACTAATTAGATTAAAATGATTGTAAATGAAAGATTACTTGGTCTAGGTCAACGACGACCTGGGAGGTTGGATCTGGAATATGAGCTAAATATGCAAACCCTGCAGGATCTGGATGGAATATAGAAGTTGTAGAAGCTTGAGTATGTTAGAGTCAACCTACAGAAGGGATTTGAGGGAGTAAAAACCTAAGAATGATAAAGGATGGCAGCAAGGGAGGCTAGATGGCAAGCTGGGCCTGTGGATGCTAAAGGATGACCTATAAAATGATCTCTGAGACAAAAACTAGAGAAAAGGACAGAAAGCAATGATTTGGATAGGTTGTTGAATAAACTAGACCCTATTCGATGGCGACCAAGGGAAATCAACGATGATTGTAGCAGAATTAGATAGAACCGAGGATAAATGGATGGAAAAGGGAAACCTACAAGCAGAAAAGCTGGAACAAAGGGCTGACAATGGAGCTCTGAGTGTTGTAGAAGGTAATTTTAACCTATAACATGTTAGACACAAACAATGTCGATATAATATGATAAATATAAGGTAAAACACTACAAATACAGGGATAAACCTCACAATGGATGATTGTGGGTGATGCAATCACGTTGAAAGGATGTCCGGAAGCCCTGTGTATGTTTCAAGAATGCTCCAACATGAGGAAGGATGCTTAGTTTCACGAGAGAGCCCTAAATTACATGAATATCTCCTTCTTGAATAGAAAGAAATCACTTAGCTTTATAGGGTCGACGACGACTGGGCTAGGTCACCACCAATTGTGGGGAAAGTTTCCCCAATGGGAGGATTTTTTTGATTTTGGCATGATTTTTCATGTTTTTAAGGATTGGCCGAATGCTTTAAAGTATTAGGTGTGAAGAGATTGTTTTAGGATGAGGTGTAGGTGAGTTGGCAGTGGAGATAGGTTACAAAAAAGCGTAGGGAAAAGCATGGATGTAGATTTAGAATGAAAACATTCCAAAATGGAAAGTTGGTTAGAGCATGGATGAGGATTAATTAATTGATGTTAATTAAATAGGATTTAAAGGTGATGGACATTTAATTAAATAAGGGGGATGGATTAAATAAATATGTGCATGCGGGTGATTAAAGGTATATATACTGAATTTACGTGTCTACACCCTACCCATAAGTGTGGGGAATTTTGTAGTATTGGATCTCCTCATCCTTTGGTGGTAATCCTATTCTTATTTTGGATAAAAATCCCCTTGCATCTACCCCTTTAGGTGGCATTAGATGTCCCACTTAAGTGTTGGTGTTCAAGCTAGGGAACATCCTATTTTTCTTCTCCTTGAATTCTCTTGAAGATTCTTTCTTAGACCACACTATTAAGGAAATTTAATCATATATTGGAATGAGAGTTGTTTTTTGCAAATGTGTGGGTGCTCTTTTATCTATTAAAAAGTTATCTTCATAGGTTGCATCTACTTGGATTTCTATTCCCCCCCCTCCTTTTCCCTATTAGATGTTAGGTTCTTTTAGGTTGTATTCAGTTGTTTGTTTGACTATGACTATGTCTAGTCTGTTGGCCCATGGATCCACAAAATATTTGGCTTCTTCTTATATCTCTGGTCTCCATTTTTTACCGCAAATCAACACCAATCTCTATTGCCCCACTTTGGATAAAATTGTATCATATCTCATTTTTTCTGAGGAAGGAGGACCACATTAAAATGTTGGTGAATAAGGTGGGTTCCTTTGTGAAATTTGATGGTGGCTCTCTTGGTCATAGAATTATGAGGGTGTGTGTGATTGTTGATTTTTCAAAGCCCGTCTTCCATTCAATTACATTGAGGTTGCCTCAGAATTCATGGACTCAATTTATCAAGTACAAAGGCCTTCCTCTTCAGTGCTTTCACTACAATCAAGTTAGTCATCAGGTGGTTTCTTTGTCTTTCTGTGGAGGATTTTCTTCTTCTCCTCCCCCTCTATAAGTTTTTAGAATAAGGGTTGTGTTTCATACTTTGAGTTTGTTTGGTACAATCACAGTAAAATTTTCACCAAAAATTCTTCTTATTTCCCCTCTTCTCATCCCCCACTGAACTTGGTTTACGAGTGACAACAATCTCTCTTGGGATTGACAAGGATATTCCCCCTCTTGGGGATGTTGCACCAATTTCCTTGGATGGTTATTTATCCCCTTTGGATCCTTCCAATTTTTTTAGAGCTCTTCCTTCCTCCTCAAATTTTAGACAACTATTATTGGTAGAGTTGGGGGTGGTTACAAAACGTAGAAGGTGATGGTTAGAAGCTGAGAGGTTGATGTGATGATGAATGATGGCTCTCATAAAATATTATAATAATTCCTCTCCCATGGTGGTAAAAGGTTATGTGTTTCACAGGTGTTGATCTATGTGAGTGACCCATCTCTCTCTCCCTTATAGTGCCAATAATGTGTTTATGGCATACATAAAACAAGGGTGCCCGTTATCGTGAGTAACCTAGACAAGTCTCCGTAGAAATGGGTGGAGTGATATTTCTCTTGAAAGGAGGTATGTACAAGATATGTGATTGTGAAGTGGGTTACACTTGTGGGAATCTCCCTAAGGTTAAATCTCACTAGGGATTGGCGGCCATAAGATTTGTTTTTGAAGCACATTTGTTGGTTCAAGACTAATCAATGAAAAAATATAGCTTTAGAATCAATCGCGAGGGAATCATTTTGATGGGTGTTGCAGGTAAATAATAACTGAGAAATATTCATTCATAGTGTATTTAATGTATGAAAGCCATTCACATAAATATTCAGTTATGAATATCACTTGTAATCTAAAAAAATAATCTTTATATGTGGATTACAAGTTTCATGTCCTAATTTATTCTACTCATAATTTTTTTTATAAAAAAATTCAAAAGAGGATTAGGGCAGGGAGAAAAGAGAAATAAGTAACAAATATATAGGGTAAGATCCAACTCGTTCGAATGTTAAGATTTGTTAAACCATGGCCACACTTCAACTAGTATGCCTTTGATCAAGACATAGCCAAGTGTAAGAGTCTGAGGAAAAGACTATGTAGTCAAGAGGTGAACACAACATTGTTGGATGAAAAAAAAGTGCACTATGACTTTTCTAGTTACTAAATCATATGATATTGCAATCAATAAACAAGTTGGATCCTTTAACATTCATTTAAACTGAAACAAAGTATATACATTTGTTGACTTAGGCCATAAATGAAGAAAACAAAGAGAGACAAAGAAAATGCATGAAAAATATCATAAGCTTTGTTATTTGATGTTATAGCACATTTACAAAGTGTTTTATCTAAGTATATATAGGAAAACCCAAACAATGAATATTGTTACAAGCATTAATGGCAGCAGACTCTATCATAGCCCAAATTTGATAAATTAGATACACAACTCAATTAGATTGAATGCCAATTTGGGCTTTTAAAAGTACCTGACATGTTAGGATAATTACTCCAAAGGGGGATATCTTCATTAAATTTTTCTAAGGCCCAAAGTAAGCCTAGATGAAATTACATCAAACTCTCAAATTTTAATGCAAGGTTTCATACATGGAAATCTAGGAGTGTAGCAAAAAGGTCAAGCTTCATAAAATTTATTGTCATTACTTCTCTACATAAAGTGTCTCAAAATTCCTTCTAGCTTCCAATGTGTGTAAATGGGAAATATCTAGTTTTTTCGACAAAGAATGTTAGTTTTGAATATTTTAGTGCCAGAGATGGAAGCTTATTGACATTAACAATCGACTCTTTTGTCATTTAACACATCTAAAGTTTTTGCGACATACTAGCTTCATAGTTTTGCAGAGGGTATATGATTGGTTTTGTGTTATGATTTATTCGTGGAGCATCTTCTCCTTTTGGTGCGTAGTAAATTCACATCGTATTTTATGTCTTTGCATGCTCATCTAGTCTTGTGTGGTTTGAAAGATGTCGTGACTGCATGTCCTTCCTCTTGCACACAAAAAGTGAAAATATGACTAAGTAGAATTTCACACGATTACATTAGGGAGGGGAGGAATACTAACAATGCAAGTGGCGAATTCTACCTTCTAAATGTGATGGTGGTGTGTGGATACTCTCTACTAGTTCACACACAAGAAGTTTGCGTGATGAAAATGTGCGTTGGGGAGAGCATATAATTAGTAAGGACCTTTAAACATTTATTTGCACAATCTCTAGTTTTTTGAAGATGTATGTGTATTTCCCATGTAATCATAGAAAACCAAGTGTTAGTTATCAAATATCCCGAATGGGTGATGGATCATTTTAAGTACAGTTGTGTCTTGAGATAATTTAATTATGTGAAAGTTTAAACATCTGTGCATTGTGAAGTGGATTACAAACCTTAAAGATAGTATTTATGTGATGTCTTGGTGAGTGAGAATGCTGCAAAAAATAAAGGGCATTACAAGACTCTTAGAATAGATGTGTAATGAAATTCTAAAAAAACATATTTAAATGCGAGAAGACTGCATAATGCTTTGGGCTAAAACATGAATATCGTGAAGGTTCACAAGAAAATCAAGGAACATTGTGTGAGAGTAAGATATGTGTGAGGTACACAATAGTACGTGCATGAATGGTGGAAAAATTCTTGTACATGATGAAATGGGTATATTTCTAAAGCACATGACAAATAAAGGAGGTAAAAAGGGGAAAGAGAAAATTTGACCAAGGCGTGCCAATATTTTTACAAGGGTGTCACAAGGGATGAATGAATTAATAAAAGCTTTTAATGGCATCCATGAGACTGAAAATTCTATGTGATTCAATGTGAAAACACTAACTAGGCAGTGAAACACCAAAGAGATGCCCAAAATAGTTGCTACTTCTGCCTTTCTTCCAATCCAAACTTTTGAGTTCAAATCCAAACTACTTTGAGAAAGGCCAAGAAGGGGTTCTATGATTTCACTTGCAAAATTAGGGGCTTGTTGTGGAAACAAGAATAAATGGAAAATGTGTTGGAGAATGCTCTAAAGCATTCATTCAACGAAGTGTAGATATTTAAAAATTTTTTAATTTACCTATAAAAAAATAAACAAGCACACTCAAAGATTTTTCATTATCAATACAAGAGGAAAAACTAATAATTTAAATTTTTAATGCAACATACTTAATTTAAACACTTCAAAGGGCCCAATATGTGCTAAATGAGTTTATTTACCTTTCCCTTATAATTTTTTTCCTTTATCATGGAGAAACTCACATGGCGCAACTTGTTGTGTAAGTTTATTTTGTATTTCTATTCTTATGCTTTTGAAGGGTCTAGATAGGGGAAGGCTTAGGGATTTGGTTTCATTTATGGATTTTCTCCATTTCTAGCTAGGAATTTATAGTCCCGATGGAGATTACCAGAAACATCTTGAAGTTGAGAAATCTTTATCTTTCTTATTGAAATTTCATTGGTTGGAAACTAGATTAACAATGTTGAATGATGGACAAAAATAAGTAGAGTGAGAGTGAGCTCTAACTTCGCATATTATTGACGTGATATCAATGTGAAATTTATGCATGACTCTCTTATAGTGTGACAACCTTTCTAAATCTGCATAACAACTTAAAAAAAATATTAAGCACTTATATTAAAGGTGTAAAACATTCAAATAAGCTTATTGATGTTTGTTGCACAATTCATGAAAATTCTGAAGACACTACATTTGTATTTTCAAAATGTAGTATCATCAACCATTGCTTAACTCATCATAACAAGAACATAAGATATATTGAAAAGTGAAATATGAGAATTTGGAATGATTTCATATGAAATGACTTGTTGAGAGGGAACAACATAACTAAGGCTTGTGCAATGACACAAGGTTATTGTGGACTATGATAGAAAACTACAAAAGTAAAGAGTAAAGAAAATGTAAAAGGAAAATCTAGAAAGCAATAAAAGTATGTACAAATCGATGGCCTATTTGAGTGTTGTGCATTCAAATGCCACATGAAATATGGCTCGGGCATATAAATATTTTTTGAGGAATTGATTATTGACTAGTAATGAAATTTCCTCACCCTTGAGGTTCTTGAGATGAAATGTGTTGTCACCTAGGATTTATGTAATTTGAAATGGGCTAAGACAAAGCTTGTTAAATTTGTTATGTTGCCCCATTTTATTATGCACCTTATCTCATAGTAACACAAGGAATGATATTCTAAAGGCTTGAAATTTGGTTTTCTTATCAAACTATAGTTTGACGTCCTCTTAGTGCATGTTAAAATGAGTAAGGGATTCATCTAATTTTTCATTTTATTACATCAGGATAAGAAATCTAGCCTCAACTTTATCATTTTCCCCTTAGTATTCTTGCATGAATTTCATTCTGGAGATTCTCAGATTCACTGTAAATACATGGTCCAAGCCATAGACAAGATGGTAAGGGCCTTTGCCTAATACAAACTTGATTAGGGTTCTATTCGACCAAAGGTCGTATTTGTAATGATCATTCTAAAATATCATATTTGTATCTAAAATTTTCTTTATCACATCCTACATGTTCTTATTTGTTGATTTCGTAAGACCATTTCCCTAAGGGTATTTGTTAGAAGAAATTTTCAAATTAATTTTATCACCATAAGCCCATTTAAGGAATTGCGCAGAAGTAAAAGGAGGGCCATTGTCATAGATTGACATGAAAGGTATACCAAACACGGTGATGAGGAGGTCCTGTATGAATTTTTTGACGACATTCATTGTGCAATTATTGAATGTTTGCACCTCTGCCTAGTATTTGTAGTAGCTAGTAGTAGTGAGGATGGACTTGTGGCTAGTTGAGGAGTTCTCAGTGATAATGCTAAAAATTTCCATCACCCATTTAGTAAAGGGGTGTGTTTCAATAATAGAATGCAAGGGAATAACAAGGTTGTGCTCTTATAATGTGGAAATTTGGTACATGTGGCAATTTATAACATGATTACACACATATTTAACCAAATAGGGAAAATAATAACCCGCTCTCAGGATTTGGTACATATTAGAATTGCTCGATCCATGGCTAGTGTCGTGCTTCTACTAAAAATCCCACAAAATTGTAGATTCTTCTTTTTTAGATAGGCATTGCAAATTGACTCCATATTTTTTCGGTAGAGCACACTAGCTTTTATAATAAAATTACTACTCTTTAGGTGTAAATATCTACATTGTGTGTGGTTGAGGTGTGTAGGACATATTTGGTTGAGTAAACAATAGACCATGTCTTGGTACCATTCATCTGGGATGAGTGATTCAATAATATACTACTAGAAAACCAACTTTAGATCAACCTCTATTATTGCAAGACTTGGGCCCATGTCTATTACTATCTTCATTAAATGGATTTCTAGGTCACCCACTTGTCATTGTACTCTCCAAGCTCATTCTTCATCAAAATTACCTTTACTATAGGGTCAGACATAATAGAAATTACTTTGCTCTACGAAATGTAGTACCTAAAATCCTTTATTGCTTTTGTTAGTGAAAAATCTTGTTTGTTAGTGAAAAAGTATGGAAGCTCTTCATTGCACAAAGGGGAGCTCATGAATGCAAAAAGTCTTTAAATTTTTGTTTATTCTTTCATTAGAGTCAGAAATGTTGTGCAAGAATGCTCTGAAGCAATTTCATAGATGAAAAAGGGTCATGCATAATTTGTTCTAACTAGGATAGGACCTAAAGTAATAACTTCTTCAATTTATGTGAATGGAGCATGTGTTTGACCTTTTCATTCAAACTTTGTGACTTGCTTCAACATTACAGTGAGTGGTCTAATTATCTCAACAAAGCTTGAGATAAAATTTCTTATGAAATTAATCTTTATGAAGAAAGATTTCAATTCTTTCTAGTCATTGGGGAAGGTGATCTTTAAAATAGATTGAGTCCTATCATGATCAATGAATTTACCCTTTTTAGAATTAGTGTGCCCCAAAAACTTGCCTTTAGTGACCCCAAAGACACATTTCTTTACATTAAAGGAAATGCAATGCTCACATCATCATTGTAGGACTACACAAAATCTTTAACAAGGTCAGCATGAATCTTGGAGAAGCCTGTGAGTTTTTCCATGTATACAATGATGAATTTTCCAATAAATTCTTGAATGTGATGTTTATGGAATGCTCAAAGGTTGTACCCATATTTATCAGGCAAAATGACATTCTTCTATATGCAAACGCACCCCACTTTGTGGTGATGTTCGTGTTGATTCTATCTTAATGGTGCATATTAACTTGAATACATCGCAAGTACCCATCCAAGAAGGACATTATTTGTGCTCTATTTACAATTTGTAACACCTCATCAAGGGATGGAAAAGGGTAATTATATTTCTGAGATGCCTTGTTTAAATTATTGAAGTCCACACAAAGGTGAATTTCTCCACTTTTCTTATGGACTGAAATGAGGTTTTATGACCCGTTAGCATGTAAAATTTCTAGGAATTTTACTTGATAACCCCATTAAAATGTGTGTCACCACTTGAGAAAGTTGGTCAAAATTGTTTCTTTGCAAGTATCAACTTGTGTGAAAGGTTTTGGAAGCTTTGGGTGGTTTCAGAAGTCTAGATTTTAGTCATTGGAAATGTCTCTGAATTTACTTCATGTTAGTATGACTTAGGTCAGATTCTGGAAGCTTTGGACTAGTATTGGGAGCACATTCACTTCTAGCACTTTTTTAGAGGTATTTTTCAAAGAAGGTCATATATCATACCCCCCAGAAATTCAAATTTTTGGTCTTGGGTCCAAAAGTGCACTTTATGTTCTAATTCCCCATTGAGTTATTGATGTTATCAACTTAAGTAACTTGGGTGTACTTATGGAGCATGAAGGCCTTGTGGGAAGTAAATTTTTTTTTTTGCATGGAGTGTAATGTTTCCCTACCCTAATAAGTGCACTTCCACCTAATTAGTCAAGCACACTCACCAAAAATTAACATAAAAATAGAAGTTAGTCTTGTTTTATGTGTTTTTTCTCAATCCCTAAGGCCTTGTGCACATTTTCCCCCTCTCCATGCATTACCATTCTTTGTAAATGCTCTATGCATTTCCAAAGTGTGCCCTCTTCCTATTGGGGTGCATTTTGAAGGAAAAGTTTGCATTATGGTGCACTTTTGTGTTTGCACTTGCAAATCCAAAACCTCTCCTCTATTTAAGTGGATTTTAGAATGCCATGCATTCCCTCGAAAACCCCAACACAAAATTATATAAAGTTCACATGATAAACACAATAAAAACTTCATTTATCCTCACATTTGGCCATGAAAACCAGCTGGATGCCCTAGTTTTACTCAAACAAGATTTTTTCATACCTTGAGTTCCCATGGTCAAGTCCTTTCAAAAATTTTCACATGAACTCCTTTCAAAAATGCCTTCAAGCTGATGTATGATGCAAGGGCTATAAAAAACTGGTTTTTTATCTCCCCACTTGAAGGTTGTTGCTGAAAAAATAATTGTTTGTCATAGTTCTTCTAACAATTTCAAATATCATATCTTGTGATTCCCAAGGCCAAATTCCATGAATTTTCCCACGAAATCCCCTTCAAAATGTCTTTACATTAACCCATTTATCATTTTATAGAGTGGGAAGATTTATTTTATGTGATTTTATCCATTTTTTTTTGCAGATAACATTCAAAAACTCATTGTGTAACTAGAACTTGTTATGCGATTTCCCATTATTTCCAATGAGTTATCTTCATAAAAATTGGAGCATCCCTTCTTCACAAAAACATATTTCAAATGAATCAATTCTCATTTGTATTTAATAAGTGTTTATTTTGACATACCTCGTTGATACTCACACTTTAGTCATTCAATATTTGTCAACATCAGGACGGTGTCCAAGGCTATTTGCAACAAAGAACGATTGGAACTATATTGAGCATGCAACTTAATTATTTGAGGAATAAACGATTGCTATAACTAAGAATCTATACAAATTTATTAAAACTTGATGAGAGAAACAAAAAGCAACAATAGTCCTAATTCTATAACTTTAAGGAACTGAAACCTGTAAAAGTAAAATAATAGTCTAAATGATTTACACACCGTAATGCTTGAAAATAAACAAACAGAAATAGATGAATAAGAGATAAACAACACTTCCCTTCACATTGGGGAGTGGACCTTGCTCCTTCCCTTTGATCCAGTTACAACATTTTACTCACGAAAACACAGTTGATTCCAAAATCATGCACTTTTTATTTATCAATGATTTTATAATGCACTTTTTATTTCTAAAAAAAATACTGCCTTTATTATATGATGATAATGCCTTATATATTAGGGGAAGTCCAACCCTTCTTCCAAGAGAACTTGTTAATCTAATTATATGCAAGAGTTACATGCATGATTTAACCAAAGATCTTTATATTAGAACAACAATATAAATGGGAATAATTAAGTTGATGTGGAGTCATGCATGTAGATTGGTGGTCATACTCATCTTATGAATGGAAGTGGAGTTCTTAAAAACAACACTCAACTAAATTTGGAGATCTCTAAAGTCTAGACAAAATCAAATAATCACACTCCTTAGATAGTGGAGGATTCAACAAAATAAGGACTAATTAGTGTCATTCAAACTTTTAATGCAAAGCCTAAACCATGTTAAATTTGAATGATCTTTATTTCTAAAGAGGTGGATGCCATATAAGAAGACTAAGTTCCCAGATGGAAATAATGTTGACTAGGTGGTTCTATGAGTTGTGCAAATCTCATGCTTACTAAGTGAGTCTTATGCTTTGCTATGTGATTCTTGTGCTTCGTTGTGTGAGTCATGCACTAGGCTTATGTGATTCCAATGCTAGGCTTATGCAAGTACTATGATGGGCTTATGATTTTTTTCCATTCACATTTGTTAACACGAAAATCAACTTATATCAATCAATCCAATAAAGCACATGAAAGATAAAAGATGTTAGGAATATTATTATTGCTCAGATGAATTATTGTAATGTTTATATTTATATTGTTTTTTGTGAGATATAATATCACACAATATGTAATAGTTAGAGTTGTTGTGAGTTATTTTAACAACTCAAGTATATAGGAGTTTATGGAGATAATAGCAGGGAGAGTTGTTGGAAAAAAATCCATGAAAATAGGAGTTGCCTCTCCTATATATGTACTTGATTTTAATAATTTAATAACGAAGTTTTTTGAAAACCTTTTATCTTTTATCAGAGCAATGGAATCCTGATAATTGCTAGAAGGGGAACTTCAATTCTGGTCTAGTTGTCTAAATTATGAAAGGATATATTTTTTTAATTTGTTAATGGTGTAGAAGTATTGGTTTTGTAGTAGTATCTAAATAAAATCTTCGGGTCCATTCGTATATGTAATATTTGAAGATTTGTAGAGAGGAGGAACATTTCTAAAGACATCTGAGGGAAATTCTCAATCCATTATAAATATAAGAGGTACCTACACTTACACCACCAATTGGTTCATACACATTAGAAATATCAAAGGCTCCTTTTGTCGTCGTGTTTTCGTAGATCCCTGTCAAGCATCTACAATTCTGCTAGTAAACATTCCAGAGCTCTAAAGCACATGCAACTAACAATTCATTATTATATTTATTCAGAATCATACATGTAGGTGTGTAAGTGGGAGTTAGTGGTCAAAAATTTGCTAGCATTCTATATCATTTTCAAAGAATATACCAATTCCTCCATTCAGTGTAGGTGTGGTCAGGAGGAAAAAAGGAAAGTGTAGTTTATCTCGGCAATATTCTTTCTCCGCAACATTATCACATTGATTTATATGGCCAAGTGTATCTATCAGGGCCATACCCATTGAATCCATTGTGATATGATTGTTCCCGTCACTGATGCTATAATGGTTTTCTCCTAAATGTGAGCTCTCCACGTGCATACACCTCTCACATCGTATATACAACCATACGTCTTATCTACAATGCATTTGTCACCTGTCATTTATAGACGCCTCATCTCCATTACTGATATAGCTATTTAATATTGTTATTTTTATTTTAATGTCGCCCATATGTGCCTACTAGATTCTTTTACTCTGTAGTTCCTTTGGATTAGGGATTAAATATTGGGGATTAAATATTTATTAGAGCTCAGTCAAGACATCTAACTCAGAATCAAAGATAGATGTTTGTTTCCGGTGCGAGCTACGTTAGGTTTCACTTATCAATCACAAAATATTTTGTAGATTACGCATCGGGATTTGATTTGAAATAATGTGCATTTCCTCCTATCTACCTCGAATACCATACAAACCCGAAGCCCTCACATTTAAATTAAAAGGTTGGTTGTGTATTAAAGTGTTATAATATTTCATTGTGATGTCTCCTTTTCCCAATCGAAGACCTTTGGCCTATTTTGTCAATAAGATGGCCAAATGAAAAATATAAGGGTGACTTAAGTCACAATTAATTATTATAAAGTGCTATAAAAAAATAAAACAAAATTATTAAAACTCTTATATTAATTTATTTGTCTTAGTAAAAATAAATAATAATATCTATGGTCAATACGAGGGGAAAATATCATTTTGAAGGGGTTATTATATTTTATTCTTGGGCCGAAGAGGAATAATGAAGTTGGGAAGGATAAAATATTATTTATGTCTTATATTCCTCTTACGGAAAATGCCATTTGGAATTCCAAAGGGTACTTTCATGGGAAGTCCAAAGGTCACTTTCATGGGAAGTCCAAAGGTCACTTCCATTTAGAAGTCCAAAGGTCAATTTCATTGGAAGTCTAAAGGTCACTTCCATTTGGAAGTCCAAAGGTCACTTTCATTAGAAGTCCAAAGGTCACTTTGGGTCCCATTTCCTATATAAAGAAGAGGTCAACCTATGTAGAGGCATTCCAAATTTTTAATATGATATTTTATCTTGCATGTGAGCTCTGGGCTTATGCAAATAATCCAAGGACGAAACCCCTTAGGATTATATCTCTTGCAAATAAAAACCCCAAGAGTATTGTGAGATATTTCCACTCAAGATTTCTCATTGATTGTAATTTGATTTTCAGTCATTTCCAGTAGTGTATTTTGAGGATATTTTAAAGTATAAATTGCAGCAATTCTTCTATTGGATCGACCTAGTTAGGGACTCTTTTGGCATATTTTATGAGGTATTTAGATATGATTTCTATTATCAAATCATCTACAGATTTTTGTGAAGTGAAGCAAGGAAGTTTCATAATTTTTAAGAGGGGTTTTCAGAGGTATTTCAACAAGTTTAATATTCATATTTCAGATCTGATTTTTGGGATTCAAGTACGTCATTTCTAGATCATTTATGAAGGAATTAATATATGCTTTTAACCTCTTTCTATTTGCAGATTTCAAATCTGTGTCATTGTCATTTTTGCTTCTTAAAATTCTGGTTTTCTTCCTATTCTAGCTGCTAAAAATATTGCCATCAATTTAGAAAAGGTTCAGGATTATTTGGGTATATGTTGCATGAGATTTCCCTTCATACCCTAGTCGCCATTTCTTGTAAATTATTTCAGCAAACTCAACTGGTTGTGCATGCTCCATTTCATCCTTTTAGACCTGATTTTGCTTATCAAAATTTACATATTATTTAAGAAAGATGAAGGGTGACAAATGATGAATGTGCCAAGAGTTTCATACCAAAACCCAATCACATTTTCTATATTAATTGTCATATATAAAAGTAATAATTTACTTTTCCATCTTTTCCTTTGTGTTTTGGTGGGGATTTTCCTGAAATCCTACTTGGGGTCAAAGAGTCCCATTTAGGGATCTTACAGTGGTACCAGAGCAATGTTCCTCCCACCTAGAGGGTGTTTGATTTGATGCAGCCATGAGAGGTTGGTGATAGAGCTGAATCATGTGAGTTAGACAGAAAATCTCTCAATGGGATCCATGTAGAGACCTTCTTAGAGGAATGGTAGAACTAGATCGTGAGCTTCTCAGGACTATGATTACTACCCAACAATGGATGATATAGACCATGAAAAAGATGATGCATAGGATGGACATGGGTAGGCCAAGAGATAGACGTGACGGGAAGGATAGGTATATCAGTGGGCAACAGTCACAGGAGAAACAACAGGTCACCTACGGAGGTTGGTAGCATGAGGGATTCCCCTCACTGTGAGGGGAAGGCATATCACACTATAGATTCAAAATTGTTTATGCATGGAAGGAATAGTGAATCTTCACATATGGTTGATACAAATCTTCACGAGAGTGCTTTGGTGTCTTCAAGTTCCAATGATGTATGTAAAAATTTATATGATGAATTTGATAGACATGCTGATGATTTATTTAGATCATCCTTGCAAGAGGTGCCACTTGAAGCTTCTACTTTAGAGGTTAGCATAGAGCATGTTAGAGTTTTGGGTAGCAATGACACGGATTCATGGGGTCCTTCACATGAGGATAATTCAAAATTTTTAGTTGATGATCATGCCCTTCATGGAGTTGATGATTTTGTGGATGAAATTCGTAGTGGACCAGCCACTCATGAGTTGTCTTTGATGGGTGTTGAAGACATCCATAACTCATCTTTGGTTATATCATTGATTTTGTAAGATTCCCCTTTTAAGACTTTTGAAACAAGGGATTATATATATATATACTCTTTGTTCTAAATAATCATAATTTAGAACACACATTCCATACCAATCAATCTCATAACAGATAACCATATACAACTGTAAAAGACTCAGTGAACTATCGATCTGTCATTTTATGACTCGGTGCAATATCGGTCTCTCATGTTAATTAATTGAAATTGTATACTAAGTATACTTGGTTCTCTTACCCTATTTTGGGTATTGAAGCACTCTAATTAAGAGACTTGGCTAAATATTTGTTACCAATATTCATCTGAATCCCATTTCTTAAACTAGGTGACATAGGAAAACATAACCAGCAGCTTACGATACTTTGGCTAAAGATTACCAACATATTATTCATATTACTATTCCTAGATGGCATACTTGTCAAATGGAATATGTCCTTCACCCCACTTAATTTTTTATCTAGAATGGTATTCACTGACTCCTTTCAGTCCACTTGTTCAAGGTTTAATCCTAACCTAGGTTAGCAACATAGTTTGGTATAGGGAGCCACTCGTGGTGACTAAGGGTACTTTGACATACTCAATCAACATAATTCAATTGTGTGTGTCTAGTTATCCTAAGTCATTGTGAGTTAGTCCCTATACTAAATTAGGATTATATCCTGACCTAGAGTATAACTAAGATCAAGTCCAAATTTTATGTAGATCTAGTTGGTCTAATCCTGATGGGTGCTACCATATGTCAACTGCAACACTATATCCTCATGAAGATCCTAGTCTTCATGAAGGTACAGTTCTGCAGTTGGCGTGTTCCACCAGCTAACTAAATCACCCCATCTAGATGCACATACCCAAGTAAGAAGTGAATTACTCAATTATATTCCATAATTAATATTTTAACTACAACAACCTTACTGAACCTTAATTTCATTATCCCTTAAGGTTGACTTCCATAGTTGAGTTGTTAAGGTTTTGTAGAAATAACAATATTTCTTTTTAATCATTGACTTCTTACTTTAGAGTTCAATTAATTAAAACAGAAACAACAACATCAATAAGATTTACATATTATTCCATAATCATTCTTATCCTTTTTAAGTTCTAAAATAGGTTCCATTACGATAGACTTCATTAAGATGAAGTCTAATTGGTAAATGTTCATATTTACCTTACATTTTTTTTATACTTATGAAGGTATTGATCAATAGGTAGTGCACCTTCCTCTTTCATGTTATGAGTTAGGGTTCATTGTGCCCTTTTTTATTATACAAAACATCATAAATTAATGTACACTTTCATTAACATATTTTAATAAGCCATAGAGACTTAGATAACAGAACATCTATACATGCCAACTGAATAAGTTGCATTTCATTTAAGGGATAGTGTAACTAATTCCCTTCCATCTAACTTATTTAAGTCAAACCAATAAGGAGTCCATATAAATAATATTACAAAAATACACAAGGAGAATAACACATCATGTACAAGTAACTCTCAATATTTTTCCATTTATCAAAGTGAAATACACATTACACAAGTCCATTCATTTCAAACATCTTTCATGTCAAATAGCATCAAGATTAATTAAGAAATACATATTTTCATCTTTCAATACTTTTCAATAATGAATCATATTCCTTCATAAAAGATACAGCCTTTAAGTAACAAATAACATCATAAAAGTTATTTTCTTCCTTTATCACTTATGAAGTCCATCTACAAATATTTCTAGCACGGGTCAGTTCATGGAACTGAACATGATAAACACTAAGCATTAAAATGATGTGCTTTCAACTAACTATTTCATAAAAGGAACTCTACTTTTATGAAACAGTAAAGCCATACAGATAGATACATCAAAAAGAAAATAATAATAATAAAAGAAAGAACAAGTGATCAACCAAATTAACATTTAGTAAAAATCATGATATAATCAACACTCTTCAACCATTGATTTTCATAAGGAATTATATTAGATAAGTAATAATTCATCCTAATTACTTATCTAATTCTTCCTATAGGTACTTATAGTTTATTTCTTATTTCATTAAATCAAAATTCCAAGGATAGACATTAACTCTAATATTTCCCAAAAATAGAGTTATTTTTAAGAATCAAAGAACAATCATACTCAGCATTAACATATTCCATCATAAAACATTTCTGCCAAGCTAATTCAAACTTTATGAAAGGATTAAGGGAAAGTCATCAATATCTTTAAAATAAGAGATTTCTATTTCAGAAGCTACATCCAAATTTAATGTTCAAGATATAGCCTAAGTCTAAAGTTAGACCACAACAGGTTACAAATAGGAAATACATTTAATTGATTACTTGTACTAGACATTATTTACACTTAACTAATTATAGTTTCTAGTCAACACAAGTCAAGGAGAATAAGTAAAGGATTATCTCCTACTACTCACTTTACAATCCTATTAAGTAATAGAACTGAACCGATCATTTTCTTAAACAAGAGTAACACAAAAGAGGGAAAAGATGAACAAAGAGTGAGAAACAACTTATAACTTCCCTCATATTTTGAGGAGGATAGTGTTACATTCCATAAATCAGAGAAGAGAGAGGACAAAATATAATTTCCTTCAAATTTCAAAGAAAGCAGGATGAATACCTTACTCAGGAAAGAAAGAGAAAAGGGACTCAACAATAAGAATGGGAGAAGATCCCATTATTCTTTCACAAGAAAATAGAACACATATCAGAATAAAAGAATTGATACATATCTAATAAATATATCTTTGAACTCTTGTCAAACATAGAAACATAGAACTAAAAGATACTCAACCAAATTATGTGACTGCAGTATGCAAGTCAGATTATGGAGATGAAGTTATCTCAACATAAAAACAAGAGCAGTAGAAGTAGTACATTAGCTACATCTAGAAAGGGGTGATTCAAATGAATTCTATTCAAAAACAATACATGAAGTATCGACAACCAATGGACATTCCAATTTATACATTCGTAAGTAGCTTAGTTCATATAAACCGAGCTTAGCCATCATTTCCAAAAACATATACAATATAACGGTCAAGTTAATACTCACTTCCATCTTCATAGGGATAAAAGAAACATTACTCTAGTAGGAAGAGAAAGAACCCAACCATTTTCAAACTCAATGAAGATGCAATAATAAAAATAGGACTTTACTTTAGATGCACAAGTCTATCTCAAGAGATGTTTCAAAAAAATGAATTCATTTTAGTCCATTCCTTATGACATGCTCAACTGTATTAACCCTTAATTCACCTAGACATTCCATTCCCTCAATGTTCTTCATAGATAAAAATAAAAGTAAAGATCTAAAAACCCTTCAAGATGAACCGATTGGTTAGTTCTTGAAGCACGAATTGTAATCCAAGAAAAGATGCATATATATTCATTAATTATTTCCCAAAAAATCACAACATGTTGTTTAACAAACTTACCCTCAAACAAATTTTAATCAGGAGGTTCATCTAGGTCAAGAATGGTTAATTCATTAAAAACCCATCTTCTAGCTTACAAGTGTAAACAACAAGGTCAACATCATGCAAGTTCAAGCAGGAGCTATATGTATAAATCAAATTTCCAACCCAGATAGAACCAGCACTTGAAATATCTTCCTTATAATAGAAACTCTTATTGTCCAACTTTAGATCAATCTTACAGATGTTCACAGCCCAAATGTATAAAGTTAAGAAGAATAAAACTCGTTTACTATTATATTCATACAATTTTTAATCCATGAAATCATTGATTCAAGAAACCATTTCTACACAACTTCCACATAATTAACTAGATTCTAAGAAACTCAAGTTTCAACTGAAAGATCAGAAGAAGTAAATCTTTATTGTTGTTTTCAAACAAGTTTCAATCCACAAGAACATTGAATCTAAGCAACCACTACAACACAGCTTCCACAGAAGTAACAAGATTCAAATCAACTAAAGATGCAACTGAGAATAATACCTTTCTTACCTCCTTCCAATAGAGGAAGAAAAACCTAGGTCAAACCTTAAAGCAAACAACATTTTCCATAATCCATTTTGCACAGTCAATAGGTTTCACACAAATTTTACATCATTCCAGTTCCAACAAAGTTAAGACAATATTAAAAAATATATTCAACATGGAACAAACCCACATTCCATTTTATCGAACAGAGTCTCTTCATCAAAATACAGAGAAAAATTCAAACATGAATACAAAATAACCATCACAGACATAAAAACCCATTTTTTCTAATAGCATAGTTATTTTAATGAAAACAATTAGGAAAAAGTAGAACAACTTAATGGATAGAGCCTATCATGCCTGATAGAGCTTCTTATTGATTTGCAGAAGACTTCCTGCTGAGCCTCAATAGTTTCTCCTTTTCCAAAATGAAATCGAAAACCCAAAACTTCTTCTTATGCCTCTTATACCTCCATAGAATCAAAAATAGCTCAGAAGTGCCAAATATGGAAAAGAATTGAAAATATAATTGTTGGTTTGAAGAACCCAAAATCTCCATGCAAAGTAAAAATCACCAAGATAAAATGACCAAACAACCTCCAGAAAATTCATTTACGTCTCTTCCTTTGCAATTTCTTCGCCAAAACCAAGACTCATTAATGTAAGGAAAACCAACTCTCCTTACTAAATCTCCACACCACTACCATCTGAAATTGGTGATCTCTATTTCAAACATTACATGCATTCTAACTTAGTGATGATGCCAACAACGCATCCCCCTCAACTCTCCAGGCCTCTGCTAAAACTAGCTGAACAGATTTTAATAAATACAAAAATCAAATCACATTAATGCAATAGAAACTATCGCCACCGACTCCCATTTTCCATGCAACCCCTTTAGGTTTCCCTTTAGCTTAGCATTATTTTAGGTTAGATTGAAATTAGTTTAGGATTCAAACTTAGTCTAGGTAAATAGTATTTACCTTAGGTTATTGTGCAACTTTCCATAATTAAACTTGTCCACATAGGTTAGGATGCAAACCTTATTAGATTAGAAATAGGTCTAAGGTAGGTCCAAATTACCTTATATTAGGATCCACATAGGATAGGACATTGGAACCTAGATTAAAATATGCTTAGCATTAAACATCCCAACCAAGGTTAAGGTATTCACCTTAACAACCCAGTATAGGCCCTATTTCATCTTATTACGCTTTCAACGTCTTAAACAAAAATATTTATCAAAAAGACCGCGGTTTAATACTTACTACATGATGTAAAGCAAGGACATCAGCAGAAGGGTCCTCATATTCATGATAAAAACAAGACTCATTCAACATTCCTTTTACTTCAGAATGTTAGTTTATCAAGATGATTAATAACGGAGAACTAAAGCATACCTTGGATCAATGAAATTGATCCAAGGTTTTTCCATTAACATATGATAAGTATGAAAACAAAAATATAGGTTCACAACCTTTCAGAACATAAGGAAGAATGGCTTCATTTCAAGTAAATAGAATTACAAAAAATGAATCCTTGTACAGTAATAATTTTTCCATTACAAACATGATTTCCAATATTCGAAAGAATACACCTTCCTAAGACAAATCACATGTCAACGTTTGCAATGTCAAGAGGAAATGAAATCAAGGTAACAATTTGTCTAAGATGTTACAAATTTACTATTATATGACATATTCTTATTTGTTGATTGGTGACTTCATCTTCATTGATTTGTTAGGAACTAATAGCTGTCATACTTGGAATTCCATGTCACTTTCCACTTTTGCAGGATTTGCATAATCTTTTAGTAGGCATTGGAGTATGGAAAACTCAATGCAAGAGGAGAAAACTTCACGGAATGCAGATTGGGTGGTAAGAGGTACATCATCTTTGTTATTGCAACAATATTATCATGACGACATTTAACCCATCATAAACTAGAATGCTCAGAATTTGATGCAGCGAAGCTAAGTCATCATGGAGTTAGAGAATGGTGATACTCCAAGGTATGAAATGAATGATGATATGTCTAATTTGTTGATTTCTTTCCCTCATGAGAAGCATGAAAAATTAAAGAGTGGAGTTTACATTATGAAGTATGCTAAAAATTTGGTCCATACTCATCTTTATGAGCATCAAGATATCTATGTTTTGTGGCAAGATTTGCTTCATTTGACAGGTACGGGGGCCAGGATTGTGGAACATTACAAAATGTTTTGTCTCTTATGCATGATACTTGGACAAAACAAGATCAAAATTGCTTGAAGGAAAGCAATTTTTGGGAAGGGAGGACTGTAATGTCCCCTTTTCCCAATTGAAGAACTTTGGCCTATTTTGTCAATCTGACGGCCAAAGGAAAAATATAAGGGTGACTTAAGTCATGATAATTTTTATTTATTGATAAAGCGGGTTGAAGGGACCCGTTCCCTATTCAAAAACTGAGGCCAAAAACCTCAGGAAAATAACAAGATAAAAAATCCGGAAACAAAGAACAACAATAGTTACTTTCCAGCTTTCAAAAGTATCTAAAAACTATAAGCTAACCATAATGTAAGATTAAACCATAATTACTTCCCAGTCTGTGATGGAAAATAATCTTCGATGCTTCCCATTCATCCCTTTTTGTTTTTCCTCTTGTTTACTTCTTGACACTTTCCAAGGTCAGAAGAAATCACCATCGTTAGGTTGTTGGAGTTCACCACAACCATCCCATTCTCTAACATCAAATCCCAATCCGATTCTGAGCCTTCAAAATTATGTCCCCTTTTCATTCCCCCTACTACCAAGTGGTTTTCCCACATACCATCCTCTGAGCCGTCCTTCTCTAAAACCCCTTTACCACCTGTGTGAGGATTACTCATATTATCTTTAAACTTTGAACTGGATACCAAATCCAGATTAACAGAACCCTAACCACTAGATGAAGTCGATCCATTCTTTTTTACTGATTTTTGATTTTTATTAAAAGGGAAAGAATCTTGTAAATGGCCCGTATTCCTGCATATTCTACACCAAAATGCAGTATTCTCATAGTCTAAAATCTGTGAATGCTGAAAATTATTGAATTTAAGATTAATGTGGTTAGGTACACCTTTGTTCAAGTCAATTTCCATGCACATTCGGCCATAAGAACACATACCTGAATGTGTTATATCTAAGTCCTCTTTAATAAACTTACCCAGAGCATTTCCAATATCTTCTAGGGCATACCACAGATGCAGGGGGATGTTAGGTAGTCTGACCCAAATTGGTGTTTTGGCCATCGAACAAGTATTCAGATCAAAATCTAGAAAACATGGAGTTAAAAATAAACCCACATGTCCCCAGAACCAAGGACCACCTGTCAAACAATGTTGATAATCCTCGGATTCCCTAAAATGAACTACAAAAAATCCCTTGGAACAGAGAGAGATTTCATATTTATTGGTCCAATTTTTGAAGGCCCACTGATACAAGGCAGAGGAGGAAGGACAAAAGCCATTAAACCTACCAATCACTGCATCTCGAGATAAATTTTGGAAGTATTCCTCAACTTCTGGGTTCACGATGGTTAGCGAAGGAACAACCTTGGCCAAATATACTAGGTAATTATGAGTACATGAAGCTTGTTTTCCCGGGATCCTGCCACCTTTATTAGTCAGCGCCTCTTTGAATGAAGTAGATATATGGGGATGAGCTGAGCCTTCAATACCTGACACCGTACACCCAATCTTGCTGCAACTACCGCTACCCATCCCACCTATCCCAGCCAAAGTCACATTTTTTTATAGGAACCCTAGGATTAGGGCACAAATTCTCAATAGTTTTCTCCAGGCCACTATGGCTCTGTAAATTATTATAAAGTGCTATAAAAAATAAAATAAAATTATTAAAGCACTTATATTAATTTATTTGTCTTAATAAAAATAAATAATAATGCCTATGGTCAATATGAGGAACAAATATCATTGTAAAGGGATTTATTGTATTTTATTCTTCCTAGAGCGGATAATGGCGACTTGGGCCAAAAGTGAATAATGACATTTAGGAAGGATAAAAATATTATTAGTTATGTATTTCCTCCCAAGGAAATGCGACCAGCTCTAGGGGTGGGAAAAATAGAAAAATGTGACAAAATATTCCTAGGACAAGTCGACTTGGTCTAGGAATGAGCATGTAATTTCATTGGTTGGTTTGGAGGTTGGTTGTTGGCCCTTTTCCTTTAAAAGGGAAGTCGACTTGCCTCTACCATATTCAGATTTTACTGAATCATATTTTCCTTCGCGGTGAGCTTCTAGCTTTTGCATAAACTTCCAAGGATGAAACCCCTTGAGAATTCAACTCTTGTGGACGAAAACCCCAAGAGTTAGAGAGGGATTTTCACTCAGAATTTCCCAGTGGTTATAATCTGATTTCCAGTCAATTTCAGCAGTGCTTTTTGGAGATATATTGCAGCAGTTGGGTCGACCCAGTTTGGGACTGTTTTGGCATCATTCTAGAGGTATTTACTTCTAAAAATTATTGTCAGACATCTCCAGATTATTTATGAATAAAAGAGCAGTGGTTTTCTTAATTTTCTGAGTTATTTTTAGAGGGTTTCCAGGCAGTTTATAATCAGTTTTCAGATCTGGTTTTTCTGAGTTATTTGGCTGCAAATAATTCTGATTTTTACATAATCTGGTTTCTAAAATTATTTGCAATCATTTGGGATAAAGAACATAATTTTTTAGTGTTATTTGCATTGAGATCCATCCAAAACCCTAGCCGCATTTGCTGTAATAAATTCAGTTTTTCCCTGGTTTGTTCGCTGAGGGTTTCAACAGCTATATTTCATCATTTGCAAGTCACAAAAAATCTGCTTTAGGGTAAAGGAATTATTGGGGATCTTTCAATTAAACCTGGGTCATGCACTCAAATGCATCACATTAAATATGGCTTATGTGCTTTAATTTACTGCATTAAACATGGGTCACTCTCGCAAATGGGGTTGCTCGAATGTACCCCATTAAAGCTGGGTCACAAGTTTGAATGTAAATTTCAGATTTAAGGCCACCTTAAGCTTTAATTTGGTCATGCTTGGAATTCTTCATTCGCCTCTTTTCAGGTTGGTTTTGCATTTTAATGTCTTCAATGCTGTGTTTGAATTAGGCAATTCCTAGTCTCAAAACAATGCTTTTTATAATTGCTAAAGATTGATGTCCCTTAGGGAAATTCACAACATAAATTTTGGACCAGAAAGAGGTTACTGTAGTTTGAATGGACTTACATGATCTGGACTTAATTGGAAATCCGGACATACTAAATTGCAAATAAATTCTGAACTCTAAATTCTAAAGATAAACTGTAGATGATCTTTAGAAATTGAAAAATGCTACATTTACTGTAAAAGAAAGAGGAGTCGGGCCAGGAGAAGGTGCAACAATCAAGCTGGGGAAGAAATAATAGAAAATCTGGTAGGAGGGGGAACTTAGTTCAAAAGACTGTGAGGAAGCCAGGGAATCCTTCAGTGACATCATACCACACATTAAACCTTCTTGAATCTTAGAAAAGAGATATGTGTTCTCCCAATAAATAAAAACGAGATGACAAAGCTTATATTAAATGACTACCACTTACCTGTATGCATCAAACACAATAAATAACATAGTATTGCGATGTAAATGAAGCTTTAATGAATTTTTTTTATTGAAGCCAAGATAAATTCACAAGAAGATAGCAAACTCTGAGAAGTGATATGAAGCTATACATGCCTTACTACACCAAGTCGGATATGCCTTGTTAGTGCATCTTGGAATTGTTTCTAAGACTCTAAAATCCTCATTCATATAATACACTGATTTTAGTCTGTTACATTCGGATCGGATGCCAATTCTTTTGTATCTACTTTTAGCAGGAAATGAAGAGTCTAAAAATAGAATATGAAGCGATACCTCTTAGAATCTGAAAAGTCATGTGACAAGTGTTCCTCTAAGAAGATTAGAGGTTTTTCATGAGCTGAAACTCATAAAAATACAAATTTTTGTTTTTAACTACATTTAGGTATATCTATATTCAAATATTCTGGAATTTTGGGGCCCTATTTTAATTAAGTTATAGCCCCAGCAAGGCGATGTACAAGCTTGTTGGTTATCTACCAAAAGACTGCCAGGAAATGCCACTTGGATCATAATGATAAATAACCAAATAGTCTTAGGAGCTGTAGGGGTTGTGGTTTAACGGTAAAAGGATGCAGTCATATAGATAGTGACCCATGTCTAAATTCCAAAACAACAACAAGATAGGCCTGACTTGCAGAGAGAGTTGGAAGTTTGAAAGGTATCCACAATAAACTTTTTGGATTGCACAATCATTGATCTTCTTTGGCTTGGCTTTGAAGGTTTGAGGGCTAACTCTTCTGCCAAGTTTGTCCAGGTCTTGCACCCAATCTCATACCTAGCGACTAGGTTTTGGGCCTTTGCTCTCAACAAGAATGTTGAACACCATGACTACGTGATGTCATAGAGAGTATTGAAATATGGATGAGGTTGTATCGAGGATTGGTACATTCGTAGTGTGTGATCTAAGTTCATCACAATCCACAATAAGGCA
Source organism: Taxus chinensis (assembly GCA_019776745.2). Lineage (NCBI taxonomy): Eukaryota > Viridiplantae > Streptophyta > Pinopsida > Cupressales > Taxaceae > Taxus > Taxus chinensis. The sequence goes on from CM034147.1 coordinate 329,824,086, forward strand.
TGGGCAAGGTTTTAGAGTATTGAAAATCGGTACTGTTAAGTGAGGTATAATTTCATAAAGAATATTGATATTGAAAATTGGTACATTTGTAGTGTGCGACCTAGATTCAACTCCACACAACAATAATTATTTTGGAGCAAGCAAGGTTTTGGATTATTGAAAATTGGTACATTTCTAGCTCTGTCACCATTTTCAACCCCACTAAATTACAAAGCAAATGAGCAAGGTTGTGGAGTGTTGAAATTGGTATATTCATGGTGTTCGAAATTATGTTCAGCCCCACTCTGTTGTAAGGCATAGTGTGTGGTTGTAGATCAACCCTGAAATTTTTGTACATTTATAGTGTATGACCTTGGTTCAACCCCATTTTGTAGTGAGGCACAAGTATGCGAGGTTTAGTATTGAAAATTGGTAAATTTGTAGTGTGTGACTCATGTTCAACCCCACTTCAGAGTAAGTCGAGACTTGAGAGTGAGATTGAGTATTGAAAATTGGTATATGTGCAAGTGTGATCTAGGTTCATTCTCTCACAGCAATAAGGTATGATTTGATGTGTGTGGAGCATTCAAAACTTGTACATTCATAATATGCGATCCAAGGTCAATCTTGCTTTGCAGTGACACATGAGTACATGAGCTTGTGGAGTATTGATATTTTTGTAGTGTGCGGTGCATGTTCAACCTCGCTTGCAGTTTGTGGACTACTGAAGATTGGTGCATTTGCAGCGTGCAACATATATTTAGCCCCACTCCCCTAACCCTTGAAGGCATGAACAATGGAGGTTATGGAGTATTGATTTGGTAAATTTGTAGTGGGTGACCCAGGGTCAACCTCACTTTGTAGTGAGGCATAAGCAATTGATGTTGCATGGAGTATTGAAAATTGGTGTTTTTTTTGTAGTGCAACTGCTAGGTTTAAGCCCACTAGCTCATAAGCACAAGCAAGTGCGAGGTTGTGAATACCCTTGAGAATTGGTTGTAGGTTTCACTGTGTGGTTGTAGAGTGTTGAAAATTTTGTATATTTGTAGCGTGTGAAGACCTCGGTTCAAGCCCACTTTGTAGTGAGGCACAAGTATGCAAGTTGAGTATTGAAAATTGGTAGATTTTTAGAGTGTGCGAGCCCTGTTCAACCCGCTTTCATTGTAAGTTAAGAGTGAGATTGAGTATTGAAAATTGGTATATGTGCAGGGGCAACCTAGATTCATTCCCACTCATTGCAACAAGGGATGATTGTGGTTGTGGAGTATTTAAAACTTGTGTATAGAATAATATGCAATCCAAGGTCAACCTTGCTTTGCAATGACGCTAAATTGTAACATACGTGAGCTTGTGGAGTATTGATACTTATGTAGCGTGCTACCAAAGGTTCATTGATCACTTGCAGTTTGTGGACTACTGAAGATTGGTACATTCGCAGCGTGCAACATATATTTAGTTTCCACAATCTGAACATTAAGGCAAAAAGTTGGGCAAGTGAGCATTGTGGAGTATTGAAAAAATGGGTATATTTGTAGTGGGTGATTCCCAATGTTCAACCCCCACTCTGTAGTAAGGCATGAATAAGTGAGGTATCTGTTGAGTATTGAAAATTGGTGCTTTCGTTGTGTAGAGAACCCCAGGTTTACCAGCACCACGATACACACAAGGCACAAGCAAGTTGAGGTTGTGAATCCATGCTGAGAATTGGTGCATTCATCAGTGTACTGACGAATGAGGTTAAGCCCACTGCCCAGTAAGGTAGCCCATAACCTCATCCCTACATCAATTGCAATAGCCAATACTATGGTGGTCACGTGGCCCACAAACCTCATGTCCATGTTGCAATAAGGCAGCCCACAATATTCTTGTTAAACACTAAGGAAAAAGGATCAAAAACTTAAAAACATTGTTTACCTTACATGAGGTCTTATGGATTTGTAAATGTAGTCATCCCTAGATATGTCTAGTACAAGTAACCAAGATTCGTAAACAAAAGCATTTATGAAAGGCATTAACTGTCTGGAAATGCTTTATTTTCACATAAGACAAACCTAATGCACATTGAAGCATAAGAACTCTATTCGCGTTGACACTTTAACTCATACTTGTGCATGAGCATTTCGCCTATAGCGCAATAAAGTAGTCCATACACAAGAAGTAGACAAGAGTATGATATTGTCACTAGAACATAACTCAAACCCTACCTCTAATATTCACATGCAATATGCTCACAAATATCCATCCAAACATTGGATCTAATACATTATACAAAGACTAACCCGATGTCACCTTGCAACTTTTTCATTCCTAAAATTGACTGTCATAGGGTGTCAATAGGTCATATTGACCTTCGATTTGAATGAAAATCCCAATCAACCTTCAAGTAAAATCAAAATCCCAAATAGCCTTAGAGTAAAATCAAAATCCCACAAATATTGGAGCACCCGAATGACGTGCCAAACAAACTATTATTGCAAGGTATGGTGTCTTCACCATCTCTCTTGATGAGCACATGGCTTGTGCTCTTCTTATGAGACCTCACTCGGCTTGACTAGAAATTATCTTTAATTGTACAGACTTTATATGAGTGACGACTCGCTTAGTCATTAAGTGAAAGGCTTTTATAGGATTATTTTTGACATAGGGGTTATTATAAGTCTTGACATATCATGTGCATTGACTTGAGGACTTTGTTGGGAAGCGACTTCATGAAAGATGATTAATGGTGGACTTCTTTGTGCCGTAGCATATGACCTTGCAAGGACCTTGTGCACTTTAATGTATAATCTAAGATTTCGTGAAAAGTGGCATTGGCAATAGCAAATGATTTCTTATGGACCTTGGCAAGGGTAACATGGCAAACACTTAGAATGATTTGATCTTTACCTTGTAAATCCTTTTAGAGTTGCTGAATTTCCAAGTATTTTTAAATTCTTAATTATGAAAGGTGTTCATATTTCCCTTAGAGGACAAGTTGCAACTTTTCCAACATATCTTTTGTTCATTGTAGCTCAAATTCAAATTTGGAGAGGGCTAACACTTGAGGAATAAGGGATTCCTCATCATGAGGTGAGATAGGCTCTCCTTTAAATATATGCATTCTCCCTTTATTTGGAAATGGGGATTCCTCAACAGTGGGTGTTGGCTCAATAATTTGTTCATCAAAAATAAGATTTGGAGGAGATGGAGATGTTGATAGGGAAGCCAGAGGTGTGGATTTCATTTCCCTTATTATGTTTGTTTCTTCATACTCTTCCATCAAGGGGACATTATTTACTTGATGCTTAGTAATTTTCTTGGAGGATATTAGTTTCTTCTTGGGTTTTGTTTTTGTCAAATACCTTGTTTAAGGAGTTTTGAATTTGGGATGAATTTCATTCCCTGGAGTATATTTCTTCTGGAACTTAATCCATTTCTTCATCCTATTCAATTTTTAAATAAAGTGATGTTTACAAATTTAATGAATTAACCCTTGAATTTTTGAAAATTTAGCTTCCTAATGGAATTTATTTATGGTGGAAGAAACATAGGCATGTAAGAAATGGGGAAGGTCAATTTTGTTTTGTTCCTTGGCCTCTTAATGGCGCAAGTGTATGAGGAATCTCACAACATGGCCAAGAATGATTTCGTATTTACCCTCATAGATGAAATACTTTATGACCCACTTTGAAATAGAGCCCCATGGTCATGGGAAACTTGATCTCTTTATACCTTTTGCCTTGTAAGTATTGTCAAAGACCAATTCTAATTTCTTATTCTTTCCCACAGAAAATATATTTATTATTTTAGAGTGTGGAGCTCTAAAATTTACTAACTAACTTGTTTGAGGAATGACTGAAATTTCAATAATAATTGAATCAATGAATAGATTTTTTGAACCTTTTATCCATAAGTATTTATCACCAAGATTTCTAGAAAATTCCTCTGTCATTTTTCAATTGATTTCTTCATACATGAGCATGAAGTCTAACCATCCTTCCTTTTTAAAGATGACAATGAACTTGGCGTTTGCTAATAAATCCACAGAGTTGGTTGGCTTATAATAGACTTTAATACCCATTCTAGCGCATGAATAGAAGTGATAATAACATATGAATGGAGGTGTTAATGGTGTAGGAGTAGCTTGTGGAGATTAGTCTTACATTGGGTTAAAATGGGAGGGGAAAGTAGTTAAGCCTTAGAGTTAAGTAAGTAGAATTTAATATGGAGGTGATAGACTTGCTATAAATATGAAAAGAATGCATGATTTATGGGAAACATGTGAGAGGTAATGGGGAAGGAAGAATTATACCTTGAACTGAATAATAAATAGTACTATCATAATTAAACATTTCTCTAACTTTAAAAATAAGTGTTGACACATACCTTGTCATCTCACATCTTTTCACACATTCCCTCAATGTCGGATACCCAATTACTATTCTGCTACAATTTTGCATGGCATAGTTCTGAAATAAGGTGACTGCCATAATTGGTTTTCAGTCACTTATTTATTTTAATCTTTTTTATTTTTATTTTTTAAGAGGTATATCCACCATCTCTAGTTTTCAACCATCTCTTTATAGGAAGATGGCCTCCATCTATGGTTTTCCACCATCCCTTCATAGGAAGATGGCCTCCATCTCTGGTTTTCCACCATCTCCCTTTTATTGACATTTAAAAATAATAATTTATCTTGGAATTAGATTTGATAAGGATACCTCATTCAAGTAATTCAAAGTTGAATTGGATTCTAACAACATTTTAAATTCTTCTTGGGACACTGGTTTCTAGTATAAACATATTCTATGACCATTAACCAACATTACCATTCTTTCACCATCAATTGGAATAAGTTACAAAGTCCATTATTGTATACTTATTTTATTTGGTATGGGCCCATCCAACTGGTTTGGAGATTCCCCTTGAAATCCTTATACTGTGAGTCAAATAGCAAAGCACAATCTCCTTTTTAAAACTTCTTCTGTTTGATGTGATGGTCATGCCACATCTACCTTTGATGTTGGATTGGACCAATTTGATGCAATGCTTCTAGTCTCATCTCACCTAACTCATTCAACTGGATAATTATTGACTTCTATGCTTCTGACAGTTCAATTCTCACTTCTGCAACTATTTTTAATGTTTGTATCTCATATCCTATGGGAAAGATATGTTTCTTCCCATAGAGTAGTTCATATGGAGTAAATCCTATAGTTACTTTCCAAGTTGTGTTATACTTCCATACTGCCTCTGACAACATTTGTACAATTTTCCTTTAAACATTCATTATTTTAGTCAAGATGTTTTCTAATTCCCTATTTCTCACCTAAACTTGACCATTAGACTGAGGGTGGTAAGGGGATGACTTATTATGTATCATTTGATAGGTTTCCAAAAAATAACTAATCACATTTGACATAAATTGAGGCCCCTGATTTGAAATAATTGACATTGGGGCTCCAAATCTGTGAAAAAGATGTTTGTACAGGAAATCAACCACCTTTTTGATGTAGGGGCATCCTCAAGAATACCTTCAAATGAAAATTAACCTAGCCATGAGATCAATTGAGTACTCTAAAGCATGATAAACTATAAAGGAGCGAGTCTTAAGTATCCAAGAGTTTGAATTTTCAAATTGGAGCTTTCCCTCCAAAAAGTGTAATTCAATTATAAAGGCATGATAAAGAGTCCTAGAGGTTGATTAAGGGTTGGTAAATGTATTTTTGAGTAATAAAGTGCGTAATCAGTCCTAAGAGGTGAGTTGCGAAATGTGTAAAAAAACAATGTAAAAAATGCCTAAAAGGTGATACAAGGCAATAATGAGTCACCACGAGTAAGAGAAAATGCAGTTACAAAGAAGGAGGAGCTACATGCATGAAAGAGTTCAAATGATTAAAGAGGTAGAGTTAACCTAAATAAGGAAATGAGGAAGTATAAGGAGCAGAAAAAGGGTATTCCTCCAAGAATGAGGACAAAGAAGTGAAAGGAAACACACATATTTGTATGAACAATGTCTTATGTTTATAGGAACTCTTTTTAGTGTGAAATATTATCTTTTTTGTGAAGGATTTGTGATTTTAATTAATAATATGTTACTCCTCTTCTTATAAATGTGTAGATGTTCTTTAACCCTTGCATGTGGATTGCAAATGGTGGGAGGGTTGTTGAGACTTACTTTATTCCTAAGGTGAAGATGGAAGCTAAAACTATGTATGTGTGTTCTTGAGACTGTGTATGCAACTTATTTAGCAATCAGTGCTTTGAATGGATGTTACTTAAATGGAAATATCGAAGAAAGAGTGGATGTAGTGTGTATGATGACCTTGTAATTGAAGATCCCTGTTTGGTTTTACATGTTTGAAAAACTAAAGGTAACTATACTATGTGTTGGCTTAAGAAGACTGAGATTTTTGATTTGATTGGGTACGAGTCTAAGCATTTGTATCCTTTGTGCCTAATTAACTCATTGATGAGTTTGGGGAGTGATATCATGAGTAAGAAAAGTTTTCATGCGAGTTATTTGATAAATGAAGTTTAGTAGAGAAAAATGGAAACCCCTTTTTTTGAGTCTTAATGTGACACTTGACTATGAGATTGGCTTGAGGTGATTGAGGAAGATTAGAAAACATGCATATGAATGATATTTGGGATTATGAAGGATATATATCTATATATGCAATGCGATTACTCTGTTTTAGAGATTGGGAGCATTATATGACTGTATTTGTGCGTACCTAGATGACATGACAACAAATAAACTAAGGAAAAGGAAAATTCACATGTTCTACAAACATTCATGGTAAGATTATCATGAAGGTATGGTAATTACAAGCCTACAATACCAATTTGGTGTTTTGAAACTAAGTGTAAAGGAAGTTATCACCATTTTTGACCTTCCAGGTTTTTAGGAGGGTTTCTCAAGGGGTTAGCTAGGGTTTACAAATTGAGAGCTCAAACTAATGGATTTTTCCTCAATTTTCTCATGATATCATGCTCATATCACCTACAAAGGGATTTTAAAATCATTTTGATGAACCAAGGGATAAAATATCTCATTTTCATGACAATCTGGTTAAGGGTGGTTTCACACAGTAAAAGGGCTAATAGAACAAGTCATTTTACAAAAGAACTAGGGATTATCTTTGGAATTCAAACTTGAAACTTTATAGAAATTAGTAAACTTGAAATGGGTGTCTAAAAAGATGGAGAGTGTGTCCTGCAACTATCAACAAATAAAGTTATGAGTGAAACAAGATTTTCCTAGACCTAATTTTGATTAGTGACCCTAGAGCGGGCAATTGAGATTGAGAAGGTTAATGGAAGAGTCAAGTTCTAAATTTTTGCATGAATATGAGGGATCATGAAAGAGAAATAATGAAGGCTACAATTTGTTTCAGTGTTACTAGATCACTCCAACTATGGATGTTGCAGTGATGCTTGTTTTAAGGGCACTTAAGAAGTAGTTAGCCATGATTTGTCAAAGTTGATGCGTTTTGATCTTTGGAGTTACTTTTAGGTTGGATCTAAGCTTGTTTGAGGTGATGACACAAGGAAGAGGAGTTAAAAGGAATTGGGGAGGCTAGAAATCCCAAGGTTACATGTTTAGGAAAGAAGAGTCATTTGAGAAACACAAAGAAATGAAGGAGCCAAGTATGTGTAAGTGAATTTGGAAGAAGAATGAGCTAATTAAGGTTTGAATGGGTAGTTGCAAGGTGTACATAGTGTGACAAAGCATAGTATGAAGTTTGTATGAATCACTTAAGGTGAACCAAAGTATGATTGTAAATAATAAGCCTATTTGGGCTTGGAATGATCCTATTCAGCAGTGTAGGTGAGGTTGTTAGAACAATCAATTCACCTTCTCAAGGAAAGGAATACATCTTGGTGAGACAAACTATGTGATAAAATGAGCTGAAGTTTCATACTTGAAACTAGTTTTTCTTTTTGTTGCACACTTAATAGCTATGCACATTAGCACTTCATCCTGTCAGAACTAAACCCTCACCCGAAGCACGCGCAACCACCAAGTCCCTCATTTGTTATGCTTACTAATGTGTTAACATGCATGTTCATCATAATTATAATCAATATATCCATTCAAGCATATCAAAAAATAATGATAGTTCAACAAATAAGGAAAATTCCTGATCCATATAAACCATCATTAATACCAATTACATTGTTAATTCACCATATTCAGATCCATCAAAAAATAATATCCAATGAAAAGTATTCATTGATAACCTTAAGCAATTACATAATAAGAAGACTATTCTCAGTTATTATATATTTGTTCACGACCATGTGCATAACCATCACACTGAATCAAAACAACATAAAACTATATGCATACACCTCTCCTCTATTAACAAAGTCATACATCATGTATATATAGGGGTGGGGACTTTCCCTTCATTGCCTCTTGCACCTTCCTAATAATAGGCATGTATAAAAAAGTGGCTTGCATGCTTTCTCTCCTAAAACTAGCCATGTGTACAAAGCTTGCATGCCCTTAAAAAATTAGCTAATAATAGACTAATCCTAAAGATAAGACTTGATTTAATACTATTATTAACTTACTCTATGTGTTTTCCTGCATGTGCCTTTCCCACTTACTTTATTGGCACTCCTAAGTCTATTTTTTAGTCCGTTTTGTAAAATCAGCGAAGTCCCTCATTCATCTCATGTGTGTGTGCAGTCCCGACATACTACATTGTTCAATATTTATGTTTGCCCTTATGTGTGCTATCTCTTTTCCTCTATGCATGTGCATTCTTATGCGCATAAGCCTTTATGCTTTTTTCAGTACTTATTCAATTTCTTCGACAAACATTACCCCATACTAGGGATATTGTCCGTCCTAGCCAATATTGAATCAAATAATATCTCACCATGAACAAAAGAATACAAGAATGTCTAGGAATAAAAAATATAATGGACATATACCCAAAGAATGAAAGACTATTCTAACACACACTGATATCTCTACTCCTCAATTGGCTACAATAGTTTAGTGAACTCAATATTGAGGATGATCTCCATCTCTTCCCATTTTACTAGCCCTTTTGTTGTTGTATCTAAAACCATCCCAACTTCTTTCAACATCTTCTCAAGGTTTGTATCCTCTCCCTTCTTCTTTAGATCCCTTATAACTCAAGATAGGCCCAAGATCAATCCTGCCATGCCATACATACTCTCCACTCGACAAGGGATCCCAACTCCTTAAGCCTTGTCGTATATTCTTCCTTAACCATTTTCAAGGCATCCCACTTTTTTGCAATCTCTACAAAAATTTCCTCATGTTTAAGCTTTCATTCATTCTTTATGGTTTGCACACACCCTAACTGTGCTTCCTCTTGAGTGGTACATGTGCCTTGAGGATGAGGTCAAGGTCTTGACGGTTACCAAAGGCCCATCCCTCCTCCTTCAACACATCCTTCATCGTCTACCACAAAGCCTCATATTCTACAATCTTTTGCATTATCAACTTCTTATTCTTTTCATTTTCAGTGGATAAGTCTTCTTATGATGTCCCCCACAAATTCAGATTCTTCTTGGAAAATAATTTGGACTAGAGCTATTCCAAATAATGTAGTGCCAAGAGATACATATCCTTAGCTCTCTTGTACAAACTTGGGGCACACTGTCATGATTCCATTCACAATTTGGATGACCCTGTCAAGAACATACTTGGCATGCTTTTATTCCTTCTTGTTTGACCTCTGTAATTTGCTGAATCTCCTACCCCTTATCCTTTTTATCTTCAATCAATACTCGTTTGGTGGCCCCCTTGTCTAGATTTCTCTGAGCTGCTTCTGTTGCCATATTTTTTAAAGCATTGCTAGCTTGTCTCATCTAGTAAGTTCTGTTGGTTTTATCGTATCAAAAGTTCCATTGGCACCTTCTTCATTTCGTGCTTAACAAGCACCTCTTTAGTGATCTCAAATTCAATCTCGTCCATGTGAGTATGCATACTCCATGAGAGAATATTTGTTCTACGCATGGACACACCTTGAGGGTTGATCATTTCCCATCCATAGAGGTCCTTACTCTCTACAGTGCTTTGAAACCTTGCACACAAAACCTTTATGTTGATCATCTGATATAATTCACCTTATGTGTTCACACATTCTCATCCTTTATTCTCCTACCTCCAGTTCACTTTCCTATTAGGATGTATTTCTCAGTATGGGTGCACGCACTAGTTCCATTGCCACTTGAAACTCCATCTATTGTAGGTTCTTCATATCCCTTACCTTCCTCTTCTTCCTTCAGATTTCTTCCGTGTGCCTCATGTACCTTTACATTGAGCAGGATGTTCTTGTCCTTGGCTTCTTCTTTCTCCATATAATGAATGATTGGATTTTCTTGTTCCCTCATTTCTTCCTCCCGTGTAAGCTCTTCTGTACTTATTTTCATCACTATCACCTTTGTGCACCAGCCTTCACCTCTCCTCTTCTTCTTCTTCTGGACTTAGTTTTCGGGGTGACTCATTGGTGATTTCCTCATAGGTTCTGAGGTCCTTGTGCCACTATATTGTTCCTTGCACATTCTCTTCAACTTCCTTTCATGGTTTTGATTCAGCAGTGGACATCATCCTCTACCTTCTGCCTCCTCCTTTCCTCCTTCTCATTCACTCTTCTTCTTCTTTTTCTGATGGGGAGGAGTAACCTCATGTCCCGCTCTATTTTTCCTAACCATCTGTCTTGCCTTTTGGTCATTCTAGGACCTTTAGTTCATCTTCAATATACTTTCCATTGACTATTTTGCTTTGGATATATTATTATAAGTATATATATATTTTCTGCTTCCTCATTACCTATTGCTAAGGTCATGGAGTTAATATTGATATCATCTGTTAATATCGATATCATATGATATCATAGTTTATATATATGCTACCTTTCTAGGGTATACATATGTTTTGTATATCATATGGTAATCACAATCCACCTTATCTTGCGCGCGTCTAAAAAATCTGTTCACAAACACCTGGAAGTATCTTGCTGTAAACACATATGGAAGCTTACACCGATGGGATCTTTACATTGGTCTTCAAGTAAAATTTTCCCAGGTAGAAATGTTGGTACACTACAAAATCTGCTTTCCCCTCCAAAACTGAGGGAAACTTACTTGGGATGTGCCACTCATGTTCGAATACTTCACGCATTTGCCTATACCGCCTGTCCACCCATAATTTATAGACATTGGTTATTGTGTCGTAGGTGTACTCTGCAAATCTTTTTGTGGGGAATTTATTTTCTAGGGGGTACTTCCACATGTTATCAATTGGGCCATCTAGAACTCCAATTTATGAGAAGACAATTAAAAGGAGGATTGCTCCCCAAGTTATCCTATCACCTGCGTGCCCTTCCTCTATGATCCCTTCTACAATGAAGTCAACAATGTTGTACACAGTCCCTTCGGCAATCTTTTATGTAATGTGGATCCATATTTTATTCACCTAGGTCTATCTCTCCTACGCTCCCAACTTCGTAACCATACGCACGACAACTCTCAAAACTGGGTCAGGAAGCTTGATAATATTCATCACGTGACCACCTCTTTGATACTTAAACATAATGACAGTGACCTATACTCCCACTTTTTCATCCAAATCTGTCTCCATCTCTGCACCTAAACTACACAATCCAGTGACTCTTTGAGTTATCTGTTCATTAATGCACATCTTTCTACCCGTCAAATAAAAGAATTCCTTGTAGAACCACTACATTAGCCATTGATAGAGGTTCCTGGGCTTGCTGAAGTAAGGTAGATTGTAAAGTTGAAGGAATCTTGTGTCATCTAAGACTTGGTACCCCTTATCATCATAAATTAGCTTCCCATCAGCAATCCTCTCGTTTGTCTTTTGTATTAATTTGTTCTCCATTTTATAGTTATTTGAGTTTGAGTGATGATTATAATCAGTGACTTTGCATTTTCTAATGTGGGATTCCTAGATATGTCCCATAATAATGCTCTTTGGATATTGCATTTCTGAGTATCGTTCTTCTGGTGCTTCTTCTACCTCAACCTCCTTTTCTTTGCCCTTTCTTTTTCCCTTAAACGCCACCGCGGATTTCTTTCTGGGTGTCATTTCTTCTTTTACACAGTGCTTACTTCACAACTTGAAATATTATGTGCCCTAGGTTCTCATTAACCTTCTCTTCACCCATTCGTGCTAAATAATTTTCCCTGTTCACCCTCGTTTCTCCCAAACACTTGTCACTATCAAACAACTTCGTGCCCTAGCTCAAATTCAGTGCCTTAGCTCAAATTCCCGTTCCTATTTTTCTGTAAACCCTAGCTCACAACCCTAACTCACAAATCATATCCTTCTAAAAACAGACTTCCACACCTTTTCTTAAGCTTCAAACTTCCACCTAAAGGAGCTCCTCAACTTGGCCGTGTACTTTTTCAAATTAGGTTGCTTCTATTTCTCAAGATTTGTTGTAAATTCACACAAATGACAGTTTCACATTCTTCAATGCTCAAATTATTCATAATGCAAGGTAAAAATGAACTCTCTTTGGTGCCCCTTTATATATTTCCAAAAAAATATGCATTTATTTCTCCTCACCTACCACTGTACTGCAACTTTAACTATGAGTTTTGCTTTTTTTTGGTGCTTTTCTCTACTTTCTTCCACATGCTGCAGTCGTAACCTTCTAGCACGCTCCTACTTCCTAGGTCATTGATATCCTTGCATGCTTCCTTGCATCACACTACATCTTCCGCTACGCCATATCCCAAGTGGTTTATTCTACTACTGCCTACATCACGTTACACTACGCGGCCTCTTTCTCCTGTGGTCTCCAACTCGAGCAAGTATCATTAAAATTATCATCCTTAGCACATGTGATACCTTTTTCCTTTTCTTGTGCGTACCTTTTAAAAAGCATCCTTGCCTTTATACCATCACACACACATCTACACCTTGACACATGATTCACTCCATACTAAAAGTATGCATGGTCCTCTGTGCATCATCTCAATTGATAGTGATCAACTTCCTGCGTGTAAGCATGCTTATTACGAAAAAAAGAACAAAACAAAAACAAAAAATGAAAGGGAAACCTAATATATGTGGCATTAAATACCTTATTATAAACACCAAGAAGATTATTTATAGTAGGGCTTCAACCTACTCCCATTGAAGTAACTAGGCAACATAGTTCCATACAACACTTGTAATTGACATGCACCTGATTCAAGTATCTTGGTTACTACAAAAGGTCCCAGCTAATGCACCTTCAATTTTCCTAGGTAACATGCAAACTTGGAGTCATACAAAAGGACCATCTCCCTAATTATAAAATACTTTATCCTTATATGCCTATCATGTCAAGATTTCTGTCGTGCCTTCCCAGTCTTTTGGCTCTAACGTTCAATAACGTGCCACTCTTCTAATTACATTAGTTTCTCAACGTTTTCTTCCACAGCCCATTCATTTGACAAAACATCTACGTGCATAATATGTAGGGGTGGTAATAAGAACTCCATAGGTAAAACAAGTTCTGTGCCAAACAACAACTAAAATGGTGTGGCCTTATTCAATCATTTAAAGGTTGTTCTGTATGCCAAGAGGATGATTGACACCTTGTCAACTCAATCCTTTCTTCCAACATCACATATCTTCGTAAGTGTTTGTCCCAAGATCTTTTTGAAAGATTCAATAGTGCCATTTACTTGAGGGTGATAAGGAGTAATTTTATGGTGTTCCACAATAAATGTTTTTGGCAAAATTCTTATTGTCTCATTTAAGAAATGAGTTCCTCTATCACTTGTCAAACTCAAAGGGCATCCATACTTGCTGATAATGTTTTTCAATTTTCAAACTCAAAGGGCATCTATATGTGTTGATAATGTTTTCCCAAAGGAACTTTACTGTTGTGACTGCTATACAATATTATGTAGACACAACCTCTTCCCACCTGGTCAAATAATTAGTACATGTAATAATGTAGCGCACCCTAATTCTATGTGTGGGTGGTGCAATAAGTCCCATAAAGTAAACAACCCACTTCTCAAAAGATTCTATGCTTACTATAGGATGTAAAGGCATTTAATCTCTACCTCATGGTTTTCCAAGGTGCTGACAATGGTCACATGATTTAACATAGGCCTTGGTGTCCTTGTACAATGTCTCCCAACATAATCCAGCTAGAAGGATCTTGTGCACAGTCGCATATCCAACATAATGTCCTCTTGCAATACCTCCATGAGATTATTCCATAATGGATTCATGCTCATGCTACAAAACACGCTTGTGTAAAACCTCATCTCTACCCATTTTATATAAATCTCCTCCAATGAGTTTATATGGGGCAACTTAAATAACAAGCTATTTTTTCTCCAATTTCTTCATCCCCTTTGGCGCAAGTCCAGTACGCAAGAATACTGCTATGTCCTCCAAGTTTACTGGCGTGCGGTTCAACCTAAATAAATGTACATCAGGCATTATGTTTTCAATAATCTACGTGTCCTCTCTAGAATTGATCCTTGATAAGTGGTAATGTCCCATATGTCTCTTGCATGGCTTTATAACAACCGTGAAATCAAATTCTTGAAACAAAATTATCCACTAGCAGATGCACCCTTGCAAAACAAGTTTATTGACCAAGTACTTCAGTGTCATACGATCTATATAGAATATAAATGGTGTGGCCAAGTGCTACCAAAACTTGTGAAACACGCATATCATAGATAATGCCTCACACTCAATTATAGTATAATTTAGATGTACTGGTGTCAAATTTCTACTCGCAAAGCATATGGGATGATCCACATTCCCATCTCCTGGTTGTGCCAAGATCATGCCAATAGCCATGCCAGAGGCATTAACATGTACATGAAAAGTTTTTTCCTAGGATGGAAATAAAAAAATAAGAGTAGCAGTTAGTTTCTCCTTCAGATTCTCAAACACCTACTGCTGCGCGTCGTCCCAATAAAATTTTCCTTTATCTTTGAGAAGTTATTCTAGAGGCCCAATAATATTTGCATATCCCTTTATGAATTTTCTGTAGTAACCAGTATGCCCCAAAAATACGTGCACCTCACTTTGGTAATGATCAAGAGACCCACAAGTGTAGCAAGTCCCATGCATACATTTTCCTATTACACCATGGCCTCTGCTTTTGTAACCCCTAAGAACCCACCTCTTGTATTGTTACGCTATTTAAAAGGCTAGGTTTTCTAATCTTGAGAGGTACTTGCCATTGTGGTTTACCATATTTCAATCTTGCATGCCTCATGAATTTGATATATCAGTCAGAAATCCTTGGTATCATGCATGTGCATGTCACAAATATTGTAATCTACACATACATTATTCAACATTGTGCATTGTAAGAGAGGAAAATTTTAGACATCATGGTTTTTGTGATAGATTTCATAAGATTGCAACAATGTGTGCACTGTCCTATGTAGGTAGCTAGCCTTTGTATGTTCATCAACATCACAATAATTACACCACAACCCACTATGCATCTCATGCGTTGAGTTAACAAATAAATTATCTAATTGCTTAGCCATAGCTGATATTTGTGCCTCTAAAAATGAGCTCACTCCAGTATCAACACTTCCAACAACCTCTACATGCAAAGATGCCTCCAAGGCCTTATGCAGATCTACATATATCTTGTGTGATAAGGCTCTTCTGATTGGAATCAACAACCCTCCAAAAAACCACTACACATGTTGATTAGGGTGAATATCATAGGACAATTTAGACAAAAGAGTCTTCAAATGCACATCATACTTCCTAATGATTTTATAAAAGCCCTGCTTAATGTCCTTCAGAGTGCTGATACTATGGTGTTCAAACTATGGAATGTGGAACTCAACCAAAAACATTGTGCACAACTCATCATAGTCCACCGTAGTCTTGTGGGGGTCTTACTTTCTGTACCAACTATGCACACGCCCTTGAAGTTTGGTGGAAAATTGAATTGAATTTCTATTAGGGGCTGTGATTCCTTTGTTCTCCATAGAAGTTCACACTTGTGCACTTACTCAGCTGTATCCTTTACACCTCTATACTCTAGAAATTGAAGAAACATCTCAAATTAGACTTGAGGTGTTTGTTGTAGTTATTGAGATGGCATCTGCTGAGGTTAATACAGTGGTGGTTGAGGACCTTTCCTTGGAGTAGGACTAGACCCAGAACTAGAACCTCCACCAAGATTCCCTCTGTGTGGTGGCTAACTTGAACCTCCTGAGCCACTTACGTCACCTACTGCACCCTGCGCTCCTATAGATGAACTCCCTTGTGTCCCATTTGTGATACTGAACTATAAACCCACTATTTACACTATCAAAACACCTATTGGATTACTTCCAATGGTCTACGCACCAACATTCTGTCCTAATGACGTGCCTATAAACAATCCTCCAAGAGTGCTTCCAAATATTGGTGCCTACTACATGACCATGTGCACACTCCTGTTATGCTGCCCTTCCTAAACTGAATGTGAACTAATTCCACCTAAATATCCTTCCCTAAGTGGGGATATAGTTTTCTTTCCTTCACTACTCTTTCCTTTAACTACTACTAAATCTTGAACACCTTGTGCAAGGGTTAGGTAGCCAGGTTGAGTCAGATGCACGCCCACAGTTCTTATTCTCTCTTCTGACATGCTCTCATCAGAAGTAGATAGGGACTCTATATTGCACTTTCCCAATGTTAGGAGGACATGATGTCATGCCCCCTCATCTTCTATGAGTGTTTCATAACCTTTGCAAGCCATCATTCTTCTTGACATCAATGCTGCTTCAATTTACCTCTTTCGCACTTCATTATGCTTGAGTTGTCTTTCCTCTCTCTTCCTTTCTTCTGCAAGGGTTTTCACCATTTTTCTCCACACATGCTCCTTCCCTTACACATGGTGGGGATTTAGCTAGCCACAGGTAATCTCTCCAACACCATTTTATCACCAAGATCTTGATAGCTAAAGGTAGTGCTTGCAAATAGAATCCCCTTGGTCCACACAAAAACTAGAACTCAGCTTCCTTAGGGAAATAATACGTAGAAATTACATACTACAAAGTATAATTAGGGAATACACCTACCCATTAATGATCTACAACTCTATTCCACTCCTCAACTACATCAACGAGTGTTTGATAATCTTCCTCCGTCCAAGATGTTGTTCCTGGAGAGAAAATTATGTTCGATGCATAAACTACCAACCACTGATACAACTCTACTGGAAATAAGTTGAATATCATACCATATAGGCAATCATATAGATTATCCTCTACCCACTTTCGTGTATTAAAATCATGTCCAATGCTATATCTTTATCCAAACAATTCTTGACCATCTTCAACCCAACCTTTAATACTTTCCAAAGATAGTCGATACACCATTTGCATGCAACATCCTGGTAGTCACTTTGAAAAGAGGTCCCGGCAAAAAAACCAAAATGTAGTCTTTTTTTTGCACACTCAATAGTTATGCACCATGGCAATTCATCTAGTCAGAAATGAATGCTCACCCGAAGCGCGTGTAGCCACCAAGTCCATACTTTGTTATGCTTACCAAGGTGTTAACATACATAGTCATCTTATTGTTAACTATTAAACCATTCAATCATGAATAATCAATCTAACCATGAATTTGGAAACACATATAATAAAAAACACTCAATCCATATAAACCATAACCAATACCAACTACACTGTTAATTCACCATATTCATATCCATGAAAACTAGTATCTAACCACAAGTATTCATTATAAACCTAAAAACATTACATAGTATGAAGTTGATACGTAACCAACATATCAATGTGGAGGACCACACGTGCAACCATCACGCTGTTGTTTTGAATCGAATCAACATAAAACTATATGCATACTTGACTCATAACAAAAACATACATCAAGTATATATATAGGGGTGTGGAATTTCCCTTCACCACCCATGCACTCTCCTAATAATAGGCGTGCTCACAATAATAGCCTGCATGCTTTCTTTCCTAAAAAGAGCCAAGCGTACAAAGCTTGCATGCCTTTACAACTCATGTTAATAATAGATTAATCCTAAATATATGAATTGTTTTAATCCTATTATTAACCTCCTCCATGCATGTTTTTCATGCAATTTTCTCACTTGCTTGGTCGGCACTCCAAGTCTATATTTAGCCTGATTTGGAAAATCAGCTAAGTCCCTACTTTATTTCCTGTGTGTGCGTAGTCCCGCACGCTACCCTGTTCAACATCTACACACGCCCTTTTACGCATTATCATTATTCCTCTACACGTGCACATTCCTGTGTGTAAGCCTCTATTCTTCTTTGGTACTTAGTCAATTTCTCCAACCAACAATCCATATAAATTTCCACACAGTCATGAGTAAGATAAGAAAAAATTGCTAACATTACTCTTTGGAAGGTGGTAGGAACGTTACATAGACCAAAAGGAAAAACCTTGTAATAAAATTTCCTCCATATGCAGGTAAATTTGGTTTTTTCTTGGTCTTTTGGTGCCAACATTATTTGGTTGTATCCGCTAAAGCCATTCAAAAATGAATAATATCTTTTCCCTGATAAATTTTCCAAAACTTGGTTGATGAAAGAAAAAGGGAAATAATATCTATGAGTGGCTTTGTTCAATTATCTGAAGTCATATAGGCATTACATTTTCCATTTTTCTTGGCAACTATGACCAATGGAGATACCCACCAACTATCTAATATTGGATAAATAAATCCTACATGTAGTAATTTCTCAATTTCAGTCTTCACAATATCTCTCAAAGCAGGGTTTATCCTGCTTTGAGGTTGTCTAACTGGCCTAGAGTCAGTGGTGTAAATGTGATGTGTGAAAATGTTAGGATGAATGGATTTCATATCATTTTATTCCCAAGTAAAAGCTCGAGGATGGGAGCTTAATAATTTAAACAAGGCAATATTTTTTGAATTGGTGAGCCAACTATTAACTGCCAATGCCTTCTCTAGAAAGATAGGTAATTATTTAGTATTTGGGTGGATAGAATTGACCATAATATATTTTCTTAAAAGAGAATTCATGGGGCATTTATAAGGTAAAAACCTGTGAATTTTAGAGATGTTATGAAAAAAACACTCAGGAAGATCAATGTTTCTTATAAAAGGGTGGATTAATGGCTGCGTAATTTCATCTAGGATCTCTTCTTCCTTTATCTCTAACTCTTGTGAATGAATTTTAGAGGAATCATTGTCTTTAACTTGCTTTTAGTTCTCTTGTATTATTACAACAACCAATGAGGACACAATATCCTTAGTATCATCTGAGTCACTAATGCACCATTGATTGCATGAAATGGAAAAAAAGTTTTACAATTGGGTACAAAGATATTTTCTCTACATCCTGTCCATTAGTGATTGCCATATCCCCTATCTTATAGTAAATAAGTATTGTAATAGTAGCTAGCTATGGACGTCCCAAGATTAAGGGATATCTAATTTTCTTGTTCTTAGTCTTAATAACCAAAAAGTCTATAGAGTAATCCCATGATTTAATTATGATTGTTATGTCTTTTATGAATCCTTTTTGCTTGGTTACAGATTGATCTTCCATTTACAAGACCACAATATTTTCCTGTAAATTAGGAATCGATAATGTTGACAAGGTATCTGTAGTCATAACATTAATCGTAACACCTAAGTCAATTAAAACATTTAGAATTTCCACATTTCTAATACAAACTGGGACTATAGGACTCCCATGATCACCATATTTGGGGGAATCGTCTTTCCTTCTAATACGTTGGCCAATTTACCATTGACATATATGGTATTTGGTTAGTTTCTCTTCCTTCTTGGAGTCTTGACACACAATTATTTTATTGTTTTTTTAATTCTAGAATATCTCTTAGGGATTATAAAAGGGGAATTCCAATACTTAATTTCTTCAATCCTTGAATCAGATCTGATTCAAGACCCTCATGGTTTGGGGTATTATCTTTACTTAAGAACCTAGATCGGAATGGTGTTTTTGGAAGTGAGTCAGATGACTTCTCAAAAGTAGGTTTATGTTGTGTCTCTTCTTGTTCTCCCTTTTCATCTGAAACTTCTTATATGATTGGTGAAGAGGGTTTGGAAGCAATATTTCCAGAGCCTAGTAGTATGTTATCACAGTCAATGTAATTTATTGTAGGGATATTATCGGTTTCAATAGTATATGTTTGATTTCCCTTCCTAACATTCTTTGAATTAGCAATAGTTTGTGATAGAATTTGATTTTGGATCGGTTGTTCAGTTGGGGTGGAAGTGGCTAGTCCACTTAACAAGCTTGTTGTTGTCCCTATGACCTCCTTTGATTGTAAAATGGTTGACCAAAACCTTGAGGATCAGTCCATTGCTATTGATATTAAGGGTTAAATTGTTGGAATCGTGGTGAAATTTGTTGGTTTTGAGTCCATGGTTACTGATAAAACGTTGGTTACATATTCCATTGTTGTGAATCCCATTCTTGAGGAAATTTTTGATTCCAAGATTGAGGATGGGACCATGGAGTGTTTCATTTATTAGGAAACCATTAGGTTTTGGAGCGTATTTCTAGTTTTGATTTGAAGTGAAATTTCCTC
Source organism: Taxus chinensis (assembly GCA_019776745.2). NCBI lineage: Eukaryota > Viridiplantae > Streptophyta > Pinopsida > Cupressales > Taxaceae > Taxus > Taxus chinensis. The sequence goes on from CM034147.1 coordinate 329,844,619, forward strand.
CTTTCCTTTCAGATACATATTTAAATTCTAATTCACTATGTATATTTTGTTTCAAATGAATCTTAAGCAAGGGAAGTAATCCACATTGATTAATTGTATGTTTCAAATCACAAATGAGATAAAAATTGGTTTTATCTAATGGGCAATATTTAAGTCCATGTTTATCTCTGCATCTAGGACTATATATGAACAATGGCTCAGTGTTATTGGATTTTTCCCTATCCATAATTGTATTGAGTTGTACTAAGAGATCCATTCTCAGGTTTGGAATTTCTTCTCTTAGCTTGGATATCTCCATTGACAATCTTGCCTCTATTTTTATGTAGATTAGGGTGAGTTTGGGAATAATTCATATAGATATTAATAATGTTTGTAAACTCAATTTTTTTCACATCTCCCTTTCCCATTAAGTTAAAAAAAAATCCTATTAAGTGTCCTCATCCAATGCTTTGAGATTTTTTTTTCTCAAAAGATTAATGTCTAGGCATATGCCACATCTCCTATGAAGGAAAATAAATCGATCAAGATAATCTTCTACACTTTCATCTTCCTTTTGTTGGATCCTAAAGAGTTCCTCTGTATGGTCTCTAACCCTACAATAATATTGGTATTCGTCTGAAAAAAGTATTTCCACTACATCCCAAGTATGGATAGAGTTGGGGGCTAGTCCCATGAACTGTATCATTATTGTATCTTTCAAGGTTCAGGGAAATAACTTCAATTTCTGAGTGTCAGAGGTATAATCATAGGTCTATCATAACACTTTAAATAAAAATAAAAATTGATGAGGGTCTTTTCAGACTAAACCCCTAAACATTGGTGAGATTGAAGGGGATATATTTTTCATAGGGCATTAGTCATTGGGATCCAATTCTATGGGATAAGTGAATGTGTTTCCCAGTGGTGGATCACCATTGTTCCCTCCATTAGAATTTTATACTCCATCTGCCATCCTCTCTTGTTGGTCAACTGGTTCCACCAATAAATTTTATGGGGGGTTATTTAGGTTTATTCTTACAAATCTACCTCTATGATCTCTAGGTATAAACATAAAATTCTAACATGTTAAATAAAAATTCCCTAACTATAATTGTTTATTTTATAATCATGTTCCATATAATCCAAAAGAAAAAAAAAATCTTGTCACTACATGACCTTTATATCTGAAATAAAGAGTATGGAAAAGAAATTCTAAATGGAAACTTGCTAGATTCTTAGAGAGCATGCAAGCTAGTACCTTAATATTTGATAACACCTTTAGAAATCCCCAAAAATGGTGATAAAAATTAACGAGCATCATTGATACTCGTACTTTAATAATTTAATATTTGTAAATACCAGGGCAATGTCCAATGATATTTGTAACAAAGAATGGTTGGAACTATATTGAGCATGCAACTTACTTATTTAAGGAATAAACAACTATTATAACTAAGAATATATCCTAAGGTATTAAAAATTGATGAGAGAAAAACCAAGCACAAACAATCATAACTCTACAACTTTAAGGAGCCAAATCATGCAGAAGTAAAATAACATTTTAAATGATTTTAACAAAATAATACTTACAAATAAACAAACTGAAATAAATGATTAAGAAATAAACAACACTTCCCTTCACATTGGGGAGGACTGGTCCTTTCTCCCTCCTTTTGATCTGGTTACAGCGTCTTACTCCTAAAAACACATCTGATTCTAGAATCATGCCCTTTTTATTTTTGAATGATTTTACAATGCACTTTTTTATTTTCTAAAAAATTCCGCCTTTATTCTATGATGGTAACACCTTATATATTAGGTGAAGTTGAGTTATTCTTCCAAGAGAACTTATTATTCTAATTACATGAAAGATTTACTTTTAGGAGTTATCTAAACAAATTTATATCAGAACAACAATATAACTGGTAATTATTAAGTTGATGTGTAGTCATGCATGTAGACTGTTGGTCACACTCATCTTATGAATGTTAGTGGAGTTCTTACAAACAACACTTAATTGAATCTAGAGATCTTTGGAGTCTAGATGAACTCAAGTAATCACACTCCTCACATAGTGGAGGATTAAACAAAATAAGTAATCGTTAGTGCCATTTATACTTTTAATGCAAAGCCTAAACAATGTTAACTTTGAATTATCTTTATGTCTAAAGAGGAAATTTCCACCAAAGAAGACAAAGTTACAAAATGGTATTGATGCTGACTAGGTGGTTCCATGAGTTGTGCAAATATTGTATTGAATGGGTGAGTCATGTGCTTCATTGTGCAAGTCATGTGCTAGGCTTATGTGAGTCATATGCTAGGATTATGCAAGTCTTGTGCTAGGATTGTGAAAGTTTTTCCATTCACATTTGTTAGCACAAAAATTAACTTACATCAATCAATCCAAGAAAGCATATGAAAGATAATCAAGATTTATGCACAAAAACTTCTCTTTAAGTTAACGAAAGTATTATTTACAATAAATCCAATATCAATTCAATATAAGGTAATAGTGGAAAAAATGGGGCTTAGAATGAGAATTCAAAAGGGATCATCACATCTCATCATGATCTAATCAATGTTGTAGTTCAAAACCTCATTGAAACCTTAATTTGTGCCCAAAACAACTGAAAAATGTTTTTACTTTTTTCTAATGACTTAACAATCAAAATTTCCTAAAATTTGGAGCAAATGTTCCTCTTAAAATCACCTTTCATTTGATCTATATCTTGCATCATGAGGTGGAGTATTTTTGGAGATATGGATGAATGAGTTATTTATAGTATTTTGCCCTCTTCATTAGATTTTGCACTTTCCTATTGATCCTAACAAGTGAATTGTCTCAAAATTGGAGCATCACTTCTTATCTCAAGAACCTTTCAAATTAATCCATCTATGATTAATTCCAATGAGTCCTTCATCCATGGTGATTGTATCCATGTTATAACCAAAAACATCATTGAAGACTGTTGAAAAAACCTAAAGAGGAGGAAAAAACATTTGCTAACACAAGTCATAGAGCACAAGAGGATTGTTGGGCATAAAACATATAATTAAATCAATTGAAGACTTTTAGCGTGGGAACCATGGTTCTTGTGTATTATTGATCTCCTTACATTCCTCTATTCATGAGACATAGTAAGAAGTACACCTATTATTTAAGAAGATATTTCTCATCTAGTCAGTGCTTGATTCCATTTCACAAAGAGGAAGTGTTTCCATTCAAAGGATTCCTACTTTGCCATTGAGAATCCTCAGGAATATTTGATACTGTCAAATCCAAGAGGGATCATGGTGTGATTTTTCTTACCAAATTTGGGGCATGGAATGTGAGTGCATGTTTCTTGATGATTACAAGATAAGTGTTTTCTCGTGTGGGAGATAAGAATTCATGTTTGTGACAAAGGGTTGATTTTTGTAGTCTATCATTGCTCATAGAGATGAAGAGTTAAAAGAGATATTTCCAGGCATGACCAAGTATGATCATTCTAGATAAGATGTGGATCATCATTTATAAGTCCAAGATAAGACACTATTTGATCATAAAAGCAATTGAGGAAGATCCTAGTCATTTGTAACATTCATATCCATAATGAGGGAAGAACAAAACCTCATACTGGATCATCTTCTTTTATTCACACGTTCTCTCTATGATTTTCTCTCTCTAACATTCTAGTTCTCTATTGAAAAATAACTTTTGTAAAAGTGACTTAAGCCACTTAGAGTTTATATTTCTTTGTTGGGATTGCACTTTAAGTTGAAAAGTCACCCAAAATATGAAGATTCATTTGTAAATGCCTATAAAAGGCTTGAGCTCAATTGTAAAAGGTATTCTCTCTTTTTCTCTCTTAAATATGAAGAGTTGTTGAAAAATTATGTGTATAATGTATTTTAATACTTGATGAATAAATAAGATGAGTATTGGAAGAAGAAATATCCACATTTCCATTGATTTGTATTACAAGTGATGCTAGGATTTGTATTGCATATTCTTGCAGGTGTAGTTTGTCACATACATTAATAATCCATGAATGGTGAAGACTTTGTGCTTCCTGGTTTTTCTTGTCCTCTCCACAACTAATGCCCATGTTTTTTTCCTCATGTGAGAAAGAGAGTTTCCCCTATTTTATGATTATCCTTTAGTTTTCCCAACACCCCTATGTGTTTGGCCTATTGTGGACTCCTCCCTTCAATCTTATCACCTCTGTATTTTCTACATTTTCTCCTTTCCCACCCTTTCGGGTGTTTTTTGGTTAAAAGTATCTAAAAACCCAAAAATAATCACATCATATAAGGGAGATGCCCCTATGAAATGTAAAGGAAGATCACCTTGTCAATAAGTGATAGGTGATCTCTTCATGGTTAGATAATTTTATGCCACTTTCATGGGTCAGGTCATTGAAATAATTTTTTTTACCAAAGTAACATAAAATATAGCTAACATATCAGAAATATGTTTTTTGTGCTCAACAATTTCTACACTTTCTTCAATATGAGAGGCTATAATAATTCATTGGCGAGCCTCTATCTATGGTGGAAGGGTTTAGATTTAGTGGGATGGTATGTATAACAATGGAGGGATTTAAAATATTTAGATAATTCTAAATCCATACAATAACATCTTTGTAGCAATTGAGTGTGCACACCATGTCTTCCTTTTCCTGTGGGGTGGAAGATTATCCTAGTATCACATGATTTGGGTCATTGCAATTCCCCAAATTGCAAGGCCAATATTGTACATTCCCAAGCGGGGAGATGTTTGCTTCATCTTTGTACATTAATATCCATCAAATAACCCTTATAAGGATATGACACCACTAGGCATATTATTTCTCAAATCAGGCTATGGCTTTAACTTCATCCCATTTTTTTCCTCTTTATTTAATTCATTAATGATTTTCATCTTAAAAGCTTCATAATTGGAGAGTAAATCAAGAACATAATTTTCATCATTACATACCTAAAATTTTTCAATGTTATATATGATGGATGTATGGGAAACTAACTTGACTGAGAATATTTTGAATTTTGTATTAGCTTTAAAGTGCTAGTTGTGCAAGCTAGTACATCCACAAAAATATTCTTGTTGCATGGTATAATAGAAGAAACTATAACTGTATCAAAGTCTTCAATGAGGTTTTATTTACCACTTCGATATCTTGATAGTCAATTATCGTCAAAAGTGTATTAGATCTTTACCTACTAGGTTATCAGTTACGAATCTTGGAATTCTCTTAATCACTTGACACCTTTATGTAAAAAAAACTACAAGCATGTATAAATGCTTCATATTTTGTGACATTATTAGTACATGGGAATTAAATTCTACATGTTACACATTATTTATTGCCTTCAGGGTTGATCAACTCAACACCTGCACCAAATCCTTATTTTTATTTAGACCCATCAAATTAAATGGTCCACATGTGTTCTTTTACTTTGTTATGTTTTTTTGTCCTAAAAGAAGGTATAAGATGATCTTCTTTGACTTGTGTAAAGTAGAAGACTTCATAGATCTCTAATGAATTTGGGTGCCCTAGAATTCCTTCTATATTTTATAGAGGAAGGGATGCATCAAGATAATTTTATTCTGTGGATGATACTTTTTGTGTCACACATGAAGAATTATAAGGGGTAATAAATCTAGTTTTCAAGGAGCATTCTATCTCTTCTTGACACATCATGGGGGCCATGTTTTGTTGCAGACTATGGGGTGTCATCCCAATAATTACATAATAATTTTATCCTTAATATTTTTTTCATGTACATTGAATAATGAAAAGGAAGGAGGTAAAAGAGTGCTTAGAATGTTATTCTAAATGTGCATGGCACTAATTTGGAAAGGTGAGAAAGTCCAATGCTATCATTTATCCAAATGCTAGGCACTCCTCTTTTAACTTGTTTAATGTCACTTTTTCATATGTTTCCATTGTTTCATGTGGTACTTCATCTTCCTTAGGGATTCCTTCACTCTTGGTTTCTATAAAGGAAGGTAATGCATAAAGTTTGACATAGTACAAGAATAAGACATGAATTTTATGGAACCTTTTTGATAGCATCAACTTCCACCTCACTCTTAGAGTATGAGATTTGAATAAAATTATTGTACTCAATGATAGAAATTTTCACGAGAGATTATTGATCAATATTTTTTTGGTTTACAATGTCGTGTTAAGGAAACCACATGTATGAAAATTATGTTGTCATGTAGCCACAATGTAGACACTGAAATTGGGTCACACTCCCCTTGGTCTTCTTTCGAATAACCAAATTAAACACATTCACCTAACAATGACCCTTATACCCCATATTAATATTAATTTAATTATTTACAATTAAAATAATACTCATCCTCACTTCATTCATTATTTAATTACCTTAATTAAAACCAATTTCCACCTCACCCCACCACCTCAGCTAGACACCTCAACTAGGCACCTCACCATAGACCTATTCATAGCATGCTTCCATAAATAACTAAGACTTAGCACTACATACCTTAATGAGCAAAGACTTAGTACAACCCTAAAAACACATGCCTATTCTCCCTCTAACCACTTTCCCACATATCAAAGTGCAACGTTCCATTTAGACCCAACATAAACAAGCAAAATCTTGGAGAGGATAGCCAAGATATGTTATTTTAGGTAACTTAGGATATCCCACCTTAACCAACACCGGTCAACCCGAAACCGATGTCGGTAAACCCAAAATCAACTCCGGTAACCCTAAACCGTCGTTGATCACCATATAACCATTTTGGTAACCTTGTTTGAGAGGTTAAACACATTCTAGAGTTTTGGAGTGAAGGAGATCTACATGCAAGCAAGAACCAAAGCTCTTTCACACATCTAGGCAGCCATAACCAACACAACCATTGATCATAAGGTTTTTACATTCATAGGAGCACTGCCACGACGTTGATTTCCATTTCACCGATTAACCATCACCGCCACCCAACAATTAAAAACACACAATAATAAGTGTGTTTCTAACCTACACCATTTCATTTTCATTCAGTTTATAAAGTTCTTCACCTTTGTTTATCAATCATTAGTTATACTTTCACCCCCACCATTATTTCCTTCATGTGAACTCGACCATTCACATCACTCATAACCCTTTTAATCACCTTTGTCTACTCCTGAGCACCTCTGAATATTCCCAACATATCCCCATACCTAAACCAACTCCTCACCATATCTGATCCAACCTCAGACAAATCCCCAAAACCATGAACTATTGAGTTTTTACCAGCCCGCAGTAACCGCCATCGGTTCTTACTAAACCATCGTCGGTCATACCAGAGCGATGTCACTCATTGTATTTGACAGTCCTGCTAGTACCAGATCCCAATAACCCCTTTTAGGTGATTCAAGTGACCCAAAATCTGACCCTAACCTGTTCCAGCACCTTAGTTATTTACCTTATTTCTAGATCTGATCATAGCCTAGCCTGTTATGTTAGATTTGCTTATTGTATTTGGATGAGATACCTAAATCATATCAACTACAGTAGGATTCTATTTACTTACGTTATTTCTTACATTAAATTGTATTAAACAATGGGTTGATTACCACCAAGGAAGTATCACACTTCCTAGATCTCGCACATGCTAGGCAACCCACTGACATATATTATTTAATCCTCTTTTTTTGGTCTTGTTGTGTATTTCAGGTAGTTCCTCCTAGCCAAAAGGAAGCTCTCACAATTAGCATCGTATCCAGAAGCCAAAATGTGCACACAACCTTCAACTGACCATCACAACAGGTATTCCTCCTTGGCCTACACCCTTATCTTTTTCGTCTAAAAACTTAAAGAAAACGGTGAAACATGTTGGGATGCTTGGTGGGACCCATCCGGGGTTCCTTGCATTTTATTCATTCCTAGGTAAAAGGTGTGTGTTTGTTTCCCTTCTGAAAGGATTACACATTAATTTTCCTCTATGGAATCTTCCCCTCTTTCTATTGTCTAAAATCAATCATGTTTTTGGTTCCATAAAAAGAATACTTATTTTATTTCATTCGTATTGCATTAGTCAAAGAGCATCCCTCTTCTTCTTCTCTACTTGCTGCATCGAATATCATACTTTGATTTGGGCTTAAAACACTTGCATAAAATTCTGATTTGTTGCATTTTAGCTCACATTAAAAATGAGGGCTACCTATATGCTGGAAGTCATGCCCAGCTGATGGTTTACATAATTGAGTTGTAGGGAAGCACATTATTTCTTCTCTCTTTGCCAAATTGCACAAATTAGAATATATACATCTTAAACAACATCCTACCCCGAAGAAGCTTTCAACGATCACATGATCAGAGGATTGAAAGTGGGCACCCAGCTGGTTATCTCTGTCCAGTCATTACCTCAGAGAGCAGCCCACCCCACCATAACATAACCTAAAACCTCACCTTTAGAATTTCCTTCTTCGTAGGAAGCCTTCCCAACCAAAAACTCTACTCTAAATTCATGAGTTAGTATTTAAAATAGCATAAGCTAAACACATTAAAATCACTTGATTGGGTTACATATTTTTCTTAGCTTTGTGCTTAACTTGTGTTTTGAGGTGTGAGGATACGATTCTTCATTTTTCTTTCTTTCCTTTCACACTCCGCCATCACAGTTTGAGTATTCCGACTTTCTTAGAGTGTGTTAAGACCCAATCTTATCATCCTCAGACTTCTAGGTTGATTATTCATCTAATCTAAATTCACAAAAAGTTGTTTTTCTTTATTCTTTAGATTTCACAGTAACCGACATCGGTCTAGCAACCGCCGCCAGTTTACATCTGACCACCATCGGTTTACCTAATTGGCATCAGTTCCTTATTCTTTTGGTTAATTTACCCAAAATACACTCATCTCATCTTCTCTTCTGTTTTGAGTCTTTGTGTATCATTATACTTTTTATACTCTGATAACAGTCATCAACTACACCTTTTCTGTCTGAAAGTCATCAGTTTCTACCTCATTTTTTGAAACTATCATTTTCTCATAGTAACCGGTGTCGGTTCCTATAACCGACATTGGTCACCTGTTAACCGTCATCAGTCAACTAGACCGATGTTGGTCACTGTGTTTTGATTTTAATCAAAACATTTACCAACTTTCCCTCCCCTAATTTATTCTGTCCCATATCTGTTGTTCCCTGTGACATTTACAGAGTACAATTAACATGATATAAGCTAATTCACATGGTGTTGACTCGCAGCCAAACTAATGCCCTTGTATTTCACACCAGTCGTCAGCCACTCCCACCTAGTTCGTCACTGCCATCTATTTTGTCACCTATGGATCTGACTCAACTTATCCCCATCACTACTGACGACGAGGATTTTGTGAGACTCCTCAACCAGAATCTTGTTGCCCTCTAGTACTACCTTTCTCATTCTTCCACGGATTCCTCAAGACAATTAATATACAACATGCTCGTATATATCCCTCCTTCTCTATCCCCCACTTCTGTGTCATCTAGCACTAGTTTAGCACTACCATCATCCACTTTATCACATGTCGTGTCTCAGCTAAATCCCACAGCCATTATAACTATAACATCTACGTCATCAATCGCACCCATGACATCAATTGTCCCTCTAACAATTTCTATGAGTATAGCTTCATCTGCACCCACCATTTCACATATACCCATTGCATCACAACCACCTCTAGTGTCAGAAACTTACACCCCTTTCCAAAACCTCATCCTTTCTATCCCACAATCCTTACCCCTAATCACCACTAGAGTTGTTACAACTACCCCACCTGCATACACATACTACCAACAACCCTTGACCTCATCTATTACTTATGCTGGCTATGTGCCACCCACATCTATTCCTCCTACGTAGTTCTCATACTCAGTGCCACCATACACTAGCATACCACCTACCTCGTACATTCAACATCAACCCCCTTTTTCTACAGGGGCACCCATTCATCCCAACCTACTAACGAACTCATTAAAATGATGATGGAGAAGATGTAAACCTTAGAAGCATCTGTTTCTGGCTCCCGTAATTATTTAACATATGATGAAAATCTATAATGAGTCTATCCATCCATCTATTCCCATTCCTCCTTACCCAGTGCATTGGGAAATGCCTAAATTCAATCACTTCAATAGTAAATAAGACCCACAACAACACTTGTGGTCATTCAAACATGGGTGTTATCTAATCACCCATGATGATGCTTTGCTCCTACAAACTTTCCCAATGTCCCTGACAGGACCAGCATTGGACTGGTATAGTGGACTACCTCGACATTCTATTTATTCCTTTAATCAAGTAGCCCAAGCCTTCCTAGATCATTTTTCAATCAATGTTACCAAGAAAGTCACCATGATCTATCTCTATTCAACCCAGCAGTATGAAGACGATTCTATCGAAGATTTCGTTTCCCACTGGTGGAGTCTCATTAACCAATTGATGTTCCAACTACCTCAGACCAAACTTATTGAGTTGTTCACTAGAGCTTGTGCTAGAAACATCTCACCAACTCTGCAAGTCTAAACCTTTCAAACCTTTGATGAAGCATTCACCATGGCCAAAAAACTGGAAATTTGTGCCATTGAAGAGAAGAAAATCCAATTACGGAACAAGAACACCCCATTCAAATCAAATGATTCTTCTTCATCTTCAAAACCCCAAAATAAATATTCAAATCCCAAAGGATCTGCCAATGTGGTAGTCCTCAAGGTAGGTCCACCTCATCCTTCTAATCAGGCCCAACCTTCTTCCAATCTTTCTCTTGTCTAGGCCTTTCAGCTCCAGTGGGAACAATGGAAATACACTTCGATTGGAGAGCCCTATTCATCGGTCTTGGAAAATCTTCTTAAAGCTGGAGCCATTACACTTCCTCCCATAAAACCTCATACAGGTTTTGATCATGCTCGTCCTATGCCCACATGGTATAAAGAACATGACTACTATAATTATCATCACGTTAAAGGACATAGTGATGGTAACTACATAACTTTTAAAAACATTGTTCAAGAGATGATAGACAATGGAGACCTTGTTGTAGACAACATAAACATGCCAAAAAATAAAATTTTTCACATCTTCAAAAATCCATTCCCTAATCATAAACCATAATTGAATCAAAATAGCGAACCTTCATCCAGTGATAACAACATCCATGAGGTTCATGCATAGTTTTTGATATCATGCCAACTATTCCTCAAAACCTACCTACTTCATCTATTGAGGAAATCTTGGCACGAGCTCCTCCACCCATAGAGGAGCATACCTCTTCTACTCCTCCACCCATAGAGGAGTCCCCCTCTTCTCCCCTTTCTCTCATGGAGGAACCCACACTTTCTACCGATGTCATGTCATCGTCTGCTTCCCAACCTTCTGAACTGTCAACACTTGTTATTCTCCCATCCACAAGAGAATCATCATCACCTTCTCCTCCACTGAGAGAGAAGTCTACCTCACCTAACCTATTATCTCTCCTACCCATGGGAGATTCTTCAGACATGTCACTACCTGTCAGGGATAGTTCTCCCTTAGCATCCCAGAACCCTATTGACATGATCTCGGCTCTTTTACCTATAGAATCTGAGGCCAGCCAATTCCCTGTCTCATAGACATATTTTACAGGGATTTCTACCCAACCCATTCCATCATCTTCTTCAGTAATCCCATTTTCATGGTTGGTCGATCGTTTGGATTACGTTGATCAGTCCATGCTCTGGGGATGTCTTCGGCTCCCCATTTTGACCCAAATGCAAATGTTTCCTGAAGATACTTCCATGATCTACCCAAAGGTATTTTCGAAAACCAAAACTACACTGACCATGCTGATTGAAATGATTCCTCTTCATCATCCATACCTCCATCCAAACTTCCACCCATCACTACAACTATTCCCAAACCTAAAAACCTACCCACACTTATCCCCCCACCCGTATCGAGACCCATCACTACTTTGGGTGTTATGCGACATCAAGCCTTACTCACCCACCTGTCAGATTGGACCTAGCCACATCTTCCAAAGTCCATGTAGTACATTATCCTCCCACCTGAAAAGAAAACCCAACCCTCTAGGCCACGTACACCGGTCTTGCCTACCACACCTTTGTCACCTTCCCCCCTTCTGTCCATCCTAGGGCCTCATCCATCAACCTTGACCAAAAAATCTCACACCCAAATCTAGTCAAAAGCTAAACAACCTGCTACTACATCACGAGCCTTTGTTACACCTCATTCACCCAAAAACCAAGCTCCCTCACCCTCACCCATGCAGTTCTTACCACCTATACCTCCACCAGTTACTATAACCCCAACCTTGCCTATATGACTTCAACCAATTCCACCTACCCAACCTTTACCAACCACCTCCACTGCAACTCGGTTGCCCCCATGGGTAAGTTGTCCTATGCCACCATTTTCTTTTTCTTCTATATCCCATACTCTCATGTCACCTTTACCCAAGAAGGTGCAACCCAAAGCTAAGAATCCGCTACCCTCCAATAAGGTAGTCAAACCAACCAAACCTTCCATCGCCAGCTCTTCTACCCCACCTTTACCCAAACAGATGCCAGCAAGACCTAAGACCACTCCACATACCAAACTAGTAGACCAACCCATTCCCCCTCCTATAAAGCCTCTTCCCTCACAATCAACCACACCTATACCCAAACCCACACTCACTTCCCATTGTGATCCGTTAGCGGGGTCCTACGCCAACATTTTAACCAATCTCTTGGAGACTTCCATCATCACATTACCACCACTTCGACCTTATGATCCTCTCAAACCCAAACCAAAAGGGTTTGATGAAACCAAGATTTGTGCCTATCATCGTGTGCCAGGACATGATGTTGAAAATTGTAAGGCTCTGAAGACCGTTCTTCTTCAACTTTGTCCTCCTAAACAAAAATTTGACGATGACGACCTTCTTGATGAGGACCATGCTCCACCTTCACCTATCACCATACATCATCATCCTTTACCCATTCAGTGATCAATATCTCCACCCCCACAACCATTTTTCCCACCTCCAAAATTTGAGATCAACATGGTCCTGTATTAGAGAGTTGGCCAAACCACCACCCAAATGTCAGTGTGCCCTACTCATTTCACAAGGCTCTTATCCACCGCTAGGATTTTTCCCCTCATGCCATTATACCTTTCATGACACACCCTCTCCATCCACCTCCCCTCAGATTAACATGGTTCATGTTGCTACCCGTGCTCAGAAAGACAAAGGCAAAGAAAAAGAAACTAGCCCATCAACCAACCCTGTACCCTATATACCATCTGCACCCACTCCCAAAATCACCATCCGTGGACCTACATACCCTATCTCTGACGGGGTCACCCATTGCGAAATGATAAAAAAATTACATCAGTCTCCTCTAAAGATGTCTTTGTATGATCTCGTCCAGACTTCTGAATCCCACAGACAAGACCTTATCGAGGTTTTACAATCCATTGAAGTTCTACCCAATGACCCCACACCAGTGGCCTCGATTATCACCCCTCACCATGTGGCCTCGCTAACCAAATCAGCTCCTCCTTCTACCCCCATGACCACTCCTCAAGTCACCACCCTCAGCTTCTCTAAAGAGGAGATTGTACCTCTCTAGTCAGATGACCCTAATCCCACCCTATTCATTTTTGTCTATATCGATAACATACGCATACAACATGTCATGATTGATGGTGGTGCTAGCATTAACATCATCTCCTCCCACGCATACAATCAAATGTGTATTCCTTCTAATTGTATGCATAATAACCTAGTTATGCTATGCTCCTTCAATGACGCCATCACCTCCACCCTTGGCACTATTATCCTTCATGTTCATGTAGGCCCTTGCATTGTCCCGAAACTATTCTATGTCTTAGAGGGGGAATTCCAGTATAACCTATTGCTTGGCAGACCCTGGATTCACGTCATGGGTTGTGTCCCTTCAACTTTACACTGCTGTGTAAAATTTGAGCATGAGGGACATAACTACACCATCCCCACCGACCCATCACCATTCAAGACCTGTAACATGTTGTACCAGCCCAACGATGTACTTGTACCAGTCAAGGCATCTGCCACTACCCCCACTTCACCTTCACCCACAAGCCCATCCACCAATGTTGCCGCCACCTCTCCCACATCTAACCCTGCTATTCCTACTACCACCGCAGCCTCTACAGCTGACTCATCTGCTTCCCAATCATCTAGCGAGTCATCTATCCCTGCTACCCACATATCGACTACTGATCCCTTAGAAGGTGTTTTTCAATGCCTCACTCTGGGGGAGTACCGCTTATACAATATCGACACATTCCTCACTCCTCAAGAGTATGGGAACCTGTGCCAACACCCTAGTTATGATTACCGCGTAGGTGAGGTTTTTCCTTATGGTCCTCCCCACCTTTGCACTAATCTAACGTATGGGGGACTTGATATTACCACTTATTCACCTGAACCTCCATCCCAAACATGACCATTTTCATCTGACCTACAATCCCTTACTAATTACCACTTTTCCCACACTTTCCTCCATTGTTGTGCATGGAAATGTTTTGGCTTCGGTTTGTATGAACAAGGCCACCATAGTGTCATTTCTTGCACTACCCGTAAACACAATGACCGTAGTGGCATTGGATTTTCCACACCACCTCCCAAGAAGGCCCACGTCAACCTCATTGAGGAAGACAAACCTTCTCCACCTCATTCACCCACGTCACCATCTTCACCCATGGAGTCCATAGATCCTGAATCTATTCCTCCTAACTTTTTTTTTGTAAACACAATTTCCCTGGGACCTCTAACCTATCAACGTGATGGTGAGGCTCCCTCTTCTCTCCCATTCCTATATCCTGACATGATTGATGATGATACACCTTCTATTAATGTCATTCAATGTCAGGACGATGAGTCCATCCTCACCTACCTTGGTGTGGAAGATTCTTATATTCACCAGTCATTACCTTCTGAGACGAAAACCATGTTGAACAAATCAACCATTGAAATCAACATTAACACTCAGGATGACCCGCACATTCTAAAGATAGGCCAATCTTTAGATGCTACTGAACAGGAAGCTTTTACCTCTTTCCTTCAGGACCATAGCAATGCTTTTGCCTGGTCCTATGCTGATATTGACCCAAAAATTGTGGTCCACAATATCGTAACCATTCCTAATGCCAAACCCATCAAACAAAAGCTGCGGAAAATGCATCCTCGCATTGCTCTTCTGGTCAAAGAAGAACTTCAATGCCTTCTCTCAGTTTCTTTCATCCTACCCATTGATTATCCCCAATGGATTTCTAACATCGTTCTTGTCACAAAGGTGATAGGGGGACTCCACATTTGCATGGACTTCCATGACCTCAACCTAGCTTGTCCCAAAGATGACTTTCCTCTACCAGGTATTGACCAACTAGTTGATCTCACCATCGGCCATGAAATGCTATCACTCATGGATGGTTTCTTAGGTTATAATCAAATATTACTTGCTCCAGAAGATCAACACAAAACTACCTTCATCACTCCTTGGGGGACCTTCTGCTATCGAGTCATGCCTTTTGGCCTTAAAAATGCTAGTGCTACATATCAACGAGCCATGACTTACATCTTCCATGACATCATGCATCACATATTGGAAGATTACGTAGATGATCTTCTTGCCAAATCCAAACATCGAGTTGAACACCTGACCATCCTTAAGGTCATCTTTGACCACCTCATCAAGTATTGTGTTCATCTTCAACCAAAGAAGTGCATCTTTGTGGTACTTTCAGGAAAACTCCTTGGTTTCATCGTTTCTTTGTGTGGCATAGAAGTTGATCCTGCTAAAGTAAAGGCTATTCTAGAAATGCCTCTGCCTACTAATCTCCGTCAACTTCGAAGCCTACAAGGTAAGTTACAATCCATTCATCATTTTATCTCACAGCTTTCTGACTGCTATCAACCATTTCATCATCTTCTCAAGAAGGATGTTTCATTCAAATGGGATGATGAATGCCATAAAGCCTTTGATGCCTTAAAACAATACCTTCTTCAACCACCAGTGCTCATTCCTCCTAAGGATGACCAACCCTTTTACCTATACATTTCTGCCACTGACCATTCTTTAGGTGCCATGCTCGCTCATCATGATGAGCAACATAGAGAGCAAGTGGTTTATTACATAAGTCGTACCCTTCTGGACTATGAAACTAGATACACCCATGCCAAAAAACTCTGCTTAGCCTTAGTTTTCATCACCACCAAACTCCGCCATTACCTACTCAACCAAAAAACCTTCGTTGTTACCAATACTGACCCCCTACACTATATGTACACCAAACCCTATCAACATCAACGTGTGCATGTTGGCTTATGCTTCTTGCTGACCTTGACCTTGAATTCATTCATCAAAAGTCCATCAAGGGCCAAGCTATCGCTGACCAACTAGCAGACGCACCTCTTTCCAGGAATCAACCCTCTAACTTTGATTTCCCAGATGAATCCATAGCTACCCTCTCCTTAGATGAACCCGCTTACCAAATGACACTCTTCTTCGATGGCTCCAAGTGTCAGCGTGGAGGTGGGGCTGGTGTTATCCTCATTCCTCTTGATGGTGAACCTATGCCTTTGTCTTTCAAACTAGATTTTGATTGTACAAACAATATTTCTGAATACGAAGCACTCGTATTGGGTCTCCAGGCTGCTTATGCCTTAGATGTTAAGTCAATCAATATCTTTGGTGATTCTCAGCTGGTCGTAAACCAAGTCAATGGTATATACCAGTTTGTAATGAGATACTTCAAAAGTATAAACATCACGTAGACATACTTTTGACCACCTTTGACCATTACAAACTTCAAACCACCCCCATTCTACCAATAAATTTGTAGATACCATGGCCTGCTTGGCCTCTCAGATACCCACTTCGCCTGCCGACTCTAAAATATTTGTCACAATACAAAGGTTACAATCACCCTCTTACTTACCTCGTGAGGTCTACTCCATCAGAACCATTGCACCTGACCCACGTGACCTTTGGTATAAGTAGTTTACAGACTATCTTTCCCTTTCCATTCTACCCACTGATCTCACTCGTAATGGACAACATGCCTTTCTTAAAAGTGTCTCTCATTATGTCATCATGGGTGGTCTCCTTTATAAGTGTGGCTTTGATGGTATTCTCTTACGATGCCTTACAAGTTCTGAAATTCCCTACACCATCAAGGAAGTTCATGATGGAATTTGTGGAGGTCACTTTAGTGGTTTAGCTGTCGCAAAATGCATTCTTCACCTTGGCTATTATTGGCCAACCCTAAACCGTGACTGTTGTGACTATGTCAAATGTTGTGTAAAATGCCAGCAACATGCTAATCTTCATCACACACCTAGTCATGCCTTACAGGTCGCACGAGACCTTTGGCCTTTCTCTCAATGGGGCTTGGATCTTGTTGGTGAGATCAATCCCCATTCTTCACAATGCCATCAATGGATTATAACCACTACTGAATATTACACTAAATGGGTAGAATCCATTCCCCTCATTTCTACAAAAGTTGAGAAAATATGTGAATTCATCAACCATCACATCATTTGTCGCTTTGGTGTTCCTCATCATCTCATCACTGATAATGGAAAGCAATTCAAAAACAAAACCCTACGTAAGCTGTGCGATGCTTTTGGCATCCAACTCAGTTTCTCGTCACCTTATTACCCACAAACCAATGGCCAAGTAGAATCGACCAATAAAACCTTGAACAAAATTCTTATGAAAGTAGTTGATGATACTGGAAAGGATTGGCATTCACACATTCCTTTCACTTTGTGGGCTTATCACACTAGTATTCACACTTTGACTGCTGCCACACCCTTTTCTATGGTTTACGGTACCGAGGTTGTCTTGCCTCTCGAAGTCCAAATTCCATCTCTCCGCATCTCACTACAAGACATGCTCAACGATGATGACTTTCGCTAGGATCATTTGGGGCAACTTGAGTTATTAGATGAACGTCATCTCAATGCTCTTGACCATCTCCAAATCTACCAAAAATGTATCAAACATGCCTATGAAAAACGTGTCCATGAATGAACCTTTCAGGTCGGTGACCTTGTCCTGAAGGAAAATCAACATGTAACCAAAGAAGAGAAAAGTAAACGGGGAAAATTTTCTCCTAATTGGCTTGGACCCTATATCATTACCCATGCCTATGGATCAGGTGCTTATCATTTGTCTTCACTCAAAGGTAAACCTGAACCTGAGCCTCTCAATGCCTTGCATCTTTGACCATTTTATTGTTGACATCAAGTCCTATATCACTTTCTGTCAATTGATCACTTGTCCCTTGAGCATTGTTCACCTTCCATATTACCCATTTTTGAGGATCCACGACTAAACAAGAATCATGTGATTACCCGTCACCTTTCAACCTTATCTTCAATATGAGTACCACGACTCTACTCATGGCAGGATTCTCATGGATACTTTTCATCTTTTAAAAAGATGGAATCCCATGGTCGTTCATCACTCGAAACTACCTCTTTCATAGTTAACCTCTGTGTGCTATGGTTTTGTCTTCTAAACAAGAACCTAATCCTCCTCTATAGTCTTTTCCATGACTTAAAACGTCTAAAAAAACAAAATGGGATTCAACTCCTTGAGTCAAACTTCTAGCAAAAGATGACTCCCTCAAAAAGGGACATCTCTTCTCTCTATCTAGCTGCTATAAATAGACTGCTCCCTTGAAGGACAACTATATAAAGTCATTGCAAAAATATAATAAATGTTTTGAAGCTTCCCACATCGATCAGCTTCACGAAGACCTCAAGGAGAAAATCTACTCATCCCACATAGACTTCCCGCATCGATCAGTCTATCAAAACAAAAACAAAAGTAAAAGCAAAAAAAAAAGAAAAAGATTAACTTTTTCATCATGGACTTGCCTATTTTGATCTTGGGTCTCTTGCCAAGTAAACATGCAGTCGTACACTAGGTTACACTCAACCATCCACTTTCACCTCATTGCCTTTTACACCCTAGTTTTCTCTCTGCTCAAGGGACTTGCCACAAATGTGACATTTCGTGATCATGTGACTTTCTTCACCCTTAGAATAGTCCATTATGCAACACCTTTAGGGTCTTACGTTCATAATCCCATCTTGGGTATGGTAGACTCGTTAGGGTTCTTATCAATTAAGTGGCTCTTTTACTACCTCTTACCATTCACCTTCCTCATTACTTATTGATTATCCTATACAGAACTAGATCATCGATGCCTAAAATTTAAATGACTCAACCATGCCTATGACCTAAACTTAAACCATGCCTATCAACCACCTAACATTCAACCATGCCTATGACCTAATTCAATCATGCCTAAAATCTACCAACCCATCCCCCTAATTCATCATATTCTTCCCTAGCTTATGGGAGAACTACATCGGCCTAAGGCACCTTTTCGTCGGGGCTATGTAGGCAGCACTTTGAGGGCATGGGGCCCTTGAAGGTTAGCTCAGCCACTCTTCACCCTAACCTATTTTCCCCTTCATTTCCCTATTCACATCCTACCTTAGTTTGTTTCCATTTTATATCAACAATTGGAAATTAAACCAAACAAGCAACAATTGATAAACATTTTTACCACATCATCACATCGTTCATTTATCATTTTCACATTTCCACTATAGAAAATATTTGGAAACTTAAACCATAACATGCATATACATCATCATTTATTTCCCATGTTACCAATGACTTGGACATTAAAATCAAAATTATAACCTGACTCCATCATGCCTATAACCTAACTCCATCATGCCTATGACCTAACTCCATCATGCCTATAACCTGACTCCATCATGCCTATGACCTGACTCCACCAACTATGCCTAATGACCTAACTCAACCATGCCTACAAGACCTCGACTCAATCATGCCTAATTCACCTAGTTTCCATCACATACACAAATAATAATGGAAATTAAAACAAGTACACCATCCATACTATAAATATCATCATCTATATAAATGAGAAAGTCTATGTATACATACATATGTACACAGATAAAAATAAATACAAATATCTCAAATCACTTAGATACAACCTCACTATCTTTGGCACGCAGGCCGATATAAAAATCAAAATCACAAAACTCTCATATACAATGGCAGTAGTCTGGTATATATCACACAGGCCAAAAATTCAAAATCACAAAAAATGGATCCTCACTATCTTCGGCACACAGGCTGGTATATGATAAAAAATATCAAAACTCTCGTGTACATCCTCACTCTCTTTGGCACGCAGGACGATATATATCAAAAATAAAAAAAATGAAGGTCCACAAAAATATCAATCACTAAATACCCTCCATGCCTATCTCAGATGTCTCCTCCTCCTCCTCTACTCTTGTGCGGTATCCTAGCATCTCACCACCCTCCATGGGCCTCGACCTGACCTCTACTGGTACCTCACCTCAAGCTGGCCTCCATGAACTAGTGGCCTTGCCCTGACCCTGTCTTGGGGCTCGTCGACCCCCTGTACTCTCCACACTGTGAGTGTGAGACCTGGTCCTCTCACTCGAGGCATGTTGTGCTCTATACTCTGCATAGGTAGGGACATCTATCCCTGTGGCCATTAGGTGATCCTGATAATATCTTGCCTCACCTAGGGCATCCCTGAACCTGGCCATGGGTACTGTCTGTGGTGGTGCCATCGGCCTCTGACCCTGTACCTATATCGTGGGACCCTGTCCCACCCCTGCCTGTAAAATGGGACCCTGTCCCTGAGCCTGTGTAGGAGCCTGTGCCTATACCTGGGCCTGAAGGGCCACAATATGCACCTGTGTAGTGGCCAACTAGCCCTACAAACCTACTACCTATGCCTGTAGGGCGGCCACCTATACCCCATCTCCATCCCCACCCTGTGGGTACCTGTCCTGTACTACCTTGGGATAGGGCTAATACCTGTGCCTGTAACATGGCCACATGTGCCTTTAACCATGTCATTTGTCCCTGCACTATCCCCAACTGTGTCAAAAGAGTAGCCACCTGCCCCTGTAGGGTGTCCCTCTAAACTGTGATAGAGGCTAAGTCAGGATGCCCTGACCTCGGTGGTACTGCCCATAGCTATGCTGCCCACCACTATCTATACCTATCTGTAACCCCAACATCATCAATATGTTGGTCTACCACCTACTCCTCCTGCCTTATAGGCACCATCAGTTGTGGTAGAGGCATAGGCCTCTCCACGTCATCCCTCCTGTACTATGGAAATGGTGGAGGTACATCCTGCGGCAACCCAAACTGTCGTTTGACCCTGTCAACAGGTATCATCTCGTGCTCTCCTGCATGCACCCCTCTATCCATCGGAGAAACTGTAGCTCCTGTAGCTCCTCGGCCATCTACCTATATGATGGGAAGCCCACATATGACCTCCAAATGATGTCCACACTGGACAACCCCTCTAATGCATGCATGTAATATGCTACATCGTGTGTAGCCCTGACAGCTTGTGCTCTCCAACAATAGGTACCCATCGCTTGTAGCCCACCCAAACCAAGCCCACCTCGAATGCATCAGGTCGGGGCATGCCCACTGGATGCACACACATGATGTGCTCATATGCCCAATAGTGTAGGAGGAACGTACAACACAAGATGAACCTCTGTAGCCTCCCATAGGCCCATAACTCTCTGTATAGCTGCACCAAGAATGTTGGTGCCCATGCAAACTGGGTCCTGTCCTCCATCATGTCGTGAAGAACCCCCATCAATGCCTGTGGGAATCTCCCACCCTCCGCATCTGGCAGTGCAAAACAACAAACTACCTCCATCATCAACACCACTAACCTCATCTCCTCTAGATGGGCCCGGTACATATCTCCATAACTCAGGCTGGCACTATGGAACCATAACTCCGCCAACCCCTCACCAAACACTGTCAACATCAACTCCTCATATGCCTCTAAGGAAATGGAATACACCTGTGTCCCTACTATCGGTAGCTGCAGGATCCTATAAACATCCTCCAAGGTGACGGTCATCTCACCTATCAGCAAATGAAATGTGTTGGTCACCGAATCCCATCTGTCGATGAGGACAACCATTAAACTTGGCTCCCAGACTACATGTTGGTAGTGTCTGACCCCAATCAGGCCGACCTCTACCACATGGTGCCACTCCTCAGCTGTCGTGCTCCCTCATACCACTAATAATAAGGGTGGTACCCTATCCCACATCTGTAACTGATCCCTCACCTACATCTAACAAATCATAACATCATTAGACCTTGACCATACCCAAACTTCACCCTTACCCACCCAACCTATTCCCAAGACCTTTCCTACTCATGACCTATCTCCCCACCCCAACCCTAAAAGACTACCCTTCTCTCCCTCCTCTATTTCCCATCCCTCGAACCATACCTATTCACACCTCTTACCCAAGCTATTTTCTGTCAACAATATCTTCCTATCTCATGACCTATCTCCCCCACCCACCCCTCTCATTTGCTGGCCCATTTTCCTCTAAATGTTGACTGACATCGGTTCTTATTGACTGCTAACGGTCAATAAAAACTGGCATCGGTCACCTCATCCATGACTGATGCCAGCTAACTCCTACCGATGTCGGCCAACCTTTGACTGACGTCGGTCACTGTCGCGGTGACAAAATCCATGAAACCCCACCCTTTTTCTCTAAAAATTCAACATTCTACCCTACCTACCTACCCTTCCCTACCCAAATCTCACCTCAATCCATCCTCACCCCTCTTTACCCTACATAAGCCTTCCTCCATTCCTATTTCATCCCTATACCTTCCAAATTCAAATTTAATTCCCCCCCCAAACCCATTTTTACCCAAACCTGATTTCTACAAATAAATTTACCTAACCAATGTAGAATGGGATCGAATCCTACCTCATCGCGATGTCGTCTCCATGGGGGCACGTTGGGCCACTGCACTGGTGGTCCACCTAACCCTTCTCCTTCCTCTGCCATCACCAAATTCCCTCCTCACCTCCAACCAACCAAATCACTCACACCGATCTTGTGGACCCGCCTATTGAATGACCGATCACCCGCTCCGAGGCTAGCCAACTCAACTCTCCATCTCACTCCATCACTTTCCACTTTTCCACCACTCCTTTGTCATTTTCTACTATTGGAAAATGACAAATGATTCCGCAAAAAGTGGAATTTTCCTTTTTAATCCCAATCCGCTCTGACCGACATCAGTCATATTGGTGCCCTAGTCAACCATCATCGGTCAACATGTAACCGGCGTCAGTCACACTTCAAACTAGTTTCCCTTACCCCACTCCCTTTTCACCTGTTGCCACTCATGCTCACCCACTTTTTATCATTCCGGCCACCCATTGAAACATACCTACAAACCCAACCTACCCCTACATTTCCTTTGCTGCATCTTAGGAGTTGTTATTTTACCTATACCTTGGCCTTACCTGTGCTATGACTTGTTTTCCTGAACTTGACCTTCTTGGTGTGACCATTGACCTTATGTACTTCGTTATACCTTGTGATGTTGTTACCTATGTTATTTTTAGCCTAACAACCATACCTTTGCCTATTGTTGTGCCATTTATCCTCGAACCAAACCTTTGGTGTACCAGAGCATACCTAAACATTCCTGCACCTGACCTACGTTGTGTTTCTCGACCATATCCTATACCTTGGATACCTGAATCACTTCACCCTTGTTTGGATAAACCTATCGACCACCTTTTAGGACCGATGGATGATGTAGAGTTTGCAAGCTCTTCAACCTGGTACCAGTGTTACAATCTATCACTACATGTGTGTGTACCATTTGATTTCCATTACCCATGACCCAATTTTTACCACTAACCTACTACCCATTACCAAGTTGACCATCACCCTTTCCCTCAATACTCAAACCTTTCCCCACCTATCTTCACCACCTACACCTTTATCAAACCACTCACTGATTCCGTCTTACACCTCATTCAGTGCCTGGTTTGAGGGGGATCACCTTCACCCACACATGGGGCAATTCACTTCCTATTTTTGTCAGTGTCGACTTTACCAATACAAGCTATGCAACAAAAAGGGGAAAAATGTAGACACCAAAATTGGGTCACACTCCCCTTGGTCCCCTTTCGAATAACCAACTTAAACACATTCACCTAACCATGACCCTTATACCCCACATTAATATTAATTTAATTATTTACAATTAAATTAATACTCATCCTCACTTCATTCATTATTTAATTACCTCAATTAAAACCAATTTCCACCTCACCCCACCACCTCACCTAGACACCTCACCATAGACCTATTCATAGCATGCTTCCATAACTAACTAAGACTTAGCCCTACTTACCTTAATGAACTAGGACTTAGTACAACCCTAAAAGCACATGCCTATTCTCCCTCTAACCACTTTCCTGCGTATCTAAGTGCAACGTTTCATTTAGACCCGGCACAAATGAGCAAAAGCTGGGAGAGGATAGCCAAGATCTACTATTTTAGGCAACCTAGGATATCCCACCTTAACCGATGCCGGTCAACATGAAACCAACGCCGGTAACCCTAAACCATCGTCAGTTACCATATAACCATTTTGGTAACCTTGTTTGAGAGGTTAGACACATTCTCAAGTTTTGGAGCAAAGGAGATCTGCATGCAAGCAAGAACCAGAGCTCTTTCACACATCCAGGAAGCCATAACCAGCACAACCATTGATCAGAAGGTTTTTGCATTCACAGGAGCACTCTGGGAAGCACTGCCATGACACTGATCACCATTTCACTAATCAACCATCACCACCACCCAGCCATTGAACCTACACAACAGTAAGTGTGTCTCTAACCTGCACCACTTCATTTCTATTCAGTTTATAAAGTTCTTCACCTTTGTTTATCAATCATCAGCTATATTTTCACCCCCACTACTATTGCCTTCTTGTGAACCCAACCATTCCCATCACTCATATCCCTTTTAATCACCTCTGTGTAATCCTAAGTACCTCTGAATATTCACAAAATATCCCCAGACCTAAACCAACTCCTCACCATATCTGATCTAGTCTCAGACATATCCCCAAAACCATGAACTATTGAGTTATTACCAGCCCTGCAGTAACCATCGTCGGTTCTTACTAAACCGTCGTTCGGTCATACCAGACCGACGTCGGTCTCTGTATTTGGCAGTCCTGCTAATACCAAATCCCAATAACCCTTTTTAAGTGATTCAAGTGACCCAGAATCTGACCCTAACCTATTCCAGCACCTTAGTTATTTACCTTATTTCCAGATCTGATCATAGCCTAGCCTGTTATGTTAGATTTTCTTATTGTATTTGGATGAGATACCTAAATCATATCAACTACAGTAGGATTCTATTTACTTACGTTATTTCTTGCATTAAATTGTATTAAACAGTGGGTTGACTGCCACCGAGGAAGTATCACACTTCCTGGATCTAGCACACGCTAGGCAGCCCACTGACATATATTATTTAATCCTCTTTTTGTGGTCTTGTTGTGTATTTCAGGTAGTTCCTCCTAGCCAAAAGGAATCTCTCACATTTAGCATTGGATCCAGAAGTCAAAATGCATGCACAACCTTCAACTGACCATCACAACAGGTATTCCTCCTTGGCCTACACCCTTATCTTTTTCATCTAAAAACTTAAAGAAATAATTACTGACCTAATTATTCGAATAACATTAATAATGTGAACACTAACATTAGTTATAACATTAACCCCCTTAGTGCAAACATTATTAATTGGTAATATTCACTACCTTAATGTGACCATGAGGAAGAATCATGTTTTGAATAAGTTTAACCACCTCATGAAAATGCTGCTTAGACCAGGTAAAATATCCAAAAGTTATCTCTTTACGCTTGTGAAGGTGTAGTGATGAGTAGAATTATGTAGGAATAATCCCTAACACTTTTGGTTCCTGTGGGACTTTCCCTTCCTTTTAGGGTGCCCAAATTCTAAATCTCTAAGATCCACAAACTTGGCACTAACTGGATAGCCATCCTTGAGTTTACCTTGTAATCTTCTCCTTGTCTCCCAAAGTGAGTTTTTTGAAAACAAGAATCTTACCCAAAATTTCATAAAGGGATATATTCAACAAACCAATAACACACTACAAAATAGGAATAATGAAATTGAAACACACTATGAAACAATGCCACTAAACCATCTTTGCGGACCCGTTGTTGGTGAATGATGAAAGGTCGTTGATTGACCTCCATCATCTATTTTCCTTCGTCCTTTGATATAGGAAGTTGTTTACTCAGCAAGATAGGTTATCATGTGTTCCGATGGTTCTGATAGGTTCTCTATTAGTTACTTCCATAGAAATTGGAACCCCCTCAATTCAAAAATTAGGTACAAGTGATAATACATCTGTGAGGTAATTATTTTAAGTTCATAGAATTTTTGACAAAACATCGTTTGATGTAAAAAATATTAACTTGAAAATGACAAGAAATAACTATACAACTTTTTGACAATGAACCCAAAAGGACTTCGAGACGCTGACATAAAAGAAGGATTCTTACATAAGAAATTGCTTTATATAAATTCTAAATAGAATTACAAATGATCATGAATATTTATAAGATAGACCCAAAAATAACATTAAAACTGACTCGACATAATACAAGATTATGAAAAACAACAGTAACATTACAAAAGATATTAACATTAAGAAACTAAAACTAAAACTAAAACTAAAATTGTTGAGTAAACTCTTTATATGAAATGACTCATAAAGACTTGACACACCTTTAAATTGTAAGACTTTAAAAAAATTAAAATTAAATAAAAATTTGTTGATTGTTGAAATCACGTGGGAAGAATTTTAGCTCTACAAAAATTATGATGCAAGAAGTCTAATTCTGTCAAAGATCCACACGAAACCAACTAATTTCCAAGGTAGAAGATATAAGACAAATGAACCAGCGTGCATATTGAGAGGTCTACATAGAAATTATTGAACACATTACCTTAGAAGAATCCAATTACATCAGGATGACTAATTTTCTGATCAAAATGCTCGAACAACAATTGTAATGCAATCATTCATGTTATGTTGAAACCAAGTGCCGAT
Source organism: Taxus chinensis (assembly GCA_019776745.2). Lineage (NCBI taxonomy): Eukaryota > Viridiplantae > Streptophyta > Pinopsida > Cupressales > Taxaceae > Taxus > Taxus chinensis. The sequence goes on from CM034147.1 coordinate 329,871,671, forward strand.
ACATACATATCAACAACACTCTTTTAATGGTATACATAGAACTATCATGGAGATATGTAAAACTTAGATAGCAACACAAAACAAGACATTAGATGCAAGTGATTTGACCATGAATCTCAATGTGGTAACATTAGTAATAAAGAATTCAATAATGCCAAATATTTTCTCTAGGAAACTACAAAAAAAATCTAACTTAACTTATACCAACAAAACCTCTTCTCATCAAGAAAATTCCATATACAAGGGAAAGAATGTAAATACGGAAGTGCCCCATTTTCCTTTTAATTCTCCATAATAACCTTACTCTAAAAATGGTTGCTCTGATAACAAATGAAGGGTAAGAGTAGGTTTACACAACTGAAAGCAATACTCTAATCATATATATTTTTGTTTAAACCAAATATACAACTATATAGGTGATATTTCTCCTTTAATAAAGGAGCTAACATTCATCTTTATTCTAAGGATAGTGAGTTGTTGAAACAACTCATGTATCCATTAACATAATTTTACAATCTATAATTGTAATATTCTAACAATTAATATGCACTAACCACTAATGAATAATTAGTGATGTAATTATTAATTTTACAATAGTTATTCAACTAATATTAATAATATAAACACTAACATTATTCTTAACACTCTTGGATCTACAACGAGTTGCTTATGGATGTGCAAGAGTTATCTAACCACATTGATGTCTATTTTGTCTAAATTCACCATTATGCGACTAGATTTTGTGGGAGATAGTCCCAAATTATGGAAAATGGAAGATGACATGACATTTCTAGAAGATCTTGAATCAACCAAACATTTGTGTAAGTTTTTACCAAAAATTCTAACTATTAACAAGAAAGGAGGAGATTTTAATTTCTCTTTGTATGTAGGTACATGCACATCAATCACTTTTTCTACGATTTTCTTGGGTAGGGTGAATATGGCTTTAAATATAAGTATCCTTTTGATTAGTGATTTGGAGACGTTAAAACGTAGAGATGTTGGCCTTGGTGTTGTGTAAGTCATCGATTTATGCTATATTATGTAAGGAATTATTCAATGAGATGTCAGAGACTAGTATTGTATTATGTGGGTCATGCATTGCTATGTCCTTAAGGTGGTGGGGGATTTTTTGGAGAGAACACATCAAGTGGTACTTGGGGAGAATTGAGAGAAGTAGAGGTGGTCATAGGCTCACTATTTTTTCTATAGAGGTTGTAATTATTACCTCTTTAATATTATTGGTAAATCTAAACTTCCTTTAAGCTATCCTTGGGCTCCTTATCACTCTTCCCTAGGAATTCATAAGTTTCCAAGACTAAAGAAGTCATAGGGTGGTTCTCAATATTTCACATGGAATATCTAAGCATGGGAGTTATATCAAGATTGTGATTAACAAAAATAAAACTATCTACAGGGAAATAATAATCCTAGTTAATCTAATTAGGAGGACTAAAACACTGTATAAATGTAGTAAATAACATAAAGTAGATGTAAATAAATATGCTAAGTAAAATAAAACCCTAGATGTGTAAGAGAGTAGAGAGAAATGGCTTAGTTGATTGATGTAGATGGTCGTACAGTGTCACAGGTATGAGAATAAAATCTGGATGTGTAGACTAATACTCAGGGACCTAACAAAGGACATATCTAGAGGATTTGAGATGACTAGGGCACTTGGGATTGTACTGGGGCACCTTGGTCTATAGTTTGGGCACTCTAAACAATGTAAATGCTCAAAACCTAAATATGATATGGTCGCAAGGTGTCTTCGATTAATTCATGTCTGTTGCGCTACATTTGCCGGATAAGCTGTGCAATGACCTGTAATGCAAAAGGAAGTATCAAACCCTAGAAAATTAAAATATGCAAATGAATGGGTCAGACTGACCTCATCTGCAAAACTTGTGGTCTTATCATTGAGCGCTGCACTACATTTCAGACCCAAATGTAGTTCTGGTGTGTGTGTGCATGTCATGCCCTAGGTGCTCTCGTGCCAGTCATACTTTTTGAAGTAGTGAGTGATAGTAACTATAGAAAATGTAAATAGCATGTGTGTTTGGAATATAATAGAATCCCCCCTATGCAGTGTGTGTGATGTAGATCTCCTAGCCTTTATGCATGACACTATGTGGATGCAAGTGATGCAATAGATACAACTCTTGATGGAGTGATAGTAATGTGTAATGCTATGACCTACGAACCTCATTATGGTCTTATAACTTTATATTTATAGGGATATCAATCTTAATTTCATAATTAATCTTGAAAAGGCCGACTGAGAAAAAGATAAAGATGACCAACATGGCTAGAAATGACCCAAAAAGGAGTGAAAAGGGGATTTTCATAGATCAGGGTGCACCTAGAGTGGGACTGGGGTGCACCTTGGGGGCACCCCAGCATAGGTTGGGGCACCCTGATATTAGGGATAGAATGTCAAGGTAGTTGTGAAATTTATGGATAAGTGCAATGGAAAATACACCGGAACTGACGAAATACAATCTAAAATAAAGATGGCCAAAAGGTGAGATTAATTAATACTTTGTACAATTGAGAACCTTCTAAATAGTGGTATAAGACTCGGATGCCAAATTATGTGTAAAGTGCTTAATATCTGTGTCTACATTTTTCCCCCACTTTATGTTGGTGAGTGGAAAATCTCTGGTAACATAAAGTAGATAGATATGTGTACTTGATATCCATGTAGAGTTTAGGAGAAGACGTGCCGATGGACTAGACTCAATCTTGGAATGACAAAAAGAAAAATGTGGAGGAGCATGGATTTTAAAGATGAAAAATGTGTATAACAAGTGATGAGAGTGAACCAAGGGTGGAACACGTGTGTAGATGCTGTTGTATGTAGTGTACCTGCATGGTTAGTAAAGGCAAGTGCCTATAGCGGTGTGTTGTAATTGTCATTGTCATCGTCATTATTGTTATTGCCCCCAATTTGACTACTTGTTTCTCATACATCAGACCTACAAGGAGAAAATGATCAAGTAGTCAAATATATATGTATGTTAAAATGCTGTGTAAAATACACAAATGTAAAGTACATGAATGTAAAATATGATAGAAAAAAAGTGTAAATGGAACATGTGCACCTGATCCATGTCAAGAAAAAAGGGTGTAGAAGGATATCTTGTGATGTTGTGAGTTTTTTAGGTGATCTCACACCACCCTAGCTGAAGAAGTGTAGGGAGGAAATGATCTGTGCCCTCCAACTCTAATTGCTTTGGCTGAAATTTGTTGAAGAGATATCTATGTACTTTCCTATGGTTTTTTAGGTGATGCTGATGCCACTGAGACAAAGAGGTGTAGAAAGGCACACCCACTGTAACCCCTGAGCATGTAATCACTCCGTAAGAATTGAACCAAAGGACACCATGTTCTATTAAGTCTGTTGTGTATAGAGTTCATAGATTGGTATGAACTCACTCGCTATGTGTCTGGACCAATGGTTGTAAATATGTTGTGCTAGTAGAAAAACACTCAATGATGCCCCCCTCTTTAGGGGCGCATGAGATGATTTTGGAAGGAGAATGCAGGCCCCAAAATAGGACTAACCACACTCTAACCTATATAACTCTACCCTGCAGGGGGAAATGAGAAGCACTTGGGTAGATACCAAGGCACGCACAAAAGGGGATGGCTATCCAATCCAAGTGTTATTCTGAAAATGACATGCATGCAATAAGAAAAGTGTAAAAATACGCAGACAATGTAAAAACTACCAAACAAAGTAGTGCAAATAAACAAGAAAACAAGAATACCACAAAAAGTGGGTTTCAATCATGGGACATCACTCATGATGTTGCAATACATGCGAAGCCATCAAGGCCACAAACAATAGACAAGTGTGTACACAAGCAAAGGGATCAAGTCTCTGCATACAATATCAAATAATGGAAGACAAGTAGAAACAAAGAAGTGGTCATGGAAACATGTAATCCTGCAAAACAAGTGTTACACATAGAACAACCGTTAACATGTTAGAGTGCTAACCAATATGTCAAAGCTTGTATTATAAGAAAGTAATGTAAGATGATAAGTATATAAATGAAACAATAACACTTGGATAAGATGAATGTGGATGCCCCTAGTGATCAATATAGAAAGGGGAGAAGGAAAACATCCATGCCACGTGTAGAGTCCTATATCTGCGATCACAGTAGTCAAAGGTGTGACCACACATGTGTGTATGATAATGACATATAAGAAAGCAATATAACATGTGTAGTAAAGTGATCATGCAAAACACTAGTAAGTAAGAGTAAATACCACCAAGACAATGTAATATGTTGGGGATGGATGAAATGGAATGATAGGAGCAACGTGCCCCCCAAGTGGATGGAATGTGTATGTAGCGAGGTTCATTTTGTTTTCCCCCTTAGTAGTCAAGAATGAACCGAAAATGAGAGTGCATCATCGGGAAATGGTTGAGTAGTGTTGGGTTGTATTTAGCTGCGATGTGATGAATGTGTATGTGTAGTGGTGATGAAATGTGACATGTGTGAAACCTATATCTAAAGTGTATATCATGAATTTTTTGAACGAAGGAGTGATGATTTATACCCAAGCATATATTAGGATAGGATGAGTATATGGGGGTGAGACATATGGAAAGGTGTGTGTGGACCCTATAGACAAAGGGTAAACCATGACTTATTGAGTGTGTGAGTGATGATTTATCCCTAAGCATATATCATGATAGGATGAGTATATGGGGGTGAGACATATGGAAAGGTGTGCATTGACCCTATAGCCTAATGCAAATATCACGACTTATTGAATAGTGTGAGTAATGATTTATCCTTAAGCACATATCACTACATGAATTGGAAGGTGAAGAATGGGTGATGATTTAGCTTATAGTGTATGCCACTATGAGATGGGTGATGAGGGCATAGGAAGTGTATATGAGTATGTGGTCCATAATGGAAGGTGGTGATTGAGCACTAAGTGTAGACCACTACACGATGAATAAGAATGTGATGGTGATGTAGCCTAAATCATATACCAACTAAGTGATAAATAGGATAAATGATGATGTAATAGAATGACTTATAATAGGATAATATAATATGTCATGATAGGATGTAAGAGGAGAATGATAAATTGATGAAAAGAGTGTTGATTTAACCTAAGGTATATACCACTACATGATGTGATAGATGGCATGATGGGTGTACGATACAACCTAGATTGTTGGAATTGGACTAAAAAGTCTAATGTAAGATGATGGTATAAGATGAGATGATAGAATGTAATAGGATAATGTAGAATCGATGAAAAAGTGGTGATTTAACCTAAGGTGTATACCAATATGGTATGTGATGATGAGTGTGGGTGAAGATATAGCTTAGAGTGTTGGTCACTAGTTCGGTGAATGTGGTATGATGACATGTCACTTATGGGTAGGGTCCATTTGATTGGTAAACCCTTGGTAGTCAAAGTATGTGAATCGCTCAACTAGTAGTGATGTCATAGGGTGGTGAATGGAATGTGTAGATGTACATACAGTAGTAGTAGATGAAAAAGTGATGAATATGTGATGTAAATGCATGGTGTGAGAAATGCAATGTAGAATGTGTAGTGGGTATGGATGTGAAATGTGTGAAATGTAATGTAGAATATGTAGTGGGTATAGAATTTGTAATGTGTGAAATGTAATAAGTGTGTAGATAGAAATAGAATGTAAGATACATGATGATAGGTAAATCTAGACTCATGTATAATAGGAGATCCAGTAGTATCATGTAGAATGCATAGGATCTATGGATGCCATATAGGTACTATAACCTATGTAGTAAAAATCATAGATAGAAAGTGGAATGTGTAGTGGTAAGATATAAAGCTAGACTCATATATAATGTACTCTAGCATAAATGTAGAATGTAGAGATGGAATGGAAAACTGGACTTATATGTAATAATGACTGGTGTATTATATGAATGATGAAAACTATAAAGATATGGGATGTATAAGTGTATGGAAATGGTGAGAGAATATAAATGTGTAGAACCTAGAGTGTAGTGTGTGGGGTTCAGTGTAATGGTATTCCATCAACATTCGAGTGTGAACTAAATCATAAGAGTGTGTCATCAGGTAACGAGGGTGCTAATATGCATAAGAAGGATAGAAAAAATGATGATACAGATGAATGTAAATAGTATGGGTAAGCATCTATGATAAGTATGTAAGGATAGAGAGGGGGGAGAATATATTGTTATGCCGCCCATGTGTGTCATAAAAGGAGGAGTCAACTTATAAGGTCAAGGGATGGATGTCCTACCATTACCGTGTAATGAGGATGAGGAAAGCGTAGGGCCATGATCCACGAGGGGGGATATAGTAGATAAAATATGGTGCTTGTGAAATGAAAACTATGTGTAGAGCATAGGATGATCGAAAAGGATGAAGACTGAAGATTTTGCATGACGGAGGAGAGAGGGCTATTCAAGATGGGTCTTGGGTAGTGCTACGAGCCAAACGATAGCCGGATGGGTAGAATGGGGAACAAAATCCAATGGTAGTAGTGGAGAAAATGAGATGAGGCCTAGCTACTGAAGATCACGAATAATATGACTCAAAGTGTGACATGAGTTCAGTATGATGTCCTCAAATCCAATGGTAGTGGAAAAATTGTTGATCCCAATATTGTATTTGTTGAGAAGGAGGGTATGGATGGTTAGATGTTAAAGAAAGGAGTTTTTGATGAATAAGGTGGCCAAGAATGTCATGTGGCATAACATGAGATGGAAAGATAAGAGGTGGAGGTAATGGTACTATCGGTGGATCAGTGAGAGGATTGGTAGGGGACATAGATGGGGTAGGAGATGTAGGGGTAGTAGGAACATGTGAGATAGAGGCATCCTTAAGTTTCCCTAGCTCAACATGGAGAGGACGTAATTGTGGCTTCCATGGACTCACACCGAGACCTGTAGTGCTTGTATATCCACTAATAAGTGTGTATTAGATGGAGTTGTGCGAAGGTGAGAGTCAGCAGTGGAAACGGTGGATATGGAGCATACTAGAGATAATGAGTGGATCAGTGTTAATAGCAAGAAGACAATGGAGGAACAATCTTGTCTAAAGAATCTAGCAATATGAGCATTGAAATTGAACTAGATAGCATGGTAAAATTGATAAGGAAGGGTGTGTGGTAGGTCATTTAAATAATCATTATTGCGTAAGATGTACATGACCATGGCTATATTGTTCATCCATAAAGGGAGGTAATGGACACCCTTGGGCATACCAAATAGTAAATTTTGGTGTATAGCAAAGAAATGAGCTACTACAAATACGTATTTGATACCAAAAGGTATGGGAAATGTGATATCAACATGATCAGGATCAAGTGTCGCCTCCAACATAATTTTACCAAGACTGGCCAAGTACAAGTGGAGAAGTGGTAGGACAACGTGCACTAGATGGAAAAACATGAGGTGGAATATGCGTAGGCCATAGGCTGCAGTAAGAATGGATAGAACCATGATATAAGTGCTGGGTCACACAAAGGAGTGTGAATGCCATTGAAGTTGAAATCCAATTCGAAGGAGACCATCATGGTAAACATACAGTGGTAGGGACATGATGTGTCGAGTGGTATGTGCTCCCAATAAGAATTATTTATGAAGAGAGTGCAAGTGAATGGTGGGTGTTGTAAGGAGGAGGTTGATGGTGCAGAGGAGAATGGAATGATATCCAAAGCTAGTAAACGCTCCCTGGTAAGGTATAATAGTGGTAGTAGTAATGGATAGTTGGGAAGAGACAGTACTAGAACATGTAAATAGTGAGCTCTAAATGGAATTTCATATAGAAAAGGGGACAAGGGCGTAATAGGAAAAGTAATAGAGTAATGTGGGGTAGGTGTAATGGGTGGTATCAAAGCATTTGTAAGTCGACATGAGTAGGTGGAAAAGTATAAGGGATCATATTAACCATGTAGACATGGTAGGAATTGGGTCACAGGGAGGTGGTTGAGGTTGAGAACCAATCGTGGATGGAGAAGAAGGAGGTTTGGGGAGAGGTAATATAGCACTAGAGTTATTTATGTCCTTTAGGGGGAGAGCCTGGAATTCTGCTACAAGATGAGCCAGGGCTGTAGGATTAATGGTGCATAAAAAAGTAGTAACAACATCTTGAATTACACGGGGGTCCATTCTAGAAGATGGAAGTTGAATGAAAGAAGGACAAGGGTGATAACTAGAAGTAGCAGTAGGAGCATCGATGAAAGAATGACGATGACTATCAAATTATAGAGTAGTTAGAGGCCTAGAGGAAGAAGAATTTCTATGACATTTACCCATGATGGGAGGTGAAAATGTATAACTCTAGAAGGTGGGAGGAAGGGATGTCAGGTTCACCAAAATGATTAACAAAAATAGAACTATCTATGGGGAAATAATAATCCTAGTTAATCTAATTAGGAGGAATAAAATGTTGTATAAATGCAACAAATAACATAAAGTAGATGCAAATAAATATGCTAAGTAAAATAGAACCCTATATGTGAAAAATACTAGAGAGAAATGGCTTAGCTGATTGCTATATATGTTCAAACAATGTCGCAGGTTTGAGAATAAAATCTAGAAATGCTGACAAATACTCAGGGACCCTGCGAAGGACAAATCTAGAGGATTTGAGATGACTAGAGCTCCTGGGATTGTACTGGGGCACCATAGTCTATAGTCTAGGTGCTCTAAACACTGTAAAATCTCAAAACCTAAATCTGATATGGTTGTAAGGTGTCTTTGATTGATTCCTGTCTGTCGCGCTGGATCTGTCAGGTAAGCTGTGTAATGACTTGCAATACAAAAGGAAGTATCAAACCCTAGAAAAATAAAAGATGCAAATGAATGGATCAAAATAACCTCAGCCACCAAACTCGTGGTCTTATCACTAACCACTGTACTACATTTCAGACCCAGATGTAATTCTGGTGTGTGTGCATGCATGTCGTGCCCTAGGTGCTCTCATGTCAGTCGCACTTTGTGAAGTAGCAAGAGATAGTAACTATAGAAAATGTAAATAACATGTGTGCATGGAATTGAATATAATCCCTCCCCCTATACAATGTGTGTGATGTAGATCTCCTAGCCTTGATGCATGACACTATGTGGATGCAAGTGATGTAATGGATGTAACTCTAGATGGAGTGATATTAGTGTCTAATGGTATGACCTAGGACCCTCATTGTGGTATTATAACTTTATATTTATAGGGATCTCAAGCTTAATTTCATGATTAATCCTGATAAGGCCAACTGAGAAAAGGATAAAGACAGCAAATGACTAGAAAGACCCTAAAAAGAAGTGAAAAAGGATGTGCATAGATTGGGGCGCCCAGAGTGGGACTAGGGTGTCCCGGGGTGTCCCAGTATAGGATAAGGTGTCCTAATTTTGGGATAGTATGACAGGGAAGTTGCAAAATGGGTGGATAAGTGCAATTCAATATGCGGGAATGACGAAATAAAATATAAAATAAAGATGGCCAAAAGGTGATATTAATTAGTACTTTGTACACTTGAGAACCTTCTAAATAGTATAATTCCAAGCCAAATTATGTGTAAAGTGCATAATTTTGTGTCTATAGATTGTTGCTCTTATTTTGAAAATTCTAGAGAATGTGTAGAGTTATAGACAATCTACCTCAACATAATCAAATTGTGAGTTCTACACTAAGATGAAAAGACTAAATCTTCCAAATTGATATAATTATGAGAGTTACTATGACTATTAAGATTTTGTGCACCCTTGTCTTAAGGAATAGGGGCATCCCCATTATTTGGCATGGAATTCCATTTTTGATTATGGCATTGAAAGTTGAAATTATCTTGTGGGGTAGCTAGTTAATGACTGGATTTGGTTTAAATTGCATGTCTCATCTATACAAGTTGATTACTTCATTTGACATTTTTTGGATGATTTAGTGCAAGTCCCCAATCTATGCATTTGGAGTTGTAGATGTGGGCATAAAAGTGTAAGGTTGATTTTGAAAAGGGTGTGTGACAAGATTTAGATATTTAAGGTTTCTCACAAAGTTTTTACACGGGGGTTTGAGTTGTTTGGTTAGTGACCACCATGATGCATCATGGTGTGATGATTTGGTGAGGGTGAATCAAAGGCTAGTTATTAGCTTACAACATGAATTGGTGGAATGGTAGGCCAATGGGGGAAGTAATGGATGCTAAGGAACTTAGAAATTGTATATACGTTAGCAACTATGCACTATGGATTTGATTAAGCATAGGATAATTATGTATGAGTGCTTGATATATGAGTTATGCCTTGTTTTGTGTAGCTACTTTCCATAAAGAAGGAAAGGTTCGTGTAAAAATGACACCTTGAGGCATCATTTCTTGATTTTTTTGGAGAGCCTCTTTGTATACAAGGGATAAAGTGGTTAAGGCGATAAAGGAACAACATAGAAATGTGGAAGTGAGGGAATCTCATATTTTGATAGAGGTATGGATTACCACATCTTTTGTTTGATTATAGGGTTTTTTCACTTTTTGATACAAGTTTTGAAAGTGCTCGTTGAAGTAGCACATGGGGTCATGCGCTACTTTACTCACTGTAAAAAACTAATGGTATAAGATGGTTAGATCGACATGAATGACAAGTGATCAATAAATGTGTTTTCTAGGTCATTTCATGAGGTAATATAATCATTAGGAATGGTGATGCAGAAGACTATTAATGACAACAACCAAGTCACCAAGTCAATGGACAAGAAAATAAAACTTACCCAAAATTTGCCTTTCACCTCTCCTAGAGGATCTTTCTTCACTAAGCCTATATGGATCTAAATAAGAAGATTTGGTTTCTTAACACCTTTACTGAGATATGGACTTCAATAAATTTGTTTCTATGCTTCTTATATGTCAAAAAAACATTCAAACTGATTACAAACAATAGAGAACTTCATCTTTTAGCAAATCACTCAATTCTGCCCTGTTTTGATCTTAAGAACCTCACTTTCCATAGGCTCTAAAACATGCATTTATTGGATTATAGAGAACTTTAGGAGATATTATTACCACATATATTATTTTTATTCCATATATGTGTAATCACATCATTAAAATTGGTTTTAAATAAAGAAGAATTGAAACTCTTATCGAATTCTTTAAAACTGCCCTATAAGCCTTCTCTAGAAGATTGTCATTGGTGAGGTTCATGTTGGGAGCAATCTCACAATGAAAAAAATCAAAAGTAAAAGATATTTTGAGTACCCTTTTGGATCTCTCCAATGTGAATGGAAAATTTTTATGGCTCAAATCCTAAGGAAACATCACTTGTACACCACCTTGTCATCCTTTCTAGACAAGCCTTCTTTAGCACCTACAGGTATACAGTCTAAGTTTTCAAGTTTTTCATGACCAAAAAAATCCAAATGTCTTAAAAAATTTATTTACTATTATTAGGTACCCAATAACATGTTAAAAAATATGAAAGACTCCAAATGGAAAAGGGATAATGAAATTGCTCAAGAGGATATGAAAGACTCCTCTCAGGCCACTTCCATTGCCTTCTTCATGTTGCTGCAGGCTATCAAAACCAAGATTGACAGGGCTATCAAGTAACGAGTTGCTGTGATGCTATTTTTTGGCTGCAAAGTTGCTGTTATCTAGCGGTTCTGGAGCTACTTTTTGGTGGAGTTATTATATGATGAATATATTTTGTTTGCTTTTTGATCTTTTTTGCTACTTTTTGGATCATTGTACATCTAGATCCTTTCTTCTCATGTATTGTCATATCTAGCTGATGAGCCCTTGTAGGTTGGCCATTTTTCCCTTCTCTGGGCTGTTTCTCTCACCTATGTTATCTGGATTTTGAGCCCTTTTGTATATAGGGTGTAGTCCCTTCAAAACTATTTTCCCTTAATAAAAAAAATCATGTTAAAAAAATCATAATTTTTCCATTTATAATTCTCAAGCTATGACCTTTTTTCTTGTACAATCCTAGGGATGCTAGCAACAAGACAACAAAAAAAGAAAAATCAATATATTGAGAAAATTAAAACCTCATGATCTCAAACCAAATTTATAATTTCTATAATAAAATAAAAATTTATACTTTTCACATCAACTCATTATTCCTTGTGTAATGGTCTCACCAACTTAGTTAGCACACTCTTTTCAATGGAATACCCTATTTTCCTTATGCATAGTTAGAGATATCAATCACATTACATTTATTCTTCTTCAAACAACATAAAAGGAAATAAAATGAAATTAAAAATATATGTTTAATTCCATTACATACTCAAATTATAACATACTCATACTCAAACACCTTTATTTTTCATTAATGGAGGTTTTCATCTTGGTTATAGTCATATCGAGCATTCAATTCTTCATAAAATCCTATTTTTTGCCTCTTTTTCATACTTGGGACCTCTATCTCCCTCTCTTACATGAGATCATCCTCTCAATTATAATTCATGATCATTCATAACCTTTTCTAATTAGTTTTTGACTCAACTAGAGTCTCACAACTCAAGTTTGCACATTGAGTCAAACATTACAATAAAGGAGTAAAACATGAAAACTACCTAGAACATGAGAATTACCCTCATGAGGGATTTTATAAAATTTATTCATGTATTATAAAAATCATATACACCTATCAACCCACTAAAAATTCTAACATTGGTTAAAAAAGTGATATACCATCATTAGAAATTCAAATATGAGTTTTGGAGGGAAAACTCATATAGACCACATTTGGAATTTCCAAGAACTCTAATGAATCTTTCCACATAAAATAAAATATTTTAAACCCCCCAATAAGTATCATTATGTAATATGACTCAAGAAAACATTATTGGTTGATGCCCCTGCATCATACTCCTAAGGGACAAGAAAGTTGCCCCATAAACTTTTGTAAAAACAAAGAGTTTCTTCTTTTTCTTGATATTCCAATTGAATCTTATCTCTTCCAAATTATTCTTGATGCCATACCATGAATAAAAGGACTCAATAATGGTCTTAATATTTTTCACTTTCTTACTTTTCATGGGATTGAGTTTTCTTCCTTGTAGAAATATTGTTCTTACATAGTGAATTGTCTTCATTATCATTTCTTCATCTCTGTACCTCTGCTCCAACTTTTCACAAATCATTGCTTGAATCCCCATGACCTTAGAATCATGTTTCTTATTTTGATTTTTTCCTCCTTGTTGCTTTGTAACCTCAAGAACTGAAAATGGAGTCTTTTTCTTGCTTAAAACTCTTGTTTTCTCTTATTCCATCTTCATCTTTCCCACTAGTTTACCTGCACAAACACCAATAAGAGCAATAATAGATTGAAAATATTGGGCTTGAACAACCCTCATGATATTTTCTTACACGTCATCCTTGTCTTCTTCATCTAGATCTCCTTCTTGAGATTCCCATGCTTCATTCTTTCCTTAAATGTACTCACAATTTGCTTTCTCTTCCTCAATATTCTTATCCAATTCAATCACATTATTTGACTGTATATTTTATGACTCAAATAACTCCTCTAACATCTACATTTATTCTCTAAAAAAATCATCCAACTCTTCTTTTCCCTCATCATACTTCGAGACTGTTTTTCCTTCTTCATCCTCTAGGATTTGCTCTCTTTTCAAGATATCTTCACCTCTTTCAGCTTGTCATCTTCTCTTTTCTATACCAAAATTGTATCCTTCCTTTTTCATACCTTCTTGGTCACCTTGTGCCTTGTTTGTTCCATCAAAAGTCTGATTTTTCCTTCTTGCTACCAATTTTATCGTCCACTTGCTTGAAACTTTCATAATTCACCTCAACTGTTGGTTTCTTAAGCCACGTAGGTATTACATATCCATGATTCATTGCTTGATTTGAGTGCTTAACATCGATCTTTCTTACTTCCATCTGTACATCAACATTCTCATTCTTGATTACACGATTAGAATCAAAATTTTCAATGCTAGTTACCTCTTCAAAGATCTTATGCTTGATCTCATCATATTTCATGCCTTCATAGTTTTCTTTCTACTTATTTGTACATCTTATCTTATCTCCATTTCCTGAAATTATCTCCAAGGCATCATAAAACATTGTATCTTCATCTATTTCTTCTTTGACATGCTGATCCAAGACCTCAACAACCTATTCTCTTTCCTCATTACTTTCATTTGCTTCTGAGGAGGTTCTTCTTGACCTATTTACTATAAATTCCAATGCTCTATTATTGATTCTCTTCACCAAAATTTTCGAACCTATACATAATAATTGAAAAACAACATTAGATAATAAAATAAGAGAACAAAATATCTCCAAGAGTGTCATTTTCCTTGACGCTTTCCTCTCATTCTCAAGTGCTTCTTCATGTAAATTTCCTCTTCTCATTTCATTCATTTTTTGTCTTCTTCTCTTCTAAAAAAGTGATTAAACTATCCATTTAACCCTTCTCTTTAACTTACATCCACTCATTAGACTTATTCTTAACTGTAGATACCATTCTTCCAAAATATCTAACCTCTTCAAACCATCCCTCAAATCAGCTCCTTATCTATCTATTTCTTCTAATTCTTTGTCTTAATGGATTTTGTTTCTTCTCAAGAGCAATACCAAGATTTGATACCACTATGATGCATAGGAATATTAAGGAAAACAACGAAGTCACCAAGTCAATTAACAAGAAAATAAAACTTACCCAAAATTGTCCTTACACCTATGCCAAGAGGGTCCACTTCTAAAGACTAGAATAGGCCTAAAACATGCAAAATTGATTATTGGGATTATTTTATGAGTTTTTGAGTATAATATAATTCTTGAAATTTCATTCACATGCATTATAAATTTTTAAAGTGATTTCAAACAATGAGATAACCTCAGCTTCTAGTCAAACTCACTCAAAGCTGCCATGTTTTGCTCTTAAAAACTTTACTTTCCATAGGCTCTAAAACATGAATTTGTTGGATTCTAGATACCTTTATGAGATATGATCATCACACATATTATTTTTATTCTATATAGGTGTAATCATATAATTCAAAAATTGTTTGGAACAAAGAATAACTGCAACTCTTATCAAATACCTTAAAACTGCCCTATAAGCCTTCTCAAGAAGAATGACATTGGTGAGTTCATGTTGGGAGAAATCCACAATTGACCAAAATCCAAGTGTAAGGTTTTTTGAGTAACATTTTTTGGCTCCCCAGTGTTAATTTAAAATTTTATTTCTCAACTCCTAAGGAAAACAACTTTTCCAACCACATTGTCTCCTTTCTAGACAAGTCCTTATGAGCACCTACAACTATATAGTCTAAGTTTTATAGTTTTTCATGAACAAAACACATCCAAATTTACTTTAAATTTTTTATTGAATATTATTAGGTACCCAACAACATGTTCAAATAATTTTTATAATGTTTCCATTTATAAATATCTAGAGTTATGACCATTTTTTCCATTGCAATCCTAGTGTCTGTCAGCAACAAGACAACAAGAAAAGAAAAATCAAGATCTTGAGAAAATTAAAACCTAATAATCTCAAAACAAACTTTAAAATTTATGTAATAAAATTCATAAAAAATTAATCCTTTTCACATAAACTCATTATTCCCCTTGTGTAATGGTCCCACCAACTCAATTTGCACACTCTTTTCATTGGAATACCCTTTTTTCCTCATGCATAGTTAGAGATATCAATCACATTGCATATATTCTTCTTCAAACCACATAAAAGGAATTAAAATAAAATTAAATCTTACTTACCAATAGATTATTCATTCCCTTACATACTGAAATTATAACATACTCATTCTCAAACACCTTTATTTTTCATTAATGGAGGTTTTCATCTTGGTTACAGTCATATTAGGCCTTCATTTCTTCATAAGCTCCTCTTTTTTGCCTCCTTTTCATACCTGATAGACCTATCTCACAATATATTACATGATCTCCTCCTTTGAATTTTAATTCATTCTCATTCATAACAATTTCTAATTAGTTATTGACTCAACTAGAGTCTCACAACTCAAGTTTGCACATTAAGTCAAACATTACAACAAATGATTAAAACATGAAAACCTACCATAGAACACGAGAATGAATCTGATGGGGGTTTTTATACACTTTATTCATGTATTATACACATCATAGAAACATATAAACCCACTAAAAATTCCAAAATTGGCCAAAAAGGTGATATACCATCACTGGAAATTCAAATAAAAGTTTTGGAGGGAAAACTCATATAGACCACATTTTAAATTTCCAAGCACTCTCATGACTCTTGCCACATAAAATAACATATTTTAAACCCCAAATAAGGATCATGATGTAATATGACTCAAGAAAACATTTTTTGTTGATTCCCCTGCATCAAAGGCCTAGGTACCAAATGTAAGACCAATAATCTAATGCAAATGGGAAATGATGTAGGAACATAACTTCAAGAGACCATAACTTTTGATCTGACTGTCAGATCATCTTGAAATTTTACAAGGAGTTAGATCATGAAGATTAATTCACCATTATGGATGGGCTTGATTGTTTGGATTCCATTTCATCATTTTCATGGAAAAATTCCTTCATTTAGGGATCTAAAATTTCCTCAAGACCTTTTTTTAGGATTGTCTAGAAATTAGATTTTTGATAACTCTTGCTCCGCTTTATGGAATAAGTCAAGACTTAGTAGAATCCTTAATTTAGGGAGGTATTTCATTAGGGTAAAATTTGGGGTCCATCTAAGGTGTTTTTTTAAAGGTATTTTCTTGCATTTTAGGTTTTCTTTAGAGGTAATGAGAAATAAAAGGTGGATTGTAATGATGGGAAATATTAGTGTGAACTATAGAATGAGACAGAAGTTTTTTTAAAGTTTCTTGAGTTTTAGTAAATTGTGTGTGTGTTTTGGAGGCACTTTGACCTCTTATAGCTGAATACTCATAAGGAAACACCTACATGATACATCCTCACAAAGGATTTACATCCTCCTAAGTCTATCCCTATAGGATTAGATATGTTTCTCAGTGGTATGGGTGCCACCATACATATATCTTTCACAGATTCTCTTTAGGTTCTTGGGAATATCATGGTAAGCACATGGAATAGAAAAAGTGTCATTAATTTTCCTTAATTATGTTGCCATGATTGGGACTTGTGAGATGATGAAGGGAGTGACAAAGGGTATAATATCATGAGGTGAACTACTTGTGGAATAATTTTTCCTTGGAATAGGATTCCCTTTGTTATCTTTATGCTTCCTATGGGTTGGAAGGCTCAAAATTTCAAAGTACCCTTCAATAAACATTGATTTGTTGATGATTCTTCTATTTTTTTGGTAAAAATTTATTATTAGGAAAAGGCATCCGACCCTCATTCTAGTTTCAACAATGTTTTAGTGCCATATAAGAAATATAGGTGTGCATGATTGGATGTAACCTAGATAGGGCTCTATATAAATGAGTGGAGTGATATTTCTCTTGTAAGGAGGAACATGAAATATATGTGATTGCATAGTGGGTTATATGCGTAAAAATATCCCAAGGTTAACTCTCATTAGGTCTTGGTGGTCATAATATTTGTTGCGAATAACTTAAGATGACTAATGGTGTATGATTTTCACTGGGCATTTTTTAATTCAAGTCTAATCAACAAAAACTATGGATTTGAAATCAATCACGAGGGAATTAATTTGATGGGTGCTATAAGTAAAGAACAATTAATCAATATTCTTAGCCTAGTTAATGCACAAAAGCCATTAACATAAATATTCAACCATGAGTATCACTTGTAATCTCAAAAAATAATCTTTATATGTGGATTACATGCTTCAAGTCCTAATTTGACCTACTTATAACTTAGTTTATAAAAAAGTGAAAAAGAGGAGTAGGGAAGGGATAAAAGGGAAATAAATAGAAAGTTTTTAGGGTAATCTAAAACTCATTAAAATTCCAAGATCCATTAAACCATGCACACACTCAAACTATTATGCACTCAATCAAGACATAGGTAGGTGCAAGACTCTGAGGAAAAGAATAGTAGTTAAAGGCTAAGCACAATGATGTTAGACGTGCACGAAGTGTGCTCTAAATTTTATAGTTAATGAATCATATGATATTGTATTATTATTTTTGGATACTTTAACATTAATTTAAATTTAAAAAAGTATATACAGTTGTTGACTTAGGCCAAAAATGAGGAAAACAAAGAGAGACAAGGCAAATACATGAAAATTCTCAGTTGCTTTTCTATTCCAACTTCTAGGACCTTTACAAAGTGTTTGATTAGGGAATTTATAGTAAAACCCCATAAATTAATAGCGGTACAATAATTAATGGTAGTAGACTCTGTAGTAACATAGATTTGATGAATTAGATACATAGTTTAATTAGATTGAATGTCATGTTGGCCTTATATAAGTTCCCAACATGTCTGAATATTCTCTGCAAAGGGGAAGATCTTCATTAAATGTTGTTAAGGCCCAAAATAATCTTGGATGAAATATGACTAGACTCTCAAATTTTAAGACAAAGTGTCATGCATGGAAAGTTAAGAATGTAGTAAGAAAGTCAAGCTTCATTAAACTCACTATCGTTACTTCTCTAACATGGAGTGTATCCGAAGTATTTTAGCTTCCAATATGTGTAATTGGGAAAGATCTAGATCTTTAGATAAAGAATTTTATTCCTCTATAGTAAAGTGTCATAGATGGTGACTTGTTCACATTAATGATCGAATCTTTTATCATTTAGAAAATATTTAGGTTTACACGACATATTAACTTCATAGTTCTAAAGAGGGTGTGTGTTTGGTTTAATGTTATGATTTATTCATGGGGCATATTATCCTCTTGGTGCATGGAAAAATCATGTCATATTTAATGTCTTTACACTCCCATACATCCTTTTATGGGTTGAAATATGTTGCAAATGCATGTTGTTCCTCATGCACACACATAGTGAATCGATAACTAATTATTTTTGTACATGGTTACTTTAGGGAGGGGAGGAATACTTACTGTGCATGCATGAGTCTCTTTTATTCTTACATGTAATGAATAACACCTTCCACGTGTACATGGTACACATGGATACTCTGTACTTATTTTACATGTAAGAGGTTTATGTGATGTGAATGCATGTTCAGGAGAGTACATATACTTAGTAAGTATTTTCAAACACTTATTTGTACAATCTCTAGTTTTTGGGGATACACATATTTTACCTACACAAACGTAGAACTTTGGTATACTAAGTGTTCGATGTCAAATTACATGAATGGGAAATGGATAATTTTAATTATGGTTGTGTCATGAGATAATTAAATTGTGTAAGTTTTTAAATATCTATGCAAAACAAAGTGGGTCACTATCCCTACAGAGGGGATCCCAAGACTTTTATTATTTTTGCAACGTCACGGTGAGTGAAAGTGCAACAAATTATAGAGGGGATCCTAAGACTTTTAGTATAGCTACATAATGAAATTGTCTAAAAGCTTATTTTGAGTGTGAGGATACCACATAATGATTTTGGATACACATGAATATCATGAAGGTGTGTTGGAAAAACAATGAACATTACACGAGACTAAGATATGTGGGAGGCATGCAATAATGTGCGTGCGGGGATAGTGGAAAAAAGTCTCGGGCATAGGAAAAAATGGGTATATTTTTGAAGGGTGTGAAAAATGGAGAAGGAAAAAAGGGTGCAAGTAAATTTGACCAAGGTTTGATAAGATGTTTACAAACAATGGTTTGCATGAGAGATGAGGTAAAATTTAAGTGTAAATCCAAACTACCTTGAGAAAGGCCAAAGGGTTCCCTAATTTAACTTGTGAAATTAGGGGTGTGTTGTGGACACAAAAACACTATGTTTTATCCTTGTGTGTTGTTGATAGATAGTTTTCCTTGATGGTTCACCCTATCATACCACCTTGTCATCTCTTTTCTTCCTTGTTGGCCCTTTGCTTATGGATTTGGGGCCTTTTTCCACTTGAGGTCTTTGTGTTTTTCAGTGCTTTTTATGAGAAATTATTTCTGGCCTTTAGTTTTTTGTTTTCTTTTGGTGTCTTATTTTTTTATACTTATTTTTCTTTGAAGGAAAATGCCCCCCCTATTTATGCTCCAATACCGGTTCATAGCACTAGTGAAAAGCATTTACCCATTAATAAAAAAAGTCTCATATTAATAATTCATAAGCTATGATATGGTGAACCTTTCCAAAGTAAATGTTAATGGTTCATGAGGTAGATGAGATCAAGGTGCCTAATGAAGATCCACCTTACACCTCATAGCCCTTATAATACATGTGAAATATCAAATTAGTAGAACGAAAACATGCATTGATAAAAAGATAAAATGAACTCATATTTAAACAAAAATAAATTGTTGGGATATCCATTCACATAAATAGTATCATTATACTGATCACCAATTATACATCCTCATAAAACATATGTCATATAATATTTTTCTTTGACACTTAAGCTTGCATCCACACTTAGCCCTAAGTTCCCTCTTGATTTCCCCAAAACTTGAACTACTTTCCTAAGGCAATTGGGATCTACTTATATAGCCATTCATACCATCTCTTAAGACTACCAAACTTGTAGAATTCAAATGCAAAGTCTAAAGGACCCATTAAAAAACCTAAACATAACTAGTTGGCCTTTCGTTGAAACTTGTGGCTCCAAACATTCAATTAGTCCAAAGTTCATGGCTTGAACAAGATTATGTGGATGATGTTGCACAACGAGACAACTACACAACATATCCGACTTTATGTAAAGGGGTTATGTACACAACAAATACTATATAATGGACCCGCACATACTACAAAATGTAAATATTGATTGTTCAACTATTTTTTGTTGATATAGGGTTGTTTGTAAACCTAATTTCTCCTGCATCATACACATTGGGTAATTTTCAAATATTGAGATCTTTCTCAAGGAACCACTGTGCCATGTTGTGTGATCTCCACAACACTTAGCCAAGTCAAAATTCAATTTGATTTCCTTTCCACTTGGCCATATAATCTTTCTACATGACTTCCTAATTCTAGTGTTAATTATTCGTTCTATTTAATCAAACTCTTTTCCTAGCATTTGTATTCTCTAATATACTACAACATACTCACATTATTTTACCTCATAACCTTCCTGAGCTACATAATATGGGTACAAACTAGAATTTTTGATGATTCTACTTATCTCAATCTTCATCCACTTAAGTTTATCATATGTTCCTTTAGGAAACATTTCCTTCCATAACTATGCCAAGACCATGCCTCCAATTTTATATTGAAATTCTCTTTGTTTCTCATATGTGGGTTGTTTATATTATCCATTCAACTTCTTCAATTTATTGTGTACTTATTAGTGCACATATTTTATTTATTTATTAAAATATCCCACTTCAACACCCCTTTCTTCATCGTGTGGTAAGTATCTCAACACTGTAACTCCTTTTAGGTTGTTCCCATATACAATTCAGAATGGTGTTTTCCCCATAATCAAGTTTACTAAAATTTAATAATAATTTTTTTCCTATGCTAAAGCCAAATCCCAAGCTCTTGACCAAACATTTAAGAAAATATCTAAGGATTCTATTTACCACTTTTGTATTTTATTCACAACTTTTTCTACTCATCATTTTATTTATGGTATGTTGAACTAAATTGCATTCTATTATTCAAATTCCTTCATAATGTTTTCCAAAAATGACCAATAAAATTTGTATCTTTATTAGACACTATATTGTACAATAATCCATGTAATCCCATAATCTCCTTAGATAAAAGATTTACAACATGTGTTGCATCGCTAGTTTTCCTGCAAGAAAAATAATATGTCCCATATTTGAAAATTTATCTACCACTACAAAAACAGAATTAACACCTCTTTATGTCCTTGTCAATCCTAGAATAAAATTCGTACTTATGGATACAACCCTACGTTTAGAGATATTCATTTAGCCAACTAATAGGTGTGGAATTTTTTACACAAACATACACACATCCACACTCCTTAATGGAAAACAGTAACTCTCCCCTATCTATGATAAGGGATTATTCAAGAAAAAGTGCCTCAGTATTCATTTACAATGATTTTGTCTCACTAGTTTTTCCCACATTAAACCACATGATATGTATAACTATCCTCCTCTAAGAAAAAATACTTCCTACAAAGATTAGTCCAACCAATGTTTCATGTCAACATTAATAAGTACTATGAAAACCTCTCATGGTTCCTTGAAATATTCATCCTGTGTATATAGTTCCTTTATGGATTCAAAACCCATAACTTTTAATCTCATCTTTGTCAAGAGACAACTATGTCTACTGAGAGCATCAACCACCTTATTTGATATTCCAATTATGTTCTTAAAAAAAAATATGTATCCTTTTTGTTACTCCAACCACTTTACATGCCTCTAGTTCAACTTTCCTTAGTTGCTCATAAACTACAATGCCTAATGGTTTATATATGACACAAATTCCTTAGGAAATAAGTAACGTCTCCACTTCTTCAATGATTACACAATTGTATAAAACTCTTGATAAAAAACATTATAATTATTTCTTACATCATTTAGATTCTCACTAAAATACTCAACATGTCTACCTTCTTGGCTCAACACTACACCAATGGCTATACCATTATCATCACAAAAACCCTGAAATAATTTTGTGAAATATGGAAATGTCAACACTAGCTTCTTTGTCACTTTCTTCTTCAATTAAATATTTTTTTATACACTAATGATCCAGAGGAAACCCTTCCTATATCCTCTCATGACCTCTATAATTAATGTGCATACAACACTAAAGTTCCCAACGAATTTGTGGTAAAATATAGATAACCCATGAAAACTGCATGCTCGAGAATCACTCCTTGGTAATGGCCATTCCATAATTATTTAAACCTTCTAAGGATCCATTTTGAGTCCTTGCCTAGAAATATAAAAATCCTGAGGTTTACACCTTAATTTTATTTTATGTTTTTAGAATGTTATTATACAATAAAATAATAAGGATGTAAGCATTAGGAATAGTAGACTATTATTATCTAAAAATTCCAACATCAATTATAAATGAAAAAAATAATGCATTCAGTCTTGAAATGACTAAATTGATTGAAAAATGATAAAAAACTTGTTCACAACATGAAACGAGAGATAAAATCAGATATTTAAGATGATTATGGAGTGATATGGGTGTGTAGGGTAGTGGAATAAAAAGATATGGATTTATAGATTCAACACAAATGATTATGGAATTGGAGAATATGTAGGTGAAAGACTATATGATATATATATATATATATATATATATATATATATATATATATATATATATATATATATATATATATATATGGCTTACATAAGAGCTAAATGGTCTAGGAAATGGATTGTATAGTTTTGGACCAGGAGATAGATATGTTATGTAACTTTTTATGTTCTTTAATTGTCTAGAAATGGTGCTCGTTGTGTATCACTCTTGCTTACACAACCTCAATATGACTTGTGATGACTTGCAATAAAGTAGAAACCCTGGAAACCTGTAAAAAAATTCATTAGAGTATTAACAAACAAAAAGAGAAAAACACTTGCGTGCATCATGCAAGAGCATCCTAGTGTTGGCCATTGTGTCCATGATGTTTTCATTAATGTAAAAGGTCATTGATGGAGAAGGGTGTTTAGGTGTCATATGATTAGACATGAGGTATTATTCATATTCAAACATGAAGGTTGATTGATAGTGTCCAATCATGTGGTCTTCCTATAGTACCTTAGTGTATGGTCTAATGTGCATAGTCATAGTATGAGCTCTCCAATGGTTTTTGAAGGATGGCATTAGGTCAAATAATGTTATCATGATGTGTTAAAGGTGTCTAAGAGTCTGTAAGTAGTCTCTAAGGTCAATATTAAGAAGTTTGATGTCATATGAAGGAAGTTTCTTGAGAACAAGGAATGTAAACACATGTAAGTCTTAGTGTTTAGAGAGTTATAGATGTATTTGATAATGGATGAGAGTTAGGACTGTTATAGGATGTCATCATGGTGCTTCAGGTCAAGTTTCAAGACAGTATGATGAGATTTTCTCAAGATAGGAGGTTTTTGGCAAAACTGAGTTCAAAAGAAGCTAAAACCAACTCGATAGGTCCTGTTATTTTGCTCACCCACACGTGTGGGTTCTAAATGGGAAATTTTTACTTTCGGGGATGAGTTTTCATTGAGCTAAGATCATTTTTCAAAAATAATGGATTTATTTGATCGTCAGACATTTATGAACAATCGTTAAGAAGTCAAGTTGGTCTTAAACCCTAGTGAAACCCTCCTAGTAGAGTGATTGGAGAAAAATGTTTGGTGTGGTTTCTAAATGATATAGAAATGATAATTTTATGATTTAGGATTGAGGATAATTCCTTTATGGTAATTTTTGTGGTGGCTTCATGATCTAGCTATTTTAAGAAGTGAGAGAAAAACCCTAGTTTTTTGGAGATTTGCAATTTTAGGGCTGAGATGGAAGCTTCAAGATGAAAAGAGAACAATTAAAAAATCATTGAGAGATGTGCTAAATGTATATGGAAATTTTTAGGCAGCATCAGTGAATAAATTTTAATATATATGTCTCTAAAGTAGCCCTATTGATTTTGGCCTTAAGGGATAAAACATATTCATGGAGGTTTGAGTTGAGATGAGTCATTTTGCATGTTGTAGAAACATTTTATGAGTATGGATAGCTTGTAGACACCTAAAATTATGTTTTGGAGTATTTTCTTTGATCAGATGAAGTGGTTTCATGTTGAAGCCCTAATGGCCTAATTAGCTCTATTAGGTCTCTCAAGAAGGTGTGAAGGAATATGTATGAATGTATGCTTTTCTCCACATAACATATGCATGTCAGTGATTAAAGGTGTTTTACAGGTCTCCCTTGAAGTGTTACAATTGGTTTCAGTTATTATAAGTGATTTTGAAGAAATTTGAGCATGTTTCTCTCAAGACTGGTTATTGAGTCTTGTTTGGCAGTTTTGAGAAGTTTTAGAGATTGAGCTGGTTGGAAGCCTAGTGCTATGATTTGGAGGATAAATTGAGTTGTTCCAAAAAATATAATTATAGAAATTTCCATTGATATGATACTTGAGCCTTGATGATGAGTTTTT
This sequence comes from Taxus chinensis, assembly GCA_019776745.2. Classification (NCBI taxonomy): domain Eukaryota; kingdom Viridiplantae; phylum Streptophyta; class Pinopsida; order Cupressales; family Taxaceae; genus Taxus; species Taxus chinensis. The sequence goes on from CM034147.1 coordinate 329,896,806, forward strand.
TATATGTGAATTCATTCATTTTTTGGGACTAATTTTTAGGTACTTGAAGACCTAGTTGAGATTGCTTGCATCTTGATGTGTTTCATGTTGATGGTGAAGGATGCAGAGATTATTGCAATTTTTGGTGATGCTGAGAGGTTGTACTTGAGTTGTGTGGAGCTGATGAAGTATTGAAAAAGTTGGAGTGTGCCTTTGAAGATCATAGTCCATTCGTTGGTGCTTGGAGAGATTGTTTAAGATGTCTTGAGTTTGTTGGTGTTGTCTTGACCCTTGATGACCTAGTTGGGTCTTTTGAGATTCTTTATATGATGATATTGATATGTTTTTGTGTTGGTATGACTAATATATATGGTCATGGATGACCTAGAAGTGTTTATGAGCTAGAGTCAAGTATATAAGCAAGTGTATTTAGTCATTTATGACTAGTTGAGATGATGAGATGTGAACGAGCTAAAGGAGGAAGAATAATAACATAAAGGGGTCAAGGACAGAGATGAGAAGAGGTATGAAGGATTGAGGAAGATTGAGGATCACATATGTAAGGGAAATTGACATAATCAGCCCACAAAGAACCAAATTAAATCGAGTTAGGAGAGAGAAGTTTGAAGAGGGTTTGGTGTTTTTGGAGCTGAATTTAGATCACTATTAGTTGTGGGAGAAAAATATCTTTAGTGATCATCAATTTTAGGTGGTTGATTTTTTTCTTGATCACCTTAGGGGTTTTGTGCCTCCTCATAGGATTGGTTTCCTACTAAACTAGGGGTTTGTGCTCCTTGTGGGGTTGGTGCCTCACTAAAGAAATCTTGTAGGATGTGTAATATTATTGTAAGTCATTTTTTATGAGTAATATTAGCAGAGGTTTCACTGGGTTTTTTTCCCCTTGAGGGTTTACCACTTATATCTGATGTCTTGTGTTCTATCTCTTGCTTTATGTACTTATAAATGTTTGATACACATTTAATAATATTGCATGGTTTATGGATATTAAATGATGAATGGAAAATGAAGTAAAAGTTTTGTATGAATGATTCACCCCCCTCTCATTCCATTGTGATTCCAATAATTGGTATCAAAGTTGGTCCATGTGAATCAAGTTTGAATACCTGAAGGATATACTCTTGAAGCACATGTTGTTTGATCAAAATGGGAGAATAATTTCTTCCATATCAAGGTCCTATGTTCAATGGAACAAATTATTCCCTATGGAGACTCTGAATGAAGACCTATCTAAGTTATCTTGGGTATGAGATAGATGTTGGATACTTTGATTCATCAGACCCCATGGAAGAATTTTCCAAAGATATCATTTTTGGTGATTTGGAAGATGTTGAATCGTGTCTCATTGAGGTTGTAATTGAAGTCATGTGGCATTGATGGAAAAGAATGATTGATTAGGTGTAAACCATTCAGGGGCATGTAGGTTAATTGGTAATGGCTTCCTCAGACCTCAAATGGTATGTTTGAAGTATCTTGGTGTGATTTCTTAAGGTGTGATAGTGTATACACAAGGTCTTGGTACATGCTTGGTTCATGGGAAATAAAATAGGTGATTGGTGTGAACCTATAGGTACCAATAGGTGTTTAAAAGGTGTGGAAGGGTCATCATGATGGAGAATAGGTCAAAATCAATGAACCATGGGTTGAAACAAGCTCAATTAGGCCTATTTTTAAGACATTGTGTAAGCATGACTAAGTGTATGAAGAAAATAAAGATCAAAAAGGTCAGTCTAAGAAAGAGGAGTGTGTTGTGGCTTAGTAGAAAAGATGTGGAAGGTGTTTCAGGTCATCTTTTAGCTAGTAGAGGCATGTTCAAGGTATTTTGGAGGCATGATCTTGAGGACGAGCTAGGTAATTAGGCACAAGTCATGGTGGATGATGAGTTTCAGATAAGTGCAGAGTAAAATGAGCCTTGAGACATGTGAGAAGGTCAAATAAATTCTATGGACAAAGATTAAAGTCAAAACTCAAAGGGAAAAGCAATAAAATTGGTTTTTAGCACTACCGAGCTTTTAAAATGGCCATTTCTAGTTCGAGGGGAAATTTTGAAGTGCTAATTCATACATTAAATCTATGCATGGTGACCTCAGAATTTCATCAATGTTGGGGAATATAGTGAAGATCATTTTTTAATTAGAATGAGGAAGAATGATTCCCTATACTTTATGAACGATCCTTAAGAAACTAGGTAGCTCCAAACCCTTCCAAAACCCTCATTTTGAAGCGATAGAAAAAATAGGCATTTTTTGGTCCTCAAACTATATGGGAATGCTAAAGTGATGATTTTTTCCTATAAAGGACTCATCCTAGTTCATGTTTGCATTGGTGGTATGTTCCAGGTCAGCTGAGAAGGTACAACAAAATCACCATTTTCTAAATATTTGATGGTACATTCATGTAAAAAAGGGTTCATGATGAAATGCCAATGGTGGGAGAAATTTTGGGATTTGATCCAAGTTTTCATGAGATGTTTTTGGTAGATTATTTGCATAATTTTGGTGAAACAAACCACCCAAAATGGCCTATTGCTTAAGGCCTAACAAGACAAAAACTAGTCAAGGTTGTGTGAAAGGATGATGATATGAAGAAATGTTGTTGAAGTGAAATGTGAGCATGGAAGGTTTCTATAGGTCCAACATGACATGTTTGAGCTCAAGATTTGGTTAAACAAAGTGATTTTGTGTCCAAGTTCAAATGGTCTAAACTACCATTCTAGGTTGGTCAAGTAGGTCTGAGAAACAAGAAGGTAGATGTTTTTTTGTCCTCATAATCTATGCAAGTGAGTGCTTGAAGTTGAATTTTAATTCCCCTATGAATTTTTTCATGTATTGGTTTGGCATGAAAGTAATGTTTGGAGTGTTGGAAACCTTCTAGGCCAAGACTAGTTTTATGATCCTAAAACCCAGAGTGAGCTGTCCCAAAAATGTAAACATACTGTAGCTGTATACATTGAAATGATGCATGTTGTGGGTTTCGTGAGACGAATAAGGATGCATGATTTCTATAAATTTAGATTAGGGGCCTTGAATAAGTGTTTTAATGAAGAACTTTCTCATTTTATCAAGACCAGTTTTTTGTGCTTGAAAATGCATTAGGACCTTGTCCTAATCAATGTTTCATGGTGTAAATGAAGATAGTGGTGCTTTCCCAATGTCCTTGAAGGTGAAACAGAGGTCAAATGAAGCATGATAAAATAATCAAGAGTATTTTAAAGTTATTACATCAGTACTAGTTGATCATTCTTATGACTGCTTTTTTTATCCACCATGATTGTGAGCTTCAAGCTGAGAAGAAGAGTGAAAATGGAGTCTTGAACCCTGACATGTAACACTCCAAGTAGATGATGAGGTTGTGAACATATTGAAGATTCATCCATCTCATTTACATTACATGACATGAGATAAAAGTTTGTCTCTTACCCTAAATTTTAAGAATGTGTTTTGTAGCTCATACACCTCGTTGAGCATATGAGCTTTAATAGAGTCTTGTAGGTGAAATGGCATGTTGTATGTTGGAAAACACAAGAACTGAGAGGGGAGGGGTGAATTAGTTCTTCTAAAAAATTTGAAAAATATTCAAATTATCAGTAAGAAATTCAATCTTAAACCATCTTTACCATGTTAAGACGATGGCATTCACACATGCAAATGAGAAGTAAGTACACATGAACACAAGGTTTAATGTGGGAAACCATTAAAGGGAGAAATCTGCTGAAATCAATGCATTAGTGTGGGAAAATTTTCCTATAAATATTATAAGGATTTAAATTTTTGAGAATCCACTCAAATTAAAGTTACAAATCCAAAATTTAGTGAAGCTCCTACTTGACCTTTAACAAACTCGTACTTGTACTTGATCTTTAGCAAGATCCTACTTGTATGTAAGCAATAATCACCAAGAATTCAGTCAAGCACCTACTCAACATTCTATAAGATCCAGCTTGTAAGGAAGATCCAAATCCCTTTTTCTAAGCAAAAAATTAGAATTTTACGAAGTGTTGATCACCTTCATCAAGTTTCTTGAATAAAAAAATTATGATCTCTTCTTCATCTCCCTTCTTCAATCATCTTGACTCACCTATCTTCTCATCACTTCTCATTGCTAAAAAAATAGTCTTCAAGTCCTATTTTTCATGCACATTTTTCATCACTTCTCTCTCATTTCATCATTCTGATCAGGTCATACACCTCCTAATTCAGTCTACAAGGCATACACATTTTGCCTTAAACACACAAGGATGAATCTCTGACAATGTAGTCATCAAGTCCAAGTTTTAGTACACATGAAGATATATATACATATGAAGGTTATAAAATCTTACCCCTCTCCAAATTCACCTTCCAACTCTTCAAATATTTCACTCTTCAACTCGTACAAGGAGTTTGACATGACATCACCTATAACTATTACAAAGCAATCATTGCACCTACAGACATGTTAGTTACAAATCCAAATCCTTCATGACATGTCAAGATGATTTTCACACATGTTAGAAACTATAAAAAAATTCTGAACTACCTGTACTACTAAAACCTCTAATGATATTCCAAATCTGACATCTACATTCTTCATTTGTAATGGTCATTTTAGTTTGTCTTCTTCTGTGACGAGGTATTTTTTTCTTCTAGCTACTCTAATCCTTGTGGAAGGTGCTATGATGAATTGTGACCGTTATAAACAACTTCCTATTTTTATCTAAATCATTTACACACTTTGAAACTTCCCATTTCAACTTCAAGCCTCCATTAGTGCTCTCATGCATAGCTAGGTCTTCACAAACATGGTAGATTCAAGAACTAGTCAAAAAATTTCCTTAACAATACCAATGTATGAGCTTGCAGAGTCTTTTGAACCTTGGAGCATGATTTATTTGATCTCTATATAATCTTCAAATGCAGGGAACAAGTCTATCATCGTCATTCAGACAAGGAGACACTAATTTGGACAAGGCACTAAAAGAATTTCAAGCACATAAATTTAGTCTTCACAAAGTGATTTGGTTCATGAATTAAAACACATGTTCATGCCTCCAAATTCACATTTATGGAAGTATATATGTCTTGAGAAACTCATCAATTCTATATCTTTCTTCATTCAGGGCATATGAATCAACTAAGCTTACATTACAAGGACTACTCAGATTGGGTCTTAGGATGAAAACAACTATTTTTTCTCTAGTTAGCTTATAACTCATCCAAATTAATTTTCATGGCTAAGAAATGCTCAAGGAGCTTCACCAGGAACCTCAACTAAAACTTCAAGTACTCATAGGTATTGATTATGCAGAGAAAATCACTCTTGCAATCTTGTCTCTTAGACCTACTTGGAAAACTTAGAATGCCATTTTTGGGTCATTTGAACTTGTACATAACAACACTTCACCAAACCAGTTCATGGGCTTCAACATCTCATGTTGAACATATATCAACTGCCCATGCCCATATTTCATCTCCATAACATGTAATCACTTCAAAACGCTCACAAACAAACTTGAATAAATGTGTCTCTTTTATCCCTTAGCGATAGGTCTTCTTGCTTGACACGATTCATCAAAATTTTACGCATAACTTATCTGTATCTTCTCATGAGTAGTTAGGCACCTATCAAGCTTGCTCCCACACTAAACTTTCCAACATGAAACCTTATACACATGAGTATATAAGATTTTTTTGGCAAAACAAAGTTATTTCTGCACTGTATAGTTACACCTGTAGAATGCAACCACCTCCAAGATGAATTACAAGGAGCCCTTTACATTCCCAAAGCATTAAATTAGCTTTCCAAGGTCATTTAATGACCAAACACTTAAAATTTTTCTCCATCACTCTACATGGAGGATTTTGTGAGGGTTTAGAGAATCGTAACTTGTTAATATTTGTTCATAAAGAATAAGACACCATTCATCCTCATTACACTTAAAAAAATTCTATTGACTCAATTCCCCAATAATGATGAAAGAACTAGGTTTCCATGCAAAATTTTAACATGTCAATGAGCGTATCAAACATACCCTTTGAGCTGGAAATGGCCATTTGAAGAGCTTGATAGGACTAAAACTTCATTTTCTTTCTTCACCCTTGGAATTTTGACCTGAAAATTTGTCCACAGTACTAGGACAACCTCATTCACATGTTCCAAGGCTCATTTAGCTTTTTACTTTTCTAAAAATCATCTTCCACCTAGGTTTTCACATGCTCACATTGCTTGTCCTCAAGGATATGCCTCCAAGAGTCCTGAAACATGCCTCAAACAACTAAATATTTACCTGTGGAACCTTCCACACCATCTCTACAAAGTTACAACACACTCCTCATGCTTATACTACCCTACTTTAGCTTACTTCACTCCATACTTCAAGTCATGCTTGTACTAGGTCCTAGAATTGGGTCTAGTTGAGCCTATTTCAACATTAGTTTCATGAAATTTCCATGATTCCTCATGAACCTATCCTAACACACCCTCTTCATGTTTCTCATGCATATACTATGTTTCTCTATTAGCCTCATGCCTTCAATCCACCATATTAGGTCATTCTGCTAACTAGGCCTACTGAACTAAGCTAGTCTCACTCATGCCACTCATGCACCCTTGTATTCATCATGATAACTATATTTTATCATCACACACCTACTATACCATCTAATACATCATATTGACATGCTGTCACATCACCATTATGCATCTATCACTCACAAGATACTCAAGAATCTAAGTCTTAATCAAGTGTTCTCATGTCATGCCTTGTCCTACCTTATTACACTCATTCCAAGCTTCATCTTACTCTCCTTCATCCAAAATTTTCATTAATGATCCTTTTACATCAATGAAAACTCAAATCTCACATGCCAATAATCTCCCCCTTTGTCATTGATGGAAAAGCTCGTGGTTCTTTTCTCACTTTTTACATTAATGACAAGGTGCATGCCTTTAGCTCATGATATTCTTCTTTATCAACTTGTTTGGACTCCTTTTTTTGAAACATTAACCAAACTCATCACTCAAGCTTACAAAATTGTTTCTCCTTCCCTAGCTCTAGTTTTGGCTTCATTATTGTATTTTAGTATTGTGGCTCCCCCTGGAAAGATATATGCTCACATGCCAACAATCACTCTAAACATGATTCATCACACAACATAATTTCTAACTACTTATTCACCTATCTCATCTTAGGTCATCATCAAAAGGACTTATATCTATCAAATACTAACTACTACAAAATTTTAGGACTTAGCTCTTTGAAGAATCCTTTTAGTGCATTTTTGTTAATCTTTGTAATGCTATAGAAAAACATCATACACTGCATGAAACACCTCATTTTTGCTCCCCCTGGGATTTTACTATTTCCATCTACCTGCTTAGGCCAAAATAAGCCTTCACGAATAACATATGTGTCATAGATAAGGGTCACCAATAGTACCTCTGTCCTGAATTAATTCTTTAGTGTTTATTTCCTTCTGAGTGTGATATAGTGACCTTCTTGGTTATAACATTTACTACCCCTATCAAGGTACTTGCCAACATCATTTACCCTACATATCTAACCTTATTGATATATAGATCACTTGATAGTGAGTCACTATCAGCTCCCTTTTCTTCAAATAGACTTCTTTGAACTGTAGGTCATTGTTTCAGACCTGTATCATGCTCTATCGGGGATCCAATCAGTCTTTATGATCTTGATACAATTCACTGTTTGATCTTACTAGTTTTGTAGCCTCTTTTATTGTCACCTTCTAGGGATAACGGTCTCTCTAAGATTTCTTCAATCTCATACATTAGACACAACATCATGATCCACTATGCACAGACTGTAATATGGTGTTTCATGACCTTATGAATCTATTTTAGCATCATGACCAAGCTATAAATTAAATACCTCAGAGTTTGATTGTATTTTCAACAAACTTTCATCCCTCCATCAAGTCCCAGTTCTTCATTTTAACCTTGAAAATCTCAACAAATCCTCTTGAATTCTTAATCTCATGCTTTTAATAGTAGTGCAAACCATGCAATCATTACAAGACCAGACCCTAAAGCACACATCTATGTTTTGAAGCCTTTGAAAAATCTCTAGGGATTCACCATGATGAAAATATTCATTCAAGAAATATGACCCTGCATACTCTCTTAGGCACTCTGAATTCTGGTTCGAGTCAATGCTACACATCTCCAAGATACCATACATAGTTTTGACATAGTGTATACCAATTGGGAGACCATATTTGATCTTCACAATTTTGATAATGCTATACATTTATTCTTACCATATTCATGGGACATCACCACTTTATGTAACTTAAATATGAAACATGGATCCTTACATTATGCATTATACAACTTACTATCATACCTAGGAGACCACATTTCTTCTTGCAACACTATTTCTTCATTGTTCACTAGCTTGAGCATAGTATGAAGACCTCGAGTACTCCACGAAACATATTGAAAGTCTTATAAGTGTTTAAACATGAGTATCATTACATTTAGATTTCTTACAACTGATAACACCTTATAATTGCACCAACCCTTTTATAGTCTCTCATCTTCTTGATGTATCCTTGTAAAATAGAACATACTTTGGCACTTCTCTTATAAGATTAACACGTTTTTCAATTTTTTCTTCTTATGAAAGACCTTATACCTAAATTTAGACCTTTCATAAAACTGTTACCACTTTTGAAACCTTTTGTAGACCATTAGCTTTTTCTCAACATAGTTTTGATAGAGGAAAACTTATGGATTTGACAATAAAATTCAACTTGATGAATTGACCTCAATACCCAACCTTGAACTCCTAAGATCCACACATCTAGACACTCTTTTACTACCTTACTATCTTGACTCAACTTGATAAAGTTTTGTTACCTGAGTTTCTTCATACTTAGATTCAGAGCACATATCCAACTTCTTTATGGGATGATGTAAAACAATAACTATCACAACTATACATCATGATGACTTGAGATCTCTTGAAAAAATTTCACTAAGCTTAGGATGCTTTGAATGAAATCACAAGCTTATCATACTTCATTATTTTATATAGGGCTTGTAAACTAACCACTAATGACTGAGTTTTACTTCATCTATCACAGAACTTTGACTGTGTACTTTATTTTACACAGGACTTGATGATCATGGAGAACTCCTTGACCAGGATTCATACTTGTTCACCGATCCTTAATGGAATTTTCTTCTCTTTCATGTTGGGCTATACCTTCAACACTTTGTCGGGTATACAACACCTTAGAGCATCTATACATATGATTTTCATGTGATTAGACACTTTTTTCTTGAGCCATAAACCATTTCATTTTTGAACACTACCATAACTTTTGTATGACCATGACAAGTGCACACATCCTCTCCATAGCAAGGAAATTCACTTAAGACTTAGAAAAACCTACTATAGACCTTGTCAGTTCTTTCACAACTCTGTACTTTGAATACTAAGATAGACAACACAGACCAACATGACACTCTTAATGCTAGATTTACTAACCTATACAAGAGCATGATGACTTCTTGCAACTTATATTCAAACTTGAGAAGATATATCTTTTGATCCAACCAATCAAAAATATTTTATGAATACTTGCATCTTTAGAGACGTATCTTTGATAACACCCCCTAGTTATGACAACATAAACCCTGTGATTTAATGTACACACTTTTCTTTTATTGGACACTCAATATAGGCCTTCAAAAACTTTGTATAGACCAAACATTCATGATATCAGACATTGAAAAGTTATACAAGGGCATGAAAACACTATTATTTACTTGGATGAACAACCATGACCTTCAGGTACCTTACATAGATCAAAATTACATAAAGAACTTAAGAAAGAGATTAAGTAGACATACCTATTGGCTATTCATACATTTATAACATGAGAAGACTTTGATCAACACTTACTGATGGTAATGCACTTTAATAATGCACCATGATTCCTTTAGATAGTTCATGTATCATTGTCTCCTAGAATCCTAGAGGAGACTCATGATGCTTTTAAGATCACTAAAATGGTGGATAGTCATTAACGGAGCCCGAAGACTCTATATTATCTCTTTTTACCTTTGAGATCTTCATATTCTTGTTAGATGTAATTTTAGGTGTAATAATTTCATCTCCCATGTCTTCATCGTTTTATTAAAATCCTGAAAAACATACATGATACATCTCATTTACTTTCTCTATCAAAGTTAGGGGTAAGAGTTATTCATGACTAGTATTAGGATTATCTTCTTCCTTCATGAATTTATGAACACCTTCTGATATCTTGCTTGAGCTGTGTTCTCCCATGTCTGCCTCTGAATTCTTCTCCTTTTGATCATTTACACATGTTGTATTCTTATAATTATTTTCTTCTTTAGCCCTAGTATCACTTTTTTTGACATTATACTTAAGCTCAACATTCTTCTTTTCAGTGTCTGTCTCAGACCTAGTTGTCTTAGTCTTACTTTTAGGATTGGTCTTCACTTTGAATACCTTCCTACATTGACCTTTGAATTCTTGAAACTTTATACTCTTCTTGTTGGAAGCACAATGGAATGTGAGTGTGGGGGTTAATCAAGCCTACAATAATGTTTAATTAATTTACCAAACCATACATTCACCATTTAAATTGTCCATACATCATTCATAACCATGTGAGATTATTAAGATATTCAACATTCAATCAAAAAAATATAATGTGAGATAGACAACACAAACACTGTATGTAAGTGGGAAACCCTCATGGGGAAGAAAACCCACTTAAAATATGCTTATATCACACAAAGAAAAGAGATTTAGTGAAGCACTAACTTTACAAGGAGCACCAACCCCTGGTTAAGTAGAGCACCAAAAATACAAGGAGCACAAACCCTTAATTTAATGAAGCACCCACTCCACAAAGAGGATATAACCCCATAATATAGCCAAAAACTAAATCAACCACATGTCGATGAAGATATAGGATTTTTTTGTCGCCACAATTGATGGAGATCACAAATTCAGCTCACACTCTTCCTTCAAACCCTCATTCCTTCAACTCATTTTTTCCTCTTCTTTCATGACTTGTCGTGGATTCAAAATATTTATCACATGATCTAATTCATTAATAAACTTTTAAAAAACTTTCTCATATCTCAAATCATGCCTTAATATTTTTTATTCACTTCTAATTGGGTCACACTTTTCCCTCCAAGAGCACTAGTTTAAAAATGAACTCAAAACATCACTTTTATATGAATTTCTTCTTTCAAACACAAGGTATGTCAAAGTAATAAAAGTTTATGTTTACAATAACTTTTTAAAAATATCACCACAAATTTTCATTAAACATTAATATAATTGGACCCCTAAAGGTCAGTCATTCCCAAATGCACTCAATGCACTCAACTTGCACAAAACATGGCGCATAACCCCATCACTATGGATGAGTATAAAACAACTAATAAACACCATAACCATGATTATCAAAAGCCATTAAAAAATCATCACACATGTTTAATATAGCATAAAAAACCATCCATCTATGGTTGTTAATCATCTTAGATGAGTCAAATAATTCACATAACACAAGCTCAAGAAGGCTTATATCCTTCACGAAAACAGTTGTTTCCAAGCATCCTGTCTTCGCTATTTAGGACCTTAAGGACCAGCCCATGAACAACTCAACTATGGACATTTAGACCACTCTATAATTTGTTTTCTTAGGACATTTATACCACATCCATGCATGTTAAATACCTCATGAAACATCCATATATTTAAATCATAACTCACTTTCCTCTTCTTCAAATCATGTTTTCCTAGAAAGTAGTTTTACAAAATTAACTGGTTTGCACCCATTGTTGTCACTTTGAATACCTCCAAAGTACTTAAATAGGAAAAAAAATAATCCCTAATTAACTCTTAAATTGGTATCAATCATCAAAAAATCATATATCATGCCTCAACCACTTTAATCGTTTGAGCCTGAGCAATCTCTGTCCTAAAACTCAAACATACCTTCTTCTTCACAATTTGAGCTTTAAAGAAGCCATCAAATCACTTGATAATCAGAAAGACATAATAAATATACCACTGGAGGTTTACTATGAATTATATTTCTAGAACATATTGTAACATTTCCTTTTAACTCCAAGTGTAATACCTTCAACCAGATCCATCACTGATAAGTTGCTCCTTAAGTCCTTCTAAGACTCAAGAACTGACCTTGAGCTCAACTTGCTTCATCACCTCAAAAATCACTTCCAAACTTAACAAAATAATGTATGAACCCTTATATAGTTATTTCTAATCACTCATAAACCTTCAAAAATAATGAAAAATTAACTCATAGAACTATCAACTTTACCTCATGAAGCCACTCAACAACTTGTTGGGATCAAACATCCTCCATATTTGACCTTCAAATAAAAAGTCACAAATTATTCATATCATATTAACGAAATATAAATTTTGATATAGCAAATGGAAATAACTCTAAACCAAGATCTAAAAAAAAAACTTGAATGGATTCCTAACTCATCACGCAGATCCTAAATTTATAATGTTACTGTAAGATTACTCTAGACTGGCCTGAAAACCACTCTTCACAAATAGGGAACACTTTTGAAAATTTAGAACCTCAAGCATGACCTTAAACTATCATGGATACATATAGAAATAACTCTAGGGTTAAAAACCAATGCTCAGTTTATTATTTAACATTCTTTGGGACAATCTTCTCCTTAAAATGAAACTTCTTGAAAAATAAACATTTTTCAAGTGGGGCCCCCATATGGTCACATGCCCTAACTATAAATTTCTTTAAATAATGGAAGGATTACTTGTACAACATCCAATCATACAATTTTTCATAACTAATAAAAATTGTCTAAGTATACCTCACTTTTCTCCAAGTCACTTTTAGGCTAGGGTTTCAACTATGGTTTCATATCAACTTACGTATTCTTAAGTGATCTTTCATAAAAACAAGAGGATAAAAAGAACTCATTATTTTTTCTAAACCGTTCATAGTTAAACTGGAATAGTATCCCTAAAAAAGGTCTCAGGTCCCCATGTCTAGAAGCATATAGCTCACAACGAGCATCAGAAGGTCAACTTTTGCTTCAAAAACAAACTGTAGATTACTCAGTTTTTCCAAAATTGACATATCTTGTAATTCCTTCATTAGAATGACCTGAAACTTTTCATGGAAATACATCCAATAAATTTCAAAACTCTTATCATATAGCCCAAATTCAGGTATGAAAATACTTTAGCCATTAGTGACTTACCTATGTGAACATGCATATTTCTTCACCTGTTTGCTTCCCAAGGACCTCATACATGTAATATACCTATAAGAACTGACCTAAAACTCACCATACATGCCATTTATACCATCAAAATGATACTAAAATCATTGTACAAGACTTATCAGCTCCAAATATCATGCCTCCATACCAATCTGCATGCTCCGGGGCTAAGAATGAGCCTGAATTGACCTAACTCAACCATGAAATCTCATGAACTGTACCATTTTGACTTCTTAAAAACTCATTAAACACTATGTAATACACCTCTATGACCATGTACATGACATCATCATAACCTTCATTCACACTTGTGGAGGACTCACACCATGACTTAGGTATACTCAGACCATGCACCAAAACACTCATAGAACTTCACCAAACTCGATCACTATCTAAAAAACCATTCATACTTGATCATTTAATGAACACCTCATGGAGAAACATCTGACCTCATGACACCATTTTCCATCAATGGACCTGACATTAATGACAACACTAAAATATAATGGCCAACAAACTCCCCCCTTTTTCATTGATGGACAACCACCTTATGAAACATTGATGGAAACCAAAAAAAACAACAACCTACATGAACATCATATCTATGTTTTCTATTCTTATCTCCCCCTTTGACATATATGATAAAGGATATTATGATGACTAGACATAGAGATATGACAACACATGACTAGAACACAATGACTAATACATTACAAAAATATGTCTTAGTTGAGTTAAAAAATCTCACCTTTGGGATTGAACTCTCTTCTTCTTGTCTTCTACCATCAACAATAGAATGATCCACATGGACTTGTAATGAGTATCAAAAAATGGACTCCCCCTAGGACTGATATCTTCCTAATACTTTTACTTAATATCATGTTTTTCAACCTCTTCTTTGTTTAGGACCAATCTCAAGAACCCAAACATTGACTTCATTATTCCCTGTAATATCAACATGACTGACTTAAGGACTAGAAGCCCTAAATAACAACTTACAGTGAACTTTTTAAAATGATTTACTTCTTCCAAGTTCTATGAATCAACCCATAGTACTATGAAAGCACCTTCTAAATCAGTCCCCCTGGGTACTTGTACCATCCACATTAATCTAGTAGAAAACACAAAAAACACTCATAGATTGCTTACCTTGTTATCAAGTCCATGGAATAGCTTCAGACCACCTCTAACTTGGACCTGAAGAAAATTTTCAATGTTATTAATTCACTCTTTCCATGGTGAAATCCCTTACTTGATCAAAGAAACTTGCTCCTCTTGTTGACATATCTATATGCCATCATGACTCACTTTTCCTATTCAAGGTCCGAACTAGATCATCTTACTTACATGAATAGAAGGTATTCTAATATCAACTTCCTTTTCCTAAAAAGACCTATGCTGACCTATAATCTATAGGACTGCACTCTTTCATAAGTTCATAGTCATAATAGTACTTCACACATGCTTTCACAGTCAATAAAAATGATCAAATTTCCTCACAGACCTCCTAAGTACCTTACTACATCCTTCATCATTCATGTCCTATAATGTCTTATATATCCCTAGAATGCACCCTAACATTATATTCAAGGGCTAATCACTCATTTCATATGATGCCAACTCATTCTTCATAGAGGTACCAAAATACTCTGACTTTGTACAAGTTTTGGTGATCATCATTAAGGAATAAGAAACCTCATTATTTCGGGCTTGACTCTAACATTTTTTTATGTATAGGTTTTCTTATATAGGTTTCCAAGAATCTTTTCACTATCTTTCATGATAATCTCAAAGAACATCTCTCAACAATTAGAGATCCTTTGTTACAGACCCAAGACATATCTATAATCTTCTTCATTGCCCCTTGTCCTTTTCCATACAAATATTTGTCATATCAATCTTCTAACCTAGATACTCATGATCTGACAGATTTGTTCAATAGTTAGTTGACGATGTAGGTGTACTCGTGTGGATACTCACTTTAATGCATTTCTTGCCAATGCCCTTAAGAGACATTTTAAGTCCCTCTACTTAACTAGTGCAGCTACCATGTATGCACACGTGAGAAAATGGGGATTTCTATGGTGGCATTTCAATCAGGGATCCAATAGGGGCACTCCACTGACCCTGCGACAAAGCTAGAAATCTCTTGCTAGGGAAGAATTTTTCTGAAGAGCAGGAAAGGGGAGTGTCAGAAAAGAGGTAGGAGGACTAATGCTGTAGGTAGGAAATCAGATTCATGCACGCACACTAGTTAGAAGTATCATCACATGCATTTATGAGAAGAAAAAACTTTGTAAGCATCATTAAGACCAAATGAAATTTGATGAACACAAAGTATCAAGAAATCCCTTAGTCGAAGAAAGCTAGAAACTCTTCTTCTTGTATTAATTTCTCAAACAAAAGTTGTACATAGTGGAGAAATGGAGGAAATTGAGAAGGGGGGAAAGGAAGAATTTGGCTATCTCCTTTGTTCTCTCAAGGTAGAATGCACTCTTGAGCTTACAAAAATAATGACCAACCTTTGAAATGGGAATGGTAGTTACAATTTATAGAATGAGAGGTGACCTTTATCATTTTCCTCATGACCCTCCATATGCCTTATTTCTAACTTTTTAGATTATTCATATTCCTACAAAATATTTAAGTCCCTTTTATAAAATCAAGGTGACTTAATTTACATTATGTTTCTAAAGTCACTTTTAAGTGACTTAAAGGCATAGTTCAAAAAATTTAAACCCCAAAAAAGAATTAGAAGATTTTAAGGGAGAGAAAGTTGGGGGAGAGGGAAGAGAGAGAAGAGGAGAAGATGTTTCCCTTGATGAAGTTCGATGGTCCTCGTTCATGGAAAGCTTTGATGCGACGAAGTTCTGAATGTCCCATTGTGCCAAAACTTCTCTTTTAGTGTGACTTTCTATTTTTAGCAGGTGTCTATGGGACCACTTACTATTTTTAGTAAGTGTCAAAAATGTCCATTCCAATGAATTATCAACTGTCGTGCACCTCTAATGTCTCTGTCTCCTTCGCAGGTTCTTTTGTTGCTAACTTTCCTGAAATAACAATCCTTATATAAAAGACCTACTATTTTTAGAAAGTGGGATTCTGGAGGTTCAATTGACGTGGAATGAAGTTTTTTGATATGGGTTTTTTTCCCAATATTGCCCCTCTAAAATTTCAGACCTGCTCGCTTAATAGTCTAGGAGATTTTAAACTTTCAAATTTTGGACCTGGCAGTGCTTCTGGACGTGGCAACCATTAATGGACCTCAAAATTATAGGTCTGGTTTTCTCCTCTATTTGTGATGAAATAAATTTCATTGTGATAGGTTTCTTCTTTTGATGCTTCATGTGTAATTCTACTTCGTTTCACCCAGCGATTTGACAGGAAATTGGATTTTTTCTTCGTTGAGCCAGAAGTGGGATTTCTTTACTGTGGATGCTCTGTTGCACATGAAGGAGAGTTTGAAGGTGTCTTCTTGATGGCCTTGGGTATAGGAATGAATAAAAAAATATAACTTTTTTTTTCATGCATCTGTTTGGGATATTTCTTCAACTTCTCATTTCATGGCCATGGAGTTTTCTCTGTTTTCTCCTTCTTTTCTGTGCTTCTCCTTCTGTGTTTGCTCCAATTTTCCTTCTAGGACCTGTGTGATTTCATGGAGTGAAGGGAAGTACCTTTTTGGCAGGTCTAGTTTGAGGTTCAGCAATGGAGGAATGGTGGTGAGAAGTTACAGAGGAAGAATGGAGAAAATCTGTGCACGGGAGTGGAAGCAGCTGGAAGCACTGAAGTGACAGTTAGATTTTTGAATTTTTGAAATCATGGAAGGAGAAGCTTGGGAGAATTTTTCATGACTTTGATGTTCCCTGACCTCAAGGACATGAGGGACATAAAATTCCATGGTGTCAAGAGGAGCTGACGACATGTGCGGTTGATCTGACGGCATATAGGGAATGACCTTATGGTGAGAAAAGATGCTTTAAAGCATTGGGGGCTGAAATGCACCTAGGGGGCTGAAAGTCGATCACATGGATGACCAAAAGACTCCCCATAGGGGCTGGGCACATTTTTTCATGTTTTATGTCCCTGACCTCAGGTATGTGAGGGACATCAATTTCCATGGTGGTCCTGGAGCTGACACGTGGCACTTGATCTAACGGCAGGGAATGGATGCTCCAAAAATGCACCTGGGGGCTGAACTGTCAAGTCTGGAGGTCACATGAGGGTCCCAAAGGTCACATGGGGGCTGGATGTACCTAATTTTTTCCAAGGTTTGGTGTACCTAGGGAAACCTCAGGATTTTGGGGACATGAAATCCCAGGGGCATCAGGATCCTAGTGTTGACATGTGTCCTCCTGAAAATTGACTAACTCCTGAACTGCCTTTGAGAGGGCAACTTGGGATGATGATAACTTGAGCTCCTAGTGGAATTTATTGGTGAAATTTTATATGATCCTAACTGGAAATGGAATTTTTAATCCAATGGTGGGGGTATAATGTCTTTATTCAACCATATGATCCTTGAAAAAGTGGATTTGTGATTTGAGACTCCACTTGTGCCTGAGAAAAAATGCCTGTAAATCCTATGTGCCAAGGTGTTGTGAAAAATATGATTCCACCATCATGTAGGTCTTGGAATCCTCTTTCCGTGGATTTTTTTTTTACTTCTAACTCCATCTAGAGCTCCCAAAATCTTCTTCTGAAGCCCAGTAGTTGTTTTAGGCTTGTGTACTGCCTAGGCTTGTGAACCCTATTTTTTACTCAGACTGCTCCAAGTATTTCAAAACTTCCCCAAACCTTCCAAAATCATTTCCATGATGTGTTTAAGGTAGTTTTCAATTCACCTCCATGTTGAATTTTTCCCTTTCATTCCACTCCAGGGGGGTTGATCCAGTCCTAGGAAGGCCAACGATAGCCCTTCCCAATACTACCAGAAGATAACATCTTTTCAGAACTTCCTAAAATCACCTAGGGGGAATAAATTGGAATTTCCTAAATCACCTAGGGAATAATTTTACATCAAATAGGGGGTGACCAGACTGATGGATTTGACCTGGGGTGCTTAGGAATGATAAAACATGAAAATTTCGGCACAGGGGTATAGTTGTCATGCTTGGAAATTGTCAATTTCCCTGTTGCACATTTGCACGAAAATAACTGGCTCTAGCTTGGGGACATGACATGGACTGAGCGTAGTGAAGACATGGCATGAGAACTCCAGATCTCAACTTACAACATATTGACCAGTGCCTTATCCATTGGGCCTGTGGAGTCATGTACAACTTACAACAAGAGAGAAAGAGAGAAAAAAGGAAACACACACACACACAGAAAGAAAGGAAACACACAAAAAGAAGGAAAAACACACAAAGGGAAACACACCTAGAAATCACCTATGGTACAAGGTGGGGGAAAACCCGCTTTCACTGAAGCACTTTTCATTTCTCAAAAGTTACCCCTGAAGAGGCAACACCGAATGATGATGTTCTGCGAAGCCATTGATGGGTTCTAGAAAGTACCCTCCCCTCCTCAATTGTTTATGGAAGCTAGGTGCTTCCATGATTTTCCTTTTACTTTGTAGAAGTGAGTCCATGTGAGCTTCTTGATGCTCAGGTCCTTGCTTGGAAATTCCACTACATTCATGTTCTTTGAAATCAGTTTCATAGTGCCAGTTGCATTCCACGTTTATCCACATAGATGATTCTCCATTGAGCATCTCATCGCTGCCCCAAAGCTGATTTTCATTCAAATTACTTGAACATTCTAGATTCTTTTCTTTCCCAGGTCTATGCTCATTGACCTCTTTTCCATGAGAAACCTTAGACTTATCATTTTCCTTTACTCCACTGTGAGGTGCTTGAGTACTGACGGAAGGATTGGACACGACCTCATACTTGTCTTGTATGTCCATGGCACGAGTGAAGAGATCAAGAATCAGCTCAGGGTCTTCTACAACTTCTAATGCATCCAAGATTTCTTATATGGAGTTATGCTTCATCATTTCCTGCAACTCCTCTTTGTATGCCTTTGAAGAATATTTATTTTTCAGCTCAAGGAAACTATCTAGAGGGATTACCTCATCATCTTGGGAATCACTACATTTTATCACTCCTTTTTCCATAGGGGCTTTAGCTTCAAAGGCCTCAAAACTTCTTACTTTAATTTTTTCATCATGGAAAGATTCTTCATCTTCAAATGGGAAAGAAAATATCTCCATTTCATCATCATATCCACCAACCATTGGCTCGAGAGGGACATCATATTTCTCATCTAGATTTATTTCAACATAGCCCATCTTCACACTGGTTGAGGTTTCCAAGTCAGCTTCACGCTTGTCTTCAAGATTCATGGCTTGCATTAAAAGTTCAAGACTGATTTCAGGGTCTTCTGTTTCTTCCATGGCTCTTAGCAGTCCTTGTATAGATAGTTCTTTCCCATTGCTCGAGGGTTCATTGCGGATTGGCTTGGTCTCTTCCTGGGTAACATGATCAAGGGATTCTTCATCTTCAAATGGGAATGAGAATATCTCCTCATCACAGATACACACATATGCTGATTTTTCTGCTTGAAAATCACCAAGAACCATTTCCTCTTCTTCATGGTTTGCATCATCCGGCAATTCAGGGCTTCCCTCTTGTAACTTGAATCTCCTCAATGCTTCTTCAAAATCCAAATCTCTCTGGGAAGGCATGTCTGGACCTATCAAGATGGGAATATCCTCTTCCTCCTCAGTTGTCACAAAGTGATTCATTTGCCTACTACCCTGGTACAAAATGTTAGCTTCTGGGCTTCCAGAATTTCATACCATGTACCTCATCTTCTTCTCAGGAAGTAATTTCTCCATGTCTCCCTTCACTGGTATGGTTGTAGAAGACCAATTCATCTGAATTTTCCCTCCCAAGTCTCGATAGAAACTTCTACTCAGCAACATTCTGAATGAGGCTGGGACGTTTACTACCAAAATCATCACTGAAACTTTCTTATTCTAGAAATCTGGCAAGAGCCACCTGTGCATCTTTGACCTTCCCTACAAGTGAGACCTCTTTTGAATCCAAAGAGTAACAAGAGCCACTAGGTGGAGTCATGGTAAGTTTGAGAGCCTTGGTGACCTTCAAAGGCATCACGTTGTCTGAGGCACCAGAATCTATTATGCAATTGTTCAGTACATATTCTCCAACAAGAAGGGAGACATAGAAAGGTTCAACTTTATCAGTCTTTGATGCACTCAGAGAAAGCATGTTCTGTGAGGGAGGTGTAGGTGAGTTTGGTAGCATGCCTTTGGAACTAGAAGTTACAACATTGGGTGTTAGACTACCACTCCTGATGTATCAGAAGAACCTCTCGAATTGTTCAGGATGAGTCCACAAATATTCAGTTTTAGTAATCTGCACTTTGGCTTTGTTTGCATATTCTATGAAGTCAAAGGGAGCAGATGTGGACAAGGGGGGTGAAGGGACTGCTTTTGGATTTAGGATAGGTTTGGAAGAAGGAGTAGATTTTTGGGGAATAGAGGGTATTTTGAAAGGTACACTAGGAGCTTTCAAAGTACTAGATTTTACAGGAGTAGATTTAGATTTAGACTTGGAAGAGACATCAAAAGACTTACTTGGGATTGCAGGAGTTTTCTTACTTGCTACAGGGTCAGGCTCCAACAATGCAAACTTCATGGAAGATGGAAGTGGGGATCCTCAAATGATTATTTTATTTTACGGAGTCACCACAGGAGGATCATCAACCTTCTTTTCTTTTGTAGCAGTGGAGGGAGATGCTCTTTTCTCAGACTGAGAATGAGTGAATACCGCGCATGAGAAACTGGGTGCATCTTCTTCATCTTCTTCATAACCTCCAAAATACTCACATAATCTGATTTGTGTATTGTTCTCAAACTCATCACTTTCTAGGTAACCACCACCTTCACTTTCTTGTTCAAACTCCTCTTCATTTTCCTTACTCCTACAACTTGCATTGACAGATGGGGCCTCTAAGGGAAGCCTTCAGGGTGCTCCAACAATTTGATTTTTATTTCTTCTTTAGGAAGAAATTCGTTCAAATATTTCCCTCTTCAACGATGCCATTTCATTTTCCAATTTTTGTAGTGATGGATTGGTTCTCTCATCTCTAGGATGTTGGGTCTTTCCCTTTGATGGATTCTTGATCTTTCCAGAGAGGATGAGATCGTCATCAAGTTTAATGGCCATCCTTTGTGCTTCTACAATGTTCCTTGGTTGGGCTCTTCACAACAAAAATCCTACTTCTGATGATTGAGCATTGATGAAGAATCTCTTGACATTGTTTTGAGATGGTGAATCCTCTTCAGGTATCCTATGAAGCAACCATTTGAAACGAGCCACAAAGTCTCTCATGGTTTCATTTTATCCTTTCTCTATTTGAGCCAACTGCACCAGGAGGTCCTGACAGTCTTCAGTTGATTTAAATCTCTCTTCGAAGGCATCTTGATGTCATCCCAACCAGTGATGGATCAGGCAGGAAGGAGGTAGAACCATTCTGCTACTTTTTCTTGGAGGGACTCCATGAACAGTCTCACACAACATCTTCATGTTGGACACCAAGAATTCCACATGATGTTGTGAAAGCAGTGATGTGTTCTTCAGGATGTTGTGTTTTGTCACCTTTGAACTTTGGAAAGTTCTTACGGGAACCCACTGGTAGATCATGAAGAGGGGTTCAAGAGTAAGCAGGCCTGTATTCCTTCCCCATGGAACAATGGGTTGAGGTTTTTCTACTTCATCTTCCATTGATGTTTCTATTTATTCTCTTGCTTCTACAAATTATTCTTCTTCTAGGAACTCAATGACCAATGGTGGTTGAAAAATGGGAGGATTTGAAGGGGGAGTATCAACAGGAGTTTGAATAGGATTTCCAGGTGAACTGTTTGAAGAGCCAGATGGAGAGGAGGCTTGAGAGAAGAAGTATGGATTATCTCTAATTCATTCTTGCTGATTTTGCAAAGCCTTGAAATTGGAATCAACAACACCTCTCGACCTACTCAACCTGGTGTATCTTCCTTTAGCCAGCTTTTGGAAACTTTTATAGTGGGAACACGAAAGGACACTGTGGAATGTGAAAAGTCATGTGTAGAAATCAATAGTGTATCTTTCGGCAATGGACTTTCATGAACTCTTTTTTTTTTTTCAATATTTGATTTTTTTTTTAATTTTCAGACCTTGCGGTCATATATTGGGTGCAGATGCTACTAAATCTACCCCACGGTGGGTGCCAAAAACTGTTGGCGAGAAAATTTTTTGGGTGGAAAAACTTGTGGATTTCTTTCCAATGCTCTGGGAATCTAAGTCCCTCTACTTAACTGGTGCAACTATCATTTATGCTTACGCAAGAAAATGTGGATTTCTATGGTGGCCTTTCGATTGGGGATCCAATAGGGGCACTTCAATGACCTATGTAGAAAAGCTAGCAATCTCTTGCTAGGGAAGATTTTGTCTGAAGATTGGGAAAGGGGAGTGAGAAAAGAGGTAGGAGAACTAATGTTGCAGGTAGGAAATCAGATTCTTGCACACACACTAGTTAGAAGTATCATCACATGCATTTATGAGAAGAAACAACTTTTTAAGCATCATTAAGACCAAATGAAATTTGATGAACACAAAGTATCAAGAAATCCCTTAGTCAAAGAAAGCTAGAAACTCCTTCTTCTTGTATTAATTTCTCAAACAAAAGTTGTACATAGTGGAGAAATGGAGGAAATTGAGAAGGGGGGGGGAAAGGAAGAATTTGGCTATCTCCTTTGTTCTCTCAAGGTAGAATGCACTCTTGAGCTTACAAAATTAATGACCAACCCTTTGAAATGGGAATGGCGTTACAATTTATAGAATGAGAGGTGACTTATCGTCTTCCTCATGACCCTCCATATGCCTTATTTCTAACTTTAGACTATTCATATTCCTACAAAATATTTAAGTCCCTTTTATAAAATCAAGGTGACTTAATTTACATTATGTTTCTAAAGTCACTTTTAAGTGACTTAAAGGCATATCAAAAAGTGCAAA
Source organism: Taxus chinensis (assembly GCA_019776745.2). Taxonomy (NCBI): domain Eukaryota; kingdom Viridiplantae; phylum Streptophyta; class Pinopsida; order Cupressales; family Taxaceae; genus Taxus; species Taxus chinensis. The sequence goes on from CM034147.1 coordinate 329,920,115, forward strand.
CCCCAACGAAGAATTAGAACATTTGAAGGGAGAGAAATTTGGGGGAGAGGGAAGAGAGAGAAGAGGAGAAGATGTTTCCTGTGATGAAGTTCGATGGTCCTCGTTCATGGAAAGCTTTGATGCGACGAAGTTCTGAATGTCCCATTGTGCCAAAACTACTCTTTCAGTGTGACTTTCTATTTTTAGCAGGTTTTCGTGGGACCACTTACTATTTTTAGTAAGTGTCAAAAATGTCTGTTTTGATGAATTATCAGCTGTCATGCACCTCCAATGTCTTTGTCTCCTTCACAGGTTCTTTTGTTGCTGACTTTCCCGAAATAACAGTCCCTATGTAGAAGACCTGCTATTTTTAGAAAGTGGGATTCTGGAGGTCTGATTGATGTGGAACAAAGTTTTTTGATATGGGTTTTTTCCCAATATTTCCCCTCTGAAATTTCATACCCGCCCGCTTAATAGTCCAGGAGATTTTAAACTTTCAAATTTCAGACCTGACAGTGCTTCTGGACGTGGCAGCCATTAATGGACCTCAAAATTACAGGTCTATTTTTTCCTCCATTTGTGATGAAATAAATTTCATTGTGATAGGTTTTTTCTTCTAATTCTTCATGTGCAATTCTACTTTGTTTCGCCTAGCAGTTTGACGAGAAATTGGATTTTTTGTTCGTTGAGCCAGAAGTGGGATTTCTTCACCGTGGATGCTCTATTGCACGGAGAGAGAGTTTGAAGGTGTCTTATTGATGGCCTTGGGTAGAGGAATGAACAAAAAAATATAAATTGTTGTTTCACACATCCGTTTGGGATATTTCTTCAACTTCTCGTTTCATGGCCATGGAGTTTTCTTTGTTTTCTCCTTCTTCTTTTTGTGCTTCTCCTTCTGTGTTTGCTCCAATTTTCCTTCTAGGACCTGCATGATTTCATGGAGTGAAGGGAAGTACCTTTGTGTCAGGTCTGGTTTGAGGTTCATAAATGGAGGAATGGTGGTGAGAATTTGTAGAGGAAGAATGGAGAAAATATGTGCACAGGAGTGGAAGCAGGTGGAAGCACTGAAGCGGTAGTTAGATTTTTTGAATTTTTGAAATCATGGAAGGAGAAGCTTGGGTGAATTTTTCATGAATTGATTTAACTAAACTCAGAGATGTGAGGGACATCAAATTCCATGGTGGTCAAGAGGACGACACATGGCGGTGATCCGATGACAGGGAATGAAGGTGAGAAAAGCTGCTTTAAAGCACTGGGGGCTGAAAGTCAGTCACATGGATGACCAAAAGACTCCCCATAGGGGCTGGGTGAATTTTTTCATGTTTGATGTCATTGATCTAAGGGACATGAGGGAAATAAATTTCCACGGTGGTCCTAGAGCTGACACGTGGTGCTTGATCCGACGATAGGGAATGGATGCTCCAAAAATGCACTTGGGGGCTGAACTGTCAAGTCTTGAGGTCACATGAGGGTTCCAGAGGTCACATGGGGGTTGGGTGCATTTTTGCAAGGTTGGTGTACCTAACCTTATGGATTTTGGGGACATGAAATCCCGATAGGCTCCTAGTGCTGACACGTGTCCTCCCGAAAATTGACTAACTCCTGAACTGCCTTTGAGAGGGCAACTTGGGATGATGATAACTTGAGCTCCTGGTGGAATTTATTGGTGAAATTTTATATGATCCTGACTGGAAATGGAATTTTTAATCCAATGGTGGGTGTATCATGTCTTGATTCATCCATATAATCCCTAAAAAATCAGATTTGTGATTTGAGACTCCACTTGTGCCTGAGAAAAACTACCTTCAAATCCTATGCGCCAAGGTGTTGTGAAAAATATGATTCCACCATCATGTAGGTATTGGAATCCTATTTCTAGTGATGTTTTTTTTTACTTCTAACTCCATCTGGAGCTCCCAAAATCTTCTTCTCAAGCCCAGTAGTTGTTTTAGGCCTGTGCACTGACTAGGCTTGTGAACCCTAATTCTGGTGAAACTACCCCAACTTCTTTCAGACCTTCCAAAATCTTCCTGAACCATCTCCATGATGTCTTAATAACTTTTTATCACCTCCAAATCCACTTAGAATCTTCTTCTCTGCTCTGTGAGGTTTCTCCATCTCTAGGAAGGCCAGTGATAGCCCTTGCCACAACTACCTGTAGCTTTGTAAATGAACTCCTAAAATCACCTAGAGGGAATGAATGGAATTTCCTAAATCACCTGGGGGAATGGTATAATATTATTCGGGAGGTCATTTTGATTTACTAGAAAGAGTTGGGTGTCTTGGTGTGATAGAATTGAAAATAATGGCACATCAGTATAGTTGACATGCTTGGAAATTATCAATTTCCCTGTTGCACATTTGCACAACAACACACTTAAAGCCTCTCACGAGCTAATGTATCATATTTATGCATGATTTGAATTTTTAGAGCTAGAAAAACATATCATTCTCATACTTGAGAATCATGAGTCTAAACAAAAATAATATTTTTAAATCATGGTTTACTTGTGTACAAGTTTGAAGAAAAACATTAAGAAACATATATCCTTGCACCATATCCTCTTTTCATCACTCAAACTTGATTAAAGTACATATATGTCTCCCCTTAAACTCATAGGTCATTTACATCTTCTTCACATAGTCAACCTGTACTAATACCTTTGAAGACTCTATAGACTTCTTTACACAAACTCTTAATGATCACAGTGTTATAATTTTAGACTAAGAGCTCATCATACATCATGAGGAACATATTATTTCACCTCTAAAGAGTGTCAAAAGAATAACTAATAATAATTTGAAACCTTGATTGATAACTTTAAAATATACATACCATACTTACACATGCATGATGCTCTATTTTGATGCCTCTTTACCTTGTTGACTTAGTGCTTCTGATTTGCATATGGAAGATTCATAATCAAATACATGATACCCTGTTATCAAATCTTCATGCCAAGTTCTATACACATGTCCTGCCTTTGATTGAATCAAGATATGCACATATAAAATTGGTAAACACTAAACTTGCAAGCTTGTGACCATTCATACCAACTGAGAAACTCATGTCTTCGGCTTAGAGACACCTTCTAGCTTTACACGAAGTATAATTTTTTTGAATAATAACATGATTAAGCTACCTTTTATCCTGAATATCATAAATCATCATGAATAACATGTACACTCACCTTCACATTCTTGATGATGCACAAGTTTATAAGAAAACAAAGTATCTAATCACCTTTACTCTAATGGTGCATATCCTACAACCTTAAAATATTTACCATCATCCTAAGAAGTCTAATGCACCTATCTTGAAACATCTAACCATTGATTTTACCACACATACCACTTTAAATAAGACCTTGTTATAGACCATAATAAAAATCTACAAATTTACATTGAACAATATAGTCATGACTGAGTAGTGTATCACCTTGACACTCTTCATTCTTTAAGATTTATCAATAGAAAGCTTCAAACCTTTACATTCCTTTCTTAAACTTGTAAACTACCTTAACACTTTCATACCTGTTTGATAATAAACCCAAAATTTATGTACCTTTATCAAATCCAAGACATCTATGTACATGCTAGACATGATCATTATCACTTCATAATGTCATCTATTAGTCTCACAAACCTATCATATTTTCATACCTCTTCAAGTTTCACTTATCTGAATTTGAAACATGTTCATATATTTAAGGATCAATCAAAGTCACAATGATGCACCTTCATTTGACCACCATCTTCTTCTTGAAGAAATCAATCCACAAGAACTACTTGAAAAGATTTTAGGTTTTTAACAGACTTGTAGAGAGAGATTGACATAAAATCAGATCGTTCTAACTCTTGACAATCAAATTTCATAAATGACAACCTTGAAACCTTCAATCACTAGAAGGATTCATGGTATATACAAAGAGACTCTTCTCCTTTATGAACTCATGATGTATGAAAATAGACCTTTTACCTGGATGAATGTCACTTGGAAGAACTCATAGACTTATAGGCTCAGAATCATCTTGACAAAGTACAAACACAAGGATTTTCATGATTTATACCATCCCTAGAGAACAATACAACTCTTTGTAACACTTTTATGACTGCCATACCATATTATTTTAGATAATCAAGTATTTCTCCATAATTTTAACTTCTTGACTCCTTATGCACTGAACCCAGTAAGAAACAGGACATTTAGACCAGATACAGACTCTTGAGATGCTTTTAAGACTTATTTGGACTCATCCGCATGTTACCAACATGAATGATCACATTAAATACTTTTACAACTTTGACCTCTACTCTCAGACTTGTCAGGACATTGTGACATGCTTTCACACTTGGGAATCACACAAACTTCATAAATCATGACTTATACTTTCTTCAAGATATGAAAATGGACAAGCATAGCTGAAACATACTAGGGCTTAAATAAATAATTACTCCATGTCATGTTAATCATAGACTCAAGTACTTGACTATGCACTCTTAGAATGGATTCTTACTATAAAATCATACTTTCATAGTTTTAAGGACCATGAACAACAACATATGATAGAAAGACATACATTTACACTAAGAAAACACTTATTACAATAATATACTTTAACCTTTTGACTTGACTTAGTGTGAAAAAACAAACTTGACTCAAACTAAGATGTTTTGACATAGACTAGGACCTTGTGACTAGACCATTAACAAAATATATTTTGTATACCTTATCATGCTTCAAACATATGGGATGATAGCTCTATGAAGCTGAATGGAGGAACCCATGACATTAACATTCACCTAGCAGGTAAAAAATCCATGCCCTCAAGGGACACAATACCAAGATCATTCTTCAATTTTATTAGCTGCAGTACCTTCTCTTCTCTGTTATTCTCCTTGGGGTCTTCTTGAGTAGATAACAATAACTCTTGAGGTTCTAGAATAAAAAATAGACCTTTATGAGAAATATATTCATCATGAATGGAGAAAGCAACTTTATGACCCTCTTTTTCCTTCTTGATAGTAGAATACATGAGATATTCCTTTACTTTTTGAACATGATCAGTCCTAACTTAATCCTTCCTCTTGTATGTGTTCATTTTCACCCTACAATACTTTGTAATGTGATGAACCTTCTTACAATTGAAACACATAGCAAAAATCTTACCTATAGAAGCTTTATCCATTTTCTTAGAACCCTTTTGATGATAATAAGTAGCTACATGTCCAATCTAATTGCAATTATAACACACAACTTTATACTTGTTCACATTCCTCCAAATCTGATTAGGTGACTCTTGATGACAAAATTTGGCAATACGACCCTTCTTATGACAATTATATCATGTAATATCTCCCAAATGATATGAATGATCATGCCAACCATTGCTCCATAGAAATGCATTCTTAACAAATATCCTATAGTCCCTACTCTATGACAAAAAATATTGCATGAATAGAAAACACCATTGAAATTACTTGTAGAGTTCATTACATTTGGCTCCATGCTAACCTTCTTGAGATATTTAACATCCTTCATAGCTTTAGTAGTATTACTAGGTCCAAATTTGTCAGATTTATGCTTCTCTGAATGATATTCTTTGTAGCCCAAACTAGATTTGTCATTTTTTCCCTTTGGTTATCCAATATGGAATTTAGGGATTTTGAAATTTTCTCTAACCTTTCATAGGTTTTCAACCTACTGTGAACCCTCTCTAACTCTAATTTTAAGGATCTCAACTACTCTTCATACCTGCTACAATCTTATTCTTTGGTCTTTAGGTTTTTTCCACACTTTCCAGTTGTGAATCCAAAACTTGAATGTCTTGAATATTGTCATCTTATATCAAACTCATTTGATCTTTCAAACCTTGGATAACTAATTCTACAACTTCATACTTCTTTTTGAGGGATACTTCAATATCTGATGGCTTACCCATAGTCTTGTGCTTCAAGAGGATCTCCTTCAAGTGACTAAACTTTCTTCTCAAGGGCCTACTCTGATACCAATTGTTGGAGGAAAAATGGAATGAGAGGTGGGGGTGAATCATTCTTACAATAATTTTTACTTCATTTACCAAAATATACATTCATCATTTAAATTGTCCATACATCATTCATAACCATGTTAGCATATTAAGATATTCAACATTTAATCACAAAAATAATGCAATACACACAACACATAAACACCATATATAAGTGGGAAACCATCACAGGGAATAAAACCCATTGAAACTTTACTTATATTACACATAGCAAAGAAATTTAGTGAAGCACCAACCCCTAGTTTAGTAGAGCACCAACACCTAATTTAGTGAAGCACCCACTCCACAAGGAGGAAACAACCCCCCAAGATGATAAAGCACAAAATCAAACATATGTAGATGAATATATATGAACTTTTTCTGCCACAACTAATGGAGATCACAAATTCAGCTCACACTCTTCCTTCAAACCCTCATTCCTTTAGCTCACTCTTTCTTCTTCTTTCATGACTTGTCTTGGCTTCAAACCCTTTCTCACATGGTCTAAATCATTCCTCAACCTGTAAAAAACTTACTAAGATCTAAAATCATGCCTTCATACATGTTATTCACTTGTACTTGGGTCAAAATTTTCCCTCCAAGAGCACTCGTTTAAAAGTGAACTCAAAACACCACTTTTATATGCATTTATTATTTAAAACACAAGGGAGGTTGGTCATAAAAATTTATCTCAACCATAAAAACATTAAAATATAACCACACACTTATAAACATTCATAAAGTGGACCCATATAGGTCAGTCATGCCCAAATGCACTCAACAAGCCCAAAAATGGCTCAAAACCCCATCACTTGGATGAGATAAAACCAAAAACACCATAACAATGTTTTTTCAAGCTTCCAAATTACTCATACATGTTTAAAATAACATATAAAATCATCCATGGTCATTAATTAACTTAAACCAATAAAATTTCACATAACTAACTCAAGAAGGCTCATATCCTTCCCAAACTAGTTGTTTCCAGGATCTTGTCTTCACCTTTGGACCTCAAGATCACCCAAGAAAAACTCAAATATGGCTTGTAATCATGCATTGGAATCCTCAGGACATGTATATAAAATACATGCATGTTAAAGCACTTGAAACATTCCTATGTGCAAACCACACTCACTTTCCTCTTCACCAAATTAAGCTTCCCAAGAAAGTATGCTTACAAACACAACTAGTTTGCACCCATTATACAAATTTCAAGACCTAAAAGAGCCTTAAAATGGAATAAAATTCACCCCTATTCAATCTGCAACTGATAGAAAGCATCAAACAATCCAAAACATGCCTCATTTACCTCAATCTTTCAGCCTGGGTAATTTTGTCTTGAAAACCAAGTAACCTTCTTCCTCACAAAATAAGCTATATGACCCATAAAATAACGTCATCATGGAAACAAATATACCAATGGAAACCCCTCTAAATCCTCTTTCCATAACATATCAAATTTCCTTCAAAATCTAAGTGGAAAGCCTTCAACCAAGTCCATCTCTGAAACTGCTCATTTATCTTTATAGGACTCAAGAACTAAGCTTGAGCTCAACTTGCTCCATCACCTTAAAATTAACTTCCACACTTAATAAAATCATATAACACCCTTATAAATTATGTCTAAGCAATCAATAACCTTCAACAATCATGAAAAAGTCATAACTATCACTTTACCTCACGAAGCTACTCAACAACCTGCTAGATCAAACATCCTCCATATTTGAACCTAAAAGGATAGCAAATAACTTATTTATATTATATAAAAAACAAAAGTTTGATATAAAAGTAGAAATATCTCTAAACCAAGATCACAACAGAACTTTAATGGAGTCCTAATTCCTCATGTAGCTCTCGTAATTTCAAATTTTACTACAAGCTACTCCAAGCTGCCCCCCAAAACTAGTCTTCATAAATAGGGAACACTTTTCCATTTAGAAGATAAAAAAAATCTAAAAATATCAAGGAAATATATAACAAATCTAGAGATAAAAACAAGGTCAATTTATTTCTCACCTTCTTTGGGAAACTTCTCCTCAAACAAAACTTCTTTAGAAAAAAACATTTTCAAGTAGGGCCAGTATACAGTCACATGCTCCAATTAAACTTTATGGAAATATGAAGGATTCCTATACAACATATAATCATCAATTTTAAAAAATGAATTAAAAATGGTTTATTATACCTCTTTTTCTCCAAGTAACTTTAGGCTAGGGTTTAACTAGGGTTTCTAAACAACTTATCTTCTTAATAATCATTTACAAAACATGACAATAAAACCACCTCATTATTTTTGATAAAAATCATTAGTTCCATGTAAAAACATCCTTGAAAGTATCTGTATCCCATGTATAGCACATAATTCACAATGAGCATCAAAAGGTCAACTTGTGCTTCAAAAACACACTATATATTATCCGAATTTTCCAAAACTTACATATCTTCAGATTCTTTATTTAGAACGACCTGAAACTTATCATGAAGCATAATGACACCATCCTATAACTGTCCATGCTAATAATATAGCCTAAATAGGTCTGACACACACTATCCATTAGGACTTACCTATGCCAACTTGCTTGTTCTTCACTTGTTTTCTTCCCAAGGACCTCATACATGCACTATACATATGAGAAATGACCTAAAAAACACCATACATGCCCTGTATACCATCAAAATGATTCTACCATGTTTGGAAAAGATTTATTAGCTCCTATTCTTATTCCTCCATACCATTCTGCATGCTCCAGGGCTAGAAATAGGCCTGGAATGACCTGACTCAACTATGAAATCTCATGAAATGACCATGCTGACCTCTTAAAGACTCATTAAAATTTTTGACACACATCTAATACCATTAATGACCTCATTAAAACCTTTAACACACTTTGAAGGACTACAAATATGAATTAGTTCACTAGATCATACATCAGGACCTCATAAAACTCACCAAACTTGGGCACTACCAATCAACCTTCATTTTGACACTAAATGACACCACATGAAGACACATATGATCTCATGACATCATTTTCCACCAACGGAATTGACATCAATGACAACACTAACATACAATAGAAAACAATCTCCCCCTTTTTCATTGATGGTAACAACCTTTAGAAAAATTGATGGAAACCAACAAGACCAACACCTATATGACCTCTTTTCCATGTTTCTAATGCTTTTCTCCCCCTTTGACATCTATGAAAAATGATATAATGATTAAAAGACATGACAAAATGACAACAAAAGACTAGAAAAAATGCAAAGATGGTTTGTTGATGTATATGAGTATCCAAGAAGTCTTGGTCAAAGGCTGAACCCAAGGTCTATTTGGTCTATTCTCAATCTATTCATCATGTCCAGATTTAGTGTGTCATAAAGGTCTAAGAAAGATAATACCAAATATGTGTTAGTTTCTCATTGTTCATGGATTGAAACATTGTCTTGATTAAGTAAAGAAGGTCAAAAAGGTGTCCTAATATTGTAATAGTGGTTGGATCACCATCAAAAGCCAAGGTAGGTATGAAAATTGACTGAGGTGTGAAGTATAAAGAATATTGTACTATGTTCTCTTAATCCATTGAAGTATTATCCCAAGGGGAGTATTTTTTATGTATGAAAAAAATGAAGAAATAAGACATTCATCATTAAATGCTTGAAGGTATGGTCTTGTTGTTTGTATCATGAGTTTCCTGGGCTTAGACATATATTATTGGTATTATGCTTGAGAAGGATAAGATATGATATTTATAGAGATTGAAGCTATGTCATCACAATATAACAAAGTTATATCTGTGCCTCAAGATAAGAAGTGAACCTTTAGGAGTGTTAGGGTCTGTAGAAGTCTTAAAATGACTTAGAGGACTCAATAAGAGTAGAGTTGAACCATGAACATAATACAAGTTTGTATATCTATTTGATATAGTTGTGTATATGCATAAATAAGATTAAAGTTTCTCAAACATTCCATCATATGATTTGAGTCTAGCAACTGAGTATATGGTGACCATAAGTGGTTCTTATGAAAAGAGTGTTAATTGAAGTTTTGTGTCTCAGTTCTACATGAAGAAGTGTTGTCAGTCATAATTGTATGAAGTTGATAGGGTACAATATTCTATGGAGAACTATGATGGTGTGTAACAGATGTATAGACACCTATTTTGTTTAAAATAACTGATAATGATCTTTTCTCTGGTATCTAGGGTGTCAAGAAAGGAATTGTTGGAAGTATTATTGATTGGTTGGAGGCTTATTGGTAGGGGAGATTGTCAGATGCTCCAAAAAGTATGATATCATGGAAATTAGGCAGGGATCACTAAAGAATTACTTCATAAATGTGAAATTTCTGTTGATCTATTATTATGAAGATATCTAGATGATGATATCTAGTTAGGGGGAGTATTTAGAAGGAGTTTCACATGCTTGGTATAATCCTATTGGAGAGAGACGTTTAGAATTTTTGGTCTAAAAGGATGCTTTAGGGATCATGGTCCTAAAATGTGTAAAGGTTGTGATTAAAGGAAAATATTATATTTTCAAGTATGGTTTAGGTCTAGAAGATGATGTACAACAGGTATGAAGACAAAATTTAGTGAATGTACAATCCAAGGGGGAGTTAGTAAGCAAGTGTATTAGTTTTGAATTATTAACATTATGTCTCTTAATTACATTTTTGTGTTGTGTTATCATGTATCCTTTTTCCTAGATGTCAAAGGGGGAGAGCAGGCTCAGAAACATGAAAAAGGGATTTAGGTAGGTGTTTTGTCTTGAGGTTGCCATCAATGCTTTTGAAGGTGGTTGTCATCGATGAAAGGGGGAAATTTTTGGTGATGTTTTCCATGGTGTTTTCATTTATGGAAAATGGTGTTTAGGTTTCATATGAGTCTCCATGAGGTGTTATTCATAGTCAAACATGAAGTTTTATTGGTAGTGTCCAATCATGTGGTCTTCTTATATTTTCTTGGTGCATGGTATAGTGTGCATGGTCATAGTATGATATCTCCAGTGGTTGTTGAAGGATTTCATGAGGTCAAGAAATGTTTTTATGATGTTTCAAAGGTGTTTAAGATTCTTTAAGTAGTCTCCAAGGTCATTATTTAGAGGTTTGAGGTCCTATGATGCAAGTTTCTTGAGAACAAGGCATGTACACACAGGTAAGTATTAGTGGATGGAGAGTTATAGATGTATTTGATAATTCATCAGTATTAATAATATTAGAAGAGGTCATCATGGTGCTTCAGGAAAATTTTCAGGTTAGTATGATGAGATTTTATAAAGATATGAGGTTTTTGGTAAAATTGAGTTCTAAAGAAGCTAAAAATTGCTCGACAGGTCATGTTGTCTTTCTCACTGACACGTGTGGGTTATACATGGGACCTTGTGGCTTTGGGGGATGATTTTTGATTGAGATAAGAATTTTTTTCAAAAAATAATGGATTGATTTGATTGTTAAACATTTATGAACAATCATTGAAAAGTCAAGTTGGTCTTAAACCCTAGTGAAACTCTCCTAGCAGAGTGACTAGAGAAAAAGGATTTGTGTGGTATCAAAATGATCTAGAAATGATAATTTTATGATTTTTTCTTGAGGATAATTCCTCTATGGTAATGTTGGTGGTGGTTTCATGATCTAGCTATTTCAGGAAATGAGAGAAAAACCTTAGTTTTGTGGAGATTTATAGTTTTAGGGCTGAGATGGAAGCTTCAGGATGAAAAATGAAATGTTCCATAATCCTTGGAATATTTTATAAATTAAAATGGAAAGTTTTACTTAGCTTCAATGAATAAATTTTAAGATACATGTCTCCAAAGGATCCCTACAAATTTTGGCCTTAAGGGCTAAAATCTAGTCATGAAGGTTTGAGTTGAGATGAGTCATTTTGCATGTTGCAGCAATATTTTATGAGCATGAATAGATCATAGACACCTAACATGATGTTTTAGAGCATTTGGTTTTATCAAATGAAGCAGTTTCATGTTGACTACCTAGTGACCTAATTATCTCTATTAGGTCTCTCAATAAGGTGTGAAAGAACATGTATGAATGCTTGATTTTATCCACATAACATTTGTATGTTATTGCTTGAAGGTGTTTTCTAGGTCTCCCTTGAAGTTTTCTAAGTGTTTTTAGTTCTTGTAAGTGATTTTGAATACATTTGAGCATTTTTCTCTCAACATTAGTTCTTGAGTCATGTTTTGCAGTTTTGAGTAGTTTCAGAGATTGAGCTAGTTAAAGGCCTTATTTTATGATTTGGAAGATAAATTGAGTTTTTTTAAAAAATTGGAATCAAATATATTTCCGTTGATATGGTACTTGATCCTTGATGATAAGTTTTTCTATGTGAAATCATTTGTTTTTTGGGTACTTGAAGACCTAGTTGGGATTTCTTGCCTCTTGGTGTATTTCATGTCAATGGTGAAGGATACAAAGCTTCTTGTGATTGGTGGTGATGTGTAGAGGTTTTCCCTGAGTTGTGTGGAGTTCAAGAAGTCTTGAAAAAGCTAGAGTGTGCCTTTGAAGATCATAGTCCATTCGTTTGTGCTTGGAGAGTTTGTTTTGAGCTTATTTGAGATGTCTTGAGTTTGCTGGTCTTTTCTTGACCCTTTTCAACATACTTGGGTCTTTTGATATGTTTTATACAATGATATTGATATGTGTTTATGTTGGTATGACTGAACTATATGGTCATGGCTGACATATGAGTGTTTATGATCTAGAGTCAAGTATATAAGCAAGTGTATTTGGTCAGTTATGACTATTTGAGATGATGGGATGTGAACAAGCCAAAAGAGGAAAAATACAAGCATAAGGGGGTAAAGGACATAGATAAGAAGAGGTATAAATGACTGAGGAAGATTGATGAACAAATATGCAAGGGAAATTTATCTAATCAACTCATAAAGAACTATATTTGAGTGAGTTAAGAGAGAGAAGTTTGAAGAGGGTTTGGTGATTAATTTAGATCACTATCAGTTGTGGGAGAAACATATCTTTAGTGATCATCAATTTTAGGTGTTTGAGTTGTTTCCTAATCACCTTAGGGGGTTGGTTCCTCCTTTTAGGATTGGTGTCCTACTAAACTAGGGGTTGGTGCTTCTTGTGGGGTTGGTTCCTCACTAAAGAAATCGTGCATGATGTCGAATATTCTTGTATGTCCTTTATTTTTTTGATTAGAGGTAAAAAAGGGTTGTAAGTCCTTTATTATGAGTAATATTAGTAGAGTTTTTAGTGGGTTTTCTTCCCCTTGATGGTTTCCCACTTATATATAGTGTCTTATGTTCTCTTTCTTATTTTATGCACTTGTAAATTTTTGATACACATTTAATAATTTTGTATGGTTTATGGTTTATGGATATTGAATGAATGGTTTATATGATGAATGGAAAATTAAGTAAAAGTTTTGTAGGATTAATTCACCCCCAAATACATTGTGCTTATAACACCTAGATTCAAGTAAACCTATTTTTTTCATAGGTATGGGGTGTGTACAATAATGGAGGTGTATAAAGAAAGACAAGGAAGCACAAAAAAATGAGGAGACAATTGCACGGTAGTGTAAAAAAGTTGTGTGTAATGAAAAGGAAGAGTATAATGCACAAAATAATTGGAAAGGCGATCCAAAGAATTATGCATGCTTTGCGAAGGAGATGCTTTTCAAAGGATGCACAAGATGGAGTGCAAGAAAAGAGTTTACTACAGAGTGGGTAGCTAGCAAAAAAGACAAGATGTTAAAATGAGTCTAATAATGGATGTTGACAAGATTCAACAATAAAAAGACCCCAACAACCTAATGACATGACATAAGAAGACGTGCTCAAATTAAATTTGAAATTGAGTGGGAGAGTTAGAAAATGTCTAGAAGGGAAATCCCACCTAAGGTAATTTTAAATTAGGAGAGAGAAATGGGAACACATTCTTGACTAAAAAGGGGACGAGTTCACCATTTTGGGAAGATGGAGGAGAAATTGTAAAAAGTCAACAAAGTGTGAATAAATATTATTATAACATTATATCTGAGTTAGAGTGTAACTAGTCTAGGTTAGGTCCTTAGGGAGTACAATTAAAGCTTGTAAAGCTCCATGTAAATGATTGTGAGATCCATTTGATAACACCTGCTTTGTATATGTTGTAAGGATTTTTTCAATATAATAAAGTTTGTAACTTTAGTGCAACCTATTATGTGGAATCTATAGGCACGTGAGGAGTACCCACCCACCGTCAAGTGGCATCACAACATGCTACTTTTCCGCAAGAGAGATCTATTAGAATGCAAAATGCAAGGAAGTGAGTGCAAGGTATTATGTTCTCTAATGTGCGGAAAGATGGGTAGAGAATGCAAGAAAATATAAAGAGCAACGACTAGAGGAGAGAAACAAGATGTCACCCATAAAAGGTGAAACAACTATGGTAATGATGAGAATGAAAGAGGATATCATGAAAAAAATTAAAGGTGTTAGGACTAGATTGGAGGAGGAAGACCATTGAAAATGTCTTAAAGCTCTCAATAGTAGTGAAGGAGAAGAGAGGGAGTGCACTAAAAATGCACATGAAGGTCATGAGAGACTCAAGGAAGAATCAGTGGCACGAAGAAATGAGACATGCAAAGAGAGCACAAGTGGTATGTAATAAGAAATGAGACTCATTAGAGAGTCGAAATTGCAACAAGAAGGGTTGCGTGGGGATCACATGAATAATAAGCAAGAAGGAAAATGCCGAAGGAGAAATATTTTGGTGAGAATAGACCAATGCGTAATATTTGAAGGATGTTGTTATCTATGTGAGGAGATAGGGCATCAAGCGATCAAGTGTCCTAAGGCATGGCAAAGAGAAGGTCAATGTAGTAGAGGTGGGTCGTAAAACATGAAAACTTAGAAAAATGCTAGTTATAGCAAATATAATGAGCACCTAGAAGAGGGATATGTACTAAAGACAAAAATGGTGGATTTGTGGGAGAATAGGTGAAATATATTATGCATAAGATAAAAGACCAAGGTTAAGTGTTTCCTAGAAGTGCTTGATATGGGGAACATAAAAAATATCGTTGTGGAGGAGATGGTGGAAAATTTGGGATTAGAATGTAGAAGGCATCCCAACCCTTAAAAATTGACATAGTTGGTGGAAGGTTAAGAGGGCATTGTATGTGAGCAATGCCAGTTCAAGATGAGGATTGAGAGATTCACCGATGGAGTGATGTGCGACACACATACCATGTCTTGTTAGGAAGGCCATCGAAGTATGATATAAAATTCTCTATGATGGGAGAGAAAATATAGTGAAGGTGTGTAAATATTGGAAGACATTCCATCTAGTGTGAAACACTAAATCCATAGGTGCACAAAATAAACGAAGGAAAAACATGTGCTTGAAACTAATCAGGTGATACATCAAATAACATGAAAAATGCCAACTCAAAATTTAAGTAAAGGATGAAAGAAAAATATGGAGTCACTTGGGAACATATAAAAGATACAACACAAGGAGGGAAATGGAAACAAGTACATTTCATCCTGATGGTAATGCACAAGAATATTTAGTATGAGGAGAAGAAAGTAAATGAGGAGAATTTGATTGTAGAAGATCGGGAGTACCTGGAGGATAAATTAATGTCATAAATGCAAGACATAGATAAAGAATGTCAAGAAGGGTGTGAAGTCCAAGGAGTGGACAAGAATATTGTGTAGCTAAATAGAGAGGAGAACAAAAATGGATTCCCAGTAGAGGGACCAAAGGGTGTAAGAGATTACACAAAATAAATAAATATAAGAAAAGGATATGAGGAACATGAAGGAAAAGACATGCGTGTTAATGGATGCACCATTGTGAATAAGGTAGGGAGAAGAGGAGAAGAAATTTCCTTGAAGGAATATGAAGTAGAGCAATCCTTGTAAGAGATTATTTAAGTCTGCATGAAGCAAAGCTCTCCTAGGAAGAGGTAGGTGTTCAGAGATGTTTTTACCTTTCTACTCAAATTAATGCAGTGAAATGATTAAAAAATCAACCTCAGAAGATGTGGGGTTCACCAATACCTGTAGAGATGAATGATGATATTGATGGTTGATTCGATGTTGACGGATCCAAGCATGTGCACAAATACTTCTTTCCAATTGGATAAGCTACCTATAATGTACAAAAACTCAAAAAAATATGTGATTAGATAGATATATGGAATATTTCATGGAAAAGGCCAATCCCCAAAAGCCAATGGAATTCCTTGCAAGGATGTCAATCCACATTCAAGAAATATATCTAACAATGATAAGATAAATTGATAAAACAGACGATATAACCAACAATGCAAAGGAAAAGGGACTGACGTGGGCCTTAATGATATGATAGTTTGATGGTGATACCTGATCTAAAGGGAGTTTAGGAATAAAAAATGGATCAAAGGAGCACAAATGTAGACAATTGTGCACTCACAAAGGTGAGAAGGATAATAAATTGGATTTATATAACTGATAGAGTGTTATAGATGGCTTAAAGGAGCTTGATATGACTGGGAATACACCTTCAAAGGAAAATTAATGATATGTGGTGGGATATGGATGTTTGAAGGATGATATTTGGGATTAAAGGGCCTAATAGACAGGGATCTCCAATGATTAAGGTGAATCATGGGTGATTGGGGCTGATTGTCGGTGATTGAGTGAATCACTGACAATTGTTGTAGGAATGTGCAAAATCACGATATAAGGTAGAAAAATGCTTGTAAATGACAAGTAAATGAGATAATAAATAAAGAAGGGAGGTACTTACCTTATCCGAATTGATAGATGAAGTATAGAAGATGATATTACCAAAGAGATAGAGTTTGTAGATGCTGGAAGATCGTTGGGTCCAATTGCTGGATGTTTGAGTGACCTCCAAAGGTAGGAGAAGAGAATTGATGTCTTAAGTGCCAGTGTGATGAAATCTAAATTTTTGAGAAGACTATGATACATCAACATTATAATGTGATAGGAATGTCCATCCAACAAGTGAGGATCAATGAAGCTAACCTTGAATGAAGGCTTGAGACACATTTATATAGATTTTATGTCAACAAAGGAGAATCACCACTGATTGGTAGAATCGTTTGTGATCTGAGAAATATGGGAAAATACTTGAAACAAATTCCCAAATCAAGATTCTTATTTGTTTTATTGAAGGATGTATGTTGGGAATAGGTTATACAGGTTAGGGCTATTTTTTAAATGGTTGAGAAGGTTTTTATTTTGTTTTGTTATATTTGATTTTGGTTTGTAAGTGGTTTGAGTGATTTTAAGAGGAATAAAATAGGGTTTTAAAGCTATAGAATAATATTTATGGGGACTAAATATAATGGGGGGGGGGAATTGGGACTTAGGATAAGGATTTTAATGTGTGATATGATGGTGATGTGATAATAGATTTAATGTATAATATGATGGTGATGTGATAATGAAGGGGAGCTTATATACACGAACATAGGGAATTACGAGATCTAATTTTAGGTGTCTACATTTTCTCCTTTTTGTTGAGTGGTTTAGTGTAGGCAAGCCATGAGACAAAAAATAGATATGATAGATAGGGAAAGATGTAGAACTGTATGATGAGGTGATCCTCCTTAAACTAGGGATTGATGAACTAAAAGGGAATAAATCAAGAGTTTGAAAGAGATAGATGGATCAAAGATTAAGGATGAAAGACAAGAGATGAGAAAATGATGCCCAAGGATGTGGTATAGGAACAAGATGGGTGTCGTCAAAAAATCAAGTGATAGGGGAACCAAAGGGTTTGTGTCATATAGAATTATGATTTAACAATGAAACAGGGAGAGGAAAAGGATGTTATGACGAGGTCAAAGGACTGATGATTAATGTTGCCATAAAGGTGGGCTTATGAGGCTAAGAAGTTGAGTGATAGGGGAACCAAAGGGTTCGTGTCCTATAGACATGGATTTAATGACAGAAAGATGATGGTCTGACGAGGTCAAAGGACCTAAAATTGATGTTTCCACAAAGGTGGGCTTACGAGGCTTTATATGGGGGTCTTGACAATGATTAGGGGTGTAGCACTTAAGGAGGCATCCGATTGACAAATGTCGATGTTATTGAATAGATCTAATGTTTTTGATGAAACTATTGAATGTTGAGATGTGCTGAGCATTGTGTTGACATTGATAGATGTTGATATGATAATAGATATATTGATAGATGTGGATGTGGCAGGGTTGACAACTGTTAAAGTCATGTTGCGTATTTGATATTGATTTTAAAGTGATATTAATGTTTTCCAAAACCATGATCAAGAATGAAACCTAGATTGATTTATTTGTACTAGATTTGATACATATTGTTAGGAAATAAGTGATAAAATATGTGGAATAATCCCTTACACAATCGCAACAGTAGAAACTAATATGCAGAAAATATTACAGATCTCAAATAAAAGTGCAAAATAAATAACACAACACAGAAAGACAGTATTTAACATGGTTCACCCAATTTGGGCTACATCCACCAAGAATCACTTGCTCAGATTTTATTACAAGCCTCCACTCTCTCAATACAATACCCAGATCCGTTTGGAGCTATGCTCAACAAACTCTACAGAATTCACACCCGAATTCAAAGCACATCTGCAATGCATTTACTTGTATATGTATCATATGCATAAGACCATATAAATAGACAATTTCTTAAGCAGTTTGATACAAAACCTGTGGGTATCAAAACCATATCAAAACCTATGGGTAAAAAACCATGGGTATCAAAACAATGGGTACCTGAAAAACCATGGGCCCAAAAACAGCCCATAATGGTTACCCATTACCATGGGTTAATAAACCACCCATGAAAATTTGCTTCAGGGGCTTTGCCCCTGAACCCCCTTGACCCACTCACCGGTGAGCGGGACCACCGTAAAAATACCTGAGTGTAACACATATAAGGTGTACCACACTCTAACATGAAAATAGGCTCCACAAACATAACAATCTCCCACTTGGAGACTAATTTCCACTGAGCAAGCTTCTCAACCCTTCACTGTCATCCGCGAAGGCCAACCAAAGCTGAACATAGCTTTAGTTTATCCCTTGTGACCACCTTGGTCATCATGTCTGTAGGATTCTGACTGGTATGAATCTTCTCTAACTTCAACTTATCTTCCTCCAAAGCTGTCCTGATGAAGTGATATCTCAACTGTATATGCTTCATCCTGGAGTGGAAAGTAGATTTCTTAGCTAGGTGTATAACACTCTGACTATCACTATGCAGCTTACATTCCTCCTGCTTATGCCCCAACTCCTCAAGCAATTGTTGTAACCAAATCATCTCTTTGCTTGCCTCTGTGGCAGCAACATACTCAGCCTCCATGGTTGACAAAGCCACCAGCTTCTGTAGTCGTGAAATCTAGCTTACTGTTGTCCCACCTATAGTGTAAATATAACCTGTCATGCTCCTCCTGCTGTCTACATCTCCAGCCATGTCTAAATCTACATAACCACGTAAAGTGGTGTCTGATCCACTGTAGCATAAAACTGTCCCCATGGTCCCTCTCAAATACCGAAGGATCCACTTTACTGCTTGCCAATGCTCTTTACCTGGATCACTCATAAATCTACTCACAGCTCCTACTGCATGGGAAATATCAGGCCTAGTGCATACCATAGCATACATCAAACTGCCAACCGCTGATGAGTAAGGTACCTTGGACATATGGTTTCTTTCCTGCTCTGTCTTGGGACACTGCTCCTTTGATAACTTAAAATGGCCTGCCAAAGGAGTCCCAACCGGTTTAGCATCTTGCATGTTAAACCTATCCAATACCTTCTTAATGTACTCTTCCTGAGATAAAGTCAGCTTTTGTTCCTTCCTATCCTCGAGTTATCCTCATACCAAGGATTTGTCTGGCAGCCCCCAAATCCTTCATATCAAAGGATTCACTTAGCTGTTTCTTGAGTACTTTTATTTCCTGCATGTTTTTACCTACAACCAGCATGTCATCAACATACAAACATAGGATAATATAACTTCCATCCTCAAATTTCTTTGTATACACGCAATGGTCAGAATGACATTTGATATAACCTTGCTCCATCATGAAGCTATCAAACTTCTTATACCATTGACGTGGAGCTTGTTTCAGGCCATACAAGCTCTTCTTTAGTTTGCACACCATCTCCTCTTTACCTTTGACTTCATATCCTTCTGGCTGCTGCATATATAGCTCCTCCTCCAAATCACCATGGAGAAATGTAGTCTTTACATCTAACTGTTCTAAGTGCAAGTCTTTTGCTGCCACTATTCCAAGAATAGTTCTAATAGAAGTCATTTTTACTACAGGAGAAAAGATCTCATCAAAATCTATACCTTGTTTCTGTGCAAACCCCTTGACCACCAACCGGGCCTTATATCTTTTCTTTCCTCCTTCTTCATCTTTAACTCTGTACACCCACTTGTTCTGCAATGCTCTTTTGCCTTCTGGTAGCTTCACCAAATCCCAAGTCTGGTTCTCCATGAGAGACTTATGCTCCTCATCCATGGCTTGCTCCCACTTCTTACTGGCATCTACCTGCATTACTTCATCAAAGCTCTCTGGCTCTCCACTATCAGTGAGTAATAAATAATAAAGAGAAGGAGAAAAATGTTCAGGTTCTTTTCTTACCCTAGAAGACCTCCTCACTGTAGGAGTTTGGGGTTCCTGTTGAGTAGGTTCCTGAACTGATTCATGGGTCACTGTCCCATCTGGAAGATCCTCTACCACTGCATATTCTTTCTTGGATTCTTCCCTGTTTTCCTACAACTGTTGCTTATACATGACTTTCTCATTAAAGACCACATCCCTAGACCGAATGATTTTCTTGTCCTTAATACTCCAACATTTAAATCCAAAGTCATCACCACCATAACCAATAAAAGTGCATTTTTCTGATTTAGCCTCTAGCTTGGTCCTATCATCCTTTTCAATATGAACAAACACCTCACATCCAAAGACTCTAAGAAATGAGTAATCAACTTTCTTACCATACCAAGCCTCCTCAGGTATGCCTCCATCCAAGGCACTTGAGGGTCCTCTGTTTATTAAGTACACAACTGTGCTCACCGCTTCTACCCAAAAATAAAGAGGCAGTCCTGCATGTATCCTCATGCTCCTAGCACGTTCCATTATTGTTCTGTTCATCCTTTCTGACACCCCATTCTGCTGCGGGGTTCCTGGAACCATATTTTTCCTGCGGATTCCATTCTTAGAACAATAATCATCAAATTCATTGCTGCAATACTCCCCTCCATTATCTGACCTGAGACATTTTAACTTAAGACCTATTTCATTCTCTACCAAGGCTTTCCATTTAACAAAAGTATCAAATACATCAGATTTGTTTCTAATACAATAAACCCAAACTTTCCTTGTTGCATCATCAATAAAAGTAACATAATAACTTGAACCCCCAAGAGATGATACCTGAGCTGGCCCCCACACATCAGAATGTACCAGCTCTAACTTACTCTCTTTCTTCGTAGGTCCAACCTTGAGAAACCTTACTCGCTTCTGTTTCCCATATATGTAGTTCTCACAGAAATCCAAACCTATTTTTGTATATCCAAGAAAATTCTTCTTTATGATGTCCATGCCCTTATGGCTCATATGACTGAGCCTATAGTGCCATAATGTTGTATCTACATCTGAAGCCACAAGATTACAATCATTAGTACTATCAGTGGATAAATACAAGGTTCCAACCTTCTTACCTCTTGCCACCACAAGAGCACCCTTGGTAACCTTCCAAGAGTCAACTGTAAATATCACAGTACAACCATCACTTCCCAATTGCCCACCGATATCAAATTTCTCCTTAATGTAGGCACATGTTTGACATCCTTCAATAGCCATGTATTCCCATTCTACATCTTAACCTGAATAGAACCTTTTCCAACTATACTGCAAGGCTCATCATCACCAAGAAAAACATGCCCAAAATCCCCTTGAACATAATCAACAAAATAATGCCTATGTGGAGTAGCATGAAAAGAAGCCCCTGAATCTAAAACCCAAGATTTAGTAATATTATGCAAAGAAAGAATCAAAACATCCTGACATACATTACCCGATGCCACATTTGCCTCCTTGTTTTCTTCCTGTTGTTTCTTCTTGTCTCAAAGCTCCCAACAGTCCTTCTTTGCATGCCCAAACTTTCCATAGTTCCAACATACAATCTTGCTCTTGGATTTTGACCTTGCCCGATCTTTCAATTTTCCATGGTTTCCTCTATTCTTCTGTCTCCCTCTAGTTTCCACTGTCAAAGCATTCCCTGAAGTAGAAGATTCCCCAGAGATTTTTCTTCACATTTCCTTGCTTAGAATCACCCCTACAACATCCTCAAACTTCAACTTTGAGTTAGCTGGAACCAAGTTGCTTACCGCCATTACCATACTATTCCAACATTCAGGTACAGAGCACATAATTAATAAATCCCTAACTTCTTCATCAAATTCTATTGTAACCAAAGCTAGCATATTCACAACCATATTGAAATCATTTAAATGATCTGCTACTAAACTATTCTTAGACATCTTCATATTAAACAACTTTTTCATTAAAAATATCTTGTTAGAGGCAGAGGGTTTTTCATACAACTTCCCTAATGCATCCATTAGATCTTTTGTAGTCTTTTCCTTTGAAACATTAAATAATACCGAAGATGCAAGACACAGCCAGATCATTCCAAGTGCCTTCCGATCCAACAAATCCCATTCCTGCATCTGTCATACTCGAGGGTTTGTTCACCTTCTCAGACAACGGAGTATAAAGATCCTTCTGATAAAGGTAATCTTCCATCTGCATCTTCCAAAGACTGAAATTCTACCCATTGAATTTATCAACCCTAGATCTTCCATCATCTTCCATAGCTCCCACTCAAGATAAAACTTTCCCTATGATTCAACACTTCAACAAACCAAAACCAGGCTCTGATACCAATTGTTAGGAAATAAGAGATAAAATATGCAGAATAATCCCTTACAGAATCGCAACAGTAGAAACTAATATGCAGAAAATATTACAGATCTCAAATAAAAGTGTAGAATAAATAACACAACACAGAGAGACAATATTTAACGTGGTTCACCCAATTTGGGCTACGTCCACTAAGAATCACTTGCTCAGATTTTATTACAAGCCTCCACTCTCTCAATACAATACCCAGATCCATTTGGAGCTATGCTCAACAAACTCTACAGAATTCACACCCGAATTCAAAGCACATCTGCAATGCATTTTCTTGTATATGTATCATATGCATAAGACCATATAAATAGACAATTGCTTAAGCAGTTTGATACAAAACCATGGGTATCAAAACCATGGGAAAAAACAATGGGTATCAAAACCATGGGAAAAAAATGTGGGTATCAAAAACAATGGGTACAGAAAAACCATGGGCCCAAAAACAACCCATAACGGTTACCCATTACCCATGGGTTAATAAACCACCCATGAAAATTTGCTTCGGGGGCTTCGCCCCCCGAACCCCCTTGACCCACTCACCAGCAAGCGAGACCCGCCATAAAAATACCTGAGTGTAACACATAGAAGGTGTACCACACTCTCACATGAAAATAGGCTCCACAAACATAACACATATGTGATGGGGATAGATAAGGTGAAGGCACTTTCACTTTTTGCATTGACAACAAATGTTATCAGATGACTAACAATGGGTAGTCACACTTAGGATATTAGATATAGAGATGAAGTGAAATGTATACCTTTCTAGAACATGTGAAGGGATTTATCATGTGTAGGTTGTGCGGGAGAGTAGGTTCTCATTTCAAGAGATTCATAGAGAAATGACCCAGCTATACATTTTATTTTTGATGCAAATTGATCAATGTGGGAAGTTTGATTTGATGGGAAAACTTATCAATGCGGAAAGCTTTCCTAGGATGATTTTGATATTTGAATTTTTTTGAAGGATGATTGATGAAGGAATCCTGTTTGCATGAGTAGCCATCCTTCGAGGGAGTGGTCTACAATTTTAACTTTTGAATTTTTATTTTTTATTTTTATAGATAGCCGTCCTTTGAGGGATCAATCTATAGTTTAATGGGTACTTGTCCTTTGAGGGACCAGTCTATTATTTTTGATAATATGCATCCATGAATATTTTTGACTTTATTTGAGCTGAGGGAAAACCCTACTAGAAATTTTCAAGGAGGGGAGAAGAAATGTGTACATGACACTACACATATGTGCTCCTATGGACATGTATTTGGACTAGTAGACAAGGTGGATGGATGTAATGATTGTGGGGTTCCTGCAAAGGAGGAACTTTTCCATATGAAAGATGCAATGAACAGAGCCATGGTGCTCATCTTTAAGGTTTTTAGGATAGTGATGGAAAAACCACGCGCTTTCAAATCATTACAATGATAAGATGAATGGTTGATTGATGGTGAATATAGATATCTTTGATGTGACTATTGTCATAATAGTCTGATGTGTTAATATTAGAAAGGATACAAGTGCAAGGCATTTAGGGGTTGACCCCTTACTATATGAAACGATCCAACTAGGGGAAAATTTTCCACATTTTACTCCTTTCCAGAGTAGTGATATTTTGATTGGATTGATATGATAGGTTGGGTGAAGATGTGTTAAGGGAATGTGTGCAAGTGAGATATTTTCAAAGTCTCAGTAGAGAGAGGAGTTCCCCATAGTATGACACTATGGATAGAGATAACATGCACCTCAAAGGAAATGATAGTCTTTCAGCTTTAGGATGATGAAATTTTTGATCTTGATTGATTAAGTATATGGTAAATAAAGGAGCCCTTGAAAAATGAACCATTAAATTTTTTGAGGGGATATGAGAAGATAATTGATGAGGAGGGGTGGATGATGAAGCTTTGATTTCAGCCTTTTCTTCATGTATGATGAATCCATGACTTCACGTGGGCGGGTGAACCATATTTATTTTGAGATGAGGGACCTTCACTGAGAGGTGATGAGAAGACACATGAGAAAGGTTTGTTCAGATATGATTAAGGATGACCCCCTTTTCCTGCAGATGTTTGGTGAGGACACTATCAGTGACTTGGGTGTAGATGTTGATGAGATTGAAATACCTTTAAGGGAAGGTGTGGACATTGACGAGATTGAGAGACCTTCAATGGAAGGTGTTGATGAGATGTTTGACAAAGGTTTGATAATATGAGATTGAGGATGTCCCCCTTGACCTATAGATGTTTGTGAAGACACTGACAAGGGTGGAGGTGTAGATGATATTGATGATGGATTAGGATGGTATTCTTCTGGGAGAATATCATTGATGAGGAAGAGTCATTGGATTATGGCTTTAAGTGCTTTACAACTCTCTGTGTTATGACCTGGGCTTCTATGGTAGACACATGTTTTGCTTTGCTCGTACCACGAAGGTTTATGAGTATGTGGATTGAGTGTTTTGATGGGTGGTAATGTGATAAGAGAATGCTTGCATGAGCCTCTCAAGGATGTTGATGTAAGTCCCTTTTGGGGGATTTGGATTAATTGATATTTTATTTACAAGAACACTTGGTAGGACGTGTCTTATTTTTGGATGGGGGTAGATTCATAGATGTCGTATGGTGTTGAAACATCATAGGAATGTTGTGAGGTTGATACGAGAGAAGGTATGATGTGGGATTGATATAATTGAATGATGGATGAGGTCCCAAATTGGATGAGGAGGGATGGAATATGGATGAGATGGGGTACATAAGTGTGATGTGATATTGAGATAAAAAATGATGGGGTCCCAAAATTGATGATAAGGGTGGAACCATAGTTCTAACAGTTTTGGATTGTGAAAAAGGATGAGGTACCAAAATAGATGGTAAGGTTGAGACCTTAGATGATGTGTGTTTTGATTTTGTAATGTTTATTTTAGGTAAAGGAGGGGGTTTTACAACAGATGATGAGGATGAGGTCGTGGATGTGATAGGTTTCAATTTTGTAATGTTTTCTTTAGATAGAGGAGAGGGTCTCATGTCAGATGATGAGGGTGAGGCCGTGGATGTGATGGTATTTGATTGTATAGTGTTTGATTCAAGACAAGGTTCTAGAATAGATAGTGAGTATTTGGGGATAGGATTGGGCCTGATTCAGATGAGGGAGATGTTGTTTCTGAGACATGATTGAGGTGGGTTATATTTATGTGAGGTGTCCAAGTCTTTGATTAGTTTAAAATATGGTTGGATGTTGAGATCTTTGATTATGAGTGCCTCCTTAGTAACAGTCTCTGAAGTGGAGTCTAAAGGTTGCAAGGAGGTAATGGATGATTGGATAAAGTGGACACAGGTGATATTGATGTGTGAGGATTATCTGGAAAAGAGGATCCAGGGACTTTGATTCTTCAAGGGGAAGTGTTGGTGATGAACGAGTCTCCTCATGGGGAAGATCATATGTAATAGCATTGATGATGTGGCTCAAGGGATGTGTAGTATCTATATGGACTCAGATCTATCGAGGGTGTTGGGTCAGGAAGACAAGTAATGGAATCATGCATGGTAGTTTCATCGGGTTCATAGGAAGACCTAGGAGAATCAGATGGGACATGTGTAGATTGAGGATTGAGATGGACTTCTTCAAGGGCTTGGATTTCTAATTTTCTGGCCATGGTGAAGGCTTCATTAAAGGTTTGGAATGTGTGGATCTAGAGGACATATGAGATGTGATGGGAACATGGTCGAGAAAATAATTCGATCAGTTCTGATTGAGGTA
The DNA here is from genome assembly GCA_019776745.2 of Taxus chinensis. NCBI lineage: Eukaryota > Viridiplantae > Streptophyta > Pinopsida > Cupressales > Taxaceae > Taxus > Taxus chinensis. The sequence goes on from CM034147.1 coordinate 329,946,845, forward strand.
GTGAAAAGGTGAATTAATTGATAATGCTTTGCCACCTAGTGAAAAAGTTGACTAGGGATTTATTTTCTGTTTGTTTGATGGTAGAGAGGTTAGAAATGGTGATTTTATGAGTAATGTTTATAACGAAGTGATCAAGAAATAACAGGGCTAGCTACGTGAAAGATAATAAAGAGTGTCAAGGGAGGGAGTTGTACCAATCCAAGGCAAGTCCTGCCAGTGACATAGGAAAGGTTCTAAGAAGGAGATCTTGATCATGGATGATGAGATAACATGAATGTCTAAAGGATAGTATGTGTTTCTGAGGATCCTCATGGCCATGGAACATGGTAAATTCTAGTAATTCCCAATGTGGAGGATATGATTTATATGGTACTGATGGATGGATGGGTTCATTACAAACCTGATCATAGGTGAGGACATGTTTGGGTCCCTTGGTAGTGGCTTCTAAATTGTCTAATATATTTAATAGAGCTTGCATGGGATCATTTATAGGATTAGATGTGAAGGAATTAACATGTGAGTGCGGATGAGCATGTGATTGATTTGATTGATGAAAATGAGGAGTAGGATGGTTTTGTTGTGGATGGGATTGATGTGGAGGTTGATAAGGGGTAGCTTGAGAGGATATTGTTTGTAGAGTAGGTTGTGATAAAGGGATGTGGGAAGATGTGGAAAAATGTTGAATATGTTGTTGTTGTTGGATGAAAGGGGTTGATTGGGCCTAAGTAGGGATGTGTGTATGGGTCTGGGATGTTTGAGATATTGAGAAAGGTATTGAAGTCGAGATAGGTTGATTGGATAAAATATAGGGGATGTTAAGATTCTAATGAGTTTGTGATGAAGGAGGGGACGTGGAAAGGACTAATTGATGGGATACACTAGACATGGGTTGAGAAGTGATAGTTTGGAAATAGTTTGGACATAAAGGATAGTCGTAGGGTTATTGGATGGGGTTGTTATAGGGTTGTATGATTGGTTGAAAGGTAGAGGTTCCATAGGGAACAAAAGGTGTTATAGATGGATCTGGAAAAATGTCAGAGATAAATGAGGTTGAGTGGGATGTGATAGGTTGATAAGATTGATAAGGACTAGATCCTGTATAAGGGATGTTTTGAAATTGACTGGGATGAGAAGTTGTAGATGTAGTGGATGAAGATAATTGTGAAAATTAAGCATAAGGGGTAAACGGATATGTTGATGTAGAGGGTTGATCCATATGAAATAATAGTCAACTAATGATGATACAATAAAGCCCTAAGAGAGCTACAAATGTAACAATCAAGTCAAGTAGAAGAATTTTAATTATCTTGATTAAAATTTAGATGTGGGGAAAAGGCTCAGAGGGAACCTAATGATATGGCCATTCTAAGGTTGGTTTCAGGTTTGTTTAAGGATGGAGTCCTCGATATACCCAAAGGTATGTGAGGCCCAAATATGTGTTGGTGCCGGTATGGGGCTTGGTATTGGGGCCTACCCCTCACTTCATGGTCCTGCAACGATAAGGGAGTCGGGTGCTTAGCCAATATATTGAAAACCATTTGTTTATACTCGGCTAGAACACCGAGTTGGTTTCCCTATTGGGTGATGAAATCCCAATAGTTATCACCTGGGTAGAAGTGTTTGATGCAAGTTTGATATTTGATGTGATTTGGCTGTGTGTGAAAGAAGATTAAGTGAATGCAACAAATTATCCTTACTAATTAATCTATGTGATCAGGTAGTAAGCAATTTTTTGTTTTAAATCCAAAAGAAAAGGCTGAATTTGATGAGAACAGACAACAAAATGCAATGCAGGGAACAAAAAGAGAGGAAAAAGACTCACCTCAAAAATGCTTCCTTTTTTAATATTTTACAATTTTTTATTTTTTTTAGCAATAGCAATCCAAGCAAGCAAAAAGCCTCCATAAATAGAAAACCTGCAAAAATAGTAGAAAAGGAAAAAAATAGAGAAAATGGGGTTAGAGGCTAACTGCTGAGTAATCAAAAGAATTCAAGAGAAATCAATGATTGATTGAATCATTGTTGATTCACACAATCGATGGTGATTTGACTGGATCGATTAGATGATTACAAAGAAGAAGGCCTAAATGTGAAAAATATGAAATTTCAATGAAATGAAGAAGGGACTAAGGTCCCACCAGGCATGCCAGAATGTTCAGAGATGTTTTTACCTTTCTACTCAAATTAATGCAGTGAAATAATAAAAATAAAACCTACCTCAGAAGACGTGGGGTTTACCGATACCCATAGAGATTGATGTTGTAGCTGATGGATGAATGACTTTGACGGATCCATATTTCTTTCACCGATAGAGGAACCTACAATCACAGACACTAAAAATGATGGGATTAGATAGATATATGGTGGATTTCCTAGCAAAGGCCAGTCCTTGGAAGTCAATGGACTTCCTTACAAGGATGTCAATCCGTGTTCAAGAAATCAATCTGATAATGATAAGATAAAATGATAAAATAGATGATATAACCAACAATGCAAAGGTAAAGGTACTGATGTGGTCCACAACTATATGATAGTATGATGGTGATACCTGATCCAAAGGGATTATAGGAATCACAAAATGGCTCAAAAGAACACGGATGTAGACAATTGTGCACTCACAAAGGTGAGAAGAATTATAAATTGGATGTAGATAATTGATAGAGTGTTAAAGATGGCTTAAAGGAGCTTGATATGACTGGAAAGACACTTGCAAAGGAAGAGTGGTGATAAATGTTGAGATCTAGATGTTAGAAGGATGAGATTTGGTGTTAAAGGGCCTAATAGATAGGAATCATCGGTGATTAAGGTGAATCGATGGGAAATTGTTGCCGGTGATTAGGAGAAATCATTGACAAATTGCTACAAATGTGCATAGCTAAATGAAAAAGGAACAAGATTGATTGAAACTTGTAAATGATGAATAAATGAGATAATAAAGCAACAAGATAGGAACTTACCTTGTATACGTTGATGAATATGAAGATAGAGATGATGTTACCCAAGAGAGAAGAGTTAGATGTCAGAGGATGCTGAGAATAGATCATTGTATCCGATTGCTAGATATTTGAGTGACCTCCAAAGGCAGGAGAAGAGAATTGATGTCTTAAGTGTTGCTGTGATGAAATCTAAATTTGTGAGAAGACTATGATACAACAATGTTATAATGTGAGAAACGTTAAGTTAGTAAGCTAAGATCCAGCCTAGGAAGCTAACCTTGAATGAAGGCCTGAGACACGTTTATATATATTTTATGTTAATAAAGGAGAATCACCGATAATTGGTAGAATCTCCGTTGATCTAGGAAAATTGTTGAAATAGCTTCCCAAATCAAGATTCTTGTTTTTTTTTTGAAGGATGTATGTTGGAAATAGGTTATATGAGTTAGGGTTGTTTGTTAAATGATTGAAAATGTTTTTATTTTGTTTTTTTTAATTTGATTTTGGTTTGTAAGTGGTTTGAGTGGTTTTAAGAGGACTAAAATAGGGTTTTACAGCTGTAGAATAATATTTATGGGGAGTAAATATTATTGGGGGGGGGGGGAATTAGGACTTCGGATAAGGATTTTAATGTGTGATATGATGGTGATTTGATGATAGATTTAATTTATAATATGATGGTGATGTGATAATGAAGGGGAGATTACGAACGCGGACACAGGGAATTAGCGGTGCTAATTTTAGGTGTCAGTACAAGGAATATCGAGAAGTTTTGTGTAACAAAGAAGGTTTAGAGCGAGAAGGGAAAAAAGGAAAGTGGTTAGGGAAAAATGCTACAACAAGAGGGAAATAATGTAAAGTCACCGTTGGAAGCACACTGGAAAGAGGGTGGGGATGAATTAGTCCTACAAAAATTTCATTTCATTTTCCATTACTTACATTCATCATTTCATTAAACCATTAACATCCATAACCATATGAGCACATTAGGTATGTATTAAGCTTTCAAAAATACATGAAATAAAGAAGAAGACACATGAAAACCATATATAAGTGGGAAACCATAAAGGGGAATAAAACCTACTAAAAATCTTCTTATATTACACAAAGAAAAGAAATTTAGTGAAGCACCAACTTCACAAGGAACACTAACCCCTATTTTATTAGACCACCAACCCCTAATTTAGTGAGGCACCAACCCTACAAGGAGGATATAACCCCCCAATATGACTAAAAACCAGCTCATCTACCTAAAAATGGTTTATCACAAAATATATGTTTCTACGACAACTGATGGTGATCACGAATTCAACTCATCTCTCTCAAAACCCTTCTCAAGTACACCTTCTTCTTACTTGCTTAAATATATCTCTCCTTAAGCTGATTTATTATTACCTTAGCTTGTCATTTTATTCTTCCTCATTATCACATAATTATATACTCATCACCCTCTCATGATGGTCATTCAGACCTCTTTGAAGCTCCAAAATTGCCCCTTAGGTCACACTTTTTCACCACACCAACTAGCACAAATGAACCTTCACTTTCTACTTTTATACTTGTTTCTTTTCACTCATTCACCTGGTTTAGAAATCATAGTGTAAAAATAATTTTCACATCATAAAAATATCATAAATGGGTCCATGTAGATCGCCACAAACTCCTAAATCCTCTAAGACCACCTTTTGGGACACAATAAGCCTTAAAGTTTCTAAGTAAACATCCATGACTAAAAGGAATGAACTAGAGAAAAAAACTTCATCAAAGCATGTAAAACCCTTAGAAATATTTTCTAATAACTCATCAACCTCCATCAAACATGAAATAACTTATAATAACCAACAAACCTCATGAATCCTCTTGAGACCATGCTTAACCAAACACCCTGAAAATTTACACTCAAAGGACAAGTCATAACTTCCTCATACGTATTAAAAAACTCAAGTACAATATATAATTGGAAATATCTTGGAACTAAGATCATGAATTTATTTAACCAAGTCTTAACTCCACCTGTAGCTCCTCTAAAACCACTTTTACCACATACTGCTCAAAACTACCTAAAAACTAGTCTTCATAAATAGAGAAAAAATTTACTTTAAAGGAACCACATGATATAAAATCATCATGGACATGTAATACACCTATCATGCTTTAATAAATGGTAATTTAGTAAATATTTCCAATGGGAAACTTTTGCACACATTGAAACTTTCCAAAAACTTATCTTATTAGGTGGGGCCTACAAACAACTAGAACCTCTAAAATACATAATTGGAAATATGGAGGAGTTATATTCACCATAAAATCATAAAAATAGAAAAAATAACTAAAAATATACCTATACAAGAATTTTTCTATAAGTCGCTTTAAACCTAGGGTTTTGGGAGGGTTTTAAACATGTTTACCTTCTTAACGATCGCTCATAAAAATGTGAGGATAAAAATATCTCTTTCTTCTTGTAAAATATTCATATATGACCTAATTATATATGTAAAAGAGCTCAAGTCCCCATGCAAAGCACACAGTCCACAACTAGCATCAAAATATCAACTTTTAGCACAAATCTTCACCTTTGCAAACCTAGTTTTGGAAAAAACCTCATATCTTGAGAAAATTTCTTCATACTAACCTAAAACTTGGCATGAAGCATCATGGAAACCTAATATAATTGACCCAAGTATCATACCTACTCAAATGCATCTAAAATTCTCCAACCACAATGAATTACCCATTTAATCCTACCTTGTTCTCAACAATCTTGCTTTAAAGGACCTAGAAACTTCATAAAAATTCCAAGTACTGACCTAAAAATCATTATAAATTTCATATATAATGCTAAAAAACTCCTACCATGCTTATATTTGTCTTATCAGCTCCAAATTTCATACCTCCAACTCATTCTGCATGTTCTATGACTAAGAATAGGCCTAAAATGACCACTTCACACCATGACACTTCATGAACTGAACATGGAGACCACATGCTGACACTTATACACCATTAACACATCATACATAACATTTATTACCTAATGAAACCCTTATACTAACTTAGGAAGGCTCATAGATGGCCATACACACTAGACCATGCTCTACGACCTCATAAAACACTACCAAAATAGGTCACTACCAACCAACCTTCATTGTTTGAATTGGAATAAGACCTCATGGATACCCTAAAGAAACCTACGTACCATTTTCCATCAATTTATTGGAGATAAATGAAAACACCTAGACACAATGACCACCAATTTCCCCCTTTTTCATTGATGAAAACCATCTTTAGAAACATTGATGGAAACCAACAAGACCAAACATCTACATGAATTTTTCCATCTTTTTGATGTTACTCTCCCCCTTTGACATCTATGAAAAAGGATAAAATGATAAAAAGACATGGAAAATGACAATTGAAGACAATACACAATGGAAACAATGCTTAAACTCAAACTTACTTGCTAGACTGGCTCCACCTTGAACTACACTTGTTATTCTTAAGACCTCCAACAACAACATATGATGATTTATGGATATGATAAATTCATATAAAACAACTCCCCCCGAGCTCATATCTTCCAAATTTGTCTTCATTCATGTTTAAAATTTTCTTCTAGGCTTGTTTCATGCTCAAAACCAAGTTTTTCCTCTAAGAACTACCAAAACCATCTTTAGGACCAGTGTCCCAAAACCATAACTTCAGCCCAAATCATCTTAACTTCTCCAATCAATGAGAGCAATCATATCACATAAAACTCTACCTCAACACTCCCCCTAGCAATATACCATCACACTGTCACTGAAAATGCAATAGTTTAGAGTTAATACCTTGTTTGAATTCCATGAGCACATGTATACACATTTATCATAGTCCTGAAGTATTAATTAAGTGATTTCTACGTTCTTTTCATGTCAATATATCTATTAGATATTTCGTAAGTTCCCCCTGCACTCATACATGCAATCATCCTTTAACTCTTCCTTACAAGGCCTTTTTGACACCTTATAAATATTTTGAAGGATAAATGACAACTCCCCTTGCTCTAAGACATCTTCATAAACCTATAGCTCACATGTTAGGATCCTCTGATTTCTTCATACAAAATTCACTTGCGGTATTTAGAATCTGATAAGATAAAACTTTATACACCTCCTAAACAATTACACTTCTTGAAAAACAACCTAACCTCCAAACAACTTTCTTGCATAGTTTCCTCAGATCTTCATTAGTATTAAAATCTTTATTCTTAAGCCATTATAGCCACGTAGGCTATCTTGATATCCCATTATCCTATCCACTATAAAATTACTTTGCATAGACAAAGACCTTCAAGAAGCACTCTATTTTTTGATGAAACAAACCTCCAAACATAGTGATTAGCTTAAAAAGGTTCTATCTTAGTTCATAAGAGCAGTAGAACCACTCAGTGATCATTGTAGACTTGAATCATCTTAATATCTCCTCATTATCAGTAATAAAACTCAAAATTATTTCATCTCTTGATGTGCTTGTAAAAAATTGTACCTATATTTTGAAATTTTAAACTTCTTCAAGGCACCTATCATAGGATTATGAAGTTTTTGGATGCATGCATACATTTCTTCCCTCAGAGAAATGTGCTCTATTTTTAGACCTTTTCACACTTGCTTGCAAACCGTTAATTATAATGAATCAACATACATATGATGATACCTTTCTCAATCCTCTATGACCTTATTTATGACTACAAAACCACAAGATTCTATAATAGACTTTTCACTTACAACTTTAATCCATGGTGATCACTGAGACCATATGCTTATTAAAAAACTATTACTGTCCTTGCTCCTTTATGCAATATTTTTACTCTTAGACATACTTCTCAAGGAAAGATAAGACACAAAAATTCCTATAATTGATGACAATCATGTGACTAGGATATTCAAATTAGCATTCATATACTCTTTGATGAACCTCCAATAATTCCAACCTAGGTCTGACAAAACTTTTGCCCTTATGACATCACAAACTAAAACATAGTTTCTTAGACCTCTTCATGAGTGATGACATCCACTTTTTCTTCAATACTAGTGAAGGAACATCATACCAATTCAAGAGAATGGCTCAAGAACACCTCAGAACATGAAATTTTATACAAACAACAGACCTTTTTACACTTTGACTTGAGAACTCATCCTTGACAATACACACAGATGATGGTAGAAACCTACAAAGCTTAGACTCTTAAATTAAAACTTAAGACACATCAGAATTAGAAATTGATATCGTGAACTTAGACTACACACTTTGGATGGAAAGGACTCAATCATACTTTATCAATTCTTAACACAATGATCAAACACCATGAAACCATACACATTTCAAAGCAGGACTTAATGAACAAGAAAAAGGAAAACTACACATACCTTAACGAGACTGAGATAATTTGTAGGAGCTTACAACCAAAACCAATGCTTTCCTTTTCCAATGAATATCTTCTAGAATCCTAGAGAAGACACATAAAGCTTCACTAGGTCACTAACACAATACATAATTATAAAATGAGCCCAAAGACTTTATCCTCTCTCTTTACTTCTTGTTCATTCCCTTTGAAGTTATTTAATTTTAAGGTAAAATAATCTCATATCCAATATATTCATCTTCTAAATGGGAACCTGATAGGCACAGGTGAATATATTCATTTTTAATTAGATCTAACAACCATATATGACTAGTATTAGGCATGAAAACTGTATTGTATGCCTTCTTGGCCTTGTGAACATTTGTAAAATCATCACCTTGTTTGTCATTCTCCTCATTGTGCATTTTTTCTTCAAATATCATATCATGTACATAAGACTTAGAAATTTCTTGATCAACATCCTTACCTACCTTAGATGTACATGATTCTTGTATAGGATCAATCTTCTTGACCTCCTTGATTGTACTTGGTTCTTCCTTGGTGGATCCTACCTTTGGAGTGATCTTTGCATCATTGGATTCCAATTTTAATAAATTAAGACTCCATATATTTTTGTCTTCGTGCTTAGAGATGAACTTCTTGTTGATCACATCCTTCTATTTCCTTTTGGAATCTTGAAACCTACTATTATTCCTTGAAAATTTTCTTTGATAACATAACCTAGAGATATGACCTTGTTTCTGGCAATTGAAGCATACAAAACCTTTTCTATCTCTTGACTAATATGTATTAAGATTCCATCCAAAATAAAAAACCTTATGACCATATCTAAAAAATGAGAAACATTGAACTTTGAAATATCTTTCACCATTCCATGAGGACTCACTCTTTAGGAACTTATTTTTGCAATTCCTATCTCTATGACCAAATTCACTGCATGAATAACAATATCAATTGAAGGAGTGACCATACCTCATTGCATTGGGTTGTGTAATAGGGTTAGACTTATTTTAATAAACCTTCTTGGTCACCTTCATGTTTTTTTGGGTGATCAGACCTACTTTTTCGTAATTCTTCACATGATCTCCTTTGAAACCTAGGCATGTTTTGTCACTAAATACTCTTTGACTCTCCAAGATACCATCAAAATATTCAGATCACTTTTCAACTTATCATACATCTTCAATATGTTGGATGCACTTTCAAAATTAGATTCTAAATATTTAAACCTTTCTTCATACTGGGAATAAGTATCTTCTTTATCCTTTAGGGATTTAGAGACACTCTCAACTTGAGATTATAGCATTTTGATGGCTTGTCCATGTTCATCCTTCATGTAACTAACCTAGTCCTATAATTTATGAATTAGAGACTCAGCTATAGCATACTTCTTTCTCAAGGAAACTTCAACATCTAAAAATTTACCCATTGCTTGTGCTTCAAGAGGATCTCCAAGTTATCAAACTTGCTTCACAAGGAACAAATATGATACCAAATTTTGGAAGAACAATGGAATGAGAGGATGGGGTGAAGCAGTCCTACAAAAATTTCATTTCATTTTCCGTTATTTACATTCATCATTTCATTCAACCATTAACATCCATAACCATATGAACACATTAGGTGTGTATTAAACACTCACAAGTACATGAAACAAATAAGAAGACACATGAACACCATATAGAAGTGGGAAAACCTAAAGGGAAAGAAAAACCAATGAAAATATGCTTATATTACACAAAGCAAAGAAATTTATGGAAACACCAACTTCACAAGGAGCACCAACACCTAGTTTAGTAGAGCACTAACCCTACAAGGAACACCAACCCCACGAGAAGGCTATAACCTCCAAATATGAGTAAGAAAAAACTTAGTCACCTAAAAATGGTTGATCGCTGAAGATATTTTTCTGCAACAACTTATGGTGATAAAAAATTTAGCTCCTCTCTCTCAAAACCCTTCTCAAGCACACTTTCTTCTTCCTTACTAAAATATATCTCACCTCAAGTTGATTTCATCTTTTCCCTAGCTCAAAATTTTATTCTTCCTCATTAGAATAAAATTACATAATCATCACCCTCTCATGATGGTAATTCATACCTCTTTGAAGCTCCAAAATTACCCCCTGGGTCACACTTTTTCACCACACCAACAACTAGTACAAATGAACCTTCTGATATGATTTTATACCTGTTTCTTTTCACTAATTCACCTAGGTTGGCCTTAATAGTGTAATTTTTTTTTCAAATTATAATAACATCATAAAATATCATAAATAGATGTGGGTCACCATAAAATCCTAAAGCCTCCAAGACCACCTTTTGGAACACAACAAGCCTTGAAACCCCAAAACAAACATCCATGACCAAAAATAATGAAATAGAGAAAAATACACTTCATAAAAACATGGAAAAAAATTAGAAATGTTTTATAAGAACTCATAAAACTACAAAAATCATGAAACAACTCAGAACAATCAGAAAACTTCATGAAGTCTCTTAAGACCATGCTTAACCAAACACCCTGAAAATTAACCCTCAAAGAATAGGTCATAACTTCCTCATACCTCATCAAAAACTCAAGTGTGATATATAATTGGAAATATTTTAGAACCATAATCATGAATTTTTTTAAAAAATCTTAACTCCACTTGTAGCTCCTCTAAAATCGCTTTTACCACAGACTTCTCAAAAATATCCCAAAACTACCTAAAAACCAATCTTCATAAATAGGGCACACTTTGTAATTTGAAGGTACCACCATGATCTGAAATCATCATGTACATGTAGTACAGATAACATGCTTCAATACATGGTAATTTAGAAAATATGTCCAATGGGAAAAAATTTCACACACTGAAACTTTCTAGAAACTTTCCTTTTTTAGGTGGGTTCCAAAAACAACCAGAACCTCTAAAATACATCATTATAAATTTGAAGGATTGCTCTTCATCATAAAATTATCACAATAGAAAAATAAATCAAAACTAGACTCGTACAAGCATTTTTCTCTAAGTCACTTTCAACCTACGGTTTTGGGAGGGTTATAAACATGTTTACCTTCTTAATGATCGTTCATAAAAATGCGATAATAAAAATACATCATTATTTTTGGAAAATATTCATATATGACCTAATTATTAATTCCAAATAACTCAGGTCCCCCTGAAAATTACACAATCCACAACGAGCATTAAAAGATCAACTTTTAGCACAATTTTTCACCTTTGCAAACTTGGTTTTGGAAAAAACCTCATATCTTGAGAAAATATCATCATAGTGACTTGAAACTTGGCATGAAGCATCATGAAAACCTCCTCTAATAGAACTAAGTCTCATATCTAATTAAATACATATTAAACTCTCCAACCACAACTACTTACCTATGCAATCCTACCTTGTTCTCAACAAACTTGCATCAAATGACCTAGAATCATCATCAAAATTTCGAGTAATAACCTAGAAAACCTAATATATGTCATATAAAATTCCAAAACACTATGACCATTCTTTTACTTGAGTGATCAGCTCCAAAAATCATACCTCCAACTCATTTTGCATGTTCTAGGACTAGGAATAGGCCTAGAATGACCACTTCACACCATGACACTTCATGAACTGACCATGGAGACCACATGCAAACATTTATACACCCTTGAAACATCATATGGACCATGTATGACTGCATGAAACCATTCAAACAACTTAGGAAGGCTCATACGATGACCATACACACTAGACCATTCTTTAGGACCTCATAGAACACCACCAAAACATGTCACTACCAACCAACCTTCATTGTTTAACATAGAATAACACCTCATGGAGACTCTCAAGAAACCTACACACCATTTTCCATTAATGGAAACACCTAGAAACAATGGCCAACTATTTGCATACACCAGGGAAGATTACACGATGAATTAGGATCACATCCGAGAGAGAAGGCATCAACATAAGTGTGAAAGGATAAAGATGCACTAGAAAAGATAATTAAATGGTAGAGTGGCCATAAGGAAGAGAAGGAGAAGTGAGGAATACCACAAGAAGACATTGAGAAAAGAGACGAATCATGCGTGAAATAAATGTGAAAGGAAGAGTGCAAGAAGTAGACGTGCAAGGAAGAGAAATCCGAGGAAGATAAGGGTAGAAATAAAGAATATCGAAGATGGGTCAAAGACCACAAGTGCATAAAAAGATGAACACACAAAGGAAAATAGTTGCACATGGGATAATGCATCGAATAAGTGCACAAGGTGAAGAGATCATAGAGAGGTGACATGAGGAAGAAAGGCACAAAGATAAAATGCACGATGAAAATATGTGAAAAGAATAAAGGTGCAAAGAAGGAAAGCAAAGAGTAAAAAAGTGAAGAAAATGTGAGTTGTATAACAAGAGTGACTAGATAAAAAAGGGATAATAAGAATAGACGCGGGGAGAATAAATGTGTGCACATTAAACATGAATAGGAAGGAGGCCCATGGATAAAAAAGGTAAGGAATGAGAAAATCCTCAAAGGCTTTGGGTTGAGGTGGACAGAAAAATGTGAGCATAGACTCCTAAAGAAGAAAGATAGAGGTGAACATGAAATTATGTGAGGAAAGTTTCAATAAAATAGCCTTGAGAGGAGGTGGACTATTTATGGTGAGCCAAGACTTGTAAGAGAAAAGAGATATTATAGGAAGAAGCTCATAGATGTAAATGGGGTGGTGCAAAAAAGTCACCAAAGGGCGACAAAGGTTAGAAGAAACATCAGAAGAGGCACCAAGGCCATATCAAGGATTATTGGATGAAGGAGCTAAGACTATTTACTCATATAGTCTAAAGGGTGGTTTTACCACTCACTTATTCTACTTGAGGTGGAATTCAAGTTTTAAGTACTTCTGGTGTTTTATGTAAGAGAATATTCTTGGTTAAGTATGGGTGCACACAAGAATGGAGGCGATTGGAGAAAGACAAGGAAGAACAATAAAATGTGAATATGATAACACAATACTGTAAAAAAGTTTTGTGAAATGAAAAGGAAGAGAATATTGCATGGAATAACTAGCAAGATGCTTACAAGGGTTAAGTGCACTTTGTGAAGGAAATAAGTTGTGAAGGACAAGCAAGATGAAGGAGTGTCAGAAAAGAGTGAATGATAGAGTAAGTAGTTGTATAGTGCCCTCCAGTTTCACTCCCTGTGATGACGTTGAATCCTTGTTATATTCATGATTGAGATATTTGAATTAATATTTTCATGACTATTTGATTTGAATAGTTATGGTTTTGTCTTCATATTACTGCTTGTTGCTAACTCATTCTTGCTAGGATGCTATATGAGGCATATGATGCCAATTGACTGCCCTTATCATTACCGCTAGGTTTAGATGTAATGTTACAGATATGATTTATCTAAGATTTACATGAATTATATTTTGGTTAGTTTTCGTAATGGTTAATTGATTTGAATATATATTATTTTTGTCATCTCTTTATCTTGAATATGTTGACATGACTTGACAAGTTGTGTATGAGGCATAGGATACCAAATTACTATTGTTACCATTATTTCTTGTTTTGGTGATGTTGTTATGGATGTTATTGAGATGAGATTTAAATGGATTATATCTTGGTATACTGTGGATCTATATAGTTTTGGATATAATATCATTATGGATATTAATTGGATGATGTAGCTCATAATTGATTTGATTATTTGGACATATGTAGTATCATTTCAATTGATTTATTATATCAAGAAGGTATGCTGACATGTGAATCAAGTGTGCAGGTTGCAAATTCACCAAAGGAGAATGTGGGACTCAGGGTTTGCATCTCCAAGATTGCACAAGTGGCCGTCTGGGTTGAATCTTCACCCCTTTGTTTGACTGATTTTATCTTGTTTGTCCTTGTTTTTGAGTGGATATGAGAAAATCATTCTCTTTGTACATGTTTTTACATTTATATGGGCACCTTGGGTTGTTGTCTCCTTGGACTCATTTTAGTGCTAATTATTTTAATCTCTTATTTAAATCCATTTTTAAGGTTAATTATTCCTACTTATATTAGCGATGTTTTTACTAATTAATCATGTTTAAGGAGGCGTGGAACCACCTAAGCATGGGTTAGGTGAGCCCCACCACTTCTCAAAGTGTGTTACTTTTTCCAAACCCGAATTTGGGCAAAAAGTGGAATTTGTAAGAGGCACTTTACTTGTTAGGGTTCTCATTTACACTAAAATGGACCCCTTGGACTCTACCTATGGGTAGGAGGACATTTTTCAAGGTTCAAATGGGCTTTCCCCTCCCATTTGAGCCTATCTTTCTAATTAATTAACTTGTTTTATGAGCCACTTTGGAATTTGGAGGAGACTTTATTTAGTTTTATTTTTAATTTCACGAGATATTCCTCCATTAAGTATTTTGTCTTACGTATGATGGAGAGTTTAGGGTGTCTTGTTTTGAGAATGAGATGGGTGACACATGTCACCCTCTCTTTGGTGAGAATATTTTAGATTCTCCTTATTATTCCTCCATTTTCAAGGGGATAGAGACTTCTCACCTCATTTTTTCACTTGGAGTTTTGGAGAGCTTGGAAGAGTTAGGAGCTTGGAGATCTTGGCTTGCACTTAGAAGTTATTTTTCTTAACTTATGGGGTAGGCCTCACATTTCTTGGTTTGGTTTTATGATGTTTAAGAAAAAAATGGATTGGTATGCTTATGTTGGTCTTATGAATTTTATTGTGTGTCGATTGATGGATGTTTGATCTTGCATTTCCTTTGTTTTCTCCATCCATCTCACTTCAAATGGATTATGGAGTGTTGGGAAGAGGGAATAAACCATATTGAGAAGCATGTAGATTCTTGGTTGTGCTTTTGGTTATGGAATAAATAAGGCTTGGGGTTCTTGATACTTCTTGCAAAGTGATGAATTCATTTGGAATTGAAAATGTGATCAAATGGGCATTCTTGCCATCTTCCCCCTCATGAGAAGCCTGGAACATATTTTTGATGTTTGATTTTGGTTTGGTATTATCAGTGTTACGAAACCATTTCATTCTTCCCATACCTTGTGCAACTTAGAGGTATGCAACCTCATTCTCCCATGGGATTGGAGGGAGGCTAACATGTCATCCATTTCTGGAGAATACATGTAATGATACCAATTGGTTGGGTGGACAACCAATCCACATCTCTTTTGTTTGGAGACTTTGTATTTGGTGTTAGAGCATAATTCAAGAGCCTTTGCATGGATCTTTGACTCAAAAATTTGGCATGTTGTTCCCCTTTTAGGCAAGCTTTTACACTTGTATTTTAAGTTGTAGTCTTCTTGTAAATTTTCAAGGGAATAAATATTGTAAGATGGTGGTTTGGATTAGAGTTGTAAATTCCATTGTTATCACTTGTGTTATCCTTGTTTTGAAAGGGTGATATTGTGTGTACAAATAAAGAGTAATTTGAATGTTGAGTAGGAATTGAGAGATTGATTTTATGGACATATTGCTTTTACTCCTATTATGAGCTTGAGTGGAAAAGGAGATATTTGCATAATGGTGCAAGAAGAAATTGTGGGTGTGATCTCTTGTTTTATCATGCTATTGGTAATGGTAATGAAATGGATAATTCTTGTTACTCCTCTTGCATTCCTTGTGATGGAACTAAGTAAAATATGAGTGTTATAAAATAGGAGTTATTATCGTACTTTGGTCTTCCAATGGTTATTATTGGAACTAAGCCCCTTGGGTTTTCTACGGGACTAGTTGGATTCAAACTCTTTGGCCTTGTAGTAATAACACTCTCAAACTTTGGAGATGGCTCTAAAAATTTAAATGGGAAATAATACCTTTCTTCAATTATAATTTTTTCTAAGCTTGATTGTTTTAAGTACATGAGATAAGGAAAAGTAATAGGAAGTTATTGTATATCTTTGTTTGTAGAAAACTTTCCCGTGTTGAATTCTCCCTCACAACTCTTTTTATGCATTTTCTTGTCAAGGAACATTATACTTGTAAACTAAATCTCTTATTTTTTCATTATAAAGAACCATGGGTTTGAGCTTATAGAAGCATAGTGAAACAAGATGAAGCTTGTTTCATTTTTTTCCCCTAATAAAATAAAAATGGTGTTTAACATTCCTAATGTATACTTCATATTGTAATCGATGAGCTATTATCTAATGCTGTAGATAAAATCACATAAATATTTGTGATTTTAAACACTGTATTTGTTTGAAAGATAAAATGGAAATTTAAATAATACTCCATATGCATTTACATAAAGGAATTAGTATTGTTATTTTGTGCTCCTCTCATAACAAATATAGGCAATTAAATTATCTATTTCCCAAATCCACTCATTGGTTATCTAGTAATTATACTCTATTTTATTATCCTATAGTCTTCACCAATACAAATGGTTAATTTTATATATTCTAATTAAAACGTGACATGTCAAATTTTATAGCTTTTGAACTAAAGTTTTATGGTGCAAGAAAATTTAGTTTATTTTTATAGAGTTTTTTTTTTCTAAAAATGTATTGGACAAGCCTTTATTCTTCATATAGAAGCTTTTTTTTCATTATCAAAAAGATTTATAACCAATAAAATTCTGTTAAATAAAAGTTATTTGGTCCTATAGTCCTCACATAAAATAAACTGCAACTTACCAATGAAAGATAAAGATAACTTACTAATAAAAAATAATAACTGATATTAGAAATCAGTCAAAGGAAGGTTTTTTTGGTTGACAAAAGATTTTTAATTAGACTAGAGTCTCTCAAAATTCTCGACTATTTACATGACACATTCTCTTCTTCTTCTTCATTAACACTTCCTCCTCCTCATCCCTACGAAAGAGCAATTCCCAGGTTCTGGGCTAATTTCATTGACACCAAGGTGGGACCATTATAATTTCACTATTTTTTTCAAAAATTCTCAATCTTTTTATCATATGATTCTTAAAACATTAGATCTTTGACAAGTTTTTATGTTATTAATTTTTCAGGACACTTTTGGAAGGCTGGATATGGTGTGAAAATAAGAGAGGGAGAAGATCAAGAAAAAGAAAAGAAAGAATTTATTGATTCATTTATTTTGTTGGAAGAGGCGTTGAAGAACATCTCAGGCAGGAAACCTTACTTTGGTGGTGATTTATTTGGTTATTTTGACATTGTAATTTGTATTGATACTATATTTGCCCTTATGGCTCTCTGCTGAGATATTTGGGGATTTTAAAATCCCTTTTGAAAAATTCTCACATCTGATTGCTTGGATTGGATTAGTTTCCAAAAGAGAGAGTGTTGTAAAAATTATTCCATCCATCGAAGCATACCATAAATGGGTCACTCGCTTTCTCTCAGAAATTATTATTGTTAATTTTTCATCAATGTCCATTTATTTGATAGCGTGCTAACCCAAATGTGGGGGTTATAAGCATTTGTTTCTCAGACAACACACTCTTTTTATGTTCATGCAAATATAGGGATTGGAAGGGAGTAGTTTGGGTGTGGGCTTCAGCTGTCTCTAACAAAGGTTATTATTTTAGCATTGTATTATTTTGTGAGAAGCATGTATATTAAAGAGTTATTTCAATATTCTGGCTTCTCCATGATTTCTTTCTCTTTATGTGGTGTTGGGTTAATTATTTAAATTTGATTATATGCATTTCTAACTCTAATTAAGCCATTTGCTTTGTCGTCAAGCATGTTATTGGATCTTGAATGTAATGTAGTATACAATAATGTCTATTACACGATTGTGCTAAGTGGCATTGTGGTTGTGAATGGTGAGTGATGTTGTGTGCAATTATACCGAATGTAGTTTAGACATGTTGTCTCTTTTACAGGGTGTGGTGAGTGGTTAACTGGCCAAACCTTCTGCAGGCTGTTGTATATACTGATAGGTTTATGCTTCTCTTGGTCCCATCCTATTTATCTAGTGGTAGTTATGTTCATTTTGGTCATGCAGCATGGAAATCTATGGCATTGACGGGGCAAACATCAAAGTGCATATATTGATAGTTGTGTGGTTGTCTTGGTCATGTCCTGTTGCGCTAGCAACAAGTATGTTTTTTGGTCATATGGTATGGAAGTCTGTGGTTTTGATGGGTCTAACATCACAAAAGTCTTTTGCATTCATTTTTCTTTCTATCCACTTCTTTCTGCATTCAGTTCACTTAAGATTATGATATTTTGCAGCATCAACTCTGACCTTATCTTTCTTATTACTTGATGTCTCACTGTTATGTGAGATGATGTTAACAAGTCTTATCATGCATTATTTAATGTTGAGGATGGATGTTTCCTTTAATGAGCCTACAAAATTTGAGATTTTTTTTAAAAAAATTTGGTATCTCACTGATCATATATATGAGTAATGAATATCAATATGATTTGGCTGTTATGCTAAAGTATTCCCTCTTTTTATATGTTGAAAAAATCCAAGTGGTCTGAGTGAGGTGCTTTAGTTTCAGGTACTAGTCTTTGTTTCCTCTGGTTCTTAGGGATTAACATATTGATTATGCCAATTGGAGATAGCCAATGTTTTCTTTCTGTGTGGACTTCGTGCTCCTAACTTATGGTATGCCCAATTTTGCTATGGATAGGAGTATGCCAGTGATTTACTTTCTCAGATTGGATTGCCAATTTGATTCTTGGCTTCCTTACCTGTTTAGTCATATGCATGCCTAAGTTTAAATGAGCCTGTTTTCTCTCCCGAAGGGCATTAAGGGTAGTAGTGGAAGCATTATCTCTGCTGACACTGTAAATTGGTATGTGGATTTTGTTAAATTCCACAGATAGTGCTTTCATTCTTTGCTGTCAACAATGGCACATGTTTTGCTGAGGTATTTAGTATTGTGGGTGGTTATACTAGCCAAGGACACTATAATTGAATGCTTAATCATTTGTGCTATGCATGCCCGAGTTTAACTGAACCTGTTTTCTCTCCCTAAGGGTGTTAAGAAGAGTTATGGAAGCATTATCGAGCAACTTTGGATTACATTTTTGTACTTAATTTCTACAGAAATTGTGGTTTGTCCTCAATTTCATTTATTTAAAGAAATAAAGACATAACATTGTGTTTTTTCCTTGTATGCTTTTAATTTCTACATCTTGGGTTTTAATCTAATGATTTTTAATTGTTTGTCGTAAATAAAATTGTATTAGAGGAACACATGTATAATTCTTATGGTATTATTGATGGGAAAATTCAAAAATTTACAAAAAAAATACCATAACAAAGGTAGTTATAATTTAAGACAAAAATTATCATTCGCTCCAATTTTAATCGATCAGAATTATATATATATATATATATATATATATATATATATATATATATATATATATATATTGTTTTTATCATTTACTAAAATATGCCATCTTTGGCATGATTTTCCATATCATGACCTTGTTATATATAAATATATGAAACCGTATAAGAATCAATTTCATTTTATCCTTTGAAATTTTGTGTGGGTATATATATTTATATAAAGGGACACAAAATGCTACTGTATTTTCAGGTTTTTCCCACACTACTGGGCACAACATTCAAATAGTAAACATACGTTATCCCTTAAACACCCCCTATTCTCTCTCTCTCTCTCTCTCTCTCACTCACTCACACACACACACACACACACACACACACACACACACACACACACACACACACACACACACACACACACACACACACACACACACACACACACACACACAGACAGACACACACACACACACACACACACACACACACACAAGAATGTGTATTCTATGGCCATTGCCACCCATTTATGGGCTTGCAAATCATACTCCATTTCACATTATCAGGTATGTGTGTGTAGGTGTTTGTGTGTATACAGATTTGACACATATAGATTGGGTATATGCAAATAATCTTAAGAAGAAATAGATATTTGAAATAAATATACAAAATAACCTCCCATTAATCCAAGATGAGGATTGTAAACAAATAGAAACATGTGAACAATATCTATAAAACTCCATGAGAATACCTGGTAAAACTACCAAAACCAAATAGAAATCAAAGTTGAAATGAAAATGAGATAAAGGTAATAAGAAAATGTTATAAGGATATTTAGGGTATTTAAATTTTTACTTAAGATCTATGGTGCACAATGATTGATTCTAAGGCCCCGGTTTGATCTAGCTTCTACCACTTGGCTAATGGCCCCCTCAAGTTGACTATCCCTTTTAAATTTTGCAAGTGGTTATTATTCATTTTCCCTTTCCCTTGGTTGGATAAATATACTTGACATATTTGAGTTGAGATTATTGTTTTTTTAGATTGTTTAACACTTTTGACTGGATCTTAGAACCGGGGGGTTCTTGGGTCCCCTCCCTTAACAATTTCCATAGACCAAATATAACAATGTCAACACAAATCTTACGATGCAAGCCAAGCAAGGAAAAGCTACTGAACCACCATCTTGGCCACTAGCCATGCCAAGCCAATACTACCACTACCAAGAGAAGAGAAACCGGACTCCACCGCCAATGATGCTAATACCACCACCGGCGTGAAGAACTTCCACCAAGCCAACTCACTGATGCAAACACAACCAAGACCAGCCACTAAGCCACTATCCTAGCCACCGGAAGCCTCTAGTCTGGTTCGTCACCACCAGAGAAGAGCACCGATCGCAACCACTGGTGATGCGACAACCAACCACCATCGATAACCACCCCCGAAGGGGATCGCACCCAGCGGGGTTTGAACCTAGGTGGATCCTGACCCAACCATCCATCTTAATCGATCCACCCAAACCCCATTAGCTAGTTAAGATTATTGTTGGAGTTAGGGGTTTTATTAAATAAAACTAGGGGATAATTATTATTACTTAGACTTTATTAGGAAAATGTTGCTTTGTTGAGCAAAAATCAGGCCCTCCATTAATTAAATAAACCCCCGAATAGGATAAAATTTGGTGGAAAATATTTTAACCTTTGTGTATTTGAACCTAATCTAATTACTTGGAAAATGCTTAGAATTAAATTATTACATGCATGGGTAATTAAGGCTCTACGTTTTAAAAATTAACCTAAAGATATAGAAAATTTTGTTTTAACATTCAAGGATGACTTGGTGGCACACTTAGTTAAACGCAATCCATTAATTAAATTGGTCCTATTCTTTGTTCACCATGGGATCCAACCTTACCCCCTTAATGAAAATTAACAACTTTGGTCAATGATTAATTACTATCTCTTCTTTGTTTTCACGAGATCACTTGGAGGGAAATACATAATTGAAACTTATGTGGCTCTAATCGTGAAAATAGTAGTACAATCTATCTTCATAATTCCATAACTAATTTTAGAGGACCCAAATTTTGTTAACATAAGTGATCTTTCTTTGTGCAAATGGAACTAAGATTTTCTCTTACCATATTATACATCTTTAATGAGATAGATCAATAGTGTTTCGATCATTCTTTTCTTAAAGTAATGTTTAAAACAAAAAATGCGCTAGATTTAGCGGGTCAACAAGATTATGAGATGGCTCAATTGGTTCAAATATCAATGTGCATCACAATTTGGTAAAAAATACAAGATGTTAAAAGGATTCTGAAAATGGATGTTGACAGGATTCAACAATCAAAAGATCCCAACGACCCAATGACATAACATAAATAAAAGAGCTCAAATTCAAATTCGAAAATGAGTGAGAGAGCCAAAAAGTATATAGAAGAGCCAACCTGCTTGAGAAAATTTGAAATGAGGAGAGAGAAGCATGAATGCACTCTTGAATATAAAAGGGGACGAGTTCACAATTTTGGGATGACAGAGGGAAAGGCACAAAAGCTAGTAGAGTGTGGCTAACTATTATTAGGCCATTATAGCCAAATTAGAGTGCAACCAGTCTAGCCACTTGTTATGTTAACACTAAGGGTTATTATCTTTGATGAGAATTTGAACCTCACTTATCATCTACTTCATGACCATTGTTTCCATGAGCTGGTTCTCGAAAGATGTTTTAATGGTTTCAACACTATCACAAGCCTCTTGGTGTTCTATCTTTACTAGTTGTTCCAAATGATCTTCTTTTATGCATACCGAATCAATCTTGACTTGTTGTTTACTATGGTGTGAATTTCATAGTGTTTCATCATATTGAAAATAAAAACGAGTATGATGTTAGGTGTAAAAATGAAAAAACATAACCTTCTCCATGGTTATTTTGAGTCTGAAAATCCATCTTCGTGATGGAACCATCATTTTATTAAGTGGAGTAAACGTTGAAACATTCAAGAATATTACTATTCATATATTCCTTGTTGAGAAGGTTTTCATCTTGAACTAAGTTGCATTAGGGGACTCAAACACCATCTTATCAATATGTTCTTTATTGAGAAGATCTCCATCTTATTGAAAGGAGAATGAGCACAAGGTTGGGGCTGAAATATCAAGATCATCATTTTCCCAATCTTTATCATTATGAACTTGGAGATTCATCTCCATAATGAAGTCATTCTATTTTTGAGTATATTAAACTTCGAGAGGCCTAAACACCTTGTTGTTTATGCATTCTTTCTTGAAAGATTCATCCTCTCCCAATGGGAAAGAGAAATATTCATATTCATAATCATATTCATTGGACAGATCTGCATGATGAGCCTTGAGAAAATGATTAGAAATATGGGGCTCACCTTCCAATAAATTTTTTGATATAATTTTTTTGTCATACAAAATAACTAGCATGAAAATTGAAAATTTTGAAGCATGACAACTAAGCCCCTAATTGAAAACTAGGCTTCCTAGCGAATTGTGCATCGTTCCTCTGGCCAAAATTCCCTCAGTTCAACCTTTACATTGGCTTAGAGGAAATTTCTAACAATTTTTTCAAGTTTGTTTTAGTGTGCATGGATGACTACTCAAGGTGATTAATGAATTCAGTAAGATTCAGTGAAAGATAACTTCCTCCGAATGACTAAAAATGCCATTTTTGGCCATTTCGCAGTTGGTAAACACTCTCTGAGAATGTTCAAGAAAATTCTAAAGAATCTGAGGGTGATTTTAGAGAGAATTGAAGGTGTATGAAGCAATTTAGGAAAAATTAAGAAATAAAACACTCTGCATGCTCCTAAAGCATCAATTCCGAGATGGTTTATGCATGGAACAGTTTAATGAAAGAAGACGGATGATCTAAGTCATTCTAATTGTGGCAGAAGGGAGCCATCCTAGTTCAAGTAATTCATTGAAAGGAAATAATGCGGATCACATTTTGTCAAGGAAAAAGTTAGAGATAGTCACTTGTATAACGAGTGAAATCAGAAACATCAAGAGGTCTGTGAAAGATCTCAAACATCAAGATATTTATCGAAACTCAAGGTCATTAAGGATGTGGTCATCAAGAGCATGATGAGAATATCACTATGACTGATGATTATAGTCATCTCAATCTCATGAGTAATGCATACCTCATGAGATTGTTTATAAAAAATTAATCAATGATTAGTAATGAGCTCACATATTTCAAGTCACGGAGGTGGCATTCATCATGTTTCATTTCCATGTGGAGATAAAGAACATGAAATTAGTTCTCATATATTCGTTCAAGTTCTATTTAGGAATCGATCCTTCTAGCATGACGAGGAAACCTATCTTCATGAGGAAAATTTGAGAAAGAGGGTGTTTAGAAACCATAATTATGTTTCCACTCATGTGAAATTTTGGTTAGGAAACTGAATTATGAAGAGGTCATCATGTTAAAAAGTGAAATGTGAGGTTCAAGGAGTGAGTTGATTATCAACATATCTTGACTCTGCAATTGTGTTCAAAACTCTTCCAGGAACAAGTTAGGATGATCTAGTCAAGCATCTAATACCATCATGTGTGAAGGATCAAGAAGTCATCTATCCCCATGAGAGGCATATGAGCAAGAAGTGTATTCGTCCTAAATTTGATTCAAGTCAAGGAGTATTTTAGATCCAGTAAGGGTGAGAGGATAATCTCCATATAGAGGATCATGTATGCAATAATGAGAAACCATCTCAATTCCACTCGATGTCATTCACTTGTTGGTGTTCTTAAACATTCATTCAAAACCTTCTAGTGTGATCACACCTCAAGGAAGAATCACATTACAATCACATCATTTCAATTCAATATATGGTCATAGGATAAGAATCTAGTTTAGGGAGTAAGCCTTATATCTGTGAGTTGAAGACATGTCACAATAAGTGAAATACAATCATGAAATGGTTCAAGCATTAAAGATATTATTTGTGATCACTAGGGTGAATTGTGAAATGTGTAGAGAAGTAAGAAGGTGATCCCCACTTATGCCTTGTAATCAGAAGAGGGTCATCATGTTCCTACCATAATGCAGATCTCTTAACAGTGTTTCTAAACACTCATTCGATGTTGTGGAATGCTTCACATCTCATGGAAGAGGGATATTGTGATCACAATACTTTAAGTCAACAATATCTTCATTAGAAAAGGTTTCATCTTCATCAGATTGATCAACCCTCTTCTCTATCTCTCAACCTTCTTCTCTCTCCATATTCTAATTCTTCACTAAGAATGCACTTTTTCCTTATTTTATCTTATTCACTTAAGTGACCTTCTATTTAACATTGTAAGAGTCCTTTTTCATCAATAAGAAAAGGACTCATTTACATTTCCTAGAAATATGGAAGGTCAAAAATGATGAGGAAAGGTGAAAATTCACATGGTGGGGGGTGGGGGAGTGTTGAAAGGATAATTTGTAATGTTATACATTGGATTGGATTCTCCATTCCAAAGGGTTAGCAATTATTGATTGTTGTATGTTGTTGAGATTTACCACTACTACATCAAGCAATAAAAGTTGCAATTCCTCTATTTTATTTGTCTATATTCCTCTATCCCCCCTACTCTCCAAATTTGAAAGCATTGTGATATTGTACAACCAAGAAGGAATTTTGTGTCCTTAATTGATATATTTATAGAGTTATGTGTCTTTGGTTTTTTAATCTTGTTGATTGCTTACATTTTTGTGTTATTCTAATTGAATATGGATCTACTCCAGTTGATGTATGTTAATTCTATAAACCTACTCAAAACATTAACCCTCTCTCATTATTTCTTTAACTCAACTTTACCTCCCTTCAAAAAAAAATTCTCCCTTGTACTCTATATAACAACTTTGACAAAGGTTTAATGGAGTATTATTGTGTGATCCCTAGCCTAATGACCACCCCAAAATTTTAGTTAGTTTACATTAAATAATGGGAGCCTCCCCATACACAATAAGGAGGGGATTAGCCCCATGACCATTAGTGGAAACCAATAATGTTCATGGTAATAAATTATTTCACCAACACATTTATTCTTATTGATTCACATTGCTCATCACCTTGGGATTTGTTTGTTGTAAGCCAAGACTTTTATGACCTTCATCACTATTAAAAATATAATATGCAATCATACTTGGTGGGAAGAACCAACTGTCAAGATCTGACTACATCAAGTCATCATGATGGTTTCCAAGCAGCTCCATCACACTTGGATACTCCTCCATCAATATGGGAGGCTCAACATCTTCCTCTGAAGCCACAAAAAATTTGTAATACCTTAAATCTTGAAAAAGGATATCCTCCCTTGGGTCATCTAGTATTTGAATGGTGTATTTCATTTTCCTAATGGGAAGGAGCTTCTTCATCTTACCATTGACTGGAATGGTGGCATGCGACCAATCCATCTGTATATCTCCACCAATGTCCCTGTAGAAGCTTTAGCTCAACAACATATGATATGAGGTTGGCATGTCTACTACAAGTATTTTCATCATGATCTTCTTGTCAGGAAAATATGTAAATTTTACTTAAGCATATTTGACCTGACCAACAAGAGGTACTTCTTTGGTTTCCATATAATAACAATGGCTAGTAGTGGGAATGAGAGAGAGAGACCAAGATATTTAGAAAATTTTGCGGGCATGACATTTTCAGAGGCCTTGGAGTTAATAATAGAATTATTAGGTTTATATCCATTGCATAGAAAGGCTAGATAGAAAGTTTATTCTTTCCCAAAGGTGAAGGGTGTGGAAGCAAGAAATTTATGAGAAGTGGTATGAGGATCGGGAGTTATTTCTTTGGAAGTGGAATTTTTAGAACATGAACTTGAAATGATTCCTTTGATAAACTGTACAAGCCTATTAAATTAATTGGGACGAATTCTCAAGTATTCAGGCTCAGAAAAATGAATTTTGGGTTTCTTATGATGGTCAATGATGTTAAAAGGTGAAGAAGTTGTAAGAACATCGAAATAATGACAACCTTAACAAGAGTAGGATTTGCATTCTTAGGATCAATAGAAGTTGAAACTAGTTTTTCAATAGGAGATGAAATATTGTTACTTAAAGTGGAAAATGGAGTCTTGACTGAGGTAGTCTCAAGCTTCTTCTTGGCTGACCCCATGGAAGCATAAATTGATTATCCTCCTTTTGTTTTTGTTTTTCATAGAGTTACCATTTTAGGATTCAAATGCTTTGGTTAGGCAATGAAAGAAGAGGTTTATTTCTCCATTTCTAAGTGAATGAACATTACACAATAGTAGGGTACCGAAAACACATGAGGGGAGTCATTCTATCTCTATATCTTTGTGACTGACCATGCCTTGGGAGCCATGTTGGAACATCGAGATGAATAAGACAAGGAACAAGATGTCTATTAAATTAGCCACACCCTTCATGATTTTGAGACTCGTTACCTTGAAATAGAAAAGTTGTGTTGTGCCTTGTTGATCCAAAACCTAGGGGTTTTATATTTAAAGAACAAAATAAAAATTGTGCCATATGTAAATCGAAGAACTATATCTGAAAAGAGATTTAAAATACTAAAAAAGACTCTGAATATATTAGCTATCTCTGCAAGGAGATGTTTGTCTCCCCCTTGTGGGTTACATATGCTTTTATACTAATTTTAGAAATACGAAAAAGACACCTAGAGGAATGTGTAAGGTCACCGGTATTGAGTGATACATAGTGTTTTATTTTCCGAGAATTAAATGTGCGATAATTTTGCAAAACATAATATTTTTAGAATTTACTATTTTTAGAAAAAATTACAAAAATTGCAATTTGGGACCTTTAGACATGGATTTAGGGTTCAAAATTTTCCAAACAAAGTTAGGAAAACTTTTTTCATGTTCTACGCATTCCAAGCTTTCTGTTGCACTTTGAATGGAATCAATTAGAGCTATGGTGCAAAAGTTATCATTCCTAAAAGTTGTGCCACTATAATTGTTGCATGGGTTGTGGTCTGGAGCATTCCTCTCTCCTTTAGAAACAATGGTCCCCATTGCACCAAGAGGTCCCATAAAATGTGGAAATTTTTTCTTTACCTAGCACGCGGTGAGCCACTCACCTTAATGACTAAGATTCCCTTTCTTAATCACCTGATAGAGCTGTATAGGTTGTCCTTTGGTGGTCTGTGTCAGAGATTCAAAAATATGATCTTCTTCAACTGGGGAAAAGCTTTCTGGGTTGAGCTTGGATATGTTTAATAGTTTTGCTATGATTTAAGTATCCAGAAGAGGTGGGTGATATGGCTTGAGGAGGTCCACAATGAAGATGAGATGCAGACCAAGATATGGTGGAAGATTTAACTAGAAATAATTTTCTCTTACTTGTTTGGTCAGAGTGTAAGGACCATACCAGAGAGGTCGAATCTACCTATGTGGACCTGCAAGCCTTTCCTTTTGAAGTTGCAGCCAGACCTTATCCTCAACCTGGAAATGATTTGAAACCCTGTGTTGATCATGGTGCATTTTATATTTTTTATTCATCTTCTGTAAAATATCATGGACCTGGTGTTGAGTGTGATGGATCTGTTCAAAAAAACTTGTCACTTTTTCTACTTCAGTTTTTCTATGTGGCATGTATTCCATTGCATACACTGGAATGCATACATCAATGGGTATCGTAGGCTAGAATTTGTAACAATATTTAAATGGAATTTGTTTGGTGGAGTTGCACATGGCTTGATTATATCAATTTTGTATGTAGGGAAGGGCCTCATCCCATATACGGGGGTTCTTGGAGTGGTACATACAAATATTGTGAACAATTAGGCGGTTTACCACCTCTGTTTGTCCGTCAATATGTGGGTGGAAGGATGTGGACTTCATCAACATAGTGTCCATCAACCCCCATAATGTGGACCAGAAGATGCTTAGGAACCTGCTATCCCTATCAGAGACAATAGAATTGGGAAGCCCAAAGTTGATCCATACTTGAATAAAATAGAGTTTAGCAGTATCTTCAGTAAAAATATTTTTCTTACAAGCAATCATTATATCCATTTTGGAAAATCGATCAACTATGAAAAAAACACTATCATTCCCATGTTTTAAAGTTCATAAACCTGAGAGGAAGTCCATCAAGACAGATTCCCAAGGCTTGGTTGGTTCTGATAATGGTGTGTATAATCCTTGTTTCTTGTTAGCTGGCTTGGAAATTACACAAGGAGTGCAAGAGTTAATGTACTTCACCACATCATTCATTAGGTTAGGCCAATACAAATGCTTTTGAAGTATTTCTAGTGTTTAATCTATGCCAAAGTGCCCTATGGTCTTGCTGAAGTGTGCTTCCTAGACCATCTTATGTTATTTATTAGCTAGAACAAAGATGATTCCCATGTGACAGAGGAGGTTGTCCTGTAGATAGAAATTGGGGACATGGTTTTCTCTTAGAAGGTCCTGATATGTGTTCAAAAAGTAAGGGTCCTTCTCATACAAAATACATCAACTGGAAGTCTCATGTCCACCGAGATCAAGAATAGTTGTGAGGGCTGCAATAGGAGGGTGGATAAGGAAATATACTGCTAAATTAAAACTTCCCTTCTAATGTTTTATTATTAGGTGAAACTGCTGAAGGTATGCAGCCCACTTTAGGTGTCTCTCATTCCTTAGATTTCTCAGTGTCTTAAGGAATTCCAAAGGATTGTGGTCTGTGTGGATGAATGTCTCCTTCCCCAGAATGTAGAGTTTCCACTACTTGTAGGGATGGAATATGGCATAAAGCTCCTTGTCATATATTGGGTACTTCTTGAGCGTGTCATTAAATATTTCACTATGATATGCAACAAGGTGGCAATGTTACATGATAACAACTCCTAAGGCGTACTCAAATGCATCCGTCATCAATTCAAGAGGTTGATGTAAGTCAGACAAAGAGAGAACATGGGCTGATCATAACCTTAATTTCAAACCTTTGAATGCTCTTTATTGTGCCTCCCCTCATCAAAACTTGTACTTTACAACTTCCAAACTCCATTACTATCTCCTTAATAAAAATATTAGGTCATCACAAGCTTTAATCCACTCAAATATATGCATTCCAAACCATATCACTCAATGGCTCATGTTAATGACTAAATTTGACCTTGAATTAATATGTCATAAATCCATTAAAGGGTAGGTCATTTCTGATCAACTTACTAAAGCTCCCCTTCCTACCAATCAACTTCCTTACGAACACTTTCCTAGAAAATCTATCAACACTATGGATCATGATAACACCCCTCTTAAAATGTCCTTTTTCTTCGACCCTTGGGATACTCCTATTCCATTATCCTTCAAATTGAATTTGAAATGCACTAATAACATGGTGGAATATGAGGCCTTCATCATGGGAGTTTAGATCACCACATTTCTCAGCATACAAATCCTTGACATCTACGGAGACTCACAACTTGTGATCAGCCAAATCAAAGGTATCTACCAATGTAAAAATGAGGTCCTACAAAAATATAAAACCATTATCGAGGACTTACTATAACTCTTCGACCACTATGAAATCCAAACTATCCCTTGTTCATCTAAAAAATTCACAGACACAATGGTTTATCTTACCTCTCTCATCCCTTTATCACTAGATGATTCTAGACTCTTCGTCATCGTACACAAATTCGATCAACCATCCTATACCAAAAACAAAATTCCCACCATTAATCACATAGAAGATAGTTCATCTGACACCTAATATACACAAACATATGATTATATTTTCATTAACAAAGTAATCTCAGATATATCCAGAAATGGCAAAATATCTTTTCAATAATGTGTGTCTTTCTATTTCATACTAGGGTTATCCTTTACAAAAGAGAATTTTACAGCCTCCTCGGGTGTCTTATAACTCTAGAGTATCTTCTATATATCCAAGAAGTCTATGATGACATATGAGATGAACACTTTAATAGTTTCTTTGTCGATAAATGCATCTCATGCATGGGATACTATTGGCCTACACTTAACCAAGACTATTGTGACTACATTAATAAATGCATCAAATTTCAACAACATTCCAATCTCAACATATCTATAGACACACTCTTTAACTAGAACAATATTTTTGGCCCTTCTCATAATGAGGGCTTGACCTTATTGGACTTATCAACCATTGATCATCACAACGACACAATTCCATCATCACAATGACTGATTAATTCACTAAATGGGTGGAACTATCCCCCTTATCTCCACTAAAGTAGATAAAATTGTCGACTTCTTCCATCATCACATTATATTTTGATTTGGTATTCCACATAAAATCATAACAAATAATGGCAAAGCCTTTAAAAACAAGAAAGTTCAAAAACTTTACAGCACCTACAACATCAAACTCAACTTTTCATCTCCTTATTATCCACAAGAAAATGGCCAAGTCGAAGCGTCCATCAAATTCCTCGTGAAAAATATTGACCAAGCTCATAGAAATTGGCATCTTTAATTACATTTGCATTATATGCATATTGGACCAGATTTCAAACCCCTACATATGCTACACCATTCTCCTTAGTATAGGGACCCAAATTTGTTCTTTCTCTTGAAGTCCAAATCCCATCTTTCCCTTAAATATATTATCCTTGATGAAGAATATCTTCAAGAACACCTATCACAACTTGAACTACTAGATGAATGTCATCTAACTGTCCTTGAATATATCAACATCTATTAAGAATGAATCAAATTAACCTATAATAAACATCTCAAATAACGTGATTTTAACATTGGCGATCTTGTTCTCAAAGAAAACTAACATGTCACTAACATGAAAAAGAGAAAACATGGAAAGTTTTCTTCAAACTGGTTTGGACCATATATTTATCGTTTAGCTTCCCTTGATGGTAAATATGAAAAGGATCCTCTTAACACCCTATACTTGCAACCGTTCTATTGTTAAAATATTGACTCATGAGACCTTAGTCAAACTATGATCTCCATACATTAACCCATGCATCCTATCACTTTTGTAATGATTTAGAATTATGTGGTCTTCCTTCATCCTATCAGTCATGACCTTGAATATGGGCACCACGGATCTGCTCATAACACATTCCATATGGACAAGTTCCCTGATCACAATAAGGGAACCCCACGATCATTACTCTCCTCATCCCCTATCTTATCTCGATTAATGAGATGACAAAGACATACATGCAGCTTACACATTTACTTATCCCCTTCTAAAGGGGTTACAAAGGCTTTCCTTCAACTCAAAAATAAAAATATCTATGGGATCTGGCTATAATGAAAATATAGACCGATCCCTCAAAGGAGGACTATCAAAAATAAATTCATGTCAAATAAACTTGTAGATCAATCCCTTGAAGGATGGCTACCATAAGAATCAAAATTCAATAAAATCATAGACCACTCCCTTGAAATATGGATATCTAATAAAAATACACAAAGAAGACTCCCCGTATTTATCAATCCTCATGTCAAAAAGGGCTTCCCACATTGATTAGCCTTCATATAAAAAATTAAAAAAAGAAACCATCCTAGGAAGGCTTCCTACATTTATCAGCTTTCATGTAAAACATAAACTTCCTGTATTGATAAAATTTTGCAATATAATAAAGGATGGGGAAAAAACTTGGGAACTATCATGAAGAATTGTTTCCCCATGTTTTCTAGTAACAAATATTTCCCATGTCAAGAAAAGGATATATACAATTATCCCACATCCATCTATGATCCTAGTATGACTAACCATTATGAGTCACATGTTAACACCTAGTATAAGGCCAAATGTGAATTATATATATATATATATTAGCTACCATCCTACACTATATGTGTCCATAACAATAAAGAAGCAAACATTTTACATTAGATATGATCCATCATATAGTGCATAAATGTAACAACAAGATCATCATCTGTCATAATCACATCTAATATAATCAGAATCATGACATATATTTCTAATTCAAAAACATGCATCCATAATACATCACATCAAAAATATAATTGAAATCATCAACTACATCTATCACATTGTCATAATTATAAAAAATCAAAACATAACTCAAACATAAAAATCATGTATATATATCAAAAGTGTCTATATATCATCAAGGGATTCACAAGCCTCATATAACACATATTTATACATCGTCAAAAGGGCTTCGAAAGAGCCTCATACATCAAAAGTATCATCAAAATCTAAAAAATATCCAATGAACTGAATGTCCATCAATTAGATACTCACTCAGGAACTGCTACCATGATCATCATCTGGGCCTATGTTCGGTCCCTTGCCTAAACCTCTAGGTGGATGACCTACACTCATGACACTACCTGAAGTAACTTGTCTCCATCAAGCTAAAAACACAATATAAAGAGGCTCATTTAGAAGCCTCCACCTCACTATGTCCTCCTAATAACAAATTTCATCACACAAGGTCTGGTAGTTAGCCACACTCACATCACAAGGTGGCCCCATCTAACCACTAGTCTAATCTCTAGCTTCATGTATTTCAGACCCTAAGATCAATGGGCATGTCACTCCAAAGGCCTTCCATAAGGCCTCTCTCTTTGTCTCTTATATATTGTTTCTATTGTATATGGCTTGTGTACGTTGTGCATGTACAGTAGTGAGCTGTTGGCTCAACCCATCTCTCTCCCTAGTCATAATATCCCTCTCACTAATCAGTGTGGCCCACTTGGCTAGAAATGATGCATTCTCAGTCTCTAAACCTCCTATAGTGGCCTCCAATAAAGTCACTTTATCACCCTCATCCCCTCCCCAAGTGCCAACCTCTAGTGTAGTTGTTACACGAGCATGCACCTGCCTCTCAAAACCATCTAGCAGCCCCTGCTATCATACAATTTAGGCCTCTATCACTCTAACATCATCATGCCCCACCACTACCCCCTGTGCATCCACTATCACCCCTACCCCCTCCTTATATTCCATATCAACTGCCTCTTGAACATATAGCAGTGTTACATCCAATTCATTGTTATCTCTCCTATAAGTTGTTGCCGTCTCTAGTACATCCTGAATCAACCCAAATTATCACTTGATGTGAACAAACCTAATAAGTTGCCATTGTTCATCCCTTTGACCTCACACCCACCTATTCTACTACAGGGCCCTCAACTCTCCCTTTGTACCAGGACATGTACCAAAAAACTTGTAAAAGGCCTCCAAACAACATATCCACCCTGCAAGTCAGCTAGGAGTTAGCTATAGTGATCCTCACCTTTAATAGGACCTATAGCTACATGATCTGATAACCACCTCATAAAACAAACTATATAACCTAATTCAACCCATCTCATCTATGACACCCCCTTGTCTGAGCCACTGTAATGTGCTCGCAGGCCTAAAAATCCAATAAAAATGATACATCTACTTTAAATATGCATCTAGTCCTCCAAGACCATAGCTCCCTGTAAACTTGTGCCAACAAAGAAGGTGTCTAAGAAAAATATGTCATGTAATCCATCATATCGGCTAAAAACCCAATCAACATTCAAGAAAATTAGCCTCCGGTTGAATACAATAATGCGTAATAGATAATACCCATCATCAACATCGTGACTAGAGCCTGACCTTCCTCATCATCACTATATAAAGCTCTATATGAAAACGTTGTAGAGGTATAAAACACATCATCACCATATAAATGTTACATCACAACACCCCTGCTCCCCTCATCAATTACATACACCTACTCACCCTGCACTAGTAAGTGTAAGATCATGTGTATATCCTGCAATGACACTATCATCTCTCATGTAGGAAACCAAAACATGCATGTGACATGGTCCTATAGCTCAAAAAAATATAATAATAAACCCATATCTCTATGAATGTGTCTGTAATGACGTATCCCTCCTAATACAACCTCCTCCAAATGATCCCAATCAACATCTGATAATTGATCTCAAACATCATCTATTATCTTTGAGATCCTATCATGTGTAGTCAATCTCTCTCTAGCCTACATCCATAATGAAACAACACACCATCACAAAAAATTAATAAAAAATCAACAAAAATCAATCACAATTTTTTATCAAAACACTGGAATTGCTAGCAAATCTACTCAAATTATTGGTGACCCTATCAAAATCACCAATGACCCCTAAATCACTAGCGGTTTCGAAGTGATTCAAAATTTTTAGAAAAAATAAAAAAATAAAAAAAATAAAACAAAATCCAAAAAACACCACCTACCTTGGCACGAGTGGGATTCCATCAAATTAATTTTTCATGGGATTTTAAGATTTTCAAAGCACTTTTTATTGAATGAAATTGTTTTTAATTTACCAATTTATTTAAAAATGATCCCTACACCTTACCCCATGGTAATAGTAGGAATCATGAGCTCATCACCAAGGATAAGGCATAGGCGAGTAAGGGCACCTCCATCCTTTCCCAATCTCACGCCACTAGTAAGAGATGTGAGCTCAACACCGAAGGTTGGTGGGTAAATAAAATTTTTGTATTGATTTTGAATTGAGATATATACTTTTTTTTAAAAAAAACTCTAAGTTATGCTTTTGGGAAGGAGACATTGCCCTTAGCCTCAACCGCATGCAACCAGTAAAATGCGAGGTCTCAACACCAAAGGATGAGATATGTGAACAAGCAACCCGGGTAAAAAAATTTAGAATGCTTTTGCTACCAAAGAGGTTTTTCTGGGGAAAGATATGACATCATGAATCTTCTAGAACTAACTATAGGAAAAGACACCTATGTTAGAAGGAAGTTATAAGAATAACCAAGTATGCAGGCCTTGGTAGGATTAGTGTCAAAATTTTGTCTTGTCTTGTTTAACTAATGAAATGATCAGGAATGTTGATGAAATATTATGAATGCTTGAGAAGATGTGATTTAAATGATTGCCAATGCCTTCAGAAGTTTTGAAAGTTACATGAAAATAAGTTCCTTGATTACAAATTTCACATAATGAATTAGCAGATGATAATGCAATAGTGTACATGTGGAAATGTGGATGAATTATGGGCCCAACCACTTGGACCTGAAATTCCTTCCTTCACCAATTTTCTTATCTATCCAGGTATTAAGTCTTAATACCAAATCTCCATCTAATATATCACGTTCATATACCTTCATATTGTACTGACGACACATCCATTCAACATAAGCTCTAGAGTGTGCCTCAACTCTGAGCTGAGCTTCATCAAGGGTTTCTAGCTCAATGAGTCATGCCTCATGATATCCTTCTTCTCCTAAAATTCCTTGTAATGATATTCGGAGACTAGGAATTTCAACATCGAGCGACAAGTTCACTTCCAAACTGAACACTAACGAATATGGGGTTGCCCCTGTCGGTGTTCTACTAAAGTTTTA
Organism: Taxus chinensis; assembly: GCA_019776745.2. Classification (NCBI taxonomy): domain Eukaryota; kingdom Viridiplantae; phylum Streptophyta; class Pinopsida; order Cupressales; family Taxaceae; genus Taxus; species Taxus chinensis. The sequence goes on from CM034147.1 coordinate 329,982,791, forward strand.
TAGGCCCATAAGGCTAAAAATAACTTTAAGTGCCAATCATGCTTGTTATCCTTAACAGTTTTCAGGAGGATGGATTTTAGAATTTTATTAGTTGCCTTAGCATGTCCATTGGCCTGAGGATAGTATAGAGAGGCGGTGTGGTGATTTATCTTGAAAATTTCACACAATTCATACACCTCTTTGTTTTTAAACGATGTGCCATTATTAGAGATAATGACCTGTGGGACCCCATATCTACAAATGATTTGGTTCAAAACAAAATTTTCATTTACAAACCCTGGTACAGTGGTAAGAGGCATGGCCTCAATCCACTTTGTGAAGTACTACGTGGCCATCATTTAAAATTGTGGCCATCCATAGATGAGGGAGAGAATTTCCCTATCAACTCTAAGCTCCACGTGGAAAATGGCCAGGGTGTTGCAATCGGTTGTAGAGATTGGGTAGGAATGTGAATCTCGTGAGAGAACTCCTTACATTTATGGCACTTTTGTATGTAATCTACTACGTTGTGTTCTAAGGTGGGCCAGAAATAGCCCATCTGGTGTATCTTTCTAGTGGTTGCATGTCCTCCAAAATGACCCCCACATACTCTGTTGTGGGCTCCATAGAGGATCTTTTCAAATTCTTCCTCATTGACACACCTTAGAAACATTCCATCAAAATCTCTATTCTACAAAACTTATTCTATGACTACGTACTTGGCGGCTATGACACATAACCGTCTTCTCTATTGCAATGTCGCTCCCTCGGGGTATATGTGGTTCATAATAAAATTGACAATATCTGAATACCATAGACATGCAACAATAGGAGGTTTGACCTCTATATAATATATACACTCATCGGGGAAACTTAGGTCCACTAATTCTCCACTGTCTAATGGGTTATCTGCCAACCAATTGGAAATGATTTGTCCCTTAACGAACTTTTGGTTAACATAAGTCAAATATAATTCTCCCATTAAGGTTATGAAGCGTCCAATTTTTTTGGACATCTAACCTTGTGTTACGAATGTCCAAAGATAGTATGTTTTAACAATAATCCATTTTTCTTGGCTAAGCATATAACACCTTAACCATTTTGTGGAAAATACTATAGTGAGGCATTTTTTCTACCTGCGTATAATGTGTCTCATAGTCTAGTAAAGTACGCATGATGAAGTAAATTACACGTTCGCACTTGTCATTGTCTTCTTGTCCCAACATACACACTAATGAGATGTTGGTAGCACAAGAGTATAGAATGAGAGGACGATTTGTTTAGGGAGGAATAAGAGTGGGAGGGGACATAAGGAATCATTGGACCGATTCAAACACCTCATGACACTCATCCGTCTAGATGTTGCAACAATCCTTCTTTAATAAATTGTTTATTGGATGAATGGAAAAGGTTAAATCAAGAATTAACCTTTGGATGCACTAGGATTTCTAGGAAAGGATATAATGCATGACTTGTTGGATGGTGGGATCATTTACAACAATGATTGAATTTTTGTTGGATCTACATTGATCCCTCATGAAGAGATGATGTATCCCAGTAATTTCCCTCCCATCACACCAAACACACATTTTTCTGGATTCAATGTAATGTCGTATTCAATTAGATGAGAGAGGATGATGTGAAGCACTTCAGGGTGATCATGGCACTTTCTAGCCTTATCCAGAAGGTCATTAAGGTATGATTCCACAATCTTGTGAATAAGGTCATGGAATATGTAACTCATTGCTCGTTGGTAAGTGGCACCAACATTCTTAAGACCGAATGACATGACTACATAACAATAAGTTCCCAAGGAGTAATAAAGGTCATCTTTGTTTGATCTTCCTCAGAGATCCTAATTTGATTGTACCCAAAAAAACCATCTATAAGTGACAACAACTCATAACCAGTTGTTGTGTCAATGATAACATCGATGGATGGTAATGGGAAATCATCCTTGGGACATGCTTTGTTTATATCCCAAAATTCAATGCAGATTCAAATTTTTCTATTCTTTTTAAGAATGGGGATGATGTTAGATACCAACATTGAGTAATCCATAGGTTTGATGAACCCCACCTATAAGATTTTCATGACTTCCTCCTTAACCATTAATGTCACCTTTGGTTTCATAGGTTTGGATTTTTGTTTGATGGGTTTGGCATCATATTTGTTCACAAGGTTGTGAACTGCAACATGAGGAACAATTCCTATCATTTCTTTATAGCTAAATGCGAAGATTTTTGAATGCTCTTCAAGATTATTCATGTGTATCTCTTCTTCTTCAAGAGTCAGTGAAGAACTTAACTTCAAAATTTTTGGGTCATCCTCCATCTCGATGTTAATGTCAATCATCCCTTTGATCAAAGAGGCATTACCATCTTCAAACTCAGGCGGGGCCAAAGGTAGTTCTAATTCCCCTTCCTCTTTTATCTCAAAAATCTCAAGGCCTTCCGAGGAAGAAGGGTCCATCATGTGATCTCCAAAATAGGAGGAAGAGTGAGGAATGAAAGCCAAGCCTCTCTTATGATGTTGGGGATGTTAATCTGTATAAGCATTAAGGTACCCTAAGATAGCCTCATCATTTTCTACATAATCTAGGGTAGCAGGCTCATTCTCAGCCTTAACATATGCCAAGATCAAATTGGTTGGCATCTTGTGAACTAAGGGTTCAACGTGAACCAAAACTGTGAAGTTGGTATCTTCTAATTATTTTCTCAGATAAAAAAGGAAACAAAAGTAGCTATCGAATCAGCGAGAAGGTTTTGTTCATGTGGAATGGATTCGATTGAAATGAATTCAAAACCTTTGCTTAAATTGAGTACAACAACTTTATAGAGTTGTAAGTGTTCTGCCCTAGTCTCATATACCTCTGAAACTTGATTAGCGACTAGTTGTGAATCACCCAACACTCTAATGTTACAAGCACCAATCCTTTTGGCTACTATGAGACCAAGAAGGAGAGCCTCATATTCTACACCATTGTTTATACATTCAAAATCTAGCTTGAAGGAAAAAGGCATGACCTTCCCTTCAAGAGAAGTGAGGATCACGCCTGCCCCAGTGCCAAAGTGACATTTTTCTCCATAAAAATTAAGATTCCAACATTTTCTTGGGAAAATTGATGTTGGATTGCTCTTTGTATCTTCTTCCCTTGCTTCTGAGACTTCAACCATGTGAATCCCATTGGTAGGAAGAGAACCGAGTCCCAGAGCATGTCCTATGCCCATGGAATCAAAAGGAAGGAGAATGGGTAAATCATTCTCCAACAACTCAACAATATTTGCCATGGTTTTTGTTGATACCGTCTCAATAACAACAGTTTCATCTTTTACCACAAGAATCACCTCAATCAAACTAGTAGTTTCTAATTCCATTGTGGGAATTAGTTTTGTCTCTGGTGTTGAACTTGTGGGTTTGTTCAATTGGTTTGCGGGGAGTTCAAACTCAAAATGTACATCATGATTCTTTTTCAGGTTAGCTATGTGAATGTCAAAGGGCTTTAGGTCACCCTGCGCAATGAATACTTTCCCCAAATCTAGGAATCTAACTTCCTGAAATAATGTGGAAGGGATCACCTTCATGCGATGTATCTAAGGATCTGAGAATCATATTATAGTTGGTTTCCTGATCTATAATATAAAACTCTGTAAGAATCATCTTGGGCCCTAGGGTAACTGGTAGCACTATGGTTCCAATTGATGTTTCCTTGAGGCTATCATACCCTCTCAACATGTTTCTTGTCGAAGAGAAATTGGTTTTCTCGTAGCCTAACTTCTGGAGAAAAGAAAAGGGGACAATGTTGACTACCACCCCATCATTGATCATTGCACACTTTACGTAGTTGTTGTAAATCCAAACCTATAGATACAGAGCCGGATCACCTCTATGTGCCAACTTCAACATCTATGGGCATCTTACTGATAGTGAATATGAATCCAACATCTCTTTCTGGCTGCCCAGGAGGATAGACATCAAATTCTATGTGATTTATTTGTGCTTCTGGAGGAGGGGTGACATTAATCAAATGTCCAAGACCCAATGCTTCTAATAAAGAAGCTCTATGAGTAGGGGAGTTCTTCAAAAAATCTAAGAAGGAGATGTGAGAAAAGGTCTTTGTTAAATCATTGATCAAGTCATAAGCCCCCACCGGTTTTGAAAGTGTTGGAACATCATCTAATACAGATGGGTAAATAGGAATAGGCTGCGAAGAGTAGTCTCGAGTTCTCATAGCGGCATTTATTTGGGGTTCGATTTCTAGCTCTACCAAAACCACAATATTAGTTTGTTGGTGACCATCCAATGGAGGTGCCACCAATGGGTTTGACGAAGTCAAAGCTTCATGATCATTGTTTCCCACTGAGATACCCTTGTTTGAGCCGTTGGGGTCCAACTTACCATTGTTAGGACACATTGGAAGGGGATCGTTAAAGATCCTGAGTGGTCTGTTTTGAAGGGATACAAGTGCCATGCAAGTATTATGAGTTGGCACCATAGGGTTTGCTAAAAACATCTGTAAAAATATTTACCTTTGGTCCTCTAGTAAGTGTTGTAGGAACTTGTTACAGTCTCGACAAGTTCTTGCATCATGCCCTCAGACCCTATGGAATCCGCAATATAGGTCAGGATCATAATCCTGAGGGTCTTTGGTTTGTGTTTTTGTTGCGGTCCAAAGTTACGATTGTTATTCAACTTTTGGTTATTTTAATTGAAGTTCGGAAGCCATTGCCCTAGATTTTGATAGTGTTTTTGGTACCCGTTTGGGTACTATTTAGGGCCTTGAGCCTCAACTTATTATATTTGGGGTGGAGTATGATTCAATTCCATTGCATTGATCACAGGAGAAAAGTTATTACTCCTTTGATTGTTACCATTCATGTTGCTATTAATGTTATTTGTACTTTAGGTTTTAACAAAATTTGGTTTCTTTTCTTGGTATGTAACATTGTCGGTTGTAACACCATGGTTTTTGTTAAGGAATTTAGGTCCTTGTTTATTGTTTGTGATGTTGGGGTAACTTGAATTACCCTGATTGGGAGTGATCAATCTTTCATTTGAACCGTAGGTATTTTGACCACTATCTATTGCTGCTTGATCTATACGGAGAGCACCTTCTAGCACCTCTTCATAGCTCCTTAGGGGGAACTTCTGGACTTCCTCCTTCATTTCCCAGTTAAGAGAGTGAAGGAATAGATCGCAAAGCTCCATTTGATCCATGTTGGGAGTGCTTGCTGAAGAGTAGAGGACTTTCCACCATCTCTGGATGAAATGAAAAAACTCATTGTGCTCTTGATTTATATGCAAGAATTCCATTATTACCATTCTTATCAACTTGTTCATGTCAAAATATTTGATGAATTCAGACATGAGTTTCTTAAAGGAATGTATTTAAGCCTTGAGTATCCTATAATACTAATCGAGAGTGATTCCTTCAAGATTCTTAGGGAATATATTTTCTATGATTGCATCCCATGGGAGCAGCTCTCAAATGGCGGTTGCATATGCTTTGATATGCACATTTGGATCTCCCTCCCCTTTAAATTTTGGAAGATATGGTAGAGGTCATGGGAGCATAACACTCTGTATGGTGAATTCAAGGGGATATTTAAGATATTCAGAGTAGGTCCCCACTACATAAGACTCGACCATTGATGACCCCTATTGGGGAGGCAAAGGTGGAATAGGTTGTTGATATGGTGTAGCGTAAACATTTGTGGAGGCATAAAACATCCCTTGTGGCTGACCATATGGACTAGGAAAAGAGTACATGTCCCCTTCCGATGATTTGGAATACATGTGTACGTATGGGGGGACATTACTCTAGTACAAAGTTGGAGGCACAAAGCTAGGGAACGTTGTATTTCTAGTTGGGATGACATTTGAGAATGCACTTCCAGTTGGTGCTTGTTGAGGGTATCCATACATGGTGTGAGGGGGCATACCCAAGGTGCTCGATCTTGTGAGAAGATCTCTGGGGCCAGGAATTTCCATGTAAACTAGAGAAGGATTTGGTGCAGTAGGCACTTGGCCAAAGTTCTACGGATGATGGAGAATCCTTCCTTGCAGCAGAAGGTGAGACATGAGTATATTGAGAAAGTTATAATTCTCTAACCTTGTCCACCAATGTCGAGATGACCTCACCTGATGATGGTATGGTGTTTTGTTTTAGTAGACGTTTTTGAACCTTGTTAGGTTGCAAAGGAGTGTGATATCCTGCTATAAATTGTTCATTGTTGTTTGGCCACCCCTCATTAGAAATGTTTTCTGTTATGGGAGGGGTAGAGGTGTTATTCTGAAGTAAGACATCAACATGTCCTTGTATCCTATCCAAATATTGATTCATGTTTTGGAAGCGTTGCTCACTTTGGGCATAACGTGCTAAATACTCCTCATCTAGTAATGGGAGTTGATCAGACTGCATACTGATTTGTGGTCTAAACAAAACCCGAGGAGATGAGCCTGACTCTCTGGTGAATGTCATATTGTTAGAACTTGAAAGTTTAGGCTATTGTCCATGTGTAAGTTGATCAATATCCTTAATCCTGATTGAGGATCCATGGTTGGTACCTTGAGGAGGAGGAGTTTGAGACACAGGGAGATGACTTTAGTAGTTGTTTTCCCATACAAATAGTGAGGGTGACTGTTGTTGCTTGCCCATTTGGTAGTAATATGCCTCAAGACCCAAAATGGGTCGGTCATGTTCTTGTCCTGACATATTTGGGGGGTATATGAATACCCGCAGAATAATGGGAGAAGGAGAAGATGGATGAAAGAAATGGAAACAAAAAGAGACTAGCTCTTCACAGTGGGTTCACCAATTTGTACGGATGAAAATCGACACACGACCTTCAACCACACTCGAACTCTCAAGGTTGTGCTAGGACACCCGATGTGGAATGTGTGGATGGCTAATGATAGTGAAATATATCGAATATGCAGTATATGGATGAAAATATGTGAGAATGGTATGGACAAGTTATCAAGGCAAACCAATGTCCTTAACCCACAATATTGGGATCTTCTCGTCAAGTGCAAGGAAGGCCCTTCTAACCTGAACTGGTATAATGGATGGATTAGAAATAATAGCAACATGAAGACTCCAATCAATATCAAGCTCAATGGAAATCCTTTCTACGGGTTATGGGATGTGTGGAAAACCAATGGGTGCCTCGTAACGATTTCCAGATAAGGTCATGGAATGAATGAGAGGGAGGTGTGGTTCCACTAGCTCTATGGTTGGTTAGTTGGAGCAGTCCAAAATATGAGGGCTCGATGAGCTTCCTCATTCAGAACATTTAGTTATCTAATGATGTCCGGTGGAAGTGGGGATGACCTAAAGACTAATGAGCATAATCATGTGTATAGGTCTAGCTGGTCTTCGGGTCCTCCTTGCTGTTGGGGAACTCGTGGATCACAACCGTAAACTCTTTGGTGGTCGCAGTCCTCATATGGTCATGTACGTTTAAACTCTATTGCCAAGGATACTCCAATATTCATAGGCTTTGTTAGCCATGATGTTTAAAATTTTGATTGTTCAATTTTCTCATCGTATCGTGTTGGTGTTCTAAGGACAAGAAGACAGAGTCCCGTATCTATGTCCATAATTATCTCGGGACCATTCGGTTGTGGTACCCATGGATCACTTCCATATGTGTGTTCTTGTTGAGGATTGTTGATGGTCATGTATTGCAATGATCTAATTTAACTAAGCAAATAACAACTAATTAATTGAATTAAAGTTATTCTATGTTTTTGGTATTTTCAAGATATAAATGAAATAAAACAATACTAAGCAACTACTCTAATAAAATAAATGTTTTTGTGCTTTTCTAATACTCTCTGTGAATAAAGAAGAAATGAATAAATGAAAGCTTCTAATACTAATTAACAAATCTAAACAGGAAAACAACTCGATGTACTTATTTGTACATGCAATAGTGTATTTAATCTAATTTAATTAAACAAATATCTCTTCCAATAAGTAATTGTGGATTTGTTAAATCCTCTCCTATCTCAGATACACGGGAAGATTGAAAGCTTTAAAAGATTTTCTTCCCCTGTAACCTCCCAGATAGAATTTGTGAGAATCTAAGGGAAATCACAATATATGAAAAATATATTATCTCTATGTTGGCAAAGAAAGCTTCCTCTAGATATACTTCCCTCCAAACCCATAGGGATAGGGAAGGAAGAATCTATCAGCAGAAACTCCTATGGAAGATGTAAAGCTTCTTTGAAATTGACTTAACTATTTGCAATGAAGAAATTAACTTTTTCTACTCTATTTGATATACGTATGCGTATGATTCAGAAATAATAATATGAAGAAATGAATAAAACCAAAATCAACCCCAACTTGGAAATATAGAGCAATGGAAAATCTAGTTGTGTTATGCTTTATCCCCTCAATTTTTCTTTCAATCTCCTATGTTCACGTGAGTCCAAAGGATTGGGAATGCAATAGAAGCAATAGTGAGAAGGTGCTAGAGAAATGGCAGCTTGAAATAAGTCTGGTAGCAATGTAGGTGGAAGAGAGATAACACAAGTGAACAGAGCTTGGCTATGTGATTTCTAGCAAGAATGTGGCAGCTCAACAATACAAGAATACACAAAATGATCTCTGGCCATTTTCTTGAGAACAAGTGATGGTTTTATAGAATGTTGGTTGGGAAATGGTCCAGCCATTTGGCAACAATAGAGTGCCAAATCACATCATGAAGGGGGGGTTATAAACTCAATCAACAATTAGAAGTGGAAGAGGATGTAAACATGAATCAATCAAGTCCAAAATTAGCTAAATTTACTCACAAGCATGCACTAAAATTGAACAAAAGTGAAGTAACACGTGTCCAATTCACAGGTAAAGAATTCTATGAAAAAATGCATAGGATTTCCACCTTGTATAGGGTGGCGGTTACAGGACCGCTACCCTACACATGGTGGTGATTAAAAAACCATTGCCCCACCTGAGAAGTGGTTACAGGACCACCACCCAGGCAGGGCAGCGGGTGTGTAACTAAAGGCAAAAACAATGGGGAAATGATGCGGGAAGCCAATGAAAAGCATGTAATGGCTAAGTAAAGTAAACTAGGCTACAAATATGAGTTGCAAAGAGGTTAAGGAGATCAAATACCTTTGGAAAAGACATGAATCATCATTGGGGACCTTTTAAACCATTTTCTGACAATGTAGCATGCAAAATTTTGTATGCAAGAAGTTAAGGAAAAGCATACAACGACTAAGAAGGGTAAACTAGGTAAAAAATATAAGCTAAGAATATGTTAAGGAGCTCAAATACCTTTGGAAAAGACATGAATCATCTTTGGGGACCTTTTAAACCATTTTCTGACAATGTAGCATGTAAAATTTTGGGTGTGTACATGACCGCATGCATAGCATAGATCCAAGGTCTCCCAAGGTGAAGATTGTAGTTAAGGTCATTGGGCATGACATGACATAGTATATTAATTGTACATTGACTGATACTGACTAGTAAATGAACATTTCCTAAGACATGCTTGGGGATATTCTCAAAACCACAGATAGAGATAGATGAAGGGGCAAGAGATACTTCTGACATTCCAAATTTTGAAGAAAAGTGATGTTATAATTGTTAAGGCCAGATCCATTATCAACTAAGGCATGTTTGATGCCTACTTTGTTTATACAAACTTGGATATACAAGGGAGGGTCATGTTCTAAAAATGCTGGCAAAGGTAGATCATCTAGTGTGAAAATGCTTTGATCCTCATTGAGGGATAGAGCGGAAGTGAACTTATGATATACATAGTTAGGTGACACATGAGGAAGAATGTAATGGGTAGCCAAGTAATTTTTAAGGTTCTTTAGGAAATCTAGATGATTTTGCAGATATTCATGAATAGATATGTTCATGATGAAGTGATTCTAAGATAACTAAGGAAAGAGAGCTGAAATAATAAGAAACAAATGAATGAAGGATCTTCTAGTAGGAAAGATGTAGGGATAAAGAACCAAAGAATTGGTAAGAGATATATTCATGATGGCTGAATATAAATGTAAATCCTAGAAGGTGCCATGAAGAATGATCGGGTTCACCAAAATGATTAACTAAATTTGAACTAAACTAGGTAGTATGAAGATAGTTATTTTAAGATATGAAATTTTTTAATAAAGTAAATAAATGTAGTAAATAAATATTTTAAGGATCTACGAAAATATGTAAAATGAAATACTAAAACCTAATGTGCAAGAGAGAAGAGGAAATAACCCAGTTGATAACATATGCTCTTCGAATAGTGTTGCAAGAATAACCAGATAAATCAGAAGTAGGAACGACTGTGCCGGGGTCTTGCAGAGGTCATATCTAGATGATATGGCTAGACTGGAGTGCCTAGGAGAGGATTGGGGCACCCACGGGTGCTCTGGTAAGAAAAACAAGTGCCCTGGTTTGGGAAAAATTTCCAGAACTAGTCTTCACATGTCCAGGAGATGGTTGTTATCATTCTTTTCTTATCACATTAATTTCTCTATACTGCACCGAATGCTCCAAATATTCCAAGAGGAATAAATAACCTGCATAATACCAAAGGGGAGTATCAAAATCCTAAAAAAAATAGATGCCAATAAATGGGTTAGACTGACCTCAACTACCACAACAATGGGCTTACTAACTAAGCGTTGCACTACATTTTGGACCCGAATGTAGTTCTGGTGTGTGTGTGTGTGTGCACATGTCATGCCCTAGGTTCTCTTGTTCTAGTCACACTTTGTGAAATAGTGAGTAATAACTAAGTGTAGAAAATGTAATAGAATGTGTGCATGGAATAGAATTTAATCCCTCCCCCTATGAAGCGTGATGTAGATGTCCTAGCTTGTGCCTTGATGATGGAGCTATGTGGATGCCAATGCAATAGATGGATGCAACTCTAGATGGAGTGACATTAGTAAGTGATGCTAGGTCCCTCATTATGGTCTCATAACTTTATATTTATAGGATTATTTTTCTCTAATTTTATAATTAACCCCAAAAAGGCTGACCAAAAGAAAGATAAACATGAAAAATATCTAGAAGAGGCCCAAAAAGTGGTGAGAAAGTGCTAGAAGGATCAAAGTGCCCCCAGGTAGGACCATGGTGCCCATGGGTGCCCCAGAACTAAATTTGGGTGCCCCATCTGAGGCTAAAATAACACCGAATTTTAGAAAATAGTTGGAAATATGAGTGCAATAGGTCAAAAATTATGAAATAAAATAAACAAGATGGCCAAAAGGACATGGGTTAATTAGTACTTTCTTCACTCAAGAACCTTCTAAATAATAGTATGAGACTGGGATAAATAAATGTCTAAAGTGCATGATTTTGTGACTACACTATCTTTGGCTTCCATACCTTCTTAAATTTAGAAGCTTCAAATCTCTTACTCTACCTTGGTGATCCATGATGGAAAAATATTGCAATATGACATGATAGTTATAACAAACAACATTAATGCTTCTTAACTATTGATTTCTTCCATAGTCCTATGCGTACTCATTTTTGATGGGTATTCTTCTACAATCTCTTGCTCTATGACCAAACATTTTACATGTATAACAATAACCATGAAATTTACTAGCGTACATCATAGCAATAGGTTGTCTAACAGACCTTATCTTCATATTTCTCTTGAAATAGGCCTTCTTGTTCATGATAGCATCCTACTTGTGCTTCTTGGGATATTCATTTAAACTAGGACCAACATATTCATCTTCATATATATTTTTATGGTCTCCATTGAAACCAAGTCCTACTTTTTTACTTGCTAACTTTTGATTACTAAAAATACCATTTAGGGCCATAGTACTCTTGTAAAACTTCTCAAAGGCCTTCAACTTATTTGTTTCCTTCTCTAGCTCTGCTACCATGGACTTCAATTCAGTTTCATATTTAGTGCAATTATCTTCATTGAATTTTATGGATTCTATCTCAGTATTAAAATTGGTACACTCTTCTTATTTTCCTTTCAGAGTTGTTGTGACTAGCTCAACTTGAGTCTCATACTATTTGATAATCTCTTCATGCTCATCACTCATGCAACTGATCTAATCTTCATATTCCTTGGTTAGGGCCTTCAACTTCTTGTTCTTATTTCTTTTCTTCTTTAGCTCATCAAGGGAACTAATCAACTCATCTTCTAGGTCCACCTTAGCCTCTTCATCTTCTAAATATTCTATAGAACCATCAAATGTTGAGCTACTTGATTCTTTGGCTATGAACAAGGTTTCATGCTTAATATCGTCATTATCACTATAAATTAACTGTTGTCATTTCTTACCTCACATGATCTACTAAAATATTTAATATGAAAAATTCTTATCTTCATCATGATGTTCATATTTACCAATGCACCCTTTAAGACACTTATCTATTTCTTAAGAGCTTGACTAGCCATACTTGTGCTTCAAGGATCTCCTTCAATGCTACTAAACATGTTCCAAAAGGACTTGCTCTAATTCCAATTTTTGGAAGGATACTCACTGAGAGGCGGGGTTAATCAGTGTCTTAAATATTTTACTTCAATCATTCATTAATTATTCAACAAACCATCATCATGTGAGTAATGCTAACTTATTTAATAAAAACACCAAAGTAACTTATAAATCATCCACATAAGTATGAAATAAGAGAGAATATATGAACACAGTATGCATGTGGGAAAACCTCAAGGGAAATAAATCCCACTAATTTTTTTATATATATAACAAAATTCATGATTTTTTGAATCCCCAACTCTACAAGGAGCACCAACCCCTAATTTATCTAGCACCAACTAGAATTCAGTAAATAGTCACTTATAAGGAGGATACAACCCCCTGATTTAGTGAAGTACCAAATCCATAAGGAGCACCAAATTACAAGGATCAACACCAACTCATCCACCTATGAATGTTTGTCACCTTCTCTTTGCTATTGATCAATTGATGATGACACTCTTCCAACTCCTCTTCTCTATATTTTGTTCTCTTCTTCTTCGTCTTCTCTCTATCTCTGATGTAGTATTCATATCACTATGTTTCCAGGCCTCTTACACACACTATTACATCCATACCCCTACTCATCCACTCTTGAACATTCCTCAAATTATCGTGGTTCACTCGTTTATCATTATTCTTCACCTTTACATAGGAATTCAAAAACTATCTTCTACAAGATGAACATCTTCAGATACTCAACATGGATCTCTCCTCATGGTCTACATGACCCTTCATACCTCTCTCAAGCCTGTATAACTCACTCATATATTCATCCTTATTCGACACCTAAAATCTGCCCGTACACACACACCACACACACACACACACACACACACACACACCACACACACACACACACACACCACACACACACAACACACACACACACACACTACACACACACACACACACCACACACACACACACATCACACACAACACCACACACCCACCACACAGCACAACACACACCACACACACACACACACACCACACACACAACATATAGAGAGAGAGATAGAGAGAGAGAGAGAGACTGACATACATAGACAGATAGAGATAGAGGATAGATAGAGATAGAGAGAGATATATATATATATATTATATATGTATGTATGTATGTATGTATGTATATGTTATATATATATATATATATATATATAGCTATATAATATATATATATACATATACATACATACATACATACATTACATATCTAATATATTATATATATATATATATATATATATATGTTGTATATATATATTATACTATATATATAATATATATATATATATATGTATGTATATATATATATATATGTATGTATATATATGTATATATATCACTTGCTCTTATCACTTCTTATTCCATCTCAAACTTTTCATATTCATCTACTTTTATAACTGATTAAGTGACTCTTCACTTCTTATGGGTTGGATCTTTAAATAGACACCATTGACTAGTGTCCTTTGGTCTTCCATCTTAATTATTTGCACACTAGCTGCACCTAGTCCAGGTTTTGGCTAGTTTTTGGTTGGGGTTTCCATTCGCTAAACTTGATAAGACGAAAAACACTATATATTGTAAAATATTCTAAACCAAGACCCGAAACTTCATAAACATACCTAAATTAACATGTCAATCAACATTCACATCAATGAAAACACACAACAGACACAACATGAACTATGAAATCAATGAAAATAATTTCAACAAGGTAGACTTGTTTGAACATAAAATGAGTATGTTGAGGTTGTATAACATGTGTAGGAGGTATATTAGGTCACTACTCAGGTACATGATGAATGTTGAAGGTCATTTTGAAGCAAAATATTAAGAACAAGATAGGTAAACACATGTAATTCATGGTGGTTGGATAGTTTTAGGTAAAGTTGAACATGAATGAGAGTTGGAAAGCATGGAGGAGGTTGTTTTGGTTCTCTAGGTAAACTTTCATGTCAAGGTTGCAAAGACAAAGTAAGAAAATGAGTTTTTGTTCAAACCAAGCTCTGAAGAAGAAAAAAACCAGCTCAATAAGCAACTTCATTTTCTCACCCACACGTATGAGATTTTCGTTGGTACCCTGAGGATTTTAGGAATGTATTGGAATGAAGCTAAGATCATTTTTAAAAAATAATGGATTGATTTGGTCGTCACATATTTATGAACAATCATTAAGAAACAAAAGTAGTCTAAAACCCTAGTTAAACCCTACACCTAGAATGAAGTGTATAAATCCAAATGTATTGGGAAAGAAAATATGATGACTCAATGTTGTAGAGGACTCTTTAGGGATCCTGATGGTCATAGTTTCATGTTTCAACTCAACTTGCAAGGCAGAGAAAAATCCTTGTTTTGTGGAGATTTGTTGTTTTAGGACTAAGTTGGATTTTTCATGAAGAGAAGTAAATTAACCTAGGAAGATTTGGAGGTGTGATAGATAGACATGAAAATTTTTAGATAGGTATAATGGAGAAATTTGAAGATACTTGTCTCCAAAAGTGCCCTATCACTTTTGGCCTTAAGGGCTAAAATCTTGTCATGGAGGTTTGTAGATGAGTCTTGATGTTTTTCATGGTGTATCAGTAGCCATATGATATCAGCTTGGGTAAATTATTGGCATCTCATATGATGTGTTTTATATCTTGGAATGGTCTAGAGAGGTCTTTTCTTGTTTAATCCCTAATGGCCTAATTGGTCCTATTAGGCTTTCGAAGAAGGTATGTTGAATCAGGTGTGTTAGTGTATATTATTCCATATGAACTATTCTTATGAATACTTGGAGAGGTGTAGAATTTTTTCCTTGATATGTTCTAGTTAATGGTTTATCTTAGAAGTGATGTTGAATATGTTTGAAGAATGATTCCTTAATATTGGTTCTTGAGTCCTAATTGACAGTTTTGTGTTGTCTCAAAGATGCATGATTTTGAATGCCTTAAGCCTTGATTTGGAGGTTCAAATGAAATGTTTCAGATAGAAGACATCATGATATTTCCATTTATGTATGGATTTATTCCTAGTGAGGTGATTTGATGTGCCAATTTTCTTGTTCTTGGTGACCTATTTTTGGGAATGATCAACATGCTTAAGCGAGGTAAGAGAGATGGATGTCTTGGAGTGCTGTGGCATGTTTTGTGGTGTTTCATGGACTTGGAGATAGTGATTTGGATTCATTCATCTTCCATTCATGTGCCCAATAAGTCTTAAAATTTAATTTTGATGTGTGAAGTCATTCACTCTTGTGGACTTGTTTTTAGTTGCTTAAAGACCTTATTGTTGGAGGTGCTTACACATTGGTGTGCTTCATGATGAAGATAAGGTGGTTTCAGTTATTCTTGATGCTGGTTGATGATGCTGAGATGTTTTCTCTAAGTTATATATGGATCTATTTTGTTCCTTGAAAAAAAAATTATATGCCCTTGGAGTTCATGATTCATTCATTGGAGATGAAGACCTTATTTTAGAGCCTATTTGAGAGGCCTTGAACTATTTCTTGATGGTGTGACCCATTACCAAACTACTATGGTTCTTTCAAGTGAATTTATATGAATTGTGTAAATGTGTTTTCATATTTTCATGACTGACATTAATGGTCTTGGCCAATATGGTGGTTGATGTTATGATGCAGTCATGTATATAAGTGCAGTTGTAATGAGCTCATTTGATACTAGTTGTGATGAAGGGGATGTGAGCGAGCTAGAGAAGGAAAGAGAAGAGGTAAGAAGGGTCAATGGAAGAGTTGAAAAGATACAAAAAGTGTTGAGAAGGGTTGAGGATCTTATTTTCAATTTTCATTAGACTTTATCATCTTATGAAGGAGCAAGATTTGAGCGAAGTAAAAGAGAGAGGATTGTTTGAGAGGGTTTTGAGGTATTGGAACTGAAATTGTGATCACAATTTTTTGTAGGTGCAACAATACTTAAGTGGTATTAGTTATCAGGTGGTTGATGTGAGTGATTTAGTCATCTTGGGTGGTTGGTAGCCTCCTTGTATAGTGGGTGTTATACTAAATATGGGTAGGTGCTCCTTGTGAAGTGGGTGCTTTACTAAACAAATCTTGTGTGATGTGTCATATTCATGTAAGTCATTTTGAATTGAGTAATATATTCATAATTTTCAATTGGTATTTTCTTCCCTTTGAGGTTTTCCCACATTACATATGTTGTGTACTCATGTGTTCTATTTTGGTTTCATGCACTTCTAGATGGATTGATACACACCTAATAAGCTCACATTGGGTATGTATGTTGAATGGATGGTTGATGGATGATGTTATGCAAGAAAATTTAAATAAAGTAAAAGTTTTGTAAAGAATGATTTACCCCCCTCTCAGTTTCATTGTGCTTCTAATAATTTGTATCAGAGAAAGGTCCTTGTGAAGCAAGTTCTAACATCTTGGAGGAGAATCATTAAAGCACAGGTGTGGCAGGAAGTTCGATTCAAGAGTGGAGTAACTTCATTGTAGTCAAAATGAGAAAGCATGCTATTAAATTATTGTTTCTTTACATCCATGGATATTTATCCGTGAGGTATGTTAGTTGTATTCTCCATGTATCCATCTATTGCTAATGAAGAAGTCCTAAGTGAAGATGTGTAGAAATCCTAAGAATTAATAGAAGAACCTTGTCCTCAGGTATGAAGATTGAGATCCCTAAAAGTGGAGATGATTGGGTTTGTTTTAACACATTACTCATGACCTATGAAAGATTGGTTGCAATTCTAAAGGTAAGAGCCAGGTTGATGTGGATGATTCAAATGAAGAAGAAGAAGAAATTGACTTCAAGAGTAAATTTGAAATTGTCCTAGAAGAACAAAAGCTTCAAAATAATAAAAATTACAAATGAAGTCATTAAATAAGGACTATGAAGAATAAATCAGTCTTCTAGAAAAGAGATTAAGGAAGAATGATGAGGAGTTTGAAGAAATAAAAAAATAGATTAAATGTCAACTTGAATTGAGTACAACAAGTATAGAAGCCAAGGAAAAGGAATGTACTCGGGTTGGAATGCTCACAACCAGTATCATGAGAAATGTCCTTCAAGGAGCATGAGTGTTATTCAAGTTGTGAGTATGGATATGGAGTCCTTATAGTCAGATCTAGAACCTCAAGCCTCAAGCAAACTAAAGATGTATCAATGGTGTTTTGTGTCTAAAAGAGCACAAACAAGGCCATTAGATGATTTTTTGAGTAGTCAAAGTGACACTCTAGTGATAAGTCAGGTTTGGGTTTCAAGGTAATAAATGTTCAAAGAAGGAATAAATGCATGTTGAGCCTAGTTAAGGACCTGTTAAAACCATGGAGGATTTCAAAGGTCTCAATAAAGTCATTAAACTTCCCAATGCATCAAGTTATGAAATAACTTTATATGGATATTGTTACAGTTGCAATGGTTTTAGGCATAGAGAAAAATATTGTAGAAAGATAGTCAAGAATGATCATCCATGGAGAGACGGAAGAGATGACCAATCAAGAAACATCATTTGTTATCATTTCCATGAGCAGGGTCACATTGCTAGATATTTTCTTCATTAACCACCAAGATAGAGATAGAGTAATGAATATAAGAATGATGTTGTGTGTTTCAATTGCAATCAAGTTAAACACATTGTTAGATACTGATACCAAGAGACTCCTAGACAAAGTTGGAAAGATAGATCACCTAGAGGTGAGAGTCTTATTGTTTGATTTAATTATAACAATATTGAGCATATTGCAAGATTTTGTAAATGGATAACAAGTGGATATGAAAGGAAGATATCTATGAAGCCTAACTATGTTGAGAAAATGAAGGAAGAACCTAAAGTAATGAAGGAACCTAAAGCATCCAGTTATATTCATGATGAACTCACTAATCATATAAGTCTTTTGTTGTTGAATAACCCTAAGAACTTTTTTTATCTAGTCAAGAAGATGATTAGAAGGATGACAGAGAAATAAAGGTACAACAACTAAGGAAGTTGAAGCTCAAGTTTGGTTACCTATCCCATGAAGACACTGGTGTTTTGCATTTCTAGATATAACCAAGTGTATAGTGTGCCTCCACTAGGTTTCATGGAGTCATCTTCTTGTTTTTCGAAGTATGATGTCTTGAATGATAGGTGCCTTTATCTAAGGAGATATTTTGTGTATATATATAAATCATACTTATTTCTCTAGGTCTTCATGAGAATAAGCTTCCATGGATGAAGTGAAAGTGTAATCGTATGTGTCACAAGATGTTATGGATACTATAATAAAGATTATAGGATCTCATAGAACATTTTCAAAGTTCAAAATATTTTGATATTGGTGTGATTGGAATGACTTCATTAGGTCTCATATATGTGTGTTAAGTTTGTAAAAAAAGTTACAAATATTTTGATGAAGTAATGTTCATCCCAAGGGAAGTTGTGTTCTAGTCCAATAAGGTGTGCCTACCTACATATAAGAGTTTTCCTACACAAATAAAAATTCATTATGAAAAAGCATGTTGTGACAAGTGACAATAATGGGTTTGAGATTTCTAAAGAAGGTTCTTGAGGTTGTTAATCAATCAAAAGGTATGTCATCACATATGAGAGCTTATAAGGTGCAAATAGTTGCTCCAAAATTTATATGTTTTTCCTTAAGGTATGTGAAGTCAATTTAATATTTGTGTTCAATAATTAAGATGGTGGTGATTCATGGAAATATTTTATGCTTTGTTTTTGTTGATTTGATCCTAAATAAGAATCCCATGTATGTGTTTGGCAAGGATATAGTGTCGTGATGATAACAAAGGAAGGTTAACTATAGTCACAAATAAGGAGTCTATGATTTTCAATGGTCTAAGAGGGTTGTAAGATATTTTAAGGGCATCATGATGATATGTTGTTATTGCTCATTAGATTAGTCATGGCTTCATATTTCATCATTCAAGAAGGATTGTATGTGTAGGTCAAGGTGTATTACAAAGCATTCATAATTACATGGTCTTAGATTGATCTATGAAGATGTTGACAATAGGACAATAGTTTGACATGATGAAGAACCAAAATTTGGGTAATTATGATCTCTCAGTAGTTTTTGAAGTTGTTATTCCATCAAATAATTTATGCCAAGTCCAAGAATGTCAAGGCATGCTCCTAGAGGGATTCAGGTTCCATGATGTTCTCCAAGTCTGTAAGGATGGATAAATAACATCAAGGGGGAGTAAGTTGTCCTTTATATGATTGCCCAAGCTTGAAATTTGATCTTGATAATATAAATAAGGTATGTTGGCACTTTAAAAGGATTTGATATTGCTTAAAGGTATGTGTATGCTCTGAGTAGGGAAATGTGAGATTATTGGAGAATTGAAGATGGTTGTGTAATCAAGATATTGTTAAACAAGTTTGATAAACATGTTGTTTACCTAAGATCATCAATTACATGGAGGTCTAATGTATTATGATGGCTTATGGTATGTATTTCCATGTTTTGGTTAAGAATGATGAAAGAATGTACTTTAAAAAGGTGATTCTCGAAATTTTGCAATTTGTGTCTCTTTGCCTATGGTTGAAGCATGGTATGCTCTGTATTCATGATTATAAATTTATGTTTATATGAATCGCAAGGGCTTATTTTTTTCTTGAATGTCCCAAATTAACTATTTATTTATTTATTACAAGTAAGACAAACTAATAATTAAGTGGTTGTGTTAAGGGAAAAATGATAAGTATCTTGGTATGAAGAGGCATGAAATGGGTTATCAAACATGTCTATATTTCTACAAATGTTACAAGGAATGCTTATAAAAACTCAAAGTTGAAGAGTTGTGTCTCATATCCCCAACGATTTTTTAATTAATATGTATCAAGGATAGTGGTATAGAGTTCCAGGGGGAGTTATATGTCTAAATGTAAGGAAGGTAGAGTTGTCTACAACAAGATGAAGATCAAGATGATGAGTGTTTTTGTGAAATAGAGTCATAGAAGTACAATTACAAGGGGAATTGTTAGAAGATGATGAAATTAGGTTACAGTCAGTATAAAGTCCAATACTATGATTTCTTTTTAGGGGGATAATGTGTTCACTCTTATCAGGTTCATGGATCATCTATCAATTAAAATTCAAGAGGTGAGTATAAACCAAGAAGTTGAGTAAGTATGTTATTGCATTATTTTCATTGTGTGTTGTCAAGGTGTATTTCATGTCAAAATTTCCAAAGTTCCTTTATAATGTATATCAAAGGGGGAGAATAGACTCCAAAACATGAAAAATAGGTCTTGTAGGTGTCTGGTATAGGCATTTGTGGTTGTCATCAATGAAAAAGGGGGAGATTGTTGGGCATTATTTCTAGTTGTCATTGATGTCAAGTGTCACAATGATGTCAAAGGGTTTCAAGGTAGTTTAAGTGTATCCACGAGGTCTCATTCATGTTTGAGCTTGAAGGTTTATTGGTAGTGTCCAAATGTGTTATTTTGATGCATCTACACAGTTTTAGGCATGATCAAGCTAGTATGATTAGTCCAGAGATTGTATGAGGATTTCATGAGGTATTATATGGTCAATATGATGAGTCAAAGGTTTCAATTAGTGTGTAAGAGGTCAACAAGGTCAGTTCTTGAGAATTCATGGGTTGAGTCAAGTCATTCTAGGCTTGTTCCTAGACCTAGCATAAGCAGGATGAGTTTGAAACATTAAGTATGGAGCAGGAAGTCTTATATGAGCATGTATAAGGTGTTTTAAGGTTTCATATCATGCGAGGAATGAGTATCACATCATAATTCAAAGGTTTAGTGCATAAACAAGGTCCTTGTGGAGATGTAAACACATGTCAGTCATGGTGGGTGAGAGATTTTTAGATGTACTTGAGTAAGGATGAATATTGGGATAGTTGAAAGAGGTAATCATAGTGTTATGGGTAAAAATTTAGGCCAAGGAATTGAAGACAAAGAAAGAAAAATGGTTTTTGGTCATACCAAGCTCTTAAGAAGGCAAAAACCATCTCGATGGTGAACTTCATTTGCTCACCATGTGTGTGAGATTTGTATGGGAACCTGGTATTTTCAAGGATGTTTTGACATGGAGCTAATATAATTTTTCAAAAATAATGAATCAATGTGGATGTCAGAGCTTTATGAACAATAATTAACAAGCAGAGGTGGTCTAAAACCTTAATTAAACCCTAGGTTTGAAGCGATAGGAAAGAAATGAGTTTTATGAGATAAAAATGGATTGGGAAAGTTGGTTTGATGACTTAGTAATGTAGAGGACTCTTTAGGTCTCCTGTTGGTGGTATTTTCATGTTTCGGGTGTTTCAACAAGTAGGAGAAAAATATTAGTTTTGTGGAGATTTTTTCTTTCATGGCTAAGATGGAAGTTTCATGAAGTGAATTGAATTGTTCCAGATATTTTGGAGGTGTTATGGATGACCATTAAAAATTTTAGGTAGGTTGTATTAAGAAAATTTTAGTAACAAATCTACAAATTTTCCTTATCGCTTTTGGTCTAGAAGATCAAAAACTTAGTCTTGTGGCTTGAGATGAATTTGATGGAACTGCATGTTATAGCTGAGTTATTTAGTCATGGAAAACTTGGTATGGTCTAACATGATGTGATTGATGCTTAGGTTTGATCTAGACAAGTGATTTCATGCTTAAGCCATAGTGGCCTAATTAGCCTTATTAGGTCACTCAAGAAGGTGTCATGGAACAGGTGTGCTTGGTTTCTTTTCTCCATGTGACATGGGCTTATGAATGCGTAAGCATTTTGGTAGGGATGTTAATGATTTTTTCCATACATTGGTTGAGCTTGGAAGTGATGGTTGAGGTTATTGGAGCTTTTTCCCTAAAGATTAGTTCTTGAGTCCTAGCAACCATTTTGAGTAGTTCGAGAGATGGAGTTGTTTTAGTACCTTTTGCCCTAATTTGGTGGATGTAGCAAGTTTCATAAGATAATATACATCATGATATTTCCATCTATGTGTGTTTTTTTCCTTGGTGAGGTGATTTAGTGTGCCAAGTTACTTGTTTTTGGTGACCTAATTCTGGTCATGATCAACATGCCTAAACGAGGTAAGAGAGATGGGTGTCTTGGAATGTTGTACGCTATTATGTGGTGTCTCATAGACCTAAAGAGTTATTTGGTGTCATGTAGTTTCAATTCATGTTCCCAATAAGTCTTGAAATTTTATTTTTATGTGAAGTTGTTCTCTTGTGGACTATTTTTCTAGGTGCTCAAATCTAGTTGAAGGTGCTTGCAAGTTGGCATGGTTCATGGTGTTGATAGTTAGTGTAGATATTTTTATCCTTGAAGATGATTTTGAAAAGATGTTCTTGATGTGTACCTAAGTTTTTTGTAGATTTTTATGCTATGAAAGTTTTTTAGATGCTCTTGGAGTTCATGGTGCATTTGTTGGAGCTAGAAGGCCTTGTTTTGAGCCTAGAAGAGAAATGTGTGCTTGTTCATGCTTGTGTGTTTATTTTCAACATACTTGGTCCTTTTGGGTCATTTATATGATGTTTTAGTTTAGTTTTATATGAAAATCCTCAATTTTCTTAGCTGAATCGTGGTTGTTATAAACAAGTGTCATGTATAAAAGTGCATTATATTTTCCCATTTGAGTCAGTTGGGATGATAGATGTTTAAGCGAGCTAAAGGAGGAAGTTGAAGAGGTTAGAGGGGTCAAGGATAGAGCTGAAAATAGGCATGGATAGTTGATAATATTTTATAAGTTTGTGTTCAAGGTCGTATAACCTAATCAACTTATGAGGAAGAATATTTGAGTGAAGTAGGATAAGAACTTGTTTGAGAGGGTTTGTTGTACATGGAACTGAATTTGTGATCAAAATTTGTTGTAGGAGAAACAATAATTTAGTGATCTTCATCATCAGGTGGCTAGTTGTGCGCTTAGTCATATCAAGGGATGGTAGCCTCCTTGTATAGTGGGTGTTATACTAAATAGGGGTGGGTACTCCTTATGAAGTGGGTGCTTCACTAAAAAAATCTTGTGTGATGTGTAATATTCATGAAAGTCTTTTGGATTGAGTAGTATATTCAAAATTTTTGGTGGTTTTTCTTCCCCTGGAGGGTTTCCCAATTACATTTAGTGTTCTTGTGTTATCTATTTGTTTCTTGTACTTATGATTGGATGTTACACACTTAACAAGATCATAATTGCATATATATGTTGAATGGTTGTTTTGGATGATGTTGTAAGATATGGGAAATAAATTAATTTTTTTGTAAGACTAATTCACCCCCCTTCTCAATCTCTATGCTTCTAACAATCCTTATTACTGATAACCCTCATTAGGGTTAGGGTAACTATTAGGAACTTGTGCTTGTTATCTCTTAAGGGAGACAATCTCACTTGTTATTTTTTTAGCCGAACAATAAGGATTTCAATTTATTCTTACTTAATGGAGGAACAAGATGTGGATGCATATGGAGGATTAGAAGGTTGAGGAATGGGATAAATGGTAGGTTGAGTGCTGTGCGGTAATTTAGGGAAGATTTGCATAAACAATATAGGGAGAAAATTACCCGTTTGGATCAAAACAAATTATGCATTAATGGTTATTGCATAAGAATTTGGTAGTTGGATAACAATCATAGATTATATCATTACTACTATATTAAAATTTAGAGCTATAAGAAAGTATAGAAATTCACCTTAGGGGTTTGGTCTTATAAGGACTGGAATTTTGTCCCATGTTTTCTAGAATCTGAAGTTGAAGGCCACCTTGAGCTCATTTGGGGGCCGCCTAATGGTGGCTAACTACTCAAGAAGGAATATGTTGTATTCCTTCTCATTAAATTGTTGATAGAGGGTAGTTCAAATCTCATCCCAAGTGCATACTGAAGTGGTTGGAAAACCTCTATACCATTGGAAATATTTTCCTTTGAGCGACAATGCCAAACTATGTACTACAACATCATCTTTTGTGATTGTATGTACCGAAAAAACATTTGAAATGTCTTGAATGTGGTCTGTTGGTGTGGTAGAAATTTTTCCAGTGTAGAAGTGGATACTCTTTAAGGAGGTTAGTGGGATATCATGTTGTGTGCCTAGGAGCAAGGTACTACCATGGATGAAGCTTACAAATTCCAATTTTCTTTGATGTTCCATGAAAGGAACATGCCTCAAATTTTTTATAGGAAAGGGGAACGGTCTACCTAGAAGTAAAAATAGAAAAAATAATTGGTTGAAGAGGCCAAAAAGGTCTATGGAAATCTTCCTTTTCTTCTTCTCCATGGGGAGACCTGTAGGTCATAGAAATATTTACCTCTAGACATGCTCAACATTGTTTGCACTCTTTTCATGAAACAAAAAGGACCAAAATGCTCAAAACAAGGATATTTAGCATTTAGGAGTTTCCAAATGTGTTAAATAAAATCCCATGAAGGCTAAAAATACCAAGCTACACATCCAAACTTAGTAGAAATGATCTAAAGTTCATCAAACTTTGTCCCACCGGGAGTGCCAAAATTGTTGTCACCAAAAACTGTACCCTTTGAATAATCATGTGTGAATATGAGAATTTTTGGGAAACATGGGACTATATCCAAGTGTGGGACTTATAGCTTGAGAAAAACATCCAGAGAAGGCCAAATTCCTCTACAGTATAGATTAGGAGAATCCAAGAAACACAAGTTAATCTAATGCTAAAACTACTCCTACAACTAACGTATACTAACACTTCCAAGGGACCATGGAGAGAGGGAGAAGGAAATAAATGTAAAAGTAAATCCTAAAGCTAAAATGGGTGGTGATAGAACTAGAAAAAGGTGTAAATTCCCCTATTCAAATTGACACAAATGCAAGTTCACAAAAAAGGGACAATGAAGATGCAAACATTTCTAATTCAAGCAAGTGAAAGAATGCAAAACATGTAAGAGGGTATAGATATTCACGCCAAACAAAGAGTATTTGAAGGAAACAAAGAAACCACACTTGCATTAACTGATCCTTTACAATTTACATATAGAGATGAGACTATAAAATCTCCACTCACGAGTTACAGAGGTCGAAAGCATAAAATTTCAAGTTCTCTAGAGGAAAGCCCAAAAAATGCTAAGGAAGAAAAATAAGAGAAAAACCATTATAATGTGCACAAGAACTTACATTTATACCATTATTAGAAGGGAGAAGAGAAAGATAATAAAGGATAAAGGACCATCATGTTGGAGTATTGATCACATGAAAATGTGTTGGACAAGCATGGGTGTCACAATTATTTGTAGTTTTGATTTGTTGTACAAACATGGTTTCCATAAGAAGAAATCTAACAACCACAACATGGTACCTTGATTATATCGCAGGTCATTATACTACGTAGGAGGATTTCATAATTCATTAAATTTTTTTGGTTGGGGTGGTTGGTCATCTGGTTTAGAAATAATCGTGGTTTTGAGACCTTCAACATAAGTTTGATGTCTTGATGGTTTCCCATAGATTTTCATGTTTCCTAAATGACGAGCAGAGCCTCCTTTTCTTAGTTGTGCTTGAGCGTTTCTCCACTCCACTGTTAGATTATCCTTCCATGTCATAGAGGCATTTCTTTATTTGTTTCCACATTACACCATACCTATGGCTATGTTTCTTTGTTCTGCAGAATCGATAACCCACGAAACACTATGATTTAGGAAATTATCATAACACTCAGATATTGTTTCGCTACCTCCAACCTTAGTTGTTCCAAGTTTTCTTTTCCCTACCACACAGGTCTTTACAATTTCATTTTGCATTGCACCTTCTAACTTTGTCGACTTTTTACTTGGTTCGATAGAATTAGAAAATTATGTGGAACTCTATGTCTTTTGAGTCCACGTGGCATTGTGTTTCCATGTCGTGAAGCACTAACTTCTTTCACATTCCTTCACTCTGTGTACTCCGTCCTTAACCAATTTTTTATCTTTGCATGGGAATGCAACCCTGTGATGATCTAAATTTCCTACAACTTTCAAAGGATTGCTTTCCCTAATGCCACGAAAGATTGTAAAACTTCGCAAAACACTAACTCCGCCAAAATCCACCTATGTCCCAAGGACTCATTTCTTTGTTCGACGGGTTAGGAGAACAAACAGAACACTATATTCCCACACTCTCTACTGAAGAATGACCTAGTGTTATGTGGATTTTCTTAAACAAAATTTGGCTAAGCCCATATTTGATGAGTTCAAAATTACATGGGGTGTAATTTTGGACAACAATTTCACTACTCCAAATTTTGAAATTTATTATGAGAAAGGAGACCCATCTCACCACCTTAGGTAATTTTAAGAATCTTGTCCAAAATTTACACATGATGATTGGGAATTGATCAAGTTATATCATAGGAATATTAAGGACTACACTCTTAATTGGTACTATACTCTACTTTATAGATCTATACATACCTTCACCTCACTAGTCAACAATTTTATTGTACATTTTTAGTCAACGTTAGCCTGAAATTCATATTCACATATATTTTTCAACTACTGCAATGTTATAATGAACCTATTAGTTAGTATGTATTTGAGTTCAAGAATATGGTCAGAAGATGTCACACAAGTTTCTTGATCTCAAACTTATAAAATTACTTTCTCATTAGTTACTTATGTCTATCAAAGACAAAATAATATATGAACTCACCAAATATTT
Source organism: Taxus chinensis (assembly GCA_019776745.2). NCBI lineage: Eukaryota > Viridiplantae > Streptophyta > Pinopsida > Cupressales > Taxaceae > Taxus > Taxus chinensis. Next base: position 330,009,855 of record CM034147.1, read on the forward strand.
GATGAAAATTATCACATAAATAAGAATGAGTAAGTCAATATTTTAGAGCATAACATGCTCAGATATAGGGTTAATTCCATTACTGAGCTAGTAGATATTTCAACTAAAGGAAAAAATCAAGGCCAAAACAAGTTATAATACTATCCAACCTAAGAAAAATGTCAAGAGTTTGGTAAATATAGTAGATTTTTTTTTGAAACAATATATTAGTCTTGACACATCACCAGGAGTATATATAATTTATATGGTTAAGTGAGAGTACACATCATGTGTTACATCAATTATTTGAATGCATTTGATTAATTTACCTTAAATTCAAGAATTTGATCCATCAATACCATTTAATAAGATATATATATATATTAAATTAAAACGAGCTTATGTTGTTTCCATTGAATAAGTGAGGGAATTCACAAGTTTATTTTAAGGAATATTATATGTTAAATCTTCAAGATCTAAATCTAACTCTGAAAATCACCACGCTAAAGGAAAATATTACTATTGATTTTTGTTAGGGGAACTTCCTTGGTTAGATCCCTAACCCTTTGGAAGGTTGAAAGAATAACATGTAGGACATGTAATGCTAAATAGAATGGTATATCTATTTGGGGGAAGAAGGGGACCAAGGTGTGGCGTAAGGTATATTAGCGGATGATTTCTTATTTTTGATGGTGTGTTGACCGACTAGATGTTATTGCCAGTATCATGGGAAATCATAGAAAAATAACAAAGCATTCACAGGTCAATCACAATTGCGATTGACATCAATGTTGAAAATTTTAAATATGATTGTGTAGTGAGCTTTGAGTTATATAAGTGACATCCTTTCTCCTTCATAATTTTTTTAAGGGAGACAATGCAAACAAGAACAAAAATTCTATAAAATCCAAGTGATCAAAGGGGATGAAGAGAGGGGGTTAGTGCTATTTTAGAGTTTTGTGGTGCATATATGATTGGGATGGATATGGGTCCAAAGTACATAAATAAATGAAATGATAAGGGTCCAATGTGCATTACAGGTATAAATGGTAGGTTAATTTTATAAAGGGGTGTGAAAAATTTAAATGTGAGTGGGTGAGGGTAATTGAATGAGTGATATGTCTTAAATTAACCTTATTTTATATTTTTAGCTATTAATTTTATAAAGGCGTTTGAAAAAGTTAAATGTGAGTGAGTGAGGGTAATTGAATGAGTGACATGTCTTAAATTAACCTTATTTTATATTTTTAGTTGTTTTATGGGATTTATTTATTTTTAGATATTATTGTGTTTTATATTATTTTTGTATTTTTAGCTTAGGATCCCTTACTCATAAGGTGCACTTTATTATGTCTATAATATTACATAAATGCATAATGTGATTTTTAAAAATTCTTAACACATTCTCCCAAAAAATGCATAACCTTGAAACATAAGATCAAGGAACTTGTTGAAAGCAATAACATTCAAGTTATGTATCAATAGTTTATTGAACACATTTGTGGCTAATCCTAACCAAAATTTAATTTTCTTTACAAATCCTCATCCAAAGAATCTAACTTAGTCATAATATGATAACAATATTCATATGATAAACAAAGACGACAAAACACCAAAATCTAGTGATCATCCAATTCATCAAATTATTTGTGTGGTCATAGTTGTACCAATGAGGGGAACCCCCCACCATTTTTTATGAAATTAAAATTCCCAATGACACATATTGCACTTGACCAATATTCATACACAATATTATTAACACATATCCATAGAAGGAACATGGTGTCATGATTGATAATAGATTAAGTAATAATGCATGCATAGATATATTTATTAATACACTTGGATACAATAAGACACTAATATAGTTAGTATGGTATATAATGGATTTACTAAAAAACCCTTTGATTATAGATGCTTAGATATCATAGTGGCTACTAAGACCATATTTGTTTGGTTTTATGTAATGATTTGCAATAGATCCTATAATGTAATTCTTGGACATATCTGGATGAAATGAAATTAATATCATCTACTATACATATATATTTAAAAAATTTGCATGAGAATTAAGTAATCACTATACACTAAGAACTATACAACACCAATTTAAATTTAAGGTCACAAATAAAGTAATTCTAATTAAAACATAAGATTTTAAACCTCAAACAAGCAGGAAAATATTCTAAAATTCAATATCAAATCTCCAAGGGAACATATACAATAAAATTTCATAAGATAATCATGTAAATTTCTTAAAAACAATTATTTGTTTCAAGATAATAACAAGATAAAAGATAATATTATTTTTCATATAGAGGTACAATTAAAAATGACAGTGATAGAAAAATTATGGTGATGCCACCAATTATATATATTTTCTAGAATCTTTGAGATTCATATTCATAATTATCTTGGGCTTGATGATGCATATATTCCCCAATATACATATTATGATGATGAATCTCGTAGATGTGATTATATTATAGGTTAGTATTTGAATAAGTCACTTATGTGTGACACTAGGCCTTCTCAACTGATTATTTATTAGCAACTTATTATACATAGACTCCTTTATGTATCTTCATGTATTGAGTATCTTGAGATGTTTTATCTTCTTGGAATGATGTCTCCACTTTCCTAATTTTATTTCATTTTACTTATCTAGATTCATGTTCCTCCTATGTGTTTTATATAATCTTAGTATCTTTAGAGTTTTCCTTGAGTTTATCTTTGACACTATATTTGTTTATTGATGTTTCCTACTAATTAATTTCACTTTCAACAAGGAAATATCACTTCATTCTCATAATCGATCTTCAATTTTTTTTATTAGTCACTACTTTTAACTTGTTCTATTTCAAACCTTACTTCATGGACTTTCCAAGATTCTTCAGGATATAATAGAGGAATGAAGGCTCTAAATACATCAAATAAAATTCAACCAAAACATTCCAAGTTTCAATAGAGCTTAGTATCATGAATTCAAACTTCAAAAGAATGAGAATATAAAAATGCAATTGAATAACTAAATCGATAGTAAGGAGCATGGAAGCAAGTGAACATTGCCTATTTTTTATATGATCTATATCTGATGGTAAGGTGTTATTATTATAAACTAAAGTGATGTAATTTCAAAAGGACCCTTTCTACCAAGTGGCTTAAGAAAATTTGTGGTACTTTAAGAAGTGTGGAAGTGTTTGATAATTTGGTTCAAAATTTGAAAAACAATTCACAAAAAAAAACTTGTAGACTTCGTTATTAATTATTCAATACAATGATTACATTTATATATAATTTAATAAATCCTTGATTCATGGAGGGTAGCCAAACTACCTATTTACGTAAGTTGTTGTAACATCTTTAATAAATTACTCATATAACATATAAATGAGTTGTATTAACTCATTACAATATTGAATTATTTAGCTATTTAAAAGTAATAGATCACTAATACAAATATTTATAACATTTTCCTCTTACTGGGAACATAGAAAAAAAAAATTCTCACATTTAATTGTTATGTTTGTGGAGCCTATTTTCATGTTAGAGTGTGGTACACCTTCTATGTGTTACACTCAGGTATTTTTACGGCAGTCCCGCTTGCCGGTGAGCGGGTCAGGGAGGTGAAGCCCTCGAAGCAAATTTTCATGGGTGGTTTATTAACCCATGAGTAATGGGTAACCGTTATGGGTTGTTTTTGGGCCCATGGTTTTTTGGTACCCATTGTTTTGATACCCACGGTTTTTTTGCCCATTGTTTTGATACCCACGGTTTTTTTTCCCATGGTTTTGATACCCACGGTTTTTGCTCATGGTTTTAATACCCACGGTTTTGTATCAAACTACTTAAGCAGTTGTCTATTTATATGATCTTATGCATATGATACATATACAAGCAAATACATTGTAGATGTGCTTTGAATTCGGGTGTGAATTTTGTAGAGTTTGTTGAGCATAGCTCCAAACGGATCTAGGTATTGTATTGAGAGAGTGGAGGCTTGTAATAAAATCCGAGCAAGTGATTCTTGGTGGACGTAGCCCAAATTGGGTGAACCACGTTAAATACTGTCTCTCTGGTTGTGTTATTTATTCTGTACTTTTATTTGAGATCTGTAATATTTTCTACATATTAGTTTCTATTGTTGCGATTCTGTAAGGGATTATTCCGCATATTTTATCTCTTATTTCCTAACATTAATTGCAATATGCCTGACTCTTGTGGCATGCCCAATTCTTGTGTTTCACGATCTTGATCCAAAAAAGGCACCTATTATCATATTTCCATGGTTTTCCGCAGTCTTACAAAAATCCTATTATCCTGGATATGAATAAAAATCCATCAATTGTTCATCTCTTATGATTTTTTGGATTACTATTAATCTTTTACAAGATCCATGACTACATTAAACTAGAGTGCTTTTTCTCTCCACAAAATTTTTACATCGGGAAGTTACATAAGGAAACGATCTTCACTTATTACAAATTAAAATAGGAATATACCTTTGTTCGTATTATGAATATCACACCAAACTAAAAATATCAAAAATAAAAAATTAAGGACTAAGTCCTCATCACCTAACATAGCCTCTATACTTGATCATTGCCACTTGATCACATACAACATAGAAGATCTCCACTACCAATGTGAACCATCCTTGGCTTTATCCATTTTTCACTTTAGATTTACCACTACTATAAATGTGCAACCTTGTCGCTAGAGAATGATGAGAGGATGCTAAAACACCTCTAACCTCAGTTGCATCCATCCTCCAGTAAACGTGTTGCTTACTCAATAGATTTGGAAATTGAAGCTCATTGGTTTCCACATTGTAATTTTATTTTTATCTCCCCCAAAATGTGAAACACATATTTTATTAAGACATTACGCTCTACCAAAAATCCATCCTTAAGGAATTTTTTCTATCAAACTTTATAACTCTGACACATAATGAATCTATTTTGACAAATAACAAGATGACAAATTTGATAATTGGAAACTTTGGAAACTTTTGATGAAATACAAACCAAACATAATATCATATTTAGGACACTACATTGTATGACTCTAAAAACTAACTCTTAACATATAGACTCAATTAGAAGATTATTGAATTAATCACCTATAGACACTTTGATAATTTTACTATTGGAACCACCTTTATATTAAATTATAGAACAAATAATACAAAGTGTTACATAGTAAGGGGGTGGATGGCAGTGTTCATAGCCTCAAAAAAAAGAATGAAATCCACATGGGCAGACAAAAAACAAGCCATGAGGGTGAATAAAAACAAGCCACAAAGGGCTACAAAAAATGGCCAACAGGTAAAGAGAGTACCCCAAAAACTACATCAAGAGAAAATAGGATTAGGAAAAAGGAGCCACAGCACTCGGAGGAGGTGGTGGATCATCCTGCGACAAAAGAAAGCTCAGGGAGTGCGGCTCTTGCGAAGGAGGATTGGGCATCCAAGCATCCTATTTGGGCATCTGAATGTTGAGTGGAACCATAATTCCCCACCAAAGGGGTGGCAAGCCACCAAACTGGGAAGCCCCACCAGTCAAAGAGCCCTAATTGGAATAACCAGCCACTACCTTACGATGCACCGATGGGCTCTAGCTAGGGCCAGAGGAAGAGGGTCATGGGCGAGCCGACGGTGCAGATGGTTGGGTGATTCTGGAGTGACTGCGAGATCAACCACATCCTCTATGAGGTGGCTGGGGTGGTAGGGGTTGTCGATCATCATCATCCAGAGGAACCTGGCTCATAGTATAGGGTACATTGTCCCAGTGATCAAGCAGCTACTGGAGATGAACAAACTCCAACATCATCTTCTGCGCTTGTGCCTGAATCTGCATGTGAATAGAATATAATATAACCACCTTTTTGTTAATGGTTAGTTAAGTAGAAAGAGTATAATGCTAAAATAAGGTAGTATTCCTAACTTTCTAGAGCTACAACAAAATAACAGAATGAAAGAAATGCCAAAGGGAAGCAATTTAGAAAGGACAAGTAGCATGGTCACCAAACAAAACAACTTTTCAATAAAAAAACTCAGGGTGAAATGGCTAAAAATGGAGTGAATCCATTGCCAAGCATGTTGCACATGAGGGTGAAACCGAAAGACATGTTTGAAGGACTCTAGGTGACCACAATAACTATAGACCAAATTAGGAATGCCAATATGACTCAATCTTTCCCCTAAAGGGAGGCTCTAATAGATCAAACAACAAAGAAAGAAATTAAGCTTAGTATCAAATAGGGGGTTCCAAGCTCGATGGAAATGCTTTAACCAAGTGACATGATCAGAATGTAATGACCATCTGGTATTGAGCTTATATAAAGTTGATGACATAGGAGATAACAAGGAGTAGACAACTCCTAAATTGTACTGTAACAAAGGAATGTCCACGTTCCAACACCAATCCTTCCATTAAGCCTTGGGCTGCTGAAGACCCATCTTGTGTAACATAACATCGGGCAGAAAAGACTGATTAGCCAAAATTGAAGGCAAATCAAAATTAGTGAGGTTGTATTTCTATTTCAGTGCAGGCCAAGGAAGCCAATCTTGGGAGGAAAACAGGTCCAGGATGGTAGAGATGCCTTTACAAGCTAACCACATTGCTTTGATGTTAGGTTGTTCAAAAAGTGGGAGATCATCAGAAGAGAAAATAGGTGACCACCACAAATTATGCTCATTGAAAGAGAGACCTATTCGGAATCCATCACCAACCCACAACATGAAGGGGTTGACCATCTCAAATGCTTTCCAAATTCTTTTGACCACAAAGGTGCTAGGTATTTTAACTAGAACTTTAGTAATTAGTAGAGTATGAAATTTGATATTTTTCCAACATTTTTTACCATATGGTGCTACTAAAGAGATACAATGTCATAACAGAATCTGCCAAGATTGGTTACCCTAATTACAATGAACAACCCACTTAGTGCATAGAGAGATACTCTTCCTGTAGACATCAATAACACCTATACCACCCTAATCCCTGGGAAGAGTGCAAACCTCCCATACAACACGATAAAAACTAGCCTGCTTAGAGCTAGACCAAAGAAAATCCCGTAAGAGCTTAGCCAACTTTTCCAAGGAGGCACAAGAGGGACACTAGCAAACTACATAATAGACCCGACTAACAACAAGAATTTTAGTGCAAACTTGGAACTACCCGGCAAAAGATAATGAATGAGAGATCCATTTCTACACTTTCTGCTCAACCCAATCAACCACAAATTAAACAAGGTAGAGGAATCAATGTCGAAGGAAAAGGGAATTATTAGAAAGTGGAATCATTCTCCTCACTGAATGTAGTGCCAGGGATAGGATGCCAACCAGTCAGGCATAGGCCAGGGACTTTGTCGGAAACCCAATGATTTGGAAAACTGAACATTAGAGTCAGATGCTTTACAGAAAATATCCAAGCAAGAAAGCACCTCCTGCACATTATTTTCTGATTCATCAAGAGTGAGAAAAGAGTCATCTGCAAAGTGGCCATTGATGAGTTGAGATTGATGATCAGGAAGATAAATGCCTCTGAATCTCCCTTGAGTAGATATATTGGAAAGGAGGTAACCAAAAGCATCCACTGCCAGGATAAAAAGAGCCAGAGCTAAAGGGAAACCTTGCCTTATCGATTGAAATAACCCAACGAAAGAATATTGTTGTCCATTGAAGGTGAGAGAAGATGAGGCATCAACGAAGAGAGTGTTAACCACATTGAGGAAGAAGTCACCAAACCCCAAATATTTAAGCATGGAAAGAATGCAAGACCATTTTATATGGTCATAAGCTTTTTCAAAATCGATTTTGAGAAAAACCACCTTCTGAAGAGAAGAACGAGCCCATTCCATCCCTTCCCAAATGGAAATAAGATTATCCTAAATGAAACAGCCTTTGACAAAACTAAATTGTTCAGGGTGAACAATTTTTAGCAAAGAAGCCATCTAAAGAGCAAGAGCCTTCACCAAAATCTTATAAGAAACATTAAGAAGTGTTATGGGCTGCCAGTTGGTAATGAGCTCTGGATTACCAACCTTGGGGATTAATATGATATTTACCTTTATTAATACACTTCCCAAGGGATCATGATTGCAGGGCTTCCTAATAAACTTGTAAGAGATCGGGCCCAATAATGTGCCATGCTGCCTTGTAAAATTCACAAGGAAACCCATCCAAACCTAGAGATTTGTCATCGGCAAGACAAAGTAGGGCATTATGAAGCTCCTCCAAAGAAAAAGAAGCATAAAAATGCTTTTGATCATGCGATCTAAGCTTACAGGGAACCACTTTAATACATTAACGCAGAGCACTGGTGCTTTCAACAAAAGGCTTCTGTGCTTGAAAGACAAGAGTATAATGATCAACATAAAGGTACATCAGGCTTGTCAAATAGAAAATAATAATTTGATATTCTATTCATCATGTCATACAAGACTCGTACACAAATAAATAGGGATGTGGTATCCTGTAATATAGGAACCACTTACAACAATATATCCCTAATATAGCTCATATCATATGGTTAGTGAGTTGTTAAAACAACTCACGTAACCAAACATTAATTATTACAAACCATATTTGTAATATTATTTACAATGATAATCTATCATGAGTAGGTCATGAGAGCTCTATATAATGAATACCTAACATTCCCCCCCTTAGTGTGAACATGGGGAAAAACATCATCTTCAACCAAGTAGCATGCCGCTCCATAGCCTACACATGGTCTCGATCCTCAACATTGACTGTGGAAACTACATCATCCAAGGTTTGTTCAACCTATAAGATGAATACATGAATTGGGACCGTTCAACCAATTCACATCAACCATAAGGTCATTCTGATCAAGAACACTTCTTGTAATAGTATCAGTGATACAAATCTCCACATCGTCATTATCACATGGGAAAAACAGAAACTATACTGCACACAGGAACAAGGATGCACTTTTATTATTATTCATCACATAAAACAAAAGGTGTCACTAAAGCAGTTTGTGGCCTTTGAGGTAGTGAAAAACTCGAGGACGTTGATTGTCCTCCTACCTCCATTTCCTCCATCCTCTAATGCACTAGTTGCTTACTCAACCAATGAAGGCATGATTCTCTATGATTTCCACATTGGGTTTATTTGCAGAACTTCCCCCCACAATGTGAAATCATTCATTTAATGATTGTGTACTGTCAATACAAAAAGATAAATCTACCCATGGAGTGAGAGGCCTACGTTGGATAAGATGGCATCCCAAATCTTCTCAAATTATTCTAATGCGCATAGCTTGAAACAACTGATTAAATATAGTTTGTTTGAATCCCTAATACGGTGGTAGTGAAGATTATTGCAAACATACATGCAAATTGAGCCACATGTGATCCCTCTCCAATTCACGCATAGAAGATAACAATTGCACACATGCTCTAACTAGTATGAAGGAACGACCAAATTATGCCATGCATCAAATATGAGATTCTCCTGGTGTCATCAATGCTTAAAATTCTAGCACCACAAATAATGAAAACTTGGGAATTGGCTTCAATATCCAATGTTGATTTCAATGCTCTATTCTAACTTATTATCTCCACAATATACTCTTTTTGCGCCTGCAACTCTCTTAACATAAGTAGAATCATACGCAGTTGTGCATCAAACTACACCAATATGCCTCTATATAGCTTGTATAGACCGGATCTATATTAATAGACCCATATCGACCTTTGATAAGAAAATATAATATTCACTTAATGCTGACTAATTCCAGACGGTGAAGTAACTAATTCTACACGAGGAGGGCAGATGGATAGAATGCAATGAATGCAATGTGTATTGAACAATTTTCAACGCGTTCCACTATATAATATTGAAAAATAGGAACTTGATGAAAGATAACATTGAACGCCTATGATTACCGTGGATGAAAATCACAACGTCAATGCATGTGGTGTAGGCTATTTCAAATTCAATGCAGAGAGGACGAATTCACTGTCTATAAGTAGATGTCAATGTTGGTATAGATTAGGACGACTCACTGTGCATAACAGATCTCAACTAGGACGACTCGTCGTGCCAAAGTGGAGATCAGAGTGGTGTAGAAAGTTGTGATTACATGAATCAAGGATTTACAAAGCATACTCGCTGACACATAACAACACAAGGCCGAAAAAGGAAAAAACAAATCCATGTAGATCTGAATGCAGTTTGGGAAGTTATATCTGAGTAATCCAATGTCATATATCTCACCAATGTCTAGGCAAGGATCTCAGGAGTCCAATCCACATAGATAGAGGCCAATATCGAATCAAATGAGATAGAGTAACTCGTGAGCCATAGAGAATAACATGAACATGTTCGAGTCTGCACCAATACAATGTCCTGGTGACTGAAAAATTATTTAGATATACAGATCTCAATGCCAGATTTAAGATCGCTGAAATAACTCGCCAATGATTATTATGTAGTGAAGGAGAACGCCAGTACAAGCACACATTCTCACAACAATGACTCTGAAAAAATTCCCATGACTGGCTCAATGTGCAGTTGTCATATGGCTGGGACGTTAGAAGACTATCAAACAACAAAAATGTTGCAGTTTTACTAGACCCTTGAATTACCCATAACGTCCATGTCCTGGTATATCAAAATCAGCCTATTGCTCTGCCTCCATCAGCACAAAACCATAGGGGTCTGCGAACAAAACAAAGATCTTGAATCTTACACTCACCCTACCCAGCAAAGAGACTCATTATGATCTTATTTTGATACTAAATATTGGTACATCAGGCTTGTGAAACAAATAATAATAATTTGATATTCTATTCAACATATCATACAAGACTCGTACACAAATAAATAGCGATGTGGCATCTTGTAATATAGGAACCACTTACAACAATATATCCCTAATATAGCTCATATCATATGGTTATTGAGTTGTTAAAACAACTCACATAACCAAACACTAAATATTACAAACCATATTTGTAATATTATTTACAATGATTATCTATCCCAAGTAGATCATGAGAGAACTATATAATGAATACCTAACACAACATGGGCAGAAGAAATTTTCGGCAGGGCAGTGATGCGAGCATGGGCAAGCTGGACAACTTTGATTTACTCCTTGACATTCCGAGCTCTAAGAATTTTGAAGAACCCTTTTGAGGCCCTACCGCCATTCTTCAACCACTACAAGTGAGCCCAGATCTGGGCTCCTTTGGCTCTATGTTTTTTAATAACCTTGAGCTGATGTCGAAGCTTAGCAGCTCGGACTTGAACAACGGTGTCAAATGGTTGTAGCTAGAGCAATTGAGTTGTGCGGTTGAACTCCTGTTGGAGAGCCTCATCAGCATGCTTACGGACCCACGCCACCTATTTGCCAAAGTGGCGAAGAAACTTGGCAATGCGTTGAATAACGTCATTCCACCAGGAAATCCACCTAGCAGCATAAGGAGGACATGGCGCCTTATTCAGGACTTGAACAATGTACACCAGAACCCTCAGATGATGCAACAAGGATACATTCATATAAAATTACCTGTTAGGAGTTTTAATAGAGACCCCATCCGAAGTAAGCATGAAAGATATCAGACTGTGAATTGACAAAAGAATATCAAACCACATGGTGATAAGAGATTAACTGTTGGTCACTAGCACAAAACTCAGGTGCTGAGAAAGCATGACACAATCAAGCCGTTTGAGCACACACCCAGAGCCTTCTCAAAAATTGGACCAAGTAAACCAATTTTGAGAAGTAACTTGTCCCACCGCCTTTTAAATAGAGGGTCTTTAATGCTCCACCTTCTTTTGAAATAGAACCAAGCTTCACGCTCTCCAACGCACCATCTCATCGGAAGAAGACCCAATTTGTCTGTAGAATGTTTCACCATATTAAAGTCACTGCAGAATAGCCAATAAGAAAAAGGAATATTATCTCCTAACCATCGCCATAATGTCTTCCATTCTGGACCATTATTAGAGACATAAAGATTAACAATACCAAAATAAAATCCATTATTATTAAAAAACACCCAAACCACCCTGTTGTCAGGATCATACTTCGTGGCAGAGATCATGGCAGGAAATCTAGGTGACACAAAAATAGAAACACCACCTTTTCCTTCCAAATGAGAGGAATAAAAATGCAAAAAAAATGGAGCAATACACGATAAGGAATTCTGAAGCAAAAAACCAGTAATCTTAACCTCTTGTAAACAAACAATATCAATGTTACCAATAATGTGACAAGCGTGCTTCACAGAATATTTTCGAGAGGATTATGTGAGACCTCTAACATTCCAGGAGAGACAATTCATGAAAAGATAGACATGGAATGTTGTTCCTCATGTCCATCCTGAAGCATATCCTCCAAATTTAAAATATTAAAATGATTTGACAGAAAACTAGACTAGCCTGAAGCAAGTGGCTCCGTCAAGTTAGGACAGTGCTTAGGTCTGTTTGGTCCAATGTTCCCCATAGAGTCCCAAGAGGGGCTCCTGGACTAACATCGTGAAGACGACAGAACAACTGAATTCCCAGCTATCTATTGAACCAGAGTGATTTGGCTTTGCATGACAGGGGCATCGTGAACAAGCTTGGCGGGAACAGAAGCGGAAGGTTGAGGAGCCGAGGGATACTTATGGGGAGGTGGAGTATCTGCGGAGGTAGGCTTGCTTGCCACCTTCTTGTTAGTAACCTGGGTGCAACCTTCATCATTTTCTGCCTACAAAACAAACAAAGTATGCACAACTGAGGGTTTGGCACATTGGGTCAACGGACAATCATGAATACGATGATAAGATGTTTGAAAACGAAAGTAGGTGTTAGGAACGTTAAAATAGACAATATTCTATGAGATATGTGTGGACCTAGCTTGTATGTCAATGTGGTCCCGCATATCAGATGCTAAATCAACCTTGATGTAAACCCGTTTATGCGGACGGGCATAAAAGAAATGGTCAGGCTCATGACAAATCACATGGCCAAGCAGGTAGGCAATATCATTTAGAAATGGCCAGAGTTGTAATGGAAGACCCGAAAGTTCAACCTAGACCGAAACTTGAAGAGAGACCTAGTTAGCTGGGTTAAAATCAGGGCTCCATCATGATAAAACAAGTAAAGTGTTTCCAAGGTACCAATAAGCAGAACGCTTGAGAAGCAACTAAACTTGCGAAGGCTCACGAAAAATAAAAAAATAAAACCCCTTAGTGAGGTTCCAGACACTAATAACCTGAATGTCGGCGAACTCCCAGTGGGATTTAATCTAGTTTTATAGATAAGACTCAGATGGAATACGACCATAGAAATATGCAACTAAACAATTGTTATGGTAAAATTGCACAACAAGATCAACATAACAAAGCTCAATAGTAACATCCTGGGGGGAATTAGAGACATTACCTTCTTGTACACTTTCGAGACGAATTTTCTTGCTCGCTTGGGAGCCATCTTCACCACTGTGTGCAACTGATGTTGGAACAAAATGGTTTGTGGCCATTTTAAAGGGCTGGCGATGGGCAGAGTAAATGCCCAAAGCATTGTGAAAGATGGTTATAATAATAGGAAAAAGCTTGAAAAGACCAGGACAAAAAGACTAACACGAGCGTAATCATGCAAGAAAAACCCTAGTAGAGCCAAATCCTCCGCGCTCCCATATAAAGAAAATTTTAATTCCTTTGTTAATTTAAGAATATTTCAACATTAAAATAATAGAAATTAGACTTATGGACCTTTTAACTATGTTTAACAAAATAATTATAAAATAGACTAAACTTTCAACATGATTGGACCACAAAACAAACTACCATGTCCTTAATTAAACTTTTATTAAAATAAAACAAAGGCCAACCTATATTTCGCCGAAGGCATCTCCTTTGGTGTTGGCCCTGCTGGAAAGTGTCAAACTCCAGCAGGCTTCTTCCCTGTAACATTCTCAGACATAGTATATCTCCCGGCATAGTATATCTACCTACGTAGGTTTAGATATTTTTTGGAGCTTATGGATCTTGTCACTTTCAATGGCCGCTCTTCCCTCTCACCACCATGCTTTTGTCCCCCGACACCTGTGCTTATGTGGTTCATTCATTTCATCTGCCAACTGTCTCTGCCATCCTTTATTGCAGACCTGACATAGGTTGTGGAGCATATGCCCCATGGGAAGAGGCATGGCGAGGAAAAATCAAGAATGGTCGTGTTAGAGAGGAGGATTAGCAGGTCGAAGAAGTAGAGCGGGCTATGACATTAGGAGAATTTAAAGCCACACATATGTGGATACTTGCAGCAGAATAGGGTCACGGATATTCCTCCCATCGTTCACATATTCAGTGGACCGCCATTCATGTGTGATTTATCTTTCTCCTTTAACATATTTAGTTAAGTGTTTTTCATTTTTTTGTGGCAGTTTCACACTTACCTTAAATTGAGATCATTCGATTCAGACTGAAGGTGGTAAGGAGAATTATTAAAAGTAAAACCATGTAGGTTCTCATTCACCATCAAGGGCTGTAGAAAGTTCCAGATTCTAAAACTTGTGCTCCATTGGAGCTGCTATTGTTTTCAGATCCACCAAATTCAGAGCTTGAATCTGTTGATTTTAGCCATGGAATGTCATTTTTTATCCTGTTTTACTTATCCCCTGCAATGTCTCATCTGGGATACCTCACACCCATTTATACCAGAGACAAATTTGGGTTCGGTTGTTGCAGGGGTGGGGAAATATTTGACAAAATGTCTCAAAGAAATGTGGCCTCATTGACTACTATGTGGCAGGGTTTGCACAAAATGGGTATGTTGAGAATGCCTAAACATTGAAGGAAATGAATTTGGAAGGTGTAAAGTTACACGCCACAACTTTTTCCAGCATACTCCCAGCCTATGTTAAAACTGAAGCTTTAGAATAGGGTATGGACATGCAGAAAATTATAAACATATGTATATTAAATGAAGCTTTTTAGAGATTCAGGGGTGGAATGATTGTTGCTTAACCTTGTTTAGATTCTTACAAGTTCTACTAAATCTTCTATGATATTTCTTTTTGGCTTCTTTGTCTAATTTGTTATTTTTTGCGGTATATAGATAATGTATCCTCTCTTTAATTTCTATGCTTAGAACATAGACAATCAGTGTGGGGTGGCATTTGAGCCATAAGTCTTACTAGTAAAAAATAAAAACCAAATCTTTGGAGATCATGTATCCACCGAGAAATTTTTGATAGATCATGTGAAGAAGCAATGTTAATTAAGAGCCAAAGCATTTTCTCTGGAATTCAATTACTTTATGAAGAATCCAATGCAATTCTAAATGAGTTGCAATTTACGCCAGAGAGGATAACCATGTTTAGTTTATTGGAGTTGTAATTTTTCTATTTTAAGTTTGTGTGATGGGGAGAGGACAATATAGTAACTTCCAACAAAAAAAACATTGCCTAATATGCCTTGATGGATGTTTGTACGTTGCTATAAACCTTTTATTTTGTTATGGGCCACATGTATGTTGGTATAGGTGAGTTGATCGGGGTGAATATACAATTTTTTCATTTGATGGAACAATCGCAATGGCTCTTGACGATGACCATGTCTTCTGTAAGATACAAAAGTTCCTATTTTGGCATTTAAATGTTCCCAAAGCGTAGACAACAATCCCATTTTGTTAGTATCCTTCAATCACTTCATTCCATGAGATGACAAATCTCTAGAGCATTTTATATTTGGTGGGTAGAAGAGATTCAGTCACCTGCCAATGATACCCAAGATGTTGTAGTAGAAGAGCATCTCCATGCTTCTTATAAATGAGGCCTCCATCTCTCTATTCTTATCCATCCGCTTCTACTCCCACTTTACATATTTGTCAGATTCTACAACCGCTTGCACCGCTTAGGTACAAAGACGTGGTTTCCTGTTTACATTTGCCAACATACTCCTCACCTTGTTTCACCATATACAACAAATAGGGCTCCAACCCAATTAGTTTAAATTTGCCAACGTACTACCAACTTATGCCAATGTAAGAACTCTCGAACAGGGTATAGACAAACATCAAAACATAAAACATAAAGGAATTTTGTTAGATATAGTTGCAAATTTTTTGATAGACATGTATGTAGAATGTGGAACCTTACATAAAGACACGTGAACTATTTAGCAAAATGCAACTTATGTTCTTCGCTCAAAATTCTATCATAGATCATAGAATATATTTTGCATCCAAACCATATTGTACACACAAAATTCAATCCCTTTCCAGCGTAACTTGCAACTCATTTGTAATTGCTAGTTTTAAAATATCGAATATTAGATGACTATCTTGATTTAAACAAATATGCCCTAGATAAAGTGACTAAAGAGAACTTATGAAAGACAAGACTCTATTATATTAAATATTTAAAGGAATACAAGATTAGATGGGCACTTGTCACACTTCCAATTCTACAATAATGCAACTTGCAAGAGAGTGCAAAAGGCACAACATACAAATAATCACGTGGCAATATGATGAGGAAGCCTACGTGGAACTTTCAACGCTAATTCAAAGAGCAACCCAACACATTGAAGAGGGCACAACACATTTGAATATGAATGTGTCGATATTATTTTTATTTCAAACCATTCTCAAAATAACTAGTAGCAATATCACCTTTGGTGATATTAATACATTGATAGGCATGTTAATAATTAAAATAAAATTATATTACAATTACAAGTAATAAAAGTGAACAAATAAAATTATTATTTATATTATTATTGTTAACAATGATAAAAATTAAAATTAATGATTAAAATCAACAAAAAGTAAAATTAATAAAAATTAAGAAATAACATTTAAATTATAATTACAATGAATAAAAATTAAAAATTAAAAATATTATTTATATTATTATTGTTAACATTGAAAAAACTAAATTTAATAAAAATGAACAAACATTAATAATTAAAACTATCGAAAATAAAATTAATAAAAGTTGAAAATAAAAAAAATAAAAAATAGAGAATTAAAATTAATAAAAATTATAAGTCAAAAATAGCCAAAATTAAAAAATTAAAATTAATAAAAAATAAATATAAACATTTTAAATTAGAATTAAAAAAAGGTAAAGACGAAAATAAAAAATAATAATAGTAAAAAGTTAAAAATTGAAAATTGAAATTAAGAACAATTAATAATTAATAAAAATTAAAAATCAATAATTAATTAAAAAAGTAAACAATTATAAAAAAAATTAAATTCAATAAAAAAAATAAAAAAAAATTTAGAAAAGTTAAAAATTAATAAAGATTAAGAATTAAAATGAATAAAAAATAAAAAATTACAATTAATAACAATAAAATTTTGATAAAATAAAATTTTAAAACTAAAAATTTGAAATTAAAAATTAAAAATGATAAAAATTATAAATTAAAATTCTCAATTAAAATTAATAAAAATTAAAAATAAATTAAATGAATAAATATTATAATTGATAAAAATTAAAAATTAATGAAAAAGTAAAACCAAAATTTATAAATATTAAAAACTAAAATTAGTAAAAGTTAATAATTAACAGAAATTAAGCATGAAAATCAAGAAAAAAAATATATTAAAAATTATAAAAACATAAAATATAAATTAATAAATATTAGAAATTAGAAATGTAAATTAAAAATTGAAATTAATAAAAATTATAAATTATAAATTATAAATTAATTTTTTTAAAAAATTACAAAATTAATAAAAATTAAATATTACTAAAACTTAAAAAAGTAATAAAAAATAATAATCACAAAGAGGATTCTTTAATTAAAAAATATTATTTAAGTCATTAAAATTAAGATTAATTGAAATCAATAAATATTTAAAATATTCTAATTTTTTTTTGGAAAGAGGGTAAAATGAGGGTTTTAGAAGGTCCCACAACCTTATAAAAAGAGCCCAACGGCTAGATTAAACTTTTACACTTACATAGAGAAAAAGCCTAGGAAAATTTCCAAAAAAAACAGGCAAAAGAGTAAAGCCCGAAGTAGAAAAACAACATCAGATGAGCTTCTTAAGCTCAATTGCATTATTCTTGTCCTGGATAGACCCTGATTCATCAGCAAGCTAGTCCGCAAGCATTAACAGCTCAGTTCAATCTTTGGTAATGTCCTTCTTGGTGCTTTCGATGAAGTTCTCCCAAGCTTTGAGAACTGAGAAAGAGCATTTCAGCTTGGCTAGGATGGAAGACACCAGCTCCACATGTCAGCCTTCAGGTTGGTTCTCGGTGTCATCAACAAAATCAGTGTTGGCCTTCTCAATGTTGCTAGAAACAAAGTCAATCCAGTTTGGGGCAACATCCATTTGAACATCATGGGGGTTGGTGTCACGATCCTCCATGATAGTGTTACCGACATCCAGCTGGAAGTTAAAACCCTCCTCTTTGAGCTCCACCTCCAGGCCAATCGGGACTGAATTAGGAGAATTAGGATACAACTGAGCAAGCCCTAGCAGGGCGTTCGAGATGAGGAGCTCTAAGCTGGAGGCCGGAGAGGAAGTAATGAGTGCCACCAAAGCCACAGGAGCAACGAAACAGTCTAGACTCGGGGATGGCAGACAAATAGGGGAGGCAAGGGGAACAAAACCCGCCAAGATTTCGACATCGAAGTTAGAGTCGGAGGAGATTTGATAACAACGGCGATGGCTAGAGGAGGGGTGGGAAGCGGGGGATGGAATGGGGGAGGAGGTGGGTGTACGATGGGGCCAACTGTGCTTGATAGGAAAAAGACTCAAATCAGCAGGGGAAGCAACAAATTTGAACAGGAGGTAGTGGAGGCCTTGATGCAGAATGGGCCCTTCACCCTCCCTAGCCGGGTTGATGGAATGCTCAAGCAATTGGAAAAGGAAAGCAGCCAAGTTGATCTTTTTCCCCCACCATAAGTGCGAGAGGATGAAGAAATGGGTACCATAGACTAACCTGTAATGACCATCAATGGTGAAGTATCTCATGATCACCTCGACGACTCTATCTTAGGGAGGAAGGAAGGATTCCCATCTATAGCTCGAGAGGTACTTAGTTGAATTCTCCCCTTTGGCGATGAAGTCTTGGAGCTCCGTCTACAGAGGCTACTTGAAATATACTTCCCCCGAGGAAGGAAGGTCGGTGACAGAAGCGATGGTATTTGTGGAGATAGTGAAGCAAGTGTTTCCTATCTGAACTCTGCTGCGTGACCAGGTGGCCAGAGCACCATACGAAACCAGTTCTGAGTAACCTGACATCCTTTCTAGGAACATCATGATGTCATCGTCATTAAGGATGTTCCACACATCCTAGTCCTGCAACCCAGTGTATGAAGCGGTTTTAATGCGCTTGAGCTGCCCTCCCATTTTCAAAAAATCATGGATGTGGTTCAAGGTGACAATCTGTGACTCGGCTTTAATAAGCTCGCCATAACTGTGGGAGCCTTCCACGTCATCCATCCTTATGATACGGGAGTAATTATGATGCGGAATGGTGAATCCTGGACCTGGATCCGCACGAGTGCAATAATACTCGTCACATGTGTTTTGCTCCATGGAGCAATACTTCAAATTAATATGGAAATCATTATCGCTGTCAACAGTGAGAATGGAGTGCCTTTTGCTGGAATTACTGACATAGAAATCAAACTCCCATCCCCACCCGTTAGCTAGATAGTGAGCAATCATTATGGGTAATTTAAAGGAGATTGGCAGGGAAATTCTCTAACCAAGTTTCCTGAGAGTCAAGGAGGAAACTAATGTTAGCCAAACAATCTAGTGCCTTGTTTCCTTCCTTAAGAGTGTGCTGAAACTTGAGTTGCTCAAAATTTCTTTGAAGGATCCGGATGTTAGCAATAATGTTTTTGTCTCTGCTTTTGTGCTTAAAGGCAGTAATGTGGAAGAACTTGGTGTTGCGATCTCCCTTCTCCAGCCAGAGAGCCTAAGATCTCTGCTTCCAATAGGTCTCTTCTTCCCTTAGGGTATTGTGGAAGTCACTGAGAATGTGTCTTTCTTGATTATGGATTTGTTTTGTTCTTCCTTCAACCTCCATCAGAGCAGAAATGTCAGCAATTTCCTGTGTCAGCATTTGCTTATGATTTTTGATGTTGCCGAACACTGTGTTCTTCTAGATCTTGAGCTTTTTTTTTATTTCCTTAATTTTGCTGGAGAATTTAAACATTTCGGATCCTTGAACTTTGATATCCCACCAACTCTTGATGAGAGGGTCTAGTTGATTATTTTCCAGCCAAACAAGTTCGAATCTGAAGGGAGGATTTTTTTATGTTCAACTTATTGTTGGCACAGAGGATTAAAGGGTTGTGGTCTGAAGCTGCACGGGGTAAGGAGCTGAGAAAGAAATCAGGGTAAAATGAGATCCAGTCCAAGGATCCTAGAGCTCTGTCCAGTCTGCTTTGTATGTGATTTCTGCCACCTTTGCGATTTGACCAAGTGAAGGACATACCATGAAGGTCCATGTCAAGAAGAGTCTCCCCCCTTATAAAGTCAGCCAAAGATTCCATGTTGTTGGGGTTAGGTGGGGCTCCTCCTTTTTTTTCGGATGGGCATAGAGTACAATTGAAATCTCCCATAATGAGCACTGGGAGATTTCCACAATTCTTTATAAAATTAGATATGTCCTGCCAAAGTATTTCACGCTGAGCTTCTAGGTTTGAGGCATAAACATTGATTGCAATCCAGGAAGCATTAGAATCCACTTCCTAGAAGAGTGTGCACAAAAAATTGGGATGCTACAGAAGGTAGTCACCTTTGAATTGTTTGGGGTCCCATAGAGTGCATAGGCCTCCCAAATTACCTATTGCGAGCTGAGGAGCAAAAGAAGCAGCTGAACAAATTTTCAAGAGATGATCATCCTTTTTGAGTTTGGTTTCTTGAAGCATTATAATGTCAAGAGAGTGTTTAAATTTCATATCCTTGAGGACTCTCTATTTTTGCAGAGAGTTTAACCCTCTAATGTTCCAAGAGATCACCTTCATTTCTTGGATTTAGATTTGTTCCCCACAACCATGGGGATGGTGTTCTGTGTTCCTTGGGCCACATTCAAGGTTGATTCTTTATGTAGCTTAACATTACCTAGTATACGCCCATGCACTTTCTCAGAGCCAGTATCAGGTTTCCTACAACTATCGCAGGTCGTACAGGGATTCAAATTATCATCAGAGGATTGAGTGGATGGGGAGAGTAGGGAATCAGAGGGGAGAAGGAAGGGAGAACCGATGAAAGAGGGGTTAGCAAGGTGAAGCTCCATGCCGAACTCGAGGGGGGGGGGAATGGAGAGGAGGATGTTGGAAGGAGGGGAGCGGGAAGGCGGAGAGGGAGGGGCTAAAGTATCCACCAAAAGGGTGGCCGTTAGGGGGTTGGGGCAAGGGGAAGCCAGGGAGACCTCCTCGGGAACAAAGGCCAAGGAAAGGGGAGGGGAGGGATCGAGAGGGGGGGCCAAGATGGAGTCGACAGAGATCTCTCCTTCTTCTAGGAGGGAAAAGGGGTTAGAAGTTGTGTTGACCGGGGTCTCTCTAAGAATGATCTTAGGGATAAATTTTCCTTTCTTTTTGGGAGAGGTAGCCAGGGTTTTGGGTTTAGGCTGAGGCTTGGTGGGACATCCAGAGGCTCTGTGGCCTATGCTTTTGTAGATTGAACATGCTTATGGGGTATATTCATATTCAATGCTTTGAGGCCAACTTCCAAAATCTGACAAGAGATCAATCGATTTCGGGAGAGGGCTACTTACATTAGCGTTAACATAAAAACGAGCATGGATGAATCTAGTCTTGGCCTTAGTGTCCTGGTCTATTGCGATTAATGAACCCATAGAAAGAGCAATACCTTCAATAACCACAGGGTGCCATAGCTCCAGAGGAAGGCCTGGAAGACGAACCCAAATTGGAGCATGTGTCATTGTTTCGGTAAGTGGGTTGAATCTAGGAGACCATTTCCTAATATAGAAACCTCTTCTGCCAAAGAACCACAGACCACCCAGAAGAGCTCGAGCAAAATCCTCTTTCATGTTGAAGGAGAAGAGGACAAAACCATTTGGCATTGTAGCTATTTCCAACGCACCACAAGGGTTCCATTTTAGTCGGGCCCATTTTTTAATGTCTTCAAGAGGGGGTCTGGGACCCATCAATTTTCCAATAAGGGACAGATCTCTGGAGTTAGCAGCAGCCTTCGTGATGTGCGAAGGGATGTGGAGGGAGAGGGCCCCATCAGAAAGCACATGCATCAGCTTCTCCGAGTGGGATGCAGAGGAGGGCCCCTCCACAAATTTCTTCCAAGCCTCGGGGGCAGGCCGAGGAGACATGCCTCCAAAGTTAGCAGGACAGTACTCCCAATCTGGACTAGGAGGGTCTGGCATCAAAGCCAGCACCAAGGAGATCAAAATTCAAAAAAACGGAGGGCGGCAAAAACGTAGCAACAAAACAAAAAACTGTTAACAAGATCAAAAATAGACCAAGTTGGATTTAATTATACAAAAAAATATTCTAATTAGAAATTAGAAATAATAAAAAATTATACATTATTTAGAATTTAAATAATAAAAATAAAAAATTAGTAAAACGTAAAAATAATATTAACTTAAATTGATTAAAATTAAAATATTTTAATATAAAAAAATTAAATTCAATGAAAACTAAAAAATTACTAATTACTAAATTTAAAAATTAAAATTTAATTTAAAAATTAGTTAAATTTTAAAAAATTAAATTAAATTTAAAAAATTACAAATTAAAATTAATAAATATTAAAAATATAAATTATTTAAAATTTAAAATTAAAATAAAAAAATGAAAATAAAAATTAGTAAAATGTAAGAAATAATATAAACTTAAATTAATAAATATTAAATATGAAAAATAATTAATATAAAAAAATTAGATTCAATAAAAATTAAATAATTATTATAATAAAAATTAAAAATTTTGAATGCTTATAATTATTATATAATTATTATAATTATTCAATAATAATAATATTAAATTTACAAATAGGATAAAAATTAAGAAAATTTTCAGAAGCACAATTAACTAAAATTTCAAAATATTAAAAAATTAAAAATTAAAATGAAGCAAAATTAAAAAATAAATTTAAGAGAAATTCAAATATTCCAAAATTAACAATTAACGAAAATTTAGAATTAAAATTTAAAATTAACATAATTACAAGTTCTGTAATTGCTCACTTACATTTGTTTATGCTCATAAAAGAAAACTAAAATTTTGAGTTCCCTTGAATAATAATGTTGTTGCATACGACTTCACATGTAATCATAAGGCAGTGACGAGTTTGTAACACACCATGAAATGTAAAAGATTTAATATTGTATTAAAAAAATTAATCATATACAAACATTAACTATAAATATGTAGAAACAAATGAGAATTACAAAATCAAAATTAATGTTACACATAATTGAAGAATGTCACCATATTTTCATTGATTCATGTTTAGAAAATTTGATCACCATATGTTGTTGAATAAAATGCACAACGATCAAAATATTGGAAAAAATACATATTTCACTACTCAAGGATGAGCGAGTAATGTTGTAAGAGTTGATTTTTGTTCACATTTTAGTAAACGAGCTTCCTCCCTCTTCCTAAGAGAAACATATGCATCATCCTTCATCTTAGAATAGCTCTCAAAATAAAAAGGAGGAGATATGAGAAATCCATTGAGAGACTCGACTCTCAATATCGCCATGAATGTCAACCCTTATTGCTCCCTACTGCCTATGTCAGCTGTCACCCTATTGAGAGTTAGTCATTGTGACTTGTGAATCGTAAGAGCATGTGTCATATTTAAAGGAACTTTTATGTGACATCCCCTCAATACTGGAGGCAATGATACGTACTTGAGGTCACCCAAATCCCACGAGATGCCGACGTAATTCTGAAACTCCATGACAACAAATATTGGCAGATATGGAGGCTTTGTTCTAGGAGAATACATTATGTTCCTCACTTGTCCAAGGGATTCATTGACCAAACCCACCTCAACCCATAAATTTCACACCAACATGACATGTTGACCACTACAAAGCAACACCTCACTCTCCAACCGAGGAAAATTTTAGTGGTGCATTTTCATAAACTCATGAATATTAGGGATTTTGGAAATGGCGAATTTTCAATAGTCAGTTACCGCCAAGTTCGCCTAAAATTTTGGCTGATAAGTCATTTGTATGGGTCAGTTCACATACTATTTATAGTTAAAAATGAACTTATGCATGTATTTCACCAAAGTTTCTAATCAAAATGTGTAAATATTCGTTGAGGTATAATACATAGCCTAGGGAGATGACTATCTATTTTTGAAGAGACGATCTTCTTCACAACACAACATACATGGGATGGACAGACGTTTAAAGTTACTGGGACGACCTTCCAACACAAGCTGGACGATAGACCAAAAAGGTTGGATAGACGACCAATGGATTTCGTCCTATGCGTAGGTTAGAAAGTCGTCCAATGTAGTTTAGATGGTCAAGAAACAAGGATGTGTCGAACACATGCCAGATGATAGACCAACAAGGTTAAACGGATGACCAATGGATTTCATCCAGTGTGTAGGTGACGATCGTCCAATGCATTTTAGATGGCTGACTAATAGGGATACGTCCAACACATGTCACATGACAGACCAACAAGGTTTGACGAATAATCAATGGATTTCATCCAATGCACAAGTTAGATGGTCATCCAATGTAGGTTAGACAAGTGACCAACATGAATTCCGTACAATGAAAAACATACATCCATCCAACACCTGTCCAATTGTACAAAACCATCTAAAAAAATTCCCTACCAAATTACCTTTTCTACAAATCCATTTTTTTGAGATTTACCATCGTTTCGAAAGTCCATTTCTGAGATTTGCAAACCATTCTATAATAATTTTTCAGAGGGGGGGGGGTCTTAAAATGAACCCTGTCTCCAACTGGTCATCATCGGTTTCTCCATATATCACATTTCTCAAACAGGTCACAACAACTCGTGCCACAAGCGCATTCAATTTCATAAGCATGTTCTTCTTATGAAATTTCACTTGGACATTTGTCAAAAACAAATGACTGGAAGAGTCAAACATAGACCTTTCCTCTTCACCAAAGCACGAATCAATTTTGGACATTAACAATTCCCAATACTCAATTGCATGATTCACATTTCTCAAATTAGACATAAACACAATCCAGCATTATCGTGGGATTCAGAGCGGGGCTTCCTCAACGCCTTTTATAGAATGTTTGATAATAGTTTCTAGAGAAATGCGTTGTTTTAGTGACAAGATGTCCATATCCAAGAGAAAACTGTCTGAATCACCCAACACATTTTGCATGGATTTTTTTGTTTCTATAAAACATGTAGATGCATCGTGTAAGTCCTCATCCTCTTCTGTAGCCCAAACATTATTTTAATCAAAATCTCGTCTTCCAAGCATAAGAAAATCACTCAAATTCACCTGATTCAGAGGAATAACACGAGAAACAAATTCCTACTCATCCATTCCATCCATACCTAAAGAATTTTTGGTTTCATCAATATCAGTGTATTCTATCTCTTCTTCATTCATTACATCCTTTCGGTCAATATGCCATGCACGATACGTATTATTTATTCTCTCCCAATTTCCCAAAATTTCCTCCCTCGTACTACCTATGTCATTGTTTACATCACAAAAAGGTTTGTACAATAGCAACTCACTCTAAAAAAAGTTCTCGCAATCCTCTAAACCACTTTTAGGAATAGAGAAATATCATGACCATACGTGTATGACAATAGGCGTGCCACTCGGCTTTCATTTGTCTTTCTTTCTCTTTGCGTTAAATGACCATGATCTGGTAACATCAATTAATGAGATGGATTCCAACTCTACTGGATGGTCCTTATATGCCTCGATGAAACACGATCCATCGTTATCCTCATTAGATGACATACTCACCTTGCGAAAACCTTCCGACCAACATTCAGAGTCATAAATGTACAACTGCACTAAACCAACAATGAATTTAACAACATGTCACATATTTCTTGAGCCCCAATATCACGTTCTACAATTGTATCCATTAAAAACCTTCGGTTGATGCACAGTGTCGAATATTTCTCTTCTACATCATCTTATATCCTTGTCAACATGTCATGAAAGCTCTCTGACCTCTTTTCCGCCTTTGAAGCATATTTTTGTATATACTTTAACACTGCGTGTCTAGAAACAACAGGCTGGAAATCGACATTACCAGGCCATATGGCCAACATGTTTGAGTTGTGAAGGTTAAATCTTGCATCATTGTAGGAAGGTTCAAATCTCTTATGACCATCTGTATCAATAGACAACTCTGAATCATCTTAAAGATCCCACAGAACATTATAATGACAAGCTATAGACTATCCTTTCTTTTATAAACAGGACATCTCAGTACATCTCATGTACCTCTGAACATGACTGACAAGTTCTTCATAGTCACAAAGTGGGTCACGCTCTAGTATCTATTACGGTTTCATCGAGCAAAGATATTCATCTTTAGACTAAACAAACATTACATTTTTGTGATGGCTATCACAGGGATTCCACGAAGTAACATATCTATTAAAAAATGATCTTGCACCCACAACCTGATTCTCATCTATCCAACCAATGTTTCCATGTAGGGGCTACCAGGGACCCACATGAATCCATGTACATGTGTAGATCCTTAATGTTTCCATTCAAACCTAAGAAACATCATGCCCACAAAAAGCACGAGGCTTATAAAACCTCTCGTTCATAAGATCAATAATAAATCAAACCGAAAACATTATTGGACATCTTACGATAAATTTTAATCGAACAAAAAGTATTAAAACATGTACCAGTAATCCTTTGCACCAAATAGTTTATGTATCACCTCCTCATGAAATATCTCAAATCTTTGGTCCATGTAAGTCGTGACAATATAAGGATAATCTATCACGTTTTCAATCCTCCGCCTATAATCCCTTGAAGAATTCAAAGGAGGTTTGTCATGCATCATGCGGTGCAAATCAAACCACTAAGTGTCCATAGAGGTAAGCGTGAAAAAAAGAATCAGGATAACCAGCTAAAAAATCATATATGTCAGCTAACTACGACACGAGTACTAGTAGAACCTAGTCCCACGAATCTTTGTTCCAAAACGCATCACATTTTCTGCTAACTTATCATTGATCACATTATTAATATGATGACGCAAATCCTTGGTAGTCATCGGAACATTGTCCTCCAATTTGTTTTTGATAAAAATAGAAGTAGTGGCCTAACTGTGGTACCACACTTGACTATTATGTGTGTAATATCAAAATCTATGGTGCTTTCCAAACCTATTCCTGATCAAATGCTTGACATAATCATGAAATTATACTCGTTTAATCCTCAGTTGTAACCATTCTACATCTCCCATAGGGAACAAAGTTGGAAATGCCATGGATAATATACCCTCTGAGTTATATTCATTGATCGACGAAGAGTCAATCAGAGACCAATCGATATCATCAACCTACCTCAAATCTGTATTCTCAACAAACAATCTGACTTCCTCCATCTCCCTTCATGGATTATGTAGTATGAAAGAAAAGGATGATGGACGATTATGTATTTTTTCTTCTTCGACACCGACTATAGCCCACACGCTATCTCTTCCAATGTGTTATCTCATACCATCTTGTATCTTAGATTCTACATAGCTAATTATGTCTGATACATCTCCCTCTTTTTCAGGAATATCATTTAATATTACATAGTCTATTTCCATGTCTCTATAATAAGTTCCATTATGAATCTTGTAACGTAAATCATCGAGAACACATGATCGAATAACAATACATTCATATTATTTTTTGTCATGTGTTCTATCTGTTGATGTAATTTCTTGTTCAATTCAAGTTAATGAGTTATCTACTAAAGAAAGTACACAACTCAAAACATGAAGGGTTTATAGAACCCTAGAAGTGTGATGTGGATGAACGGGCGCCAAGTAGTTGATCCTCGTTATAGCCAATGACTTGTAAATAAGACAGACTGGAAAGGAAATTGATTAGATGGGATATTTTCCCGACAAAGCGGATCCAAGAAGCATTAACTTCCTTGGCGGATGCCAACCCCCATTTTAAAGAAGAAGTGAAATAAAGGATGAAATAACATATAACATGCAAAAATAGAAGCATTACTGAATCTGAGAATAGTTAGGATCTGATCTAAAAAATAATTTGATTGAAATAACTGTAAATTAAATGTTACCTAGTCTGGTTCAACAACAACCCAGACTGTGTAGAGGTTGGTCGACGGTGACCTGGGAGAGAAAATCTGGAATGTAGAATAAGTATGCAGGATTGTAAGAGCCTGAGTGCAAACTAAAAGGTAGAAGAGGTCTGTGGATGCTAGAAGAAGACTTGCATAATGTTCTCAGAGGTAGAAAACACCAGGGAATGGAAGAAAAATAGCAGTAAGGAAGGATTGATTGACAAGTAGGACCCTGGTCGATGGCAACCCGATTGAGTCGACGATGACTTTAGCAGAGTTGGGTAAGGCCGAGGTCAAAAGGATGAAATGGGAGATCTGCAAGGAAAGAAGCTGGAAAATAATGTTACCAAGGGAGATCTTGGTGTTGTATAAGTTGATCTAAACCTACAAAATGTTAGATGCAAACAATATAAATATAATTTTATAAATATTGCTTAAATAACACAAATATGATGATAAATCTCACGAAGGATGATCGTGAGCGATGAAAACACATTGAAATTATGTCCAGAAGATCTATGACTATTGCAGGAACACTCAGGCATGAGGAAGAGTTCATATGTCGTAAGGAAGCTCCAAAATTCGCATGCATCTAATGATTATGGAAAGAAAATACTTAATTTTATAGGGTTGATGACGACTGGGTTGGACCGCCACCGACTACGAGGAAAGTTTCCCCAATGAGGTTGCTTTTGTGATTTTGGTCAGGATTTAGGATTTCTTAAGGATTGGAAGAATACTTTCAAGCATGTAGGTGGGCAAGGTATTTTTAGGGATGTTAAGGGATAAAGATAGGCAAGATAAAAAAGCTAGAAAAGCAAGGGGATTTATATGTTAGGATAAAAGCATCCTAAATAGAAGGTTGGTTAGGGCATGTAAAATATTAATTGATTAATTAAACTAATTAATTAATAGGAATTGTATGGGCATTAAAGGTGATAAGATAATTAAGTGGGAATTTTAATTAAATAAATGAGAATGTGTTTAATTAAAGGGAGACCTAGATAGGACCCTGGCAAAAAATATGTGCACGTGAGCAAGGGTAGAGATTTCGAATTTAGGTGTCTACATTGTCTTTTAACTACAAGAATATCCATATCATCAACTCAGCATGGAAGGAGTCTCGCAACAGAAGATATGTCTTGGGGAAATCAAATTGTGTGTCTACTATATTTGTACTGGCAACCACGCGCATGAGTTAGTTGCAATATGGGATTCACTTGCACTATCAAAATTTTTCCCACTTGTTTCAGTGCACGTAATATATTCAGCTAATCCCTGAGATCCATATTGTTCCAATTCAAAAAATGATGACCTCCTTTTACTCTCTTACATCTCTAGAAAATAGGGCCTTCCACATAGAGTTTGATGACTATCCAAGGATATGACTCTTTGCATATACCACACATTTGAATAACCACCAGCGCATCAATTCTTTTCCAAAAAATTTGACGGTTTTCAAGAATTTTATTCAAATGCACACCATAACGTAACGAGTAAAACTGTGTGTAACTCTTATTCAAGCAATTATTCACACCATTTGTCAAAAGCAGGTATCGATCTCAAATGTTCTATTCTGACTCAACACCATGTGTACTATTCGTAGAATACTGGATATTGTTGTTTCATGTCAAATGTGTTGCATGATTTTCCATATTTTCCCTATTCACATACCTCATACCCTCATCGTTCACACATATGAAAGAATCAATATCATTAATTTTCCCACATAAATTCTGATAGCACGGAGTTTATTCTCCACATTCTCACATACCTCATTTCTTATCTTGGTACATAGTTGGTGTGTAAACAAAGCTCTTATTCGGGTTCTATCTATTCCATTCCTCGAAAAGATTTTAGATACAACATCTCCTTTACAACCTACACACAAAAAAACCAATAAAAAAATGGTAAAAACAAAAAATGCACCATCTATGACGTCACATCTTGTTTTAATGTATAAATTTAAAAACTAGCTCATAGAGTAAATTTCACCTGCACTTCGGTTCACGATTGAGTTTTTGTGTTCCTGCTTGGAGATGTCATTTAGCATTGCATCAGGAATATCATATATTCTAATAGATATATCTTGCAATGACCCTCTCCCATAACTACATCCACTCAGTCGCATGTTTCTATTTACAGTGTTGTAGCGGGAGCAGTGCTTATACGATAATCATATTTACCGAAACAGATGCGGGAAAATGGTATCCAACATGGTTCAAATTAGATAAAGCACTTTTTTCATGCAAAGTGTAATATATTTATGTGTGTTCGAAACTACGTAGCATGTCATCTTGTTGTTCAAGTCGTGTGTGCATATCTGGCATGACTCATCATCCATCGCAAGAGAAATTGTTGGCAATATTCTACACCTAATTTGGGTATGATGTGCAACTCCCTCCCCACACTAGAAAAATGCAATATGTCTGTACTTATCCCTTCAGTTGGCACATTCGTATGACCCAAACCATGCATCTCCTTCATTTTCTCTTGTTATTGGAGCTGCGACCTATGAAAACGACGATTGTTGTTGTCACTCCTAGATTTTCCAGGAGACTTTCGATTCTTATTACTAGGAATGGGATTTTCTAGGAGACTTTCACTTCAAAAAAATGACACAATGAACAATCTTCATTACATATGGAGGAAATATTTAGTTCTAAAAAATACAGGAATAAACATGTCAAATAATAAAAGTACAACATTACAGCATGAAAAAAACCATGTTATCATGTGTAAAAAATTCTTGCATCTCTTCCCTAACGAAATGTCTTCTAATATATCCATTCGATATCAGTATCCTCCATGAAGAAGAGTTTTCACCCACATTTTTGAAATAGACCTCTCTTGCTGCATCTGATTCTCTCTCTACGCTTGAAGACTAGAAAATATTTGGACCAACATGTTACGCTGACAAAGCCATATAACCTTGTCCAGTCATCTCTTTCATTCACTCTTGTTCTCAAAGTTGTGATATGCGAAAGCGACGATGTTTGGTATCCCTTTAATATTTTCTAGGTGAATTTATCTACTCGGATGTACGTACATGCACATGTTCATTGAGTTGTAACAATGGAAAAAGAGATTGAGATATGAAACACCTAAAATGATAGATTACATTGAAGTATTGGTTCATAAGAACATATTAGGTTATAAATATTTATGAATGAAATTTATCAAAAATCTTAAATTGATAATTTGTGATTTTGATTTGAATAAAGCTTTGGTATAGATATTAGTTGCTACATTATTTGTAATAATAGAATATTTAGAAGGGAAAATGTCCAAATTATACAATTCAATTATATGCAACAAATTAATACCTTTATAATATGAGGGAGGAATAGATTTTAAAATAGGAAATGTTTGGTAAAAAATGCGAAACAACCATGAGTAAACAATAAGACCAACGATTATAGATGCTTCATACCACATTGAGATTGGCTCAAATATATTTTCCTTCGCTATGATGTCATCTTCTTTGTAAATATTCAAAATTAGGTCAGCCTTGCAGCTAAGGTGTCACTCCTGATATGAAATAAAAAGTATTCGAGTGTTGATTGCTTTTCAAAGTAACGTAGCATATTCATTTATTCAAACTCGAAGAACAATAATTAAGTGGAGGCAATACACCAGTGTATCCCTATCGGGAAGTAAATGGATACAATGAGCTTCAAAGATCAAAACTAACTTATTTAAGTAAAACACAAATTATATGAAGCGAAAAAAACTATGACTCAGGATTTAAGTGGTGGAGGTGAAATTGAAGTTGGAGCAGGTGGTTTGGCAGCCCAACAATGTGGAGCTGAATCCAAGCAGAGAAGTTTCCAGATCGAACTGTAAAAGATTGTCTTGTATCTTCCTATTACTATCGTGTTTTTGGAATCCTCTCCTCCATCAACGAATCCCAGACACAACACTCCATTGCTCACAGACACCATCAAATTAGCTCCTATTATTCTCTAGATTGCAAAAAATTCCGATTGTGGGCACAGCCAGGCCAACTCTGGTGATGGTATCCAGCATGCATCAAATGGCTTCACGCCAGCTGCGACGCGAGAGATATTCCTAGCCTCAGCATCTTTCACAAATGTGTCACAGATGACAGTGTAAACAAAGGCCGCCATAGTGGTGTAAGGATCAGCTTGCTGCAACCTTTCCCTTCGCTCATGTCGATCTTTAATTTGGTGGATGGCATTCACATTAATAAAGTATTTGGTTTGGAAGGTCAGGATTTTGCACTAGGGGAGTGTAAGTGAGGCCCTCAAAAATGTCCATCCCTGGTAGCAACACGTACGGCCCGTTTTCGAAGAAAACTACCTTAATATTTGATAAAATTTTCACTCTAATATCTCATATCTCATTTAGAGGACAACGACAACAAAGAATATCAGTTAATATTCTTTAATTGGAATGAATCGACTCTAATACCAAATGATAACTTGTTTCAGAATTTGAAGAAAATAAATCACACAAAAAAATACTTTCAAATTTCATTATTATTTATTCAATACAATGATTACATTTATATATAAGCTAATCAATATTTTAATTTATAAAGGGTATCCTAATTACTTATTAGTTCATGTCTTTGGCATTGGCAAGGTTACTATACCTTTCACTTCATTTTAACAAGTTTTTATTAAACATGTTTTCAACCAATAAGAAATCAGTATTATTTTCCTACATTGATTTTCAAATGTCTTAAATTTTGAACATGCTCATTTTTTACCCAAAAAAATCTTTAAAATGTATTTATCTAGTTTGTGAATGGTTAAAAACTTTTACCCCTTATTCCCACCTTCACGTAATTGAGGCACCATGATGTCATCACATTTATTATGGTTGTCATTTCTACTTTTTAGAAGTAATTCACTTTTTTAGAATTTCTTGCTTAAAATATTTGACTTATTTTATAACTATGCACTCTTTTGTCTCTTATAAAATTTACAAAAAAAATAAAATTATCTTTTATGCGTAGATTTGATGGTACACATTTAAGTGTTTTTACTACATAATTACACAAGTATTCCAAAAGACTTCTTCAAAAATATAGACAATAGTGCCACTTTTTCCTTATATTACATCCTTATATATATATTAGCTTACCTAAAAATAATATTATAATGATTTTTTAAAAATCAATATAATATTGTCTACTTTAAAATAATTTAATGCTAATTATTTTAGAACAATAAATTGTTATTTATTCTCAAACAATTCAAAAATTCAATGTTAGGACAGGGACTAGTCATAGTAGGACTCTTCTTTATGTAAGTTATTGTAACATTTTCAATAACTTACTCACATAACATATAAATGAGTTGTATCAACAACTCATTACAATATAATTTTTTTTTATCTAACTCACATTAATAAAGAATTAATATAAGTATTCATAAACTTTGTGGTAGTTTGAGAAGTGGGGAAGTGTTCGAAGTCTAAATCTTTTGTAAAAATTTCAATGCTAAGCCATTTTTTTAAAGGAAGTTTGGATTTTCAAATGAAAGATTTTAGGATTTCCTATGCTCATTTATTAAAAATACCATGTATATAGGAAATAAATATCTTCCTAAGAACTATCGTAGTTTTTGCGTGCTTCTAGTCTCTATAAAGAATGAATGTGAATTTCCAATGCTTCTTGGCCTCACTTCTCTTATCTCTCATATTCTATAAACAATTTGGGTGTCTCATTGTAACTTGCTTTGCTACTATTGTAATTGTTTTAATATATAAATGTTTGGTATATATTTTTTCTCCTAATTTTTATTATGTTGTAGATATGTGGATATTCAAGCATTTGATTAATGAATATAATCTTGCATTTACAATGGTATCAATAGAATATCTCTGGCTTAGAGATATTTTTAATGTCTTTTTACTCGAAAATAATTTTCACATTTAGATTTGATATTTTATTAAGTCTTAATTATAATGGTTTTACTTATTTAAGTGTTTTATTGCTGGTTATTAGCTATAAATTTATAAGATAATAAATTACAACACTACAATAATTTTTACTGGGTGTTCATTATTTTGTTTAATATCTTGTTACTTGTTTATGGTGGAATTTGGTTTATTTATTATATGAAAAAACACCAAAAATTCGGATTATAGAAGGGTTTAGCAATACTTGCGTCGATAATGCAATGTCAAGATATGTGGATGCAAAACGGGTGTGGGACTCCCACTTCCCACGAATAAGAGAAACTTGCACACACACAAAATGACTAGACAAGACAGATATTAAATAAGGATATGACTAAGTTCTCGACAACAGATGATCCCACCAAATAAAGAGCTTCCTTGAAGAGTGTCAAATCATTTTACAATCAAGTGATAATGATAGAAAGATAATAGACGATAAAAGGATGATTAGAAATTCAAAGGGATAGAGAGATATTGCTTCGTATGATAGGTGGCCCAGTAAATGTCTACAACAAGCTCAAAATCCAAGAAGTAATCAAACCGGGATTGTTTAGCAACATCCTGTGTTTTAGTATAACTTCAAGTTGATCTTTGATTTCTTTGACATTTGGTGTCAAGGAGATGACACAGAGGTTGATTTTTTGTGCAATGTCGAATTGTTCCCGCACTAGCACTCGGTTTTGAAACAATAGGGAGGTCGTATATGCTCGTAATTGAATGTTCCTGACCCAATACAGTCATCTACAAAAAGAAACAACTTGAAAACATGCAGATTAGACAAAAAGGAGATTGATATATTGATTAAAAATATGAGAAATGTGATTAAAGTGATAAAAAACAAGGATCGCTAGTGATTTAAGGTAACTGTTGGTGATTTAGATAAATCATTGGCGATTACTATGGAAAAATTTGATTTTCAAATAAGATGTGAATAAGGTGCAGGATAGATTATTTGTGAATTGATTTGAGCTTTAAGATGATGCATTAACAAATTGAATACGAAAACATATGACATAATATTACCTTTGATGAGGAATGCTAAAAAATGGTATTGTGAGAATCTTACAGGATTTGTGAAGCTTCCACGAATGTGACAAGGATGTAGGTGATCAGGGCATCTATAATAATGTCATCTAGGTCATTAGAGAACAAAGATTTGCTATAAAAATCTCAGGATCCCATTCAATAAATTTGATGTTGCTTATATAATCGTCAATGATTACTTAGAATCATCGATGACTCGGGAAAAGTGGGGGAAACCCGCTCGGAAATGGTTTTAACCACTTCCAAAAGGGTTAATTTAGGTATGGGGGTGAGTGAAGATGGTTAGGAAGATGTTGAGGATGTTAGTAGGTTAGATGGTTAGGAAAAAATGGGTTAGGATGAGTATAGGTGGTTTATGAGGTTTAAGTTATTTTACGGTGAGTGAAATAGGATTTGCACTGACGGTAAAGTGTGATTTTATGGGGATGAGGACATGGTTTATAGGATAATAGGATAGTTTAATGTTTTGAGTATGAATTTGACGATTATGGATAAATAATTTAGGGTACTAAAAACAAGTGTCTATAGTTGCCCATTTTTGTCAAGTGGTTTGTGATGGACAAGCTGCTGGATAGAAATGAGTAGAATGATCAAATTTTTGTTGGATAGATGTCCCCCATCAAACTAGGGGTCATCACAAAGAAGTGTGATGATCACTAGTTTGAATAGGTTGTTGAATGAAGGGATAAAATTTTGTGATGTCATGTATCAATTTAAGATGCCCCAAGATTGGGCATGAAAAACAATTACCACAAAGGTGGACTTATGTGACCAAATATTCAAGTGGTAGGGGATCCAATTGGTTCTCAACCTATAGACGTATGACTCATATGAAGCAATGGGAAGTGTATAGTATACATGGTGTATCAGGAAACATAGGCTCAAGATAAAGGATGTTGCCACAAAGGTGGGCTTACGTGACCATGAAGTCAATTGATAGGGGAACCAATGGCTTTTTGCCCTATAGACGTATGACTTGACGACAGAAAAGGAAACAAGTTTTCTTAAAAGGTTGTGAAATCTGAGTTGGATTCAATAAAAGAAGCTTATGTGTAAATTGATTGATTTTGGATTTTAAGAGGGTCTTGTGGCCCAAAAAAAGGAAGCACATACTTGAAAAATGTGTCATTGTTGGAAATGATGAGTAAAATGATGGTTTGGTGAGGCTCGAATGCTAATTAATGATGTTTTGGATAAAGGGGAAGTAATCGCTGGTGATTATCCTAGGTCATTAGTGATTTTACAAACATCATCAGTAATTAGCCCAATCACCGACAATCAGGTGGACAGGAATTTTTTTTATATAAAAAGGCGGTTTGGAGGTTCATTTGGTATTATTTCAATTTGAGAATCTAAGAGACCAAAAAAACCCTAATTTCCAAGTTTTTCAAAATTTTAGTGGGATGAAGGTGGTTGGTGGTGTGTAGAGATGGATGTGTATGTTCCACAAGAGGTAAATCCTTAAAACCAGATTTTGTCAATCAGGAGGCCATCTATGGGTCTAAGTATAGATAAAATTGTAAGAAAATCACATTCGAGGTTATGTAGTAAACTATGTGGAGATTTAGGTTATAGGTCCCTAATTGGGTTTATGTCAAAATCTTGTCCTTCTCTCACCATTTCCATCTATCAAAATCATACAATTCGCGTCCCTTCTGGCTCTCAATGTTGAGACCTTGCATCTTACTAGTTGTGTGGGGTTAGGAGAGAAGTGAGTTCATTTTATTATCATATCATTATTCATCATACATTGCCAAAACAAAAATAAGTATCAAACGTTGCTTGAAAAAATAAAGTTCAACATTACATTGTGCTTGTATAATCATCACATATTAGCATTACAAAACAAAAAAAAAAGAAATCATTCTGTCAGAATATCATTATTCATTGCATGCATTCTGAAACGTATATAAAATTGGATATTTTAAACATCTAAGATTACACATGCAAAGAGAACCATAAATGAAGTCAAATTTCTGTGAAGAATAACCAAATCAAAAAGGTATATTTGTATATATCATAGTAACTCAAGTCTGTGTATAATACCATCACACACTAGGTGTGGTCAAAATGCTCGTAATGAGAATGAAAATCCAAAAGAATCATATATATGCCTCACAAAATGACATCGAAACAATAAAGGCTCAATGGACTATCCCTCTCTCCAGGAACCCTGAGATGTTGCGCAGTTGCGGCTAGGAATACTGTTGTTGGTTATGATGTCGTGAATGTGCCAAGTGATGAGAGTGACCATGAGATCGGCCACTGGTCACTCACTTCTTTGTTACGTGAGTGGCTCCACCTCACCATCCTCTCTGTCATCTCGTATGTGGTAATCTTCTTGTCTTAAGCAGTCAATATCTCCACGGCCTTCCAAAGAGGTGCAAACACATCCGTATGTCATTCAGCCCATAATGGTTATCACATATCCTCTATTAGCTCAACACGAGTCTTCCCCATAGGGAGCCTTAGGGTATCAAAACATACCCTATGAATAAGATCTCATCAGCCGTTAGCCGTCAGCAGCAGTTGTAAAATAAATAGAACAAGGTGAGTTAGAAAACCATAAAAAATAAAAAATAAGTACAATGCTTAACATTATAAAACATTTCTAGCTAACAAGGTTGAGAGAAGAGTATCTACACACTCGAATCTTTGGGCATCTAAGGGGGATCATCCTGTGTAGGTGGTGGTGAGGCCACTGCAGGAATATTTTTTCTAACCCCCTCTCCCGAGGTAACTCTTTTTCCCATCACAGATTTCTCAACACTGCCACCCTCATGAGCAAGTGGCTCCTCTAAAATCAGAGTCTCTTTCTCCACCTCTGTCTCCTCTCTCTCTGCCATAGAGATATCCACTTAAACCCGCCACTCTGTGTCACTACCCTCCTCCTCATCACCCTCGTTTTCTCTAACCTCCTCACCTGTCTCCTAGTCAACCTCACTCTTAGCCTCTATGTTTGTGGTTGTGTCAGTATCCTCCTCCTCCTCCCCGATATGAGTGGGTGCAGCCTCAATCTGGAGAAGAGTCTCGGGTGCCCTGTGTACCTTAGGAACTATCTCCTTCTCCATAGAGATAGGCACTCCCAGTATCACCATTGTCCATCCATGTAGGCTCTTAAGGCCATCTTGTGCCTCCCTAACACTCCTGTAGATAGTAGGCATGATAAGAAGATCGTCATCATAGGGAAAGCAGAACTATTGGGGTACTCTTTTGTCATGGTGGACCTCCACCCTCGCAGATTTTTCCACTAACTGTGAAGTGGTGGCACATGCAATCAGGTTAGTTATTCTCTGGCCCCATAACCTAACCATATCCTGGTAGGGCCTTACAACAAAATCATTGTCAGTCAATGTAGAGATTGATTGATGTGGCCCTCTAAGAACTGAAAAACCAATCCATCTCATATCCCTGACGACACCTAGATCCTATACAAAAACTCCCCTCTGATAGGGGATAACCTTCTCGTATACCCAGCTCATCACTAAGGTAGGGTGGCTCAAGGATTTCCCATGTAGCCTCATAACATGGTATAGATCATGGTATGTTGTCCCAAGAATGTCCACACCCCAAGAAAATATCCTCCCATGGTGCTCAATTTACATGATGACGGGAGCGCAAAAATACAAGAGCTTGTCCCCACCCTTGTATCCCACCAAACGTTAAGCCAAAATACCAATGATAGCCTTACGTAGGGTAGGGATAGGTGCAGTGGACACATATAAAAGCCATATACCCTACTTGGGGCCCGCTAGTTCCCCATCATCTCCCATGTAGGAAGCCCACTGTTTAGCTCTAGATGTGTTCACTGTAGTCTCCAGGGTCAACCGTTTACTAGTTACATGTACACCAAGAATCCTATAGACATCCTCTCGAGTGATGGTCCTCTCTCCCCTCACACCTGGAAATTTGAAAGTGTTCTGGTCTACATCCCAATAAGACAATAGATCACATAGAATCTGGCTAGCTAGTTTTATGTGTGTCACCCATGCAATCCTCCATAATTCAGCCTGGTGCAATAAATCTATCTCATCCTGAGTCACCTAATCAAGGATTCCTAGAAGTCAATCACACTCTCTCTATTAGCTCTAGTGGATGTATAACTCCTTCTGAATTTACCCAAAACAAAAAAAGAGCAAGTTAACAACATATTTCAATAGGCAAACTCATCAAAAACAATACAAACAACTTAAAAACCAAAAAAAAATGAACTTGGTCAAATTAGCTCATTGTCTTGGCAATTACAAGACCGCTGCCCTATACAGAGTGGTGGTTTTATGACTGCTACCTACTCAAGGCGGCAGTCTTATAACCACTACCATGTATAGGGCAGCGGTCATGTAATCACCACCCTGCATAGGGCGGCGGTCCTTTCCATAATGGATGACCGACCCCTTTTGATCTGAAAATTCAAAAAGACAAAAAAATTGACCATTTCAAATAAAACAAAAGCTAGACCAACCTAGACTACCCCCTATGGAATATTTTCACACAAGAAGTTTCAAAAACGACCCCCTAGGTATAGATTTTATACATTTTAAGTTTTTAGGTTTCAAATAAACAAATGCAAAATACTAACCTTTATCTTCGTCGTTTGATCTCTCATTCACGGGACCATGGTCATGTCGTCACCCTCTTCATTTTGACTATACTCTCACTCAAAAATGGTGATATGTGGTACAGAGCTCTAAAATCACTAAGAGGATATGTGCAAATGAATTGAAAATGAATGGTTTTAGTTATATATATGCTTCATTTTAACTTCATTTTGAGTGCATGTACTTTACAGGGATGAAACGTTGGCACAGGTATACTTCTATCCCTATGTAGATGGTAAGTCCTCTTATCGTTTTGTTTTAGTGTTTAGTTTTGGAAATCATATCTATTTGCACGTGAGTCTTGGTTTCATCTTACAGGTAACGGGAGCTTGGATGGCGACATTTCAGCACATGGGTGTGTCAGGTATAGATTCTAACTCCCCATTTATGGAATTTCATACTCAGAATCTAAGTTTTGCACCTCTTTATGGATAAAACGCTTCTTCGAGGGGGCAATATGTGCATACCCAAAATTGCACATGTTACATTTTCAGAAAATAGTTTTTGAAGGTCCCTAATGATGATTCATGTCTTTTCCAAAGGTTTTCGAGATCCTTAACCTATTCATAACTTATATTTGTAGCCTAGTTTACCCTACTTAGCCATTGCATGCTTTTCCTTAGCTTCCCGCATCAGTTTCCCACTATTTTGGCCTTTAGTTACGAATCACCACCCAAGCAGGGCAGCAGTCCTATGAGCTTTTTCCAGAATTCTTTACCTGTGAATTGGACATGTGTTGCTTCACTCCAGTTCACTTTTAGCGCACATTTTTGAGTCAATTTAGCTGATTTTGAGCTTGATTGATTCTTGTTTGCATCCTCTTCCACTTCTAATCATTGATTGATTGTTTAACTGCCCCTTCATGCTATGATTTGACACTCTATTGCTGCCAAATGGTTGGATCATTCGCCAACTAACCTTCTATAAAACCATCGTTTTTTCTCAAGAAAATAGTTGGAGATCATTTTGTGTATTCTTGTATTGTTGACCTACCTCATTCTTGATGGACATTGCATAGCCAAGATTTGTTGACTTGTGATATCTCTCTTCCACCTATATTGTTACCAGACTGCTATCAAGTTGTCATTGCTCTGCCACCTTCTCACTACTCCTCTACTACATTCCTAATCCCTCTGCCTCACGTGACCACATGAGATTGAAAAGAAAAAATTAGGGTAAAAAGCATAACACAACTAGATTATCCATTGCTCTATATTTCTAGGTTTGGGTTGATGTTAGTTTTCTTCATTTCTTCATATTGTTGTTTCTAATTCGTACACACATACACGTAATATATATCAAATAAAATA
Organism: Taxus chinensis; assembly: GCA_019776745.2. Classification (NCBI taxonomy): domain Eukaryota; kingdom Viridiplantae; phylum Streptophyta; class Pinopsida; order Cupressales; family Taxaceae; genus Taxus; species Taxus chinensis. The sequence goes on from CM034147.1 coordinate 330,050,957, forward strand.
GAAAAAGTTAGTTTCTTCACTATAAATAGTTATGTCAATTTCAAAGAATCTTTATATCTTCCATAGGACTTTCTGTTGATAGATTCTTCCTTCCCTATCCCTATGGGTTTAGAGGGAAGTATATCTAGAGGAAGCTTTCTTTTCCAGCATAGAGATAATATATTTTTCATATATTGTGGTTTCCCTTATATTCTCAAAAATTCTATCCAGGAGGTTACAGGGGAAGAAAAGCTTATGAAGCTTCCAATATTCTCATGTATCTGAGATAGGAGAGGATTTAACAAATCCACAATTACTTATTGGAAAATATTTCATCTAATTAGAATAGATTAGAGAAGCTTTAATTGTTTAAAATAGATTAGATTTCTTCTACGTAGATAAACAACTACATCTTGTTGGTTTTATTTATTCTAGGATTGATTAATTAAGTTAGACGTAATTCAGTTCCTCTCTATATACTATTATTCCAGAAAATCACAAAAACATTTATATTATTAGAGTAGTTGCTTAGCATGGTTTTATTTCATTTATATCTTGAAAATATCAAAAACATAGAATAGATTTAATTCAGTAAAATTAGTTGTTATTTTTTTAATCAATTTAGATCATTAATATACATGACCATCAACAATCCTCAACAAGAATGCATATACGGAAGTGATCCTTGTGTACCACAACCAAATGGTCCCAATTTAATCATAGACATAGATACGGGACTCTAGCAGCTTATCCTTAGAATACCAGCACGATACATTGATAAAATTGAACAATTAAACATTTTGAACATTGCGGCTGAAAAATCCTATGAATACTAGACTACCCCTAGCAATAGATTTTAAACTTACATGACCATACAAGGACCACAACCACCAAGATTTTATGGTTGTGATTCGTGGGTTTCCCAACCGTAAGGACCCAAAGAACAGCTAGAACTAGACACATGATTACATTCATTAGTCTTTGGGCCGCCCCCACTTCCACCAGACATCATTAGACAACTGAATGTTCTGAACGAGGAAGCTCATCAAGCCCTTGCATTTTTGACTACTCCATCTAACCGACCATAGAGTTAGTGGAACCATGCCTCCCTCTCATTCACTCCATGACCTTTTCTATAAATCGTTATGAGGCACCCATTGGTTTTCCACACATCCCACAACCCATAGAAAGGATTTTTGCAGAGCTTGATATCAATTGGAGTCTCCATGTGGCTATTATTTTTTATCCATCTATTATACCAGTTCAGGTTAGAAGGGCCTTCCTTACACTTGACGAGCAAATCCTGATATTGCGAGTCGAGGACATTGTTTTTCCTTGATAACTTTTCCATACCATTCTCACGTATTTTCATCCATATACCACATATTCACTATATTTCACTATCCCTAGCCATCCACACATTCCACATCAGTTGTCCCAGCATGACCTCGGGAGGTTGAGTGCGGTTGAAGGTCGCGTGTTGATTTTCATTCGTACATGTCCCTTCTACACTACATGCATGACTTAAATTTTGTTATCAAGGCACTGTTTGCGATGTGTCGATTGATCCATCACCTTTTGAATATTGTAATTCTATTGAACACACCACTAATATGCCTACTCCCTCTTATATTAGTCAGGACTTCTCTAGATATGGGTTAGGGTATGAATATTTCCACCATTTTGTCTTCTCTTATCAATAAGAGCATAAAATAATGGAACTTTGGGACTTCCCCGCATAGACACACAAGTTCGGGTTGGGGTACCAACCTCCTTCTACACACCCTTTGAATACTTATACCACATGTCATGTTATGTCACTTCCCTTGTTAAATTGGGAACTCATTAGTAATGACGCATCTATTTCTTTAGATAACTTTGATACTTTTACTATTGATAAGGCATTACTTGATTATATGGGTGCTTATGATCATCTTCCCTCTTTCCACCATAAGTGGCATCACCCTTCCTTTCCTACTAATACGGTTTTCCTCAGAGAGTCTGATACCCCCATTGACTATGTCAATCCACCTGATATTATTCCAACTAATTTATATGTTGAGGACCATTCTTTCCTTCTTAATAAAAAATAATAAAATACAAATTGAGCATGTCTGAAAATCCATGCATAGTCTTACTAGTCACCTCTCTTACTCCTACTGAACAAAATAATATTAATAAATTCCTTTATGACTTCTTAGATATTTTCACATGGGATTATAGTGATATTCCAGGTATTGATACATCTATCAAAATGCATAACATTATCCTTAACTTGGGTGCTAAACCCGTCCAACAGAAAATATGTAAGTGCATCCTAAAGTAGCCCTCTTAATCAAAGAAGAAATTCAAACACTTTTAGATGAAGGTTTTATTTGCACTATTGAATATCCTGAATGGGTGTCCAATAATATCCCCGTAATGAAACCAGATGGTCGTGTTCATTATTGCACTGACTTTCGTGATTTAAATAAATATTTCCCTAAGGATAGTTTCCCTTTTCCACATATCAATGCTATTTTCAATTCTACCACTGGATACGACATCCTTTCTTTTATGGATGGCTTTGTGAGTTACAATCAAATCAAGATCAATCTAGCTGACCAAGAAAAAACATCCTTCACCATGGGCTACATTCTGCTATACAGTTATTCCCTTTGGCCTAAAAAATGCAAGGGCTTCCTATCAACTCAAAATGACCCATATATTCCATGACTACATTCCCAAGATCATCAAGGATTATGTAGATGACATCTTAGCAAAATCTAGGTGGTGGTATTCCAATGTAAAGGATCTACACATATTATTTGAACGATTATGCCAATATTGTGTACATTTAAATTTAAAAAAATGTGTTTTGGGGGTGATGATAGGTAATATCCTTGAATATATTATCTCCCAATGTGGCATAGAGATTCACCCTAAAAAAATTAAAGCCATTATCCGCATGCCTCCACCCAAGAACCTCCACCAAATTTGTTCCCTACAAGGTAAAATCCAAGCTATTTGAAGTTGTATTGCACAACTTTCTAATAAGACTTAGTCGTTCACACAAATAATGAAGAAAGATACTAAGTTTTTTTAGGATGAAAAATGCCAAAGAGCATTCTATCATATCAAAGCCTACTTGTTAAATCCCCACGTTCTAGTTCCTCCTATAGTTGATTGACATTTTTGTTATATATCTCTGCTATGTTTCATGCCTTAGGCGCATTATTGGCACAACATGATGATTCTCAACGTAGAAGAGCCCTATATTATATCATTTGTACTCTCCTCTATTACGAATGTAACTAAAGATACATTAAAAAATTGTGCCTCAATCTTGTCTTTGTTGTAGACAAATTACACCATTATCTTCTTAACAATGAAGTACATCTTATCACCAAAGTCGATCCCTTGCGTTATCTCTTATCGCACACACACCTCTCAGGACATTTTGCATGTTTGGTTATGCTCCTCACCGAATTTGATTTTAAGTTTATCCCACAAAAATCAATCAAGGGATAGGTCATCGTTGATCAATTAGGTGCGGAACCCCTTTCGGATACATCATCTATTTCTGATTCCTTTCATGATGATTTCACTGCCTATACCATTGAGTCACATATATGGACCATGTACTTTGATGGCTCTTGTTTTCAATCTGGCACTAGAGCTGGGATTGTTTTTATTACCCCACATGGTGATCCATTCCCCTTTGCATATCAATTAGGGTTTTCTTACACGAATAATATTGTTGAATATGAGGATCTCATTTTAGGCTTGCTTACTGCTCAAAAGCTTCTCATTCAAAACTTGTGCATCTATGATGACTCTCAATTAGTCATCATTCAAGTTAATGATACATATAATACAAAGGAGGAACATCTCATTCCATATAATACCCTCGTAAAGGGCCTTTTAGCTTCCTTTGAGTCCTATTCCATTACTATTATTCCTTGCAAATATAATCGCCATACAGATGTTATGGCAAGTGTCATCTCACTCATCCCACAAGATATCACTGGCGAACAAGCCATTTTCATTGTTACACACTTACGTAATCCTTCTATCTCTACATTACATATTGCATGTTGCATTCAAGAAACTACTAAATGGTTCACACCTATTTATAATTTTCTATATAAGAAAACTATCCCCGATACTCTATAGCCTCATGAAGCTCATTGGTTACGTTGTGAGGCTACTTGTTATGTTATTGTTGGGACTGAATTATTCAAACGTGTTATCAATGGTCGTCTTCTCTATTGTCTTTCACTCACAGATATTCCCATTGCCATCTCACAAATCCATGATAGCATATGTGGTGGTCACTTCTCGGGTAAATTTGTGTAGCAAAAACTCTTACACCAAGGGTATTATTGGCCAATAATGGAACAATATTGTCTTGACTATGCTACTTGTTGTGAAAATTTTTAAAAAACATGGTAATCTCCATCATGCACCTACTTACGACCTTCAACCCATTACGCCAACTTGAACCTTCTCCCTTTAGGGGCTTGATTTAATTGGCATGATCAATCCTGAATCATTTAGCGGACATAAATTCATCATTACAGATACTGAATAGTTTACCAAGTGGATAGAAGTAGCTCCCCTCTGGATGACCACTGGTATAGACATTTGTAAATTTCTCACCACGCATATTATCACACATTTTGGTGTACCTTCTATTATCATCGCTGATAATGAAACTTCATTCAAAAATAAATATGTTAAGAATTTTTTTGCTAAATTAAAAATCAAACAATCCTTCTCTACACCTTATTATCTAAAGGAAATGGCCAAGATGAGGCCAACAAAAAAACTATTGTTAAAATCTTATGCGAAACTGTTGAATCTAGTAGTACCGATTTGCATAACCAACTCTTCTACATGTTATGGTCTTATCATACTAGTGTTCGTACACCGACTAACACTATCCCTTTTTCATTAGTTTATGGTTTCGATACTGTAATCTCACTTGAACTCGAGATATCATCCTTGTGAATCTCTCTCAAAGGAATCCTTAAAGACAATGAATATCATGAAAACTGATTACATGAACTAGAAATGTTGGACTCGCGTCATGTCCAACCACTTGAACATCTCTGTGTGTATCAATCTTGCATTTCTCATGCCTACAATCAAAAGACTCATGTCAAGAATTTAATGTCAGTGACCTCATCTTGAAAGAAAACAAAAAAACAAACGTTGAGGCACCTCTCAAAGGAAAATTTAAGCCCAATTGGCTTGGTCCTTACATTGTCACGGATAAAACTTGGTGGTGGCGTATATCACCTCGCCACTCTTTTAGGGAAACCGATAAAAAATCCACTAAACATAATGCATCTTAAGAAATAATACACTTAGATTATCACAATACGATCATTACCCAATGACACACTCGTGTGCTTCGGTTCACACTGGACTATTAAGGGATTACTACTACACTGAACCCCACACACTGCACTATAGGAATTAACATCACACTTTATCACACATTACATGTCATACATTCTACAAAATTTGGTAATTTACGTCTATACAACTCATACATCAAGATAGTTTCATACATCTACATATCATACCATATTAAAACGTGCCTTTTCACACATACTCTACATATCATACTAGTCTTCATCATATAGGAGTCTAGCACTACATTACTATTCTATCTACATACATTATATGTCATCTTATACGCTACATTTTACACATTTCTACACACCTCACATTGTATTCTACACATAAATTATTTACACATTATACTCATCACATGGTCCTATTTCATCATCACATTGTCTTCTACAAGCTGCACTCACTACCCGATGACGCACTTTAGTTCCTCAGTCCATAATTGATTGCCAAGGGTTTACAAATAAAATGGACCCTGCATTCATCACACGTTTTTTTACCTTTCATCATGCAACATTTTCCAACCTAGTGACATATGCTTTAGGCTAAATCATCACCTATTAAATCATATTGTAGTGGTATACCCCTTAGGTTACATCACCACTCCCTCCTTTCATTTTTGTAGTGATATACACTTAGGGCTAAATCACCTCTCATTCTTTCATCTTGTAGTGATATAAGCTTAGGATAAAACATCACTTATATGTTCATATAGTCATGATATATGCTTCAGATATAGGGTTCATGCATACACCATCGTTAGGTCACATTTCATCAATCTACAGATACACATTCATCACAATGCGTTAGACACAACACACACTATTAGACCATTTCCCGATGACACACTCTCATTTACAATTAATTCCTTATTATTGAGGGGGGAAAAATAAACATCACTAATTAAAATTCCATTCACTCGAGGGGCACGCGGCTTCTATCATTCCATCTTGCATTCCATTCCAGCCATCCACATCATATTGCATATTATGGTTATGTTTACTCTTTCTTATTTTTTTTATTCATGATCACTTTATTACACATGTCATTTTTATTACTTATATGTAATTCATCTATACCATCCACACATGCACATCCATGCCTTCTTCTAGTTGTGATCGCAGATACAGGTATCTTACATGCAGCACAGATGTTCGTCGTTTACCCTTTCTACACCGGTCATTGGGGGCATCCACATTCATATCTTCCAACATTTTTTATGTAAGGATATTGGATTCCATACTTGTTTGCTACCTTGTTTGATTTTAGTTACTATTGTTTGTGAGCCTTGCCCCATGTTTGGTTTGCACACTTTTCTGTCATTTACGGCCATCATGACCTTGCTTGTCTTACAACATCGTGAGTGATGTCCCATGTTTTCATCCTACTTTTTGTGACTTACTTTTCTTCTTGTGTGTTTACATTACTTTTCTTGATAGTTTACATAATTTTTACATAGCTTATACATTGTTTTATACATGCATGCATGTTTACACTTGTCTTTGGCTAGCCTTATTATTTGTGCATGCCTTAGTTTTTACTAAGCACTTTCCAGGATTACAGCATACATGCAGTTTGTACTCCTTTGGGGCAGCATGTCTCCTTTCAGTGATGTTGCATGTGTCCCTAAAGAGGGGGGCATCATTTGGGGGTTTTACATACTAACACAACGTATTTACACTAGTTTAATTCAATGCACTTTCTACCCTTGGCATTGTGGGTTACATATAACGAGTGGGTTCAGACCAATCTACGAACCCCATACATAGTGAATTTTACAGGACATGGTTTCCTTAGCATTTCTAGGAAGCATTTACAAGCTTGGTGGTTACAGTGGGTGTGCCTCTCTACACTACTTCAACCAGTGGTGTCAACTCACTCAAAAAACTAGGACAGTACAAAGATCTCTATACATAGTTCAGGGAAGCAATTAGAGCTTGGAGGACATGGAGTGTTTCCTCCCTTCACTTATTTGGCCTATGTTGTGAGATCACCCCAAAAACTCACAGTATAATATATCCTTATACACTTTCTCTCTCAACATGGATCAGGTGCACATGTTCCATTTACCTTCACATTTACATTTTCCATTTACATTAGCATATTTTACATACACATGAGTCTTTTACATAGCATTTTTACGCTTACATACATACATATTTGAATACTTGATTGTTTTCTCCTTATAGGTCCGGCCGTATGAAAAACAAGCAGTCAAATGGGGGTAATAACAACAACATTCTGTGGCAGAATGCAAGCTTTACTAACCATACATGTACACTACACACTGAGGTAGCTACACACACATTTCGCACTAGGTTCAATCTCATCACTTTTTCTTTGCACATTTTTCATTTATAGTTTCCATGCTCCTCCATATTTTTGTCATTCCACACTTTTGTCTAGTCCTTTGGCGCATTTTCTACTACACTCTTCATGGACATCAGGTATACATCTCTATCTAATTTATATTACCAATCTTTCCACTCACCAACATAAAGTGGGGGTAAAATGTAGTCACAAAATCATGCACTTTACACATTTATTTATCTCGGTCTCATACTACTATTTAGAAGGTTCTTGAGTGAAGAAAGTACTAATCAAACTCCCTCCTTTTGGCCATCTTGTTTATTTTATTTCATAGTTTTTGACCTATCACACCCATATGCCCAGTTACTTTTTAATATTCCACGTTACTTTAGCCTCAGCTGGGGTGCCCAAATTTAGTACTAGGGCACCCATGGGCTCAATGGTCCCACCTGGGGGTGCCCCAATCTTTCTATCACTTTCCTGCCACTTTTTGGGCCTCTTCTAACCATTTTTCATCTTTATCTTTCTTTTGGTAGGCCCTTTCAGGGTTAATTATGAAATTAGAGTAAGATAACCCTATAAATATAAATTTATGAGACCATAATGAGGGACCTAGCATCACTTACTACTATCACTCCATCTAGAGTTACATGCATCTATTGCATTGGCATCCACATAGCTCCATCATCAAGAAACAAGCTAGGACATATGCATCACACTTCATAAAGGGAGGGATTCTATTCTATTCCATGCACACATTATATTACATTTTCTACATTTAGTTATTTCTCGGTATTTTACAAAGTGCGACTAACATAAGAGCACCTAGGGCACGCGCACACACACACACACATGAACTACATACAGGTCTGAAATTTAGTGCACTGCTCAGTTAATAAGCCCACTGTTGTGGTACTTGATGTCAATCCGACCCATTCATTTGCTTATTTATTTTTTTAGGGTTTTGATACTCCCTTTTGATATTTTGTAGGTTATTTATTCTTCTTGGAAGATTTGGAGCTTTTGGCACATTATAAATAAATTAATGCAACAAGCAGCGAAGGATAATAGTCATCTCCCAGACCTGTGAAGACCAGTTCCAGACCTTTTTCCCAGACCAAAGCACCTATTTTTCTTACCAGGACACTCGTGGGCACCCTAGTCCTCTCCTAGGTTCTCTATTCTAGCCATATCATCTAGATCTGAACTCTGTGAGGCCACGACATAGTCGTTCCTAATTATAATTTATCCAGTTATTCTTGTGACACTATTCGATGAGTATCTATTATCAGCTAATTTCTTTCCTCTTATTTCTTACACATTACGTTTTAGTATTTCAATTTACATATTTTTTAGATCCTTAAAACATTTCTTTACTACATTTATTTACTTTAGTACAACTGTTCATAGCTTAGATTAACTATCTCCATGTTACCTAGTTTATTTCAAATTTAGTTAATCAGATAGTCAAGCTTAATATCAAGTATGATCCTTTATATAAGGTGAAAGAAGAGCCAAGGACAGTCATAGACATCATGAAATATGAATATGAAGATAAGATAGTCAAGAATAACAAGAAGATTGATCATGTTGGTGATGCCAAGAAGGAACCTAAGACAATCAAGAACATCATGAAATAAGATCCAAAGATAGTCAAACATACCATGAAATCAGATCCTGAAGACCCTATGAAGAAGAAACAAAAAAAGTCAAATTGAGTCTTGATATGTTTACAAACAAAGGTGGATAGTTTGCTATGGTGGAGAATAAGACAAAGCTTGAAAATCTCAAGTAGGTTATGTTATCATCTCATAAAGAGGAGAAAAAGAATGATATAATCATGAAGCCAATAGTGGCAAAGAATACCAAGAGGATTCTAAAGAACGCTAATTGTTCTCATGATTGCAAGGTGAATGAGAAGAGAGTGTAGATCTAGGAATCTCTTGAATACATGTTGTTTAGAGCCCTATCAATCACGTGATGTCTTCATCAGGATTCATGGAGAAATTCATTAATAAGTAGAATCATGGGTGTGTTTTATTGTGTTTTTCTTATTTTTGAAGATGCTTTGGAGATTGGTAAATTGGAGAAACCTTATTGAATTTCAGTAAAAATAATCGTATCTTTTAAGTTTTGAAACAATCATTTGGTAGCAACAAAAGATGTAGTAATCCAAGGTGAAGAAATCAACGTATGAAGGTGTTGTGGAAAATAATAATCTCAGGATCTAAATGATAGAGGCATGATCTGTTTTTGCAGCCAAATATAGAGAAAATAAAATAGTAACAAGAAGGCAGCTATGAAGGACAAGTCAAGGTATGTGTAACGAATTAATTCGATTGATGGAGTAATATTTCTAGTGATGAGTATCAAGAAGGTGTATGAAATATTTACTGGTAATGGTGTGCTTGTTTGATCATTGGATTTTGTCTTGAGACATAATAGAGGTCTATCATGGTGAATAAGTTCAAATCTTGAAGAAAACATGTTTGACAAGAGGACTTTTATTTTGAATACCTAGTGTGGTTTCTTGAAAACAAAATCTTTGTTTGAAGATTATTATTATCTAATTTTGGAATCCTGATGAATACATAATGGCTTATTATCTTGTGTATGGCTCATAAAGGATATTTTCTCCTTGAGGGGATCTTGTTGGCTCTGATATGATAGATCAAGGTATGCTTATGTTGTTTAAACTGATTGTATTCATATTTCATAGGTCTATGAGTTCATTTGATGAACATAAAGGTTTCCTAGTTTTGTTTTGGAAATTACATGTCTCATTTGTATCAAAAATCAATCAAGTGAGTGCATATTAAAAAATCTCATTTTATATCATTATAGTAGTTAATGAGTAAGGGGGGGATAATCAGATGATATTTTAGCTCCAAGAGCAAGAAATCAGAGTTAAGAAAGGTATGCATGTAATTAGGGGGAACATGTATTGTATGGTTGATGTTCCTAACAATTGGCTGATGCTTATGAATATGGTGATTTTTTTTTAAGAAGGTGTGATTTTAGTAAGGGGGAGTTTACTTCATTTTCTGTGTATTGAGCCTTTGGTACAAATATGATCATGTTTAGTTGAGAATGTTCAGAATGGAGGAGAAGTAGCTTGTCAAGAAAGTGTGGTTTTCATTGAGGATAAACTTCTAATTAGGGGGAGTTGTATGAGATCTATGTTGTGATGATTCAACAAATTTATGAAGAAATAAGTTGGTTTCTTGAAGGTACAATCCAAAAAGTTGTCAATCATTGGTATCAGATAATTGGTGTCAGTATTTCATTATGTTATTGAGATCAGATAACAAGTTATGAAAGATCCTTTTTCATTAATTTCAAATGGGAAGAATGCTTTGAAAGGGAGGAATGATGCCTAATGTTCATATTTCATAAAAGAAGAGCACTTTTCATAGCATTTCTAAGTGTGGTTTCCATCAATGACAAAGGGGGATATTGTTGAACGTATTTTCATTGATGTCAAAGGTCATGGTGTTTCTGTTGTGTGTTGTCATTTATGTGAAGGTTGATTGGCATGTTAATTCAGGTATGTTGATGAAGTATCAGGTCTTTCTTTGGAATATTTTACAATCTATAGCATTTTTGCTCTTATCAAGTTCACAGAATGGAAAACCCAACCAAAACCCAACCTGAGTGCAACCAGTGTGTAGGACATTAATATGGAATACTAAAGGACACTATTCAATGATGGAACCTTTGAAGATCCGACTCATAAGAAGTGAAGATTCACTTAATAAGTTATAAATTTAGATGAACATGAAAATGTTGAGATGGAATAAGAAGACATAATAACAAGTGATGTATATTATATATATATATATATATATATATATATATATATCTAAGGGAAATTTTAGGCGTAAAATAAGGATGAGTGTATGAGCGAGTTATAAAGGATTTAGAGAGGTATGAAGGGTCTTATACACCATGAGGAGAGATCCATGTTGAATAACTAAAGATGGTTAGCTTGTAGAAGATATTTTATGCATACTTGTCTGAAGGTGAAGAATAATGATGAACGAGTGAAGCATGAAAATTTGAGGAATGTTCAAGAGTGGATGAGTAGGGGTATAGATGTCATAATGTGTGCAAGAGGGCTGAAAGTATGGTTCTTTGAATGATACATCAACTAAAAATAGTAGACAAAGAAGAAGAGGGTATAAGATAGAGAAGAGAAGTAGAAAGAGTGTCATCAGTTGATCGGTAGCAATGAGAAGATGAGAAACATTCATAGGTGGTTGAATTGGTGTTGATCCTTCTTTTCCTTTTACTTTTTGTACTTTTCCTATATCAGCTTCATATTCTTCCAAATGTTCTTCATTTTTCTTTGTTCCCATCTATTTTTAAGTCCTTTCTTTCACTTTCATCACTATTATCTTCATACTTATGATTACCCACTCAAACACAGAGTTAGATAACAAAAATAGAGCCCATAAGGCCCACATGATAGTTTTATTCCTCTTTACTTCTCTTATCTCTTTTTCCTCATTCTTATTTTCGAATAACATCTCATATTTCTTCACTCTATCACGAGTGTCTTTCACTATTTCTCTCTCTAAAGTCATCATCTTTTATCTTTGGTTCTTCTTCATGAGTAGCCTAATAGGCCGTTTCAGCTTATTTTTCAACCTCTACTCAAATATTTGGTCTTTTATTCCCATCATGATCTTAATCATTGCTTATAACTTCTCAAACTTGTCTTTTATTTCCTTTTTTCTTTCTCTAAGAATAACTCTTTCACTCTTGTTTTTTGCTTCTCTGTGTCATATCTTCTTCCTTCTTTCAATCTATTGGATTTTCTACCAATATCTCTTTTCAATCTCTCCATGTGACCTTTACCAAAGTCTCTTTCACCTTTCTCTATTGGTCTCTTTAGGTCCTCACCTAGGTCATTTGCACCCTAGCCTTTTATACAAATTTCTATCTAAGCTTCTTGACCTTTCCACCATTCAATTCTTCACCACTGTTAGGTACATGTATGCCTCAAAACTTCCTCAAATTTGATTAATCAACAATGTTATAGAAATATTCAAGCATCAAAACATTTAAAATATCAATAAAGTTTCAAACATCAAGGTTCATTCTTCAAAACTTAACAATTTCACTTAAAGTTCAAGAAAGATTCACTCTTTAAAGCTCAAAACAAGAAGTATTCTTCATCAAGACCTAGTCACTTACAAATACACATCTATGAGAAAAATTTAGTACCTAAAAGGAATTTACACCAAACTTTCAACAATTTTCCTTTTCACACTTTTCTTCTACAAACTTGATCTCTTCAGTCCTACAGCTTAATCACTTCCAATATTATTGCACAATATGAATTAAAGAGGTTCTAACCTCATGCTCTGATACCAAAAATTATGCAACCAAACCATTGAATCTGTCCATTTCACAAATTTATTGTGATTCTAGTAGAAAGCTTCTCAAAGACCTGCACTTGAGGATCCTTTTCAAGCCTACAAAGGTCTAAGCTAGCAAAGAACTCTATTTCACAAACTTGAGTGGAAATATAACAAATATTATTCTATCATATCCATACTATGTCATTTCATGTTCTAAGGTCGTCAACTTCCAAGAAAAACCCATTAACACTCACCTTCCTCTAACTCCCATTTGGTCTCTCTTGTTAGTTCTTGGAAAATTCCATGAACTCTTGCCTCTTATCCTTAAAATTCTCCCCTTCTCTTCCTTCTTCCCTATCTACCACTTACAACAATGTCAATACCCGCATTAACTTGCTTCAAAATGGATTTTGGGAGCCAACTATACCCAACCAACTTGTTTCTTGCTTCTTAGTGATCTTGAGTCTATGTAGCCTTGGAATACCCTTATTTAAACTCACATGGAGGTCCCCATATTGAAACATTCACTTCATCATATACTCTTCACCATACCTGAGATGCTTACAAAAATTTAGAACCTATGTCCTTTATTAGCTTCCTCAACCTTACTTTTGCTCTTTGGGCTTACTAGGCAAAATTAGGCCTAGGACAGTCTTATTTAACTTATTGGTTTCTTTGAAGGGAGTATTAAGATTCAGTCCTATCATTTATAGGCACCCATATGATAGTTTTAAAAGTGTGATAAGTTTCACAACTAAAGGATAAACACACACCATACCTCCTTTATAAATGGGATTCTCCCATTAGGCCATTGACTGTGAATAAAAACCCTGTAGGAAAATGTCAAAGAGATCTTCGAATTCATCTAAAAAATACCAAAAATTATTCATAATCTCTTACTATATGTTGTGTAGATAATATGTTAAGAGTTTCGAGGTGATGTTTCTTGGTTTGGATCTTTAAATGGTAAACCCTAGCTAGTTTCCCTAGAAACCCTCCTAAGAGCCCAAGAGGACATAAATGCCTATATATTTCTTTATACTCAATTTCAAAGCATAAAAATTTTACTATAGGTTTATGATACCCTTTCCCTCAAGATGCTCTTACCAATAATGATGGATAATTCATGTGTTTTCCCTTTTCCGGGTTATGTGCATACTTGACCTGTAGATACCAATGTCATAGATTGAAGGTACTTTCTTCTTTAGACATTCCTTTATTTCAAAAATCAAGTTCTTGGTGATAACACTCCTCACTATTATGAGTACATCATACAATATATTTACAATTCTAAGATAATGGATGACAAACCTTAATACATATTTAGACCTTGCATTCAAAAAAAAATTCACAAGACTATCTTAGTCAAGGTCCTATATGCATGCATGAACATTTCTCAACAAGGTGCTACTTAGTTTATGAAATTACCTTTAATTTCATTCAAAGATGCTCCCACACAAATTCCTATATACATGAGTCATCTGATGCTTTCCCTTGCACATGTTAGTACAATCATATCCTTCATAATTATTTAAAGAAATACCTTCACAAGACTTTATAGTTCACTTTTTACTTGAAATAGCATTTCAAACTCTTTATTCCTAGTTCTTAATATAGACTCCCTCAAATAATGTTGAATGAATTTCCTTGAAGTGTATTATTTCTAGATAAACATAGTCAATTACCTAGTAAGGTATCATTTTGCAAGGAAAGCTTCTTCCTATTACTATTATATACATACATAGCTTGACTATATGAATACCATCAAGAATATAATGAAATGATCAAAGGATTAAGGAGAAAACATACTCAACACTGAAATAGTTTTTTCTTCATTCAATTTTGTACATTCACAAACTATGACAACATTATTTATTCCTCTCTTACACAAATTATCTCCTACATTCCTTCCCATGTTCAATACAAAACTTCCTTCCTCTTCCTTCGTACTCCCACGAAAGGTAAATTAACTTCCTCAATCGAATTCTCTTCCTTTAACTCATTCACTCTCATGTTTCTTTAAACCCTAACTAACTCTTCTTAAAATTCATAGCTTCCATGATGTCCATTTAAGGCAAATACATACATATCTCTTCATTTTATGACATCTTTATGACTCTTCCACCCCTAAGACTTACTAATGTCATGTCTAGACTCACTTAAAACCATTTAGACTCCTTGGAACCTCAAGAAAATCATATTTCCTCATTTTCACGTATTTACAAATTCAAATATCCTTTTTGGATAGAAAACAAACAAGTGGGCATGATTTGAATTTTCAAACCTTCTCAATGACTCCATTTGACTATTAAGACCTCTAAAATTTTTCTAGCAATTTAGAACCATGAGAGCAAGGATGGTTTGCAACTTGTGTTCCTCAATCTTTTATCCTCCTACATCAGGAAGGAACATGTCACTCCCTCATTGCACAAAGTCATGGGTTTCCCTTTTAACATTTTCAAGAAAATGAAAAATACAAATTTGAATGTAACAATGTGGGATGCCCTATCTATCACATCTCAAAGGGATATCTTGCAAGAATACTTGAAGTAGCTTCCACCTCTTGAACCTGTCATGCACAAAGTAGACTCTGTATTCAACCTAAGGAATAACAAGTAAGTTCATTTTTCAAACCTTCTCTATTCTATATATCTCTGATTGTTGGCAAGCACCTTGTTCATAACTGCATAATAAATTTTGGTGCTAGTACCTCAATGATGGCAAAGAAAATTGTAGATATCCTGGGAAATATAGTCCAAACTCAAAAGGTGTCTTGCAACTCAATGGATAGTGGGAGTCTCGGGTGTAATAAAGGATTTGGATTTAACTCTTCATGCTTTCCCAAGCCTAACTATAATGCAAGATATCTCTATGAATGAATTGCCACCCTTTTTCCCCCTCTTCCTCTCAAGAGACTTCATAGCCAAAGTGGGTAGATATTGTTTTTCATATTGGTCTCATATGTTATTGAAAACAAGGTATAAGACTATATTTACAATAAAAATTGAACTTATCTTAGCTTATCATATTGAGGTTCATGATCCTAATCCTATTATTACAAACTACATGATCCAAAGAGAAGTAATCAGTGACTTTGAACCCATTGAGACAGTGCATTCATTAATTTTAGTTCCTGATCTCATGCTAGATGAATGGGATAAATAAAATTATGGTTTTTTACCATTATGACACTGTAATGGCTGTAGGTTTGGGTACCTATTAGATGTACAAATAATAATTCACCACCCCCATGCTACTCAAAGAATAGAAAAAAAAAAATTGGAATATGAAAAATATATTTTGATGGCTCAAGAAGTAGGAATGGAGTTTGGATGGGTGTGGTTCTTGTCTCTCCAATATATGAGAAATTATTCTTTTCACATAGGCTTCAATTCACATGTTAAAACAATGTAGCAGAATATGAAGAATTGGTTCATGGTCTGCTCATTGTAGAAAAGAGGAAAATCAAGGCCCTACAAATATTTGGGGACACTAAATTTTTTATTCACCAAGTCATAGGAAAATGTGCCACCAAGGATAATATTTTAATAGCTTATAGACACCAAATCTAAGATATCTTTGAAAATTTTGAAGTTTTCAACCTTCAGGTAGTGTCACAAAAGTAAATTAAGGAAGCAGACTAAATGGAGGCTATTGGGTCACAATTCTCACCAACTCAGGATCTCATCCAATGCAATAAATAATGTGTTAAAATAATTGTAAGACCATCCATTCCAACCAACAAAGTTAGCTGGATTTTTTTTGATAATGATGAAAAATTAGTACAATTCATTCAGAACAAGGTGGGTTCTCTTCTAGCTTGCAATATAGTTTATAAAAAATTTATGGGATCAAATCATTTAGCCACAGAAAAATAAATTACCCAAAGGGTTGGTAACTCTCGAGGACATCTTCAATCTCGATGATGAAATTAAAGGGTGGAATAAATACATATTTGTGGGCCATGAAGACTATAATCGATTCACCATTACACAAGATAGGGAAATTCAACTTGGAAAGGTGTGTGATAAAAAATAAGAACAAAATTTTATTTCCTTATGTCAGAGATTTTGCGATGAATTTTCATGGATTTATAAGACATTATAGGTTTTAACCCTAACGTTTCTCAACATGTAATTGATCTTGATCTTGCGGCCAAGCCATTGAGATAAAACCAAATACCAATGAAGCCCAAGATTGATCCTCTCATGGGGAAGGAGCTATCTAAACTTATTAATTGAAAACTCATATTCCCCATCAAGTACTCATCTTGGGTGACAAACTTAGTCTTGGTATGGAAGTAAAATGGAGAAATATGACTTTTTGTGGATTTCAGGGATTTGAATAGGGCCTCTTTGAAAGATCATTATCCTCTCCCCTTCATGGAACAAATTCTTCAAATAATGGAAGGATTTGAAATATTCTCTATACTTGATGGCTACTCAGGTTTCAATCAGATTAAGATTAGAGAGGAGGATCAATATAAAACCACATTCACAACTAAGTGAGTGACATATGCATAACAGAATATTCCCTTTGGTTTTTCAAATGTGGGTGCCACATTTTAGAGAGAAAGATACATTTAATTCTTTGGAATTATCAATTAGTTAATCCTTGTCTATTTGGAAAACATCATAGTTTTCTCAAAGCAAGGCCAATACTACACAAAGCATTTGGAAAAAAAATGAGAGACGCAGAGAATTCAAAGTATCCTAAAACCCCAAGAAGATTTTTTTTTGGTTTCGTAAGGTAAATTGTTGGGTCACTATACATACCTGAAATTGTAGGTACTGTATTACCGGAAAGAGGTCACAAAAACCTCAATGATGATTCAGATCTCTTCGCAAGGTGTTTGAAATCCAGAAAATCTCACCGAGTATACATTTGCATCCCAAAATGCCTTATCCAGCCTCCACATGCTTTGTTCTGACCCTGTTCCACTCTTTTCTTGCATTTTGGTCTTTAGTTTCAAGACCGATGCCCTGATTAGGTGGCGGTCCCATGACCACCACCCAGGACAGGGCGGCAGTCCTATGCACATTTTCCAAAACTTTCTGATGCTTTCGTCAATGTGAAAAATTCAAGTGGCACTTGCATTCTTCAGCCACTCTTGTTTGCATTTATGTTTTAGCCACCTGGTAAATAGTGATTTCTCTTTGTTTATGATAAAAGAGTTCAATTCAAACTTACCCTCTGGTAAATGCAAATGCTATAAATACCAAGCTTGTTTACAAGCAAATGGCCCCTCTCCCTGTATGAATTATTATTCAATGTTTTTTGAAGTTCTTCCATAAGTTTCAATAGGTTTAGCTTTTGTATGAATTCTCAGCCTCTCATTTCAAGGCTCCTTTCTTCCTTTCTGATTTAGAAATCATCGATCTTCACACTTTCATTTTACTCCATTGTTATCCTACATAGTCAGCTTAGCATAAGATAGTTTCAGTTCTATATTAGAGTTCATTTGATAGTCTTAGAGTTGTGGGTTGTTGTTTTTTCACAAGAAATAGATTATAGAATTCTCGGTATATTTGCGTTATATCTCTACAATAAATCCAGCTAGGAATCACATAGTCAAGCTCTGTTCACTTAAACTATTCCTCTCTTACTTGCATTTTATTCAGTTTACATCCAATTTTCCACTGTTCGAGTATCTCCTTATGTTGCCACTATCACATTCCCACTTTTCTGGATTCACAAGAATACGAAGGAATGAAGAGATCACACTGAGGCAACAAGTCATGACACAACTAGATTTACCACTATTCTGTAAAACTCTAGGTTTGAACTATCAAAGTTGTAGTTACAATATATCAAATAGAGTAGTGAATCATTTTTCAGTTAATTTTGCTTTTAGTGTTACCAGGGAAGCTGTGGGGAATGACATCTTTTGAGAAGCTATGATTTATTCCTCACTTCTGAGGTAAGATTGAAGGTCTTTCGATCAAATTAGTTAGTTATTTAAATATTTAGGATAAATTCACAAGTGCACCAACAAATAGCTACATCATGCTAACTTGCTTGTTTTAATTCTGTTATTAGATTAATTGTTCATTATCTGAATATATTAGAATAGCTGCTCTTTAAATTTCGTTCAAATACACATCATTGAAAATATAAAAAAAATAAAAGGAATATAAGCATAGTGTAGATATATCTTTTATAGTTAGTTTACTTGTTTCGGTTAAAGTTTGATTATCTTTTGTATGACAATTACGAGACCCAAAGAGCCCATGGATTACGTATTCGAACCGGTAGTACCTCAACCAAATCTCTTCACAACATTAACGGGTATAGATCAAGGGCTTAGGATTTAGGTATTTCAAATGACAATAAACCCACAAGCAGTTAGTGAGCAATTGAGACAATTGAATATCGAAGACGACAAAGCATACACATTCTAGTCAATTTAACCCAACTATAGATTGCCTTGATAGGATATCTGCATGACCATACAAGAACCTGAAAGAGAAAAAATATTTGGTTATGGTCCATTAGTTCCACAGCCAAATACAGGAGACCTTCTCATCGACATAGACACAGGCTTACGTATACAAGTTTCCTGAACACCCGTAAGGTATTATGAGAAGATCGCACAACTCCTTATATTAAACATAGAAGCTGAAAAGGCTTATGACTATTGGATAGTTGGAATAAGAGATTGATTCTTCACATGACCATAACAAGTCCACAGCAACCACGAACTCATGGTTGTGATCCCCAGGTCCCACAACCCAATGGGCCTGCTAGTCAATTAAGTATTGACACCAGTTTATGCACACTGGTATTTAGATCCTCACCACTCCCGCCAGATATCATAATGCAATTTTCCACATTAAACATAGAAGCCAATCAAGCTAATATTTTTTGGGCTAGACCAGAAAACCACCCATAGTTTCTTATAAATCCACTACACCTTTCACTGCCATTTTCCATGACCTTGTCTGGAAATATACATGAAGCACCTACAGGTCACTTTCCACCTATCCAACAGCCAATAGATAGGATCTCGGTAGAGCTCGAAATTGATTAGAGCCTCTGAGAAGCTATTATATATGAACAATCCATTACACCAATTCAGGTTAGGTGAGCTTTCTTTGCCTTAAATTCATAGATCCCATTATTGTGTGTTGAGGATATAAGATTGCCCAACTAGTTTGTCTATATCCACATATATTTCATTTCCACAGGCTGTCTCGGCACGACCTCGGGAGGTTGGGTACAAAGAAAGGATACTTGTAGATTCTCATGCTCGCATGCCACTTTTCTATCGTACAATCACATTGTTTCAAAGGATTGAATTGCAATTGACCTAGAAAGAGTATATGTCATTCTCTCTCTTTCATTTCTAACTCACAATAAGTCCCTTCAATTATTTTTGAGCAAGATCAATTTTTTTAAGAAGTTCATTCCTAACTTTGTAAGAATATTTAAACCCATCACCATGATGTTAAGGAAGGATGTAGTTTTCAAATAGATTACGGAAGGAAAATTAAGCTTCGTTAAGATCAAATAGGTTATTGCTCAAGCTCCAACACTTACCAATCTAGTTTTTATAAATTATTTCATCCTTTATGCATATGGGGCTGATCTTGGTGTCGTCGTGGTTCTCACTCAAAATAATAATGAAGTCTTAGATAATCCTATAGCCTTTTTCATCCAAATACTATTTTTTTTTAGCTCGAGTATAGTCATTTAGAAAATCATGTCTTTGAAGATCTCAATAAATTCAATCCTATACTAGCCACCAAGCACATAAAATTCCTAGTCTCACTCCCTAGTGTGAGATAGTTTTTCATGGGGGAGAAAAGCAGCAAGAAAAGGGCCATATGGGTGACTGAAATCATGGATTTTTATGTGACCATAAAGGCTACAAAATCGGTGAGATTCATAGAACTAAATGAACAATTTCCTTTGATACCCAAGATAATAAAGAAGTCTCTTTCTTTATGGAGGAAGAATAGGGACAAGCCACGGAGGATCATGAGGAGAACGTGGGAGGTCCACACATGGAAGATCCGCATAGTGTCATAAGTCTACTAGAAAATGGAAATATGCACTTGATGTAGAAGAGTCATGGAACATTGAATTTATGCGTAATATAGAAGTTCCACAGGACAAAGGAAGTCAACTTTGCCATGGAAATTGGATCGATGATATGGAAGAATTTCTAACAATTGACGACTTCTCTTCTATATTGAGAAAAGAAAAGATAAGGCATCTTAGATAGTATTCTGGTCCTTACACATTGATTGGTGGAATTATTATTTAAAAATAACCTTGATGGAGTATTTTTGAGATGTAAGGGAGAAAAAGCTGACAAATTCATGGTGGAAATCCACAATGGCATCTCTGGTGAACACTTTTCAGCTAGTGCTATAATGATGAAAATTCTTATAGAAGGGTATTTATGGCCCACATTATTCACGGATGCATATCAATGGATCAAAAGATGTCATGACTATGCTTTCTTCACTAGTAAGAAGAATATGGCGGCCCTTCCCTTTCATCCTATTTAAGCAGATGAACCCTTTTCTCAATGGGAACTTGATTTCATATGTATTATCAACCCTCTATCAAGTGTGGGTCATAAATGTATCTTGGAAGTCATGGAATAGTTCAATAGGTGGGCGGAAGCCACACTGCTCAAGGAGGCTACTGAATTAGTCATCCTTAACTTACTGGAGAATATTAAAACAAGGTTAGGGGTTCGTCAAACCATCATTTTTTATAATTCCAAGGCATTTATAGGTTCCAAGATCTCTTATTGGGATCTTAGACATGGTGTTTATTTGAATACTTCCTAAAATTACTACCTGCAAGGTAATGGTTTTGTGGAATTGACTAATAAAAAATTAATATGGATTATGAAGAGGACTATGGAAGTTAATCAAATGGAGTGGCATACCAAAGTAAAGAGTGCTCTTTGAGTTGATAGAATCACTAAAAAAAGAGCATTTGGAAATTCCCCATTTTTACATGTCTATGACAAAGAAGATAGGATCACATTATCACTTGTGTTGGAAGCATAATGTATTGAGGGGGGGTGAATCATTCCTTATAAATTTATTTTCAATTTCAGATTACTCACATAAACCATTAATCAATTAACCATCCATTAGAGTGTGCACAATAACATACAACATACATTCAATTTTCTATGAACAAGATAAGAAACACCATAATTCAAGATATAAGTGGAAGAACTTAAAGGGTAATAAAACCCACTAAAAAATTTGATGATATTACTCATAAAAAAGACTCAAGTGAATATTACACATCACAAGAGACTTTTTAAAAAAGACACCAACCCCTAAACCCTTGTTTATATTACTCACAACAAGATATTTGCGTGAATATGACTCATCACACAATAATTTGATGAAGATATCACTAATGATATGTTTTAACAACTCATTTGATGGTGATCACAAGATTCAGCTCCAAACACCTTCAAACCCTTGCTCAAATACTAGCTTCTCCAACTCACTCTATATCTCACTTTATTCACTTCTCTTTGCTTAAAATCCTTGCACACACTCTTGAAAATATTATCCAACCTTTCATGTGCTCTTTCATATCTTAATTCATGCCTTGGTACATTCAAACCTCTCTCACATAGGTCACACTTTTCATACACAAGCAACTAGTCTAACTTTGCACCCAAAACATCACTTTTATATGATCTTCACACTTCAAATTCAAACTAATTCAGTTTCCCTCATTTTTTTTGACCAATCAAAATTAAAAACATCCCAATTTAATCATTAAAACATTCACATATGACCCATATAGGTCGTCCATGCCCAAAACCTCGCATCTTGCACCAAAACACCTTAAAACCTCATCAAAATGATAAGTAATATCCACTAACGCAAAAAAAAAATGATTAGTAAATCTCTAAAATTCACCACACGTGTGTAATATGATATTTAAACATCAAACATGGTCTCAATTTTACTTTAACTGATCAAATAAATCATAAAATGGGCCCATTGGCTCATATCCTTCACCAAACAATTGTTTCCAGCATCATGTATTCACCTTTGGGCCTCAAGATCACCCAAGAAAAAATAAAATATGGAATGTTACCACTATATGTACACCCTAGGATATTTAAATAACATCCATGCATGTTATACATCAATAAACATCCATGTGTTCAAACCACAACTACCTTCCACTTCACCAAAACATGTTGTTCATAAACCTTTTTTGCAAACCTAACTATTTTTCACCCTTACTTCCACTTCCAAGACCTCAAAAGGAATTCAGTAGGAACAATTTTTGTCCCTATTCACTCTCCAAGTGATATCAATCATCAACCAATAAATTTGATGCCTCAACTAACTCAATCTTTCAGCAAAGCATATATGTCCTGAGAAGCAACAAACCTTCTTCCTCACAAATTGACCTGGATGACCCATCAAATATAATCATAACTAGAAAAACCTTATACCACTATAAATCCCTCTAAATATTATTTTCATAAAATATTGTATCTCCTTCCAAATCTAATTGGAAGGCCTTTAACAAAGCTCATCTATGCAAACTGCCTAAAACTACCCCAAAATTGCCCTTTCACTAGTCTTCACAAATAGGGGGAAAATTTCCATTTTATGCATCACCATGACCTAAAACCACCATGTAAATCAAGAAAAAATCACACACTAAAAACAATTTCCATTTATCTTACAACTCCTTTGGACAACCTTGTCCCAAACTGAACTTCTTCATAAACTAACCTATTTGAGTGGGGTTCACTCATCACCACAAACTCTACCATACCTTTATGGAAACCATGAGGATTACTATACACCAAAAAATCATCATAGATTCACTAGAAATTAATTATGGGCACTTGGGATCATTTTCTCTTCTACCACTTTTGAGCTAGGGTTTCAAGCACACAAAAAGCAGTTTACCTTCTTAACATTCGTTCATAAAAACATGACGATGAAATGACCTAATTATTTTTTTGAAACCTTATAGAATCAATATAAAAACATCCCTGAAATCCAAAAGGTCATGTGCAAAGTACATAATTCAGGGTGAGTATCACAAGGTGCAATTCGAGCTAGAATTGACCTTCTTCTTGACCTTGTTTCACCAAAACTTTAATAACTTACAAAATACACATCATAGAAACCTAAAAATTTTCCCACAACATCATGATGCACCCTACTAACATCTCCAATCATCACCATATCACAAATAGGTCTATATCTTTCCATAATATCTCATTTGCATGACTATCCCTTAGGATTTTACATAGTCTAGGCTAGGGTCAACTGAAACAACATTGTAACTCATCATAGAAACTCTCCACAAGTCCCTAACATACTTGAAACACAATTTATGACATACTTGCATGATTACATGAGCTCACATAGCTCCATAGCTCAACCTCATACCTCTTAACACTTAGACCTAGTCTAGATGAGCACCTGAAACTTGGTCTTCAACCTATAACTGCATCCTGAAGCTCATACGAGTTCATACACACTCCCCAAAAATTCTCTCCATGCTACCAACATGCTCCTAAAGCTACCAAGAATCTCCAACTAACATGCTCCATCACCTAGGCTAGCTAGGTCACCTAATTCAGCTTGCTGGAACAAGCCATTCTCACTGAATAAACTCATGTAACCATCATACTAATAATCTTATAACTCTAGTTCATCATGCTCTTTTTCATTAATGATATTTTACATCAATCACAACACCTCAATCACAACATGTCAACAATCTCCCCCTTTGTCATTGATAGAAAACCTCCTGAACTTCTCCCCATTTTTACATTAATGACAAAGGCATACTTGTACCAATTGATCTTCACCTTTCTCATCTTCATAGGGTCATATTTTGGTTAGAAACATCAACCAAATACTTCATTCAAGCTCACAAACTTGTCATTTCTCACAAAAGCTGATTTTTCCTTCTTTTCAAGCATAAAAACATTGTACTCCTCCTATGAAAAGCATATAAAACACCCATATACACTAGTAGTCATGAAAGAAACATCATTTCACCTCTTATTTGAGAAATATAATCATCAACCACCATACAAACATGCAAAAATAATTCATTTCACATTAAAAATTTGTTTTTTCCTTCATACTTCACCAAGAAACCATTGTAGCAGACCTAAGACTGATGGAAAACATTCACAATCATACCAACAATGAGAAATTTTAGGAAAATAACACCAAATTTCGATAATAATTATCTTTTCTTGAATTTTCAAGACTTAAACTAGGCTTATCTTTACCAATTTTGACCTCAAATCTTCTCAAGGACAGAGATCGTTGTTCTAACTCTTCAGTACATTCTTGACCATATTTGACAAGCTCTAGAACATTATACACACTATAACATGGCTTCTCATCACTCCCCCTAGGATTGGGCCATCAAACTTTAGTTGAACACAAAAAAAAAATCTCTTTACCTATATGTAGGAAAGGGATTTGCACATAAAGAAGGTATTGACTTTGGTGAAATATTTTCTCCTGTTGTTAAAATGACTTCCATACGTACTATGTTGAGTATAGTTGCAGTACATGATTTGCATTTAGAGCAACTAGATGTGAATACGACTTTCTTTCATGGTGATTTGGATGAAGATATTTATATGCAGTAGCCGCTTGGGTATGAAGTCAAGGGTAAGGAGAAATTAGTGTGCAGGTTGAAAAATAGTCTATATGGGCTCAAGCAAGCTCCAAGGAAATGGTACATGAGGTTTGATAATTTCATGCATGAGCATGGTTATTTGATATGTGAATTTGAACATTGTTTTTATTTCAAAAGGCTTGCAAATGGGAGCTATATTATTTTTTTATTGTATGTGGATGATATGTTTTTTGCAAGATCTAGTATGTAGGACATTGGTGAGCTTAAGGGAAAGCTAGCTCACACATTTGCTATGAAATATTTAGGAGCTGTAAAAAGAATCCTTGGCATGCAAATACATAAAGATAGGAAGAACAAGAAATTGTATTTGTCTTGGGAGGCTTATATCAATAAGGTATTGGAAAGGTTTAACATGCAAGATTCAAAACCTGTAAGTACACCTATGGTAGGACACTTCAAATTGAGCAAAGATCAATTTCCTTCATCACATGAGGAGGTCAAATACATGACATGAGTACCATATGTTTCAGCAATTGGGAGTCCCATGTATGTTATGGTTTGTAACAAACCAGACATTGCATAGATAGTAGAAGTTATGAGTAGATTTATGCCCAATCCAGGTAAATAGCATTAGAAAGTAGTCCAATGGATACTCAGGTATTTGAGAGGGAAATCTAGCATGCAATTATGTTATGGAGGTTCAGATATTTCTTTATGTGGCTATGTTGATTTGGATATGGTTGGAGATCTGGATGGTAGAAGGAGCACTACTAGATATATTTTCGTAGTAGGTGGGACAAAAGTTAGCTGGATTTCGAGTTTACAGAAGGTTATGGATTTTGCTACTACAGAGGAAGAGTATGTTGCAGCTACAGAGGCTAGCAAAGAGATGATATGGATGAGCAGGTTCATGGAAGATTTGGGAAATGAGCAAGATGATTGCAAATTATTCAGTGACAGTTAGATACAATTCATTTGAAAAAGAATTCAGAGTTTCATTCTAGAACAAAACACATTCAGTTGAGATATCACTTCATACGACAGGTATTGGAGGATGGATAGATAAAACTAGAGAAGATTCATACGAGTAAAAACCCTACAGATATGCTAACAAATCCATTAGAAAAATAGAATTTGGAGATACACTCCACTTCTATTGGTCTTCAAGTTTGAGACATGAAGAGGAAGAAACAAAGCTAAGGAAAGGATCCAAGAATGACACTATACAAGTATAGTGCATTAATTTATCTCCAAGTGGGAGATTGTTGAGTTGTGGAGCTCAATTACTTTAGTTTAGCATGCAATATGAAACTTACAGGAAAATAAAACAACCGGCATTAGTTATGGAGGGACCGGCATCGGTCAGGAAAGGATGAACCGACATTGGTTAGGGATAACTAGCATCAGTTACCTGTGCGTGGGTGTTTTACTTAACTCATGGGAATTAGATCTAATTTTAGTGTTAAAGAAAATCTATTGATTGTAATTGCATGGCTAAGTGCCCTAAGTTTTTATGTGCCTATATAAGCATGAAAGATAGGGTTTAGAAGTGTGTGTTAATGATTATTGTGAGAATAATTGTGAGAGGGATAATTCTTGGAGAAGAAGGAAAATGTTGAGAGAAAGAAAGTACTGTACATCTGAGAGGTGTGGAAGATTGTAGATCTTCAATTGTATATCTTCTGAAAGATTTGGATAATAGATTGGCTTGTTTCTTGGTGGATGTAGCCCACACTGGGTGAACCACATTAAATCTGGTGTTGATTTATATCTCTTGTTTTGTATATTTCTTCTAGTAGAATATCCAATTTTATTGCATGTATGCTTAGATCTGATATATTATTTGTACAACCTTGTGCTAACCCCAACACATTCAACTCACAAATTGTGCCTTGATGCTTCAAAAATTCATAGAACCTCACATATTTACCTTTCTCATATTTTAGGGATCCATACAAAGGTTTCATAATCTTGTTCATGTATTGATCAACTTGTTAAAGCATCATGGTAACCCTTATTCCATTTCCACTTCTCCATACTGAGTACACAAATTACTATCCCTGATTTTGGAAGAAACCACTACTAATTTTTGATATAATCACTTTTATAGAAGAAGCTCACCTCATGAGAGAACCCATTAGGCCACTTAGTCACCTCCATTAACCTTGAATCATGTTATTGCAAGAAATTTTCCCAACTAGCAAATCACACTTGGTCAATTAGGTCTTCTAGCGCTTTCACAATCAAGAGTGAACACGGTCATAGATTCTAACTGGGTGAGATATTATTGGAGCATAAAAATTCTTGAATCTTGGTGTAGACATATTCTATATTCTTTGTTCCAAAATTTATCTTTGGATTCCATCATTTGCACCTTCAAGCACAACTTTTCTTTCATGCCACTTCTTGTAAACCCCTAGAACACAGTCAGGACAAATACACCTCAAACATGCACATATTTTGGTTTCAAGGTCTAAAAATTTACCATCAATACTATATCAACATATTCTAGTGCCGTGAGCATTCTTGAAATAATTTAGAAGCATGAACAACACTTCCTTACTTAAACCCACCTTGATTTGTCCTCATCATTCCTTCTATCATCTTCCTTCTTAAATGCTTATAAGGAAAATTGATAGAAAAATTTCATACGTTACCTTACCTTTGTATTTTCCAGAGCCAACCTTCAATCTTCTAGCAAGAAAAAGTTCTTCATCTTCAAACTCAGCAACATCATCAACCTCCTTGGTCTGCTTACCCTTGGTCTTCATTTCAGATCTGAAAGAAACCTCTTTCTTAGCTAGTTTGGAATCACCATTCATCATTTCGCATGAATTAAAATTCACATGTAACTCATCCATCTTCAAAGTAGTCAAATCCTTTTCCTCTTCAATAGCAGATACTTTATAATCAAACCTATGAGTTAGGGATCTCAAAACCTTTTGGATTACAACTGTCTCTTTCACATCTTCTCGTAGACCTTTCATGTTATTGAAAATATTTTCAACTCTAAGAAAAAATGATGAAATGGGCTCATCCTCACTCATCTTAAGACATTCAAATTGTTTTCTAAAAGTCTTAAGCTTAGCAATTCTTAGCTTAGATTCTCCTTCATAAAGAACTTGAAGTTTCTCCCATGCCTCTTTTGCTGACTTGCAATGCATTACCTTTCCCATATCAAATTCTCCTAGACCACACATGATAGCATTCATAGTCTTTGAGTTGTCATTGTTTGAATTATTTTTTGTAACAGTAGTTGGTGTAGTAGCAGGAGAAGTATAACCATCTTCCACATGTTGTCAAATATCAAACCCTATGGACATAATATGAGTATTCATCTGCAGACTCCAAAAATTATAATTCACACCATCAAACAAAGGTGCCTTATTGGTAGAGAAACCACCTTGTTGACTCACCATTATTATGCATCAAAGGATCTCCTTTCAAGAGATCAAACTTATCCAAAAGGACCTACTCTGATACAAAATTTTGGATGTACAATGGACTAAGAGGGGGGGATAAATCAGTCCTTACAAATTTAATTTCAATTTCATATTACTCACATAAACCATTAATCAATTAAGCATCCATTAGAGTGTGCACAACAACATACAACATACATTCAATTTACAATGAAAAAAATAAGCAACACCATAACAACCCTCAAGGGGAAGATAAAAAAAAATTCTGATATTACTCACAATAATGACTCAAGTGAATATTACACATCACAAGAGAATTCTTTAGTGAGGCACCAACCCCACAAAGAGAACCAACCCCTAAACCCTTGTTGATATTACTCACAACAAGAAACTTGCATGAATATGAATCATCACACAAGATTTTGATGAATACATCACTGATGATATGCTACAACAACTCAGCTGATGGTGATCAAAATATTCATCTCCAAACACCTTCAAACCCTAGCTTTTCCAACTGACTCTATCTCTCACTTTTTTCACTTCTCTTTGCTTCAAACCCTTGCATACACTCTTGACAATATTCTTCAAAATTTTATTCACTCTTTCAGATCTAAATTCATTCCTTGGTACTTGTAAAACTCTCTCACATAGGTCACACTTTTCATACACAAGCAACTAGTCCAACTTTGCACCCAAAACATCACTTTTATATGCTCTTCATGATTCAAATTCAAAATAATTCAGTTTCCCTCCTTTGGTTCAAAAAAGACAACTTTAAAATATCCCAATTTAATCATTAAAACATTCACATATGACCCATATAAGTAATCCATGCCCAAAACCTCTCATCTTGCACCAAAACACCTCAAAATCCCATCATAATGATGAGTAAAATCCACTAACGCCAAAACCATGATTATTCAAGCTATTAAATTCACCACACGTGTGTAATATGAAATTTAAACATCAACCATGGTATCACTTTTTACTTTAACTAATCAAATAAATCATAACATGGGCCCACAGGCTCATATCCTTCACCAAACAGATGTTTCCAACATCATGTCTTCACCTTTGGGCCTCAAGATCACCTAAGAACAAATCAAATATGTAATTTGACCACTATATGGAATCATCAATACATGTACATCACATATATGCATGGTATACATCATGAAACATCCATGTGTTCAAACCACAACTACTTTCCATTTCACCAAAACATGCTACCCAGAAACCTATTTTGTAAACTTAACTAGTTTGCACCCTTTATGCCACTTCCAATACCTAAAAATTCCTTAAATATGAACAATTTTCATCCCTCTTCACTCTCCATGTGATAGCAAGCCTCAACTAATCAATTTGATGCCTTAACCAACTCAATCTTTTAGCAAAATCATATTTGTCATGAGAAGCAACAAACCTTCTTACTCACAAAATGACCTGGACATCCAATAAAATATCATCATCATGAGAAAAAAATTATACCATTGGAAATAACTCTAAATCCTCCTTCCATAACGTATTATAACTCCTTCCAACTTTAAGTGGAAGGCCTTCAACTAAGTTCATCTTTGTAAACTGCCTGAAACTGCCCTTTGACTAGTCTTCACAAATAGGGCACACTCTACCAATTTTATACATCACCGTGACCTAAAACCACAATTTAAATCAATAAAAAACTCGCATACTAGTTTTTTTCCATTTATTTTGCAACTCCTTTAGACAACCTTGTCCCAAAATGAACTTCTTCGAAAACTGGCCTATTTGTGTGGGGACCATGCATCACCACAAGATCTACCATACCTTTCTAGAAACTTGGAGGAGCCCTATATACCATCCAATTATAATACATTCACTATCAATAAATTCTAGGAACTTATGATCATTTTCTCTCCTACCGCTTTTGAGATAGGGTTTCAAGCACAAAATAAGCAGTTTACCTTCTTAACATTCGTTCATAAAAACATGATAATGAAATGACCTCATTATTTTTGTGAAACCTTATAGAATCAATGTAGAACCATCCCTGAAATCCAAAATGTCCCATGCAAAGCACACAATTCAGGGTGAGCATCAGAAGGTGCAATTCGAGCTAGAAATGACCTTCTTCTTGACCCTGTTTCACCAAAAATGTCATAACTTGAAAAAACACATCATGACAACCTAAAATTTTTCCTAGAACATCATGACACCCCCTGCTAACATATCCAATCATCACCATGTCACAAATATTTCTCCATCTTTCTAGCCTATCTCATTTGCATGATTATCCCTTAGTTTTTTGCATAGTATATGTTAGGATTAACTAAAACAACATTGTAACTCATCACAGAAACCTTCCAAAAGGCCTTGACATACCTGAAACACCATGTATGACATAATTTCATGCTTCCATGAGCTCACATGGCTCCATGGCTCAACCTCATACCTCCTAACACCTATAATTGGTCTAGATGGGAACTTGAAACTTGGTCTTAAACTAGTATTTGCATCCTAAAGCTCATATGAGTGCCTAGACACTCCCCAAACATGCTCTCCATGGTTCCAACATGATCCTTAAGCTACCAAGAAGATCCAGCCATCATTCTCCATCACCTAGGCTACTTAGGTCACATGATTAGTCTTGTTGGAACAAGCCATTCTCACTTAATCAACTAATGCAATCATGAACATACTTGAAACTCCATGTCCCCATCATACTAAGCATCCAATGAATCTACTCCATAATTGTCTTTGTCATTAATGGGATTTTACATCAATAAAAACACCTAAATCATAACATGCCAAAAAATTTAATTACCTTTATTGGAGTTAGCCCAACAGCTTGAATTTGAAGATACAAACCAAAGAGAAATCAAAATGGCAGAGTTGGTTGAAATTGAATAATTCAGGAAATCCTCCATGATCAGGATAGATGAACATCTACATTCAACCAAATAGTGGTTTGATGAGATAACTAAGCCACAATATTTCAAGGAAGGTGATCTAGTCCTAAAGTGGGACTCGAATAGAGCCAAACCATGGTGGCACTCTAAGTATGATGCACTTTGGAGTGGGCCATACATCATCATTTCCTATAAAGAGGTCAACTCTTTTTATTTTCCTTTCCGTAATGGAGAAACATTGCAAATCCCAATCAATGGGATTTATCTTAAACATTCCCATTTGTTTCTTTCATTGCATCTTGTAAACACTTGTGTGTTTTGTGTTTTGTTGTTGGAGGTCCCCTCCTTTTGTTGTGTGTTAATCATTGATTGAGTGCATTTTCCTCATTCCTTTTGGTGGTCATATTTGTTTGTAATAAGTGCTTGTGCACTCTTTGCAAGTTTCACTTGAAGCATGTATGTTTTTCCCTTTTGTACACAGGTTTTGGAATCCTTCTTGCATTCATACACAAATCTTATCAGAGCAGATTTCCATGGTGAAAATTAGTTAGTTGGAGTAATTTACAAGTTCTATTCAGAGCTCCATAGATCAACTTAAACTATTATTAAGTTCATGTGAGTTCAGGGGATAGGATTTAAAGGCTTCATATCAGTTTTATACAAGGTTACACTTGACTCCATGCCTAATTGATGCTTCAAGGATACTCAACTTCATCATCTAGTAGGTAGATGTCCCCTGGAGGTCAACAAACTGTTATCCAAAATTACACCCCATGTAATTTTAAACAACTCATTAAAGATGGACTTAACCACCTTTTTCTCAAGAAAACCAAGGCACACTAATTCAGTATTCAGCAAAGTGTGAAAATTTAGTGTTCCAAAAGTTTTCCTAACCCATCAAACAAAGAAATGGCTTTGGGAGTTATGCATATTTTGGCAGAGTTAGTGCTTCATGGAGTTTGCTAGTCTTTCGTGGCACTAGGGAAAGTAATCCTTCAAAGGTTAGAGGAAAGTTATAGCATCACAGGGTTGCATGTCCATGTAAATATAGAAAAATGGCTAAGGACATATTTTATAAAGTGATTGAATTGGAGAGTAGTTAGTGCTTTGTGGCATGGAAGCGTTGTGTCACGCAGAATCAGAAGACATAGAGTTCCATTCCATGGAGTTTGTTAATTCCATGGAACTAATCATAAATTCCTCTAAATTAGAAGTTGCAGTGCAAAATGAAGTTTGAAGACCCACGAAGTAGGAAAAAGCAAAGCTATAACGGCTAAGGTTAGAGGCCGCAAAACACTATCCTAGTGTTTTGTGGGTTTCCTAAAACATAGTGTTTCGCGGGTTGTCAATTTTGTGGAACAAAGAAACATGGTGTTGTGTGGAAACAAAAAAATAAAGGCCTCTGCGACATGGAAGGAGCATCTAATATTGGAGTGTAGAAACATTCAAGCACCACCAAGAAAAAGAGGCTCCACTGGTCATTTAAGAAATATGAAAATCTGCGGGAAACCATCAATACATCATACGTACATGGAAGGTCTCAAAACCGTGCTTGTTTCTAAACCAGATGACCAACCACCACAACCATCAATATTTAATGACATGCGGCTTCCTCTTGTGTATTCTAATGGTGTGTGATAGAATCAAGGTACCGTGTTGTGGTTGTTATCTTTCTTCTGATGGTGCCCATTCTGTACTACAAGTCAACACAACAAAAAATCATGGTGACCATGCTTGTCAAGCACATTTTCAGGTGATCGGTACTCCAACATGGTGGTTCTTTCTCCTTTCTTCTCTTTCTCTTCTCCCTTCTACAAATGGTATTAATGTAATTTCTTCCACACATTATAAGGGTTCTTCTATGATTTTTCTTCCTTAGCATTTTTTTGGATTTCCTCTAGAGAACTCAAAATTTTATGCTTTTGACCTCTATAACTCATGAATGTATATTTTCATGCCTCGGATATGTGTGTAAATTGTGAAGGATCGGTTAATGCAAGTGTGATTTCTTTATTTCCTTCAAATACTCTTGGTTTGGCGTGAATATCCTTACCCTCTTGCATGTTTAGCACTCTTTCACTTACTTGAATTAATACCGTGTGCATCTTCATTGTCCCTTTTTCTACAAACTTGCATCTATGTCAATTGGAATAGGAAATTTTCCACCATTTTTATGGTGCTATCACCACTCCTTTTAGCTTAGGATTTACTTTTGCATCTCTTTCCTTCTCCCTCTCTCCATGGTCACTTGGGTGTGTTATTATAAGTTAGTTGTAGGATTAGTTTTAGCATTAGATTAGGTTGTGTTTTGCATATTCTCCTAATCCGCGAAATAAAGGAAGTTGGCCTTCTCCAGAGGTCTGTCTCAAGCCGCAAGTCCCACACTTAGAGACAGTCCCATGTTCCTAAAATTATGATTTTCACGCATGATTATTTAGAGGGTGCAATTTTTGGTGACAACAGAAACCTAATGGGATGGGGTAATAAAACACGTCACATGTTAAATGGTTAGGTAATTTTTCATTTGAATTGACATTATTGTGTTTCTTTTGAGAACCTTGATATAATTACTATATCTAATATTACAATTCATACATTGTTCATCATAATGGCCACCTCAAAAGGAACAAAAGTGATACTATAATATGTAAGAACATATGTATTAGGGAAAGAAGAAAATTTTGAAGCATTGGAAACAATTGAAAGAATCTAATACATGAAGGATTTAGAAAACAATGAGAAAACATATAAGGATCAACCATGGGGGCATGGAAGCGATATAAACACACATAAGGGAGAATTGCAAAGAGGAATGATGTTGAAATAAATTTATAAAATGGTCACATGAGAATATAATGGGGGTGTCTCAGTATATACTTGATCATTACTAGAATTTGAATATATTTGGTTCACCTTATAGGTTTTATCTTGAATAAAAGGCCTACTGGTTTGTTCTTTAATTTCATTTTAGATTGAGCATCTAATATCACATTGAATAAATCAACTATTTCACTAGGATGCTTCAAAATATGTTGCCTAAAGATTGAGTAAGACTTGGATTCTAGTTTGACCATATATGGAAACATCTTTCCCTTTACTACTTTGACGTTTTATAGGCACATGAGAACCATTCAAAGCATAGTCATCCATAGGAGTATCAAAAGGAGTTGGTATAATTTAAGGACAAGTTTTAGCCTCATTAAGAGTAACCATTTTATTTTTCACACAAACCCTAGGATGAATCAATGGAATTTCTACAAAATCAACAAAATTTAGAAGTTAACATAGCAATTTTTTGTTTGAGACTTGAATCCAATAAATTTCAATAGAATAAGAGATATAACATGTAAAGGAATAATACACAACTAATATTACACATATACGAACTAGGGTTAGGAGATTGAAATAAATAAATAAAAATCTAGGATAATCAATTATATTATTAAGAGGCTAGATCAACCCATAAAATTTTACATGTAATGTAGGTTTGCACATAGTAAAAACCCCAATGGTTGGGTTTACCAAAAGGGAAACCCTAAAGCACAAGGGTTGGATATTTGATTTAAGTAGGGGCTCAAAAAACAAGAAATTGTAGGATGGGTGTAAGTTGAGTAGTGTTCACCAAATTGTAGATATGAAAATTGGCTTTATAGTAACAAATATACTAAATACCCATGGCTTATTATAATTGGGTTTTAATTCGTGTATGCATCAATAAACCAAACCTAATTCCATAATATTGAATGTATAAATCTTAAGGAAATCTAAACTAATAAAGTGTTAAAGGTAATCAAGGTTAGTAGTATGGTACCTGATTACATGTGAAGTTGGATACATATGGCAGAGGCATGAGATAATTAATAAGTCTAGATAGCAAGGCAAATCAACCAACCCAAGAAGTAGAGATTACACGACCATCCTGATGAATTGTCTACATATGCCTTACCATATTCATATAGAGTATGAAAATGAATTTCTCAGGTAAATGTGAAGTTTACCTTATGAATTCAATCACTTGGTGTGAGTCATCGGAAACTTCACTCACTTTTCTTGATGATATTGTGGAATGTTGGAAAATACTCTTCTTACTCCAGACCCTAATGTGGCCTAAACACCTTGCAAAACCCATAAAACTAGAGGGTTTTAAAGGGGGCATGTGTTATCCCTTCATTGTTTTCAAGCCCCTTGACTAAATTCATAATCAACGTTTGAAGCAAGCTAACAGATAGTCTAGTGTATGTAAATTCCCCAAACCTTATCTTATAATGGATACAAAAATAACTAGTAAATGTTAGGATGCTCTGTAAATAACTGAATTATGTTGTTGGATTGAGGATTCTCTTGGAAACAATGAATTCCACTCTTGTGAATTGAATATCACCCTTGCAATTGGTTTCTCTTTATAAATTTATTGTCCTCTTTTTTATCCTAAATGCACTCATGTACTGATAGACTTCTCGATTTCAAATTGGAACCCTAATAAACTACTACATAATGAGCTAGAAAGTCGACAAGTAAAGACAAACCCTAGGGAATCCAAAATCAAGGGTAGAAGGGCCCACAAAAACAATGACCAAATTTATACTAAGTGTGAAATCGACATGACTAGTTTTGTATGGTAAGAAATCAACATGACTAGTTTTGTATGGTAAGAAATCAACATGACGAGTTCCATGTAGTATGGAATTTGTCACTACCTAGGACTACGGAAAAAATGGGGGTGGAGAGAGAAAATCAAGGAAGAGAGTGAAATATGGACAAATGAAGAAGCACATAGAGGCAAATGGGTTTGAAAGGGACAAGGCATGGTCAAAGATGTCAAAAATCATATGACACGAAGAAAATATTTTGAATGACGAATAACACAAGGGACACATATAAACAAGAATGTAACTTGGACTAATAATCAATAAATACATAAATACACTAGCACCAAATTGTAATTAAGCAACCTCATATCAAAATTAAGCATGTGTAATAGCAAGACATGTATTAAATTATGATAGATTATTTTTGAATTAAATAAAATAAAATAAAATACTAAAATATTATATATAAATTCAAAAGTACAAAGGAGATTTGGAAGACCAAACATACCCATACTACGAAAAATTAACTATTGTATTGTTAGAAGAGCCACTTCTATTATAACATTACCATATTAACATTAAAAAATATAATATATTAATTTTTTATAACCTGAAACCACACCTACTAACTAACAACTTGTGAGATAGACATGTATTTGAAATAATAATTTAAAATAAAAAAAGGGATATCCAACTTAAATAACAAAGTATGTATTTATTTATTTTTTGTTTTAGCAAAGATTCCAGACTTTGGCTAGTGCCTGAACCGTGCACCGTGCATTGGGGAAAAAGTAACAAAGAAAATTATTATTATTATTCCAATGAAGATAAAAAAGTAGGAAAGAATGGATGACAAGCGTGCAAAAGGAAAGGAATCCACTTGATGGGAAGTGGATTGGGATTATTATGTTTCACACATCTTTTTCTGTCCAACATCCTCTAACAGTCTCATCACAAATCCATATACCTAGAATTCAAACAAAAGAATCCAATAATATATTATTCGACCACTCTCAAATATTTAATTGAAAAGACATAGGATAGCGAAGGGAAAGAAATCTTTTGTTATTCCATTGATGTCAAAAATGTATTTGATATAGTTTGTAGAAATAAATTGTAGGGCAAAGAGGTAAAGTTACATTCCAAACAAAATGCATATGACAATTTATAGGTTCTTTGAGCAATTTATAACTTAATAGAATTTGTATGAGTTTATCAAAATGTTTGAACAATGTATGAGTTAAACAAAGTGTTCATTATTTCCTATTTTAATTGGCTCTTTATATTAAGACACTAGAAGATTGGAAAGAAAAAGAGGGAGTGATAAGGTCTACATGGCTAATCATGTGATCATAAAAATTAATGTGATCTTATTTTGACCAAGGTTTATAAGCTAAGAAAAGCACTCTATGGACTTAAGCAAGCTCCTACACCATGGTTTCCAATAATTGATTCTTATCTTCTCCATAATGGCTTTAGTAAATGCAATAGCGAGCCTATTTTGTACACCAATATGAATGAACAAAGACAAATCCTAATAGTTTGTTTTTATATTGATGATCTGATATTCGTAGTTGATTTGTTCAAGGCAACCATGAAGAAGGAAATTGATATGTTAGACTTAGGTCCGAGGAAGTACTTTTTAGGTATTGAAGTATGCCAATCTGAAAAAGACATTTTCATCTCTCAAGCAAAGTATGTGATAGATATTTTAAAAAAGCTTAATATGTTCAATTTCAAACTAGCTCCTATAGTTGTTGTGTGAGGATTGAATTGAGCAAAGAAGACATTGGATCCAAAGTTGATCCAACATTATTTAAAAGACTCGTTGGTAGTCTTATTTATCTAACACCCACAAAGCTTGACTTGATGTTTGCAGTCAACTTGATTTCAAGGTTCATGGAGTCTCCAAAAGACTCGCATTGGCAAGCAGGGAAGATAATCTTAAGATATTTTTGTGGGACAATGAATTATGGAATTGTGTATTCCTCATCAGATGAGTTCAAACTCATAGGCTATACAAATAGTGATTGTGTTGGCAATATTGATGACAAAAAGAGCTCTTCCAACTATATTTTCCATTTTGGAATAGAGTAGACTCAATGACATCTAAGAAGCAACCCATTGTCACACTTTCATCAATAGAAGTAGAGTATGTATTAGCAATATGATAAGCCTATCAACCAATTTGGATGAGAACAATGCTATCGGGAGATTCAGCGGGCTCTGGCCAAACCTAGCTACCCTTCATGACTGGATTACAAAGCACTAGATCCCGATTCTATCTAGTAAGTTAGATTTTTATCCATGTGCGAAAGGTACATTTATTGTTGCTTTTTCCTCAATTAGGGACAAGGAAGTCATAGCTGAAAAACTCTTGGCTTTGCAATCCCACTACCTAGTTTTGAAACCCTAGTTCCCATCTTTTAACCCAATCACTGAATCCTTTTCCTGTAAACCAGTCTGGATTAGAATGCCCCATTTACCGCTCCAATTTTGGGACCGTACTCTAACCGCGAAATACTTTGGGTCATACCCTTTTCATTGACCCCCAAACCACTGATTTCACGCACACAACCTTTGCTAGAAATCCTTATTGAGACACATCCAAAAAAAATCTTATAGTAGAACTTGGACACAATCATTAGATTATGAAGGCTTGCCCATGCAGAAAGTGTTTTGCTGGCTGATGTTTATAGATGGAAAAGAAAGAATGGAAAAAATAACTAGTGGGAAAAAGAACACCTGATTTTCGAAGCCAAAGAGGAGTCAATACAGATACTGAAGATGATTTTGGAAACCCCTCTTTCAGAAATAGTTGTTAAATGTGCCGAATCTCCATGGAATATTACAAAAGCTGATAATGAATCCGCTGTCCCAGTTGGATCTGGGGAGGATAAGGAAAATACGCCTCCCCTGTTTCAATACCTCTAATTGACGGAGGCTTCTATAGGCTAGAACAAATCTCCAAGAATACTGCTTCTCCACCTCTGCTAGTTTCCCAGTGCTACTCGAGCTTCATCAATGCTTCACTTTCTTTGTTGAGCAGCAGTTGTTTGGTCGCTGTAAACCAGTTGTTTTTATGTTGATTTGCAGTTGTTGGTCTTGAGTTTTATTCTGTGCAGGTTTTTTCCTGCTTCTGAATTTCCAATCCCAACGTATATTTTTTTATTAAGTCATCGCGTGATCGACGGGAAAAGATTTTAAAACATTCTTGGATTCATTGGTAAGCCTATCAACTCAATGCTAGATACATGGAATGGGAAAGAAGAACAACGAGGAGGTCTTCAGCCATTCGTCCTTTGGTCTCATGTTAGTTGCAAATTTTGTTACATTTGGCGAAAATTAGAAGTTCGGACCATGCAAAAACATCAACAAATAATAATGTATCACATGGTTTGGTTATGCCGGTGGAATTCCGACAAATCCGTGATCAAAGTTATGGATCACAATGAGCTTAGGTCTGCATTCGTCGGACACCCCAGCCCACAAAATAAGCTGCATTCGATAGAGTTTCGCATCCACAAGCCCCTCTTGCAATCAATGAGCCTGACCCACAACAATTCAAAGGTTGACATGTGGGAAGTCCAAGGAAGTAAACATGTAGGAAAGGCACTCCCTGCTACCAACTAGAAGCTTCCACTCGCCACGTGTCAACTTCTTGTTCATCCCGATCTGCAAACTTTAAATGACCATAACTTCCTCTATAGAGCTCCAAATTACACAAATTCAGCCTTGTTGGAAAGGTCTTCTTGTGCACTTCATTTTCGAATTCTCATAATCAAAGTTATGTGAGTTTAGGTGGGTGAAAAAGGATAAAAATAGTCAAGGCTCCATTCACTGCTCCATCCACAATTTCCTTCAAAAAATATATTATATTTCACCAATGCCATGAATGTTGATTTTAGATAATTCGCCAACCCAACGAATCTGGTTTTGTTCATATTCGCAATGATTTCTATAAGTTTTTTTCAAGGGGCTTCCTTAAAAATTTCCTTGGTGTGTTTCACAAGAGCAGAAAACATGTTGACATAAGGTACCATTTCATCAAAAAATTGGTGAATAATGGAAAAATTAATTTGGAGTTCTATAGATCAAAAGATCAGTATGCATACATTTTCATTAAGCCACTAGGAAAATATACTTTTAAGTACATAAGATAATTTTAGGATTCCTAAATGTCAATAGTTGTGTTTGAGGGGGGGTGTTGTAAATACAACTTCAACTACCTGTAATTATCATTTTGTCGTGCTCAGAGTTTATTCTTCTTCAATGATTTTCTAATGTTTCATGATAGAGCAAGTCCCCATGTAAATATGGGCACCTCCTCTAGATATTTTATATATTTTTATGTCTTTTGTTTAATGCATACTTGTGGGAATTTAATACTATTAGGTGGATGGAAAGTGGCCTTGCCCTTGTAAAGTTTCTACATATAGCAGTTGCTTCTAGTCATTTTGTAATGTAAGTTTTTTAGTAGTGAATCTTTGCCAAATTTTCTATATAAAGAGTTCACGCTCTGGTTTTCGAATATAATACAAGGAAAATTCATTTATGTGTTTTTCTTGTGTTCATCTTCTCTAGCATTTCACTCAAATCGATGATTGATGTTATGGATCTAGTTTAGCATTATCTTGAGTGGAATGCGATGAAAAGTTTGATGATATTCTCACGACGCCAATGATGACATTGGTATTTAGAAGCAATAAGTCTTCGAGATGCCATCAAAGTATGTATGTATGCTTACCTTTTCTAAAATCATTAATGACAGCCCCAAACTATTTTTGGCAAAAGTATTGAGTAATGTATTCCTCTCCCAATCTCACAGTGAGTCATTGTCATTATTTCAAGATTGCAGTGATGTTAGTAGCACTTTTTGCATCTTGATCATTCGTCTCCACTATCATTTCTACTTGTAACTTTTGGACAAGAGCAGTATCATCCTGGATTTCTTTCATTGTGGCTTATCGATGTGCATTCCATTATAGTAGTTTGAACGTGATGTCGTTCACTTAGTATGTTCCTTGTTATAGGAGCTTGATGTATTCACACAATATCAAAATTACGCGTTCGATTTCCTTCATGTTTTGAAGCTCTTGATTTTCACCTTATTTGCAGTCTCTTGTACATGCTAAATTGTTCTCAAGGTTACCAACCAAAGTGGTCAATTGCACTTTCTCACTCATGACTTGGTAACTTATGGCTTCAATGACAAGAATGGGGAAATTATCTTGAATTTTCTTTTTAAGGTTGTACAATGTCTACTCCAATGTTGCCTTTTGTTGGGCCAGTTGTATTGCTTACGCACCAAGGTCTATTTTAGTTTGTGTGTAGTGCTAACTTGATGCTCTATGGATGTAAAGTTTGGCCTAATGAAATTCGTGCCTAAAATAGAAATAAATATCTAGAGAATTCATAAACACTTAATCATGTGCAACTTCTAGGTTAAGGTTTATTCCCATACGAGATACTCCAAACAAACACAAATACATCTATGCTAGAATATCGACATTTATGTTACATCTCCTACACTATAAAAATAAAGTAGAAATCAGGGATAATAAATGGTCAGAGGATTAATGAGACGAGAATTAAACAAAAAAAAGAGGACATGAAATAAACAAGACAATATTGGAACGAATAGCCGGAGCATTATTGATGAGTGCCCAAATAGTAATCAAGAAATAATAAATTTGTTAGGATAATATTTTAAATTGTGGAAAAAACAATGCAACAAAAATTAATTTTACATAACTAAGACTAACCTTGTTTATGAGTATGACCAAGAATATTACAAAGGAAAATCAAATAGAAAAAGAAGATGTTCATAACCAAATTGAGGATCGGCTCACACCAACCCAGATGTAATAAAAGTAGGTGGAAAATATCAAAAAAAATGTGGGAAGAGATACAATCTAGAAGGAATGTGTCTGCCATATTTAAAAACCAACATTTAAAAAAATGGAATCAAATTTAACTCTTAAAAGATTAACCTTCAATTGATGTAATATTTTCTTCTACTCCATTGACCATTATTAACTTCTAATGAACATTTATATAAAAATTAAAATAAAATAAAATGTTCCCGAGAA
This sequence comes from Taxus chinensis, assembly GCA_019776745.2. Lineage (NCBI taxonomy): Eukaryota > Viridiplantae > Streptophyta > Pinopsida > Cupressales > Taxaceae > Taxus > Taxus chinensis. The sequence continues at coordinate 330,093,633 of CM034147.1, forward strand.
TAAGCTCAACTTGGTAACAATATTAGTAGACACATTGAGTGTCGTCTTTTAAGGGGTGAGCTTGGTTAAAAAAAAACTTCTAATGAATATTTTCATATATACCTAAATTAAATTAAAATTAAAATGTTCCTGGACGACACATTGAGTGGCATCTTTGAATGGGCGAGATTGGTTAAAAAACGAAAGAAGATTCAACCTGCAAAAAATATGACACGGTGTCAAGTAAGACACATACATTTAACCTAATTTGCAATTTACTATTTAAAAAAAACTCTTAGGTATAATGTTCATTTTTATCCATTATAGCAGGCAGAGTGGTCCCATTAACTTTTTTTTTTATTAAATTCAGTGGTCCATTTTTTGGCATGAACATATTTGAGACAAGCCCCACGTTAACCGGGTAAGATGACAGCTATGATGCATGTGACATTTGATGAATATTAAAAGCGAGGTACGAGATAATATTGTCTATAGCCACATCACATGCTATGCTAGGTATGTTATTGCTTTGATCATTTTTATATATATTAATATTCAAAACTTGTTAATCAATATGAAATTTAAAAATAAATTTTTTAAGTGGGAAAATATATATTTTTTAAACAATTATAATAATTCACAGCAGTTGTAATCTTAATTTAAATCTATCGTTAACTTAGTAATTATATTAAAAATCTATAATTAATAAGATTTTTTTTAAGAAAATCAAAAATGATTTTGAAGTCATAAAAACAAATTTAATTAGGCATATATTTGAAGACTTTTAATTTAGGAATTGAGTCTTTTAAACTAGGAATTAGGTCTCGAATTTTGATAGACACTTTGTCAACCAAAAAAATCTATAATGGTTTTGATTATTTATCTCGTCTTCAATTTATTTTTAAAAATATTATTAATTATTAAAAAAAAAACATTAAAGACTTTTAAATGATCAATTTTATCTTTAGAATTATATAAACCTCCAATTTTTAATTCTTCAACACATCCCTACCAATGTCTCAATATTACATTTGTACACATGTAACTGATCAATTCAAATTACAAATTAATGACATATCTTTAAAAACACTTCAAGTTTCACCCTGACTAGTCGTCATACATGTTACACTAGTGCATAACACTCATAAACTCCACATTTAAGTAAACCCTAGTGAATGAATGATTGACAAATATGCCTCCTAAGTTTTTTTCGAAAGAAATGCTCATCTTACAAGTTGATAAAAACCACTCACTGAAAACAACTCCACGAGAAGATTTTTTAACATACAGACGTGCTAGCTCATACCACTGTCATTTTCCACAATAAATTAGCATCTCGGTGTGGGAGCGGGGCCTTTTTTTTTGTTTTGTTTTGTTTTGTTTTGTTTGGATGGACTAAGGGAGAGGAGCTAAATTTTAGTTGTGCACCCAAGTTAAAGGGGGTGTTACATACACACATTTCTTTAATACATCAAACTCACTTGGCAATGAGCATTCAAAAAATTATTAAGAATTCTACGATGTCTGTTTTTTTTCTTAATTTCTACAGTAATTTCATCAATAAAATCCATTTTATATATATTTAAAAATATAACTATTAAAAATTAATTTAATTTTTCCGAAATTGTTAAATAGGACTAAAGTGACAAAAACAGTGCAGAAACCATCAAATTCCAGGGCTGGAACAATCCTTTGGGAAAAAGGGCAACTTATTGAAAAAGGTTTGATTGGGAATCCGGATGTAAATCCGTCCCGAGAAAAAAGCCCACATGTCATGTAACTTGTATTGGGCGACACACGTGTAGACACGTTTTCAACAATCAGTAGAAATCGGTACACACTTGTGACAAAGCAATTGAATGGCTATTCTAATGTCCCTACAAAACATAACTTGAAATAATTGGTATTATGAGTAGCGCCGCCTAATCACATTTTTAATCCATAATAATAATAACATGGAAGCACACATTAATAACACACCAATTTCGTGCTGTCTTGCACCAGACTCCATAAATGCTGACTCCTTCTTGATATAGTAATTTCTGCGAAATTGATGATAAAGAGTGAATTGAATTACAGTGGGTCTTGCTTACTAATCCAAATTATAATATAGATTTAACAATAATAGCAGTGGGTCTGTCTGGCTTTCTTTTCTCGACCTCCACATCAATTGAACGGAATGGGGTCTAAAAATTTGCAGAACTTGTTGTGGCGGCTCTCTCATTTCTTGAACAGAATGGTTTTATATTTTAATCTAAGAATATTAAATTGATGAATGTGGGTCATGGGAATTTTAAGCAGTGCGTTTGGAGGAAGAGACGGTGCCATCGTTGCCGGCGAGCATGGCGTATTTATCTTTCCTGGTGAAATTGGTGCATTCGTAGCCGAGAGTGCCGGCTAAAACCCTCTGAATGTAGTTGGCCACTTCGAACGCAGATTTCCCTCCTGCGCAGGTGAGCTCAGCGGGGAGCTGGTCCAGAAATGTGATCTCATATGTGGGCACGGGATTCATGAAGAAGAAAAAGGGGTCGAACCCTTTCCACCCGCGGACAGTAGTGCCGTGGAACATGCTCATTTTGTTACAGATGGCCACGGGCACGATACGATCTGTTAATTCCGCGAAGAGGGCACTGAAGCGGAGCAGGAAGGGCTCGCGGCAGGTCGTTCCCTCTGGACAAATGACCAGGTCGCCCTCCTCCAGGAGGCGCTTTATGTTAGTGGCGTCCTTCTCGCGGTTGCGTGTGAGGCGCAAGGTCTTGATGGGGGAAATGATTTCAGAGAAGCGACTGATGCTGTAGGTGACCGCGCTCACTTTGCGCCCCAGTGCGACCGCCATTACCACCGGATCGAGCAATGTCCGGTGGTCGCATACGAAGAGCACGCCCCTTTCGCCCTTCTTTGGAGCGGGCGGCGGGGTGCCCTTCACCACCAGATTAATCCCCAGTATTTTGTAGGAGGTGCGGACGTACTTCTCCGGTAGAGGAATGTTGAGGAAGACCCGCAGGAGGGCGAGGAGGAAGCCGATGGGCAGCCACATGAATGTGAGCAGCGCCACCAGTGGCGTGGGTCTCTGCACCATACGACCGTCGTGGAACACAATTGGGCTCAGCAGCTTATTTCTGGGCACGGCTTCCACCTTCATTTTGGGCACCATGTACGCTTCCTGCAGCCAAATGAATGTTAATAAAATCCGCAGAGCAGGGCACAGCAGGAAGGGTTGCGGGCGTTAAAGGAAAGGAATCATTCACCTTGCAAAGGGCCATGAAAGGAATGTCTGTGTCGCGGTCGCCAATGCCGAGGTCGGGCGCGACTCCCGCGCCGAATTCAGCCTCCACGGCGTCTCTCTTCAACTGCCCGACCAGCACGCCTGGTTTCTTGACAAACCCAGTCGCCCTTCCGGACTTGGTAACCTGGAGCTCCGTGCCAAGAACTTTGTCCGCCCCCAAATAATTCTTGACGAAGGGTTCCACCATGATCCTCGGATTCGCAGTCACAATGTATCTCTTCCCAAACGCGCTGAACACCCTCCACGTCTCCGGGTGCACGTCCTCTGCGTAAAACTTTGGCAGCACCGCCCGTGACACCAATTCAATGTCGCGGATCTTGAGCCCTGCAAAGGAAATGAAAATGAGCATCTGAATGCCCGCCGCTTCTGAAAGAAAGGCGTAGACGAGCCAGATCAAGGGCGCGCTGGCCAACAGAAGCATTCCCCGGAGAAGGCTCCCGCCCTCCATGGCGACCAGCATGAAATAAGGAAAAGAACTTCTGGATCTGAGCATGGTGCCATCCAAATCCGCCGCCACAGTCTGGGCCTCGCGACCCTGCGATTTACAGTTGCTGATGAGATCGAAACCCATATCCAATACCAGTAAAGCAGAAGTGGGGACGTGAGCATAAGCAATACCGGGCGGGGTGACAGAAGGCTATAAAAAGGGGATCTGCAGACAAAAATCTCTCACCTACATCAACGGCTGGGACACGGACTATTTAAATGAGCCAAATTGACAAGAATGGAGTCGGAGTGGTCATTGGGCGGTGTGGGGAAGGTTGAGTCGCTCAACATTTAATGAAAACTAGACAACTAGTCTCCTCGCCATTACAATCCCCACCTAAGCTTGCCTCGTTAGGTCAAGCTTTTCGCATTCAACCGATCGTTGCGTGGGAGCATGGAATCATCCTGACCGTTGGACAGCATAAGCCAGGGTTTCAAATTTTAATGAGTCGACAATATGGTTGGGTGAGTTTCTGGTTATGGTTGGCAAGTAGGAAAGAATACGACGTGTATTTTTATTTTTATTTTTATTTTTATTTAACTATGAGTAGCTTGCGTAGGTTCTTCACGCCATCGCCTCCTCCCACACGATACTTGAAATTAGCCTTAAAATAATCGAGGAAAAAGGGATTCTTTTACTCAACAGCAACACCACGCAATTGCTGGGTAGGTACTTAATATCTAAATAGAATCCATGTATGTAGAGGTCACACAAGTCACGTAATTGTTGATAAATTCTGGTGTAGGAGACTCTTTTCGACAAATCAATCTTAAAAGATTTCTTCCACTAGATGTTCTTTCAATCTTTAACCTCTTTCTCAAGTTTAAGCTATTCATATTAAAAAACGACTCCAATATATTACTAAAGTTTGAATTTAGTCATTTATCAATAAAGTGATTATAATAATTAGATTACCAAGATTTCATACTCTTAGAAAACTTCACTAGAACTATTATTGTTATGTGATTTATGTTTACTAACTTTTAATTCTCTATGCATGTACTTTAAGGGGACATACAAATTAAAAGGGACATACTAACCCTATCTACATAGATCCCCAAACCAAACCATTATCCATTTTCAAATCTTGGAAGATTTTCCTTTCCCATTTAAGAAATGCAAAAATTAAAGCACGTGAATTCAAGATAAGAAGCAATAGATCATAAACATGTGTACGATATTACATCTTCACATTTACATTTGCAAGTTTGGATAAAACGTACCATGGTTTAGGCTGACATATACAGTTTCATTCCCTCTCTTCTAGTGACTCTTTTCTCAATTTGAATATCTTGTGTGTCGTTTCATCTTCCCTAAGTAGACCTTAATGCAAAACCTAACCTTTAGAAGCCTATATAAGCACGTCAAATGCACTTCATAACTCACCTGACATTCTCAAGCACTCTAATTGCAAACTATCAATACTAAATCACTCCAAACTCTTATAAATCTTCCTAAAACATATGCACATCATTTAGAGTAGACACCACACATGTTTGAAGCACTCAAACCAGGTTCAAGAATCTAGCTTCCTCCATTACCAAACATTCAAAGGTCCTCGAGCTATGTCTTAACAAGAGCAAGTCACTCCCATCATTTCCAAAGGTCTTAAGGGAAAAGGGGAATAATTTTAGCATCTAAAGCACATCAAACCACACTATTAGTGTGCTAGATACATTTGTATTCTATTTATAGGTAAGCCTTCTACTCGTTGTGTCAAGAGATGCAAAGGTGTGATAGGGGTTGGCTTAGATTACATACACTATTTACACCAATACTAGGAGAAATACATGAGGCTTTCTTCCTCTCAATGGGATGTAGTGCAATGCCTGTATTGGCTTTACAGGGGTTGACCGCCAAGGTCATTCCATCCTTACATATGAATATTTCCTTTTGTTATATAATCAATTGATTAAGTTTGTTGCAACTATCTAGGATTTTATATTTCTTACAGACCATTATGGGTGGTGTTGAAGGTGTGTGAACCATAGCGATAGAAAGTGACAACCATTTTCATATTAGTGGCAAGTGAGTGACATTACAAAACTTTACTATTTGCATGTTTGAAACTGTGTGAAGTGGGACCAGATCGTACTATGACCTAGCCAGGTATATACAATTCCATACAAGAGTAGTTTCTAAGTATAGTCTTAGGAGCAAAGCATCTCCAAGTTCAAATCACTCCTTTCATGTAGTCTACACATATAGATCACTTTTTTACCTCTCTACACAGCTAAGTATTCTTATTTTCTTATGTCTTATACCATTTTTCATCAGTGAATCATTGTTTAATGTATTTAATAAATATATTGTAAATTATATGGTTGATGTGGATTAATTGATTCAAAATATTTTACCTATAAAATTCTTACACATTTATATATAAACCATTTAAAGTCTAGGGTGTAAACCTCTGGTGAACCCGACCCTTGATTGAATACCTTGCTTTGTTTCAAACCCTAACTACCTTAGGGTTTCATTTTTAGCTTTTCATATGCTTTCCTTATATGCCCTTTAGGCATGGCAATTGGCTTAATCATCAATCCATTGAGTATACCAACCTTTCTCCCCCCACTTACAAACATTGGATCCCTATGGCTTCATCCTATTTTATATAGAATGCATCCCGTCTATACTTGATCATGATGCCCATGAGGTGCATTTGCACACCATTACAACACATAGTGAGCATGATTTTAATTTTGGTAATGATGAGGATGATGGTGTGGACCCTAATAACGTTGAGCTTATATCTAATTTGTGTTCACAACTTTTTGATAATCCTCGCCATATTGACTGTAATATCAAGATTATTCTCGTTGCTATGCTATCTAGTGATCAACCCTCTAATGAGAAAACTCTTTTTAAGATGCATCATCCCACATCTTCTACCGTGGGTGCATCCATTATTCCTACATCTATAATGTATAGATCTTTGGGGGCAAATAATACCTCACCTCACAATGTTACTATGGTTATTCATATTCCTATGTCTCCTATAAACACCCATAGTGGTTCACATTCTTCTTCTTCTAGCACAAAAACTATTGAACCCCTTGTTCATAGTTTGTAAGCTAAAATTTTAAAAATATAACAAGGTGTCTCTACTTCTTCTCATGTCATGGATATACTCACTTGCTTTACAACCTGCTTGCACATGACCTATGGGTTTTATTGCTCCTAAGATTCCTATTTATAATGACAAAGGTGATCTTGAAGATCATTTTCATGCTTTCCTCGATGCTTGTTTGGATTATGCTTACAATGAAAAATTAATTACTAAAATATTTCTTAGAAGCCTCAAGTATTTTGCTTTACAATGGTTGTATGATCTTACCATTCATTCAGTTTAAGCTCTTACTCCTCTAGCTAATAGATTTCTTGCAAAATTCTCTATCATTATTAGGGATAAGGTTTCCTATACTCAAATGTATAAAATGTCATAAGGCTTTAATGAACACATTAGTGATCAAGTTTAAGACTATACATACAAAGATGAAAAACATTCTCCTTTCATTACATAATCAATTGATTTTGTTTCAACTATCTAGGGTTTTCTATTTGTTACAAGTCATTATATGTGGTGTTGAAGGTGTGTGAACCCTAGCGATAAACAGTGATGACCATTTTCATATTAGTGGAAAGTGAGTGAAGTTATAGGGATTTATTATTTGCAGGTTTGAAACTATATAAAGCGGGACCAAACCGTACTACGACCTAGCCAGGTAGGTACAGTTCCATACAAGAGTACTTTCTAAGTACAGTCTTAAGAACAAAGCATCTCCAAGTTCAAATCACTCATTTCATGAATTCTACACATCTAGATCACTTTTTTACCTCTCTACACAACTAAGTATTCTTCTTTTCCTATGTTTTACACCATTATTTCATCAATGAATCATTGTTTAATGTATTAATAAATATATTGTAAATTTAATGGTTGATGTGGATTAAATGATTCAAAATATTGTACCTGTAACATTATTACACATTTATATATAAACATCATTTAAATTATAGGGTGTAAACATCTAGTAAACCTGACCCTTGATTGAATACCTCATTTTGTTTCAAACCCTAACTACCTTAGTGTTTCATTTTTAGCTTTGCATATGCTTTCCTTATATGCCCTTAATGCTTGAAAATTGGATTAATCTTCAATCCATTGAGCATATCAAGATTTCTCCTCCTACTCACAAGCATTGGATCCCTATGGCTTCACTCTATTTTATATAGAAGGCATCCCTTCTATACTTTTGATCACAATGCCCACGAGGTGCCTTTACACAACATTACAAAACATAGTGAGCTTGATTCTAATTTTGGTAATGATGAGGATGATGGTGTGGACCCTAATAAAGTTGATCTTATATCTAATTTTTTCTCACAACTTCGTGATAATCCTCACCATATTGACCATAATATCAAGATTATTCTCGTTGCCAAGCTATCTTGTGATCAACTCTCTAATGAGAAAACTCTTTCTAGAATGCATCATCCCACATCTTCTACTATGAGTGCATCCATTATTCCTACATCTACAGTGTCTATATCCTTGGGGGAAAATAATACCTCACCTCACAATGTTACTACAACCATTCCTATTCCCATTATTATTCCTATGTCTCCTACATACACCCTTAGTAGTCACATTCTTCTTATTGTAGCACACAAGCTCTCGAAACCCTTGTTCATGGTTTGTTAGCTCAAATTTTACAAATATAACAAGGTGCCTCTACTTCTTCTCGTGTCATGGATATACTTATTTGCTTTATAACCCACTTGCACTTGACCTATGGGTTTTGTTCTTCCTAAGATTCCTATTTAGAATGGAAAAGGTGATCTTGAAGAACACCATCATGTTTTCCACAATGCTTTCATAGATTATAATTACAATGAAAGATTACTTACCAAGATCTTTCCTAAAAGCCTCAAAGATTTTTCTTTACAATGATTGTCTGATCTTTCCATTCATTCAGTTTAAGCTTTTACTCCTCTAGCTAATTAAATTCTTGCACAATTCTCTATCATTATTAGGGATAATGTTTCCTATCTACTCAAATGTCTAAAATGTGATAAGACTTTAATGAACACATAAATGATCAAGCTCTATGTTATAATATTATACTTATATAGATGAAAAATATTCTAGCTGATAGTAAACTCCAAGATCTCTTCACTCAAAGTCTTCTTTCCCATTTGCAAGAATTACTTAACTTTGACATGTTTGACTCATTTGATCACTTATGTCATACATCAAAACAGTGTGAAGCTAAGCTCCTTACCATGAACAAGCTCAAATATGTTACCAATGCTCATGGCATTACCCTTTTCTTCATTCATTCTTTGTATGTAGGGCAACATAGATATTATGACAATGTTCAATAATTTTGGTGCCTAGGGTTTTGGAAAATCTGAGCCACAATCTTCATCTCAATTCCCTCTAATATTCTCTTGCAAATGTTTTCCCCCTTTCCTAATGGTTTTGAGTTGTTAGTGTAGGTTTTTTAATCCATTGCATGGTTTCTCCTACACATGTATTTATCTTGTTTAAGTGTCAAAGGGATATATGGAAGTTACACTTCTCCACCTTTTTAGGTGGTGGTTACACTTCCCCGCTTTTTATTTATACACCTCTTGTAAAGCTATTTTTCAATACATTCAATCTACAATCTATCTGTAGACACTAGAAAAATCACCTTTCACATAAGGTCCCTTATTCAAAAATAAAAAAAGTATTATAAAACACAAAAAGACCAACAAAATTATAAAACCCCACAAAATGGAGCTAAAAGACACCTCGCCACCTATTTACTAACTCTCACCCACTCATATTAATTATGTCCCATCACACCTACCCATGTGCATGCCCAATGCACCTTAGTCCTTATCATTGCACCCATGTGTGTCCCACTCCCCTATGCATTCCAAATCTATAAAATCACTCTCATCCTTTTATGCTCTCTTAGCAACTATTAACATCATATACTTGAGTTTTCTTGCTTTATTGCTCGCATATCTTGGTTATGCAGGTCTTGAAGAGGGAAACGAAAAGCACAAAGGATATATCTAACTTGCTGCAACATTATTCTAGTGACATTCCAATACAAGCAAGAATCATAATCGCATTTGGTTTGCGATCTCCAAGCGATTCTCAGTGAAACACAATTGTTATTATCCTATGATCTGAATCAAGTATACTTGTCATTTCATTTACTGCTTTGTCATTTTACATCAATAAATTGTCTTTTATCTCCTTAAAAGGGTTAGTGATTTGACCGAGGTAGGCTACCTAACCACCAAAAACAACTAACATTTTTTAAGTGTGCCTATGTGTAAGTTTAGATTCAAGATCTAAAGAGTTTTACCCACTTTATTCAACAAGAGAAACCACAATTGTTCCTCTCTTCACAATGGCATCATAACCCATTTTTTGTAGCTGATTTGGTGTTTTCATATAACTAATCCATCTTGGAGGTGATAATCCTTGCCAGTTATTTCCATTCCTCCACCACCTACTACACCATTATAATCTCATGATCACAATGTCATCTAATTGGATCCTCCTCACACTTTGTCACCTTTTACACCCACATGTTTGCATGTATTACGTTCCCCTTAGGCATTTAGCTTCATCCAACCCCCTCACAAATTCACTCCATTGACCAAGCCACTTTCCTCTATTCTCCAAACTTTTTCGATGTTGATCTCAGCACTCTCCCTCCCATCCATTGTAACCTTCCTTCCATGACACGTGCTTACCATCGTACTAATGGTCACTCCACTGATTCATGTCCCCAACTCCGTAATATCATTCAAGAACTTTTCAATAAGGGGGAAATTGTTGTTGAACCTTCATCTCCTCCACCTTCATCTGCTAACCATCCAACCACTTCACATAATACTATTCCCATTTATTCTCCATATGTCATATCTCCATCATCGGATTCATCACTCCCTAACACATCACAATCATCATGCACGCTTAGCACCTTATTATCTCAATCAAACACTTCACAACCCACATCATTACATGTTTCCATCTTGTACTCAACACCATCATACTCTTCTAATCAATCATTATCTCCATCATCCTCGTATCAATCTCCACTATCATGTCCTTCCATTATGGACGTGGTTTCATCCCAATCCTTGCTAGAGTATTTCAATTTTTCACCACATTTATCTAGTTATTCATCACCATATGATTTTGTCACCTCCATTACTTCCCCTCCTTCAATTTATTTGATCACATACATTCCACTTATCACACAACATATTATTGCACCTACCTTAAGTTCTTCATCATTCATCGCTCCATATATCATAGAATCCTCCTCCATATGTGTCTCACTTTCAATATCATCACTCATTCAAGTCCCATTCTTGCTTGCAGTTCCTCTGTTACATCCTCTACCATCTATTACATTCGTTTCCACTCCTCTTTCCTCTATGCCTCGTCACTTGTATTCACACATTCTTTCATCCCTTCTTTGCAAGCCACTTTCATGTGCTCCCATTGTTTTAAATCCTTTGGATATTTATTTCACATCCATCTTCTTGCCTCCTACGCCACTCATTTAGGCCCCATTTTTATTATCTCCTCCTCCTTTTGATTTCACATCATCAATCTCAATCACACCCACACGTCCCTTTGTTCTTCTACATGTGCCTCCTCAACCTCTTCCACATCTAATTACACTTCCACATCCTTTAAATTTTCTCCCACATTCTCCTATGTCAGACATTCCTTCTTGCATATATCTTCCTATTTCATGTCATCATACAGTCATCACACCATTCATCACGAGTTCACACCATTGGCTCTCACAATTCCTTCATACATCACTATTTTCTCCATGCCTCGTGCACCTGATATCATCACTCACAACATGCCTCATATCACTTATTCTTCTACCATGGATATATTCACATGTCCCCATCCACCTAACATGCTCACACATCCAACCTTCTCCACACCTTTCTTACTTGATTCATCTCCACACTCATGTTATTCAACTACCACCATATTATGGCTTCTATTTGGCATTATTGCTTCACTTATCATCAACTTTGTCCCCACAAATCCAATTATTTATTGCATCCATCTCTTGCTTCTACACATCATATTTCTCATTCACCTAGTCTCTATACGGACTAGGGGGACTTGCATTTATCTTCACTACCGCATTGTGCATGCTTCATATATTATGCTTCTCTTCATCCAGCCTGGATTCAAAACACGACTTGATTCTCCACACAAACACAAACACCCACTTTCACACAACTAAACATCTTTCAAAAAAATCAAACAAATGAATGTGTTTCAAATATTGCAATAAATAACACTTTCCCATGAATGTTCTTTTGTACTTGCTTCATTCATATTTCCTTTCAATTATCCATTCACTGCCACACATTTCATTTACAGTTTGTTCAAATTCCATGTTTTGGTTTGTTTCACAACTTTTGGTGAACACTTTGATCATATTGTTTTCACGTTTTGTGAGTCAATAGTCTCTACTACAATTGTTTGAAATTTTCTCTCCTTACTTGGTGAATTAAGAATTAACTATCCTCTTTGAGATCCACGCACACGTAACAACTTGTCTTAAATACCATAGGGCATTATTTGTCAAAATTTTCCAATTACCGTCTCCATTGTCACTCCCACTCCCTCCATCAAGCCACTAGTGGTTCTAATCTCCTTGACAAATCAAGAGGGTTGGATATCATGTGAAAAAATCAAAACAATCAAAATTAAAAGTCAAAATTTAAAAGCAACAAAAAAAGAGCAATTATAAAAAAAATTCTCAAGGGTCTTTCCAGTATCTCTATTGGGGCTATGGACGTCTGGCTGGAAGTAGAGTAATGTTGTGACTAGAATCAAATGTATCTCCATCGGGGCTATAAATGCATGGCTGACAGTAGAGTAATGCATGACTTACAATTACCTTCCATTTCACTACTTACCAATTGCTTGTTTCACTCACACCTACACGTTGGCTTGTGCTTTCACTCACTATCTCATGAGTCTTCACTTCAAATAGTAATTAAATCTCACGTGCACACACAATATCTCAATGAGTTTCAGGCAAATTATGTTGCCTTGTGTAATTTAGACCTTGTTTAAGCTCTTGTTTTAGCTAACTTGTTATCTCGTGTTTTGATTCGTCGAGATTAACATGTGTTCACTAACACTTTATTTAAAACCATGTTCATACATCTACATTTTTGAAACCATGTCATTTTTATGCTTATGCTTTATTTTGTTTGGAATGAGCATTTGCCGAAATCTATTGCATTTTGCACACCAATTCATCACTTTTTATATCACTTGCATTACATTTTTTTCCACTTTCTGTATAATTTGCATTTGTGTTCATTTTTAATTTTCACATCATTTACCTTACACCCTTCCTTATTTGCATATCATGTCACTTCTCCCTACCCGAATCAGCCCATTACACCTTGCCCTCCACTCATTCTCCCAACTCAGTCCTTACCACCTCTACCTCACCTACCGAGATACCCTAACGACTCATTGCCTACCATTTACCTCACCCCGAGCTCGCCACCTAGATATCTTGTCTAACTCGTCTTCTAAACCCCACATCTCTTCCAACTCGCATTAGTGAGTGGCTCACGTGACTCACCTAGCTCTCCTCATCTCGAGCTCTCCCCTGCACACCCCACTGAGTCACATGCACGCCTTGTCCAACCCTTATCCACTCCACTCACTTCGTCGAGCTCCCCTTTCTCCCTCCTTCATCTTCAACCCGACTCCTCGCTTTCTCGCCCCATTTCCTAACTACCAATTCATATCCCATCTCTTACCTCATCTCTAACTCTTACCTCACTCACCTTGTCCCTAGTTTGGTTGTTATAACAACTGAGCTCATCCCTCGCATTCTACCTGAACCCCACTCCCTCCCGAGTACCTTGCACTCTACCTCCCCAACTCGGCGAGTCACTACAATGATTCACTGTGACCTCACTTCCTCACCGCGCCAAGATCCTCTCGTCACTCCCCCCAAACTCACCCGAGCTCACTTACGCCATTATTCTCATGGACCTTTTCCCTATCTCCTCCTAGTCAACTCTAACACCCCACCAAGTAACTATAACGACTCATATCAACCCCTTCCCTTTGCACTCCTCTTCGCGGCTAGGTGAGCCATCTTCCCAATGTCGTGTCTTTTTCTCTCCATTCGACGAGTCGCATGCATGACTCACCTACTCATCGTCCTCCTCATCTCACCCAATTTCTTGACCCTATTCACCATTGTGATTTACTTCCTCCATCTCGCACACCCCTCTTCACGCTTTCTCCTGCCATGAACTTCACCTCAGTCACTCCTGCGACTTCACTCTCCTCATCGAGCCGAGTTTTACCTTACGTCCCTCCTTGACCTGGCTAAGATTCCCACCTAAGCTCTTCTCTTGTTGATATCCCTACAAGAGTCACTTCATCCTAACCTCACTTCCCTGTGCCCCAATCCCCAACTCGTTTGCACTAGCGAATGAGCATGTCTTCCTCTCCTTTGCACTTCCTTGTGACCTCCCACATCCATATTCACTTAGCCTCATTGAGTTGCGGTTGTCACTTGGTTCACATCCCCAAGTTACCCATGTTACTTTGAGTCACCCTCCTCCCATGCTACCCAAGCTCTCTCCCACTCACTATGTCGCATCCACTACGCCCAACTCACCAAGTTGTAGTACCAACTCAGCCAACCGTACAACTTGGCCAAATCCCCTAACCTTTACTACCTTGTTTTCCCCTCGTCTACCCAACTTGGTGACCCAGCTTGCCGAGCTCACCCTGACTCAACACCCTCTGACCAACTCACCCACCGCCCAGATTAGCTAATAGTAATATAATGATTCTTATAGCCTTTTAGTACCTCACCTGAATATTGTACATATAATGCACTAGCTTCACCCATGTGGTTATGCCCCAAATAAACTATATACCATCCTCCTTAAAGCATCCCTATATGCCACTGACACAAAAAGTTGCATTGCTTCATCAACATTGTGGTATAAGACTTGTGCCATAACCATCCCAAAAATAGGATTTTGGATATTTGAAATCTATGAAGTAAATAAGACACTTAAAATGGACTAGCAATAAGCTTGGATGATAACCCTCACTATCTGTGGCCCTTTGTGCTAGTGCCCTCCTCTCTACAATATGTATCAATAAATCATGAAGCATATAGACTCCCTGAATCAGTAGCCCTAGAATAGTATGCACACATCCTATAGTGTCACTATAGCCTCAATAATTTTTCCACTAGCCATTCATCTGAAGGTGTTGGACCTGAAATCCTAATGGACCAAAAAAATGTATATCAAGTTTGCATCCAATGAGACCTATACCATTTGCATAGTGTCTCCAAAACTAAGGCCATATAGTTGTGATATGTCCTATGTGGATAATCCATGCAATAAATCTAGTAATTGAGCCACATCTATGAATCTCCATAGTCAAATTCTCTTTGGCACCTACAAAATATCAAACAAAAAGCACCCATCAAATCATGATTCAAGTTCACTAAAATCAAAGAAAAACATATCAAGTTTTTTACAATTTTTTATTATATCGGCCCTGTTGGAAAAACACTATCGAATAAGCTAGAAAATACCTCCCAATCTAAACACCATTAATCATGGTACGAGTGGTCATCCTACCATGGTCGAAGGTGTCTATTTCAAGGTCCCATAATATTTTTAGCATTTAATTCAAAATTTTCACCTAATGACCTCGAAATTCAAAACGATCCCATACCCACTGAAACCTCTACCATATCTACATTTTGACTATCTTTGGGGAATATTTCTATAGATAAATTTACCCTGACATGCATTTTCCATTTTTCTCCTAGTTACTCATTCCCGATTTAAACACAACACCTACAAATTGGATTAACATCACCGTGTGCCCCCTTTTGTTCACCTATCCTGCTACCTCATATCCTCTCCATCTCCACTAAAATTGATCAAATTGGGTTTTATCAGAAGTCAATTTCTCTTAATCTCAATTAGTAAAGTGATAAATGAATTCCTCCATGTACTATTTATAGTAATTTTATATCAGGTTTCACTATGATTTTCTTTCAATCTTAGAACCTTCATATCTTCCAAACAACAAACCCTAAAAACATTCTGTAAATTATGCCCTGCTCATGGCAACAAGCCACTTACTTTGACATATTAAACTTATTCCTACCAAATTCAGCCAAAAATCCTCATTTTCTTTCATTTCGACATTCAGCTACATCCCTCATGTAACCTCATAGCTAGATGATTTATGTCTTATTTTACTGATTATCTTCTATTGTTACATTTCAAACTTTCTTCTGTAGGGTTCCAAATAAGTAGTGTGCCTTCCATAGGAAAATAAAACGATGTTAACATGTAAGTATGAGGTTGGTATATTTCATTTGACGGAGTTCATTATTTATTTATAACACTTTCATTTCAACATTTCCTTTCAATTTCGTGTTGCATATATTTTTCTGAAGATCATCTCATGTTTCACTATTGTGACATGCGATGATCTTTGGTTGGGGCATATGTATACACTATATTTTTCATTTTTTTGTGTAGGGGTTGTTGACCATTTATCAACTTGAGTAGGGTTACTTAATGGTGCCTTCCAAGATTGGGGTGTTATTGGATTTTGTCATGTGGTCTATACCTCAACATTTGAGAGATGTTGTTATTAGCCTTAGTTACATTACCTTTGTCTCATTTCTTCCCTTTGTTCACACATTACGCTCATTATTTCTACTTGTCCCATTATGCCTACTAAGTTCTACTTTTTACACACCAATATCCTTGATTTTAGTCAATTTGGACCTTCGTCATTCACCTCCATTTACCTTATAGCATCCATTCCTTGTGTTTTACACCTCTTGAATTTAGGGTTTCTCTGAAGGCCGGTGTCATTTCCAATGACGATGGTGTCTTTCTTGGCTTTTTCATAGCTAACATCATCACCTATGGGAAATGGTGTCGTATATATATGCTTAACCAAATTACCATAAAATACACCAATTTACAATCATTTTTCTACCCTATACTTTCTTTTTCTTGCACTATTTCACACTTATTTGTTGCCTTGGATCCTTGGAGCTTACTGCTTTTGCATTTGGGCCACCATAGTGAGTTAGGCTAGAGATCTTCTTGTTGTAATATTTTTCCTTCTCTGCCCATAACAATTCTCTCTCAGTTGGTATTACCTCTGGGGAGGATTATGCATCAACGGTCATACACATGCTACATGTAAATATTTCTAATCATATTTAGTATTTTATCTTGTATGCACATATTGTATATTGGTCATTCATTTCTATAGACTAAAGTAGATGTATGTTTGATTTGATCTATTACATTTTCTTATTATGTTATTCCCCTTGGCTTATCCACCCCTTGGTTACTCTTATTTTTGAATCCTAGTAGGATACCTATCTTTATCTTAGTTATAGGCCTTGGAAACCTATAGCTATCCTAGGGTTAGGGTCATTGTCCTTTAGAATTATGATATTGGCGCTCCCTAAGCACCTTTGTATATGTACACTATGACTGATATTATATTAGATCCCTATATTTGAGAAACCAGTTGGGAACATATCTTTTACATGTTATACACATAACAACAAAAAGGATTTAAGGGTTTGTAATCGGGGGTTATTCTGATATAATTAACCATTTATAACCAAAATAATACATTATTACATTTATAACCAAAATAATAGATCAATACGATAAATGATAGTTTAAATATGCAAGGGGAGAAGAATACTTAGTTGTATAAATTAGAATAATGAAGATCCATGTGCGTAGACAAGTAAAAAAGGAAAATTAGTGACTAATTATGTTTTTAATGCCTTCTAGAATTAGAAACTGAGCAGGGACATGACTATACAACTAATATGTGGTCTAAAATGGAACTATATGGTCATGACCTATGGTTATATGGTCTTAGACCCCTTGGTAGTGAAGGTATGAAACTTCCTGTGATATTTTATTTTGTGGAAATGATCTCAGATATATGTTGCTCATACTCAAACAACCTCAAGATGACATGTGATCATCCACACCAATGTGGATACCCTAGAAACATGCAAAACCCTTCATCAAAGAATTAACAAATGAACAGGATAAAGCATGTGTGTGTGGTGAGGCTAGACTACCCTTGGCGGTTAATCCCAACTAATAAACCAATCAAAATGTTGCACTACATGCCCACGTGTGGGATCAAGTGTCATGTAGTTCTCTTAGGCACTTGTACAAGTGTGAGTGCAAGCTAGCCAACCCCTTAAGGGTTCCCTAGTATATTTTAATGCCAAGATAGTGTGATAAATGTATAGTACAAAATGTATTCAACACAGTAATAGTGTGATGTGGCGTGCCTTACCTAGATGACTTAACCCTATGTTCCTTGAAACCCTTGACCAATGCTTGGAATGAATTTGCTCTTGCTATGACATGACTCTCCAACCTTTGCATGTTTGAAAATGGAGGAAGCTAGACTCTTTGACCTAGTTGAGGGATCTTTTAGATATTTGGCAATTAATCTAATGAAGCAAGGGTGCCTAAGGCGCACCGGCTATCCCTCTGGCATGTACTACCCTCCTGGCCGCAATAGGAACGCCAGGAGTAACCACTGTCCAACCCCGACCTCTAGGACCCCCTCTGGCCTCTCTGACTGACCTGTATACTGGCGCTATTGGGGGAAGCATGCCCATGTATGGTAGGCCAAATTGCTGAGGAACTCGGCCAAAGGGGTGTATCTCCACTCGCCCCACTCTATCAATAAGTTGCCCTGTGGTGGAGCAGGAGATCAAAGTCAAAGCCTCCTTGCCCCATATACCTGCCATAGTCTGATACGGTGTGGCCTCCATGTTAGCAGTGGTCAGAGAAGCAACTGGCTGATGAGGTGCTCGAAGCACTGACATCTTTGTCCATCTAGCTGCCCTCACAGCTCTAGGATCTGTCACCTCTACACCTCTGCCATAGGGGATGAAGTGCTCATAGACCCAACTCATGACCAGGGTCGGGTGGCTCAAGGATTGCCCCTGTAAACGGACTACCCTGTATAAATCATGGTAGGTGGTCCCAAGTATGTCTACTCCCCAGGCATATATCCAACCACGTCTACGCACTAGTGGAAATTACGAATCTAAGGCAAAGAAGGCCCTCCTAACCTGAACTGGTGTGATAGATCGATTAGCAAGGATGACTACTTGAAGGCTCTAATCAATATCGAGCTCTGGCGTGATTTGGTCTATAGGTTGTGGAATACGTGGAAAATGACCTAGGATAGTTTCGTGCATGTCTCCAGACAGGGTCATAGAGTGGATGATGGATGTAGTTGACTCTATGGGCGATTCTCTGGCCTAGTCCAGAACTCCTTAGCTTCATTAGCTGCTGTTTCTAGAAAGGATAACTGTTTGATGATGATAGGTGGAAGTGGGGTAGATCTGAATACTACTGTGCATAGGCCAGTGTCTATGTCTGTGAGAATGTCTCCTGCGTCTGGTTGTGGGACCAAAGGATCACAACCGAACATTTTCTCTCTTTCAAACCCCTCCACAGTCATGCGGGCATGTATCTAGGGTAATCTGTAGTTTGGTTGACTTGACCAAAATATGTGTGCTTGGTCGTCTTCTATGTTTAACCCATGCAGTTGGAAACTGATTTGTTGCAAGTTCACCGTTGTTTGGAAGACTTGGATCCTGAGATTTTGATCTATATCAGTTATTGCTGTAATGAGATTGGGTTGAGACACGATTAGCTCGAATACAAATTCTCTGGGCTCCCTAGGTCCTGTGATTGTCATACAGAAGCAACAATATAAATTAACTACAGCAAAGTGAAATTTAACTACTTTGAATATATCTATAGCATATATGATTTCTCTATTTTTGTATTTTCTAATGAACTATTCGAATGAATCTAAAAGAGTAACTGTTTAACATATCTAGAATTGACGGCTAAAAATAAGAGATTAAAACAAACAAGATAAGCAAGTATAGCTATTTGTTTGTGCAACTGTGAGCCTATTCTAAACAATGAAATAACTGATCTAATCTATTTGCAAGACTCTCGATCCTACCTTAGAAGTGAAGAATGAATCATAGTCTCTCAGAAACTATCAATCCCCACAACTTCCCTAGCAATATTGAAAGTGAAATTGACTGAAATAAAGTGATTAACTACTCTATTTGTTATGTTTCTAATTTGAAAATTTGAAAGATAGAACCTGGATTCTGTAGAACAGTGGTGAATCCAATGGTGTTTGTGATCTTGTCCCCTCAGTGTGATCTCCTCGTTACTTCGTGTTCACGTGGATCCAAAAAAGCGTGTAATGCTAGTATCAACAGAAGTAGATATTGGGATAAAGACAGCTTAGGATACAGACTGAATACAATGCGAGTAGGAGAGGGATAGCGCAAGAGTACAGAGCTTGGCTTATGTAATTCCTAGCGGGATTTATTGCGAGTCATGCAACATAAAACGTTCAGAACCTAAAACTATCATGTTTGAAGAACAAAACATGCAACTTTAATGGCTTCCTATTGAAAATAAACTATTCTACTCCAATGGATTGGATAAAATTTCAACAACACTTGCACAAGATGGATATGTGGCTTCCTAACAACAAAACAATTCTAACTAAGCATGCAATGAAAGAAACTAAGAACTCTAAGCAAAACGAAAGGCTAATCTATTGCAAAGAGAAATTCAGAGGCAAATTTGAGGGGCCATTTGCTTGAGCACAAGCCATCTATTTATAGCATTTGGATTTACCCAAGGTAAAAACCAATTTGAACTCTTAAACTATAAACAATGGCAAAACACTATTCCAGGGAACCAGAATCATAAATGCAAGCTTATGGCGGTGAAAGAAAGTGGTAAAACGTTAAAATTGCGTGAGTCGTGTTAGAAGAGCTTTCTGAAAAACGTGTAAAGGATCGCCACCCTGAGCAAGGCGGCGGCTACAGGACCGCCGCCCTGTTCAGGGCGGCAGTCACAAGACCGCTGCCCAGGCATGGCGGCAGTTTCGTCACTGAAGAGCAAAAGGCCAAGAAAAGAGGGGAAAAGGGAAAAACAAAGCACGCAAGGGCTAAGCGGGGCATGTGGGACGTTAACGCACACTTGGAGATCTTTTCCGGATCCCAAACATTCTTGCGAGGAGACATGTATCATCATTGGGGCACCTGTTGCGTTGTTTCGGT